>OW964823.1:15997500-18397500 GCA_943142095.1 Ophonus ardosiacus
TTTTTAGAGTAATAACGGTGGTAATAACTCAAAAGTGAGCAAAGTTGTAAAATTGTTAGTAATATTAGCATATTCTATAGGTACATAGAGAACTTGAGAACTACGTAATTATACATAACAATTTTTATGAATTTCAAAAAAAATTTTCAATTTTAAAAAGAAATGTTTACAAAATGTCAGTTGAAAACTCAATTTCAAAGAATTAAAATTTAATATTTTTTTCTGAAATATCTGACCGCCGGATATTCAGTTATTTGACCATAAAAGAACCGGATATCCGGCCAATTCACTATCCGTTCTTTCATTTTAAGATACATTATTATGTACATATTTTTTTAAAATAGCAATTTTTATAAGTACATGATACATAAATACTTAAATAATTAAAGTACTTACTCCACATGAGAATTTACAAATCTTATTGATTAATTTGATGCACAACAAGCCATGACAATTTTTATTAGATACTTTGATATACTATTAAAACAATTGCATTATGTTTCTACACGCATCAATTAGTTACTTAATAGTAAAACTGCAACATTGCCAACAATTTAATCACATACGAGTAAGTACATGACCTTCATTCTGAATTCGCTTTAATTATCAGTTCTAATAGCGTAAGAGATTTTCTTGAGCAACAATGCCCGCAACAATGTTCCAAAATCAAGAGTCTTGACACGCAGGAAAACTAACTTCATTAAATTAAATGATCATAAAACAATTATGAGGGTAGTTAAAAAAATAATTTAAACATAATGTTTTGAAAAAAACAGTTTTTAGAATCTGAATCGTAGACAATTTTTATATTCACAATACGTCACGCGGAAAATTTTGAAAAAAAGACCCTCAAAAGCATAATCAAAGAATTGGATTAATTTTAATTTTATGACTACGACTATGACGACTTACAAACTGCGCATGCCTGAGAACTGTTAGTACCAGAAAACATAACTATTATTTTAATTGTAATGTTGTTTATTATGAATAAACTACCAACAACTATATTTTCTCTATTATATGTTAACGTATCCATACTTTTTTATTCGGCAAATATAATATTTACTATAAGTAAAAGTAAATAAGGTTAGAAAGTGACAAATTAATAGTCATAACAAAAATGCTGCATAAACGACCACCTATCTTAAGACTGTTCTTATGACTATAACTTCAGACTATGATTATGATAGTGACTATGTTATTGCTGCATAAACCCGGCTTAAATTCTAACTAACATAACTTTTGCACTTTAATTTCAAATAATATATAAATAATTAGGTATTTAAAATGATAATGAAAATTTTGTTTTCCACGGTATACCTAATTTTCTCATTCTCAGTAATTTTAAGCCGGGATTATGCAGCATTATCATTGCCATTGTCATATTTGTAATCTTAGTCTTAAGAATTAAAATATGTTTTTATTATAGAGCTGTTTATGCAACATCATAATAGTCATAGTCATAATCATGAACAAATGCATAATTACTGAATTGGATTAATTTTAATTTTAAGACTATGACTATGACGACTTGCAATATGCGCATGCCTGAGGACTGTCAGAATCAGAAAACATAATCTTTATTTTAATTGTGTTGTATATTATGCATAAAAGCAACAATTACTTTTCTGTACTATTTATTAACATATTTATATTTATTTATTCAGCAAATATAATATGGTTTATAAGTAAAAGTAATTGAGGTTTGGAGGTGACAGTAAATATTAGTCACAGCACAAATGTCTGCATGAACGGTCAACTATCCTAAGACAATTCTTACGTCTATATTATTATGATAGTGACCATGTATTTGTCTAGTGCGGCACCATTTTTCATAAAATTTCCCCAACTTACGGATCTTATATCTTTTTAACTAAGGGTCCTAGAAATATTTTAAATGTAGCTACTAAAAGTTCTTGTCATATATTTTACAAATTTCAAATAATTCGTTATTGGTCTCCGGAGACCAGTACCGCACTGAAGTAATAATTTTTACTTCATTGCGACATTGGTATCCGGCGACCAATGTAAGTTTCAATGCACATCACAAGTAGTATCGTGTTAGTTTTAAATGAAACAGTGACCGAGACACACATATTATTGGTAGTCGAAGAAAACAAACATTATCTTTGAATAGTAATAATCAGGAACAACAAAGTATTAATATAAAGATGCAGAAAATGTGAATAATTTATCTAAAATAAATCTGTCGTTATAAACATATACATAATTAATTGTTCTTCAAACATTTCTATTCAATTATGTTATTTCGAAATTAAAATTAATTCAGTATTATCATAAATATAGAAAATTTGTCAATTTTTTTTTATTAATTATCTGGTGCGGTTCCGGTATTCGAAGACCATTCCTGGCGCAGACATAGCTACAAACATGTCCAAGTATAGTTCATCTAGGGATCATTTTCCGAAGACTCGTTATCGTTTTATTATGGGTGCACAATAGCTAAAACCGCAATGCCAAAATATTTCGGTCCGTACAGTCGACCAGTTCAGTATTTGCAATGCTGGTATATATTTTACGCCCAGTATTCGACTGTAGACCAAGACTGCACTTTCCAGATTTTCTAAAGCGATTACCAGGGATGTTGTATTGACATACTAAGTTTTAATACAACTAGTAGCCAAAAGATAGTAATTTATGTTCCAAACAACACTGGTCGCCGGAGGCCAGACCCGCATATACAGAAAGCTTGCTTTTGGTCTCCGGGGACCAATACCGCACCGAAGTCAAATAGCATTTTTGACTTCCGCAGCCAACGTGATAAACCCGGCTTTAGCGTGAATTGTGTATTAAAATATTTCATGCTAAAGCATATATACAATGTTTACAATTAACGTTGCCTTATCTTATTTTAATAAAATTTATTTAAATATTTTGCTATGAGGTCGCGTGGCGGTGTGCGTATAGTATCTGGTTGCCAATCTGGTGACCCGGGTTCGATCCCGGCCAGTGCAGACATTTAATTGCATAAAAGTGTTCCCTGTGATGCACTCTCCACTCTCCACATCAGCTATGAGTTCCTGTGGGGTGACGCCTGGTAAGCGCCCACACGGTAAAATATATCGTCATCATTACCGATATTACCGACATTACCGACAACATGTGTTGTAATATGCCGTGATGATATAGTTATTTATTTATTTATTTCATTATTTCTGAAACTACGCAAGTGAATCGTATTGGTTCGCGACACCCAGTAATAATATGCAGTGATGATATAGTTATTTATTTATTTAGCTATTTCTGAAACTATACAAGTGAATCGTAATGGTTCGTGAGTTGCCGATTAATAGCTATAGTGAACATTTGGGCAATTTATGGGCGGGCGAACTATGATAATAAACTTTTAAAAAGAGAAAGGAAAGGTGAAAAAACTACTATACGAAGCAGATCCGCGTCTTTTGATGCGGTTGAGTCATGATGAATTGTTAATCGGTATTAGCGCATAAATTATTATACATATTGTAATTAAACATTTTACACTAATTAACATTTTTAAACCGGATATAATTACTGACATTGATTATTAATTCGCACTAGTTAATTAGAAAGAAACCATCGGGTTAATGTTTTGTCATTTTAATTAACTTTATAACTTTGCTTCTTTTTCAATATGTTTCCGTTTTATTGTGGGTCAGTTTAAATTTTGATCCGTGAGAACTTTTGTAGCCAATTTAACCAGGAAACGTACAATGAAACCGTTAATTTTTGACAATGTTTATTAGGTGAAAATGAGGGAAAATTTTTTTAAGCCTTTGGGCTGGGCTAGATGTACCGATATGATAAGAGATTTAGCTAGGTTGTAAGACGGTAAGAACTGAAAGTCTAATCAAGGTCATGAACTGGAAACTGATTTATGAAAACAAAACTGTATGCAAGTATGCAGTTTCTCTAATCACGAATGTGGTTCACGTACAGGTGGAGATGCAGATGCAAGATCCAGCAAGCTGAGGAAGTTGATTCTCCCGGTGATTCTCCTGCTGAAGTTGAAGGCGTGGGTGCTGGTTCCTGCTGCTCTTTCAGCTATAGCACTCGTGGCCTTCAAAGGACTAGGCGCTGCCATCGTGGCTTTACTCCTGGCGACAGCAACAGCCTTCAAAGGAACACTAGAACCCCAGAGAAAGGTTTCCTTGGAAGTGGTACCACCCCATTGGTCCCGAGCGGGTGTGGCGCCTTCAGGTCCAGCCTACGTCCCTGAATACGTTTATCAGACGCTTCCCTAGTGACCTGCTCACCTGCCCAATCATCCTCACAAACTAGAGCGCTAAATATTTTAACCTCCATTAATTTAAAACGTAGTTTTGTTATACTTTCTTCTCGTTTCTTTTTTCTTTTTTTGCCGGACATTCCTCGGCAGGTTTTTCTTCCCGTGGAAATAAGTTTTGAGTGAGCTCGCTCGCTACGCGCTTCCGAAGTGAATGGAATCTTCATATGAAATGTATCAAAATCATCTTTTTGCGTTGACGGTTCGGTTAACATTACAGTTATTAAAAAAAACTGTTGGAGATAGTGCAAACTATATCACTGTCCGAACTTGACCCTTATGGCAAGAGGCGATATCGCTCGGCCACTCACTGCTATACAAATGTGTTGCGCTCCACTAAGTCCCCTTAATCTGAGAGTGATGGTCAACATTTAGGAAAGAGAACCACCTAAGATTCTTGATCTTTTTGCATAGGAAACTGTGGTATATAAAGTGTCGGAGTAGTTTCAGACAGCAAGTCATTCATCGACTGTTAGATCATAGACAAACATGTCTCGTTTGCTTGGTGTGTTTGTGGTAGCCGTGTTGGTAGCAGTGGCGTGTGCTGAGGATGCTCCTGCAGCGGGTGCAGCAGCAGGACCTGATGCAACTACCAGCAGCAACCGCGCCGACTTCAAACGGTCGCTGCAGCGCGACTGCTCCAAGTCTTACACCGTGACGTGCATGAAGCTCGACCTGGTGTCGTGGGTGGAGCGCCTCTCCGAGGATGACCACTACCAGGTTATGCCTGGAGTGTCTTTAGTCCGTGAAGCAGATAGTGCTCGTTCCAACACCGCCGATTTGGTGGCTGAATTGGCTCGTGACTTCCCTAACGACGCTGAAGCTCGTCTGGACGCCTTCCTGCTGAAGAAGGTTACTAACTACCTCAACAGTCACTCCATCCGCGTGCGCCTGTTCGATGAGGACAAGAACAACGTGGTGTCCGCCCGTAAGAAGGATAAGGGCGGCAATGGAGGCCTTATGGCTGGCTTGTTGATGATGAAGGGAACAATGGGAGCTCTTGGTATGGCTGCTCTGGCTGGTTTGGCCGGTAAAGCCTTGATGACCGGTCTCATGGCTCTTATGCTGTCCGCCATTGTCGGGCTTAAATCTTTGGCTGGTGGTGGCCACAAACAGACCACTTACGAGATCGTGTCCAAACCTGTCTACTCACACGCACATACGCATTCCGCCAGCCACGAGGAGATCGGACATCATGGATACGGTGGTCACGGAGGATATGGAAGGAGTTTCCAGGATCTCCCTATTCCCCTTAGCATTCAAAATGTCTCGTGATTCTAATACACTGACTACCAAATATTTATTTTAGGAATCGACGTATTTATTTATTTTTAAGAAATAGTTCACCTTTTTAATTTATGTATTTCTAATTCTTTTGTACCTAAATAAATTATGAAACTTATCCTTTTATTTTTACATTACCCAAAAATCCACTTTTACAATTTCCAGTTAAAATTTTAACTTCTAGATAAATAAACAATGTTAAATCAGATTTTTCACAACAATGATAAGTTCGTCTTTTAACAATCTAATTCGCTTCAATTTAGTTTATTTAATTGACAGTTACAATTTTAACCCGAGATGTTTTTGAAAAAGTATAACAATTTTATTCTTTTAAAATAAATTAAATGTAAATATGTATGACAAATTCATTTTAAGATTATAATTTGTCCTTTTTTGGTTACTTATCAATAAATTCTTCGCAAAAAGTAGACTAACAGTATTAAGCATCCGTGTGAATAAAAATCAGAGTAAAATCAAATGCAAATTATATGGAATCTTTATTTATCCGTTTTCCTTTTATACTTCAACATGTCTGATTTCCGTTCAGATTGCAGGTCATCGTTGTGAAACAGGTCACTAATTCTTTCTTTATTTTGCAAAAGGAGCAAAGTAATATTCAGCTCAGGTGAGTAATATTTTACCAAGAGATAGAAGAATAAAAGAAAGAGAATATATTCTATGATTAATGTCTAAAAATGAGTATAGAAGTAAATTAATAGTAGAAGTAATAAAGTTAAAACAACGATTATACACATAAAAGAGAGGTTTGTTTTTGATATTATTAATTTATCATAACAAGATTTCATATCATAAATATTTTTATTATTATTACTACCTCTTAATATTGTTTGTTATTTGTTTTTTGTACAGACTCGGCTCGGACAACGGACAAGGCTTTCATATTTAGAACTTTCTTTACGATTAAATACTTATGGCTCTAGAATAAGGTTAATAAGTGTACCTGCAAATTGTGATATTCAATAAACCTGTACCTGTATATGAATATATTTATAAGTTATTCCGGAAAATGAGTGAAACATCTTTTAATAATAAACAGAATTTGCTATTAAAGCAGATGAAATACTTAATTTAACAATAAAAAAGTTACTAATATGATGAGTATAATAATAAATATGTATCTGAGTAAACTTATATTTTATGAACGGGTGGGAAGTAACAAGGGTTAGCCGAATGTGCTATTTTGAGAAAATACTTGATTCACAACCATTGAGTAAAATGTGCGTTTCTAACCTTCAAAACTGTTCGTAGGTAAGTCATTGTCCGGTATTACGAACGGACTTTTATAAATGTGCTTTTATGAGGCACACTCATAAGAATGTAAAAGCGCTTTTATTATAAAAGTGCGTTCCTAATACGGGCCATGGGCCGTCGTTTTCTTCACTTTGCGTCTAACAAACTAGTGCTTGAATAGCATTTTGTAACAAGTGTTTTATACTATTTTCTCTGTTACGGATTTTATTTACATTATATATTTATAAAATTAGTTGACAATTTTCATTAAAAGTACTATAGATGCCGTCAAAAACTATGGACTGGAAATTTTCACACTGTTGCTAAATCATGGGCAATATTGAAAATAAATAAATAAATAAATAAATATATCATCACGGCATATTACCCATTTCTGGGTGTGCCAGTATCTACAGCACATGTAGACATCGGTAATGATGTCGATATATTTTACCGTGTGGGCGCTTACTAGGCGTCACCTCACGGGCACTCATAGCTGGCGTGGAGAGTGCACCACAGGGGTCACTTTTGTGCCATTTAAAATTGGAAATATTTGGCGTCTGCCGGGTTCGAACCCGGTTCCCCTAGGTTCGCGACCAGACACTCAGGCACGCGTCCACGGGACCCCATGTTGAAAATAAGAACCTTTTTTACATTCGTTCCCGAAGAATCCGTATAAAAAAATCGGGTAAAAATATACATAGTCATAAGATATTAATTTTTTTATATAAATACGAAGATTTGATAAAATATGGTACGAAATTAATGATTTTCTAAACCATGTTATTTCCAAATCGTGTAAAAATAATCGGTGTAAAAATATATTTGAGTGTACTTATTTGACGGCGACTATGATTCCATATAAAAAATACTACAAATCATTTGTCATTATTATTCATTTATTCGCTTTCCAACTGCTAAAAAGTCATTGCCATTTTGACAAGACAAATTGTAATCAAAATAATAACTCAACAATTATTATAATAATACTGTCAAAATATATTAATAAATAGTAATTTTACTATCAAGTGCCAATTACCAATTAACACACGTGTTACTTACAATATTTTTCATTGACCGTATCTTACTGAACTGGAAAATCTAATTTTATTTCATGACAATTTTTTTAGTAACGCTTGACACATAAATTTTGACAATTGTTCAGCAAAAGTATGTATGTAGTATGGTTACCTTCTAAAATGGTTTATTAATAAAAAATCATACATTAATAGGGATCATTAATGAATGATTCTCTATACATTAACATAACCTATTAATAAACGGTCAACGGAAGAACAATATTTATAACTCATTGATTACTAATTTTCTTCATTTTCTTACTCTCAATAATTGTAGCGTGATCCTTGTGTATTATGTACTAAATCAATTTACAGATATCAGTAGAAATAATTATTCTTTCCCGGATTAGAAATGAACATCTAGATACATATGGAAAGTAGAAAGTGTACCATATAATAATTATTATATTCAATTAAAATAGTATCTATTGAATATTTTCACGCCTTTGCGTATAAAGTTTCTAATTAATTATTACAAATAAAGCATGTAATCTATATATAAATTTCTACTAAACCTTAATAATTGCTTTACGTGTATAGTACAATTATTATACTGCACAATTTAATCTTATTTCTTCTTTGTTTACCTCATTACCATAAAATAATTACATGTTCTAGATTATAATAATTAACATAATTATTTACAATTGAAATCCCTGTTACCAGCAAACTACTCTACAGCCATCTTTTAACATCTCTACGAAGCTTAAAGTTGTTATTTCTACCAGCTTTCAACGGTAACTTTGTAACCTGGTTTTGCAGGAACTATTAACTAAAGAAGTAGATGGCAGCATAGTATAATTTAATAAAGTGACCCCTGCGATGCATTCTGCACCCAGAAATGAATGCCCGTAAGATGATGTCACGATAGACACGAGATGAATATGTCATCATTATTACCGATATCTGCGTACAAAGCAGTTTGGTAAACCCAGCAATGGGTAATTATGTCGTGATGATATTTATTTATTTGTTTATGCAGGTTTTGCAACCTTATGTACGATGTTTGTAAAACTGAATATTTAAGCGAATATATTTAGTACAGGATGTCACATTTTCGATAGAAAGTGAAAATTTTGTATTTAGGACTGTTATAACATCTAGTTGTGCACCTCCCTTTTTGGTCATTACATAACTATCGGAAGTGCTACTTTACTTGAAGCCTATAGTAGATTTTAATGAAAAACTATATTAAAATATAATCCAAAACTTTTCAAATTTGGTATATAAGACTTTTATATCAATCGGAATAACATAATAGATTCTAGTTAAAATGGTCGACCCGGAAGTGGTACTTTACTTGAAACCTATAATAGATTTTAATGAAAAACTATGTTAAAATATAATCCAAAACTTTTCAAATTTGGTATATAATACTTTTATATCAATGGGAATAACATAATAGATTTTAGTTAAAATGATCTACCCGGAAGTGGTACTTTACTTGAAGCCTATAATAGATTTTAATGAAAAACTATATTAAAATATAATCCAAAACTTTTCAAATTTGGTATATAATACTTTTATATCAATCAGAATAACACAATAGATTTTGGCTAAAATAGTCTAACCGGAAGTGATACTTTACTTGGAGCTTTCAGTTTTTCTTGAAAAAAATGGTGTTATTTTAATTTTAATAATAAATACTTCAAATAAAAGTTTTAGAGAATTGAATTCTGCATCGAAAACATCATGTATGATTAAATTAGTTCTTTGTATAAGCGAGATATGTAAATTTCAAAATTATGTACTTTTTGGTTTCTGTAGTGTAACGGCTGTACAAGGAAGTCATGTGGTGTCCACATCTGATGTTTTTTTACAGGTGTCTTGGCGTCTCAGGTAAGTATACGAGTATATTTCATATACCCATCAGATATACCGCCTAAAAACGATTCAAAATTTGAAAAACGAGTTTTTGCCTGTAGCTCAGAAACAAAAGAAGATCGAAAATGTATGTGGTGACTATTAAACTTTTCTCAAAAAATTGACTATGGAATGTACAAACGGTTTTGCCCTGTCGATAATATTAGCGGAGAAATCTTTTGTGACCAGCACAAGATCTCTTGTCATTTCCATATTAGGCTATATATAAGTACATACTGTATTTAACATTGTACATATATTGTAACTGCCAAATTAAGGAATAAGTAGTTAAATTGGTCTTTAGTCTTATAGAATTTGAGAACTTGTCCTTCCAACACACACACACACACACGCACGCACGCACGCACGCACGCACACACACACACACACACACCATTGCAAAAAATGTGGAAATCGGATTCTAGTGCCCTTGAAACGTGCTTATTCACTAAAATTTGGATATGCGATTTTTAGCATGAATTCAATACTTCTCAGCAAGAGGTAAAAATCGAAAATGAAGCACATGAATTTATGATTAACAATTAATGTTTAAAATAAAAATATTATTCACTAATTTACGTCAAATTTATATTTTTGTTTTGTGAATAGATAAAGAATATAAAACTTTGAAGAAAGCATTATTCAAAAAGAAGCATAGGTACATAATATACATAAATGAGCATGTATGCAGTGAAGTTAACCTTGATACCTTTAATTTGTGAAACAAACTATAGAGCAAAATTACTTTATGAATGAGACACTGACATCATTGCGAAATAGATACGTTTTGACGTTGCATAGCAACGGCTTTGGCTTCGCTGGTACGTGTCATGAACTTCGCAGTTGTCGTGATCGTGACGTCAGTGTCTCATACTTCAAATTCTACTATGCTGCCATCTACTTCCTTGATATAAAAGTTCCAGCAAAACCAAGTTACGAAGTTACCGTTGAAAGAAACTGGAAGAAGCAACAACTTCAATCTTCGCAGAAAGGTTGAAAGATGGCTCTCCTCTCGAGTAATTCGTGTAATTTGTCCCCTTTTTCCAGCAGAGACAATTGGTGCATACTATAAATATATACAATAGTTATATTCCTCATCGGTGCCATTGATCTAGCGTTTCGACAGCACACCGACTATAATTTTTTGCTAAGAGATAGTCGAAAAGACTAAATTCGATAGAAATCGACAGTTTTAGTTCTCAATTATATTTTCGAAATTAACTGAAGTTACAGTAAAGCTCAAATTAAAAGAGCATTAAAGACCAAGAATAAACCACTACCACAAGTAATTACAGAAAGGAAATTATATGCCACCTTACCATTTGTTGCCAATGTTACAGACAAAATTGGCAGAATTTTAAAGAAATATAACAAACAAACATCTTTTAAATCAAGTATGAAAATACGAGATCTTCTTGGAAGTGTTAAAGATAAAGTTCCTCTACAATGTTCTAACATATACAAGATTCCTTGCCATTGTGAAAAAGTATACATTGGACAAACTGGCAGAACAATAGCTACTAGAATAAAGGAACACAAACGCCATATAAAACTAAATCAGCCTGATAAATCAGCGGTAGCTGAACATGCCATAGAAGAACTACACGGATTTGAGTTTGAAAATACGAAAATTATAGCAAAGGAAAATCACTGGATTAGAAGATTGATAAGAGAAGCTATAGAAATTCAGACGTATCCTAATACTCTCAATCTTAACACAGGCTATGAACTAAATAAATCATGGTACCCAGTTATTCGTTTATAATTTTCTTTTTCATTTGTATGTTTTATATTAACCATTTAGAAGAAGACAGCACCTAGCTGTCGAAACGTTGTTAATTTTAATAAAAAATTTACAGAACTAAACCCAAATATTGTTTAATTTTATTTATAATGAGTTCTGAAAGCATATTTCAAAATATTAACTGCAGTTACCTTAGATTGAAATAAATATAAATTTTGATGAAGAACTGTTGCAAATTATATAAATATATAAACAGATCCCTCTGGAAACTTCTATCTAGAAGAGATCTTTGTATTGTTAGAGAAGTAAGTTTTATTTCCAGGAATAAAATGTGCGACATTTATAAGCACCTAGAAAAGTTGTATAGTATCAATTTGTTTTAGTGGGAATAGGGTTCATTTGCAGCATCCCTGGAAAAAATCCAATACTATTCCTGGAAATTTTTATTTATTACTCGAGTTCATTTTGAAGAAAGTATATTACAATTTGTTAATTTAAATTTTTTTTAAATCTGTTGTGTCCAGCACAATTCCTCTCGCCATTTTCGTTTTGTTACATAAGTATCGAATTTAACATTACTTGTGCACACAAATAATTGTAATTATATCTATTCTTTCGCTACAACTTCGAACTGTACAGAGAATATGAAGACTCAGATATTATCACAAAAATTAAAGTAGGGAGGCTAAGATGGATGGGACACGTTCAAAGGATGTCTGATACAGATCCAATAAAACAAATTATCAGGCAAGTGCCAGTGAGCAGGAGATCGCAAGGAAGGCCGAAGATACGATATATGGATCAGATAGAAAAGAACGTAAAAGCATTGAAGATAAATGATTGGAAAAGGAAAGCGCAAAATAGGGAAGAATGGAGAAAATTCCTAAAGCAGGTCAAGACCCTTGAAGGGTTGTAGTACCACTGATGATGGTGATATCTATTCTTTCGTTCTATAGGAAATCTGGTCCAACTCTTCTAAAATATTCAAGATGGTTCCAATAGGCTCTTCAACCACATTAAAATTTAGCATATTTGGTACTAATTTTCAATAACATGCTTGAAAACAATGTCAAAAATATAACACTTTATTTAAAAAATATATATTACGCCTGTAATTAATTTTTAAAAGTAGATATTTTTTACCTCCAATTCGACAGTGACGACATACCGACTTGTGACAGACAGAGATTGCGCGCGCATAATCTTGGCGTTTGCATGTAGTCCTCTGTTCTGTCACTTTTTATTAATATTATATTAGAATATTTAAATACAACTTTACACATAAATACAAATATCAAACAATTCACAACGTAACAACAACAGCTTTCATGTGTCAACTTGTTTAAAAGTTTGACTGAATAGTTCCGCAATTCTACACGGGCGGCGTTGTTCTGTCATCAGACGGTATGACGTCACACCGTAAATTTAAATTTTGTATAGAATTTTTTCCAATTAATTACAGGCGTAATTATATCACAATACAGATGAAAATATGAAAAATATTCATATATTATCGTCTATTTTCGAAAAATAAATTTAAAAAAAATTGGTTGAAGAGCCTATTCATTGACCGGATTTGCGGTATTTCTTAAGAATATATGTACTATTACTATTAATATACATACCTACCTACAATTTTATATATTTAATTAATAATTCAATAACAAATATTAACTGTACCTACTTTCCAGAAAAAGCTTTCAGTAATGTCACTAAACATTGTTAAGTATTCTACTTTTTGAGGAATAGTTCTTCCAACATCTAGACACACATACATACATACACACACACACACACATACACACACACACACACACACACACACACACACACACACACACACACACACACACAGGGAGAGAGAGAGAGAGAGAGAGAGAGAGAGATCATCGTAAAAAGGTTATAATCGGATTCTAAGGACCTTAAAACGTGCTTATTTCCCAGCGAGAGGTAAAAAGGTCAGATAGTATATTTTTTTGTTAACACTTCACCAAATATTTCGTTTTACGACCCAGATTTTACGATTTGTTATAAGTTGTTTAACATATACTAGTAATTAAAAAATCTGCATATTAAAACTATTCCTTGTATCTATGCTATAAATAGTTTAAAGAAAATATTTATCGTCGTATTTATCTTTCCTAAATGATACCCGTGCGCGAGGTTACTTTCTTGTTGTTTCTTGAAGAACCTAGTTTCTCGTCCGGTCAAAATATAACACTGCACAATAAATTAATCTACAAATCGACATCTACTAGAAATCTATCTATGTTGCTTGTTTTAAAGAAATAATTAGGTTAATTTTTGTTTACAGATGGGAGATGGTTCATAGGTCTGTAAACAACATTCTTCATGACGTCAAAAAATAAATGTGTAAACTAAAATTAATAATTTGTATAATCGGCAAAATTATATTGTTCGTATAAAAAACAGAATATGTAAGTAGTGTGTTTAGTGAACCTGTACGCTATATAAGTAATAGTACGTGCATACAATTAGGCGTTTTGCAATAACAACATTTGCACTTTATATTCGAACTCAGAGCTGGGCAAGTTACTTTTAAAATGTAACTAGTTACAGTTACAGTTACCTCCAAAAAAAAAGTAACTAAGTTACTTAAGTTCCAGTTACTTTGGTGAAAGAACTAAGTTATTTACTAAGTTATTTAAAAGTAACTTAGTTACTTTGAGTTACTTTCTAACTACTTTTAATGGCGTGAAGTGTAGACTTAGACTGTTGACTTAGTTATTGTGTAGAATACATATCAGGGAGTTTTTGCACTAACTACGTTAACCTAAATTTTAACGTTATTGCTTGGCAACACCCAATCAGATTATTATTGTTAATGTCAACGGACCTACAGGGCCTTATTACCGCCTAGGCCCACGAGGCTTCGGCCTAGGGCCCGCTTTGACAAGGGGCCCGCTGGGCCCGGTTGCTGTGATTTTTTTAAAATTTATTAATTTATTTTTCAATTTTGATTTCTTATACCAAGATATAAAGAATATACTTTCTTTCTAACATGACATGACCATTATAATGTATAAAACATGCAGACATTATTTCCTACCTAGACTTATTAGTGGATAATGATTAATTTATTGGAAACCTCGGATCAGACGTCGATTTTCAATCTGAGGCCCCGCGCTCACATATATAAGAAATTTTGATGAAAAAGTATCTTTTTATAAATATTTGGAGCCCCGCTACGCTAATAACATATTCCCGAGAACCGGCAAAATCGCCAACCGTCCCTAGAAAGGAGTAACAAAATATTACGCTAAAATTTCACCTCAAACTAGAATCGAGCATGCGGTACTGTATAATTGATCAGCTTTTCTCTCAGCAGGCAATTTTATTTTTTTCTTTAATAAATAAACTTACATTATAATTATCCAAATATTTGTACGTACTTGTTTTTTACTATAAAGAGGGAGGGGGGCCCAAAAAAAATTTGGCCTAGGGCCCAAAAATCTGATAAAAAGGCCCTGCGGACCTACATTATAATATAACATAAAAATTAAAAGTGACATTTTATCTTGTGAGAAGGGAATTTGCAAAAATGAGACGAATTCAAGTCTTGCAACCCTTAGAACAACAAACAAAATACGCTATATTTTGTATAACCTGAAAATTGGAATAATTTTGATGATTTAGTGGCAGCTTAATTATAATTTATTAAAACGTATCATTTGTAAGCGAGGAAAATATTTGAAAATAATATATTTTATAAGTCAAATTTAACATTTAGTCACTTTTTAATTCTAGAATTAAAAGTTAAAATAATGTGTTATTTTTAGTTTTTCTGTTTACCGTACAAAAACTCTATTATTTATGAATGTAATTATTTTATTATCTATTATGGCTTGAAATCAATCAACAATAATATTGAATTTAATTATTACATACATTTATTTAAAACAAAACAGTTTTAGTTAGTGTTTCTAAAAAAGGCATCACCTCAACAAAATATTTCTTAGAAATTTAAATCCCCCCGTTACTTTTTATGACTAAGTTACATTCCACTTTTTAAGTTACTTTGACTAACTTAAGTTGCATTCTAGTAACTTACGTTACTCAAGTAACTAGTAACTAAAAACCGGAAAGTTACCAACTACTTTACCGCAGCAAGTTAAGTTACAGTTACAGTTACCATATTTTAAAAAGTACGTAAAAGTAACTAGTTAGTAACTAAGTTACTAAAGTAACTAGTTACTGCCCAGCTCTGTAATCGAACTCTTACATTTGTGTGCAATAATTTAATTATAATTACAACGACTTTCAATAAAAAGGTACTTAAATAATGATTCTAAATGATACTTATATTACATGATTACAAATTTGTTTGGACGTAAGTTATTAAATTAATTTAAGTATAAATTCCAATCCACTACGTTTATTAATACAAGTATCCTAAATTTTACGATCTTTATGGATGGGAGTTTCACATTCAATTATACTGTCAGGAATTTCAGCAAATTATCTACTACATGTATGCAAAGATGTCTTCGTCTTTTCTGAACATAGGAAACAAGGTTACAATTTTCAATAGATTGTTTGTAAAGGAAATATTTTTATCTTCTCAAGGTGTTAGACAAAAGTTTTTTACTTAAAAATCTTTATCAACAAATGCAGTAAATAAAAAAAATTAATCCGCTGATGATGAGAGCCATGGGTCTCTTGAAACGTTGGATTTGTATGTAATAAAAGATTTATAAGGAAAAACATTTATATTACACCTTGAGAAGGTCAAAAATATTTCCTTTGCAAACAATAATTGCATCAACCGAGGTACCTACCAATACCAAGAAGAATAATTTTCAACAGACTCAGAATTGATATCACACGCAAGAGATGATCTCGGTACAAACAAACCCCTCCTGTTGAGAGCTGTCAGTGGGATTCTGATGAACTAATGGCGCCACTCCAGCAATAGCTCTCTGCGACTCAGCTATAAAATGTGCATGTGAGCAAGTAAGCGCTAGTACAAAATTTGTCTACAATTGCACATTCTGGTATCAAATCTGATAACCAACAACGCTCATAAGAAGTATAACCTTAATTCCTCTTTTAAATTATTAATAGACCACAAATTATAATTATTTTCCATAATGTGTATTTACCCACAGAGAATGCAAACTGAAAATACTGTCGGATGACTCGCTACTGTCACTGTCAAATTTTGACAATTTGATTTTATTGTTAAGGATATACGATTGCAATAAAAGTGTTGCAAAATTATTGTTAAATTGTGTACAATGTTTCTTATGTATTTTTATCTAATTATTTTTACATCAAAATATTCGTAATAACCGCCATTATTTTCCCCGCTTTAAATCATTCAAATCGCTTTTATTGGAGTGCTGCCATCTGCGATAGCTTTGCCTGACAGCCCCCATTCAGGGTTTATAACCTAGTATTCTATTCCAAATTATTTTATTGCATTAAAAATTATAGTCTAAAACAAAAAGATGTGCCTAGAGCAACTACGTTTATATCGTTGAATTTGTACTGTGAATAGTTGTTTGTGTTGCCGTACCCATAGCAACCATTACTTCTAAACAGCGCCGCAAGAGGCTTCACCTATTAATTTTACTAATTTTAGAGATCAACGTGCATGGCCAAAAGTGGTTTAGAATTAAAAACTGCGTCTAGTGAGCTCAAATTTAGGTGGAATAACATTGTTGCTCTGGAAAATTCTAAAATTATAACAATTTTAAATATTTTTAAATAAGTAATAGTTCCTTTTATAACAAGTGAAGGAAAGTAGTAATTCAAAAACAAATGCATGTACGAATTTTGCATGGAATTTCAGAATTACGTTTTCTGCATGTGTTGCAAATAATATTTTTTATACTCACTGATTTTAATCATTTTCCGCACTAATGCGGAAACTGGCTATTTCCGGAAAGCATTTTACGTTTGAGAATACAGATTACGGTTTTCAAGATTTTCTGTTCGGCACTTGTAAATTGTAAGAGTGATTAAAGTATGAAAAATATCTTTCACAGATTTTTAAATCCACACAGTACTTTACTTCGGGTCGGTTTTATAAAGAAATTGAATCTTAACTTAAAGTTTAGTTGTGAAGTAAATTTGACGCAATGTACAAATTCGAATTAATTTCTCGGTTCTTATGACA
The DNA here is from genome assembly GCA_943142095.1 of Ophonus ardosiacus. Taxonomy (NCBI): domain Eukaryota; kingdom Metazoa; phylum Arthropoda; class Insecta; order Coleoptera; family Carabidae; genus Ophonus; species Ophonus ardosiacus. The sequence continues at coordinate 16,015,149 of OW964823.1, forward strand.
TTTAAATTATTGCTGTCAAAAAAACGCGTTGCATTTTTCTTTTCATAAAATTTATTGGGAAGCAAATTTTAAGTGTCGATTAAATTTCCTTATAAAACCAGCCCTTAATCAATTAACAATTATTTTACAACTGTCTAACCGAAAAACTTGAAAATCATAATTTGTTTTACTCTTTCCGGCATACGGAAAATAACTTAATTTTTTTTATATATATATCCAGCACATTTTACGAGATTCAACAATATTTTAACAAGTAATGTTAAGTAATATGTTAAATATATTAACGTATGAGAAAAGAAGAAAAAAAACTTTGGAAAAATCCTTTCTTTTAACTTGTTAGCTAATAATTTCATGCACCTAATATTAATTGTTTTTACAAAACCGGTTATTAAATTTAATTTTCTTGTTTGTTTATGTTATCCCCAATTAGTTTTTCTAACAACAACAATTTGTAAAATTTGAAACTATTTTGAAATGGAAGCTAACATTTTCAACTATTGCAATTTACATTCAACTATCGACATTCACCTCAATTTTTTTCATTGAATTTTAGCAGCCTACTTTGGGTACGGTTATAAAATGTACTGCATATAAATTATTCAAAACGAACTTATTCAAATAAATTTTTTCTTCAAATGCAATTCAAATGAACTGCAAAAATATAAAATATAAATCTGTTATTTGGCTAGGATATTTAATAAACTAGATCATTTAATGCACATAAATTTGAGTCATTAAATTAATTAACTTTTTTGAATTTTACTGTTATTTTTAATTAATATGACCGCATACATAAATAGCATACCAGCTCTGTCATAAAATAAGTATTCCTAAAATTAGGGTAGTTAAAAAGTGGAACAACCCAAATTGAATGAGAGAAAGATTACAAACAATACTAATGAACATTCAGCATGCTGCATGAAACGAAGTTCAAAGTTCATGTAGAAATAAAGATTAACTTTTAAGATAAAACAAGCATCGATCATAAAAAAATTCGATACATTTTTTTAAAAATAAATCATGGTTGTACGAGTATTTAGTATTTTATTAAAGAAGTCAAATTAAAAATTATAACTTGTTGAATGAACCCGTGTGTAAACCAAAAACAAAACAAAATAAACATTAATAAGTCTATAATTTTTAGACAAGAAATATTTTCGATCCTACCTTTAAAAAAAATAAAGTATCGCATGCCCCCTTCGCTCGTGGGCCCGGGTCCACAAGATCCCCGATGTCTAAGCCACTGTTTACGCAACTAACATAAAAAAAAAATGTGGAAACCTACATTTTGATAAATATCATAATATTTTAAAAGATCTTAACGTAAATCTATTAATATGAGCGGTAATATAACAGTAGTTTATGATGAAAACGTTAAAATTAAAATTTTCAATTATTTTTAATGATGGCTAATAAATAAATAAAAAAATTGTAATTTGAATACCTTAAATACACCAGTCGTAAATACCCATTTTTTTTATTAATATTTCTGTGTTATACATAAACATATTTCATAATTAATTGTATTTGCGAACTAAGTTTTAATGAAATGTAGAACACGTACTATATATTATATTATTCATTAATATTTTATGCAGGTATTGTTTCTTTGTTTAACTGTACAAAACAAAATAAAAAATCTGTTGAGGCCAGCATTTTACCTCCCGCCAGTACTTCTGATAATTCCGCAACGGGCGAAATTGTACAGTTAAGTAAAAATATACTTTTCTTGTGAATCTAAACCGAGTGTTATTATTTTTATCTATTTTTTAACTTTTATTAATTTTAAATACATACCTACATATTTATTGATGAAAACTATATTTTATTCTTTTGCATTCGTATAATATAGCTAGTGTTTTATGTACTATTACTATTTTCTTTTTAAAACGTTACCATTATTGAGGTAATAAATTATTTCTGAATTGCAGTCATAAATTTTATTTGTTAAATTCTCGGGTCGACCGGTTTCGAGCTCCACATGAGCCTTCATCAGGAGATGAGAATTATGATATTATTAGTAACAATTCATAACAAAATATATGAAATATATGAAAAAGTAAGTGCAACATAAAGCACATGGATTTCGTCAAAAAGTTAAAAGAATAAATTATATAAAACTTTTTTATAAAAACTAAGAACAAATGTTCTACGTGAACCACACCCATGCAACTACTTAAATATTACTTAACTTTTTGACAAAATCCATGTGCTTTATGTTGCACTTACTTTTTCATATATTTTGTTATGAATTGTTACTAATAATATCATAATTCTCATCTCCTGAGGAAGGCTCATGTGGAGCTCGAAACCGGTCGACCCGAGAATTTAACAAATAAAATTTGTGACTGCAATCCAGAAATAATTTATTACCTCATCAGTACATTCAGTCAAGGAACCTTTTCTATTATGTTACCATTATTAATTTGAAATGATAGGTTTTCTGACAGTAACATTTATCTGTCTGTAACATACATTTGGAATCTGAACTGTGTAACAAAAGAATTGTGTTTATCTTTAAAACATAGGCTCCGGGATTTATAAAATAGATTATTTTATATATTTATCTATAAAATATACAGAAAAAGTGTGAACGCATACCGGTAGAAAATTTAATAATCTTTAATTTTTATAATCCATACACATAGGCAGGCACACACACACGCACACACACACACACACACACACACACACACACACACACACACACACACACAAGTACAGATATCATCGTCAAAATGTTAAAATTGGATTCTAGGGTCCTCAAAACGTGGTCATTTACAAAAATCTCAAGCTTTTAAGAAGTTACCCTCGAATTTCTTTATGATTTGTAATTTATTTATTCAAAATAAGTACAAAATTGTGTATTTAAATTTGTATTAAAACATATAATTTAATTGATTTAAAATTTATATTACAAATAATTACACTTATTAATTTGCTGCAATCTTCATTCTTCTTTATAATAAAGCAAGTAATAATAATCTAATTCCAATTAATTAAAAAATACAAAGTAGAATGTATAGTAGGTAGTCAAGAATAATTACGAGTACAACTAATTACATTAATTTCTCCAAGTGGTTCAACTGAAGTCAACAAATATTCTAGCATCTTAAGTGCTTCATATTATTTATTTTGCTAAATAAACATATCTTTGCGGTACAATATCTTCTTTATTTTAAGTATGTTATAAATCAAAACTATGACCCGCGAATTTCACAACACTCATTAAACAACGTTTCATATACACTTAAGATGTCATCACTATTTTATTTCAGAATATAATGTTTAAATAATGTCACATCTTCTCAAACAATATAATTTTGGAAAAGAACGGTTACATACTTAAATTTTAAACAATGGCTTGTTTTAAAACTATTGAAAAGAAAATATAATCGGTATTAAGTTAATAATAAAAAATAAGGAAACAATGAATTTTATCCTTTTGTTTGTTACATTGTAAAATTTATTTTTATTGTTGCACTGAAAGACAGATTTTTTTCCCTAATACGGGCTCATTAACTGTAAACAGGGTGATTCAGGACTAGTTTAACAAAATTAAACCATATCTTGGTACAGCCATTTTGAATAAAGAACATTATATGAAGGTATTTACGGAAACGGTTCATTGCTGAGTTACAGCTCTTTAAAGGTGCACCTCACCACACACTTTTTATTAATAACTCTGGTACTAGACGCTTTAAAATTTTGAAAGTTGGTACTACTTAATTAGATGCATTTTCATATCTTTCTTTTGTTTCTGAAATTTAACCTCATATGGGGCAGCCTTGATTGTTTTTCCATAGTTATTTTTACCTATTAACATTTTTTTCATTTTTAGTAATAAAATATGTACACTTGCTAAAACTGAAACTTGGTATGAGCATACTACTTATTTAGATGCATGTTTTTGTTTATACTTTCTTTTGTTACTGTATCTCAACTAGAGCGTCTCATACGGGGAAGTCTTGAAAGCTTTTCATCGTTAATTTTTTATCTATTATTATTTCGTTTTTATTAACAAAATATTACATACAATGCAAAAATACACAAAATACACTTTTATTTTTTAGAAAAAATCAAATATCAAAAAAAAATAGGTAACAATTAAGAAATAATATTCTCTGAACGTACAACAACCATTACCGTAAACAATATCCTTAAATAAACACCAGAAAAAATATTTTTCACTTTCTTTTAATTAACAGAAAAAATACTAATTATGAAAATGAGATCTGGGCTTAATCGCTATTAGTAGCTTCCACGCCCCTAGCTCTTACATTTTTGCGATATTCATAAAAATGTGCTTATGAGGTTATGTCAAGTGACAGAGAAGTCACGACCCCTGAGGTAGTCCTATAACCACTATAATCCTATATCACTATTAGTAGTGATTTTTTATTGTAGATTTTATAAATTTATAATATTATATAAAAACCGTATTAACAGCGTTACAACGCGATTATAACCGCTAAATTTATATTGAAAGTCTAAAAATGACATTTAAATTACAACGGGGATAAATCGCGCACTCATCACCGGTTTTAAAACTAAAGTTTTTGGAGTTTTTGGCCCAAATTTTAAAATAAAATTTGAGTTGTTTCCTAGACTTCTTCCAAGGAAATTAATGCTTCCGGGAGCAGTCAAAAGATGGCATTGCTGTACAATCCAAATGTCAACCATTTAAGTTTTTACTTCGGACGTACGGTCTTAAGCAAACACAGTTTTTTTGTCACGCTAATGACCGAAAAGTGTTTAGCCACGAGCTTTTTTCAATAAAAAATGTTTGATTTTGGAGGTTACGTAAACAGACAAACAGTCAGACATGTTACTTTTTTCAATCACACGTTACATATGTATGAAACAGTAACGACTCTACCACAAATGCAAGATTAACGGCAAGAAAGAAGAATACTTAAAAAAATACTTGCTAATCCATTTTTGACTACATACATATTTACATTTTGGGTTTAAATATTAGAGATTAACCGACAGTACATAACGAATATGAGATTTAATTATGAATACATATTCATACCACAAATCAGTGTTTCTCAAAGGTGTGCCGCGGAATCTTACAAGACGTAGGATTTTCGACTCTATTAACATTAAAAATCTCAAGAACGAACTAAAAGTTCTGTCCGACATATTGATGAAATAACAAAACATTTTCAGTTACATATCTCACATTAATTGTAACTTTCTGTAATTATTCACTCTATCAGTATCAAATGTTTTACAGCCTGATTCTTAAAAGAGTATTATTGAATTCTATTCAATTCCAGTATTTAAAATTTAATATGTCAATTATTATCAAAAAAGGCAGATACTAGAAATAGATTAGACTATATTTTAGGATATGAACTGTTAAAATTAGAGTAGAATTCGCAAATTCAAAAATAAGGATTAGATTAAACTTTTTTAAGAATCAGGTTGTAAATTATTTAAAATCATTTTTTGTTTTTGTTCATTTTTTATTATACAGGGTGAATACGAGAATCCGTGGCACAGACATTCAAAATGGGAGTTGTTTCAAGTATTTGTAAATATTTACACACGAGCTGTGCAGGTAGACGACAATATACAGCAAAAGGCGAAGCTAGTACATTTGCTAACTAAATAAGAGTGCAACTATTGTTTATATTTATACAGAGGCTCGATTAAACTTAATTTTTTTATAGATATGGTATTAACAACCAAAATTCTTTTTTTCTGTGAAATGGTTTGTATAAATCTACCCATAAAGTTTTACAGGGCAGATAATAATATTTAAACAAAACACTATCTTCTAATGTTAAATAAATATACAGTGGTGGACAAAAGTATGGAAACTTATGTCTTACTTTCAGTTGTATTTTGTCATTTATTTAGTAAGTTGGATAAAAATAAATATTTTTCCGACAATTTGAGAGAAAGGGTAGTACAGCCTCATAAAAAAGCTGTGAAACAGCGCAATATTTATTTTTTTAAAAAAATCAGTAAAAGTGGCATATTAAAGATTTTGAAAAAAAATCGCAGTATAGAAATGTTAAAATTAATATAAAAGTCGATGGTCCAAGAAAACTGGTGCTAGAACTGACAAAAACCATTCGGCGTCTATCCGTAAGTGATCCTACTTTATCATCAAGTGAACGTTCTGCAAAAATTCGGGAACAATTTCATGTAGATTTAAGTGATCGCACTGTGATACGATGGCTATGTAATGTAGGATTACTAGGAAAAATAACCGTTAAGAAACCTGTACTATCAAAGAAAAACAGGAGGGCCAGAACTGCATTTGCATAGGAACACTCATCGTAGACGAGTGAAAAATGGCATACTGTCCTTTGAAGCGATGAAAGCAAGTTCAAAATATTTGGATCCGACGGGAGTCAATATGTTAGACATCTTGAACTTGCTTTCATCGCTCCAAAGGACAGTATGCCATTTTTCACTCGTCCACGATGAGTGTTCCTAAGCAAATGCAATTCTGACCCTCCTGTTTTTCTTTGATAGTACAGCTTTCTTAACGGCTATTTTTCCTATTAATCCTACATCACATAGCCATCGTATCACAGTGCGATCACTCAAATCTACATGAAATTGTTCCCGAATTTTGGCAGAACGTTCATTTGATGATAAAGTATGATAACTTACGGATAGACGCCGAATGGTTTTTATCAATTCTAGCACTAGTTTTCTTGGACCACCGACTTTTATATTAATTTTAACACTTCTACACTGCGAATTTTTTTTCAAAATTTTTGAAATGCCACTTTTACTAATTTTTAAACAAATTTTAATATTGCGCTGTGTCGCAGCATTTTTATGAAGCTGTACTACCCTTTCTCTTAAGTTGTCAGAAAAATATTTATTTTTACCCATCTTAACATCAACTTACTAAATAAATGACAAAATACAACTGAAAGTAAGACAATTAAAATCATACTTTCGTCCACCGAAAAAACGAGTATATGTTATTTCACTTAAATCGTACAGTCAATATCTAATGATTTCTTGTGAATATATTCTTCGATATATTGACTTTATAAAATACGATTCAAATTTGCGAGAACTATAAACATATTTAAAAAAAATGATATATTTAAAAGTTTCCATACTTTTGTCCGCGACTGTATATAAATATATCATCACGGCATATTGCCCATTTCTGGGTGTGCCAGTATCTACAACACATGTAGACATCGGTAATGATGACGATATATTTTACCGTGTGGGCGCTTACCAGGCGTCACCTCACGAGCACTCATAGCTGGTGTGGAGAGTGCACCACAGGGGTCACTTCTGTGCCATTTAAAATTGGAAATATTTGGCGTCTGTCGGGTTCTAATGTTAAAAGTTATAATTACAAGTTTTATTATTTTGTACTGCTTAACACCAGGAAAATTTTTTTTTCGGAAAGTATGCCGCGTGAATAAAAAGATTAAGAAACACTGCCTTAAGTGATCTAAACCGTATTAAATTATTATATGACAGACATAATTGAAATCTAATTCGAAGTTGATGTTATAATGATGTATGACATAATGACGTTTGATCGTGAGATTAATGATACATATCCTGACTTTATCAAATAAGAGTGAAAAGCTACCAAAATTTTTATTCAAAGAAGGTGTTTCTTAAGAGGGCACAAAATTTTCCAAGGGGGATGCGAAAAGAAGTTAATTAATTATTTCAAGTTCAAAAACTACTGAAGGGGGTGAAGGGGTTGAGTGGGCGCGAAGAATTCTTGTTTTGAAGCCCGAAGGGAATTGCAAGATAAAAAGTTTGGGAAACAATGTGTTAAAACACATTTTAATTAGATTTTGCAAAAATATACCTAGCTATGTTAATTTATACAAGTAAATTGAAAATTAAATCGTTTTAAATTGACACTTACAAGCAAAGTGTTAATACACATTTTAATTAAATTTACCTTAAAATATATAAGTATGTTAATTTATACAAGTGAATTAAATATAAAGTCGTTTTAAATTGACACACTGTTTTTAATATAAAATTAAATGTAAATTATTTTATCTACAAAGTCTTAAAAGATTATACAAGCAAACTTAATTTTTTAGATAAAGAACATAAAAACATGTTCATTAAAAAAATCTCACAAATTAGTTTACGAGTACCTATAACAATTTAAATCAATTATTCCTGCTGTTACAATGTATTTTAATTAACAGTCGCAGAACGAGTGTAGTCGTAGAGAAAGTATAGTTTGCGACTGTTTAGACACTCGTTCATGTATAAAAAACTTACAAAATATACTATTATAATTTTATTGTACAGAATTTAACATGGCACGGCATCTCAAAATGGTTTTCCTTCGAAAAATACATTTTAATGTTAAAAAGTTAAAGATTATTAAATTTTTTTCGTATGCATTCATTTATTTTCTATATATTTTCTATGTATCAAAGTATTCCTTTGTTACACAATTCATATTTCGAATGTATGTCACTGACAGATAAATATCACTGTCAAAAACCTCATCATTTCAAATTAATAATGGTGACATTTTAAAAAGAAGATAACATTAAATTAAGCAATAGTTACATGCAAAGGAACTTAATACATATAGTCTGCAGCATTAGTAAATAGGTAGCTATGTATTTAAATTAATAAAATTAAATAGATGGAGGTATTGTGTTGGCCGCATCAAATTTTTTTTAAGTTTTGAGAGGGTTCAAGACTTCACGTGTAGTAAGCCAGTGACATCGTAATAATATTTTTTCATAAGACTTTATAATGAAAAATGTATTTTCAAATTATTTAGCTTTACTACTTATTGATCAGTAAGTATTTTAAGATATTTATATAAATTTGCTATATTTCGATTAAGGTTCTACTTAAAGTGCTTGTTTAATTGCTCCACGTATAAAGAATAATATATGCTATTTCCAAGGCGATCAGAAGGTTCAAAAAAATAATTCTGAGCAGAATATGTAAAAAAATATTGCGGAATTTTAATTTGTACTAGTGATTCGGCGAGACGAGACGAGACGAGAAATTCATTGTCTCGTCTCGTTTCAAATTCATAAAATTATGTGTCGTCTCGAAATTTTTCTCGTCTTGTTTAATAGAGTCTCGTCTCGGCAGAGATTCTCGCCGAGATTTCTCGACGGAAATTTAATATGTATATTTTGGTCCCAAAAACTAATTATTAAATTTATACAATTTTGTATTAATAGCAATTTGAACAAAAAGATAAATATTTGTCGTTTTATCTGTCAAAATTTGTTATTACCTAAAACTTGTGCAAAATTTTATTATGTTATAATTTTATTATTGTAATATTTATCTAGTATTTTCTAATTTGTTATAAACCCTGAAAAAGAAAATAACGCTAAAAATCTTAGCTAAAGCGTGGATTAAAATATCCAAGTGTCAAATTTTTAGTTATACTTACATTGAGATTTCAATTACTTCTCTATCCCATTTTGTCATTTTTCAGTTTAATATCGATCACAATAGAAACACAAATGACATTTGACAGTTACTTGACAGTCAAAATTTGTAGGGACTTTTAAGAAAAAGTAACGCATGTTCCAGTTTTTCTTTATAAGTTTTTCGTTAAAAGTCTATTCATTTGTCTCTCTTGCACTCATGTCATTGTGCGAGAGAGAAAACTTTTCAAGTCACTGAAAAGAAAAACTTCATCGTGTAATGCATGCTTAACAAATTCTGACACATGAAATGTCAAATACTTTATTATATTTTTGTTCAAAAATGCCATAGCTAAATAGAGACAGATATCACTAAAAATATGTTAAATTTCACACGTTTGCAAATATAACTGACGAGAAAAATAACAACCGAGAAATCTCGAAACAGTTTTCGAGAATCGAGATCTCGGCAAATATATCTCGTCTCGTAAAATATATTTTACATTTCTGTGTCGTCTCGTCGAGACGAGACGAGAATCGAAAAATATCTCGTCTCGACAGAATCACTAATTTGTACAACAAAATTTTAAAATTCACTCACATTTTATTTATATAGAATGAGGTATTGCAAAAAATATTAACATGTCTATTTTATTCGTTGATACGAATATTTTAACTTCATACTTTTATTTAATATAACGTTGCCGAAACTATGACGCATCCAGGTACAAGCCAATGAAAAACAAGTTGCGTCATAGATCTTACATGATACATGCATCTATCACTACATCTTATAAATAAATACGCATATTAATTTAAAATATTAATACGAATGTCTGAATATGTAAATGTAATTAATATATAATTAATTTAATTAGTACGGTATTCAATATATTTTATATAATAAAATTTAAAAGATTCGATACTTGCAACGTTTATGGTTCTATAACCTATATTTTTACTACGCGTTTGAAGTTTAAAATGACAACAAACGCCACGGAACATACTGTTACCTTATTGGTTTGTACCCGTTGACGTCAGTAGGCAACGGGAGAAGCGGTGTAAATCTGCTGCTTTCCCGAGACTATGACTTTCAATAATTATTTTATCTTCTTAGAGATTAATTTGAATAAAAATAAAAAATACGGGGTAAATCGTGCAATACCTCATTTGCACCGTACTAGTTACGCTCGTATTACCTTTTCATGCAAATATCTCTGAAACCAAGCATTTGGAGATTTTACTTGCATGAACTTGTCCATTTATTTTTAGGTTGTTTATTTAAATTTTAATTTTAGTTATTCAATTTCAAACAACTACAATAATTTTTTAGCGGAGTATTGTGCGTGACGGTATTTTTATTGATGTTAATTTTAGGATTATATTTAACTTATAAAATTAAAATTTATTGTTTTTAAACAAGCATATGTCAAACTTTCTAGGTTAGTTCCAACATAGCATAACTAATTCCATAAAGCAATTATAATATTAACAATGGTATTAAAGAAATCTAGAATAAAAATTGCAAATTCTAACCCAAAAACAACACGCCCCTTTTTCACCAAATTAAAAGACTAAATAAATCCTTCTGACTCCACAGATGTTATTTACCAGGTCAAATGTGGAAAACGTAATAAAACATACAGTGGGGAAATTTCTCAACTCTTTAAAAAAGAACGTATCAGCATAAATACCATAGCCGACAAATTTAAATTAAAATGTTAAAATTATTGACAATGGTAATTACAAAAACCACCGTTTATTTAAAGAGACGCTTTACTTAAATTTGAATAAAAACCTTTGTGTCAAATTTTAAACAGATTTTAAACATAAAATAAAATCATCAACAATTTTTATGACAAATTAAAAACTCCCATCTGTATGAATTCATAAAAAAAAATCTGTTGTGGCCAGCACAAAACCTTCCGTCAATTCAATGTATTTCGTACAAATCCGATACCAAAAGTTCCTTGGAAAAGATTCTATATATCCTGTAAAATTGTAACACGAACACACTATTTTTTACAAATTCCATATTGCAAGTTCCTTTGGGAAGATTCTATAAATCCAATATTATTATAACACGAATGTACATTCTGTAAATTGCACTTCACACTTCCTCATTCCTATCCAACGCATCTTCTTCACATAATTCTTCCTATAATCAAATTGTATAGAGAATAAGATTTTCTTTCATATTAATGATCACAAAATGTCAAAAAATTATATTTAACTGCGTTTTTCCCAGAAAAACTGTTAAAAACTTCAAATAAGGGTACTTCCGGTTGACCAATTATAACCAAAATCTAATCAGCTCTTCATATGGTTGTAAAGAAGAGGAATACGAAAAAATCACAATTTTTAGAATTTTAGTTTGCGAGTTATCGTCAAAGAAAAATTTGTCACACACACACACGCGGACACACGGACACACACACATACTCACATACAGAAATATGTAAAATTAGTAATATCGTATTCTAGGGATCTTAAAACGTGCTTATTCATTAAAAACTCACCACCGAATTTTTTGACCAAAGACAATACCTTCCTTACCTAAGGGTGACGGAAGGTAAAAATATATCATCACGGCATATTACCCATTTCTGGGTGTGCCAGTATCTACAACACATGTAGACATCGGTAATGATGACGATATATTTTACCGTGTGGGCGCTTACCAGGCGTCACCTCACGTAATGTATAAAGTCAGTAAATATAGGTAATACAAAAATCGTTTATTCATCGGAGTATAAAAAATTATTACACTTATTTCATTTACATTGTACATTAATATTTCTTTAATACTTTATTTTACTTTATTTAATATTTTATTATTCTCATTATTTTTTACTACCTAATTAAATACTTGACAGGTAAATTAACAGAATATGTATGTTCGCAGCAACACCTTTTTACTTTTCACGCTCTAGTGCTTGAAAAGTGACTCTTTACACCCTATAAAGAGTAAGTACCTATACGGTCTTGTCTTGACCCGTAATGTAATAGGTCAGTCATAAATATTTTCTTACCGGCCTTACTAACTAAGAGTACTTCCGTTTTATATCGAGATGTAAGAGAAACTGCGCCAGATTTTAATCAAAATTTTCCTGTTTTACAACCATCGCCCATTTGAGAACAAATTGTTTTTCGATAAGTCTCACTTATTTCTTAATTGCAACTGTAAACTGCCTGTCAAGGTATTTAAACCATTTGCATTACCGTGAACTAAAAATTCTTTATTTTATCTAAATAATTCGCAAGAAAAAGGGTCATTGAAATTAAAGTAAAGAAGAGCATGTGGCAAATACATTAAAAAAAGCGAACTATAACAGAGCAAACGAACGTGTAATTACAGAATAGCTGAAGAGCATGTCACTTGTCAACTTTGATCCAGAACAGCATAATAAACCAGAATAAAAGCGTGACGGCGCGTGCGTATGTAAATACGAGCATTTTAGCACGTGCGCGGGTGTGACAATAACAAAAAAAAACATAACCTCAAAGAGGACAATACATATTTTATGATTTTGGCATAAATTAAGTATAATGTTGAAAGATATGTATGTGATTAGTTTTAATGTAAATGAGATGTTGTGGTTTATTAGAATATAAATATAAAATATGGTTATTGTCAAGAGCAATAAATATTTTATTATGTATGTTAATGACATAGCCATTGACAATTGTTACAACCATTGTTTTTCACCTATAAATTTGAAACAAGTTACATATTGTTGGAAAGCTAAAAAAATATTTTTTCCATAATAGCATTCATATAAAATTAGAACTTTGGAATTATAACTTCGAATTTAACGGAAATAAATAAATGGGCATCTTCTCTCCAGCAATCCAATAAGAAAATGTATGCCAAATCATTTTAAATTTAATTACACTAAATAATTATCCATATCGTACTCCATTTTTCTGAAGTTGACCGAAGTTATTATTTCTATCCCATTCAATTAAAATGTGTGAAACAGAAATAAAAGAAATTTCACTTTTAAATTATAATTTTAATAAATAGCTCCAAGAAAATTTCAACACAGATCTCATTGTCAAAAACAATTAAAATCAATGTAATAAAATCTATCTTTTTTTTCTTACTTCAGACGTAAATTCTATTATTTCGCTTCTAGCAAAATTCTCTAAAATGAACTAATTAATTGACCCAGACTCTTAAATTAATTTTAAAATTAGAAAACCTATAAAACTGTCAACATACTTAACTCAAAGCTATGATTTTTTACTTTAATTTCTTTTTAAAATTTTGTAACGGGTTAGAAATTGATTGAAAAAAAAAACAGGTAAATAAAATATGAATTTATTAAATTTGCACAAATTACAGTTTATAACGAATTCTGACAGAATAAATCTCAAACATTTGTTAGTTTTTTTTTGTTCAAGAGTCATGGCTATCGATAAAATAATAAACTGAATAAATTTACATGTGAATCGCCTAGTTTCAAAACTAGGCCACTCCACCTAGGTCAAATTTTGGAAAATCGCAAAAAAAAAACAGTATTTATATGTTTCAAATGAATAAATAAATAAAAACATGAATACACATATAATGCTGATGTTAATGAACCAAAAACTACATTTTTTAATAAGAAAAACTATTTAATAACGTCAGAATTTATATTTAAAAAATCTGATGTGGCCAAAACAAAACCTCCCGCTATTTAATTTTTATTAATTTAAATACATACCTACGTATTTACTAATGCTGAAAACTATTTTTTGTTCCATTGCATGTAACTTTTGCTTTATTTACTACTTTCTTTTTGAATGCCACTATTATTAGTTTTGATTAGTGATTAGTATTTTGACAGTGACATTTACCTATCAGTTACATTTATTTGAGATATGAACTGTGACTGTGTAACAAAGGAATTGTGTTTATCCTAGGCTTCGGGGTTTATAAAAAAATTAATTTTTAGATTTATCTGTAGAATATATAAAAGAAAGTATTAATGCATTCTTATAGATGTGTTCACTCAATTTTTTTTATTATTTTAAATAAAACTTCATTCAGGTTTGAAGCAAATTTATAGTATTAAAAAATCTTAATTATTCCTAGTTTAACAGTATTTTATTTTCGAGAAATCAGTGTAACGTCATATTTCCCCTATACTTGTCTTTCTCACACAGACTGCTCTGAGTACGCTACGAGAGAAAGATAACAATTGTATGACGTCAATTTCCCCTTTTAGCAAATGTGATATATCTCGTAAAGTATTTAAAAAGTGTTTTCATAAATAAATAAATAAATAAATATATCATCACGGCATATTACCCATTTCTGGGTGTGCCATTATCTACACATATGTAGACATCGGTAATGATGACGATATATTTTACCGTGTGGGCGCTTACCAGGCGTCACCTCACGGGCACTCATAGCTGGTGTAGAGAGTGCACTACAGGGGTCACTTTTGTGCCATTTAAAATTGGAAATATTAATTATTTAATGAGCAATACTTTAAGTTAAATTGTTTTTTTTATTTTTTTTGTTATGGTGGAATACCCCATTCTTATACAATTTTAAATAGAGTTTCTTAAGTTTTCCATATGATTTACTTGTTAAATGAAAATAGGTTATATGTACCATTCAGTAATACAAATTTAATACTTATGTCGTCATTGAAATTCATTTTCATGACTCATTACGGTTATTATCTCCATATTCGTCATGAAAAGTTGAACTTCCCTGCCTTGATAAGTAAAGAAATATTATTTCATTAACTATTCATTAATTACATTTTTTTAAAAAAAGATTGGGGCGCATAATTTGAAGTTTGCCTCAGTTGTTTCAAAACAACGGCTCTGGTTGTCAATTTAAACGAGGAACAACAGTCTGTGAAAAACCACCCGGGCTATGTTCAGGTTTAAAGTATTCACTCGTATAGTAAATTATTTCAAGTTTAGATTTATTTCTTCTTATGTATTACGGTAGAACTTTCTAAGTGCCGTAACGATTGTAATCGTTCTTACTCCATCTAATACAATCAATTTCTCCAGATAACTGTTAAGTAAGATTTCACATTCTGAAAAATGCAAATAATGCATTATTTTCATATTGTTTATACATGTGTACCGGGTGTAACCGTTATATAGGGAATAGGTATGTTATTTTTTTTTTTTCATTTTGCTGTAGCTTCTGACCTCCTAATTTTAGAGAAAAGTTATAAATAAAAAAGTTGTTCAGAATTAAAAACTACACAATATGAAACTAAAATTAATCACAGTTTATTTTTATTTTAAGAAAAAAACGCGAATTAAAATTCATAATTTACAGCATATTTCAGAATGCCACTGAATTACTGATGTTTTATTTGTTTTTATTTGACATTAAACTTCTGACAGATTATTATTATTACATATTAATTTTTAATGTTATAATACTATACCATTCTTAAATCATTTTATACTTTCTTTTTAATTACACTTTTAATAATTATGTAAAATTATTCAACAAGAGTAGAATTATGAGATGTCAAATAAAAAAAAATCTGTTATGGCCAGCACAAGACCTCTCGCTATTTCCATATTAGGCTATATAAGTATTATATTGCACTTCGCTTTCGAACCGTCGTTTTATAACAAAATATTATAGAACATTACCCAAATATTGTTTTTTATTATACTCGTATTTAACATGTCTTCTGCACACATATAATTCTAATTATATCTATTTTTCATTGTATGAGGAAGTTTCTAAATCAATGTTAGAGATTGTTCCAATTCATTAACCAGATTGGCGGTATTTCTGATGGATATATGCATTTTACCACAATTTTACCTATAATTTCAAATATTTAATCAATAAAACAATAAGAAAAATTAAATATACTTCCCAGTAAAAGCTATCAGAATGTCACTAAAACTGTTGATTTTTGACACTGACATGTGTCATTTACAAATTATGTTATAAACATTGGAATTTGTCAACTGGTTTCCTTAGTGCCGTAGCCTCTGCGATTAGTTCACTCTATAAATTATAGTGTCTTTATCTCTAAATCTATACAAGATATAATAAAAATTTTAAGTGTATTAGATGGAGAATTTTATGTTCTTCAATATTTAATAAAAAAACCTCCCAAAAAATTATATTTAGAAGAATTTTTCTACGAAACTACTACTTCCGGTTGTTAAATTGTTACCAAAACCTTTTCAGCTCTTCCCAGGAATGTTAGATTGAGGAAACTGCAGTTAAATATTTTTTAAGTCTTATAGTTTTTGAGGAATCGTGACTACAACATGCAGACATACATACATACATACACACACACAACGATTTCCTACAAATATTTATTTTTTCATCCACCACTCTGACATCATGTTTAAAAATAGGATACCTAACAAGAACTTTGAATTCGGCATGCAATTCTCTTTTATATCATATATTACTCGCTTTTACCGATGAAAGAAAACAATACCACAAACAAAATGTAATATCATTTTACCTTTCAGATAGAATTTCGAAATACAAAATATAATTTGCCTCAAAATAATTCTAAATACTTCATAATTCCTAACTTTTTCCATTTTTAATAATAAATAAAAGATAAAATTATATTTGTAAGCGATTTTGTTTTAATGGCTAACACCATAAAGTAGTCATTTTTATAAAATATTAAATTCAATTTTTCTGGTTACAGTTACAGAACTTGCAAACTATAACTTTTTCCCATGTTAAACGCTTATGACCCATTTTTCGTGTAATACCCGGTATGTCGTGAAAAGAATTTAAATTAAACATTGATATCATCTCAAATGTCGCATGTATTTGACAAATTAAATGTAGCATCAGATGTCAACATATTGTTTTTTCCATAGCTGACCTGTTTCGATAAAAATCTATCTCAATTATATCTTCAATCTCAACCTTTAAAATATATGCATAACATGTCAACGTTTATATCAAGATTGTTGCATTGTTTTACAGTAATTTAGCTCCTTCTTTTTATGACGTAAAAAAAGAAACGTTTATCCGAGTGTAACAATTGTTCTAAGCAGCATAACATGCACTGCAAATTATTTGTCATCTTGAATTAATTACTTTCTTCGAAAGAAGTATTCCGAGGATGAGAAAAACAAATGATCTACTTTGTATTTTGCGCGAAACCTTCCTACAAGTTCACTTTTAAATATAAAAAAGGAATAATTAGATCCTACAAATAGTGTAACGAAATTCCTACGGGTAATGAGAATATAGTCAAGAAAATTGACTTTGTCGTTTCCAGCAATAAAACTATAAATGTTGTAATTAGAACAAAGCGGCATATCGCTTACTGTTTGCTTTATAATATTGGATAAAACAGGCCATTATTTGCGCCGCTCTTTTGGAATAAAGACATGTATCGCCAGGTACTTCTACCTGCCCTCGTGCCTTCAGTGTTTGTTCTGTATAGTAAAATAATCTTACAATTCTTTTAATATAAATGCTATTTTTGTTTTAAATAATTTTTGGAACTGTAGTTTTCATTCTCATAAAAAGTTATTTCAAACAAAAATAGCATTTGTATTAAAGGAGCAGTAAGATTATTTTATTATATTCATGTCTTCATTTTAAAAAAATAAACAATAATTTATGTTTCTTGTTTCTGCCATATTTGACAGATTTTCATTTTATTCTTATTATAACTTGTGAATATTATTTATTTTTTCTTCTAGATTAAGTCTTCTTATTATTCTAATAATAATAAAATGAAAAGAAATATTAAATCTGTCAGAAACAAGAAACAAATTATTGTTTTTAAGGCTGATAATTGCCTTCAATCATGTATTTTCTTTTTCTTCTAACTCATACTTAAAAACAACTGAATAACAAACTTGGTATACAGTCGATCGTTCTGAACATTTTTCTTCATTATACTTTTGTTCTAAAATTAATATGTAAAGAGATATTGCCAAATTGAAATTTTAACATTGAATTTCGTATGTTTTGGAAAAAAGTAGACACCCGGTAGATGTGTACATTTTATGAAATGTACAAAATGGCTTAGAGAAGAATGAATAGTTGAAAGACTGGATAACCGAATACCGGAATTCCGGGTAAAATTTTGCCGAATCGCCGGAATTTTCTGATTTAATAATGCTTTATACAGTGAGTCTATAACATCTAGGTTATTATTGTCGTATTATGCAATAAAACTATTCACAGATTCGATATCAAAACTCAAAACTGGATTTCCGTTTCACACAGAAGAAAAACCTTGTAAATTGTAGTTAAATTAACTAAACAAATTCTTTAATTTTCAACCTACTAATACGTTTAATTAAATTATCTAAGTTGATTTAGTTCAATTTTCTAAATTATACAAAATTAAATACAAAATTAGATTAAATGACTACATTTAGTATTGAACTAAATATAAATAAAGAAATTAACTGAATATATATTTAAATTTTCTATTTACTTACCTAATTCATTAGATAAATTACTGAAAATTGTAGGACAAAAATAGTGAAGCCAAAGTAAAAGTAAAATTAAATAAAATAGTAATTCAAATAACCACTTGCCTGTTTAAATTAACGATTTTTTATAAAATATTTAATATCTATTTCGGATTAGTTAATATGCTAAATTAAGATTTGTAAATTATACTAAATTATTAGACATATTGCCTAATATAATAATATCTATTTATAATTAGACAAAATTTCAATTCTATTTTTTTCTGTGCATCGCTACTCTAATATTTATAGAATTAATCTTAAATAAATATGTATGATAATACTGAAAATGTATTCTTATCTAGACTTACTTTTAAGTACCAAATTCTTAATAATTAGGTTGTATTATGAAAACATTATTACTTTCTACATTACATTATCTACTCATTTGTGCTAGGTCGAAGTCGATCCTAAACAAACATTTTTTCTTCCTCTTCTTAAACGAGAGTTGTAGCAGGTAGTTGTTACTCTTTGATAGAGCGAATTCGGAGCATGTCGTTCACTATCATTGAGGATTCCATATGTCCACCTGCTGCTAGACTAGGTCATCGCCGGGCTGTGTCCATCAGTCCAAATGGATAGCCCAGACCCGACCTATCGCTAAGTAAATTGTTTGTAATCAGTTTTCGTCTTGGTGTTTGGACAGAGCCGCACTAGCAACATTCGGTAGAAATAAATTAATTTAAGCTAATGCCGACACATACACTTGTTACTATGGTTATTTGAAATAACTAAAGGCTCATTCACAGCTACGAAAATAAGAAATATAAATAAAATTATAAATAAGACATTAATGGTTGGTGTTCACAAGTTCGAAAATAAAACTTAATTTAACATCAACTGCCATTTAATACATTCAAAATTAACAAGCAATAATATAATAACAACTTTATACTTTTCTAAACATGCGAACCTTTGTTTTACGACAGCTTTTTAAAATTATATTTGAATTGAAATTGACAGCTCAAATGTCAGTTGTTATGTATGTGTTTATTTTTGTGTAAAATATTTAACATTTGCAAATCCTTGTGTTTATGTCTTATGTTTAATTTTATTTCGAGAACTGTGAACACTTCCATAAGAATCTATTGTTTATATCATTTTTTTTTATTTTTATGTATAATTTTATTTTATTTCTTTTCGGAACTGTGAATAAGGCTTTCTATACAACATTTTATGTTTTTTCTACTCTACTAACATTGCCACATAATAACAAAGTAAACTGATACGTAATTATTTATATTAAGTATCATTTAGTAGGGAATTTCTGTTTATCACTAGAATTACATTGGCAACATAAAATATAAATAAATAAATCATCACGGCATATTACCCATTTCTGGGTATGCCAATCTGCTTTATCTCCGATATCGGTAATGATGATGACATATTTGTAACGTGCGGGCGCTGACCAGGCGTCACGGGCACTCATTGCTGGCGTGGGAGAGTGCACCATAGAGGTCACTTTTGTGCCATTTAAAATTCGAAATATTTGGAGTCGGTCGGAATCGAACCCGGTTCCCCAGACTGGCGACCAGACACTCAGGACCGCGGCCATGGGACCCCAGTAACATTATTTGTTAAAAAAATTAATTTGACTTTAACAGATAATACTAGAATTCTAAAAATTATAATTCTTTCTTATTCCTCTTCTTTACATCCATATGAAGAACTGATTAGATTTTGGTTATAATTGGTCAACCGGAAGTTCCCTTGTTTAGTTCTTAACAGATTTTCTAGAAAAAAATGCAGTTAAATATCACTTCCTGACATTTTATGTGATGAAAGAATATCTTATTATATATATATAAGATTTGATTATATATTTTCCTTCATATTCAGTAGATATAGACTTAAAGAATTATGAACAGATTAACTTTCATAAACCAGCCATCTTTACTATAATCATGGAAACAGCTGATATATTCAAATAATTCTAATTGACAGATGTAAGCGTCATTTTTACCCTCAAACTGTCACTGAAACTGTCGTTAGGTAGTTTTTTGTACAAATCTGTAGTTTACTTATATTAGTTACTATGAAAAAAACATTCCTATATTGCCAATATATTTTCACTCTATTTTGGTTTCAAATATCTCAGCTCACGGATGGTAAACTTTTTTAAAAATTCAAGAAAAATAACACACAAATTTAATTAAAAACTGTTGTAAATGCTTCCATGGTAGAACCACCTTATGCAAATTTCAATACGAAAAATGTTAATTCAAATAAAAAAATGTTAGATGCAGTGATTATAGGTTTAATGGGTTATACAGTTACACGAAAAATTTTAAAATCAAAAAGTTGTTTGTGGCCTAGACCATGACTAGAACACAGAATAAATTAAGGATAGAAGATAAAATAAAATAGTAAAATTTGTCAAAACATACCTCTGTCTCTGTCACTTTAGAAACTAATTTTACGGATGGTAGAAGAAACACACTTCGCTCATGTGGTGTATATGCTCTATCCTCTAATTCGGGAATTGTCCGACAAAATTATTCAGATCTAATTTTGAACATGTTTCTACGACTCCAATATTTAAAACAAATAATCTCTTTTTATTTCATATTATTTGTCATGATTTCAGTACCAAACAGCCGACTTTCTGACTCGGTTGCGAGAAAATAATTATTTTTGTAACAAATGCGTGATTATGAAAAGAATGCAAGCTTCTGAAACGAGAGCAGCGAGTTTTTAAATTTGTATAAAATTTTAGAGTCCTGACTTCGGTATGTGCTTAGCGCTGCGAAAAAGATCGATTGATCAATCTTTTAAAAAAAATCTGATTGATCTTCTTTTTTGAAATGATTGATCAATCTTTTATCTGCTACTTGGACTAATATTCATACTATTTTTAACCCTTGCTGACCAAAATAATTTATAGCTTAGGATAAATTTTAATTCTATTACATTTTGTTAATAATTATGCAAATTGGTATTTGTTTAATAATTAATCTTAATGTAAAAGAAAACGTACATAATTATAAAATAAAACATATACATAATTCTTTTTAGTATAAATAAACATTATCTTAAATAATTATAATGCAATATAGGTAAATAGTATACCTTATTTCAAAGTTACTCTCCAGTTTCATTTTTGAACAATATAAACAAATTATATCTCTTATTTCTTTATTTTACTATTGTTATAAAATCAAAACATCGAATACCAAAATCGGGCCATTTTAGACCCAAATAAAAAAAGTTAAATAACTCAATACTTTTTAAATCATTTGCAAAAGTTGAGGCGAGTCGGACTTTTTATTTTGGCCCGACCCGCAAATTCGAGCTTTTCGGGCCGGCCCGAAAAAAAAATCTTATATTTCAATCAAATGAACAGTTTCCTTAATATTTTAATGAAAATGGATGAAGTTGAAAAGGGTCAAAATGATTTAATAACAACATACTTGACATCTTAATAATAAAAATGTTATTTTACTTCAAAAATTCAAGGTTATTCATTAAAGCATAATAATTCTATTGTCATGTTGTTATTATTACTATTGTTACTATTAGTATACTTAATAAAAGTGATTTTTATTTCTACTATAATGATTTCTTGTCTTTATCTTGATTTTTGATTAGAAATAAAGTTAGATAAAAAAATCCGTATGTAAATGATATCTTTTTGTATAAGATTTGTGAAACAGTTTAAATTTTCGAGCGCCTTTGGGAAACAAAGTGTTAAATACTCGTAAGTCTGTAATTTTTATAACAAACTTACACTAGAAGTGTCTCTTTTTTTAACAACTTATGTTAACTAATGTCGAAAGTTATAAGGATGTCGAGGTTTTTTATAAATTTGGCACGAAAAAAGTTAAACATTTGGCCCGACCCGAAGCCCGGCCCGATTTCGAGTCAATTTTCGAGCCGGGGCAGCTAATTTTTTGTCGAGTCGATCTTCGAATCGGGCCGGCAATTTTTATTTTCGGGCCGAGTCGATCCAAACCTCAAAGCCCGGTTCGGCCCGGCCCGAATGCATCTCTATATTTTAGAATGGGGTCCTCCACTCTAATTTTTTTTATTATTTTAAAGGAAAGTTCGTTTAATTTTGAAGCAATTATTAGTTTTAAAATTTCTTAATTATCTTTAATTTAACTGCATTTTACTTTTGAAGCCATTATGACGTCACGGCGACACGTCTATCTTTCTCTCGCTCCGCACCACAGGCTGCGAGAGAAAAATAGGAATAGCATGACGTCACAGTGACACTGACAACAAATATCAAATATCTCCTAAAGTAATTATTAAAAAAATGTTGATTTATTTTAATCGTTATTTATTGAGTAGTATTTTAAGTATAAAGTGTACATTTTATTATTTTTTGTTATGGTAGAAGACCCCATTTTCAAGAGGAATGGTTTGTAATATTTCCATTATGAAACTTATTAATAAAAAATCGGAAATCGGGTCAGTTTTGACTCTATTTTGGTCAGGCAAGGGTTAAGCGATTATGACAACAGAAATATTGTTTTAATAGGCTATTCCACGATATTTTTTTATTTTTTTCTTAAAGTACATAAAAACATAAGACCACATGTGAAAGTCCGAGTTAAAAATTCCTCCAAATAAGCGAGATATTAAGGTCCGAATTTTAAATTTGCTTTGTGACGTAGGTAATGTGGATATACCAGAAGTAAACAAACAGTGGTTCACAAGCCACAAAAATGTTATACAAATTACAAATAATGTATATTTAAATTGTAATATTAATAATTCATTATTAGAGATGTAAATAAATTATTATACTTAATTTATTTCACTTTTTTTCTCATTTTATATAAATCAAAAAAATTAGAACGTCACCCGAATAGCAACCGAACAGATCCGACACATCCGAAGAAATATATTCTTAGTTAAGGCGGGGTTTCTCAAAGTCGGAGGTCATACTTGGATCCTATTTGGTCAAACACTCGTGCACATGCCCTGCGTCATCAAAAGCAAAACTCCCCGTGTTTTCTAGAAGGAATAATTTATAATAAAAGAAATATAATTTTTCTTATCCTTTAACTATTATCATTCATATTTTCAATAAACTTTTACTATTTTTGATTACAGTGGAATAGCCTATTATTCGGTAACAATATAAAAGAGTATGAACTTCTTTATTTATTTAACTGTCAAATAGTAAAAGTATGTATGTACATATATGGAAACTTAATTAATATCATAAGATATAACGGATTAATTAAAGTAATTTTCAAATAAAATTAAAACAGTTGCTTGTGTATGCAAGTATTATGAAAATGAAACAGAAATAAACAATAAATCCTACATCACTTTGCGTTTTTACCTCAATACCGTCCTGAACTGCAAGCCGGCTGGTAACCATACCATGGACCGTTACTCAACCTACTGTAACATTCGATCTAAATATCAAATTCCTTCTGATAGTACCATCAATCCCTTATATTTCCACCCATTTCATACAACCCTTACTTTAGACAGACTCTTCTTTCATCACCTATTCCTCATCCGGCTTCGTTGGCTTCTAGAGGTAACAAGAAGAAGGGAAGTGTGTCAAGAAATGATAAAGTCGATGACAGACGTTCGCCAGCGCTCATTCTCGTGTGTGGTGCGAGTGAGAGCACGTCTTCTGACGATGAATCAGCACGCCCTCATTGGTGTTTGTGTGTGAAGTGTCAGTGAATGCCGTGAAGTGTTATGATTCGCAAACATGCAAATTACAATCATTCTTATTACGCTTTTTATAACCGCTGTCTTTTGTGACAATCAAACCATAAATGATAATGACTATAATTTCATGAAAGGTGACAAATTATGGAGTGGAATTCTCAAAGAGTGCAAAACGGCTTCCATAAGTTGCATCCAGAAAAATGTGTATCACTATTTAGACGAAACTTTCCGATATTCTGGAGATGTCAAAGTAGGAGATATTGTCAACTTCAAGCAAAATACAGTAGACTACCACAAGTATTCCCGAGAAGCAAATGAAGTTGAAGATGACGACAAACTTCAAAAGGAAGAGGAAGAGGAAGAAGAAAGGATTACTCCCTTAGAAGAAGTTACAAGGGCGTTACATAATAAAAGTGTCGGCTTTCTCATGTCCCATGACACGGAAATAAAGCTTCCGGAAATGCTGTTTGAAGGCGCTACTTTGAAAGTACAACCACGTGGTTTTGAAGGAGATGGAGTATTAGTCAAATTAGATTTAATACCAAAGGAAATACAGGAGAATCAACAACAAGGAAGAATATTATTTAAGAAGATAAGTAAGTTGGAGCGAATATTGTGCAAGGTTGCTGGTTCGAATCCTGCACCAAATAATTATAATTAGGCAAAAATAATTGAGTAACTGAATACTCCCCTCATTGCAGGCAAGACCTTAATTAGAAATGATACATATACACACAATATAACATATACAAAATAAGAAATCTGATGTGGCCAACACAAAACCTCCTGCTATTTAATTTTTATTAATTTAAATACATACCTACCTACGTATTTACTAACGCTGCAAACTGTTCCATTGCAGAAAACTATTGCTTTATTTATTATTTTCTTTTTAAAATGTCACTATTATTAATTTGAAGTGATAAGTTTTCTGACAGTGACATTTACTGTCAGTTACATTCATTTGAAAAATGAACTGTGTAACAAAGGAATAGTTTTTATCTTAGGCTTCGCGACTAATAAAAAAAAATATTTTTAAATTTATCTGTAAAATATATAGAAAAAGTGTTAATGTATTCCTGTACAAAATTCAATAATCTTTAATTTTCATAAGACATAAAATTCGAAAAAATGGCATTTAATGGTATTTTTTGAAGAAAAACCATTATGAGCTTCAAGTAAAGTACGATTTCCGTTTTTTCGATTTACACCAAAATCTAATGGCTTCTATTCCTATTAGAATAGGGTAAAAATACAAGGTTTCAGAATTTTCTGAATGATAGTATTTGAGTTAGAGTGCAAACAAAATTCGTACACATACACACATACACACACACACACACACACACACACACACACACACACATACATACATCATCGTGAAAATGTTAAAAATGGATTCTAGGGACCTTAAATCGTGGTCATTTACTAAAATCTCGATATGAGATTTTTAGCACGATCCCTATACCTCCCTTACCAAGGGTAGCGGGAGGTAAAAAGCAACATAAATAATATATATTGGACTTTGGTCTTATATTTGTTACATAAAAGTAACATTTATAGTCGAAAACATTCATTCATTTTTTCTATTCTTAGAACTACTGCAGTAAATTCAGTTTGCTTTCATTCTAAATTAATGGGGTACTATACCATAGTCAATTTTTTCCTACCTTATATAAAACATCGATTGAAGTCGATTAATAATTGGTACGACGTATCATCTCCGAAGCAATTAAATTGGTTGCTTGATTCTAAAAACGTGACTCGTGCGTATATGCGCCCGCACACCGGCAAACCATCAATGGACAAACACTAGAGCCACCTGGCCGCCCTAGTTTGCGTCACAATATTATCAATCAGTGGTTAAACAGTTTCAATATTCTATAATGGGGGATTACACCATTTTTTTTTTTTATAATTTCATCTGAAAATATTATGAAAACTAAGACTATTGATGAAAATCCGGTGAAAAAATTCCTATTAATAAGCGAGTTATGGTCTCCCGAATTTTGAAAAGATTGACGTGACTTCACATTTATGTGTTTTTATATCAAACTGTTTTCATCATGGACCTAAATGTTCTTGAAATATATGCTATTTTAAGTTATATTTACATAAAAATAAATGAATATTATAACACTGTATAAGTATACATACTTTATAATTACAGGTGTATTTAAATTATTAAATTTAATGCAAGAAATTTATGTTAAAATAAAAACTGTTTGGAAACTGTAGTACAGGAATGTTAGCCCCTCCTTTCGAATTTGAATTTCTTAACTTCCATTGGTAGTAATCCCACCTCCTAACACGCTATTTGTAATGCATGTATAGGCGGTTTCTCGGTCGCCAATCAAAATATTTTCATATTAGTGTCGAAGCGTTATAACAAAAAACCCTTTATTTCCGAAATATCTCAATTATACCATTTCATTTTTTTATTAATATTCGTTATTCAGCATATACATTCGTATTTTTTTTACTATTTTCCTTTAATTCGATTGAGCCGTAATCCCCTATTAAGTAAGAAAAAAATGCGAACATGAAAAATTTGTACTGTCTAGAACTAACAGTTTGTCAACCAATGGTGACGACATACTACGTCACGCGCCAAATTCTGAACTTTCAAAATTCATATCTCGCTTATTACGTGTAATTTTTTAGTCGCGTTTGCACTAAATTTCTTAGTTCATCCTGTTTTGTTAGAAAAGATAAAATAAAAAAAACTGGTATAGAACCCTATTATAACTAATATATATATTTTTTTAATTCACTGAAACAGATTTGTGTTAAAATAAGAAGTGTCTTGGCTGCTGGCGCCGGTTCCCGTGTCTTAAGCCAGTGCCAATTAAATAAAAAAATTACCAATAATTGCTCTTTTTAAGCGCTTGCATGTATTATACTTTTTCAATGCAACCGACGACCAAGGTACAAAATATCTGAAAGAATTAATAAACGACCTACGTTACAGTATTATGACGTTCATAATTCCATTTTGACAGTGACTGTGAAGTCATTAAAAACCAATAAAGTTAACATGAGTTAAAATATGTAACTATAAAGTAGAAGAAAAAGACAGAACATGCTCTTTCGCATATATTTATGACGCCACGTTCAGTACTTATTAGGGTTATGTTATTATTAAAAATATACTTTTCGTTCACGATTTTCTTCATATGCGCGTATCTATATTCGTTCGCGGGTCTGAGTCTGTGACGTCATACTTTCATACATAAATGATAATGCACGTGTCAGACCCATAAATCATATGATCGTATGTGAAATTGATATGAAATGTCAACATAGAACCTAGGAGTATTCAAGTTCAGAGCTGTCACTTTTATTGAAACCGGAATTTCTGTTCCAATTAATAATTTTGGCCGCGTTATTAAAAATATAAATCGACACTAATTTTTTGAATAGATGATTAAATACAGAAAATACAATACATAGCATCAGAAAAATGGTTAGACATAGTATAAAGTTCGTACTTCATGTTTTTCCAAAAATAAAGGCATTAAGAAAGGCCGGCTATAAATTGGATTGAATCAACGAGTCAAGTTGTTCATTCATTTGTTCTAATCTTTCGTTTATGGCTCTCCGAATTTCATAGAATTCCAAAAATTTTAATGAGGGAGTTTGCTTTTGTTTCGTCATTTTTATCTACTAACAAATAAAACCAGACTTTGCTATATTTCGCATTCATTCATTAAAACTACTTACATCTGACCTACATGACACGTTGCCACTTGCAAGAGTAAAATGTGGATAAACAGATCCGACCCGAAATTAACTTCTTCCGTCAATTCTATGTATTTTGCACTCATCTGTTACAGAAAGTTCCTTGGAAAAGATTCTATACATCCACCAAAATTGTAACGCGAACATAACTACTTTCTACAAATTCCATACCGAAAATTCATTGGAAAAGATTTTATATATCCAATATAATTGCATTTAACACTGATATCTGTCAATTAGAATATTTGAATATTATAATTTTTAGAATTGTAGTGTTGGAGTTATCGTCACATACACACACACACACACACACACACACACACACACACACACACACACACACACACACACACACACACACACACACACACACACACACACAGACACCATCGAAAAATTAGTAAAATCGTATTCTAGGTACCCTATAACGTGCTTATTCATTAAAAACTAATCACTATACTTGCCGTTAAATAATTATGGACTGGAGATTTGTACACTGATGCCAAATTTTTTAAGTGTCAACCTGTACAAATATCTGTAATCTGTCAATGTTATTTTATATTCTGACATTTTCATTAGGACTTGCGTGCGCTTTTTATTCCCAGTCCTATAAATTGCATTATATTTAGACTTTTGAAAAGAAAATGAGAAACTCATGAATTAAATAGTGCTGGTTCTTATAAAAAACGTTTAGGAAAACATGATTTAAATGGGTAGACAAAAACTATTATTGCAAATTAAAAAAATTGGCGTTACATCCCGAAAAAAATTATAATTTATTAAATAACAAGAAAACTTTGGATTTGACTGCAGAAGCATGTTGTGTTCGCAGATCTACTGTTCACCTAATAATCAATTATTCTTACCTTTTAGTTAGATTTCACCGGTTATCGTATTTTAAGGCAAACGCGACCTTAGCTTAATGTGTAGAAACTGTGGTCAAAATAGAAATATAAATTTTCACACAGAAATAATTTTTATATTTTATATTACGTATTACTGTACCTTACTTATTTGTTATAATATTTTCTTCATTTACGATGTATTAAAAATTTAAATTAGTTTTAAATGTATTATATGGTATTTGCGTTCATTCCTGGTCATTTCAAGTTACTATCGGTAACACCGCTGGGCAAGGGACAGGGTGCGGAAAGGGATAAAAGTTGAACATCAGTCCATAATTATTTGACGGCGAGTATAATTTTTTTTACCAAATACAAATACCTTCCTTACTTGAAGGTGACGGAAGGTAAAAAATAACCGATAATCCGGAGATTCGGCAAATTTTAAGCTGGAATTCCAGATGTACGTAATCCGGTCTTTTGTCAAACACTAATGTAAACATCAAAATTTAATATACTCCTTTATTTTTGCTCCATATTCCACATAAGATTCATGGAATCCATTACCGATTAGGAAGTTGAAACGATGTTCAATGCTAATAAAATGTTTATGTTACAGAGAAATTCTTCAAGGACAAGCTCGTCATGGCATTGATGTCAATTCTGCTTGTCATCAGCTTGGTCAAATCCTTGTTGATGTTCGTCTTGCCTTTGATTGTTGGGGTTGGAACTGCGAAGAAGATATTTTTAAAAGTTATTTTATTCGTGTTTCCTGCTTTATCACATCTCTTCAAATTGTGCTCGTACTATCACGATAGTTATCATGGAACGAAGTACCATCATCATCATCATCAGATAGCACACGTACACCATCTACCGTCATTGCATCACACCGTACCTGATGTGCATTACCCGCCAAGCGGACCTCCCGGGAAATACGAACACGATGATTTTGAATTCTCTGGACCGGGACTTGGACCTGAGTAAGTTGATTATTATTCATTCAAAATGTATCTTTTGTGCTTCCGTCCGATATAAATTAATTTAACGACTAAGGGACCGTTACTGTTGTAAAAATATTATATTAGTTAAATTGTAAATAAGAAAATAATATAAATGAACGATAACAATTTATTAAACTCAAATTCACGTTTGATGTTTACCCGGATTTAATTAAATAAAAGCGGGTTTTATTGACAAACATCGAATTATAGTATGTATCATTTTTAACTTTAGTTTTATGAAGTATCACACATATACACAAGTCGCCATGATAGATAATAGATATTAATATTATTAATACTTTTTTTTTAAGACTGTAATGTAATAAAAAATAAATTAACTAGAGAGTGTACATGCGTACAAGTTACGAATTAATATTAATAATTGCAACTCAAAAAATAATGAAAATGCTGACACAAGGATTGGAGTTGTTCAAATACAGGGAATTTATTTTAACATGCAACATATGGCAAATCACTTCCATGGTTACTTACTATTGTCAAAAAAGACAGCAATGTAATATTTGTTGATTTTAAAATGCAACATACAAAATTTGTAGTTTTGTATTATCAAAACTAATTTCCTATAAATTAGCCTACATACGATTAACAAATAATCAAAACATGAATGTTGTACATCTTAAAAAAACTTTAGCTTACAAAAATTCATAACTTTCATGTAATAAATGTTAAAAAATACCCCCAATCACTCTGAGGCAATATTCTAGTCGGTCGTAATAAGAACTGACACCTTTGTGATGTGTTTTGGAGGTATCTCCTGTGCTGCAATACTATTTATAATGTTGCATTTTAAGATGGACAAATTTTACATTGCTGTCATTTTTTGACAATAGTGAGTAACCATGGAAGTGATGAACTATAATGTTGCATTTTAAAATAAATTCTCTGTATAAAAGAAACACTGTGCAAAGTTCGCACAGCAATGAAAAATATATTAAAAATGATCAGACACGAAGTACACAAAATGAAATTGATTGTAAAATGTTGCCGGTGACAAAAATTTATGTATATATGTGTGTACCATATAAGTACGTACCATATTTAATTAATAAAGTAAAATTTCATAAACTGGGTTTTTAGATGTTTTTTTTTGGGCAAAATTACAACAACCCTGATTAAGAGCGTTACAACGTGGTTACATTACAACCGTTAATTAGATTTTTTTTAAAATTAAAAATTATATAGAGGTTTTGGGGTTTTTGGCCAGATTTTAAAATAAAATTTGAGTTGTTTCCCAGATAAGAAAATTAAAATTCCTTGTTGAAAATTTTGTTAGAATTTGGTAGAATGCTCACTTCGTACGTGCGGTTTCAAGCACACAAATTTTTTTGTTAAATTTTAACTTATTTTTAAATTACCAATATCATATGGAAACGAAATGTTATGAGTTGTTAAATATTACTGGTTTCGGTACGAATATTTTTGTTATTTGTAGGCGGTGAAACTGGCCATAAATAGTAAATAGTTGAAATTTTAGTTTTAAGTTGGCATTACTGCTTTGAGTTCTGAAGAAATGTAAATTTTTCGGTATTTTCATCTTCATCACAAAAATTAGCAAAATTAATTGTAACTTAAGTGGATATATTTTCAACCAAATGTAAGTAATTATATTTGAACTTTATGGAACGCCGTTTTAATATTTATTCTATATTTAAAGATATGTTAAATTATATAAAGACGTCATTAAATGAAATAAAGACGTCTTTAATTCATTTTTGGATGTTCTTATAATATTTTTTGATATCCAAAATGTTTTAAAGACGTCTTAAATTCAAATATTTATAGATATCAAAAATTCTTTTTTAGATATCAAGAATTGAATTAAGGATATCAAGAATTAAATTAAGGATATCAAAAATTGAATTTTGGATATCAAAAATTGAATTTTGGATATCAAAAATTCAATTCTGGATATCACATCTCCATAAATAACATGTCCAAAATTCGAATTTTTGACGTCCTAAATTAATTTTTGATATCAAGAATTGAATTATGGATATCACATCTCCGTAAATAACATGTCCAGAATTCGAATTTTTGACGTCCTAAATTCATTTTTGATATCAAGAATTGAATTATGAATATCAGATCTCCGTAAATAACATATCCAGAATTCGAATTCGAATCAAAAATTAATTGAATTCTTGATATCAAAAATTCAATTCTTGATATCAAAAATTCAATTCTTGATATCAAAAATTCAATTCTTGATATCAAAAATTCAATTCTTGATATCAAAAATTCAATTCTTGATATCAAAAATTCAATTCTTGATATCAAAAATTCAATTCTTGATATCCAAAATTAATTTAAGATATCAAAAATTCGAATTTTGGACATGTGATTTATGGAGATGTGATATCCATAATTCAATTCTTGATATCCAAAATTAATTTAAGGATATCAAGAATTGAATTAAGGATATCAAAAATGTAATTAAACATATTAAAAATTCAAATACAGATATCCAAAATTGAATTTTTGATATCTATAAATGTATTTTTGATATCCTTTATTCAATTCTGGATATCTAATATTCAATTTTTGACATCCTAAATTATTTAAGGATGTCTGAAATTAATTTTAGACGTCCTTAATTATTTAAAGATGTCCATAATTCAATTTTTAATAATTAAGGAAGGATATCTGAAATTAAATTTTTGACGTCTTTAAATAATTGAAGATGTCTTTAAATGTAGACTAAATAGTAAAACGGCGTTCCATAGAACTTACAGTGCAAAATCAAATCCATATCATTTGACAAATCTTCTGATATTAATTGCGCAAAGATCTCTAGTGTCTATAAGATTTGTACAATAAATTAATAAAGAAATCGGCACAATGAATTAATATAACAAAATTAGGAACAGGAAATACGCAAACCAATTTTAACTGTTACATTAGGCAGCTGCATAACCATTATATATCCTATCCGTATTTGTTATGCACATTATGGCTATAAACTTATAGAACTTCCTTTATAAATAAGACAAAAGAGTCAAATGACATTGTTCCGGGTCAGGAAATTCTGGAAGGGGTCTACAATCAAAAAAGTTTAGGGTAAAATGAAAAACGTAAACCTTAGAGAATCTCGAATAACAATTAAAAAAACAATAGAGAAAATAAAACAAAATCAATTTGATTGATTAGGTTATAAATGTGACTTAATTTCGATATAAATGCGCATGGCATGGCTCAAGTGCAAGTTTTGAATAGAATGTGGTATACCGTATACATAACTACAGTGTGTTAAAAGAAACACAGGTCTTAACTTGAAAGTATTTAATTAATATTGTCAAAAATGTTATCCAAGAAATTCGAGCTTTATTTCTTGAATCTTATTTTAGAAATGGAAATAAATTAGAAAACGGCGAATGGAAATATACTGTATGCTTCTTTTCATCTTTTCTCCATAAAATTCCATTTCAAGTTTGACAACTTGACTTTTGAATTGAATACGAATCAGACATACGTTTCGCTGTTAATGGTCTACTCCGAGTTAGGTTTTTTTTTCTGAACACACTGTACTAGCGGGTATTTCAAAATGAAGATACATAAGTATTATATTTTTAACTATATATCGACAAATAATAAAAAAAATATTTACAATAAAACAGAGAACGTGTCCATTAAAAAATATTTTATGTAGTGTGTTTCTACTAAGGATAAAGCTTTAATGGCATACAGTAAAAATGGCCAAAATGAGTAAAAAAAAATCTAATCAACATGGGTCCGGGTCCGATCTTCAATAGTTTTCGAAATATAAGACAGTAAAAAATGAGTTTGTAGGGGGTTTGTCTCTTTTATCTCGAAAATTATAACGCCCAGTTTCCAATTCCGTTTTAAAAAGTTAAATTTAACCTAACTTTATAACGTTATGAAATGTCACTTTTTACATAATTGATACAAAATGAGTTTTGTAAAATTCTTATTGGGATATGACTAAATTCAAATAACACGAATCACGGTAATCTAACACTGTTTATTAATTATACAAAATACATGAAGCAAGCTATAAACACATCTGTCACAAATATATTGACATAAGTAATAATTATATAATTGAAGTTCGTCTAGGCCGACTAGGTGCAATATTGAATTCCAACACCCCCTCTCAATCTTGAACCGTAACTCAAATTTAGTCGTGTAGACCCAGGCCGTTGATGCAGTACTCGTGCTTGACTCCAGGAAGAGGTTTCGTCAAGACGTCTGCAATCATGTTCTCTGTGGGAAGATATTCAAGTTTCAATGGATAATCCAAAAGTGCTTGACGTATGAAATGGAACTTGATATCTATATGCTTGGATCTAGAGTGGAAGACTGAATTTTCAGCTAATTTACCGGCTGATTGATTGTCGTTAAAAATGACAATATTAGATAAGTCTTTGAAACCTAATTCGTTTGTGAATTTTATTAAAAAGATGGCTTCTTTTGCGGCTTCAGTGAGACTCATATATTCAGCCTCGGTGGACGATAAAGCCACAGTTCTCTGCTTACGTGAACACCAGGAAATGGCTGCTCCGGACATGATCTGCGTCCGCGTAGCCAAGGACTCCTTTATCATTCTGGACGTAAACTATTTGCTTATTGATAGTCCCCTTCAGATAGCGTAGGACTCGTTTTGCGGCTTGCCAGTGTTCGTGGTTATGACAGTTGTTAAACTGGCTTAACATATTGACGGCATAGGCAATGTCTGGTCGAGTGCCAATAGCTAAGTACATAAGGGCTCCGATCAGTTCCCTAAACGGATATCGCTGGCCTTCGTTTTCATCGGCTTGATGGGATTCCAGCTTTGTTCCGGCCGAGATAGGAGTTTTTACGGCCTTACAGTTTGTCATCTTGAATTTTTCCAAGACATCCCTAATATATCCACTTTGACATAAGGTAATTTTGTCTTTGGTTTGTTTTACCTCAATGCCAAGACAATAATTTATAGACCCAAGATCTTTCACATCGAATCTGGTACTGAGTTTTCTCTTTATTTCGTCGGTTCTTTTCGGATTTTGTGATGCAATTAATATGTCGTCCACATAGATTAGGACGAAAGTTGGATGATCTCCTTGATGGTCGACATATACACAAGGATCGGAATTGGTGGGTTTCAATCCAATTGATTTAAGAGTTTCACTCAACTTAAGATGCCATTGACGACCTGCTTGTCGAAGACCATAAATCGCTTTTCGCAATTTGCATACCTTATTTCCAGATTTCAAATCTTTGAGCATAAATTTTGTCTTTTTTATGATGTTCTGGTCCTTTTCAGTTTTAATTATGTTCTCTAAAGCTTCTTCTAGTAGATTTGGTTGTTCCATGAATATTTCGGTGTCGATGTCGCCATTTAGATAGGCTGTTACAATGTCTAGCTGCGAAATTTGTAAGCCAAATTTAGCTGATAATGCCATGAGTAAACGGAATGACTCCATCCTGGCGACTGGAGCAAAAGTTTCTGTGAAGTCTATGCCCGGTCTTTGAGTAAAACCTCGTGCAACTATTCTAGCTTTCCTACGATTCAGCGTGCCATCTGGATTAAATTTATTTCGCAGGACTGTTCTACAATCGATCACCTTACCTTCGGTCGGTCTGTCAACTAATTCCCAGGTGTCGTTCGCTATTAAACATTTAATTTCTGAATAAATAGCATCGAACCACTCTTCTTGATCCGGCCCGTGAACTGCGACGTCGAAAGAAATTTCCGATGCATTCATAGCGAAGTTAATGTCATTAATGTCAACATCTTTGACTTGAACGTCATCTTGACACGTATTTCCATTCGACTTGTTGAACTGTCCGAAATTACCATCTTCGCAAGGAACATTTATAACGACAGATTGATCAATACATTCCGGTATCATTCTATAAATCTTAGCGGGTCGACCTCTTTTTCCTGTTAGTAATTTTCTCGGTCTTCCGGGTCCTCGCTTTAAATCAGTACCAGTTCTAGAACTTGTGATGTTTTGCAGTTGATTTTCCACTGAAGCTGGTGGATCTCTAGTATTTTCTAAGACTGGGAACGATGGATCATCGTCTTCTGACAATTTCGTATGATTGACATTTGACGTATCCGAATGATTGACAATTGACGTTTCTGAATGATTGACGTTTGACGTTTTCGGATTATTGACATCTGATATTTTCGAATTATTGACATTCGGTGTTTTCGGATCGATAACGTTTCCGTCAATTTCGACTTCTTTGGATGTGCATGTTTTCTGCTTGAAATCGTCGTAATTGGGTTGATCGGGCATTTCGTCTTTCGGAACGAAGTCCTTATAAAGACTTTCGGATTCAAATTCGTCTAAAAATTTGATATCCCTGGAGATGCGAATTTTTCTTTCGCTGGATATCCACGCCCTGTAAGCTTTGGAATTTTCGGAATACCCAACGAAAATTCCTTGTATACCTCGTGGTTCGAACTTACCCTTATTCGGTGATTTATTTAATATGACGACCTTACCACCAAAAGTGCGAAGATGTGAGATATTTGGTCGTTTTCCCATCCATTTCTCATACGGAGTCCCGTTGACTAACCCCTTTGTCGTGCATCGGTTTCGGATATAATTCGCCGTAGCCACGGCCTCAGCCCAAAAAGATGGAGGTAATCCAGATTCTACGAGCATGCAGCGAGCGGCTTCAACGAGGGTACGGTTTTTGCGCTCCGCAACGCCATTCCGTTGCGGCGTGTACGGTACGGTCAACCGCTGCCGAATTCCTGAATTTTTAAGAATTGTGTGCATTCTTTCATTACAAAATTCCTTACCGTTGTCAGACTGGATGGATTTTATTTTTCGTCCGGTTTGAGTTTCTACGAGATTCTTAAATTCTATAAACTTGTCGACTGCTTCACTTTATTACGCAGAAAATATACATAACACCATCTGCTAAAATCATCGATAAAGGTGATAAAATATTGTGCTCCACCTTGAGACTTATTCCTCATCGGTCCGCAAATGTCAGTATGAACCAATTCTAAAATTTCCTTCGAAAAGTTTTCTCGAGTGGAAAATGGTGCGCTTGTCATTTTACCGGCGAAACACGTATTGCATTTCCTCAAGTCAATCGATTCGTCGAATTTAAGACCAATCGTATCTTGATTCTTGAGCATGCGAATCATGTCATTTAAATTTAAATGGCCGAGACGAGCATGCCATATTTCTGTGTTCGTTTTGGGAGTATTTGTTTCTAAAACTGAGCAAGCTTTGTGACTGTTCTCACGTAAATAAAACAGATCACCGATTCGATTTGCGATGAGTTTGACGTTACCATTGTTGTCCGTTATAATTGCACGATCCCTCTTAAATGTCACTTCATTGTTTCCGTCGACTATTTTTGCAACAGAAATAAGATTAGTTCGTATGTCCGGTACATACAAAGTGTTTTTCAATATAACTACGTCACTCATATTGTCGACCGTCGCGATTTGAACGACACCTTTGGCTTCTACCAGCGTTTCACTGTTATTTGCAAGTTTTACATTGCTATTAATCTTTTCAGTTTTTGTGAACGCGCGTTGATTATTGCACAAATGTGAAGTACAACCACTATCGATGCACCATAAATTGTTCTCGACACCCGATTTCGAAGTTTCCCCCTCTGAGAAAAAACAACAGTGTGCTTCATTTGACTTTTCGTTTCTTAATTTCTTTTTCTGGAAACATTCGGATTCTTTGTGTCCCTTTTTGCCACAAAAACCACACTTATATTTTGGTTTCGGTTTAAACTGTCTTGGTGTGTTTTTGTTTTTCGCGGTATCGTTAGCGCTATCTGTCGGTTTGTTTGGAAATTTCCGACCTGATTTTGCAAACATAGCGGCACTATCATCTTCATTACATTTTTGCCTTCTTGCATTATGTTCTTCCATAATTTTGATTTTCAATGTCTCAGCATCTGGTAAATTGTCGCGAGACTCAATTGCACAACGGAAGTTGTCATAGCTGTTCGGGAGGCTGTAAAGAAGCATGATTGCTAGTAAGTCACCGTTTATGTCGACTTCCATCGATTGTAACTTATCTACTGCGTCGAAAAATCCTGCGAGATGTTCCGACATGTCATCCACTTCTTGCATTTTATGTTGCGTCAGACGTTTAAGTAACGTCGCCTTACGGGCAGGTCCTTTCGATGCGTAAATGGACTCTAATTTTATCCAAACATCGCGCGAAGTAACACATCCCCGAATCTGTTTCAATTCGGATGGATTAATGGATAGGATCAAATCCGCCTTGGCCTTTTGATCCGCCCTCAGCCATGTTTTGTACGTTTCTTCAGCCGCAGCGAGTGCTTCGCCTTCGCCGATCACTTTGGGTGGCGGATTTTCGCCCGAAACGTATGCCCATGTATCATTTTTAATTAATAAAGCTTCGGCTTGAATTTTCCATGTATCATAATTATCACGGGATAACAATTCAAGTCGCGTCGCGTTCGGTTGCGCCATTTTTCTGACTAACGAATCGACTATTTTGCGCTTTTTAAGAATTGAAATTTTTCGCGTTCGATTTCCGAGATCGTTGCTTTTTCAAATTATACGTCCGCGTAATTCGCGTACTCTGGGCCCCATAACCTATTGGGATATGACTAAATTCAAATAACACGAATCACGGTAATCTAACACTGTTTATTAATTATACAAAATACATGAAGCAAGCTATAAACACATCTGTCACAAATATATTGACATAAGTAATAATTATATAATTGAAGTTCGTCTAGGCCGACTAGGTGCAATATTGAATTCCAACAATTCTTTACATAACTGTATTACGTAATAGTTATTTACTTACGCAAGGCAGAGAAGTTCGTCTTTTCATGACGAATATAGAGATTGTTTAACCAAAATGAGTCATGAAAAGGAACTTCTATTAATTTTTTTCTAAAATCGTATAAGAATTCAAAATTACTGAATGGTACAACCTATTTTCATTTAACAACTTTAATCACATAGAAATTTTAAGGAACTCTATTTAAAATAGAACAAGAATTTAAAACAAATGTATACTGGACATCATTAATTTTAATTTTATAACTATTTCATATTAAAACGTAAAATGTGGTTTTGAAAATAAATATGGTACCGTTGCATTTTACTTCTCTACCTCGGCAGGGAAATTCAATTTCTCTGCCGATTTTTTATAGTCTATCTACTCAAATAGGCAATATTTTGTTCGATCACTATCTTGTCAGTTTTTCTTCGATTCTAATACAAAATGACAGACAAGTAGATGTTATATAGACAGACTTTAATAAAGCCTTTGATAAAGTCAATCATGAACTACTAATTACGAAATTATCGGAGCTAGGGATTCATGGATCTTTACTGCGCTGGCTTGATTCATATGTTAAAAACAGATCTCAGATTGTTGTAACTAATGGTTTTAGATCAAGAGAAATACTTGTAACATCAGGTATTCCACAAGGCAGTCATCTAGGCACTATACTATTTAATTTGTTTATAAATACCATCTCAACTTGTTTTAAAAATAGTTCCTTTCTGTTATTTGCTGATGACTTGAAATTTTTTAAACCAGTATGTAGTGTAGATGATTGCCAAAAACTCCAATCTGACCTTGACAATCTAATCCATTATTGCTCACTTAATGACCTATCATTGAATATAAGTAAGTGTAGTATAGTAAACTTTACTAGAAATCACTCTAAAATAAGTTACAATTATAAAATTGCTGGAAATATTCTAACAAATAATTCCGTTATTCGTGACTTAGGTATATTATACGACCCGAAGCTAACTTTCAATGACCATATTGAGTACTTTAGAAAAAGTTATAAATTAATTGGATTTATATTTAGAATCTCTAAAAGCTTTCGTAATGCACTGTCATATAAATTATTATATTATTCAATTGTTAGACCATACCTAGAATTTGGATCAATAATATGGAATCCATGTTACTCCTCTAACATAAATGCATTTGAACAAATTCAAAGGTATTATACTAGAGTAATATGCTACAGACTGAATATTCAGTATGAATCTTATGAAGACCGGCTTAACATACTCAATATGCTATCTTTGAAGACACGCAGAATGGTCTCTGATCAAACATTTTTGTTTAAAATACTAAATAATAAACTTGATGTTAGTGATTTATTACAACACATTAAATTTCAAGTACCATCGAAATTCACTAGGTCAAAAAATTTGTTTCACTTATCACATTATAATGCGAATTATTGTATGAACACACCCATACATAGAATTATGTTATCTTTCAATAATCATTTTCATGAAATTGATCTTTTTTGTACTTCACAAGAAAAATTTAAAGCACAAATTATATCAATTTGTAATAATCTTTAAGATATACTTATTTAGCACTGTTAGTTCTATTTGAATTTAATTGTAATATTTAATGTTTAATGCGTGGGAGCCTATATTGGTATTGGCTGTTGGCTCTCCTTAATTGTAAAATAAATAAATAAATAAAAAAAAAATTATACAAGATCGAACCCGTTGATTAAACATTTTACTCATTTTGGTCAGTACAATATGCCCTTAAAATTTAATCCATAAGTATAGAAACACTCTGATTATTCTAACAAATCTTATTTTTAAATAATGAATAAATAAATATTAAATACAAGTATCTCTTCACGGCTTATTACTTGTGCTATTGTAGCACTCATTTCTGAATTGCCAAAGTGTTTCTATTCGCAGATTTCGGTAATGATTTTAAAATAATAAAATATATGTAGGTATATGTATATGGGTGGTCCCGAAAAGAAAATAAAACAATAATAAGATATCTGTTTCGCTTGGTATTCAAAAAAATTCTTTATAATTAATAGCATGAAATATATTTTGCATGACAGAAAACAAAAAAAAAAAAAAAAACTTGAGTTGTCGCAAATGATTTGTAAGCTAATGATCATCATTTTAAAATCTTGTACGTCGTTTTGGTAATATCATTAAAAACAAATTTGATACTTAATAACATTTATCAACAACAAAATAATACATTACTTATCATTTGTACGGATTTGTTTCGTTTGTTATGTATTTTTGGGTTCATTCAAAAAAATATCTATATCATTAAATTATAATTTCAAATGTCCTTTTAATTTCAATATTTTTTTTTACTAATTTTGGCAAGAGTAGGTACCGTACCGATTATACTTGTTCTTTACCTTATAAATTTATTTGATCCATAATATAAATCAGTAAGTTATTCGGTCATATAAATTTATAACGGGCAGAAAAATTACTATATTATTGATATCTACTACAAGATATTTAAAATGGCTGCAACTACGTTATTATTAACCAATTAAGACTAACAATTTCCTCGCTTCCGTAATAAAATATTACTGAACGTAATTATAAATTACATGTAGCTTATTTTTTTGCGCACTGTTAACTTTAATTATAACAAAAGGTTTCTAATTACAAGAATTATGAATTTATATTACACTATCCTTCAATTTTTTATGATTTAATATGAAAATTCATTAAACTTTCATATTGTACACAATAAATAGTGTATAACTAAGACAAACAGAAAATGTAAAATTTACTTTTTAATATTAATAGGTTCGCTTAGTAATTCAAATAGAAATAAGTAAAAATAAAAGTATGATGCTTGAGATGTTTCAAGTTTTACTTAAGTGGGGAAAAAATAATGATGAATAAAAATTCTTAGAGAATTTTTTTAAAATTTATTTTTATTCAGAATTTGAAATACTATTTTATGGATGTACAGTCTGTCTCATATTTGATGTTTTTACCTCTAGCTAAGAGAGGTATTGGAATCATGCTAAAAATCACATATCCAGATTTTAATGAATAAGCATGTTTCAAGGTCACTTGAATCCGATTTTAACATTTTTACAATGATGTGTGTGTGTGTGTGTGTGTGTGTGTGTGTGGATGTGTGTGTGTGTGTGGATGTGTGTGTGTATGTGTGGATGTGTGTGTGTATGTGTGTATGGCTGGATGTTGGAGGGACGATTCCTAGGAAAAGCTGAAAAGGTTTTGGTAACAATTGAACAACCGGAAGTAGTAGTTTTTTTTAAATTCTAAATATTATTTTTTGAAAATTTTTGATATTACTAATTTTGAAGAACAAAATTCTACATCTGATACATTTAAATTTTTTTATTATTTCGCTATAATATATATGTAGAATATTGGGATATAATAAGTCGAGTAGGCGAAACTACACTAAGGAAACCAGTTGACAACTTCAAATTTTTGTAACATAATTTGTAAATGACAGATGTCAGTGTCAAACATCAACAGTTTTAGTGACATTCTGATAGCTTTTTCTGGGAAGTACATTTAAACTTTCTTATTGTTTTATTAATTAAATATTTGAAATTATAGGTAAAATGCATATATCCATCAGAAATACCGCCAATCTGGTTAATGAATTGGAAGAATCTCTAACATTTAGGAACTTCCTCATACAATAAAAATAGATATAATTAGAATTATGTGTGCAGAAAACTTGTTAATAAAAACAATATTTGGGTAAAGTTCTGTAATATTTTGTTATAAAACGACGGTTCGAAAGCAAAGTGCAATACAATACTTACATAGCCTAATATGGAAATGGCGAGAGGTCTTGTGCTGGCCACAACAGATTTTTTTTATGATATCTCGAGTAATATCTAGCGATAGAGGAAAACCGTTTATACATCCATAGTCAATTTTTAGAGACAAAATTAATGGTCACCACAGAAATTTTC
The DNA here is from genome assembly GCA_943142095.1 of Ophonus ardosiacus. Lineage (NCBI taxonomy): Eukaryota > Metazoa > Arthropoda > Insecta > Coleoptera > Carabidae > Ophonus > Ophonus ardosiacus. Next base: position 16,057,932 of record OW964823.1, read on the forward strand.
TATCGTCTTCTGTTTTTGAGGTGCTACAGGCTAAATCTTGTTTTTCACTCATTTTGAAAATACCTTGTATCTCGCTTATTATGATTATGAAATAGAAAAAAAAAAGATTAAACTATTTTCAACTTAGGTTACCACATAATAGTTATTTATGCCACATGAGAAAAAGTAAAGTTTTATTTCACGTATAGGAAAGTTTCAATTTTTTAACGCTTTTATTTTTAAAAATTCTTTATTGAAACAATATTAATGAAAAAAATCTCCTCTTTCAAGGAACGTAAAAAAAATGTTTTTTGTGTTATATCCCCGAAGACGATAGAAAATTTCTGTAATGACTATTAATGTTGTTTCAAAAAATTGATTCTAGAATGTATAAACAGTTATTACCCTAGAAGATACGATTCAAAATCATCGAAAATCAGAAACTGTGAAAACAAAGTATTTACATTCATTTTAATTTATGCATAACAAGCATAATTATGTTTGAAACCTACATTATATAATCTGTTTTTCTTATTTCCAAGAATAATATAAAACAATGTTATATTCATATAAATTAGTTAACAAAGATGTGTCAGTTGCATGAAACTTTTTTATCTCGTAAGAAAAACTATAGTATTGTACGTAATAACAATTGAGGCACAAAAACTTAACAAGAGAATTACATTTTTTGTTTTCCTTAGTAGCGTAATACGTTTATATGAGAAAATTTCCAATTAGTTTATCTAACTAACGATAATATGTTTCATTGTTTATTATTTTTTTTATCTTGCGTTTTTCAGGTAATTCGGTTTTACTTTTAGCTTTGGAGTACGCATGGTCTGAAGTTTGATAAAAAATAATGAGAATTTTCAATTGTTTCAATAAAAAGTAACAATTTATTTATCTATATTAATACTGTCCCATTCAAAGTATTAGATATATTGCACTTATGTCATCGTTGTTTCCAACTCTGCAAAACACTTGTAGAATATACTTTGTGGCAAGGGCGTAGTTAGAGGAAGGTTTTGGGGGTCAGAACCGCCAAAATTTTTAAGAATAAAAATCATATTTATTATTATGAATAAGAAAAAAAAAATTAGTTATTATTTTAAAATATGTTTTCTATGACTTACAAGTAATTGCTAAATTTGAAGTATTTAATGCTGAATTTATACTTTGGTATTACAAATGTGCGAGAAACTACCATGTTTGATTGGGAAGCATTAGAAATATGCAATAAAAATATTCACCTCAACGTTCATTTTCGACTTTGAGTCGACTAAAACGCAAATCATATTTGCGAAATTCAATATCTGAAAATCGATTAAGTGGTTTTGTTACAAATCCATAAGCAGTTAACATCACTAACAGATGAAATACGCGACGAATTAGACAAAAATACTCGATGACTAATTTTAAAGTTGTAAATATTTTTTTTCTTATCTTATTAAAAAAAATGTTATTTATGTACGCTTCAGAATATACGAACATAAGTTATTTAGTATATTCAGAAATCAGAAATTATTATCAAAAACTGCCCCTATATTTGAATCCCAGATACGCCACTACTTTGCGGTGCAGTCTTTAGTGATTTTGCCTGTATGGTCGCAAAACTTTGCCCTTCCAACATTCTCGTCATCTTCAAGAAAAAGTCACAGGGTCGTTTTCGCGCATGCGCTATATGAAACTTACACTTACCCAGCAACCTTCCTTAAACTGATTTGGCGATTACTAAGCACAATATCTTGCCACATTTTCAATGGTGGTTGATGTGCTAGGACTCTCTTGTCATCTTCGATGTCTGCACGGCCATCTCGGAATCGTTTGTAACATTAATAAACCCTTGGTTTCGTTATAGCTTCTTCGCCAAATGTCTTCTCTAACACCTGACATACACTTCATAGACCATGATACGAACATGACAAAAAATGAAAAACGCGCGAAATTTGTAAAATTTGGTACTTCAATCGGTATTTTTGTAAGAATTATTATATCCCCCAATGCACCATCATAGCAATCATTTTTATACTGCATATCAAATAGGTAATCATTTTCGTACTCAATTGTTCAGTCCGTTAAATTGTATAAATATAGTCAGTGGCGCATTATCCTATTTTACAAATCAAAAATAATTGTTTGACTCTTAAGGTTTTTGCGGCGCCCCGTGTAAAATTTTTCGCCAAAAGTTAAATTTTATACTTCTCATTATGCGAATGTAGGATACTAGACAGATAAAAATTTATTACTATGATTAGTTTTATTAGATTTCATCTGCATAACTGCATATACGAATTGAGAAAGTAAAAAATTGGGACAACTAAAGTTATTTAAGTAGGACTCGCAAATTTTAATTTTATTTGACAGGAAGGCGTCGCCTTCAGATATCTCAATCAAGATCGATTATACGTGTATTAAAAAAGAACAAAAAAGACTAATATTTTTTGTCGGGTTAATACCTAATTTATTTAGATAATATTTTTAAATTCTACACAACATATTTAAAAGAAAAATTAACATATGCACATATAGAAGATACCTGTACATCCACAATTCAAAGAAAGTATCTATGTACATCCTTCTGCATTTATATTTGTGAGTCACGTTTTATTTCGGATGCAGAAGTAGGACTTCAATATTGAGTTTAGTTGAAAAATCCGGTCTGACAAGTATTCTTTTCTTCGAAGTTTAAACCGTGCAAATCAGTGAAAGATCTTTTGCAAAAACAATATAAAAATCAGATCATTTTATAAAAGCATTGAAGGTATTACAGTACAGTGTTTATAAAAGTGTGCTATACGGATATTTAACAAAATAAAATTATGGTATATTGAATTATGATTATGAATTACAGATTCTTTCTCTTTTTTTAAATATCATAATTGACATTATTCATTCTTTAGCATTTCGACATTAGTTTTATACTGTTAAAATATCTGCTTGGAAATTAAAGCTGAACACCAGTAAACAAAAATGTTTTAGGTCAAAGTTGTAAAAAAAACTAATAATAAATATTTTTGCTTTTCTAATACATAGTGGTGAGAAGATATTTAAAAAAAAATATTATTTGTGTCATTTTTGCAAGATAGCATTGTTTTCGGAAGTGCACCAAAGTCGAAAACGATTTTTTATAGCACGTCTAAATTTAAAACATTCAAAAATCAAAAATATCCGACCTTTTATGAAATAGAGCTTTATTTTTGTATCCCTCGACACGAAAAATTCATCCTCTGTATTTGTGTAGAAGTACGACATGATCAGGGCTACGAAAAAATAGATTAATCGATCTTTTCAAAAAGTAGGATTGAATTTATTTTTTGAAAAGATCGATCAATTGGAAAATCATTTATCCGGATTGCGGAAAATCGATCTATCTCAAAGATATCGATCTTCTAGATTTTGAAAGACTGGTTTTTTCATAATATAGATTTACTCAAAGATCGATGAAAAAAATCTCTTTATTTCAGCAGTATTTGGCCTTTGATGCACGTTAGATGTTATTCGTGAGTAGTGTTACTTGATTTCATGTGCATGTGCATAGTAAAAACTTCTTATCAATAAAGACCGAACTTTTGATTGATTCGATATTACAATCGGGTTTATGATCCATTATTAAAATCGATCTTTTGATTCTTTATTAAAATCGATTTTTTGATATAGTATTTCGATTTCTATTAAAAAATCGATCTTTTCCGATTTATCGATCAATCGCGATAAATCGGTCGGTATTATCAAAAGATCGAAAATCGATTTCAAATTTCTAAGATCGTACAGCCCTAGTCATGATGTGATGATATATGAATTTGTTTCTGGTACAGTACAGTATCTATGTTAGTTTAAATTAAAACATAAAATTCTGGCATTCCCACGTATGTTTGTTTGCCTATATATTATCACCATTGACAGATTGGTTATTTTAACCTGAATATCTTATTTGAACGATAAGTAACTCGTACATGAATTTATTACCAGTGACATGTTGTCAGCGTAAATTTCATTTCTTTGTTAGTTCCGGTTTTGTTCGTCTCATAATTGTTACATAGCGTAGAACATCGTGAATATGATTTATTAGACGCGATAGCAATTTTTAGATATTTCTACTTTGACTTAATTTTATTTTATGATAATATTAAAAAGGGGAAATTTTCCAAAATGCAATATCATATTTGTCATTTAATTCCTCAAGTGTACATATTTAATGCCAATGACCGGCACGAAATTTTTAATTTTTATTAAAAGTAATAAAGAAATCATTTATTTATTGTTCAACGCCAATTACGTTATTTGATAATTCATAATTTTTAGTAAATACATGACGGCAGTGGCGCAATAATAATAATGATAATAATAATAATAATAATAATATAATAATATTTTTTGTTGAATTGAGAAATTTCTCATACAAAAGGGATTGGTATATTCTATTTATACAAATATAAATGATAATAATTATAAGTAGATATTTTAATTCCTACTATGTATGTATGTGTACATAAATTTAGTTTTTAAAAAGTATCTACAGTCCCGAGCACGGGATCGTTTAGTTTAGAAAAAAAATTAAATCCCGAATAGCCGTGGTTTACGCGTTCGTTAGAGACCCTGGGCGATGTGATCTGTGAAGTAATTTAGTTAATAATGGATATTAGTGATACTATTTTCTGCGTGGACCTGTGGGCAGTTTACGTGTTGTGATAACTAAAGTATGTCATACGTTTTGGTACAAATTTCAACATTTTTTTTTTTTTTATAGAAAATAATGCTTTTACTTGAAGTGTTGTACTACATAATAATTAACAATTTCATTAGCAACTAATTATAAACTTAAATTAAATAAAGAGGTCCGTGTTCTTCTACAAGGCGCAAGTTTCTGCGGACTCCTATCATTAGGTTTTGGACGGCATTTAAATCGATTTCTCGGACTTTTTATATACTCTGCGTCGAAGTTCCTCCTCATTTTGGGCTTCCCATCCTCCATCGTAAACTTTACGAGATAAAACAGCCCAAAAATCTTGTATGGGACGAGCCTGGGGAAGGTTAGGATTGTCATTCCGCGGAACAAATGGTATGTTTCGGTCTGCTAGCCAGGTTTGAGTCTGTCCTGCATAGTGACAAGATGCGAGGTCTGGCCAGAACATAATATCGTCCCCAGCATGTTCTTCTTCAATAAAATTAACCAATTTCGTTAGGCAATTATGGATGTACCTTTGACTATTCAGTGCTTCTCCTCTTACTCGGCCCACATAAATCCTGGATACAGGCCTTATAGAAATGGCACACCAAACCAACAACTTATCTGCGAATTTGGCTTTTTGTTTATATCTGACATTATTAGGGACTTCTTCAACATTGTCAATATAAAAACCATCATTTCCTTTCATTTCGGAATTAGTCAGCGTGAAGTACTTTTCATAATCCATAATAATTATCATGCGGTTAATCTCAAAATGTACCTTACTTAGATTACGGCAGCATATCGGGATTCTGGCTTGTTGATTGGCGGTATATTTTGGGGCTTTCCTTCGTTTTCTGAATTATTGACCATTCCGTGACAGTTTCCGCGATATGTTGTCCCTGGATGTTCGATACTGGAGTGCCAGTTTTCTTAATGAAGTACGAAGTCTGTTTTTCGCTCTTCTTACTAGTGCTTCGGCTCTTTGGTAAAAATTATAGGTCTTCCACTTTTTGGCAGGTTTAAACAAGAAATACCTTGCTCACATTCAGTAATTGTCCGATAAATGGTTCTTCGGGATATATGTTGATTTTCAAAAATTCGTAATATTTCGGCTATAGGCACTTGCCCAACTAAATTATATATACTCTTTCATGTTTCTAATTTGTAAGTCATATCTACATAAATGACTGATAACTGATAATATTGAGCTGTCAAAGTTAAGACTCCAACAAATTAGTTTATAATCTTATACCTGTATCTTTGTATATATATTCATGTAGTTCTCTTGTACATTTCTCAGTCTTCTGAAGATGGCGTAAAAGCCGAAATCGCGGTAAAGATAATAAACTTTATTTTGTAAAACTCAGCCAAGTGTTAATTTTTAGGTCTGTTCGTTTGTATTACACTAACTTGTACAAAATGTACCGAGAATACGTCACAGTGTAGTTTAGTGCAACGTAGTACAGACTTGTTTTCGAAATTCAAACGAACACTAATTAGACAAGTTAGTGCAGATTGTAGGTTAACTAGCAACGCCATTTATGAATATAATGTATAATGATTTTTCCATTTAGTTAAAATTTATTGCAATTCTTTCAATATGAAAAATCCATTATGGCTTATTTTTTGTACTAAATGTGAATTACACATATCTATATCGATTTTAATAATTTTCAGTTAAATTAAAACTTTTTTTTAATAAATATTTTGTATACAGTGATATATTACTTATTTTTACATTTTATTTCTTTGGTATTCTTAAAACACATTTCCTTTTCATTTTTAGAATATAGAATAAGATTTTGCAGATTAATGAAAAAATTATAGTTATAAGTATACACGACAACTTATGTGACAAATTGTGACATCGTTGTAAACACTGCGCACTGCACTAAGTGTACTAGCTCGGGAGGTAGTACAGTTAAGACAAGTTAGTGCAACATGCACGACTACAAACGAACACAGTGCAGACAACTTCGAACACACAAACGAACATATTTTTCAAATAATTACAAGTTAGTGCAGCTAGGACCATACAAACGAACAGACCTATTGTTAAGATAAGATGTTAAACAAAATTTTTGTTTCCATAGCAACTTGTGATTCTCTTGTTATTACTAATTTTATAGCATCTGAAATTTGTAGCAAAACTTATGAGACATACGTTAATCACTGTCAACCTAAATTCGAGGGAGTTCTAAGTGGTGTTCAACAACGGTCCTGCGTTCGGGTTTGCAATTTTTTATCATCGTGACAATGAACTGGTAAATGTTCCGTATTTTATCTTAGTTTAGATTTTGTAGTAGCGTGCGCGGAGCAGACTGATATTTCTGGGGGCAGGACCTTAAGGAATTGAAGAATGGGCAGTGAAATAGAGTATTTTTACTGTTGGATTTATGTTAAAACTCGCACAGCGTGCAATGAGCGAGTCCGCGCAGGGTCTTCTAATCCCGTGCGGGCCCTCTACGTTTAAGTGAATGCTACTTCGTAACCTAAGATTATAATGTACGTTTTTTCCGCTCCCGTTCCATGCTACACTATACTCGCGCCATGTGAATTCTAGTCTTAACACAGGTGAACTCGTTCACGACCACGACCAGAATTCCCAACGAGAAACTTATCTGACTATTGCTGTTGGATTCCACCAGAGGTCAATCTATCAGCTGTGTCGAAATTTTATCAACTGCGCAGCATATAAACACGAATAGAAAAGAATGAGAGCCCTGGAGATTCTGAAGGATAACCTTTCTTACATGAAAAACATTTAAAAAGCTTATGTACCTACAGCATGTACATGTTTATATTACAACTAAAAAAGAGTTTTGTCATCTCTGCTAATATTACATTATTGCATATAGATTGATATTCAATTATTACTATTTTTTACAGCTCCAGAATTATTTTTATGTGACGATTATATATTAAATATATTGATTTTCCGATAACTCATCTGTCCAATATTACCACATTTTTTGTTAATAGACACACATAGTATTATCTCACAATAAGTTGAGTACAATTCATTTATTGTGTATACATTTCATAAACAGGTTAGAATTTATTAAAATTTATTAATCTTATTTTCTTGTAATGGCCGTGCTCATTAAAGCGCTATGTTCAGTGCGAATCTGAGGTTCCTTGGTCCGAATCTACCGGCCGGCTAAGAGCGTAGTCGTTAAATTGCCACTATATCAAACATTAATCGCACTCGCATGCGACAACACGACCAGTTGTCCATGTTAAACATAGATGGTGCTAGCTGTTGAAGGAGTATTTCCGCTGCCGTACTGGTTGCATAGTAATCAGTGGTTGTAGCACGGATTAAGTACACCAGCTGCTCTAGTACTATCGATACTAGTGCTTAAAAGTACTTCATTTAGCAACGAATAGATGAACCTGACGTCTGCCTACATTTTAATTTTGAAAAATTCAATTGATATTTGAGAATAAATGATCTGTTTTAAAACGCTATTATATAAAATCTGATATGTAATACATTGCGAAATGAGTGTTTTAGGCACTTGATGTGTTGTACGACTCGCTTATGCTCGTGCGTACAAATTTCGCGTCGCGTGCCTAAAACACTATCATTTCGCAACTTATTACACAAATAGCTATCTATTTAAGTTCAGGAGTTAGTTTTAATTTTATTATTATAATAATAAAATTAAAACTAACTCCTGAACTTGAATAGATTGCTATATATTGTTTTAAAATTAAACCAGTGTCTTATTAGTAGGAATGACGAATTCCGATAATTTTGGTACCAGAGTACCCGAAACAACTACCCGGATAGTACCCTTTACCCGTTAATTACCCGATACCCTTTAATTACCCATTATTCTTGAGGTACATATACATAATTCGTTAATTTTTTAATTAGTAGATACCCTTATATTAGCAGTTTACTTTTTAATAAAATTCATAATTATTGTTTACATATATTTATTAAATGAAAAGTAATACAAATAAATAATATACTGTATCTCTATAAAAAAACTGAACATTAATTATATTAATTACCTATGGTATGGTAATAGAAAGCTTTTCTTTTAGATACAATCTTTCCGGCAGGTGAAAACTGTTCGGGTAATTAAAGGGTATCGGGTAATTAACGGGCAACGGGTATATTTCGGGTAATCGGGTAAGAAATTTTATACCCGGGTACATTATTATCGGGTAGGTTCCGAGTACCCGGGTACCCATCGTCATTCCTACTTATTAGGTGTAGATTTTCGCTTCACAAGCCCGTCTTTTATTTCTGACGGACGTTTGTATTACGTCTGTAAATTCTACGAATGACCATTGATTTTACATACTTTGTAAACGTTTATGGTACGACAAATCACAAATTCGATATTATTATATGTCGTTATAGTATATGCGCACATTTCAGAAGAACGGTACGCAAAAACTCTATTAAAATTAAAAGACTTTGTATAAAAGCAGGTTTAAAGCCACACACCTGATAACTAAACGTTTTCTATTCCTTATTGTAGGTACATAAGCAACAGGAATGCATTCGAGGCGCACACGCCCACCAAGAACGACGAAAACGAAATAAAGTCATGGGGTCTAGGTCAAGCTCAAGGACACAAAGGCAACAGACGGGGTCACAAGCCAGCGGGACCGGCGGGAGCCTCAACCACACTCACCGTCAACCAGATTGAAGAGCTGGCCATGCAGGCAGAAAGGGAAGTCTTGGTGAGTTTCACAGCTGGAATTACAGGGTACCGTTTAGAAAGTGTTGTAGGATATGTCACGAAATTAGTCCACTTGCTACGCTTTCCAAATAAACACAAATTTTGGGTGCGTCCAAGTTAATTTTAATCTTGATTTACGAGTACATTAGCGGTACGACCACGATATGATTCTATTTACATCTTAATCTTGTAAACAATTAAATGCTCGTAAAAGTAACTCACGTTGCACGGTCTACGTAGTTTGATAAAAAAAAATAACGAGAATTTTCTGTTTCAACATGTTAAATTATAAGATGTTAAAGGTACATTCTCAATGAAAAAAATTGTGGTAAAGGTAGAATTAGTGCAAATGATAATATTAATGTTTGGCGCCACGCTGTGTTCAGAATAGAAAATTATTACATGGTAACAAATAGGGATATTTTATTCGTTCAAGTATAAAATTATAAAGTTGGCTATAATTCTCCTTCATGTCATGTTAAACGATTTTTACTCCGATGAACGGTTAACGAATTATTAGCAATTTAAACTTGTATGAAATTTCACTAAAATTTGAAACATTTGCAAATCGGCATAGTTTTCAATTTTTCTTCTGAAATTTGGACACGATTAAAGATAAACATTATTGTGCATTTAATACGTGTCCAAATTTCAGAAGAAAAAATGAAAACTAAGCCGATTTGCAGATGTTTCAAACTTTAGTGAAATTTCATTCAAGTTTAAATTGTTAATAATTCGTTAACCGTTCATCGGAGTAAAAATCGTTTAACATGACATAAAGGAGAATTCCAAGCTGAATTAAAATTTTTAAACCTGGGTACCGTATCTTTAACCGAGTCAGAGTGGTTGATGAATTTGTGGAAAAGAGTTGACAAAAATTATTAAAAAATCATCGATAATTTACTTCTTTTGATGCCACGACAAATGTAAACTGTTGCATATAACAAATTCTGTTAGACAAAGTATTAAAAAATTAATATTGTGCATATTTTGTGTGATTAAATTTGCTTTCATAAATTGTTGTTCTGATTACCTATTTTTGAACATAACTCTTTGCGAGTTCATCCTAGGTAAAAAATGCAAAAACCCTTTTTGTACAAAAAGTTCCGAGCTTTAATTTTGTATTCTTGTAAAATTTTGATACGGGCCACTGTTTTTGAGTTAATAGCAAAAAACTCATTTTTTGCACCTTTGGTCCAAGATAGCCGCTCACGCCGGGCCTCCCCAAAGTCACAAATTTGAATTTTTCATCCTCGTCTCTACCCAAACAGCATATGTTAAAATCGGTTTTTCCCCACCTTTTGCAAGGCAAAGGTCTTTTTTGATCTCCATTGACTAGACTAGATGTTACGTGCAAAACGTTGAATGTTAAAGCAAAATATTAAAATAATAATATATTGGTCGGTACAACTTTGGGTACAAAGTCTTATCTTATTTTGAATCATTTTAATTTTATAAATTGCGGTTGCAGTCAAACATAACATAAAATTTTTTCTCTTTCTATCATTCATGGTAGATTTAGTGGCAAAACAGCGATAAAATTTTGGAGTTCGCAAACTTGCTGCTTTGCCGTTACCGCTACTCCACTGTTAATTTTTGTTATGAATGGTTACTATCATAAACATGTGTCAAACTTTTACCTCTGCCATTAACCTTTCCATTACTTCTACAGTTGCCACTAATTATTAATTGTGAACAATTATTCGAAATCTCAAATAAACAGCATTTATTCTTACAATACCGGCGTTTCGATACACACTCGCACCTTCTTAAGTGTCTATAACATTTAATATTAAAAATATAATACATACAAAATATACATAGACAATATCACAGTTACAGTAAGATTTTGCAAAATATTACATTATCGTGTACAGAAAATACATTCGCATTTAACTTTCATTTTTAATTTTTGCACATCGTACAAAAAAATCATTAAAAACAACAAAATAGATCGGAATAGCCGGAAATATCTTGTGGAAGAAATCTATGGTGACATCATCAATACGGATTCCTATTGGTTGTCTATACACCAAAATAAATAAAACGTAAAAAAATTAATTGACTCTTAACTTAGCTTTTTCCTTTTTGAACTTTTCCAATACACCATTTTTTTTTTTTGAATTTGAATATTTATTTTGAATTTGAATATTTATTATTGAATTGTTGACGATTTTCAATGTTACAAAAATAACTGTACAAAACCAGTTTATAATATAATTTATTCTTCAATGTTACGCGGGTCAAGGTTGTAACTGAACAATTTATGTAAAATGAAGTTTTTGGGTGGCTAAGTTCTATCTGCCATAATCTATATCTTTCTGATACTAGTTTATAGATATTGGTTTTCCTTTTCGAGATAGTACAGAAACAAAGACCTCTCTGCCAAAAATTGAATCAAAACATGTAGTGACAAAGTTCTATCTGCAACATAGTACAGACAGAAATACTTTAAAAGGAGTATTTCCTGAGCCAAAGAACCTAAAAAAAGATTCAGAATGGTGCCTGTCCACTTGAGAGTAAATTCTGAGAGTTGCTCTCGGGAGTACTCTATCCACGTGAGAGTATTTTTCCATGAGTGTCATTCTCGCGAGCAGTTCAGACAGTAGCCGGAGAGTTACTGTCACAGATTACTCTCTGAACCATGTCCACTGGAGACCGTCTGTAGCTCGCGAACGTCGCATCGCGTTCAGTAGTGTCCGAGATTAAAAAGCAGAAAAGTAAGGCCAATGGGCAAGTACTTGTATAAACTTCGTTGGTGCCACTTCCGCTTTTCTTCTTTTTATCAACATGCTGACCGAAAAATTGGAAACAAATATTTTCGTAATAAATAACTACGATGTGAGTTTTCCATATAGTATACAAATATTAAAATACTAATTTTTGCGCAATAATTGAGTGTAAAAGAACAACTTTAGGCATGTCAGCGTGCTCTTGATGTAAAATTAAAAAATAAATTATAATTTTTTATACCATCAAAAAAATTATTGAAGTGCACTTACGCAAAATATAATGCTAATTCCAAATATGCAAAAATATATAGGCTGTTTCATTTAAAATAACGAAGTTAGTGGCAGAACAGTATAAATGATACTGCAAAATATTTTTAGGTTAGCAACTATTACAATCAAACAAATATATCTGGTAGCAGCAGCCTGGATATTTACCTGGTTTCGCAAATTGTGTAATTTTCTTTGAACCTTTTCTACGGTACGATTGAATTGTGATGAAATTTTAGAAAACATTAAGCAAAATATCTTCAATTTTTGCGTTTTTACGACCCTCTTAAAAACGTTTGTACTGTTTATAAACCAGTAGTTTCGACATAACTTCCTAGCAAAAACCTTTCTCCAGCAATTGTACCAACTCACTGCACGTACTTTACTATGAATAAAACCTGACATACATTTCATAAACCCTGGCATCAACGTGATAAAAAAAAAAGTATGCTCAATCGAAATTTAAATATATCCAGGGCTTTTTTTGTAATGTAACGCACCGGAACGGCGTTCCGGCACCCTTTTTCGACGGGTTTTCGTTTTTTTGAAAATTATTTACTATTTTATTTATTTTGATAATTTTATTAAGTTGTGGATATAAAAATTACGCCAATGAAATCTGAAGCACATTATAAATATAAACAGTATTGCACTTCTCAGAGGTGTTTTTAATCTAGAAATTCGACAGCACATCGCTTAAGCTTCGACTCCTGGTTTATACATATGCACATAATAATAAATGACAAAAATATACGCTGTGTTAAATGTTTACACATAAGTTGTGCAGGTGGATATTGTTATGAATTTTTATTAGTGTCATATAATTATTTTCGTAACAAGTTATGAAATATACCAAATATCATGGAGTGTAAATTGACGCACGACGCGTAGCGGAGTGCAAGTCAATACACACGAGCTAAGATATTTGAATTTCATACAAGTTATGAACATTATTTTTTAGACGAGCATAAATAAATTCTTTTTTTTTTTCAAAACTGAAATTTAGGTTCAAACGTAGGTACGGACAGTTGATAAATGAATAATGTATACATATAGCCAGAAAATAATGACATAGTAACCTAGCAACCGTATCAACTATTACGATATGAAATATATCGTCACACTAATGTCATAAGTTCAACTTTCAGTGTTAGGATACTACGTTGATATGTCATACTTATCACAATGGTCGTCTAAAAAATTAATATCAGCATCACCATATATTTTTTTTTCAATAAAAAACACAAAATTATTTTTTTATTTAGTTTTGTACATGAAAGGGTAAAAACATGCTGCTTCACATCCCTTGAAAAAATTTAACTTTCAATTATAAGGCATTTGACCTTGAATAAAAAAAAAATTCGCCTGCGGCGCCTTTTTTTTCATAATACCCTGCCCCACCAAAATTTTGATAAAATGTGCATTCCCGCACCTTTTTTTCTACAAAAAAAGCACTGAATATATCTATAACTTTTTGATCAAACCTCGACCTTGATAAATAAAACTTTAATTAAAACAAAATCGAATTTTCTCTAAACTTATACTTATTGATAAATTAAATTTGTAGATTCATTGATTTTGCTATTTGTCCCCCTAGATAGCAATTTCAAGTTAGTATGGCCATAAGTTAATATGGCCATAAGTTAAGTAGTAATTAAACCCGAAATGACGAATTGTTGACACTCAACTATGTTTCTTGATAAAGGTTTCGACTGAACAAATTTAAAAATCGTATTGAGTTGAACTGTAACAATATTTTGGGTTAGAAACCCTCATTCAGAATGTAAACAAATTGGCATGTCCTAGTAGCCGCCATTGCAGATGTATTGACAGCGCCGCCAATGGATTCTGCGAGTATAGATTTCTTTTTTTACTCTCGTTGATAAAAACAAAACAATTTATAATCAAATTAAATTCGCCAATCAAAATTTATCATATTTTAATTGACTAATAATCTGCCGTATTATCAAATTAATTTCATCTGTTCAAATAGTGCTCTAAATATTATCCTGTAACTTCTTATTTCCATACAAGTTTAAATTTGTTTCAAATATCTATCGACATAAATTCAAACTTGTGATTCATGTTGCGCCGATAAATTGTTTTAAATTTTAATTGACTAATAATCTGCTACTGGGTTATCAAATTAATTTCATCTATTCTAATGGTGCTCTTAATATTCTCCTTAACTTATTATTTGCAAGCATGTCTAAACTTGTTTAAAATATTTTATCATAAATGTAATCTTGAGAATCATGTTTAATTTAATTGATTAATAATTTGCTGTTGGGTTATCAAATTAATTTCATCTTAAACTCTTAAAACGAAAAAAAAAAATCGCTTATCAAAACTCAATTATGGTCACTTACACCAACGAGCCTTAAATTTTAAGCTGGGCTTAAACAAATGCTAATCGAAATTTTAACAGCAATATATGTATTATAATTCATTTGATATTTCATTTCGATGGAATATTAGGCGTTTTCGTAAAGTGAGATCCTTCCGATTATTGAAGCTTTTATGAACGTCCTATTTTCTTATCCATTTTAACAAGTTAAATTTCTTCTATAACCTGAGATTTAAACGTCAAAATCACATATATACAGGGGTGGGATTCTGTAACTCGTCCGATATCAAAAGATACTGTTATCTTTTTTTTCAGCCCGATTCGGGCCAATTATTTCCAAAAGTTGAGGCAAGTCGGACTTTCGATTTTGGCCCGGTGAGAAAAAACTTATAGTTGAATCAAATACACAGTTTCTTTTATTGTTTTAATGAATGGATGGAATTAAAAAGGATCAAAATGATTTAATAACAACATCCTTCACATCTTAATAAATAAAGATAATTATTTTTAATTATTTTACTTCAAGAATTCAAGATTATTCATTGAAGCATAATAATGCTGTGGTGATATTATTATTATTGTTACTACTCGTATACAAATAACAGTGCCCGATCCGAATGCATCCCTACGTCTACATCAGATTAACCCTACTAACTTTACGAATGCTTTAGATTGCATCGGCACAGTCCGATCGACTTTACGAAAACACCTATTGCCAATTTAAGCTTAGTTTAATATGTAAGTTACGTGGGTGCAGCCGGCCATTACTTGCAGGGGCGGATTGTCCTATCGGGCGATCGGGCAAATCCCGAAGGGCCGAGTGGTCCAAAGGGCCGGTTGGCCGCCTTCAATTAAATAATGTAGTCAGAATATATTTTTCATAATTTAAAAATGTAAATTTTGAACAATTACTACTAATATTTGGAAAATATATTATTTTTTAGTCAAACTTCGATAACTCGAAATTGAATATGCTACAAAAAAGTTCGAGTTATTAAATATTCCAACATAATAAATAAGCAAAATACATGGTATATGAGTATATACACTTACATAAATGTACGGTGTATTATATAAAATATATACCTATTGGAAAAAAATTTCTTCCTGCACTTTTAAATATTTCGTCCAGTTTCACAACTTACAATTCCAACCAAATAAAAGAACTAGGAGTTTCCTCAAAATATTCGACTTAACGAAGTTCTGTTTTTGATAGATTCCAGTTTTCGGTTTAAGTTACCAAGAATTTCGAGTAATTTGAAAGTCGAGTTATCAAATAAAAAATATATACATTTGTTTTTTGCCAATGTATTTCATTCCAAATATTAAATACTAGGGATTTTTACATTGGCATCATCGAAAATCGAAAAATTTTAATTTCAATGCCTATAGGCCTAGGCCGGTAATATGTTTCTGGACAATTTTAAAATACATTATATACCAGATGGAGACACAAAAAATATATACACAGTGTGATAAATTTCATAAATTTTGATTTGCATTTCTTTAGTACACTTTTTAAGCTCTTTCGAATGGCAATACTCATTTTTTGTCCCTGCTGGATTTCACGATACAATACCAAACAAAGCGCCGTGGAAAAAACCATTTACCGTTGGCAGTTGATAGTTGACATTTGACAATTAACCGTTAACCATTTACCTTTACCGTTAACCTTTGGAGTACGTTTACCGTTGGCAGTTGATAGCTGACATTTGACTGTTAACCGTTTGCCTTTACCGTTAACCCTTGGAGTGCGTCCACGCACCTTTGTTTGGTAGTATAGTGTGAAATACAGTAGTGACAAAGAAATGTGTATCGCTATTCGAAAGAGCTTTGAAAAGTGTCCTAAAGAAGTGCAAATCAAAATCTGGAATCATTTCATACTTAAAGTTATTCAAAAACGAAAACATTTCAAAATTTACATATTTGTCCGTATCTAGTGACCTATGCACTTCTTCTGAATAAACAATACATTGCAAAATGGCATCCTAATATAGGACAATTTTCGTCTAATTAACCGACTTCGTAGCTCTTATAGTTCTCGAGATAATAACGAAAATAAAAATTTAAAAACCAAGTGTCCGATATTTTTTTTGTCTAGCAGTGTACATATACAAGCATGTATTATATCCTTTTCACTCTGAAAAGGGCCGGACTAAGAATAATCGCCCGGGCCGATTTACTTCTCCAATCCGCCCCTGATTACTTGTAAAAATTCAGCATCTCATTTGCTCAAAGGATGCGAAAAAAAATATTATGATGGTGTTTTGTCGAAGTAAAACTTGGTTACTAGGTAGAATCCTGAATTTGGTTTGATTTATTAATTTATGAGTGAAATAGTCAAATTAAATTCATCTGTTTTAATGGCTAAATATTTTCTCTTGTAACTTTTGCTAATTGTATGCATATATTTTATCATTTCATCTCTAAATTGCAGTATCTATAGACACAAATGCAAACTTGCGAATCATTCTTTTTATTTCTATTGTATTTATAGTCATAAAAGCACCGTTAAAAAGAAATCGTTTATGTTTATCCGATTTGGAAGCGTATAAAAAATATAAAGTGTTTTATTGGCAAGGAATGAAACACAGAATGCAATAGCAAAAAAGATTATTAGAAATTAAGGACATGATTTCAAGAGTTTATTATTTTATATCGGTAAATTAAAACTGTAAAGTAATAAAATGACGACTAAAATTTTATACCTTGGACTGGGTCATCATTATTGACATTTATTTTTTTATCTGTGTCTAAAATTGATAAAAGCATGCGAATTATAAACTAATAGGTAGGTATGCATTTTGAAAGTGGTACACCTACAGAATAAAATTATCATACACATCAAGTATCTTGTTTCTATTTCATCAATTAAATTTCTTTCATTTTAATTTATCTTTTTCTTTATTATTTACTTTTTATTACTATTCGGCCAGATACCGAATAGTGACCTACTATCTGGAGAGTACCGGATAATTAAGCAAAAAGAAATTTATATAAATATGTATTTTTTATTTTAAAAATAAAACAGAAATAAATTATAAATCCTGGCACATTTTAAATTTTGAATAAATATGAATTTAACAGTTTCGAAAGTTTTTCTTTATAATGTGCAATAGGATTTAGACCGAAGATTAAATTGAGAACAAACGTCAGGTTTCTTCCTAAAAGAAAGTTTGTCTGAAGTTTATTTCGAAATCCTTGTTGACAGCGATTAGTCAATAAACATGCCATAAACATGGTTATATTACTTAACCACAGTTGTGTTGGATCGCATAATTTAATCTACGTATTACAATGCTGTTAGTTGGTAGTATAAAAAAGGCAAGAAACAGTTTTTTTTTAATTTTACTTCTAAAAATTGACTTAGAAAATGTGTATACTTGCGTAGATTTATTTGCACTAACAAATTATGTTATTATTAAGTTCAAATGTCTACGAGTTATTGTACAAACAATCATAATCATCCGCATTTGGATAAAAAAAAAATCAATATTTTCTACGAGCCCTTTGCCAAAAGAGTTGGCTTACATCTATTTATTATATTTCTTCGTATAAAAGAAAATTGTTTACACTTATTCAATGGGGTCCTATACCATAGTCATATTTTAACTATCTTAAATAAGAAGACGAAAATATACATAAATTAATGAGTATTAGTGAAAAAAAATTCTTTAAATATTGACTAGGTCACAAACTATAAGCGATTGAAGCTGATTACTAATTGGGTATGACGCGTTAGGTACTAAGAATTTGATTGGTCGCCTGATTTTAAAAAGGAGATTCGCGCGTCTGCAACGGTCACCTTTGAGTCACCTTTAAAAGAATATGAAATGTCATGTTGTTCTATAACCTAACAAAACAATTTTGTGTTTGATGAATTTATTTAATTATAACATCTACAACAATAATAATATATTTATAATTAAATCAATTTGCAATATTAATTAAATTAATAATAATATTAATTAAATTAATATTGAAACTTCAAAACAGCCAACACTAGCGCCATCCGTCGTCATACTTTGTGTAATAATATTGTCAAACTGTTTCAATGTTCTATAATTTATTAGGAAAAAATGCTTATTATTTACGTTATTTATACTTAATAATAATTTCTTCATGAATATAACGTATAAGTTTTTATATACAAACATTTCAGCTATGCAAATATGAAAAAAATTGTTCCCTCTATAACTAACAGTTTGTCCCATTGTTTGTCGATCACTCGTTAGTACCTGTTACGTCACGCACAAATTCTTGAACTTTAAAAATTCATATCTCGCTTATTACGTAAAATTTGTTAAGTCGCGTTTGCATTAAATTTCTTATTTTATCCTGTTCTTACAGAAAAAAAATTAAAAGAAAAATGGTATAGGACCCCATTATTATTCCTAAACATACTTTTGTGTTATTAAAGTTAATTTATTGTTTAAATAAAATGCGTTAACATCATTAAGAAATGTTTGGTTGTCTTGTAAAGAAAATGATTGCAGGCCAATTCTTTTGACGCAGGGCTCGTATATACTTCTCAAAATTCTAATTCCAAATTTTGAAACCTCGTTTCGTTTCCAAAATTTTTGCATTTAAAATGGGGTCCCGTGGCCGTGTACCTGAGTGTCTGGTTGCGTATCTGGGGAACCGAGTGATCCCTGTGGTGCACTCTCCACGCCAGCAATGATTGCCTGCGAGGTGACGCCTGGTAAATGCCCGCACGCTACTAATATGTTATCATCTTTACCGAAAACTGTGTACAAAGCAGATTGGCACACTCAGAAATGAGTAATATACCATGATGATATTTATTAATTTATTTAAATTTTGCTCAAAACTGTCCATTTTTGGGCAGTGACCAAAAAATGGGTCGAAATATGACCATGGCGACAAGATTATTCGATTCTACCGGCAAAATTACATAAGTACATTATGTCAATTTTCGTAATTTTTGAGCTTTGGGTTACAATTTCTAAAGGAAAATGACTCAAAATTGCAAAAATGAGATTTTTTCAGATTTCGAGGATTTTCAGAGTTTTTTAAACTGTTTTAAATTAAAATTATATCCGTTCTTCAAGAGTTATGAAAATTGGTATACTATGAATGTTATGATGATTTTGGACAAGGCGAAAGAAGAATGTTTGTAAAGAGTAAAGTGATTCAGTGGAGCTCTTACTTCCATCCCTTTTCTTATTGTTTTCGGGTTTTTGCTAACCCACTAAGTGGGAAACGCGTGATTTTATGTATGTATGTATGTATGTATGTATAAAAAATAAACCGGATATTCGATATCCGGCCAATTTATTATACATTGCTTCACTACTAAATATTTGGTATAGTAAATAAATATTTATTTTATTAAAAATTAGAATTTTTCTCAAATCGTTATTTATCTTTGCAAGTACATTTCAATTTTAAAAATTCCATAGAAAAGTGCTTATTTAAATTACTTTTAAATTCTTTGTAACTGTCCAAATTTCAATTTAATTACTTATCATTAATTTTTAGTTAAAATCTCGCTTACAACAAGAACAACAACGTATTCGGCAAGAAAACCTCCAACTTCAGGAACAACTCAAGCAAGAACTAAAACTTCAAGAACAACTCAAACTTCAAGCCATGATGCTAGCTCAACACAAGACGAAATTACATCCTCAACATAGTGTGCAGCAGGTTCAACATGTACTCCACCCTCCAAGTCAACAACTACATATTCCAGCTCAACAACTACATGTTCCAGCTCAACAACTACAGGTTCCAGCTCAGCATGCTCAACTTGTTCAACCAAGTCAACTGATGGCTCAACCGCATATTGGTCAACGTAAAGTATCGCTTGCAGGGCCGGTATATGATGCTTTTTACACGCCAATATTAGAGAAGATAGATAAGATATTCAATAGTATTGGTATCGCAGAAGAATCTTGTAGAGAAAGATTAGTCTGCAGCATGTACAAGAATCCAGTGAAGTTCAGTCCGCATAGTAATTTGTTATCAGCTGAATTGAGCAGGTAAGACGATGTATCCATTTTTTACTACCTAACTGTTTTTTTATATTGGTTAATTTGTATTGACGTCATAGTATGATGAACCAAAACAAAGTTGAAACTTGTAGCTCTTTTTCATCTCTCACTTAGCTGTAAGCAGTACGGGGTCGTCAACTGGTTGTCAAAAAAAAAATAACAATGGCAATGAGTTTCAAATGATTAAGCATATTTAATGTTTTTAGAATACGATTTAACCATGTTTACATTGATCATTGATGTATATACTTGTGTGTTGGTGGTATAACATTTTTTTCCCCATTTATTAGTTTTTGATTATAATTTATCAGCATGATAATTTGAATAAACTCTATACGAAAGTAACGCTGAAATTATTAATTAAAACGCATTAACATAAAGGTCTGATCTTCAAATGTTTCCGAGACAGCATTTTGTCTATGTCGGTAAATAGACTATAAAAAAAACAATAAAATTTTATATGAAACATTTTTCTCAATTTCTGATAGTTACGAAATAGGCTATTCCACAGTAATCAAAAATAGTAAAAGTTTATTGAAAATAAGAATGATAATAGTTAAAGGATAAGGAAAACCATATTTATTTTATTATAAATTATTCCTTCTAGAAGACACGCGGAGTTTTTCTTTTGATGATGCAGGACATGTGTACGAGTGTTTGAGCAAATAGGATCCAAGTATGACCTCCGATTTTGAGAAGCCCCGCCCTAACTAAGAATATACTTCTTCAGGTGTGTCGGATTTGTTCGGTTGCTGTTCGGGTGACGTTCTAATTTCTTTATTTTTATAAAATGAGAAAAAAAGTGAAATAAATTAAGTGAAATAATTTATTTTATGTCTCTAATAATGAATTATAATATTACAATTTAAATATACATTATTTTGTAATTTGTTTAACAATTTTTCGTGGTTTGTGAACCACTGTTTGTTTACTTCTGGTATATCCACATTACCTACCTCACAAAGCAGATTTAAAATTCGGACCTTAATATCTCGCTTATTTGGAGGAATTTTTAACTCGGACTTTCACATGTGGTCTTATATTTTTATATATTTCAAGAAAAAAATTTAAAAAATGTCGTGGAATAGCCTATTATATGAAAATTAAATATTGGACAAGGTCGCCCCATTTTACTCTTAGTACAAATATATGTTTGTTTTTTAACAAAAGCACATCTAAGATGACCTCTGAAAGGATAAGAAAAAATCTCATTTAGTCTCACAATTCTTATAGTTTCCGAGATAGCAGAGGTAAACCCCGTAAAAATTCATTTTTCCATTCTGTAGACGTGACACCAATGAAAAGATTATTTTTCGCTTTCCAGCGATATAATCTTCTGAAATTCTTTACCAAAATTTTTAACCTAACAAAACACTTTGCATGTTTAATTTATTACTTAGTTCTTATTAACTATTCTTTACGCTTTCTATAACGGATAAATCCTGTTACTATAGCGTGCTATTTAAAATGTAAACAGAATAATAATAAACTAAAGTGTGATGTACAGAATTTACTAAATATATCGGTAAATATTCTCTAAATACATACATTCTAAAATTACTCATAACAAAATTCTTAAACTGACACAGCAAAGAATATTGCAAATTTTGTTTATCTTTCATACAAAGATTGAGATTGAAATAGCAAAACTATCACATTTGTGAATAGCATAACTGTAAACACATATACAGTCCATTCACTTGATTGCGAATTGAAATATAAGTATAATTTAAGCAAAATGTGAACCTTCTGCCAATGTTCTACTTAAAAACTACTTAAAGCGTAATTCATAAAAGTACTAGGCAATTAAATTTTGGCAAACTAACATTTACTCTTAATAACCTGAGTATTTTTAGTCATGCTTTATACTAAATCCATTGTTGGTTATATTACAAATTACATTTGCCAAAATTTTAGGTTAATAAATTCCTGAAACATGAAAATTGAAGAAGTGAAATGAATTTTTACTTGTTTTTATAAAAAAAAAACAATTTACTGATGTAAGCTCTAACGTGTTCTTACGTGTCAGTAATTTTCTACGTAATGGTGCCGTGAAATTACATAAAAGTGAAACAGATTTTTTCAGTCACGTTTGAACTTGATTTTATTTAGATTTAAAGAAGAAATTGAGCATGAACATTATAATTTATGGAACCAAATTTGATATAATGTGATCACGTTTTGAAGTATGTAAATTAAATTTTCAATCATAATGCTTTATTAACTTTATGCGAAGCACATATAACAGTTCAAATTATAAATTCATACTTCATAATAATATAATTACACATTTAAATTATGTATACTAAATGTACAAGCAACGTGTAATTATATATTATACATTCTCTAGCGTCCAGTAAATTGTTTTTAAAATGTAAATGTAAGTAATTTAAAATATCATGTTCGTATAAGAAGAAGTATAATTTTATGTATAATCAATACAATAGAATAGACACACAATTGCAATTTGTTCGGGCGCATCTAGCGGAAAAGCATAGAACTAAAGGTTGGTATGGTTACCACTTCCAAACAAAGACCTGTCATCAGCCGTAGACCTCTAGACTCTAGCCATCGTTTTAGTTGAATAATCGAATGATCTTCAATATTACCAAACAAAAAAGTTGCCCCAGGCACATCTTCTGGTTTTAAACTCAGTTTTATTAAACACAACGAACAAATCACAATAAAGAATTAGGTTAGCACTGAATAAAAGATACGAACATAATGACAGATAGGATCAGGGAGAGGGACGTAAGACAACGAGGGAAGGTTTGTTTGGAACCATGATCTTCTATGTTTCTTTTGCATGTGACGTCAATTTAAGTGTCTATTGAAGTACGCGTAAATGTTCTAAAAGAACTTTGGATATTTGCCCAATTTAACAAATTAAATGCGTATTCATATAAATAAATTTTAAAAGAGACTGTTTTATATTTTTTAGAAAGTATTTAAAATGAAAGTTCGTGCAATATTTTTCATAATAATAAAAATAATAATAGTAATTTATTGTTAGTTTCGTAATTAAATATTAAGTTTGGCGCCCAAAATAGTCATCAAAAGCAACTCCCCCACTCATGTGACGTTGGAGTACATACAGCACATTATTCATAGCCAATAGGAAAACAGTTTACGTTATTTATATAAATAAAAGTAAGCGATAGTTTGTCGCATGTTAAACTATATATATACTCTGACGTCACATTCTCTTTCAGGTCACGTGACTTTTTCAAAATATTACACAAATTTCAATATTTAGTTGTAAATTATCTAAAGGATATTTCGTAAAATTTTCTAATTTGAGGCTCCTTAGAGAACAATAACATTTAAAATTTAGTACTTGGAAGTTATATGAAAATTCTTGCAACATCCCTAGTGCTCAGGTCTGTTCATGTAAATTAGTGACATTGATAATTGTGCAAGTTCTATTTACGCTACTGTTGCACCCGAAGTGAGCATTTTACCTCACCCTTTACCGCTACTGACAAATTTTTAAAAGTGGG
This sequence comes from Ophonus ardosiacus, assembly GCA_943142095.1. NCBI lineage: Eukaryota > Metazoa > Arthropoda > Insecta > Coleoptera > Carabidae > Ophonus > Ophonus ardosiacus. Next base: position 16,082,143 of record OW964823.1, read on the forward strand.
ATCTGTTGTATTAACACTGAGCAATTAATTATTAACGGTTGGAAACAAATATTATATACGTACATATTTTCGTATAATACAGCATTTGTATTATATTTTTTGCGGATTTCTCCATAAATTTATTAATGTTAAATTTTAAACTAACTTAAAACAAAAAGATGCATATTGAAATTTTGATAGAAATGTACAATAATTCAATTGACATTTCATTTCGATGCAATAAACCGGCCATAAATGAATCTGATTTATTGTGTGTGTAGATACTAAATAGGGAGTGTCTACTGCACTGTCCAGACAGAGCCGCAAAAAAAATTAGTGAACTGTCGCACATATGCAGAGCGGCCACTTCTCGAACAGAACCTAAAAACTGTTGCTTCTTAGATAGATTCGAGAAGTGGCCGTTAAAATTGTTCGCTAGATTCCGTCTGGTCCAGGTGCGACAGTTCATTAATTTTTACCTCTCGCTAAGAAAGGTATTGGATTCATGCTAAAATTCACATATCCAGATTATAACATTTTTAAAATGATATCTGTGTGTGTGTGTGTGTGGATGTGTGTATGTCTGGATGTGTAGACACGATTCCTCAAAAACCATAAGACTTAAAAATTGTTTAACTATGGATTCTTCAATCTGACATTCCTGGGAAGAGCTGAAAAGGTTTTGGTAACAATTGAACAACCGGAAGTAGTAGTTTCTAAGAAAAATTCTTCTAAATACAATTTTTTGAAAATTTTTGTTATTAAATATTGAAAAACATAAAATTCTCCATCTAATACACTTAAATATTTTATTATATCTTGTATAGATTTAGAGATAAAGACACTATAATATATAGAGTAATTTAATCGCAGAGGCTAAGGCACTAAGGAAACCAGTTGATAAATTCCAATGTTTATAACAAAGTTTTTAAATGACACATGTCAGTGTCAAAAATCAACAGTTTTAGTGACATTCTGATAGCTTTTTCTGGGAAGTATATATTTAATCTTTCTTATTGTTTTATTAATTAAATATTTGAAATTATAGGTAAAATGCTTATATCCTTCAGAAATACCGCCAATCTGGTTAATGAATTGAAAGAATCTCTTACATTTAGAAACTTCCTCATACAATGAAAAATAGATATAATTAGAATTATATGTGTGCAGAAGACATGTTAAATACAATAAAGAACAGTATTTGGGTAAAGTTCTGTATTTTTTTGTTATAAAACAACGGTTCGAAAGGAAAGTGCAATTCAATACTTATATTGCCTAATATGGAAATGGCGAGAGGTCTTGCGCTGGCCACAACAGATTTTAAAAATTGATGTTTTGGACATATATTGAGTACAAATGAATGATTTTCTGTTAATTTTACACATTTCTTGTAAATTTCAGACAGTTTCATTACAAAAAGTTTCTATGTATTGACAAAATCTCCGTTCTTTTTCTTGGGCATATTGTGCAGCCGTCTTAAAATTCTAAATCGCATAGGGATACATCTACTACATATTTATTCTAAATTACACTAATTTTCTTATAAAAATTCATCATTTATGTTCACCACAAATTTTAATCCCCAAAAAAATTGTAACAAAATGCTAATTATGGTCAGAATTAAAATATGCATCCTGATCCTTGCCCTGTGATATTGTCAGTTCTTCATAACTTCGTATTTTCAATCTGACCAGTGAACTGGCAACAGTGTAGATATCTCCAGTCCATACGGCATCTATAATTTATGTTTAAAGAAAGCCGGATTTTTGAAGACATTTATACTTATGCTCGTTCCACTTCTTATTTCATTCAACATTCAGATCCAATATTTGAGAATGATTGTTTACTTGACATCGTCTCACGGCACTTATAAACGCTACGTAAAATGACAATTATGGTGTACCCTCTCTCTTGACAACTTTGGACAATAATGCATCGTAAAACATAATATGGGAACGCGAAACAAACACAAAAATTAAAATTCGTGCTGACAGAAATAGGATCACATTTCGCATGTGTTAGTAAAAGTTTACTTTTTTGTTTAACGTATTTTTAATGATGGTTAAAGAGACCGTGGTTTGTGGTTTTTCATATTAATGATCTGTCAAAAATTAATTTCCTGTAGGTATTTTAAATTTTTATATTTTCTGTAATTTACATAATCGAAAAACAGTTGTAAGACTTATTTATTTGACTGGTATTAGCATTTGGATTTGGAATCTAATTAAAAATCACTTACTAAGTAGGTCTAATTATTTTTAGTTGGATGGCATGTCTAATAAGTAATAAATGTTACATGACAAAGAGTGATTAACATTATCTTCTCTTAATTTCTGTACCATTAGTTAAATAGATCATTTACTTTTATGTTGTTGGAAATAATTAATTGTAGTCCTTATATTTATGCCATGCCTGTGAATTTAGTTTAGTTTTTATTTTGGACATTTTGGCGTTTTTTCATTTGGTGAAAATCTGCCCACTAAATTTGGCTTTTTTATTTTACTTTTAATATGATAGTAAGTACATATTTATGTAAAAGTAAAAAAAATAACATAGAATTTTGGTTCGGGCGAAATTTCCTCGAAAATCCGGCCGGATCATTAATATGTTAATGTCAATAATTTCAATTATTAAAATATCTTTCAGAACTCATATTAGTCAATAATTTCGTTCAATAATCTATTTGTATTGACCTAAATATTGCAGAATTACGGTAAAACATTGTAGAACTATTAAATATATCAAATACATACAATACTTGGCGTCAGAAAACGAATTGGATATAGCTCTTCCATCATATTTATACAAAAGTGAAGGGATTAAGAAAGGCTAGCAACTATACACACTTTAGAAACAGATTCAACTTTGAACTACAAAATCATAAGTAAAGGGGCCAATAATGTATAGATTTTATTACTAAACAATTTTAGTGAAATAACCATTGATACCACCTAATATAATCTAAGCAATAGAGAGTTTTGTCTGAAAAAATCCAGGAGTTTTGCAAAATGGCACTGTAGTACAGTTTCATATACTGAATAAAATACTAAATATGGCGGCCAAAAATAAGTATTCGAACCGCGTTATCTCACCTATAAATATGTCAGAGTGGTTGATATAAAAATAAAAATTTGTAGGAAATCGTTGACAAAAATAATTGTAAAATCATCGAATTATTACTTAATTCAATGCGTTGACGAATGCAAACTGTTACTAGTATTAAAAGCTATTAGTCTAAATATTAAATATGTAATAATGTTTTTTTTTTTTTGTGTAATTTAAATTTCTTTCAGAAATTGTTGTTTTGGTTAATTATTTTTTAACTTAACTCTTTGACAATTCATCGTAAGTAAAAAAATAGAAAAATCCTTTTTACTTCCCGCTACCCTTGGTAAGGGAGGTATAGGATAGGAATCGTGCTAAAAATCGCATATTGAGATTTTAGTAAATGACTACGTTTTAAGGTCCTAAGAATCCAATTTTAATATTTTCACGATGATGTCCGTTTGTATATATATATATATATATATATATATATATATATATATATATATATATATATATATATATATATATATATGTGTGTGTGTGTGTGTGTGTGTGCGTTCGTATGGATCCTCTTAACGCTCCAACTCTAATAATATCAATCGAAAAATTTTGAATCCTTGTATTTTGACCCTATTTTAATATGAAAATAAACTATAAGATTTTGGTATAAATCAGAGAACCGGAAATGACACTTTACGTGAAGCTCAAAATGGGTTCTTCGGAATACATTTAAATATTTTTTCGAAAATATGTTATTATAAAAATTAAAGATTGTTAATTTTTTTACAAATATGCATTCATACATTTTCTATATATTTTATATTTAAATTTATAATTTATAAGTCCAGGAGCCTATGTATCAAAGGTAAACACAATTCCTTTGTTACACAGTTCATATTTCAAATGTATGTAACTGACATAAATGTCACTGTCAAAAAAGTAATCATTTGAAATTAATAACAGTGACAAAAAAAAAAGAAAATTGTAAATAAAGCAATAGTGATATGCAAAGGAACTTATGTAGTTTGCAGCATGAGTAAATATGTAGTTATATATTTAAATTAATAAAAATTAAATAGCGGAAGGTATTGTGTTGGCCATATCAGATTTTTTGTATAAAAATGAGGAGTTTCAATTCCGTTCTCTTAAACTTTTTTCTAGGACTTATTGGATTGGAAAAGACATATTGACAAAAACTTATTTGGGCCGCCATTTGTCTAATATGGCGGAGCAAACGGAAACGCCCCAAGATCGCAAATTTAGTATTTCATTCATGATATGAAACTGTATTAAATTGCCAATTTGCAAAACTTCTGATTTTTTTCCGAGCAAGCACGGTTTTCGATTTTGACTCCCTATTGCTGCACAATAATAATCAAATCTTATGTATCAAACGTTACTAACCTAAAATATTTTGTCATTGAGTAAAACTAGATTTTCTAATTCAGTAAGATACGGTCAACGGAAAAATATTGTAACTAACACGTTTGTTAATTGTACTCATTAACACATTTGATAGGTAAATAACAATTTTTCAAATCATTAATCAGTTGTTCGAAATCTAACTTTCACGTGTGTGCCAAACTGCACTTGTCTCAATTCTCAAACTTGTTCACCGCATGAAATGCAAAAGAATGAAGCGCAGCACATTCGACCGACTTTTGACCACGAAGTCGTCGCAACCCACTTAAACACGATATAAAAAGAAACGTGCACCGATAATCGATACTGTTCATTCTTCATTCGGTTTTCGCTGTACGAAATTTATCTGGGTGGTATGTTTTGATAGAGCGGGCGTTCCTTCATACTGTAATTAACAGAAGTTCTATTCTGTAATCATTTAGAAAGGTCGACCTAGAATTTTATCTTGGTTTTATTTGATCCGGATTTGTATTTAATTGTCTCACAAATATCGGATGAATTTCATGGTGAACGAGTAAACAACCAAGGAAATTGAATGGAACTTGTCAGGGAGGCACTTGCCCAAAAGGAATTGGAAGAATTTGCTGCAAAAAAGATTTTATATATTCTATTGTATACAATACAGACTTGTCAGTTATGAAATATTTTAAATTTTGCACAAAATTAACTCTTGTATAGACTGTAAAAAATCATCACTGTTAGTAGTTGAACGAATATTCGGTTTTAATATTGAATCCGATCAAACCGGCCAGAAAATAGAAAGTTCGATTCAACCAAATTTCCTGAATAAATCGGCCAGATCGTTTGAAATGTTAATCTGTCAATAATTTTGTTGAATAATAATAAGCTCACGGTAAAACAGCTTTGTTGTATGGATTTCCCAATTTCGTAGGATTCCTGATATTTGAATAAGGGCGCTAGGTTACTTGCAAGATTAAAAAAATATATAAATACAGATACAACACGATTTTATCGGAAATAAGCAAAGAGCCGGCAGTCGGAATTTCGGCGATATGTATTTGTATATCGGCCCATATCTGGGTTACTGCCACTGAACTAAATATAAAACGGAAATTTGCGCGCAACATAGGAGACCGCCATACTGCTCTACTTCCGCTTTTTAAAAGCGCGAATTTTGAATTTTTGTTTTAATTAAAATATGTAGATTCCAAAATAAAATAAATATTGTAATGAATCGACGGCTGGTAAGAAACACACAAATACGAATAAAATAAAAAAGATTAGTATAAAGGAAAAATTAAAACAATATAAAACTGTTATTATAAACATTACAATATAAATAAGTTTATTCTTACCTATGAAAGGTGACATTTTTTGGTTTATTTTTATAATTAATTTTGCATAATTTTACAAAACAAGAAGGCATTTTAATTTTTAATATATCTTTAAAAAAATATATTCACACACGCACACACGAAACTACGAAACACAAATGTTACAAAACTAGGCCATCTTAATAAATTATTAAGAAAAGTCAATACTACTATTATACTCCTTAACTCAAGTAAACAGGTTATGATAGGTTGTTTAAAAATCAAAACAATGATGAATATGGCAGTACAACAGTTTACAAGTGACACACCTTTAAAATATCCCTAAGGTGCAAACCTGAAATAATGAAATACACTAGAAGTAGAGTAGTATGGTGGTCTCCTGTCGAGCGCCGGATGTGCCTATGTTTTGATATAGGACATAATAGTGTAGTGTTCTGTGACATAAGCTTTCCCGTTTTATATTTAGTTCAGTGGTTACTGCCCAGAAATGGGTAATTTTGGGATACAATTTTTTACATAAATGTGCCGGGAACGAAAAAATAACAACCTGCGGTTTTAAAATTTGGAACCAGCACTATGAAGCGTATCTAAAATAAGTAAAACTGGGTAACATAATTTTTAAGTTTTGGCGCAAATTATGTGTAAATATAAAGATTTTTTGGGTATTGAAACTGAGTCAATTTTTAGAAAAAAAAATAATTTGGAAAAAATTTTACTACAGCCTGCAAGGATGAAGCGCTTGCAGATTTTTATTTAAATTGTGTGTTAACCAAAAGAAATTGGGACATGCATGTACGCAAACAAATTTATAATACATTTCAAATGATTTATAATGTTCGAAATTATCTTTTTCGCAATCTGTAATATGAGAATTCACTCATACAGGAAGACATTTGGTTAGTGGGTTATGCAAATTTTTCGGTCAAGTTCAATTAATCTTTGTCGGTGCATTCAACCTTCCAATATGTTCTAAATTGTTCAAATCGATAATTGGTGAATGAGAAGTAATAGCGATGACGTTATTATGAAGTTATTAGTAGCTTCTATCTACTATATGTATACAGGATGGAACAAATTCGAGTTCTTTATTTGAAAAACTTTCTTATTATGCACCACAGGAATTTTCTATTTTCTTTTGTTTTTGAGCTACAGGCTAAAACTTGTTTATCGCTTATTTTTAAAATACCTCATATCTCACTTATTATGAGAGACAAAATACGACCAAAAATCCCTGTGGTGCCTATTAAAGTTGTTTCAAAAAGACCTATATCAATTTACTGTTGCGTGCATAATAAGAAAGTTTTTCATATAAAGAACTCGAATTTGATCCACCCTGTACATATATTTCTCATTGCTAAATGAACAAGTGAATGATATGTAATTATGTATATTTATATGCGGAAATACAACCACAAAAAAAGTTATGCTACGCTTATAAACGCATATGAACACAACTGATGGGAACTAGGTGTTTGGAGTGCATATTTTTTGTTAAAATTTTAATTAATTTTATACGAAAGGTTTATTAAAATATAAAATTTTTCATTCATAATTTTAATAAACACTATTCGCTCTATAAGCGTCAGTACTTCAAAGTGATTATAGAAGTCTTAAGTAAAAGAATATAATTGTTATAACGTGATTGAATGCCACTACTTTCAGATGTAAACAACTTTAGTTCTTGCTTTACTCACTAAGAAAAACGCACATATTAAAGGTCTGACGACACAATTAGAAAATGTTTAAAAAAGTATTTTTCAATAACCATTCACATTTAGAAATTGTAACAAACTCTAATTATTTTATTCAAACTTTCAGTAAAATAAATTGAAAAATAAGTGCCGGACCCCATTGTAAATCTCCAAATAATACTAAAGCTATTTTTATAAACAATAAGAATATTTTATTGGTTTATAGCCACCAATTTATGGGTAACAAAATTATAGGAGGAAATTGCCTGCTTTAAAATTATAATACCAACATTCTATAACTTTTTAAAAAAATATTTATTAATTACTACACTATAAGAAAAACAATTAAATTTTTTTGTGTAACAAATTAATTAAAATAAATGTACTTGTAAAAACTATCAGCCATATTGGATTTCATATGTACTAGAATTGTTTAGAATAAAACAAATGTAAAAACTGTTAGAATGTCTACTATTTATTGTACAAATATAAATTACAATCCAACAGATGGAAGTCTTTTGTCATGCTCTACTTATAACCGATTTATTAAAAACTAAATGATCAATAATTGTTCGTTATAGTACCATCACAAATCATAATTATGTCTGTGATAATGTATGAGTATGGCTAAATTATATTTTACAAAAAAAAAAAAAAAACTCGTTACAGAACTTGTTTCGAAAAGTTGTTTCTGTACAATCTCACAACAATGTTCGTTGCTAGGGTTAATGAGATGTCCGGATATTCTCAGCCATGGCAAAGAAATATGTAGTAAACTTCAATAATTATAAGGTAGCATACTTTAAAGTAAGCATTTTAGTAAAATTAAAACGATGAAATATTACTTCGTTGTAATAAAAATGCTTAATTATTATAAACGTCGCAGTCCCTAATTGGTTATTCTTGTAAAATATGTTCACAGAAAAATTCAAACCATTTCATTTGCAACTAGTTTGAAACCGGATATGCGCATTCGATCATAAACTTCAACCGTTTGCAAACCGTTCTATGAACAAAGCTTATAGTTCCCAGCCGGTAAACCAGTCCCCTAATCAATATATGCAGGATATCAATTAAAAATCTGAACATCGGCGTTTCAATCAGGAAATCAGTTTTTCCTTGCGCGAAAATTACCAATTAATTCTAGACAAAAAAAATGTTTCAAATGAAAGTTGTAGAGAATAGGCCCATAAACCATAACAAAATATAATAAAATGTACACTTTATCCTTAAAGTACTACTCAATAAATAACGATTAAGATAAAATGCAGCTATACAAAAAACAATTATGACTTTTTGATACCACGAATTGCTTCAAAATTAAACGAACTTTCATTTAAAAATATTTAAAAACAGGAAAACAGGTATAGTTTTACACGTTTGGTACCCAGTAAAATCGCAATTGAAATTGTGCAAATATTGTCATTTATAACAGGGATATGGTAACCGAAACCGGAACCGAATTTTTTACCGAAAAAAACCGTAAAACTTGTACTGAAATTCAAAACAGATACAAAACTTGAACCGAAAGCGAAACCCTTTTTTATTTACCGGTTAACGGCATAATATAATAGTTTCTTGTTATTTGTTAAATACGTAAATTTGCATTTTTGAAGTATTTATAAAAAAGTATAAATTCACTCAAGTGCAGAAAAACGGGTCACTTTTTTAATTTTTATTTTTGTTATTATCTCGAGAACTATAAGAGCTACAAAGTAGGTTAATTAGACAAAAGTTGTCCTATAGTAGGATTAATGATTGAACGGATAACGGATCGCTCTTTGGCTGGATTACCGGAATTCCGGCCTTTTATTTAGCCGAATCGTTCGTAATTTGTCGGTAAAAATCGTAATATTTATTTAGTCCTACAAGTTCTGTGTATAGTGAGAGAACTTTTTCGGAGATAGGCCAAAAATATGAAGATAGATCTCGAATTACATCAGCTATTGCGCAGTATTATTCATCCACCATAATCTAGAAAAATGTAATTTTGAATATTATTTTTTTATGTATGTGTTTTTATTGTTCAAAATTTATATAACAGTTAATTTTGTATGTTACTTTGTGTGGTTAATTATGTTTTATTTCAGTTAATATAATAAATATGTTTTTGTTACCTACATATAATAAAATAAAATGAATAAATAATATTCAAATTTAGATAATAGTTAATAATACGATCAAAGCCGGATTCTCGTTTCATCACTAATTAGGATGCCATTTTAGGACTGTATCGTTTATTCAGAAGAAATGCATAGGTTACTAGATACAAACAAATATGTAAATTTTTGACAGTTTTTTTTTTTAACTTCTGAGTATGAAATGATTCCAGAATAGCAATACTCATTTTTTGTCACTATTAGTTTTCAACTTAAAATACCAAACAAAGCGGCGTTTTAACAGTGTCGTAAATTTTTTGATCTAATTATATGTATAAAGCACGCTATAAAATTTTACGCAACGGATAATATTTAACAAAAAAAATGTTTTCTCACGTTAACTTGTTATGTCAAGTGTCAAGGTTTACCTAGCACACCCGGTATACAAATCTATCTACTATTTACGCCAAACAAATACTAACAAACACTTTCCAAATTATCATGTAAATATTCTGTCTTAACCTAACCACACTTTCATCGTCTTGTCCACTACATGGGTGACCTCTTTCTCCAACAATTCCGCGAACAGTAAGCGATGAGCTCAGTGCCTCAGAGAAACCAAAATGAATAAAAAAATGCTCCTGTGTTACAAACCCAGTAACCGTTCCGGTTTGTTGCAGAGACTCCAAAGACTTGCAGAAGCCCACGTCCAGCAACGATGCAGTCGTCAGATTCTACAGATACGTTCAAGCGGCGAGAGATGGACAAGACCAGAGGGAATGTTTGAGGTTATATCCAGCATGTAATATCAACACGGAATTATAGGGAACAGATATACTCGTAGAAGAAATAATCGTAATAGTGAATGTTGGAAGAATATTAATGAGTAAATGGTTTAAAAATACTCAAATGTGGTAAATGTCGGAAAACTGAAAATGGTGCTAAGTCCTCACGAACAAATATTTGTAAAAAGTTTAAAATGTCTTAAATCAGATTATGATTGATTCCATCAAAAATAATGGAAATTATGTACTCGTACTCGTGTTATCAAAATCACAGTCTTTCTCTTGGTATAATTTTATTCATTTTAAAACAAAATCTACTACAAAATTAAATGCAGGGTGTTATATAAGTAAGTATACAACTCTTAATATATGGTAGAACTGACACCATAGATAGTAAATCTGGCAATAATTTTTGTTTAACATGCCTCCTACAAAAACTTGAGGCCTTTAAAACTGACCAATCACGTCATAGTTCAAAATTTTATAAAAAAAAAAAAAAGCTATTTGTATTAATGGTCAAAATGACATGTCAAATAGTATTACCCTTTCACCTGGTGTATTTTAAACTATGGAATAAAAAGATCTCCAAAATTGTATTACCAACTGCTTCATTTCTTTTTGATCACTCTGTATAACTAAAGTCAGTATTGTTATATTGCAAAACATTCTACAACTGAAGCCGGATCCACATTGAAACAAACATTGTTAGCTAACAATGTTTGCTAACATGTTCGCTAATATTTGTTAGCAGATGTAGAATGTTAGTACGACTAATAACAATGTTCGCTAACAAAAATCGATGTTCCATGTATAGGCGGTACACTTCATAGAAATAAAAGATTGTAGATGTAATAGGTACAAAAATGTATATTTTGTATTATAAAAGTAAGTGTTTACTATTAGAGAAATACTTTTTCCTGGAAATTAGTATCCAGGCAAGGTAAACAATTAAATTTATTAAATATAAAAACTTTGAAGTAGGTACTGCCGTCTTTGATTTGCAAATCTTACAAAAGGAAAACTTCTCTTCCTTTTGTTAAAGCTGTGGCGAACTTGTTTTGTTATTGTAATGTAGTCATCATAATTATTCTTACCAACAATTGTGAACTGTGTTGTTGAACCCTTGTTTGCTAACAATAAATGTTAACCAAAAATGTTCGTTTCAATATGGATCCGGCTTAAGGAATTTAGGGGTAAATATCTTTATTTTTACTAGAGATATGACATAACTGTATTTGTTTAAACATTCAAATTTACAAACAACGTACAAAAATTTGTAAAAAAACATATATGTCTGCTCTCAAATTCAGCAACGGAATTTTCATTACCTACGAACAGAGTTAATAGCGAAAACCGGATTTTATTCGGATTTATCTCTTTCAAATATCTTCTAAACTATCTATAATCGAAATCACAATTATGGCAGTTTTAAATGACATACTGTAACACTTTTTCTACTTTTTACAAATTATGCGTATTTCCTTAGTTATGTCCTACTTTGAAAATTTTATACTGGTTTGATGACGTCAACAATTAATATTTATTGAATACCTGTAAAGAACCTTAATTTTTTTTTTTAATAAAATAGTTGATATTATTGAAACAATTTAATATTTTTTTTCACTAAAATTAACTATTTTAAATGTTAAACTACTGTCTTAGTCAAAAAATATTAGTAGAAGATAGTATTACTTTAAAATATTAAAAATAAATGTGATATTTTTAATTCATATTTCTCAATATCAATTATTAATTTATATAGAAAATTAAGAATCTTTTCTTAAGAAAGTCATTCAAACCAGACAATCTATGCCGAATATTTATCTCAGAGTATGAAATTTTAATTATTTATTTATTTATTAATAAATGGAGGACTAGTTCAATTTTCAGAACAAACATTTTAATACAATAAGGTATAAAATATTTCATAACTTCAAAATAAATGAGGTCACATTTATAATTATAGTTAACTCTCAAGTAATTTTAATCCTAGTTTAGTTTGTAATATCAGATAAAATGTATGAAATATGACAAACAATACACATTTAAATAAATTTAATTGAAATTATTTAAAAACTAAAAATAATAGTAGCAGAAAAAAATACTATCACAAAAATTGTCATATGGAAATATTAGAAAGTATATTTTATTAAATTTATTAATTCTGCTATAGAATATACTTAATTTATAGCTATAGATATATAACCTACCAATATGAGAACATTTCTCAGGTCTACATTTAGGATTAGATTAATTTATTTTCGCTTTAATATTATAGCTTATTATTAGAGTAAGATTCGCTTTGCTTTACTTTGAAGTTATGGAATAATTAGATTTTAATTTTAGTCGAACTAATTTTAATTTAATAACTGTGAAGATAGTTATTATAATTCCCTGCAGTTTGCTCAACATATTGTGCTAATTATTATATTGCAAAGTCGGAATTCAAATTTGGTTGAGGTTTGTACATAATATGTAAGAAAATATGGGTGAATTTCGACTGTTAATTTATTTTATTTATTAATAGATTTAGTTTATTTATTCTATTTATTTAAATATTTATTTATTGTATGAATAAAAGAAGTGGGAGTAATATATGTGATACAATTAATTTTTTTTTATTTTAAACCTATACCTATTTTTTAGAATTATCATTTATTAAAAAAATATCGTTGAAGAGATAGAAGGACCAACCGTTGAGTAGTTGAAAGGTGAAATGAAAAGGCTTAAATGGTCCACGTTTGTTGTAAAATTTTTAATAGACACTTACAGAATTGACATCACATGCAAGAGTGAGATAGATCACGCTTTCAAACAAACTTCCCCTCGTTGTCTTACGTCCCGCTCCGTGATTCTATCTGTCATTCAGTGTTAAGCTAATTCTTTGTGATTTGTTCGTTATGTTCAATAAAAATGAGTTTAAAACCACAAGATGTGCGTGGGGCAATTTTTTTTGTGTGATAATATTGAAGATCATTCGATTATTCAACCAAAACGATGGCTATCAAGTTGTATATAAATTTTGTTATGTTTAAAATTTATGTTAGTATGAAGCGTCTCTTTAAGTAAACGAGGAAACTTGTTATTAACTTTATCAATAATATTTAAATTTATAGCCAGTATTAACTGTGTGGTTAGTGAGTGAGTGCACTGTAATTTGGATCTAATAGGTTTCTATGATATTTATGTTGTTTTTTTAAGGGGTTTTCGCATTTAAGCCTTTTCATTTCACCTTTAAAAAAATATCATTTTTAAATATATAATCTGTACCTTAATATCTTCCTGTCGTTGTCCTGAAGGAAACAGTAGTCGCTAAAACCTGAAACAATAAATAAATGTTATTTCACTAATGTGTGTAATTTTCATATATTCATTGCATACAATATATTTTTAGTTTATTTCATTTCTTTTCTCCCTCATAAATAGTAATTCATATTTCTTACGTTAAAGCACATTCATTTATTTAAATAATATTCAAAAAATGCTAATAATTGTATTCATATGTGAAACTATCGCCTTCATTTTTTTAATGTATAAGAATCAATAGTTCTTTTCGTCGAACGAAAAATCGACATAAAAGTTTAAAATACTTCTTAGTCGACCCCTCCACTATATTTATACATTTTTTTTAACTTCATCTAATTTGAAAACGATGTGTTTGTGTAGTTCTTAATCAGAAAATCTTAATTGTTATTCGTTAAATTATTAAATTTTATTTATTTTATACTACAGTTCACTGATAATTGAATTCTGGAGTAAAGTCAAAGTTTTGAATGACACTGATACTATTTGGCTGCCTATCTTATTCAACTTACATTTCATTCCATTTCCATACAAATGCAAGTGGTTCCTCCTAGCGTGGCATCGTAAATTCAAACAAGAATTATTAGGGTTTGCTTTTGTTGTTTCTTTATTTTCTATATTATGATAATATGAATACAACAATATAACCAATTTTTCGATTTTATGGAGAGCGCTTTGACATTTAAATTCTCATGAGGAATGTGTCCCATAGGAATATGTACGAATCACGTTTATATTATATTGCATAAAGTAGACTACTCCTTCCTATAGACACCATAAAATATTTATAAGAAAAATGATAAAGACCGCACGTAACCGGGGGTAGGCCAGAGAGTGGGCCTGGCCCACCCTTTTTAAAAGTCAAAGGAGAAAAAGAGTTAGCGCATATTATTGGAAATGCATTTCTCATTCCAAAACAATAGTGGCATTTATGGTAAAGAAATAGTAATATTTTTTACTGTTCATTACAAAGGAGGTGGAACATATCAATGTATTTCATCTTTTCATTCATATATATATATAGTATATGGAACTGACTTATGCCTGTTTTATAGCCTTTAATTGAGGGTTGGGTAGCTTAGCGTTTGTGTTATAGTTTCATTTGAATTTCTTGAAATACCTCTAATATTTGAATTTTTAATCAACTTGAAAATTGATATTTAGAATACATTTAAAAACGCATTATTATTTGAATACTATAATTCGGACGTTAAATAAGCTTAATCTAACAAATTATCTGTTATAATACGTATGTATATACTTCACAAAATGTATGACAAAAAATCTGTTGTGGCCAGCACAAGACCTCTCGCCATTTTCATATTAGGCTATATAAGTATTGTATTGCACTTCGCTTTCGAACCGTCGTTTTATAACAAAATATTACAGAACTTTACCCAAATATTGTTTTTTATTGTATTTAACATGTCTTCTGCACACATATAATTCTAATTATATCTGTTTTTCATTGTATGAGGAAGTTTCTAAATGCCAGAGATTCTTCCAATTCATTAACCAGATTGGCGGTATTTCTGATGGATATATGCATTTTACCACAATTTTACCTATAATTTCAAATATTTAATTAATAAAACAATAAGAAAGATTAAATATACTGGTTTCCTTAGTGCCCTCTGCGATTAGTTTATAAATTATAGTGTCTTTATCTCTAAATCTATACAAGATATAATAAAATTTTTAAGTGTATTAGATGGAGAATTTTATGTTCTTCAATATTTAATAAAAAAAACTCCCAAAAAATTATATTTAGAAGAATTTTTCTAAGAAACTACTACTTCCGGTTGTTCAATTGTTACCAAAACCTTTTCAGCTCTTCCCAGGAATGTCAGATTGAGAAAACTGCAGTTAAATATTTTTTAAGTCGTATAGTTTTTGAGAAATCGTGTCTACAACATCTAGACATACATACACACATACACACACCCACACATACACACACACACACACACACACACACACACACACACACACACACACACACACACAGACACACACACAGACATCATTTTAAAAATGTTATAATCGGACTCTAGGGACCTTAAATCGTGCTTATTCAATAAAATCTGGATATGCGAATTTTAGCATGAATCCAATACCTCTCTTAGCGAGAGGTAAAAATCAAGTTTTGGTTATTTGTATTCTAATGAAAAAGGTAAGTAGAAGTACAAAATTTTCTGATAAGTGGCCCACCTAAATATTTTATGGCCCGCCCCTGATAGACTGATATGACAAATTCAAAACAAGTATAGCTCAAATTTCTACCCCTCATAAATAAGACTATGAATGCTGTCACTGCTATACACAGAGTTGGACTCTCATGGTCGTATAAATAAATTTTATTCAAATTAATTTCATCGACTTTATTATGATGTCTCACTTCAATCTATCTTGGGATTCGACTCGCCATTTGTGCATATTTGTAGATGCATTAACAAAGTGTACAGTCAAACTTGTTTTTACAGGGTACACACATACAAATCGTGTACAAATATTCATAAGTAGTGAAAAGATATTCATTTTATTTTATATATACAAAGATTTTATAAAATATGGTACAAAATTGGTGATTTTCTAAACCGTGTTATTTCTACATCGTTTAAAAATTATAAGCGTAAAAGCAGGTTTGAACATAATACATATGTAGTATTCTCAATAATCTATATTGCCCTATTTCCTATTATTAGTATCTATTCGTATTTCAAAAAGAATGCAATAAAATGAATAAAATTATTTTGCTTCTATGTCTACCATTCGATTATTTCTACGTTAACTACTACAGCATTCATTGTGTGAGTAAGTAGTTCATTCATGAATTTTCAATTCAAAAGTCGTACGTACATTCCATCGATGAGAGTACTCCTTCACATGAAGTTCTCAGTATACAGTACTGCAAACACTACACATACTCGATTCAAAACAATAACATACGTAAAATAAATAAATTTCACTCATGTGAACACTGCGAAAGACACAGATTTAATGAATTTATAAAGATATTGTCAATACAAAACAAATTAATTTTTACTAACGAACTTGTTAAAGATTGTAAGTCTATGTTTGTTTATTTTTATTGAAACATGAAAAGAATATACGTATAGGCAACTCTCTATACTTCTGTATATTGTGTTGAGCATATATTTTATGTATTTTTATGTTACAAGAAAACTGTGTGACGTGAACGTATATTATTTATTTATGATTAATAATGTTTATACTGTTATATTTACTATATTTCTAAAGCAATATATACGAGTAGGTAATTCATTTCAAAACATATTCATATTATTTACTTTGCTAACTAACGTATGTAACAAAAGTTTTAAGAAAAAGTTAGACCTCTTCATCAAATAATAGTATATTATGTGGCAAGTGTGTGAAGCTGACATTTTTACATGAGGGTGGAGATTGCGACACGAGCTGAAGGTGAGTGTTGCAAACCACCCGAATGTAAAATAGGCTTCACACACGTGTTACATACTATACTTTTTCTACGAACTTGCAATAAAATATATTTTTTCTTCACATTGTCATTCTTTAAACGCAAAGCCTCTGTATTATCGACTTGTGTAACCATGGTTACCAACGTTACGGGTGTTTAACAGCTTTGTTTTATTAAAATACAATTCAGTTTGTAATATTTAAAATAATGAACGGTGCGTGAAATGTTACACGCATGGGAGTAGAAAAAAAGATTTTTGTATTGAAACGTTGACATGAGGGGTTGTTCTTATATACTAAGGAGGTAAGAAATCTAAATGTGCAGCATTATACAACGCAGTTTTGTAATATCTTGTCTCATTTGTCTTGACTCTCGACAATTTTGTTGTTCTTTCTGGTATTCTCAGCCATTATTGTACACTTTGTTGCTATAAAATGCCCAAAAGTCTTCAAGCAGTCCCTTAGGAATATTTGGGGTATTATACTCTCTCTCTCTTTCTGTTTTCTAGAAAATGTTGGCCCTGCAGCACCCGGAGATTCGCTCAAGCTGGGCCGCAGTCTATTTGTTTACATTATTTTGAAATTTTAAATCACTTCCGACCAAAGTTCTGCTAAGAATCATCTTTATAATTCTATATTGCGCGATGACGTTTTAATTTAACTTAAGCAGTTTGAAAGAGTCTGCTGATTCGATTTGGGGAGCAAAAAATCGGGTCGCCCACTTTTTGGTAAATGAATACGTACTATACTTTCGTCACATTCCCGTATTGTTCGGTAATAAGTCGTCTGTCTAATATTTTGATCCATAAAAATGAAAACAGTTTCACGTGTCGGCTATCTGTCTAACTAACGTATAAAATTAGGTATGCAATCGGACCGGGCCGGGCCGGGCTTTGAGGTTTGGATCGAGTCGGCCCGAACATAAAAATTGCCGGCCCGATTCGAAGATCGACTCGACAAAAAATTAGCTGGCCCGGCTCGAAAATTGACCCGGGGCTTAAGACCGGGCCGGGCCTAAGCTCGAAATTGAGTGCATCCGGCATTCTTAATTTTGATTTTTATATGAGTCGAAATGTTTAACTTCTTTTGCGTCAAACTTAAAAAAAAATACATCCTTATACCGTTCAACATTGGTTAACATAAATTATTAAAAAAGGCACGCTTCTAGTGTAAGTTTGTTATAAAAATTACAGACCTACGAGTATAATATGCGTACACTTACGTAACATTGTCTTTACAATAAAATAGTATTACTAGCAAGTTTATATCTCTATCCATTTTTGAATAAATGTCCCAAAAGTCAATATACCCCATATTCAAATAAAAACTTCAAAATTTTCAAAAATCTAATTTTTATGTATCTAGATACTTCTCAGTGCACTGATTCCAAATTTTGAAACCGCAGGTCGATATCCCTTTCCGTTCTCGAGATATTTAGATTCAAAGTTTTGTTGAAAACTGCCCATTTTTGGGTAATAACCCAAAAATGGGTCGAGATATGAATTTGCAGATACCATCATTCGATTCTACGGGCAAAATTACATAAGTATACCTATTTTCATAATTTTTGAACAGCGCATACAGTCTCTAAAGCAAACTAACTGAAAATGGCCAAAAATCGCAAAAATCTAAGGTGTACCCCTTGCGATTTTTTCACATTTTGGCCGTTTTCAGGGGTTTTCAAACTTTTATTCATAAAAAATGAACCGGTTTGTCAAAAATAATGAAAATTGGTGTACTTATATATTTTTATCCGTAGAATCGAATGGTGATAACGCCAAATTCGTATCTTGGTCCATTTTTGGGTTATTACCCAAAAATGGGCAGTTTTATGCAAAACTTTAGATCTAAATATCTCGAGAACGAAAAGAGATATCGACCTGCGGTTTCAAAATTTAGAATCAGCGCATTGAGAAGTATCTAGATACATTTAAATTAGATTTTTGAAAATTTTAAAGTTTTTATCTGAATATGGGATTGACTTTTGGGGCAATAATTCAAAACTAGGAAGAGATCTAGCCCAGAAATGGGTAATTTTGAGAAGATAGTTGAGGTTGAATATTTCCAAAACTAAAAGAGATTTCGACCTACGTTTTTATGATTTGGAATCAGTGCTTTGGGAAGTACGAAATACATGAAAATTGGATTTTGAATATTTTCAACTTTCTAACCAAATGTAGGTATTTATAACATTTTGGGTTAAAACTTAAAAATGAGAACAGTTATGAACTTGGTGGTAATATTAGTCAATTTTACACACAATATTAGATATGTAACTCTACCAATTTTTATGAGTATGAAAAAGTTTAACAACGCTTTAGTATTCACTAGTTCTACAATTTTGCACAAATACCGAACTTTTCTAGAACTTCACTACGCCTCATGCCTCATCGGGATTTTAATTAAACAAAATAATCTTGGATTCGGTTTTGTTATATCAGGCTCGGTCTAAAATTAAGATAACAGCCTTCGTGTTTTTTACCTCTCGCTAAAAGAGGTATTGGATTATAGTGCAATACAATACTTATATAACATGGAAATGGCGAGAGGTATTGTGCTGTCTACAACGAGTTGTGACAATAATATGTACTAACATCACAATAGTATTATTATGCTTGCTTATGAATAACCTTGAATTCTTGTAAATAACATATTTTTATTATTATTTTATTTATTAGTATGTTGTTATTAAATCATTTTGATCCATTTTAATTCCATCCATTTTCATTAAAATATTAAGGAAACTGCATTTGATTGGATTATAAGATTTTTCGGGCCGGCCCGAAAAGCTCGATTTTTCGGCCGGGCCAAAATCAAGTCCGACTCTCCTCAACTTTTGCAAATTATTGGCCCGATTCGGCTCGGTAAAAAACATCTTCGGCCCGGCTCGATGATCGACTCGAAATCGAGGGGGGCTTCAGGCCGGGCCGGGCAAAAGCTTGAGATCGAGTGCATCCCTAGTTATAATTACATTAACAACTAGATTAAATTTGAAATTTTGATGATACTGTAACTATTTGGCATCACTGTAAAGCTAATTTAATTTATTTTCAGAAAATATCCTATTAATGATGATATCTCTTCCGCCGAAACCGGAAGTAGAATTTAGAACCTTTTTACACCAAAAAGTGGCATTTGAGTTTACTCTCAACTGTGTAATTCAGTATATAAGAAATAAATAAGTACAAATACAAATTCAAGTTTCCTTTCAAAGAATTACATTTCTATTTTATTTGTGTAGTTAAAGAGTCATTCTATATTCAGTGTGCAGTGTGTGTTCTGAACATTAAAGTTCATTTTCTTTTAATGGCCAATAGTACGAGTATATAACGCGTTAATCCGGAAAGTGCCATTTTATTGCTCGACTAGACTTGAAAGCCTCCGAAGTCTATTAAATGACTTTCTGGATCTAGTTGCTATAAGAAATACTTCGAATTTTAAATGGCACAAAAGTGTCCCCTATGGTACACTCTAGCAATGAGTGCCCGTGAGATAACGTCTGGTAAACAGCTGCACAGTACAAATATGTCATCTTTATTACCAATATCTGTGTACAAAGTAGTTTGGCACACTCAGCAAAGGGTAATAAGCCGTGATGATATATTTATTATTTGTTTAGGTTAGGTTAAGTTATGGTCAAGCTTTAGGTTAATTTATATGTCACCCAAAAATGAGTAGTAAACCATGATGATAAATTTTATTAGCAAAATGCCAGAAATAGTTATTTACATATCAAGGCAGTGAAGTTCGTCTTTTCATGACGAAAATGAAAAACCATAATGAGTAATGAAAAGGAACTTCAATGACGAGATAAGTATTATTATTTTTTTTTAAATCGTATTAGAATTCAAAATTACTGAATTTTATTTTCATTTAACAAGTAAATCACAATGAAAACTTAAAGAACTCTTAATTATTAAAATATCTTTCAGAACTCATATTATTAATTGGAAAAATACTACCTTTTTTAGTTTATGTTCTGTATTTATTAATTTAAACCCAACGTTTCGGCACCATAAACTGGTGCCTTCTTCAGGGGATACATTGACATTAATTTTTTAATTAACAAAAATAACAAGTTATTGTTATTATAACAAGTTATTGTTATTTTTTGTTAATTAAAAAATTAATGTCAATGTATCCCCTGAAGAAGGCACCAGTTTATGGTGCCGAAACGTTGGGTTTAAATTAATAAATACAGAACATAAACTAAAAAAGGTAGTATTTTTCCAATTAAAGAACTCTATTTAAAATTATACAAGAATTTAAAATAACTATATACTGGATACCATTTATTTTAATTTATAATTGTACATATTTCATATTAAACGTAAAATGTTTGTGAAAATAAATATGGCAACGTTGCATTTTACTTCCTTGCCTAGGCAGGGAAATTTAATTTGCCTGCCGATTATACAGCAGAGAAGTAATAAATTACATGACGATTTCAGGAAAACTATTTTTCAGTCTTTTACTGATAAAGAATACTAAAATATAAATAGGTATATGCATATCATCACCCATTTCAGGGTGTGCTAGTTGCTTCTGTTATCAAATCGACAACAAAATGGCAATCGTAGTGTTGGCTAAACAGAATAGAAAATCTAAAATGTTTTCTACTTTGAAAATTGTTTAAAGTGAAAACAAATCAGTACCCAATTTTCATTCATAATTCGAACAAGGTCAATCATCCAATTCATTTCCAATCCAAAATCCATATTTATGAGACACCCTCACAAGAATCCAATCGCTTTCATTTATCCTCAATCGCTAACCCACAAACTCGTGGGTCAATTCCGGTCACGTGCACCCTCGTTCCTCGCTAAGGAGCTTCCTTCCTGTGGCAAGGTGCGTATATAATCCCATCATGGCGTCCGAGGAAGCATTGTCTTGTCTTCAGCCATGGCCTTCAAGCTGTTAGCTCTGTGTGTTTTAGTGGGTGCTGCTGCAGCTAGTCCCAAAGCAGCCGATGTCTTCTTCGACATGTACGCCACCTGCTTGAAGGATTTCTCAATGAGCTGCGTCAAACCGAAAGCTATGAGGTGGATCAATCAAGTGGCTAGTGAAGATGTGATTGAAATTACGGAGGATCTGCAGATTGTGAGGGATCCCAACGTGAAGCTTGAGGTAGGGGAAAATTGTAATATATTTACATTTTTATTTCAGGTTTTTTACATAAAATATTTTTTTCTGAGAGAGTTGTTGCAAAGGATATCACAAACCGAGAAGTTTTAAGTTGAGATGCCTTGGTTCAAATCAATTTAGTGTGTCCATTGTAAAATCTCTGATATATCAACATTTTGATGTATACAGACGACTAAAATTCACTACATTCGTGCTTTCAATGAAATGGTAGTGGTACGGTACCTAACTCTGGTAAAACTTTATTTTTTTTATTATAAATATTAATAAATATTGCAGATAAAAATTTTAAAAAATATTCAAATAAATATTGTGACTTCGTTTTGCTAATACATTTGAAAAAACAGCAATGGCAGGAAAAGGAAAAATTAAAGAAGTCTTATTGATATTAATCAAATCAGTGGTCTACTAAAACATAAAAGAATAAATATCTTATAAATTAAATTTATCATATTTCAATTATAATTACGGAAGCGCTGAAAGGTCAATTCAAAAATTTATTCAAACTGTAAATTACAGTTACTAAAATTTAAATTACAATTAAAAAGTGTCAATTACACTTACATTTAAATAAATATAACAACAATAACCTAACGCACAAAACTTGGCCCGAGTTTTCAAATGTGAATTTTGTGCGTTAGGTTAGGTTATTGTTGGTATATTCATTTAAGTAATTTATACTTTTGCAAGTATAATTTACACTTTTGCAAGTATTATTTGTACTTTTTTAAATGTAATTCACACTTTGAATAGTTTTTTGTAGTAGGCCTTCAAGACTTCCGTAACAATTAACTACCTATCAGTGTAATAATATTGAAAAAAAAAATATTCAATTTCAATTACACCAAATGTTATACTTACAAACAATATTGTTCAATTAATATAAAACAAAGCACATATATATAATGAGAAAAATTTAGTGGGTGTATCAGTGGAAGGTTTTCAGAGCTTTAGTTATTGTAGATTCTTTTAAAATCTGTCAAGCTTTCGTGTATTTGTTTAACACTTCATCAGGACACTGAAGTACAAATACAAATCATTTTGCAATGTAATATATAAAATAATTTGATGATCGAAACACAGTGACGATTACACTCCACATATTACCTACCATCTACTTCGACTAGCAAAAATAAATGCCATTAATTCGCATAATTCGACATGTGTTGCATTCTTCTTAAGTAAATCATTCTTATAAAATACTTTCATGTGCTATATTTTCTAAGAAAATTAAATTTACGTGGTGTTTTAAAATACTATTATTTGCTTCAATCATGATTTTTAGAGATTTCATATGAATATACCTACCTTATATAATCTATGTTTACAACTGTCAATAATTAATTGCTCACTTGCTCACATAACTCTCAAAAGTTGATGAGTAGCGATAAAAAGGTAAAATGCTCACTTCGTGCAGCTAAGCAGCCTAAATAGAACGTATACAATTTTAAATGGCACTATTTTGCTCGAACTGATCCAAGTGCGCAGTTAAAAAGAATACAACAATAGATTGCACCTATTTTCAACGTATGGACCGCGGTATCAGGAAGTACCTTCGGGTAAAAAGGAATTAAATATTTTTGTTGCAGATTTCCTTTTAAATATTTGTGAAATTTACAACAATTTCATTGTCAATTTTAATATATTAAATAGTTTATTATTTTTCAGATTCTGCAGAGAACATCTAATTTACATTAAATTCAAATTTAATTTTTTTGTTTTATTAATAGTTGTAGAATGTACAATATTTTAATCTGCAATCATTATTTTCTTCGCAGGACCAACGTGGCGAGAAAGACATCTTCGACCGGTTCGACGACTTCCTCTCCAGTCACCGCCTCATCGCCAAAGTACCTCAAGCCTTACAATTCTCCTCCTTCATTCCCCGGGCCTTAATCCCTAACCCAGTGGACGTCCCTCTCGTAGAAGAAGGCCGTGGCAAGAAGAAGTACCTGAAAAAGCTGATGATTCCCTTCCTTCTTGGGCTGAAATTCAAGACAGCTGTTTTGGTTCCTCTTGCTTTGGCTCTTATTGCTCTGAAGACATGGAAGGCCATGACATTGGGTCTTCTTTCTATGGTGCTTACTGGTGCTATGATTATCTTCAAGTTCACCAAGCCCAAAGTGGTGAATTATGAAGTGGTGCACTACCCGCATCATGTGGATCACCACGTAGAGCACGCGCCAGCTGCGTGGGAACATGGCGGATATGGAAGGGAATTAGGAGATGAACAAATTGCATACAGAGGACACTAACTGATGCGTGATGATGAATGGATGCACGATTATTTATTTTGTATTGTTATTTATTTATAATAAATAGTTGAATGTTATTTTTATTTACGATTATTAATTATTCACCTCACCCCTGTACAGTGTACACTCCTAAATATGTATTTTATTTTAAAATGCTCTGCAATCAATAATATTGATTCTATTCCGAAATAATTAATTTTGCTACAAATTTACGAAATGTATATGAACAAAAAATGCCAAAAATGATTTTTACATATTTTATTTTGTTTTTAAACAATACAACAGTAGAAATAAATGGAATTAAACTAAAAAGGTTACAGCCTACCAATATCTAGGAAGTATGATAACAGAAGATGAAAAAATAGATCTAAAAATAATCGACAGAGTAAAATATTCAAAAATAGTATTTACTTTACTATAACCTCTACGATATTGGGCAATCTGGCTACCGAATCCTGAAATAAACAGAAGAAGCACGAGAGATAATAAACGAAGAGGAAATGAAATAGCTGAGGAAAATCGCAGGAAAAACAAAATAGGACAGGAAAACAAATAAAAATATTTGAATGGTAAAAAAAATCATGAACGAGAAATAATAACTAGAATAGAATAGCTAGTACGGACACATAATAAAGATGATTAAGAAAAGCCTAGTAAGAAAAATAGAAGCTGGAAGTAGGAACATAAAAAAAGAGGAAGAGAAAGATTGGGGATAACATGGTAAAAATTTGGAAGAAATTAAGCATGTGACATGAAAAGGATATAAATAAGTGGAAGGAATGGATTAAAAATTAACATTGAAAAAAAGAAAATCCGCATCTGATTACGAGTTTCAGGGATATGCTGAAGAAGAAGACTATATGATAAAGACATGAATAAATACAAATCTTTAAACTAGTTTCGATTATGAGAATGATAAACCGGGGTTGTTATAGGTACTGCTTTACAAAAAAATAAACTTTTTTGCAGCAACTTTAACTTTAGAACAGATTATAAAAGCTAGATTGCATATAATATTTAACCTCTACAGAGGTATATGTTGTGCTAGGGATAGAAAAGATAAATTTGTTTTCTTTTCCCTTATTATTAAAGAACCGCTATTTTTTATACGTTCATAGCCACTCCAATTATGTTTTTCTATATTATTGACGACTAGATAAATTAGGAAATCTAGAATAGAAGATTCCACATGTTGCAGACGTGCACTAGTGTCATGTGTAGCTTTTTGGAGATGTCGAAATACCAAAAAACTAGCAGAGCAACAATATAAGAAATCCATAATAAATGATAAAAAAATTTGATAGTATTTAAATAAATTAACAACTATAATCATAAAGTAGATATTATAGAAAACTCTATATAGATTTATGGCGAATATCTGAACACGTCATTAATTCCGAATAGGATAAATTGTGAGTTATTTTAGCATTTTTACAGACAAGTGGATGTAATCTTAAGTACCTTAAGTCTAATAAAAATATGATATATTCCAATTAAAAACAGATTAATTATTTACAAATTCCTTCTTGGCTGTATATAACTAATTGTTATTATTTTTCTAATAAATAATTCAGTAAACTGTTAATAATTAACAGTAAACAATTATAATAATTATTAGGTTATATATTAACATTTAAAAAAGGTGGGTGTGTTCCGCTAGCAAGCTACTCGTAGCACCTAAACTTAAATATCTAGCACCGTATTTTGGTGAATCAAAACAACATTCAATCACGTTCAAGTAACGTTCGATTTGTTTTAATTCCTTTTAGAAAAGTGTAACGTCTACTGTCTCTATTACATTTCAAAGTGTACCCACCATACACAAGTATATGCAGCAGGTACATTTAAATATGGCGTCATTAACAATAATATAAATATACTAGACTACTTTGCTACATACATATATACAAATGAAGCAAGCAGGAAAAAATATTATACATTATCACGGTATATTACCCATTGCTGAGTGTGCGAATCTGCTTTGTATACAGATATTGGTAATAAAGACATATTTATACCGTGCGGGCGTTTTCCTGGCGTCACCACATCTGCACTCGTGGAGAGTGCACTACAGGTATCGCTTTCACTTTTGCGCCAAAAAATATGTTATAACAATGTAAAATAAAATTTCAAAGACTATTCATTTGAAATTCATTACTTAGTTAGTATAGAAAGCTCACCAAAAGGGTGCAAGTTAATTTTGAAAAAAATCTTTTAGGAGTACGGTCGGTTATATCACTTATGCCCAGTTGCACCGCTACCACTTAAGAATTTAAGTTTAGTTTAGCCTTAAGTTTAGTTTTATTTCGTTGCACCGTGCGCTAAACTCTCCATAAACATCTTAAGGCTTCCATAAATTTAAGCCTCCGAAATTGACGGTTTATCTTGCACTTAAGTAAGTAGTGAGGTTATATTGAATGGAAACGTTTTTAATTTCTATCAGAATCATTGAAGTTATTGATTTTATTGTCGATGATGACGATTTAGATGCACTGGATTTAATTTTATGCGGAATACCAAGGCAAATATACTACAGATCTGATCATTTTCATACTCTTTCTGATCATGCTTTTTTTCAACGGTTTCGATTAACCAAATGTACAGTAATGCAATTACTGATTTTAATAGAAAATAATATTGAATTTTATAAAGACATGTAAGTATTGCATTCATTTTTCTTTCAATGTTTTACTTATTAATTTAATTAGTTGGCACTTCGTGTTCGCTTTCTTTTTTCGTCTGATACCGTTTTTGCTAAAAACAATGAATATATTTAATTACACTTCAATTTTAAAAACTATAATTCTATTTGAATCGAACTTACCAATATAACCTCCAAACTTTAACATAAACAAAACCTCTAAATTTTATTTTTCTTGTTACTAAAAGTACAATTTAAACAGCTTAAAAATATATAAACTCCACTTACTTAAGGTTATTAACAAAAATATGTGTGCAACAGTAGATAAAAATTAAGTGATACTTAATGTAAGTTCAGTTTTATTAAGGGTAAATTTAAGAAACGTCGGTGCAACCGGGCATTAGTGTCTTTATAGTATTTTATTTTATCTGTTAGTAGAAGAAATTTAAACTTAAATGAATATCTTATTTCACTGCCTTCTACCACAAGTGGTACTGTTTTCCCGTATTTTTTATGTCTGTTATTCATTGGTTTAGTATTTTAAATAAATAATCAATATGCATAACTTCTAATCTAACCTGTACATAACTTAACCTACCCTTAATAAAATATTCATATACAGAGTGATTGGAAAAATAGGGACAACTGGTTATTTTATTTTCATTATTATCAATTTTAGACCTATATTTAAAAAATCATCGATAATTTATTTCTATCGAACCTATTAGACAATCTGTTAAACTCCTATTTAATATTGTTTATTTTTTGATTAATTAAATTTTTTTTTATAAATTGTTATTCTGCTTAATTATTTTTACCTCTCGTTAAGAAAGGTATTGGATTTATGCTAAAAATCGCATATCCAGATTTTAAGCACGTTTTAAGGTCCCTACAATCTGATTTTAACATTTTACGATGATTTCTGTGTGTGTGTGTGTGTGTGTGTATGTGTGTGTGTGTATGTTTGTGTGTGTGTTGTGTGTGTGTGTGTGTGTGTGTGGATATGTGTATGTGTGCGTGGACGGATGTTGGAAGGACGATTCCTCAAAAACTATAAGACTTAAGGTCAGTTTAATATAGTATTCCTCAATCTCACATTCATGGGAAGAGCTGAAAAGGTTTTGGTAACAATTGGACTACCGGAAGTAGTCCTTTCTTTAAAAAATATTATTTTTTGAAAATTTGTTTTATTGAAGAACATAAAATTCTACATATGAGACATTTAAAATTTTATTATATCTTCTATAGATTTAGAGATAAAAGCACTGTAATATATAGAATAATTGGATGTAATTAAATCGCGCAGGCTAAACTATACCAACCTGTTAACAAATTCGAATAATTGTAAGTTTATTTATAATGACAGCTAAATGTCAATTTCAAAAATCAACAGTTTTAGTGACATTCTGAAAGCTTTTTCTGGGAAGTATATTTCATCTTTCTTATTGTTTTATTAATTAGATATTTAAAATTATAGGTAAAATGCATATAAGAAATATCGCCAATCTTGCTAATGTATTGAAAGAATCTCTGACATTTAAGAACTTCCTCATACAATGAAAAAATAGATCTAGTTAATTAGAATTTTATGTGTGCATAAGACATGTTAAATACAATAAAAAAACAATATTTGGGTAAAGTTCTCCAACATTTTTTCTTATAAAACGACATTTCGACAGCGAAGGGCAGTACTATACTTATTCATATAACATAGAATGGAAATGGCGAGAGATATTGTGCTGCCCGCAACAGATTTTTTTTTAACGTAACACTTTGACAATTCAACCCAGGTAAAAAATATAAACACAAAAAAATACTAGTTTTAATTTAGTATTCATGTAAAATTTTACCACCATGATAAATAATAAGTAATCCTAAACAGCTCATTCTTCGAGCAAAGATTCTACAAAAAACACAGAGATGTAAACAATTTTGGAATTGTGTATAAATAGAAAATAAATAAATATATTTTCACGGCATATTATCCATTTCTGGGTGTGCCAGTATCTACAACACATGTAGACATCGGTAATGATGACGATATATTTTACCGTGTGGGCGCTTACTAGGCGTCACCTCACGGGCACTCATATCTGGTGTGGAGAGTGCATCACAAGGGTCACTTTTGTGCCATTTAAAATTGGAAATATTTGGCGTCTGTCGGGGGTCGGGGTCGAACTCGGTTCCCCCAGGTTCGCGACCAGACACTCAGACACACGGCCACGGGATCCCTCTGAATTGTGTATAAGACAAAAAATTTAAGTTAACAATATAAGTATGTACTATTTCTAAATTTATTCTAATAGTAACTAAGGAACCCGAACCAACATTTTTGAAGATAATTTCAATTCAGTACATTCCCTCACGAAAACCGAATGAAAAGTAAGTTCCTTTGCTACAGATTTAAACTTCCTAATCGTATTCAAATTTCATTTTCTCCATTCCTAATTAGATTAATTTTAGGCCACCATATACATTTTCCAATTCATTTTCAATACCTCCTCAACTTTCTACATGAATAAAAACCCATCACCTCCTCACTGCAGACATAGTTGCGTTTATTTGTCGCCATGGCGTGGTACGGATTGTGTTTGGTGGTAATTCTGGCTGTGGTAGCGACTCGGGCAGAAGACGTGGAGGACGTAACCGAGGCGAGAGGATTGCAAGAAATGCTAGGTCGTTTGCAGCTGGAAGATATTACCGTACCATTGCCATGGGATATGCAAGCTATGGTTTCCTCCAGAGAGCTACAAAATGGTGTCCTGAATTTCAATCTCAAGTTTAAGGACACAGAGACGGACGTAGATGGAGAAGGTAAAGAAGAATAATAACATCATAACTGGAGATAGAAGATATACCAATTTTTTTAAATACTTTTAATTCTCCTTTTCTTTAATAATTATTATTAGCCTATCATGCTTTATTGTAAAATTAAAGTGTTATATAGGATATTAAATTATTTTTGATTGAAAATCAGCAAATCAAAATGTTACTGGGTGATTCAGGACTAGTGTAACAAAATTAAACCTACCTTATATTGAGACAGTAATTTTGAGTAAAAAATGTTATATGAAGGTAATAACTAAAGAAAAAACCCCTTAACCTTAACAATAAATTTAAAA
The DNA here is from genome assembly GCA_943142095.1 of Ophonus ardosiacus. Lineage (NCBI taxonomy): Eukaryota > Metazoa > Arthropoda > Insecta > Coleoptera > Carabidae > Ophonus > Ophonus ardosiacus. Next base: position 16,112,384 of record OW964823.1, read on the forward strand.
ACTATATACGTATTTCGAGAACTAAGTTCTCATCATCAGTAGAAACTACAAAGTAAACACAGAGAAGTTAAGATTACTTTGTAGTTTCTACTGATGATGAGAACTTAGTTCTTGAAATACGTATATAGTTTTTAAATTTATTGTTAAGGTTAAGGGGTTTTTTCTTTAGTTATAAACTTTACCTTAAGACTCTATTTTAGTTTTATAATATATGAAGGTAAGCCCGGAAAAGTGCATCTCGCCAGACACATTGGTATTAATAACTCTGGTACTTGTTATTTACCTATTAGATGCATTTTTATCCTTTCTTTTGTTGTCTTTGGTCAAAAAATTCGGTGGTGCCTTATTAATAAATACGCACGTTTTAGGGTCCCTAGAATACGATTTTACGAATTTAAGATGATGTCTGTATTGTGTGTACCTGTGTTTGTGTGTGTGTGACAAAAATTTCTCCGACAATAACTCCAATAAGTACTACAATTTTAAAAATTATAATTCTTTTGTATTCCTCTTCTTTACAACCATATGAAGAGCTGATTAGATTTTGGTTATAATTGGTCAACCGAAAGTTCTCTCATTTGAAGTTCTTAACAGTTTTTAAAAAAAAAACGCAGTTAAATATCAAGTTTTGAAAATAAAATAATATCTTATTGTCTATACGGTTTGGTTATACATTTTCCTTGATATTCAATAGATATAGAGTTATAAAATTATAATGGAATTAACTTTCATAAATCAGCCAACTTTACTATAATCATGGAAACAGCTAATATATTCAAATAATTCTAAATGGGGTCATTTTAAAAAAAATAATTGTCGATTTTTTTTATAAAATCATGTAATCCATCTCATTTAATAAATATAGTAATAGAAAATAATTTTAAATATGCGACTTTTCATTCATAAATTTGCTAATAAACTTTCGCGCTTTTAAACACGAACTAAATTAGTGACGACACTTATTCATACTCACACAAAGACAATTCTCTCTCACACACACACGCTTCACAACATGAAACAGTAACCTAACCTAAAAGTGTGACAGCTGACAGCAAAATATACAAGAGAGAAGATTATTATTACTTTCTATTTCTTTAAAAGTACTAGTGCAGTATAAGGTATGTAAATAAACCATTTATTTAAATAAATACGAAACCAAATAATCATAGTTCTAAATTAAACCGGTAGAGCTCGACTTTCGCATCCGTGAATAAGTGTCGTCAGCCGTTGAAATATTTGAAATTAAACAAAACTTTTAAAAAATCATATCTCTGATTCTAAAGACTTGTAAGATGTAAAACATACACATACATGTTTAATTTGACCTATTTTTTCAAGAAAAAAATAAATCAGAAAATGTGAAATGACCCCATTGACAGATGTCAGTGTCAAGTGCAATTTATATAGTGTATGTTCGTGTTATAATTTTATTGGATTTATAGAATCTTTTCCAAGGACTTTCGCTATGGAATTTGTAGAAAATAGTAAATGTTCGTATTACAATTTTACAGGATATATAGATATTTTCCCAAGGAATTTTTGGAATGGGATTTGTACAAAATACATAGAATTGACCTTTATAGAACATTTTTTACTCAAAATATCTGCCACATTATATGGTTTTTAATTTTGTTACATTAGTTCTGAATCACCGTATATATCCTAAAAAATTACCTCTTAGTGACACCCTACATAAAATATAAATACAAAAACGTTTCTGCTACTTGCCGTTAGTTGTAATATTAAAGAATTAAATAAAATAATATTACTATGAAAAAGTCAAATTTGTTGTTACAAAAACAGCTCCTGATTTAGAACATAGGTACCTTTATAATTTTTCTAAAAGCAAGAAACTGTCAACCCACAACATTAAAATGTTAGGTTAGGTATAAACTGTCATTTAAATAGAATTAATTCATTTCATAGTTTAGAAAAGAGTTGAATTAAATATTGAAATATTATAATGGATAACAATTATATACCTATGGAGCAATATAATTTGAATGTAAAAAGAAGATAATCATTTGTTGTTTTTCAGGTCGTGGTAAGAAGAAGAAGATCAAGAAATTCGCCACTCCCATCATCGTCATTCTCATCCTGAAAGCCATCACTCTCATCCCCCTTCTCCTTGGGGTTCTGGGTCTCAAAACATGGAACGCTCTTCAACTATCTTTCATAACATTCATGACCTCATTCGGATTAGCCGTATTCGAGCTGCTGAAGAAATTCGCATCAGATCATCCCACACCAATCATCACGCACATCGCCCATGATCATCATCACGATCACCATGATCATCACTGGCAGAAAAGATCAGTAGATGGGCAGAGAATGGCATATAATGCTTATAATTAATTGTTTGCTATGTAAATGTTATATTTATTGATTTGTTATTTATTTTAAATAAATTAATTTAACTGTATTTCTTTCTAATTTCTCATTAAGGTCAGGTGAATAAAAATCCTTACTATGTGGATGCAAAAGTATAGTCAGTCTGGTTTAAAATCTCATAGTCATAACTTTTGTACTTAACTGAAATTTCAACATACAACATTAAACAGATTATAGATAAATTTAGGAATTAAACGGAAAAATATAACTTTTAATCCTATTTTTATGCAATTTTTGCGGATGTATAAACTTTTCGTAGTCTGTATTAACAAAATTTAAAATACTTCTACAGGTGTCTGGGAAATACATTAATAAAAAGTAATACATCATTGAAAAAAATTGCAGTAAGTAACTTAAGGTTGCTATCTTATAAACCTGACTATAAAAAACATGTACATCCACCATTAAAGAGTAATATACTTAAAATAATTAAACTTTTATATTTATTTCTATTACTTATAATAAAATAAGGGGGGGGGGGGGTCATCTCCCCAATCTCACCCTATATGGTAGTGGTTTAATTTTTAAAAAAATACTGAACAATGTCAATTTCTGTACTATAAACATTTGCGTTTTTTAAATTATTAAGACTAATTTGTTTTTTACCTTCCATCACCTTTAGGTAAGGAAGGTATTGTCTTTGGTCAAAAAATTCGTTGGTGAGTTTTTAATGAATAAGCACGTTTTAGGGTCCCTAGAATACGAATTTGCTATTTTTAAGATGATATCTGTATGTGTGTGTGTGTGTGTGTCCGTGAGTGACAAATTTTTCTGCGACGATAACTCCAATACTACAATTCTAAAAATTATAATTCTTTCGTATTCCTCTTCCTTACATCCATATGAAGAGCTGATTAGATTTTGGTTATAATTGATCCACCGGAAGTACCTCTATTTGAAGTTTTTAACAGTTTTTCTTGAAAATACGCAGTTAAATATCATTTTTCGACATTTTGTGATTATCAATATGAAAGAATATCTTATTCTCTATACGGTTTGATTATACATTTTCCTTCATATTCAATAGTTATAGAGTGTCCCTCGCAAGTGACTTACAGTTGCGCCTCGACTCAAGATTTGAATTTTTAATGCCGGTAGTACGAGAAAGGCCAAAGAGAAGATGGAAGATGGAAGGACTGTGTAGCAGAAGATTTGAGAGAGGAAGAATTGCGTGAAGAAGATGTGTTGGACAGGAATGAGTTAAAGAGAAGAGTAAGAAACAGCGACCCCTAATAAAATAGGGAAAGGAACTTTCGGTATAAAATTTGTAAAAAATAGTGTATTCGGGTTACAATTTTACAGGATATACAGAATCTTTTTCAAGGAACTTTAGGTATGGGATATATACAAAATACATCGAATTGACGGAAGGTTTTGTGCTGGCCACAACAGATTTTTTTCTATTATTCTTAACTTATTATAAATTTGTTAGTTTATGAGTTTTGCATAAAATATTTATTAATACATAAGTACCTAATTATTTTTACTGTTACTAATTCATACACATCTACGATTACAAATACCCGAAAAAAAAATTTACACGGGGTAATTACCCCCTTCCCCTTCCGTAAATCTGACACTGCGAGGATCACCCTACAATTATGGAAAATAAGAAAATCAATGGAATACAAAATTTGTACCACCATTTTAAACAATATTTACTAGATATTTGTTATTTGAAATTAAGTTGCAAAACTTAAGTTAGATAGAACTTAGTTAATCTTTTTTTTTAATTTGTGAGTAAAGATATGGAATTAATCTGAAAGCATTTTCTTCAGCTTTTAGTAAAAAAACAACTGAAATAATAGAACATCCACACCATACTCTCTTGATATGGTAATGTGCTTTTGTTTGGACTTAACAAAAGATTTTTGTTTGAAGAAGAGATTGATTATTTTGTAAGCATTCGACATTCTAAAAGAAAATTGGTTGTGAAATTTTAAAAAGCGGAATAACGAACAGTGACATGTATTATTATTGAAGAGAACTACGGACCTACTTTGAACGTACCTATTTAAAATAAAATTTTAAAAAATATAAACCGTGTGCCTTATTGTCAATAATTCTTGGATTTGTGATTTAAAATTAACAATAAATAAGAAGCACAAATCTTCGAATAAAATTTGGAAGTAAAGTCCATTTTAAACCAACCATTAGGTTTTAAAATAATAAAATTTAAATCTGCTGTTAAATAAAATAATAAAACGAGTAATAAAATATGCTAAAACAAATAATTTAATATAAATATATACAAATCAACAACGTTCATATAACAAACAATATCAAACATATCCGTTGTATGCCATTTGTTGGGCATCAGCAACTTGATCCAAATTCAACGATCGATGGTGTGCGTGAGCGTCCCAGTGTTCATGAGCTACAATTGGCGGCGGATGATCGGCAGCAAATTTCTTACACAGCTCGTAGACAGCCATGCCGAATGATGTGATAAACGTGATGAAAGACAGCTGAAGAGCATTCCACGTTTTGATGCCCAGGACGCCCAAAATCAGAGGGATGAGGGCCAGTGCCTTCATAAAAAGAAGAACGGCGATGGGGATGAGGATTTTCTTGATTTTCTTCTTTTTGCCTCTACCTAAAACAAGAATGTTTTCTTTTATTTACATATAAAACAGGCTATACATTACAGTAACAGTTTTGTATCTGTTCTATGAATAAGGTATAGATTATCAATTTATAGCCGATAAAAGAATATGTGGAGTGTTAGAAATAGTTATTTATGATACAAGTACGTAAAGCATTAAGACCCATGAGTGACTAAAGATGCTTTACATATGTGTATTTTAATCACTCTTTGCTCAGCAACCCGTGACTAATGAAATCTTGTTACTAAACAACCGTTTTACAAATTTAAAGTTAAAACTGGCACCAAAACATCAATTTTACGCACTATCGTATCGTAAATAAAAGTTATTATTTTTTTAATGTTAGAGATTTTATTCTCCTTAACATCTACGTCACACATGTACTCTATTCCAAATTTTTACTACTATCAAGCCTTCTGCTATTGCCTTTTAGAAATCAGGAATTCATTTTGAAGTAAATGAATGCAGAAAATAACGAAACAACGAAAGTACACCAAATAATACTTACATAATATAATCGGGTCTCTTCTGTAACCCAGTGGTTATTTTTAACAACTGGTTAATAATATTATCCAGTAGATATTGATTTGACAAATAAAAATACAATTAGTTTTTATATATCAACATACTTGATTGGTTAATTTTTAACAAGTGGTTAAATGTTATAACCAATTAAGTACATTGGCATATAACTAAAAATTGGATTTTTAGTTGTAAATTAAATATCTATTGATCTATTGGATAATTTTTACCTTCCGTCACCTTTAGGTAAGGAAGGTATTGTCTTTGGTCAAAAAATTCGGTGGTGAGCTTTTAATGAATAAGCACGTTTTAGGGTCCCTACAATACGAATTTACTATTTTTAAGATGATGTCTATATGTATGTGTGTGTGTGTGTGTGTGTGTGTGTATGTGTGTCCGTATGTGCGTGTGTGTGTATGTGTGTCCGTGTGTGACAAATTTTTCTCCGACGATAACTCCAATACTATAATTCTAAAAATTATAATTCTTTCATATTCCTCTTCTGTACATCCATATGAAGAGTTGATTAGATTTTGGTTATAGTTGATCCACCGGAAGTACCCTTAATTGAAGTTTTTAACAGTTTTTCTTAAAAAAACGCAGTTAAATATTATTTTTTGACATTTTGTTATTATATTTATTAAAGAAAATGCTCTTCTCTATATGGTTTGATTATTCATTTTCCTTCATATTCAATAGATGTAGAGTTAAAGCATTATAAAGAAATTAATTTTCAAAAATTAGTCAGCTTTGTTATTTATCATGGAAACAGCTGACATAACTATTCAAAAAAATTTAATTGACAGATGTCAGTTGCAAGTGCAAAACCAAATATGGAAAAAAATATAGGATCTAAAATTGGTATGTCATAGTGTTGCTCGCAAGTGACACGCAGAGAAAGGCCAAAGAGAAGATGGAAGGACATTACTTAGTGTAGTTTATGTTATAATTTTATTGGATTTATAGAACCTTTTCAAATGAACTTTTGGTATGGAATTTGTAAAAAATAGTATGTGTTCGTGTTCGGTTTTACATGATATTATATAGAATCTGTTCCAAGGACCTTTTAGTATGGGATTTGTACAAAATACATGGAATTGACGGAAGGTCTTGTGGTGGCCACAACAGATTTTTTTAACCAGTTGTTAAAAATTGACCACTGAGTTACAGAATTGAACGAATAATATTTGAAAAATCATACTTGACACGTTTAATAAAATTTCAGTCTCTGTATCAACCTCTCGGTCATTTATCAGAGACTGGCCACTCAACCAGAACCAAGAATATGCTTCGCTCTTATTGGACATCAGTGTGAAGCACTGCAGCCTCTAGAAGACTTTTTAATGAATAAGCACGTTTTCCGGCCCTAGAATACGATTTTACTATTTTTATGATGATGTCTGGATTTCTGCGTTTGTGTGTGTGCGTATGTGACGATAATTTCGACCGCGATAACTCCAATAATACATTCCAAAAATGAGATTTCGAAAAAGTTATTAAGAATTATTGTTACTCTCGACGTGTTCTGTCATTGATTAAATTTAATTTATGTACTAATTTCTATATATGTTTTGAAATAGGAACCATTTTTTTTTAATAAATTGGGATTTCGAAAAAAAATTACTAAGAAATATTTTTGCTCTCGACGAGTTCTGTCACTGGTTAAATTTAATTTAATCTGTATTTTTATAAGTGTTCAAATAAACTAATTTGTGTGATACAAATTATTAGCGAACTCCACTGTTTGAGAACAAAATGAGCATAACATCTACGTCAATGAATGTTTTAAATAAATATTACGGCTTAACGAATAACAATTAAGACCTTCTTTATTCTTATTTATTTTTATTTTTTTAATGGGGTCCTATACCATAGTCATATTTTAACTATCTTAAATAAGAAGACGAAAATATACATAAATTAATGAGTATTAGTGAAAAAATTTTCTTTAAATATTAACTAGGTCACAAACTACAAGCGATTGAAGCTGATTACTAATTGGGTATGACGCGTTAGGTATTAAGAATTTGATTGGTCGCCTGATTTTAAAAAGAAGATTCGCGCGTCTGCAGCGGCCACCTTTGAAAGAATATGAAATGTCATGTTGTTCTATAACCTAACATAACATTTAACAATTTTGTGTTTGATGAATTTGTTTAATTATAACATCTAGTAATATTAGCAATAATCATGTATTTATAATTAAATCAATTTGTAATATGAATTAAATTAATAATATTAATTAAATTAATATTGAAACTTCAAAACAGGCAAACATTAGCGCCATCCTTCGTCATACTTTGTGTAATATTATTGTCAAACTGTTTCAATGTTCTGTAATTTATTAGGAAGAAATCCTTGTTAAATGCTTATTATTTATGTTATTTATACTTAATAATAATTTCTTCGTGAATATAACGTATACGTTTTTATATAAAAACATTTCAGCTATGCAAACATGAAAAAAATTGTTTCCAGTATAACTAACAATTTGTCCCATTGTTTGTCGATCACTTGTTAGTACCTGCTACGTCACGCACAAATTCTTAAACTTTAAAAATTGATATCTCGCTTATTACGTAAAATTTTTAAGTCGCGTTTGCACTGAAGTTCTTATTTTATCCTGTTCTTACAGGAAAAAAAAATAAAAGAAAAATTGTATAGAACCCCATTGTGTACGACCACATTAAAATTTTATATTCAAGAGATTTGAAAAAATAGGACAGATTTTAAAAATATTTTCAAAAAGATTTTAACTTTTGATGTTAATGAAGATTTTTTTAAAATTATCTTCTATTCTCCATTTGTTAGCAATTATTCTCCTCTACCTTCTTCATCTACACCGGTATCAGCATCTTTAAACTTCAGATTAAAGTTGAGTACACCGTTCTGCAACTCTCTTGAAGAAGCAGTCACTTCCGTGTCCCACGGCAAGGGTAGAGTAACATCTTCAACTTTCAGACTACCAATCAAGTCCTGAAGACTCCGCGCTTCGGCTACGTCTTCCAGGTCCTCGGCATGAGCCGCTGCCACCGCCAGTAACACCACAAAGCACACTCCGTACCACGCCATGACACACACTATGTCAGCAGTAAGGAGGCGTTGGGTTTTTATTAAGGACGAAAGTGGAATAGCTATTGAAATTGAATTGTAAGTGTATGTATTTGGAATCCGGGCGCATACCTGTAGACTAGCACCCAGATTTTCATGTTGGTGTTTATATTTGGTTATATGTACTTGTACTTACAGGTACGAACGAACAGGGTGACACTTAAAACCGAGCCACTCAAAATAACTTTTCAATTTATAATTATTTTTAAATTTTTTTGATATATTTGTAAACCAGGTTTAGGGACTCAAAAATCATGGTTTTTGGCATGATGGTAGCGCTTCCGGTTTAACCGGAACTCACGACTTTCATATTTCAAATGCAACAATCTATATATTTTTATATATTTGAAATCTGCGTAAAATTATGAATTCAACTATATATTAGAAGTGTATTTTATTGAAAAAATAAATTACGAAAACGTAAAAGAAATTTATTTATAATTATAACCTGCTGAGCTATGTATCAGATAGGCTGTGAAAACAGTTGAAATAATATTGAGTAATAATATTTAAGTTGGGTAATTATTTAAGGGCCGTTTTATAATAAACTTTATTTTCACTTTAACACTTTAAATTTAAATTAAAGTTGTTTTCACTTTCACAATACAACTTTAGTTAGCGAGCACTGTGGTATTACTTAAAGTTTTAAAGTTTGATCGAAAAGTGGAAAAAACGTTTCATAATTTCACTTTAAGTTAATGTCAGTTTAAAGTCCTTTAAAATAAAGCCATCTCGCAGTTCCTTTCAGGCTTAAAGTGGAAATTAGCTTATCAGTTTCGAAATATTAAACGACAAAAAGTATATTGGCCACGAATTAACAATAATTTACGTAAATACATAAGTGGAAAGAAAAATAATTTTATGATAGACTTAGGTTGGTTAAGCACAAATACAATTTATTTATATTAGGACAGATAGAAGAAATAATCAAACAACCAACAAAAAAATAAACTTTATTTTCACTTTAATACTTAAATTAAATTAAAATCAAAATTGAGTTCGTTTTCATAATATAACTTTAGCACTTTAGTGAGCACTGTAGTATTACTTTAAATTAAACATAAAATCTTAAAGTGATTTTAATTAAAGTCTTAAAGTGAATCTGATTATGAAAACGGCCCTAAGACGTATAATAATTTATTAACACTCTTTTAGGAGGTTACATATTGTTGTCAGATCACATCTAGTTTTCTTTACACTGTACTGTTTTCCAAACCATGTTTTCTTGCGGTTATTTTTACAATTTTAACTGCTGTTAAAATCAATTAAATTTTTTGCTATGCTGAATCCTACAAAATCTTGCAAATAAATATTAGAATATTCACTAAACTAATCTATAAAATTTAGCTATCTTTTCATGTATAATTCAAACAAACGAGAACTGCATGGATGTGATTTCTTGAATTATTTTAGAATTTCATTTCGTGAATCTGAGGGTCAGTCTTAACACAGCACACAATTATTAGTAACTAAATATTTTGTTCTAATATTATTTATAAAACTTTAGAACTACTTTACTTAAAGTAAAGGAAGATTTTATTATGAAACGCAGAAACTTTAAAGTAGGTATGTATAAAGTCATTTTAAAATAAAGTTTACTTTTACGAATTATTATGAAACTGGCCGTTAAAGTAATTTAAATTAAAGTCTTAAACTGAACCTTATTATGAAAGCGGACCTAAGTTATTTTGTAAGATATAACATACAAATTATGCGTATATATGCAGACATCAAAAACAATAATTATTAACACTGATCTAAAAATATGGATTTCATTTATTTATTGACAAAAAATAATAAACAGTATTTTAAGTTTTCAAAACTTTAAAATCTAAAAACGCACTATAATTTTTTCGTCTCCCATAAAAAAAAAATCGGGACTATTGAAATGTATCTATAAGATGAATTTATCAATAAACGAAATTTTATTGATAAAGCTGCCGAGAGACAAGTTGAAACTCACACTTCGCAAGCTAGACAATCTAAAAACATCGACTACAATTTCTTTGTCTTGTTAATGAATCCCCTTGTCCTTATACCAATTTTAGTTAATATACGTAACAACGTAACCCCCCTATTTATTACATTTCAACCCGTTCAAGTACAAATTTTAGATTCGCTTATACAAGGCTCAACTTAACGCGCGCCAGCTATACCAATATGATGTCGAATATGGATATCACATATTTTATTTTTATATCAAAGTCTATATACTTTTACCTTTTTAAAAATAAAGTTGAACAACTTATAAACTTTATCTGCAGGTCCGTACAACGAGATATCAAAGAGTAAACTACTCATTAATTTTTCATATAGATACATGCATCACCTACCAACATACTATTCATGAAATATTCAATGAAACCATTAAAAACTATAAATATTTAATTATCTATTATCTTACTCTCCAATTTCTCTATTTCTCCTCTTCGAAATCAAAGTGTGAATCTGTGTCAATCAAAAGTATAAACAAGAAATCGAGCACCGTCCACCCGCGCCCTGAATATCAACTACCACGGTCAAGTACGAATACCTTACTTCCTTCGCATGCCAAATACGGCGTAGAAATGCGATCAGGATGCGCCAAAGACTCTTCCACTTCCGATTGGGACACTATAAATACGCACCCACTGTCAATTCAAACGACAAACTGCTTGCTGTCACGATGGTGTTTGCTAGGGTATCAGTATTGCTTGTTGTAGTTGCCGTAGTTAGGGCTACGCCCTACACGAAAAGCCCCATCGATGAGATGAGGGCCCTTTGTGCAGAAGATGCGTTGGCGTGCATCAAATACAAAGTTATGACGTTTTTGGATACTGTTTTCCACAAGGATACATACAAGGTAAGGGCGATAACTAATTACTTATTTTTAGGGATATTCACCCCAATTCTGTAAGAAAGTTTTTGACTTAGCAACATTGCTATAGCAAATAATCAATAATAATGGCGAACACTGAATAAAACATGAAATGACAGCCTTCACATTAGTTTCTATTGGGTATAATTTTTGGCAACGTTGGCTAAGATTTAACAACTTCCTTACAGAATTGGGGTGATTGAGTGATGGCGTGTTTCAAGATTTAAGAGATTTTGGATGGGCCAATTCATGTTAAAGCCTTTGGATTCCAATTTTAATATATAAAATACGAAATATTTCTGAAGCCCACAAATCTATATCTCTGTCCATTTTTGAGTTACTCTCCCCAAAATCCATATTTTGGATAAAGAATTCAAAATTTTTAAAAATTTGCTTTTTCCACGTTTAGATACAACTTTTCGCGCTGATTTCACATTTTTAAATCACGTATCAACATCTCTTTTAGTTGAGCTCCAAAATCACAGTTTTGGGTAATAACCAAAAAATGAGCTCTGGAAATTGAATCCGTTGTTCAAAAAAATTAAAAGTTGGTTTACTTATATAATTTTACCTACAGAATGAATGGCGTAGTCGCCAGGCTTGTATATCTACCCATTTTTGGGTTATGACCCTAAAATTGGTAAAGTTTTAAATGTAAATATTTCGAGAACGAAAAGAGATATTGACCTGCGGTTTAAAAATTTGGAATGAAATAAATTTCGTATGCTACCGATGCCACAAATTTTAGCATTGTCGCTTTTTTATTCTGAACTGGTCTTCAAACCGTATTCAAATTATTCAATAATATTTAAATCAGTTTTTGATGTTTTTAAATGGTTACAAGCAGAAAGCCACAATGTCATATTTGCAACGTATAGAAAATTGTTTCGAAATTTCTGCTAATCCTAAAAAAAATCTCTTGCTGTAAGTTATTTCACTATCCCTTGATACAAACCAAAAATCGGAAAGCCCCCAATTTTCTTGCAGTTTTTAAATATTTATAAACAACGATACGCAGCACTGCTCAAAACGAATTTTGATTTATTACACTTATCATTTTTTTCTAATCTGTCATCTACTCATTGGCATTAAAGCTGCTATGCAAAATAAAAAAAAATCATGGATGTCATTCATTTATAAATTAAATTTTTAGGAAAAAAATATAAAATATTCTTCGTCCTCATTTTATTCATATCTTTGGAAAGAAAATAAAATTTTGTTAATTTACAACCCGATTCACAAAAAAGTTTAAGCTAATCCTCATTTTTGGATTAGCGAATTCTACTCTAATTTTGACAGTTTATATCTTAAAATATAGTGTAACCTATTCCTAGTATCTACCTTTATTGATAATATCATGAAAATTTATTTTTAAATACCGGAATAGAATAGAATTCACTAATCCAAAAATGGGGATTAGCTTAAACTTTTTTTGTGAATCGGGCTGGTAATGTAGAAATCCATGCTTGAGCTAAAATTCACTTCTTTTCTTCATTGGAAATATTTTACACTTTTAATATTATTTTTCTACAAGCATGCGATAAATAAGTATTCTTAAACTCAAAATTAGTGCAGGGACTAGTCAATTGCAGCATTAGTACGAGAAATAATTAAAATATAACATTTTTGTTTTGTTATGTTTGTTTGAAAACATTTGTCATGATTGCTTTAAAATTCTTTGCATACCCCCAATATAAAATATGAAATTATAGTAAATGATACGTCAAAAATATAGAATTTCGTACTTTTTTCTTATTTTTATGGATGATTCCCGAAAAAAATATTGTGTGTAGTACTTATATGCGGAAATTTTAAAACTAGTTTCTAAAACTCATTTCAGGATTATTCATTTCCCGTGTTGGTTCCAAAACTAACTATTTTCTTCTTTTAGTTTGGAAATATGGAAGTGACAAGAAACGAATACAGAGCGAACGAAGTAGAATCCAGAGGAGACAAAACCTTCGAAGATAAAGTACAAGAATATATTCAAAGCCATGACGTTACTTTCAAGCTTCCTTTTGACAGTGAAGTCAAAGTTGAAGCCAGGAATTTGGACAATGACGAAATGAACTTCAGCTTGAGGTTCTCTGAAAATGGCGAAGGTAGGGATAACATTTTATAAATAATGTTAACAGGGTCGGACTGGGAACATTTGGTCTCGCGGGGGAAAATGAAATTTTGGCCTTTCTAGTCTTTCCGTGCAAAGTTTTCATTCTAAATTTATTCTCAATTTGGCCCCGAGAGTAAATTCTCTATTTCCTCAATGGCCATCCGACCCTAAATACTACTAAAAAAAAATCAATAGTAAAATAATAGTTTTAGATAGATCATAGATCTACATTTATATTAATATATATATATTTAATACCACGTTTATTAAAAACAGGTACTTTGCTAAAATATTGATTATTTATGATTCTAATGCTGTTTCGGGTTATATAATTTCAATAATATTGGTCCATATTATTAGCGCACTTTAAAATAAAAGTGCTTTTATTGAGCACAATCCTCATCAGAATATAAGGTAAAAGCGCGCTCCATAAAAGCGTGTTTCTATTTAAGTATTTTTATAGGTCTATAAAAACAATTGTTAACATGTGGTTGAGAAAATCTATAAACTCACTGTTTGATACAATGTATTAATGCATACCAAATATACATACTGTCATACTATGAAATTTTAATTGCTAGCGGAAAGCGCTACCAACATAACTGACAAAAAACACCAAGTCGCCTTTTTAAAAAAAAATCTCATTGCAAAATTACCTCGATAGAAAAAGGAGACCTGTTAACGCACTCGTACATTAACATATTGCATTATGATACTTGTTTTTAAATGTACTATTCTATTATAAAAATACGCTCGTAATAAAGGCCATTATGTTTCGTTAATTTTTATTTATCCTAAAATTGTACTATTATGTTTCAAAACATTGTACATATATTAAAATAATGTTTTATTATATATTTTTGGAATAGCTGTACTGTTCATAAACAGATTTCAGGGAAGTTAAATTTTAGTCTTGTACGACAAAGATTTATATAACAAGAAAAACTTTCTTCAATATTGATTAATTTTAAAGCAGGTCAACAATTTAGTATAAGAACGTCAATATATGCCATAAAATTCTTAAAATATTCTTTAAATTAGAGCGCCATCTTTCTGTGGATACATTCATTTTTTATTATTTTTCTTGTGCATAGTTAAAAAAAGATCATGAAATTGGAACAGAAAAAAATCCAATCTGAAGAAGATAAACATTATAATTTCGTATTATTATTGTCCCTATTTCGCAACTATTCTTTTGTTGTAACATATTATTTATTTTTCATTTTCTTATTTCTTTTTTCAGCCCGCAAATCCAAGCTCAAGAAGATCATCATCCCCATCGTCGCTTTCGTTCTCTTGAAAGCCGTAACCCTCATCCCCTTGGCCTTGGGAATGCTCGGTTTGAAGGCCTGGAACGCCCTTCAGCTTTCCTTCTTCTCGTTCATCATTTCCGTGGCTTTATCAGTCTTCCAACTTTGCAAGAAGATAGCAGCTGACTCTGCTCACCCACAGATAGCAGCACATGGGCCTTGGGAAGCAGCTTATAGTAGCCACTATGCGGCTAGAGCTTTAGATGCAAATGAACCTAGTCAAGATGGACAACAGATGGCGTATAATGCGTACCATTAAATGATATGATGGTTGTTCTTGTTGTATATTATTTATAATAAATTATTTTACTAGCAAACCTATGATTTTTTAATTTACAAACTCTTTTGAAGAGAAAAAAGTTATGTAGATTGCATTAAATTTTAGATTTGTTTTACGGTCAGAGAACATCTTGTCAGAAAGATGATCTATGAATTCTTGCTAGTCTTTGTGCTTCAGTATATTTTGTTTAATAAAGTATAAAGTAATAACATATTAAAAATTTAATTTGATGAAATATTTTATCTGCACTGCTCATAATGATTAGTATTTTATAAAAGTTCATTTAATGTGTATTTAAATTACTATACTTACTTCATTAATGTGATCTTGTTACAAATGTTTAAATGTAATGTAGTTATTATTAATAACCAAATTTAAAAGTATAAAGAGATTTACATTTATCACTGGCTTACCTATTCCACTTTTTTCCCTTATTCATGTTCCTTTTCTAGAAACAATAAAATCATTTTTATTATCTAATTAAAATTTATGTACTTATTACTCGACTAAGCTATAGGTTAATATCTTTTTGTCCTTATGTATATTATATGACCTAATTTTAACAATGAAGTATGTGACCTTGGTCAAATTTAGAGAAAATATTAATATAAATTAAAAATAGCTTATATGTATTTTATAAAATTTGCTTGTATTAATTACTTCGAATAGGCGATGTCACAAAAATCTGGGTTTATAATTTTTAATTCTATAATTAGATGAATTGACAAAAAAGCAAATTGTCATAAAGACAGGATAGGAATCAAGATTAAAACTAGGTATTCAATTATTTCATTTTTAAAGTAAATAAAAATACATAGTGTTCAGAAAAAAACCTAACTCAGAGCTTTTCTTTTTGAATCTTATTGGAACTAAATTAAGAAACGGCAAATGGCAATATCCTTTTGATGTCTGTAACAATGAATTTCAGGAAAATTACATTTCGAGATAAATTTTGACAACTTGACTTTTGATTTGAATAATGGATCAAACGTTTCTATATTCATAGCCTACTCCGAATTAGGTTTTTTTTTAACACACTGTATATTTACATTCGTGTAGCGAATAAGCGAATAAAATGAGGAAAATTCAAATCCTGCACATTCAACAACAGAATTGAGCACAGCCAGAAAACGCTTCGCCCGAATCTTTCAAAAACCGAATACGTGGGCGTGGCCTCGTGGCCAGGCGGAGGTCTTTTTAGGTTATGTTGTCGATGGTTGGCAAAATTATATATATCGTCGAGGGAGTCGTCAAGGGAATAGGAGCGGCAATGGTAGTCATCGTGATATCACCCACATCAAATTTAGAGTTGTCTGCCTGATCCTGATACATGATTGGAGAAGATGGATACAATTTCGAAAAATAGATGAATCAGCGGAATCATGAAACAATCAAATTAACACCTACAGCTCAGAGAACCTGGAGGCAACAACAATGAAGTGACCTAAAGGATAATCATCGTTATCGCAGAGGTTCTGGAGACAACGCGCCAGGGGCAATGGATGTCTTACAAGGCCTAGTGACTTGTAGATCCAACAATAATTAATATCGTTTTATATTTTATATAAGTAGCTTATATATTGATTTAATAACTATAACAAAATATGTTTCAATGAATAGATTTAATAAATAACGTAGTTTTCATTTTACTTAAATTTTATTCTGTTTTATTATTATAAAAAAAAATCTGTTGCGGTCAGCACAATACCTCTCGCCATTTTCATATTATGCTATATTAGTATTGTATTTAACATTTCTGGTACACACAAAAAATTCTAATTACATTTATTCTTTATTTTTCAATTCATTCTATGAACACGTTTCCTCCTATTCTTCTAAATGTTCGAGATTCTTCCAATTCACTGACGAGATTTGTGGTATTTCTGAAGGGTATATGATGTATTATATATAGTAAGCGCTTATTTAGTTGACACTGATACTGTACATACTTTGGCTTATAAATGAATCCTCTTTCTTTTATACCAATTTTAGATGTTGACGGAGTCTTTTCCTAGTTTAACAACAGCATATTATATTTCTATTACATTTCCACTTGTCCATGTATGAATTCTATATCTAACTATAATTTTAAATATTACATTAATGATAAAATAATAAATATTTAATGTACTTCCCAGGAAAGTCTTGAGTAATGTCTGGATTTTTGACATTGACGTTTATGTCAATTACAAACATTTTAATTTTTCAACTGGTTTCCATAGGCTAATTAATTCATTATGGACTGAATTATTTTATATATTTATAATTCAGTCTATCTCTAAATCTATAGAAGACATAATGTAAATATTTAGAAGATTTTCTTTTTGAAACTATTACTTCCGGTTGTTCAATTGTTACCAAAATCTAATCAGCTCTTCCCAGGAGTGTCAGATTGAGGAAACTGCAATTAAATATTTTTTAAGTCTTATAGTATTTGAGAAACCGTGGCTCCAACATTAACACACACACATACGGACATCATCGTAAAAATGTTATAATTGGATTTTAGGGACCTTAAAATGTGCTTATCCACTAAAATCTGAATATGCGATTTTTAGCATGATTCCAATACCTCTCTTAGCGAGAGGTAAAAAATCCTTATCAAGAACTATAATAAATAATAAATTTCTGGATGTACCAAAAATTCATAAAATCGTAAAGAATCACAAATTCTTTCTAATTCTTTACTATCCCACCGCAACTTCGAAGGGGCGGCGAGGGCGGTTTGTAAATACCGATATTAACGCCATCTATTCGGCCGAACCTTTAACACACATGTGTTATTTTGTACCCAAATTATTATAAAGACAATTTAAATAATTTATTCATTACTATTTGAATTAAAGTTTAATCTTTTATTTCATATTAATTATGAGTTTCTCTGTATTGCAGTGTAGCTATGATTTTGATGTAAAGTAAACATAAGCATACTTTGCGAAATGAACAATTTTCAATTTAATTTTACCAATAAACTATATAGGGAAAAAATATAAAATACTCTACGTAATTTTGTTAAAAATCGCCACCAGCATCTGAATTTAAAAAAAAATGTGTCTATAATGTATAAAAGTCAGTAATTATTGCCAAAAAATGTCGGTATTTTCGTGTTTCGTTGAGCCACGTTGAGCATAGCTACTTACAGCCTTAATTCTTATAAATTTCGTTCACAATTACCTTGATCCTATTTTTTCAATCACCCTGTAATTCTGTATGCGAAAGTTTGAAATATGTTGGTGCGCAAAAGTTCAGTACAATAATCTGATATTTATGTAAATAATAGGAAATGTGACTGTTTGTATTCTTAGACAGTGGTGTCGTAAAACCGATCGTTTACATTGAAATGCAAAATTTTATACGATACTTCGAAAGGGAAAATATATATGATAATCACTTATATAATATGACATCTAGTGCTATGTTAGAAGATTTGAAAGTGCCAATATTTTTAGAGTAACATATAACATGTCGGGTAAGAAGAATCAAATAACAGTGTCAAAAATCAAAAGTGGTATATATAGTAAGTTCCTGATATAATTTAGCTGGAAATAAAACGTAATACGATCAAATCTACGTTTTTCGAAATTATAAACAAATGCTATATACAATATTTCTGTAAAATAGAATTGTACTGGCTTCAACAGATTGGTTTTTCAAGTTAGTTTTCGATAAATTTTTATATATTTTTTTTGTAACATTCGCTTTATAGGGAAGAACAATCAAACTCCCATGTTCTCTTTTAAAAAAATATGTTTTTTTACATTTTTTCCGTTATTTCAGTATTTTTTTTAATTCATTCAAATAAATAAAAGTACAATAGCGAACTCTAGGTAAAAAATGTTTAATAAAAAATTAGAAAACAGTCGCCATGTTTCACAAGATTTCAGCATCTGAATCAACCTTTCGGTCATCATCCAATGCCAGCCGTGCCCAGCTAGTAACCACAGACGCGTTTCGCTGTTATTGCAGCTCATCAGTGTGGTGTAACTGCCGTCTCTTTGCAGAGAACATCCACCAACTGGCCATAGCGAAGGATATCCATGTCATATAAGATAGATGACTCGATATGTGATAAATTACCTCTTAAGTGGTATCTTTATTATTTAAATAAGTTTTACATATCACAAATTATGGTCAAATATTATCGGATAACATGATCTATTCCATTTCAGATTTCATTATAAATCTCTTTGACATGATTATAAAAATTTCTTAGCAATTTTTTTAACAAAGTTGTTAACAAAATGATGATCGTGTCAAATGAGCTTTATTGAACTTACGGATGTAATTTTTATTAATTTTCCTTAACACAAAGTTTTCGGAAGGCGTGAAACTTTCTTTTTACTCCCCTTTAAATCTAGTTAATATTAACTTTTACTGTTTTATCCGTGGATCCTTTATTTGTTTGTAATAATTGGTAGATGAGATACCTATCTAAAACAAACATTTAATCGGAGAGAAGTATTATGATGATAACTATTTCTTTCATTAATTTATAATAGACGGCAAACCAATCTCACATTAAATTTGTCCCACTTTTAATTACTAATAATTAACGATGATATTGATACTCCACTTTCCACCCCACCGGATGTTCCTGCCGCCTACGCATTGGCATTCCACCGGAACCGTCTTCAAGCTCCTTATCATACAAAGCACGGGCGTGCTGCTAACCCGTATTGCTGGTATATAACCGCACCCATGGCGGTGTTGGTCAGTGTTCTGTTCTGTGCCCATCCATCAGTGAACATGCAGAGGTACGTCGCCGTTGCCCTTCTAGCCCTCGTGGCCGTCATCTCCGCCGAGAGGATCGCTACCGCAGATAACCTGGTGGGCGGCGTGCTCAGCGAGTGCTATGACATGCCCTGCCTCAAGACCAAGGTGGTGGAGTATTTGGATAGTGTGTTAGGCATTGAAGAGGATGCGAGAGACATTAAGGTAATCAAGGGATGATTAAAAAAGTTTTGGGGATTTTTCAAAAATGTGGAAATAATGAAGACGAAATGTATTAAATTATAGTTTATTGAATTATTTATAAACAATAATAATAATAATAATAATATAGAAAAATTGCCCAACAAAAAATTAAAATATAACGTATTATTTTACAAAATTAAAATAATAATGTAGTATTAAGTAATTATACCATATTCAAAATTTAACTCTCAGATAAGAAAGTGAAAATATAATACACATTTTTTTTTTTTTAATTTCATCTGAAAATATATTTTAATAGTCCAGCAAAAATCGTGTAATATGTGACATGAAGGAGAATTCCAAGCTGAATTAAAATTTTCAAACTACGGTATTGTATCTTCAACCGGATCAGAGTGGTTGATGAATTTGAAGGAAAGTGTTCACAATAATTATTTAAAATCATCGATAATTGACTTCTTTCGATGCCATGACGAATGTAAACTGCTATAAATAACAAAACCTATTAGACTAAGTATTAAATACTTAATATTGTTTATAATTTGAGTGATTTAATTTTCTTTCATAAATTGTTATTCCGGTTAACTATTTTTGACCATAACTCTTTGAGGGGTCCCATGGCCGCGTGCCTGAGTGTCTGGTCGCAAACCTGGGGGAACCGGGTTCGATCCCGACAGACGCCAAATATTTCCAATTTTAAATGGCACAAAAGTGGCCCCTGTGGTGCACTCTCCTATGAGTGCCCGTGAGGTGACGCCTGGTAAGCGCCCACACGGTAAAATATATCGTCATCATTACCGATGTCTACATGTGTTATAGATACTGGCACACCCAGAAATGGGTAATATGCCGTGATGATATATTTATATTTATTTATTTATAACTATTTTTGACCATAACTCTTTGAGGGTTCCTAAGTAAAAAGTGCGACCAATTTTTGTACGAAATATTACGAGATTTCATTTTGTATTCTTGTAAAATTTTGATACAGACGCCATTGTTTTCGAGAAAATAGCCAAAAACTCATTCTGTATACTCCAAGATGGCGACTAAGGCCGAGAATTCAAGTAGGAACATTTATTATCACACAAAACATAATGCCCGTAAAATAACGTTTAGTAAAAGTTACTATAAATTTATGAATATAATATAGAAATCTGTATGAAAACAATTTTCCCTGTCTTCTGAAGGTCTTCTTGTCACATTCACGTTAAACGTTAGCATATTCTATCTCTGAAACTACTCCAAGAATTTTATTGAGACATCATTATAATCCTTAGACGTTGTATTTCATAACTATAAAATTAAAAGAGAATAATAAAATGTTTCTTATTATTCTCTTATAATTTTGACAAAAAATGAAAAAAAGTTAAAAAAAATAATTAATTGTTATAATATGTGTATTATTTATTTTATAAAATATTATTTTTTTAGTTCAAAAATGTTTTTGTTTTATTTATTTAATAGCTCAGCATTAGCACTCCATATGTAATGCACGTATTGTGAATTAATAGCGTTACTTCTATATTCTATTTAGATTAAACTCAATGTAACACTCATAACTGTTTCAGAATATGGACGCAGCCATTTTTAAGCGAATGGCACGTGTCGTGAAGACTCACGAATTCCGTTTCCGCCTGCCGGAAATGCTAGGCGGTTCCGATGTCGTATACAACCCCCGAAGTGGATTAGACATTGCTTCCTCTGGTTCGGAATGTAAGTACAGTGTTGATCTCTATACTGAATTTCCCTTTTTGTAAACAAATAATTCATTATGGATTCAAAACGAATAGATACTTTCACCAGTCTAACACGCGTACGACGCGCGTTGCCTGCAAGTAGGCTTCGCAAAAATAGTTAAAATTTTAAAAAGAAATTATATCAAAATCAATCTGTCTTTATCATAGGAATACAAATACTTTTTTAATTTTGAATAATTATAATAATTTATAAATTCATAGAAAATAAAACACGAATCAATTTTATGATTTTCTTTTTTTATTATATTCCACTTTTACTAGATTTGGAATTTTATGTTACTACCGAATAAAAGAAAAACAAAGCTTAGTTATGATGAAATTAAAAATTATTTAACAGTTGTGACGTCGCGGCATCAGTGAATAAGAATGCGAACCTGGTGGTGAAATTTGGAACTAAAACAAGGGAGCAATTTTATTTTATTCTTAAGCTCTTACCTGGGCATGTACAATTTATACAGTGGAAAACAAATAATAGAACTAATATTTAATGAAACTACTTTTATCTAATATTTATTGTAAAACTGGCCCTAGAAAAAAACTAAATAGTGACGATAACCTAAAAACTACCAACTAAAGTATATAACATGAAAAATAATAATGAATCTACTACTACAATTAATAAAACAGGAAATAAGGAAATATGCTCTTACTATTACTAACAGCAATGATACGCTTATGGAAGTTAAACGAAAGTGCTCCCTTTGCGAAGATTTGACGTTGATGCACAACACCATCTCTACGTAGTGAAAATCCCAAATTGCTAACTTCATATGTTTTGTGACTTATTAATATACACTCAACTTTCTTTTATTACAAATTCAATACCTGATGTAAATATATACTGCACTAGATTACAAAATAAACAAAAACTCGTGCTTAGATTATGTTTATATTTTTGACTGACTTATGTGCATCTGTATTCATTCTACTTTTACAAGTATTTTCTTCCGGTTTGGGGCCATTTCTTTAGAAGCAATTTTAAACTCTACTAATTTTTTTCTCGGGTATTTTTAATTTGTTGAAAAAATTTTAAAATAAGGATTTATATTTTTATCCAGATTTCCAGATTAACATAATTTTTTTTAAAAAATCGAGGAAATCCCTATTATAAATAAGTTAATATTTAAAGTTTTGCAACTCATAAAATATTTTAACATGTTCAAATATGTATTTGTTTTCGTTTTAGCTCGTGATATCCTGAAGAAAAAGGTTCTCCTGCCAGCTCTCCTGTTGCTGAAACTAAAAATGAAAGCTCTGATGCCAATCTTTGTTGCTCTTATCGGCCTCAAGTCTTTGAAAGCTTTAATTCTCAGCAAATTGGCCATTCTCTTAGTTGTTGGATTCATTATTTTCCAACTGTGCAAGAAAGGAGGTATGTATTAAAATTTCTTACACTCTTCGAGATTAGGGTGACGCCCTTGGATAGGTTCTTATCTGTTAATGGTTAAATATTCCAGATTAAATTAGAACAAAGTCAATGTTACACAAATTAGAACTAATAATAAATAAATACATATTCATAGGTAAATTTTCCAAAATAATAATTTATTTAACATTTTTAATTTTTGTAAATTCTTCTCTGTCCGATTGGTAAGGAAACCTTTTTGGTTGAATCTACAGACCACCAAAAAATCAAAAATATTGGGCTTTAGCGTTTCAGTATACAATGACGCATTTACATAAACGCAAATCTGTTGCCACTTATTTATAATAATACTTAGTCAAAATTTATCACGCAGTATTTAAATTTATTTTTAAACTAGGAAGAGTAAATGTAAAAATCATATTTGCATAAGATACAAAACACTAAAAAAAATACAACATATGTATTTAAATTATAGAACTTTCATTCTCAACAATACAGTACGGTACAATTTGTTTTTGTAAGATTTTTTTACTTCGAAATATCATATAAAAAATGTGCATTGGAATTTTTTTTATCAAATCATATATCAAAATGACTAAACGTCAAAATAAACTAATATATTATAATAAAGGGAGAAGAATACATAGTTTTTGTCGAGGACTAAATCATATAAAACGATTATTCTAGCTCTTCATGTAAACGTAAAAATTAATTATAAAGTTTCAGTTTTTATGAGCTTTTAGTCTAGGCAGCCATGGATTTATAACAAAAAAATAAATAAATGCGTTATTTTTAACTGTCATTTATAACTAAATTTGGATTAGAGCAGTAAATTAACATAAAACAGAAAAAAGTAAAATGTTTTAGTTCTAATTGACATTTACAAACAATGCATTTGTTTATTTTTTAGCTCATAAAAACTGTAACTTTATAATTTTTACGTTTATATGACGACCTAGAATAAATGTTTCACATGACTTAGATGCAAAACTTAAATATCTATAACTTTTATTTGAAGTATTTTTACATATAATAATTAGGTAACGTTTGCGCAAAGAATTCCCATATTAAACACCTATGTCTCACTTTTCGATTCTGTACATATCAAGTTGTCTTTCAGACAACTAAGATGCCTACTATTAGTAGGCATCTTAGTTCTACTATATTTATACATATGTAATAGCCTTAAAATTTTGATGATAAATGATATAATAATACACTTTCAGTTCTATATCCTGATTTTTATCTTGAAACAAATTAATAACAATTATCTGAATATCAGTTTTTTTATCAGATGCCATTTTAGTAATAATTACTTTTTGATCAAGATTATGTCATCTCAGAACAAAATTCGTACGCTATTAAATAATTATGTGACTGATTTTTGTAATAAAGGTCAGTGTTTAATTAATAATAAGCGAAGCTAATAAGAAGGAAGTGTCGTAAACTAGGAAGTGCGCGGTTGTCCGCGTTAGTTAAAATATTGCTAATTTAAATACCTTACTAGAAAAACGTCAAATGCTGCGTGCTTATCTAGATAATTGAAAACCAAAACGACCTTACCACTCATTAAAAAATGTGATACTGACCTTAGCGAATATTAATCTAAATCCGTTATTTACTTTTATGATAACTTTGATTTTTCTTAAGGCGTGACTGCTCAAGGATATTACAATTATTATTATGCACCTGATAGTTTCCTTGACAACCATTGTTAAGTAGTCAAAAATATTCTATTTTTATGCATTTAAGATATACATTTTTTTAATAGAATTCGTTTGATAATTACTTTGTATAAAAATTAAAATTTATTAACCTGTTTTTGTACGTTACGAAGAAATGAACCTTTGAAAATAATGTTGACAATATGCAGTTACTATAAATCATTTTTTTATCTAAATTGAATACACTAAACATGTTTCCAGAATACATTATGTATATTTAAATAATTGTAATCGTGTACTATCTTTATGGATGGAATTATTGAAAACAAAAATTTCATAATTTAAATTTATTGTAAATATATTTTTCTAATTAACTAAAGCCTCATTCACAGCTCCGAAAATAAAAATAAAATTATACATAAAAATAACTCTAAACTAAACAATACATTCTTATGAAAGTGTTCACAGTTGTCGAAAATAAAATTAAATATAAGATATAAACACAAGGATTTGCAAATGTTAAATGTTTTAAGGCGGATTTATGCAGCCATTTTCATTTACATTTACTTTTTAATTTAATTTTAATTTAATTCTCATTTTTAATTTTTAAATGTACCTATTCATACAAAAATATATAACAAAAATAAATGAAAATGAACGCATGCGCACATATAAAAATACGCTGACAGATGATGAACGTCATATCATAACCCCACTTTCATTGGAATAAAGTTTATTAATAAAAATGTTCAACAATAGTGACAGCGAAAAAGTTATGAGTTTAGTTTTAAACGTGTTAATTGCAATAAGAAAACAGTATAAAGAAACGATAACGAAGATATATAATGACAACCAGCTGATCATCTCAAATTTTCGTTCCTGTCTTGTCGTACACGCATGCGCCATTTATAATTTTCATTTATTAGATAAAAGTTGGCCATCTTTAAAAATAAATGAGAATGAGAGATAAATAAAAACGTAAATGAAAATGGGGTATGCATGGCTACATTGGTTTACATACATTTATCTTTTAAATGTAAATGAAAATGGCTGCATAAATCCGCCTTTACACAAAAATAAGCACATACATAACAGCTGTCTTAATTTACAGTCGTAGAAATAGTATAGCATGTAACTCTTTTTATAAGTACACTACATACTCGCTAAGGAGAAGTTTATAAAACTTGTTACGTAATATATTATTATGGTGCTTTGTAGGTTGCAAATATGACTTTTAAATTTACTCCTAAAAATGCAATTTAGTAGGTACAGTACAGAGTGACGAGAAATGGTTGAAGGTCATTTGTTCCAAAATAATGTCAAATTATATTCCAATATTCCATAATTCATCAAAAATATATTCCAATTTGACAGATGATGACAGGAACATGACATTCGATTCATATTCATATTATTACCGTTCGTTGATTCATTTGATATTTGTTTCGGTTTTGGATACCTTCGTGAAAAATTTTTAATTTCATTCCATTATGGCTTTTAACGAAGAGCGTGACAGATTTCTTCTTGAAGCATAATTTTCTTTCGGGTTAACATAAAGAAGACGTTTTTTGAGATTATTCTTATAACAGCTTGCAAAATTCGAAAGGTACGTCCATGGAAATACTAATGCTACTAAGTAATTTAAAAGCTCATTCACAACTACGAAAATAAGAAATATAAATAAAATGGGGAAGTTTAGCATGGTAAAACTTCTACAAAACATACTATTTTCTCGCAAATATAACACAAATGACTGCTGAAATTGAAATTAAAAATTAAAATTATTGCTCCAGTTATTTATAATTAATATTTTTTGGGTAAACTTTAAGTAGGTCACAAGTCAGTTATGCGCAAACTCAAATCGAACCACTTGAACGTAGGTCGTAACAAAGCGTAAAAGCGCTTCACTGGTCTTCACTGGTAACCGCAACCGCGTGCGTCAGTGTATAAGCCGACATACGTTGCGCCAAGCCTCTACCGACGTCATCACAGCTTAAAATCGGCTTTTCCAGAAAATCTGGGCATTTTGAAAAAAATAAAACATGTTACATAATTTTTCAAGTCATTTCCCATGGAATAAAAAAATTTAAAAAATCGCTAAACTTCCCTATTATAAATAAGACATTAATGGTTGGTGTTCACAGCTTCAAAAATAAATTGTAAATTAACATTAACTATCATTTACTACATTTATAATTAACAAGCAATAATAACAACTTCATACATTTTAAAGCACTGTACGCATATATGCAAACCTTTGTCTTAAGACAGCTTTTTAAAATTATATTTAAATTGAAATCCTTTTGCCCGAACTTAAATCGACAGTTTAAATGATAGTTGTTATGTATGTGCTTATTTTTGTTTAAAATATGTAACATTTGCAAATCCTTGTGTTAATGTGTTGTGCTTAATTTTATTTTCGAGAGCTGTGAACACTTTCATAAGAATCTATTGTTCATATCATTATTACCTTCCGTCAAAAGGAAGATATTGTCTTTGGTCAAAAAATTCGATGGTGAGTTTTTAACGAATAAGCACGTTTTAAGATCCCTAGAATACGATTTTACTAATTTTACATTGACGTCTGTATGTGTGTGTGTGTCCATGTGTGTGTCTGTGTGTGTCTGTGCGTGTGTCCGTGTGTGTGTGTGTGTGACAAATTTTTCTCCGACGATAACTTCAAAACTACAATTCTAAAAATTATGATTCTTTCGTATTCCTCTTCTTTACAACCATATGAAGAGCTGATTAGATTTAGGTATAATTGGTCAACCGGAAGTACCTTTATTTGAAGTTCTTAACAGTTTTTCTGGAAAAAACGCAGTTAAATATCATTTTTCGACATTTTATGATCATTAATATGAAAGAAAATCTTATTCTCTATACGATTTGATTATACGTTTTCCTTTATATTCAATAGATATAGAGTTATAGAGAGATTAAGAGAGGTTAACTTTCAAAAACCAGTCAGCTTTGCCAAAATTATGGAAACAGCAGATAATATTCAAAAAATTCTAATTGACAGATGTCAGTGTCAAGTGCAAAATTAAAGTGGAAAGTATAGGATCAGAAAGTAATTTAAGTGGCAGAGAGTCCCTCGCAAATGTCTTGCAGTTTCAATGCCGGGAGTACAAGAAAGAGAAGATGGAAGGACTGTGTAGCAGAATATTTGAGAGAGGAATAACTGTGTGAAGAAGATGCGTTGGATAGGAATGAGGAAGTGTGAAGTGCAATTTACAGAATGTACATTCGTGTTATAATTATACTGGATTTATGGAATCTTTTCAAAGGAACTTGCAATATGGAATTTGTAATAGTGTGTTCGTGTTATAATTTTACAGAATATATAGAATCTTTTCCAAGGAACTTTTGGTATCGGATTTGTACAAAATACATTGAATTGACGGAAGGTTTTGTGCTGGCCACAACAGATTTTTTTTATATATTATTTTGTTTTTATTTTCGGAGCTATCAATGAGGCTTTAAATGTCAAACTTTCCTTTATCCATGATGATTACATTATTCATTGTCTTCACTATTTCTTTTACTTTCTAGGTATGATGATGCCAATGGCGATGATGCCCGTAGAACCCCCCATGCCCACTTATGGTCCTCCAGCTACCTCCAGCCCAAACTCATACGAACCCAGCTGGGAACCCAGCAGTGGTGGCCCATACTCCCGAGTTTGGAACTCGAACGAACCCCAAAGCATGGCCTACTCCGCGTACTACCCAGGTAGCTCTGGCTCGTCCTCCACAACCAAACCCTAACGTGCCATGCCAACCATGATGAAACAACGATTTTTATTTATGATTGTTAATAATATTTATTTATTGTCTGTGTTAATATAATAAAGTATTTGTTTTTAAAGATTGGTTAGTTTGACAATTGATAAGAATAAGGCAATGACCTCACAAAAATTAGTATTAGATTTAAAAAATTATAACAGATTTATAGTATTTCAAGAAAAGAGCATCCTATATTTGAAACGAGATTAAAAAGGTTCTTTTTAGCAGACTCAATACATATTTTGTCCATCTAAGGAAGATGTCAATTTAAAAGAAAACTATCTTTTTAAATTTAAGTAGAACTTATTTGTGTATTTATGTCCGTTTTTAATATTGTCTCATTACATAAATACATTTTTATTATATAATAATTATTTATGTGTATCAAGGCTATAAAATCGTTCTTTCTGGCAACCGAGGCCAGCAAATCAGATGAGTTAAAAAAAATAACATTTCGGCTGAGTGCACACATTTTTCAGGCGATTATCACAAAAAGATTACCTACTTTTATTTAAAAATATATTCCATTTCTAATTGAATTTTGTCACATAAATGCCAAGTTATCAAAAACAATCTGCTTACTGTCAAAATATTTTATTATAACCGACAAGTGAAAATAAAATAAGTACAGTAATTAATTCGAGCAAGAAAATGAGCTGCATAGTGATAATAATTTTTCCAATACTCTGCCTGAAATTAGAAATTCTGCAAGTAGCGCAACACAAATGGCTGGTATTATAAACAAATAATTTCACTTCCAAAGTAAATAAAATTTATTCCTTCAAATGACAGCCAAAATTTTGACAGTAATGTTATACATCCCATAAAATGAATAAAATTAATTTTTCAATAACATCGCTGGGTTCCTGTGGAAAAAAGAGAATGGCGAATTCCACATTTTTTTTATATAATTTCATCTGAAAATATTAGGAAAACTAAGACTATTGAAGAAAATCCGGCGAAAAAATTCCTATTAATAAGCGAGTTATGGTCTCCCGAATTTTGAAAAGATTGACGTGACGTCACGCTTATGTGTTTTTTTATCAAACTGTTTTCATCAGGGACCTAAATGTTCTTGAAATATATGCTATTTTAAGTTATATTTACATAAAATAAATGAATATTATAACACTGTATTATGGAACGCCGTTTGACTTTTTATTCAACGTGATATTCATATTTCTAATTGTTAATAGGACGTCGAACCATATTTTTAAATATTTATATTTTAATATGTTTCATATATTTTTCATGTTTTAAATTTATCACAAACATATTTTTAAATAAATAAAAATATCATTGGGATTCATTTAATTTATTTAAAATGTTCTCAAACATATTAGTAAATCAAATATAAACCCGCGAACAATTAAAAATAAGGTTGAATTTTAATATGTATTTGAAAATATGGTTAGTGTGCTCGTGAATTATCTCTTTAAAAACATATTTTTAATTCCCAATGCAAACTCAGTTTTATTTGAATTAAAAATATGTTTGTGATATTTTTAATTCTCTATCTCTCTCTTACTCATTGTGTTATATGGGAGAAATAGAAAGTGACAGAGAATTAAAAATATGTATCAGTAAGTTTGTAACCACATTTCTAATTCGAAACATATTGGAAATTCAAACATATTTTTAAATGAGAATTTAAAATTATGTTTCGAGTTCTGAAATGTATTTAATAATATGTTTCATTTAATTTTTAAACGATTTAAATGCAGTTTGCTATTTGAAAATATGTTTTAAAAATTTTAAACCATTTTTAATATATGTATATAGTACTTTTGGTCGCCAATCAAAATATTATATATTTAATTCATATTGGTGTCGAAGAGCTATAACAAAAAAACCCTTATTTCCGAAATATTTCAATTATACCATTTCATTTTTTTATTAATATCCGTTGTTCAGCATATTCATTCGTATTTTTTTAGTATTTTCCTTTAATTCGATTGAGCTGGAATCCCCTATTTTTTACTAATTACATTTAATGCAATAATATTTGGAACAGAATTAAATTTTATGATTTTAATGGATGTTATTTCCAACGTGCTAATTATAAAATGTTTTCTAATCTAAATATTTATTTTGAGAATTTCCTTTATCACATATCTACCTACCATAGTACCATACATATCAACATTTTAATATTATCTGTCCCGTAACATTTTATGGGGTGCTTTATACATAGAATTTTATATTATGAAATTCATATTTTTTTAGTGCCAAAAAATTTGAATTTACATTTTTGTTAACCTAGTAAATTTAATTTACAGTTGCGGTAAAAATAAATCTATATCTAGCGATTATTTAAAAAGAAAATGGACATTGCTTATCTGTCATACCAAATAGAAGTGTGCTTGGCAGTTAACTCGATGTTCATTTATTGATATAATCATATATTATACAAGCCCAACGCCCCAACCCCAAATGTATTCATACTTTTGACTTTGACAATTATTTAAAATCGCGAAAATTATTAATGGACAATTAAATAGAAAATAATATATTTACGTTCAATACACTCTAATGTTCATATTCATAAACACTCGTAAAGTTTCAAAATGGCTCGTTATAATTTTTGACAAATAGAATCAAACTTGACAAATAAAATTTTGATTTTTCTTTCAATGTCGACTGTTTTTATTGGATAAATATTATAACGAACCGTTTAAAATTTCTACGAGTGTTTATAAATACGGGCAAAGAGTCTAACGAAATATAACGTAAAAATTTATTCGGATATAACGACAATTAATTATTAAATTATTTTTTATATTCATAATATATTTTACAGGTACGAATACATTTGGGGTTGGTCTGGTATTTATTTTTATCAGAATATGGTAAGCGCCCACACGGTAAAATATATCGTCATCATTACCGATGTCTACATATGTTGTAGATACTGGCACTCTGGCACACCCAGAAATGGGTAATATGCCGTGATGATATATTTATTTATTTAAATCATTTAAATTTTAAATCCCAAATATTCAAAAACAGAATCGCGCATCGCCAGAAAGTGCTTCACCCGAAACATTCACAAACCGAATACGTGGGCGAGACAAAGCGAAAATTATATTAGGATAGGTTTGGTTTCGTTGAGTAATTCTGTTGATTGGCCACCATGCAATACGCAATTAAATTTTTGAATATTCGGGATTTGAATGATTCTGTGCATGCATATTCTGGTTTTGAATATTCTGATATTGAATATTCGGATTCGTGACAGATATTTCAAAAAAATGTTTCCCATGATAAGCGCAAGCGCCTATGTTATTTTAAACAGTTTGTGTTTCTCCTAACCAAATTATTTTCGTAGTTTGTTATATAATGATAAAAAAAAAACTGTGATATAGCTTCAAAGAAACATGTAATATAATTTATGTCGAGTGTTAAGTAAATGGAGTTATCATGTTTGCGTTACCACAAAAACAAATAAATTATAAAGTATATCATAGTAGCTATAGGCAACAGGTGTCCGAACCCAATCGAAAACAACAGCAAAACGTCCAGACCATGCTGCACACTGCCGGAGATTTGCTACACTACATACACTCGTCGATAAATAGCGCTCTACCATCACTGGTTAGTCGCTGAGATTATCAGGTGTATTAAAACCTCATCGGAATACGTCTGCTCACAGACGGCAAGTTGCTTCGTAAACACACGCCCACAAAACGTCAAAACTTGCGGGTAACAAGTCCGCAATGGCAGAGAAATACTTGTAAGTTATAAATATATCATAAAACTCACTTTCTATCTACTTTTTCCTTTAGGGGATGCCCTGTTTCCGAAGACAATGATCTTTTGAGCAGTAATTACGATGGAATAGTGCTAGTGTCTTGGCCGAATGCACCAGCACCGAAAGAACTGGCTTTTGCCCTTGACACTGCTCTTAAGATAGACCAAGGTCTTAAGACGGAATTAGCTGTACTTCCTCTTCCGGATATACCTGCCGGAAGAATTGTATATTCTCCTACAGGACCAATAGATCCGGATTTTCACGATGTGAGAATTTTTAAAGTAGCAGCTTTAAAGGGAATCCAAAGAGCCCTCAAAGCAGGCGTAAGAAAACCATATCTTGTTGTCACAAGACACCCAGATTATGAAAACAGCGATTTGGCCATAATTTTAGGAGCTCTTGAAGCGCTATACGTGGTGAGTGTTTTTTCTTTGTTGCTCAACAATGCACGAAACAGAATGTCATTGCCGCCTGATTAATGCTGCCACCTGTGAGATGAGTTAAAAAGTAAGCGACAATGTTTTGTTTGCTTCCGCTGTGTGGCTAAAAGTTAATAAAAGTAAATAAGAACGGTGGTAATCTATTTATTACATGACCCTCATTTTATTAATATAATAAGTGCTTGTACATTAATGTAGCGGCATATGCATTCATGAATAATGTAACAATTTATTCGTACTTGAACATATATTTTCAAATTTTTAATTGTCAATTATTGTCTATAAATAATAATTATACTCGTAATAAGCAGAGCAGTTAATGATTTTTTTCTATTAACCCACACTATAATGATTAAATGCTTCTTGTATTTGTTGAATCATGTAATTAATTAATAAAGTATTCCGCTTAAGTACTCACTACATTTATCGTTGAAAACAATTATTATATTGCGTCATTTTACAAAAAAAGATGACAAAAACAGAAAATACCACAAATAAACTTTTTTTTTTCATATCAAGAAGCATTTACACATCTCATATAAATAACTTTGAGTTCTAAATATTTATGTACCATATATATTTAAAAGCGAAAGATAAGATACGAATAAAATTATATACATGTTTCAATGTTAATTATGTTGACTAAAGATATATATTTTAATATTACATTATGTCTGCGTACAGAAATTTTATCTCTTTTGTATTAATAAATACGCGAAATTAACTACAAAACAATAATACTGAAAAAATGATATGATTTATAAAAATTTTACATTGACCTTGCAAATAAAATATAAACAAATATTTATGCATTAATAAACAAAGAATAAAAACTTGAATCATTTTTTAAACTCTAAAGAAATGACACCTAAAAGAAATATTAAACAAAAATATAAAACCTGTTGCATTTTTCATAGATTTATAAAAAAATAAAAAAAAAAACATAATATTTTATTTGGAATGAGTGAGTAACCATAACATATTGAAAGTCATATTTATTAATAAATACAATCCTTGTAATTATATTTTTGGCAATTCTGTATTAAACAGATATATATTTTTAGCAGTGAAAAAATATTTAAGATCCAAAATCTGATCATAAAGAAAATACAGAATTTAAAAGCCACTAAAACCAATAAAAAATTGCCATTATGAAACTATGATACGTTGTTAACAATTGGTGGATTCGTGTTGTCGACAGTTATCAGAAATCTTTGTTCCTATTTTCAACACAATTTGTTAGATGAGGACTGGAATTTCCAAATCTATAATCTATTATTATGTATTATCAGGAGAACAGAAAACATTAGCATAGGTTAGACTTCAATTTTAATAACAAAAATTGCAACAATATTTTTATATGTATATTATGTTTATTACGCTCCGTTCTCTGAAACGAGAGAATATGGAACTAATTTTTGAACTGAGACAAGTAATTCTATTGGTTCGGCTTCAAAATTAGGGATTACATGAAACAACACGAAAACTTTTACATAGCCTTTTTCAAATCACGACTTATGCATTTCTCGACTCCACAAATCTAGCCCATGAAGCTGGCGCGTACCGAAATGCTCAAATCTCGACATATGCACCGGTCGACAAGATGACTGACTGTGGATTATAAAATGAATTAGGATTAGGTTACGTTATTGGTAGTATTTTTTTTTAAAAAAAATGTACTCCGGAGTGTACTTATTAGCCATCTTGTCTAACGGTACACAAGTCATACGCGCCAACTTCATGGGCTAGATTTACGGAGTCGAGAAATGGATAAGTCGTGATTTGAAGAAGGCTATGTAAAAGTTTTCGTGTGTTGAAACCCTAGCCCAAAATTATCCTCTTTTGAACACTAGTATTAATTTGTCTCTGTTCAAGAAATAGTTCCACATTCTCCCGTTTCAGTGAACGGAGTATAATATATAATTGACGTCTTTTAGTCTATGAAAAAAATATTCTGACAAGAAAAAAAAATTTAGAGAAAGAAGCGTTTTAAGTGCCTTGGTAGTTGGCACTATTTCAAAGAAAATTATGTTGGCATATGGATGTTTCCAGTTTAAATTATTTAGAAACATTTCTAATTAAACACCATTTCACAAAAAAAATATAAATAAATATATCATCACAGCATATTACCCATTGTTAGGTGTGCCAATCTGCGTTGTACAATGATTTCGGTAATGATGATGACATATTTGTACTGTGCGGGTGTTTAACAGGCGTCACCTCACGGGCACTTATTTCTGGCGCGGAGAGTGCACCATATGGGTCATTTTTCAGCCATTTAACATTCGAAATATTTCATTTGGCGTTGGTTGGGATCGTACCTGGATCCCCAGATTCGCGACCAGACACCTTGCCAGGCACGTGACCACGAGACCCCATAAAAATATGATTCTCATTTATTATGTATTAACTGAATTTTATTTACATACGAGTACATTGGCGGTTTTGTTTTTAGCCTTTAGAAATGCGTGAGCACAATCCTTCCAACTACTCCAAAGTCGACTTCTTAGGTGTATGGGGTTCCGACTTCCAACGCACTCAATCAATCGTCTCATTGGCCAAAACCCTCGATTCCGGCCTCTACATCGCTAGAGACATCGGCGGTGCAGACCCTGAACGCATGGCACCTCCAAGAGTGGTCTCCTACGTAAAAGAAGTCTTCGCCAACTCCCCAATCAGTGTTAGAGTCATTAACAACCTGCAGGATATCTCTAGGGAATACCCGTTATTTGAAGCCGTCAACAGAGCAGCGAATGACGTTGAAAGACATAGAGGGGCAGTGATTTTCTTGGAGTATGTACCAGAGGGAGAAGTGAAGAATACGGTTTATTTGGTAGGAAAAGGAGTGACGTATGATACCGGAGGATTGGATATCAAAGCTGGAGGGTGTATGGCGGGAATGTCTCGGTGAGTTGGCGCCAATTTCAAAAAGGATAAAGTGTGCTACATTTAAAATAGGAACAAAAATGTTTCTTTATATTCATATAACATCAGTTCGCCGACCCGCTTTAATTTCATTTTATTTAATTTTAGTTATGATACAAATAATAACATAAATTATCACCAATTTTTATTAATATTTCAGACATTTTGTCGTTCTAATGATACATAGCAAGATATGTTTTCTTAAATGATACTTAGTTTTACCAATTCAGGAAATGTTGAAAAAAAATTAAACGAATTTAAATCATAAGATTGAGAGGTTTTATTAAATAGAATATCTAAAAGTATTACAATAGTAATTTACAATAGAAAACGATGTAAACCCAATATTGATAAATAATATGAAATTAATAAATCGATTTCTGTTACGGTTATACCGTTAATTTTTAATCTTTAGCTAAAAATTGAATTTAAAATTAAAAGTAAAGATTTATTATTTAATTATTATTAAAAATTCTATTAGTTAAACCATGGTAAATGAATTTTTAACAAGTGGGCGAACTGATGTGCGACGGGGCTCGTAATTTTTAACTTCGATTCTATTATTTATCACAAAAAAGTGACTCCTGCCATAAAAAAATTATCGTATTATTTATGGAATGTAAAACGTGCATAATTTTTTTTTGTAGTTCATTGTAATACAATCTATACTTTAAGCGGAATTTACTGGTGATAAGCACATTTAATAATTTTCTTATCATACACTGTACTTTGAGTACAAATAATAATTTCTATATTAATCACTATTCATAAATAAAATAAACAGAAATATATCATCACGGTATATTACCCATTGTTGGGTGTTCCAATCTGCTTTGTACACAGATATCGGTAATAGTGAAATATTTGTACCGTACCGGGCGCTTACCAGGCGTCACCTCACAGGCACTCATTGCTGACTCGGAGAATGCACCACAGGGATTAATTTTGTGCCATTTAAAATTCGAAATAAAATTTGGTGTTGGTCGGGAACGAACCGGTCCCCAGATTCGCGATCAGGCACTCAGGCACATGGCCACGAAACCCCGTACGATATTTAATTGAAAATTTGTTGTTAGTGAACCATAAAAACTAGTTCAAGAATAATAACAGCTTTATTCTTTATTGAGTTTTGTATAGTCATAATCATTTTTTAACCTAATTTGGAACACTTTCAAATTCATACTATAAATAATAATATTAATACATAAAGGCTATTCATTTTGCTGCTTATTAGCTTCAAATTGGATTCTTATTTATAGTCACATTTATCTAAGTTTAAATATTTATTGTCTAGATAAAACAAAAACAAATATATAAATCTTTCAAAAAAATCATAAAATAAATATTGCTGTCTATATTACAAATAGGTTATCAATTTTCTATTATCTACACCAGTCATCAATTTATATTATTCATTATGTTGTCAAGTACAAAGTATCATAAAGAGTTATTAGTAAAAAAACTTGTTAATTATGAAACAAGTGACAGGTTGTGGTTTAGATGATGTAGATTCGACTCCAGTCAAGGTCAAATTAGAACTATCACCATACATTTTTAAATGAATATACCTTTTTAGTTTCTTGTATAAATTAAAAAGTAATGCATACTTACATTTAAAGTAGTACATTCATATTTTAATAAAGGTGATTGAAATAATTGGGACAATTTGCTATTTTCGTTATTATTAATTTTAGATCTATAGTTTAAATTATAAAGTTTGCGGTGAACTTAAATGCCACTTTTTAGTGTCAAAGGTCCCAATTTTTACTTTCGTTTCAATGCCATTGTTTTTTAAATGGAATGTTTTTTTTTTTTTAAATTAGCTACAGTAATAATTTTTTAAATATTATACTTATTTACATATACCGGGTGTCCCAAGCAAACCTTGACAGGCATTTAGCATAGGAAATCAGTTTTTTTTTTTTTTTGTAAATAAAAAGTTTCCTGTGCCTTATTTAATACTAATAATAATATTATTATTGTATAAAAGGGCAAAAATTTGCAAATAAATAATCGTTACAATTTATTATTATCTATAATATGAAAAGACCTTCAAATATCTGCGTGGTACAATGGTTAACATGCCTGCGTTTGAAATCGAAAGTTGGGGTTAAGTTAATTTTTATTTTTCCCACAAAAATTAAAGTTTATGAAATCTATCTACTAATTCTACAATCATGTAGAAATAATAATAAATAAAGAAAAAATAACTGACAATAATTGATTACAATAATCAAAACATTGATAATAATAACAATGCGTTATATTTTCTTTTAATATTAATACAAAATATTTTTTTATAAATACAGTAAAAATAAAAACATTACCTACAGATATTCATTATATATCAATTATTTTTTATTAATATTAAAAGAAAATATGTTGCATCAATCTTTTGATTATTGAAAAGAATTATTGTCAATTATTTTTTTTCTTTTTATTTATTACAATTATTACTATTTCTAAATGATTGTAATAAGAGATTGAAGATTTGGACACCAATTTACAAATTCAAAGGCAGTCATGTTATCCATTGTACCATGCAGCCATTTGAAAATCTTTTCATATTAAATAAATAATAAACTAAAATAATTATTTATTTGGAAATTTTTATAATTTTTGCCAATTTATGTAACAATAATAAAATAATTAATATCAAATAAGGTAGGTACAGGAGGTAATGTACTATTATCATGTGCAATTTCATGGCTTTGTTTTTCTACCGGACACTTTTTATTTACCAAAAAACTGTTTTTCCATGTTAAATGCCTGTCAAGGTTTGCGTTGGACACACGGTATATTTTGTGAAGCATAAGTACATAAGTAACAAAAATCTTTAAGAAAATAAAGTAAATATTTACAACTTTAAATTTACTATTTTTGGCTAATTTGTCGTGTATGTCATACGTTGATGATGTTGGTTGCCAATGGATATTTAACAAAGCCAAGCTACTTAATTAATTTTCGAGTCGACGTAAAGTAAAAAAAAATGAACGTCCAGTCTGGACAAGAAAAATGAATAGCCCTGTATTTTTAATTGTAAAAATGTACCATACAAAAATTACAAAGTCGAAATCTAAAACATGGTTACGTATTATGTAATTCTATTGATTTTATTTGATAAGTGTTAGTTGATAGGTGATGGTGATATTTATTTCCCTATCTAAACCAACGCTATATTCTTACGTGGAACGAACTATAGTTTACCATGACATTTATATGTAATTTTGAATATTTATATTTATTATATTTACTCGACCTATCTAAGATTCAACAAAGAGTAAAATTAAATTAAATTTGAATATATAATTCTTTGACAGTTCAATATATTCAAAATACAGTCGAACTTCGATAACTCAAACCATGACTTGCCACAAAAAAAGTTCGAGTTATCAAGACTTCGGGTTATTAAATAAAATGCATATTATGTATAAATATTATTTATGTATTTATTCGAGTAAAAATCACTTACCTTATGATATATACCGTGAGTATTTTTTAACGTGAAACATTGAGTTTATCATATCCATAGTTACGACTGATTTGATTGACAGCAATGTATTTGCCCGTTCCCTTTAAAATGAAACATAGGGAATGAATTTGACATTTGATAAGACGTCAATAGAGGTTAGTTTTGTTTAAATAATTATACCTGCATTCTAAAATAAAATTAGTTGTAGAAAAAATATAGTGTGCACCTTGTGCCCGAGTGGTTTTCTGACTCGGCTAAATTTCTTACAATATTTAAATATAATACTTCTGACAAATTCATTTCCCATGTGTCATTTTAAATGAGACAGACAAATATATTGCTGTCAATCAAATGTCAAATCATAATTTATAGGGAAATTCAAGGGTTATCTGTCATATTGACAAGATGTCATTAGAGGTTAATATTATTTAAATAATTATCCTGTTTTCTAAAAATTAAATTTAGATGTAAAAAATATTGTGTGTACCTTGTGCCCGAAATATATTTAGTACTCTCGAGTGGTTTTCTGACTCCGCTAAATTTCTTACAATATTTAAATATTATACTTCTGTCAGATTCGTTCCCTATGTTTCATTTTAAAAGGAACGGGCAAATACATTGCTGTCAATTAAATGTCAAATCGTAACCTTGGACATGAAAACCCAATGTTTCACGTTAAAAAATACTCACGGTACAGATTGATATATACAGATCAAAGTTATAAACATTATTTTAGTGTAACAAAGTCACTTACTTATTTGTGACTGACGAAAGAATTTTTTATTTTGATTTTCAATAAAAAAAGCTTTAATGTTCATCAATAGATAAAGTTTTTAAAGTACGTTTCAATGACATATCATCAGGAATGAAAATGTCTTAAACGTGATAAATCAAGTAGGCACAGTATTTTTTTTTTTTTCACTTAATAATAATCAACAAAGCATATGTTTGAACTTCAGTAGTGCAGAAACCAAACTGCCTCCGTCATCATGTTATAAAAACACCTGTTACAAAATCATGTAATTAAGGGATTCCACCCAGAATTCGACTTATTGAAGCTGGCGCCAAATATTCTGTTCGAATTATAAAGATATTCGAGTAATCGAAGTTCGAGTTATCAAGTAAAAATTACCCATAATTCTCACTCTTGGCGCTATTGCCAACCAATTTGATTCGAGTTATCAAAAATACGAGTTATCGAAGTTCGACATATTGAAGTTCGACTGTAGTTTAAAAATATCTCTTATCCTTGTTACTTTCTTAGGGCCGGTATTATACAGGGTGGTTAATTTTTCATTGTCCAGCTTATATCTTCTGAAATATTAAAGATACAAAAAAAAAGTTTTATACAAAAGCTGTTTAATACAACTTGATCTATAATTGGTAGGGGTTTTCCTTTGAATAAAATTATGTCTAATAAAGCAAGTAATAGAATTACTACCATTGATGATTTACAAAATTATTAATACTTTTATTTAAATATCAAGTAGCAATCTGTGACATGTGTCACTGGTATAAACAATAGAATATCACAGCCTACTTTTGTCGTATTTCTATTTGCTTTATTAGACATAATTTAAAGGTAAACCCTTACTTGTTACACATCATTGTAAAGAGAAATTTATTTAGAATTTTATTCCGTAAAAATATACAGATGGCCCATTTAAAAAATCAAAGTTAAATATTTTTCTGGAAATTGGTAGGCCTTGGAAAAAAATTGTTTATGCTAAATTATAGACCAGGTTGTATCAAATAACTTTTCTATATAACTTTTTCTTGTATCTTTAATATTTCAGAAGATATAAGCTGGACAATGAAAAATCAACCAGCCTGTATATCAGTTTGCGGACCTTGAGAAATACAGTGGTAAAATTTTCATATGTCTGAAAATTAATTTTGGAACAAAAGAGTAAATACAAAAAATGTTTATTTGATTTTTTTAAAGTAATATTTAAAAATCACAGAAAATACTCGTGTTTGTTAATTTTTGTTCTATGCCGATATTACATCATTACATGCACGATTGGTATGCATTTAAAAAAATCTTATCTAGCAGAATCAGTACGTTACGTATTCTTTGAGTCTGGTAAGTTATTTACTTAAGTTATAAGAATGGAAAAATTCGTCTTCTTCATGGGTGTGGTGCACCCAACGAAAATGCACCTTGGGTGCATTCGATCCTTTGCATCCATGTAATCGCCGCCTCTGTTGATACTAAATAACTATTATCTGTCAAAGTCAAACAATACGACATTTTGAACTGTATGTTTGTCTTGCATGGCACTCTGTAAGCAGCTTAAAAACGGATATTTTATTTAATGTTTATCTCATGACAAGAACTTATTCAGACTTGGCCTATTCTGTAAATTTTTAACAACTGGTTAATAATTTAACCAATCTAGTATGTCGTTATATAACAAAAAATTGGATTTTAGTTGTTAAAAATTAACTACTGTATTACAGAATAGGCCTAAAAATTTTACCATTGTATTTCCTATGGTCTATAAAAAAGTAGATACGTAGTATAAAGGTCCAATTATTTACTGCCAATATTAAAAATGATTCGACTTTGTTCAATTAATGCAATTTGCTTTGGAATGGGAAGCAAATTGAAGTGGATCTTTTTGAAACCTATTTTTAGGCGCATCTTGTACACTTTTTCCTGGGCAGTGAACGAGGCTGACGCGTCACGGTACTTTGGGTCATAGCGGTCATAGCCTACGTTACGGTATAAATACAAGGCCGGGAAACATCACAATATCTGTCAAAAAGAAACTTTAGTTCTAAACTCGCCGTTTTGGCGTGACATTCCTGCTGTCATTACCGATATCTATATATAAAGTAAATGAGCACACCACAGGAATGGGTAATATGCCGTGATATAGGTATTTTTTTAGTTATTCTTGTATAAGTAAATAAAATATTACTAACATTTGTTGTAGATTTATTTGTTTATAATTTTGAGAAACCGTATGAACAGCGTTACAACGTGGTTACAACCGCTAAATTGATTTTTTGAAAGTCTAAAAATGACAAAGGGAATGAGGGACCAGATTTTAAAATAAAATTTAAGTTGTTTCTCAGCCTTCTCCCAAGAAAATAAAAATCTTTTTTTGAAAATTTTGTTAGAGTTTGGTTAGAATGCTTACAGGATCTTATAAAAAATATGAATGTAAGCCCAGCACACTTAAACATTTAAGTTTATAAAGCTTCCGAGGGCCGTCAAGATGTGGCATTGTTGTACGATCCAAATGTCAACCATTTAAGTTTTCACTTCAGACGTGAGGTCTTAATATTTTGACGATTTTTATTAACTTTTTCAATATACAGGGTGTAACACGTACACCGACCACCGCCATTATTACCTTTATTATTATAGTTACAAAAAAAATACTATAGAACAAAGTTGTAGGGGACCAAGGGGGACATCCTTTCAGAGAAGAAATAAAAATTTTAAATCAGTGGTTCTCAAGTTACAACACAAAGTTATATTTTTTCAAATGGGATTCTACATATTTTTTATGCCTATTCGATAGCATATTTCGATTTAATTCGATTGAAATTTAAATAAATTTTTATTTTTAATATTATTGTACAGTAGACCATGGATGAGAAACAAGAGTGATAAATTTAAATTGAAAATTAATAATTGTTAATTACTCCTTATAAATAATGTTCTATTTGATTTCCATTATTTTCTAAGCATAATTCTATTCTATTTAAAACAGAAGAAGTAGCTTTTATTACAGTTTTTGGTGTCAACGCAGCGCAAGCTTCTCTAACTCTGTCCATCAAATTTTGTTTCGTTGTCACTGGTTTTGAATATACTCTATCTTTAAGATATCCCCATAAAAAAAAAATCAAGGGGTGTCAAGTCCGGGGAACGAGCGGGCCATTTGCATGGCCCATTTGTTGCTATCCACCGACCTTGAAACATTTCGTCGAGCCGTTCGTACACTCGACGAGTATTGAGAGCCGGCGCTCCATCTTGTTGGA
This sequence comes from Ophonus ardosiacus, assembly GCA_943142095.1. NCBI lineage: Eukaryota > Metazoa > Arthropoda > Insecta > Coleoptera > Carabidae > Ophonus > Ophonus ardosiacus. The sequence goes on from OW964823.1 coordinate 16,155,668, forward strand.
ACCACATATTTTGTCTTTCATTCAAGTTTAAATCTTCTAAATAATTTAATAATTCATTTTCCAAGAAACGTAAATAATGTGCAGCGTTTAAATTGTCTTCATAAAAATGTGGTCCAATAATTTTATTCCCAAACATTCCAAGCCATACATTAAAGCTCCATCTGTGTTGATTATTCTTTTCTCTAAATTTACGAGGATGTTCTTCAGCCCAAATGTGCTCATTATTTCTATTAAATAATCCATTATTTGAAAATTTAGGTTCATCTGTCCACAGAATTTTTCTAAGAATATTATTATCGTCCTGATACTGCACCAAAAACCATTCGCAAAATACTATTCTGTGTTCATTGTCATTATTATGTATAGCATGTAATAGTTTGTATGAATATGATTTTAAATTATGCTTTTTCAAATGCGCATATTAGAAATAAAGTGTTCTTGAGCAATTTCGCGTGTGGATGAATTGGGATTACGCGCAATAGAAGCTTTCACGTTTTTGTGAAAATGATCCATAGTTTTTCAAATTTCGTACTAATCGCCTGATTACTGACCTCCCTGGACGCGGTTTTTTTGGATATCTCGTGGCATAAATATTGCACGCTTGTATGGCATTTTCATTACACTCACCATAAATTAATAATAAACGATACAAATCTTCATTTGTATAAACATCAGCCATATTGTCACAAAATAATCTCAAAACACAAAGAATAACAATTTACAACAATTAGTACGCCAATTATTATTTGACAGCAGCTATATTTTGTTCTTTTGTTATTGTTTTTCAACCATAGCCTACTGTACAATAATATTAAAAATAAAAATTTATTAAAATTTCAATCGCATTTTTTTCAATATTTTTATTATGTAAGGATATAAAACTAATACATGGTTGAATTCAGAAAAAAATATGCTATCGAATAGGCATAAAAATATGTGGAATCCCATTTAAAAAAATATAACTTTGTGTTGTAACTTGAGAACCACTGGTTTAAAAAAATATTTTTTTCTCTGAAAGAAAGTCCCCCTTGGTCCCCTACAACTTTGTTCTATAGTATTTTTTTGTAACTATAATAATAAAGGTAATAATGGCAGTGGTCGGTGTACGTGTTACACTCTGTATACAAAACCGGCAGTGCATCTTATATTAGAAATATTTAATAACGCACCCAATTAAAATATATATTCTTCTTTCTAGAGATAAATGCGGAGCCGCCGCGGTAGCAGGCTTCATGCAACTGGTCAAACTCTTCCGACCCAAGAATCTGAAGGTCGTAGGTGCTCTGAGCGTGGTCCGCAACAGTTGCGGCTCCAACGGCTACGTCTCCGACGAGGTGATCGTCGCCAGATCCGGTGCTCGGGTCCGAATCGGCAACACGGACGCTGAGGGACGCATGGTCATGGCGGACGTCCTCTGCGAGGTATGAATGAACGTGTAGGAAGCGATGTGTGGATGGATATGAATGATGATACACCCACAAAGGTATATGAATGGATAGTAGATAGTAGGATTTAATTATTGGAAATTAAGTAATAAAATAAATAATCGGATATACATCATCATGGTTTTTTGTTCAATGCTGAGATGTCAAACTAATTAGTGCATATGATATGTTGTGTTCTATAGAAATCATTTACTACATGTTTCTATAATTTGTAATAATGGAGTCCTCCACTATATTCTACATGTCTTTCACTTTCATACCAACGCTTAAAATCTGTCGTGGCTTCATAAATTTAAACTATTTTTATTTAGTTTATTCTGTTATTTTATTGTTCTTATTTTCTCCATTTATGTACTTAAAATTTCAGCAGAAGATTTAAAAGTAGTGAAAATTTGGAATAGAATAAATATGTGACGTAGATACAGACACGAGAATATGGTATTTCTTATATTTTTTTATGAAACTTCATCTAAACTGAAAGCGATATGTAATTTTAGAAAGTCTTTATTGTTATTCGTTAAGTCACATAAATTAGAATATTATGCAACGAGTTTTTATTAATACTAGTCATTATACATGAGTTGCGTATACTATACTTTCTACGACTATTATTAATAATTAAAAAAATAAACTATAATCCAATAAATTGGTTATGAAATTAATCTATATCAATAAAAAGAAAATCTGTATCATAGCGATAATCTATCATAATGAAAAGAAAATCTGTATAATGATGAAAATCTGAATCATAATGTGTGTATCAAGTACTTACAGATAACACAGACTTAATTAGTTATTAATACAACAAAAATAAAAAGCATTGTCTTATTATTATTTTACGAACGAACCGTAGGCGAATTCGTTAAATCCTGTAAGTGAAATAAGACACTTTTTACTCGAGTTACACATAATTCTTTTTACGTCTGTAAAGCTGTGAAAACAGTGCCATAACGTTTCATTATTTCACTTGTTTGCGTTAAAAAAGTGCACTTTTTCACACTTAAAAAGACTTACTTTATAAATTCATTTTAATGAAAAAAGTGTATTTTTTAACAGACGTAAAAGCAATATATTAAAGCAAAGTAGTAGAAAAAGTACTGAAATAGTTATTTATCCAACTCGAGTAAAAAGTGCCTTATTTAACGAATAGGAAGGTATGAGTATTTGAAGTACTTTTTACGAGAAAAAAGTATTTTAAGTACAGCTCTAAGTACTAATTTTGGAAAGTATTTTAAGTATTTAAAGTAATACTTCCAGGATTTTACTTTTAAGTAGTTCCCAGCTCTGTTTCAGCACTTATAAAAATATATAAATATGTTAAAATAACTCTTGCGGTTAATAATTGGAAAATATGGGTGGTTATTAAGCAATTAATTAATAAAAATACTACGTATATTTTAGTCCAAGATTTGATTACCACTGGGAGCCTTTGTCATTCAATATGTCTTTCACTTTCATACCACTGCTTGAAATTTGTCTTGGCACCATAAATTAAACTAGTGTTATTTGGTTTACTTCTGTTGTTTTATTGTTATTTTCTGCATTTATATATTTGAAAATGAATTACGTATTTCGAAAAAGCGACAGCAGAAGTTTTAAAAGTAGCGAAAATTTTGAATAGAATAAAAAGCTGTGGTGCAAATATAAAGACGAGGAATTGGTATTAAAAATTCGATTATTTTAAAAAGTGGTAACTATTTTTAAACTTTGATATTCCATAACATACACTATGAAGGTCTAGTTTATAAATGACCCATGTTATAATTTGCTACTACGGTGGAGGACCCCATTGGCTTCGATCGGTTTAGAACATTATACTTCTTTATTTTTTTATATTAGTTTTTCTTCAATTTACTGTGATTCGTTTCGCGCCTTGGTTAGCTATTTTCGTCCACCACAGTAATGAAGCATTTTCCACCTCGGTTAGTAATATGCTATTATTTACAATCATTATAGTAATATGAGTTGAAAAATCAATATTCGACTGTGTTAGGATGGAGGTAGATACAGGAAAGTAAGAATTCTTCGGACTTGCAGTCAATTAGTAAAATTTATTCACGCCGACGTTTCGACTATACAATAGTCTTCTTCAGGGCTAGAATGGTCTAGTCGAAAAAAGGAAACCACATGTGGATAACAGAACATACAGCACGGACAATTAAAAAAATAAATAAATAAATATGAATAAATAAATAAATAGTTAAAACCAACATATCACAGAGAGAAAATCATCAAAAAATGTAAAACTTGTCTTGGATGAGTACAATACATATGGAACTACAAATAACTATAGTAACGTCTTTTTTGACGATTTTCTCTCTGTGATATGTTGGTTTTAACTATTTATTTATTTATTTATTTTTTTAATTGTCCGTGCTATATGTTCTGTTATCCACATGTGGTTTCCTTTTTTCGACTAGACCATTCTAGCCCTGAAGAAGACTATTGTTTAGTCGAAACGTCGGCGTGAATAAATTTTACTAATTGACTGCAAGTCCGAAGAATTCTTACTTTCCTGTATCTACCTCCATTATAGTAATATGTCGTTCCTAAATTTTAAAAATGATTGATTTAAACTTTAAATGGAAGATGATTGTAAATAAAATAGTATACATATAAATACCTCTCGGTAATCTACACAAACCGTCGGGTTATTAACCCCATTTTCTAAGAGTTGGGATAGCTGAAGTTGGAAAGTTTTCTTACAAAATTGGATTTTTATATTGTGCATTTTTTGCCTTTAGGTGCAATCTTACAATCTCCGGTTAAAATTATAACTGCCAGTTTTATTAATTCGGTTTATTGACAGAAATTATAAATTTGTCATTTGATCATTTCGTTTCGGTTTTGTTTATTTAACTGCTAGTAACCAGAGAGTACTCACAAAATTAAAAACAAAATAATTAATAAATAAAGTACGTAATAGGGCTGTTGCAAGAATTTTTATATGGCTTCTAAGTACTAAATTTTAAAAGATATTGTTCTTTAAAGAGCCTCAAATTTGAAAATATCACGAAATGTGACGTCAGAGTAGGTACATACAGTTTAACATGTGACAAACTATCGCCTACTTTTGTTTATGTAATAACGTAAATAGTTTTCCTATTGGCTATGAATGTCGTGAGTATGTACTCCGTCGTCACTCATTATTATTTCTGGTGCCAATATTTTTATTTAATTAATTAATTAATTTAATTTACGAATTTTACAATAAATATTAATTATTATTTTTTTACTATGAAAAATATTGCATGAACTTTCAATTAAAATACTTTTTAAAAAATGTGAAATAGGCTCATTAGTTAATTTTAAATTATTTGGTTTTCAAAGAAATTGTCAAAAATAATGACAGAAATGAATAATTGTTTTGTCATTAATAAATATTCGTTAGTAAACAGTGTGAAAGTACTTTGTTATTTACGGATCGCTATCTATGTTTATGTATACTTTTAAAATAACTTTTCGACCATTAAACTTTCAATCGTCAGTAGTCAATGCTAAAAATAATGAATGTTGTGACGCTGCAGTTATATTCTATTAAAGATTTCATTAGTCACTGTTAACGGTAACGGTACTTTAAATTTTTCTTTCATCTGATATGACTTTAATTTTTTTTATTGCACTAACCTACCAAAATACTTTTTACTGTGTCACTTTATCGACTCTAATTGAAAAACTTATACCGTAGGAAAGATAAGTGTATTTAAATTTAATCACGTTTTCATAATTATGGCATATGATTTTTAAAACAGTTTATTTGTTATTTAAAATGGATGTGTCACCAGGCCTACACATAATTAAATCATATCCAACGCTAAGTAGTGCAAAACACATGTTTTTTTAGTAGCATGTCATGTACAACTCAAATTAAATATTGTCTTTATTACGACAAGATAATATTGTAAAATATACAGACTTCGTAATACATAATTTGTTTTATTCATATTTGCCGCATTTGTAATTTTTACTATTTACAAACAATGAGATAGATACTTCCGTATGTTAATGTAATGTGACAATAAGTTTTAATAGAAATGATTCTTTTGAAAATAAACAAAAACTAGTTATAAACACAAGCTTGAATATGCTGTGGTAAAAAACTAGAAAAACCACTTTTTGTTAATATTAAAATGCCATATTTTTCATCTTGGGTCATTCTATGCTGACACCCTGTATGTTATACAAGATTTTCCTTTGGATGAGTAGGATCTATTTTTATCTTAATCTATGTACATAAAAAATAGACTAAAAATAACATACGTAAAAATATACGTAGAAAAATTTTCTACACGAAATAGACATTCTTTGTTTTAAAAATAATTTAATTTTAATGTCGTTCCTCTTTTTTATTTTTATCCACTAATTTATTTTAAAACATACGTATATAGATAGTATATTACAAGAAAAAATCTGATGTGGCCAGCACATTACCTTCCGGCAATTTTATATATTTTGAACAAATCCCATACCAAAAGTTCTTTGGAATTCTATTTATCCAGTATAATCGTAACACAAACTTGTACTATTTTCTACAAATTCCATACCGAAAGTTTGGAAAAGATTCTATAAATCCAATAAAATTATAACACGAACATACACTATCTGAATTGCACTTGACATTGACATCTGTCAATTAGAATTATTTGAATATATCAGAGCTGTTTCCATGATTATAGCAAAGCTGGCTGATTTATGAAAGTTAGTCTCTTTATCATTCTGTAACTATATCTATTGAATATGAAGGAAAATTTATAATCAAACCGTAGAGACAATAAGATATTCTTTCATATTGATAATCACATAAAACGTCAAAAAATGATATTTAACTGCGATTTTTCAAGAAAAACTGTTAAGAACTTCAAATAAGGAAACTTTCGCTTGACCAGTTATAACTAAAATCTAATCATCTCTTCATATGGATGTAAAGAAGAGGATTGCGAAAGAATTATAATTTTTAGAACTGTAGTATTGGAGTTGTCGTCGGAGAAATACACACATACAGACATCTTTGTAAAACTAGTAAAATCTACGGACCCTAAACGTGCTTATTCATTAAAAACTCTCCACCGAAAAACTTTAAGAGCTTTGAATAAGAGAACTTCCGATTAACTAATTATAGCCAAAATCTAATTAGCTCTTCATGTGGATGTAAAAAAGACTAAGAAGAGGAATACGAAATAATTGTAATTTTTAGAATTGTACTATTGGAGTTATCGTCGGAAAAAAAAATTGTCACACACATACGGACACACGTACAGACATCATCGTAAAACTAGTAAAATCTAGGTTCCGTAAAACGTGCTTATTCATTAAAAACTCACCACCGAATTTTTTGACCAAAGACAATACCTTGCTTACCTAAAAGCAACGAAAGGAAAAAATACACGAATAAAAAATAAGTATGAGTATAATGTATTTTCATAATTTCTTTTTATGAAACTGCTTTTGATAGAATGATGAATTTTAATTATTACAATCTGACTTTATTTCTGTCCATTTACTGGTTCCGTTTACCACACACAAAGTAAAGTAAGAGGCAAGTAATAAAATAATTCTATAAATACCATCCACTTGTTCTATTTTCTGAATAAATAAAAGAGCAGGGGCACCAGCTCCAGCACCAGCTGTTTAATATTCACAACGATGCGGAATCCATGGCACTGACATTCGTACAGCATAAGCTTCATTAATTTCCTCTGTTTACATCTTCTATTTATAGTACACCGTTCGTACTAAACACAAATTCAAAATACGAATAATGTGGTGGTTAAATAAAATGTCTTAAAAAATTCTAGCTCATCAAAACTTATACAGCCCGATTCACAAAAAAGTTTCTACTCTAATTTTGACAGTTTATTTCTTAAAATATAGTCTAATCTATTCCTACTATTTGCCTTTATTGGTAATATTTTGAGGATTAAATTTTAAATACCAGAATAGAATAGAATTCGCTAATCCAAACATAACTTAAACTTTTTTGAGAATCGGGCTGATAATGTTTACGTTGTATTCTAAATCTTGGAAAAGTTATAGTTCTTCTCATTTATATTTTTATCTAAAGATCCGAATTCTCGTATATCTTTCTTATTTTACGAAATATGGGCCATATGTGCGTTGCTTCCCAATTTATTTTAGAAAACAGTTATTTATTGAAATACGAGACAATTCGTGCCGAGTATTTTACGGCTCCGAGTCAAGTAGACCTTTTACTGACGAGTGATGTATTAATTTTTTTCTGAAACCTTTGATTATAATAAAAATTAATTTTATGTCTTACTATATGTTATTGTTTTATAACAACCTCAACATTAGGTCCGTTATTGAGGAAATAATACTCTAGGGCGTATTAAGTTGCTATGGTAATGTTGACAACAAACTGAGGTTAATAATACTGATACTAACATAAAGTGCAGTTAAGGTTAAGAAGCATTGTGAATTGTAGTCGTTTATAATCATATTTGTTTCATCACAAATACAAACCAGCATACTTCTTATTCTTAGCAATAACATTGCTCGTCCATATTGACAGAAAAATACCACAAGAAATATATTTTTTGTTTGAAAAAATGCTTTGTTTACAGACACAAAATATTACCTAGATACCGCATTCACAGGCTACTTTGTAAGTTGTATTAAAATTTTGTGATTTATATTTTTGTTTGATAAATTCTAGTCAGATAAAATGTTTATTAAGAATTTCTAGTAAGACATAAAACGTTGAAGGCACCACGGGTGTTAAACGACAATAATGCCTTCGGTCAACGTACTCGCCTCGGGCCAGAGTCCCTTGACAGTACACTGTTGACCTCCGGCATTATTGTCCTTATAACAACCCTTGGTACCTTAATTACTATTACATTTAATAATTAAATTTGATTTTCTATAAATATATATTAGTTCTTCACTCGATGCTAAGGTAACAGAAAAATAAACAAAAACGAATTTACAGTAGTTCTGCATTTCTTTCCATTTGCAATGTCTTCCAATTCAAGAAGCGGCAGTAGAGGTTGCAGAAGACCTACTACCCAAAAAATACAAAATGAGGTACAACTGTTATCTGGGATTAACATCATGTAAATATCGCAACTATAAACATTAATGTCCAATAAAATTGAAAAAAAAAGGTTTTAATTTTTTCGTGACTAGTCAGGGACGTGATCAGGGAAATACAACTTTCGCTCCGGTTTCAGAAAAAATATTTCGAGTAAAAGTTGTAAAGAAATTTTAAATGAAAATTTAAAAAAAATCGATGGAGTCCTACACCATAATAACAAATAAGGATATGGGTCATTTATATTAAAACTAGATCTTAAAACTATATGAAAGGAACTATCCGAATACTATTAGTTTTTAAAATATTCGACTTTTTAATGCTCTTAACATCTACATTACACTTCTACTCTATTCCAAATTCATGTTACTTGCAAGCCTTCTGCTATCGTCTATTTTAAATCCGGAATCCATTTTCAAAAATGAATGTAGAAAATAGCGAAAGAACGGAAATAAACCAAATATTACTTGCTTGAATGTATGATACCGTGCCAGATAGAAACCATTTGTTCTTGTATAAAAGTAAAAGAAATGTCCAATGATATAAACTGCCAGTGGCAATCGAAACTTAATCTATAATACTATATGTAGTTTACCTAACCTAACTTATAAATTTATTAATTGAAGCGCATAGATGTAAAAGCAGACATTTGACATTTTGTAATAAAATGAGTTAGCCATGCATTCTTATGAGAAATTGATGAAGAATTCGAAATTTTAGACTTTCAGGAGCATAAACATACATTTTAAACTGTAATTTTCGTCTTAAATTTAGCCTTAGATGCAAAAGCAGACATCTGCGTACGGCATTCAAGTGTATAAGCAGACATTTGCCATTGGACGAATCAAGTTACGGGTCTTCATTCTGTGATCATATTGTTTACATTATAAGGCGAATTGAAAGACAAAAACGCTTTTGAAAGAAAAACAGCTAATTCAGAAGAAAATCAGCGTGATGAGGATGACATGGTGGTTTTGTCGGATAATGAACTCGACGTATTAAGAGTTTAGTTTTGTTCATATTTTCTGCTTACTGTGGTGATTCATAATTTTAAAAAAAATAATATTTTCTTTGGAATCTTTTTCTATTGTAAATTGCAACCCCAAATTTTCCTAGACTAAACTTTTTGGTGTTTGTACCATTAATATAGAGGCGCAAAACCAACCAGTTTCAGTTATAAAACCATATATGTCATTTTTTAAACAAAATATCTTTTTTTGTATAAATCCAACATTTCTGAATAAAACGTCTATTTTATTAAAATAATAAACAGAAATTTTTTAGGAAAACTGCAGATTGATTGGTTAGTTTTTAAGATCTTTGTAGGGTTTTTGTGTTTTACCCAAAACTATACTTGTCGTCAAATAAATATGGGCCAGAGATTTCTACTCTGTTACCAATTCCATTGGTCATGTTGAAAATTAATGTTACGAAAAAGCAACAACACTGTAGGACAAGGGACAGGGGGGGAGAAGGAAAAAAAATGAAAATCAGTCCATATTTATTTGAGGGCGATTATAGTTACGTATCTTTCGCATCTATACGATTCAATTGTAACCCTTTTGCAGTTTAAAACAAATGAACAGAGACATATTATACATCGTTGTACAGCTAAAAATATCTCTTTTTTATTGGTGTAACTTTCCAATATGGAGTCCATATAAAATTAAAACTTTGACATCATAACTCGAAAACTAACAGCGGTAAAAAAATTTTGAGCATCGCCATTCGAAAGAACATAAAAAGTGCCTTAAAGATGTTCTAAGTAAAATGTAGTATTGTTTCACACTTGGGAGATATTTCGAAAAATAAAAAACTTCGAAATTTACATTTTTGCCTTTATATCTGCATTTTTGCGCAAATAACAAAACAACCATTAACATGGTCTTCTAATGGGGGCAACTTTTGTTTAATTTAACCGACTTCGTATCTCTTATAGTTATCCTGAACATTCTGTATATTTGGGCCGCCTGACTTGTTGAAAATTAAAATTGTGGTGCATCTGCAACCGATTCGACGGTGTGCTGAACAAGTTGCGTTCAGTTTTGTGTCACTGAAGTTTTCGCTGAGGGTCAAACACCTTGCTATAAATATTCATAAACATGTCAATATAATTATCGTAGTTTTTTTATTATCCGTTTTTATCTGGTAATTTCCTAGCACGCATTCTTTGTGATTTCCGCCATAAGACAAAGTCTTCATTAAATAAGACTGGACTGGATGAAAAGAAGAGAAGACTGAATCAGTTCATTGAAACTATAACAACATTCATGAACTCGCAAAAAAGTTCATTTTTTACACTCTCTACACGAAATATATAATCATTAATAGTAATTTGATTACTATGTAATCGAAATAATTGTTACAGTCAATAAAATCTTATAAACTTGATTATGCTCTATGTTTCTCAATAATTACAATATCTCTTTTAACAATTTTTCTGTTTATTATTTTTTTATTGTTTTATGCTCATTTTAACGAACAAACAAAATTCTCTCACTAACGAGCTATTTTTAGACACAAATTACATGCTTAATAAAAATATAAATTTAGACACACATTTTAACTTCCACGTAAAACACACTTCATCGCTCAAAGCTATTTTTGTTTACATTTTTATAATCTGCTGTGAAGCAAAACAGAAAAAATCTCTTGTGGCCAGTATAAAACTGTCGTCACTTCTATTTTTTATTTTACATAAATATACTAGTATGTATAATATATATTGCAAAGAGATTTTATTTAATTCCACAATGACCGTATTACACTTTTTATTACTAGCATATATTACAAATAATGCGAAAACTATTCTTAAATTTTTGACACTGGCAAATATATTACTTTCCTAAATATAAATATATTATAAAAGTATCATCACATGTACTCATGTACACAGATATTGGTACTGATGACATATTCGTTCCGTGCGGTCTTTTACAAGGTACTCATTGCTGGCGTGGAGAGTGCACCACTGGGATCACTTTTGTACCTTTTAAAATTCGAAATAATTTTTGGCGTCAATTGGGATCGAACTCGGGTCACCAGATTCGCGACCAGACACTGAGGCACATTGCCACGAAAGTAATATAACCTCCGAGATTTATTAACCGTTTTTTTTTTAATTTATGAATCTGTAGAAGATATAATGAAAAACGGATAGCATAATTAATGTTCTTTAATAATTATGATTTATATTTATAGTATCATAAATCATCAAAAAATAATATTTTGACGTATTTTTTAAGAAAAACCATTTACTTCTCATATAAACTATTATTTCCGGTTATCTATTTGTAGCCAAAAACACAATACATCATTGTAAAAATCGGATTTTAGGGACCTTAAACTTGAAATGTGCGTGTTCAGTAAAACTATTTATTAAATTATTAATCTTCTAATTTCTAATCTAAATTCTAAATCTGTAAATCAAAGCAGAATATTATAGAGAATACGTAAGAAAAAATAAAGGTTTATTTGCATTGCCTCTCGGTTACCATCGGACATTCGAGCCCAAACTCATATTAGTTCGGCTTTTACATTTTCAACAAATAAATTATAAAATCTATATAAATGATGAGAAATTTCTACAAAATGCTTTTTATTGTGCCAGAAGTAATGGGTCTCGGTTCTCGGTAGAAGCTAATTCTGGACTAGATGATAACCCTTAAAATACCGGTTGAACTATTGTCACTAGTCATTTAGCTCACAGTTTTTAAAAATTTGAAGTCTATATTTAAAGCAGTCGAAAGAATTTTGTAGAAATTTCTAACAATTCGTGTAGATTTTATAATTTGTTGAAAATGTAAACCGGCCAAATTAGTATGAGTTTGGGCTCGTATGTTTTTTTGAAAGATATCTTTCCATACTATGCCAATCCAAATAATAAAATAATTATTTTACAACTGTTAAATTGAAAAACTCGATATTTGACTAATACATAATATTGAACTTACGAATTTTTAATTTTAAACGGCTTTGGTCCTTCAACAGTAATTCACGTCACCATTTTTTCCTTCCACTTCTGAAAAGCTCCCAACGCCAACTAATCTTCTTTAGGGATACTTTAAAAATAAAAATGAATTGCACTATTAATCTCTTCTTCTCTTTTATTCTGAATAGGAAGTCCTAAATAATAGTAAAAATTTATTTAAATGCAGTGGTGTTTGTAGATTGTAATTGGCTATCGTAAACTACTCAGTTTTACTTTTAAAAAGCCTTAACAAAAATGAAAAAATAAAAAAGAGCAAATTACCATCTATCCCGATTATGCTGAATTTGATGACACAGGATACATCAAGATGAGATAGTATTGATATATGTCTGCATTAACACAATTTTGAACAGAGAATAACTTTATTTTGTAGTATTAAATGATATTAAAACAGTAATAAAAATAATGGCTGGTAGTATGAACAAGTGATTAACGGTGATTAGCTAGGAGATGACTAGCAGGGTTTTAGCGCTGTTAATCGTTTATGGATTATTTTAGACAAAAATACTTCAAATAAAAGTTGCGTATAATTAATTTTTCTATAACTGCTATTGGAAGTATTTTTCTCTAAAATAATCCATAAACGATTGACAGCGCTAAAACACTGCTAGTCATCTCCTAGTTAATCACCCTTAATCACTTGTTCCTACTACCACCACAATTATATTTGTAAACTTATCATTTCAATAAAAATAAAATATTTTATTTTATTTACAAAAAACTTTCGCACCATACAAATAAAACAAATTACGATAACTTCCCTACTTTATCGTCAAGATTTCAAAAGTATGATTCAACGACACTTATGCACTGTCATATACCATAACCTCAGTACCATCTAACTATCTAACAATTACTTTTAGGAAAACTAACTCTGTGGTATCTCTCCCGCCGTGGCATCTTTCCCGGAATTACCCTAATTCAAACGTGAACTTCGTATTATTTAAAAAATCCATAAAACGATTCATGTCAATAATTAATTAGGCAGATAACATCATCTAGATATCTAGAACAAAGTATTTCTAGTTCTAGACTGTTATGGAAAACTTGTCAACTAATGCAAAATAATATTATATTATTTATATTAAAAATACCGGTTATTTAAAAGTGAAGGTGCAAAAACATGAATGATTTCGAGCTTGGCCTTCAAATACTTAGGAAGTGAATTCTAAATATAGTTGTAATTATACTCGACTTGTGTGATATCAGGAAAAATGCTCCATATAATTATCAATACCCTTACAGAACAATTTCTTAAGAGTAAATTTATTCATACAGGCCAATTATAAGCGGGTTTTTATTGCATATCTGTATAAACTGCGTAATTTTTAATACTTCAGAGATGAATGAATATGAATAGGAACTAGTTAAACGCTGTGTCATATCACGGCATTGATATCGTTTTTGCAATCATAAATTTATATCGTTACTTCAATACTAATACTATAACAACTATATAAATCCGTTTCCAACAATGACATCAGAAAAAGCGAATTGGTTTACGTGTTTAGCATATCATTTTTTCAGGAATCAAAGTGCACCGATTTAAAGAAACGGGAAATAGATCAGTTCCTATTTACAAATTCCGTCTTACGGATGCATGTTTCCTATAGTCCGTAAAGTCATGGATAATTGGAAATATCAATAAAATAAAGTACATCATGTACTTTGCTATTAATGTGAGCAAGCGGGCAAAGCTCAACGTAGATGGCAGCATCAAAGTTATGAACTGTCGCCGCTTATAATTTTGAATGTTAATTATTATAATTTTTATTAGTTGTATAACTAAAAATTCATTTTTCTCAAAATGATTTGCACAAACAAATACTTGTTTTATATTTGGAATTAAATTTTATTATTCTTTTCTTTTTTCATCCTTTAGTAAACTATAAGAACATAACAAGAACTCAATATTTAAAAGAAGAATCCAAATACAAGATAATTTTACGTAACTGTCACTTTTAATACCGGATTCTCCAATTATGAGTACTTTGAGTTAGCGCGCATACTAAAGTGCACAAATTTTATTATATAGTTCTAGAAAGTTCATCGCTATGGTGGCGCTATAGTTACTCTATATCACTACCGTCTGCTCCCATTGCACCACTTGTAGTTAAATTTTAACTGTTGATTAAATTGACAATATTGTATCGAAACGAAATGCCAAATGAGTTGTTAAATATTCACCCCAATTCTGTAAGGAAGTTGTTAAATCTCAGCAACATTGCTGAAAATTATAACCAATAGAAACAAATGTAAAGGCTGTCATTTTCATGTTTCATTCAGCGTTCGCAATTATTATTGCTTATTTACTATAGCAATGTTGCTAAGTTTTAACAACTTTCTTACAAAATTGGGGTGATTGTCAAAATATCGATATGCACTTTTTTGTTAACAAGTAGCTAAGACATTAACTAAATGCCATTTTTTGGTGTGATAAATTCCAACGACTAGTTTTTAACCAATCATGATGCAAAACACTTGAAAATTCAACCAATGGGAACAGTATTATACTGATAAAACCTTGTTACCCCGATAAAACCCCGTTACCCCGATAATTTTCCGCTACCAAGTAAATAAACAGTTGTTATGGTTTATAACTGTCAGTGTGACAATTAATGTGTCAAGTTTCATTTTGCGGTGTCTTTGGAATTTATCTCACCAAATACCACACGACCTCTCAGATTTTCTCAGATAAACTTTTATTTTTAAGCACTCATTTTTTTTGCTTTTAAGCAAAATCACTCAAGCAAACTGACATTAGGTAAAACCCCTTCTCCTTCGGAGTCGGGATTTTACCATGCAGTTTGCTTTCGTGTTTGTTGCTAAGCAAAAAAAATTCGTGCAAAATAAAAATTTATCGATAAAATCAGGAGGTCTTGTGATATTACTTCTGATAAATTCCAACGACTAGTTTTTAACCAATCATGATGCAAAACACTCGAAAATTTAACCATTGGGAACAGTATTATACTGATAAAACCTCGTTACCCCGATAATTTTCCGCTACCAAGTAAATAAACAGTTGTTATTGTCAGTGTGACAATTAATGTGTCAAGTTTCATTTTGCGTTGTCTTTGGAATTTATCTCACCATATACCACACGACCTCTCAGATTTTTTCACTCTCTCAAACTGACATTAGGTAAAATCCCTCCTCCTTCGGAGTCGGGATTTACCATGCAGTTTGCTTTCGTGTTTGTTGCTAAGCAAAAAAAATTCGTGCAAAATAAAAATTTATCGATAAAATCAGGAGGTCTTGTGGTATTACTTCTGTAGTGGTAGCACGAACTTTAGAATTCTATCATAGAAAGCAGGAGAATGCGATTTTAGTTTTACGAATCTTGGTAGCATGCACTTTAGAATTCTATATTCACTTTTTGTTTCGCGAATTATCGCATTTTATGCTATTAAAATAAAAAATATTATGACATGTGTATATAATAAATGTATAAATTATATGTAAATTGGCTTTGAGTGGAATTTTGGCAAAATAATGACATTACTTTGACACTTTCGCTTCGAGTTGTTCGCTTGCAGGCGAATATTTTGAGACACGCATGCTACCAAATTTTAGCTTCGGGGCGAAAAGCGAAAACAAATGCCTCATTTGATAGAATTCTAAAGTGCGTGCTACCACTACTGATAATGTTCTGAATTCTACTACCGGTTTCGTCGGAACCCATATCATCACTGTATTTTTTTTTTATATATATAAAATGGTATAAGAATTTTCATAATTTCTAAAAGTAATTTACTTAAATTAGCTATACAGTGATGTCTAATACTTGCATTTTCATTATAAATTAGTTATTTGTATTTCAAAATTATGAAACTGTAATGCATTCTGTTTGTTATCATATTTATAGGTATATACCTTCTTTGTTGACGTTTATCTGATTTACCATTTGTTTTTCATTATTTTGATCACGCAGAATTAAGAATAGTTATTTATACAACAAGCTTTATGACATGAGGTCAAGTATATGGACCGAATGCCATAAAGCTTGTTTACATTTAAGTTGCATACATTATTTTTATACGGCCTTAAATAACATTATTGAAACAAATTAGAAATTTGACAGACGAGCAGTCTACAATTTAAACACAACAAATACCGAGTTTACATTTGACAGATAAACTCTGAAGCTGAATACTGCAGTACTCAGTCAATATTGTCAATATGAATGTATAGAAAAAACAAAATTTAGGTAAGACAACTTAAATGCCACATGTGTATTGATGGTCGAAGCTCTTGTAAAGTACCTAAATAAAATTCGAAAATCGTTTACTTTTTACATACTGCAGTTCATCCCATTTTTAATAGGGTCCTGCGTTCAAATCGTATTCGTTCATAAATCCTTCTTTATTACTTATACTTAATACATTCATGTACAGTAAAAATTTTTTAAGAAGTCCGATCAAGGCCATCTGAATTTTATCTATGAATTAAGATTTTGTGCTGTCAAATTTAGTAGTGTCTTTTACTTGGTTTTTATGAGGGTACATAATAGGTGCATTCTTTTTACACACAATCTCATTTCATCTCAGCTCACCTCAGTTGTCTCAGTAATTTTGACAGTTCTATTTGTCCCAACTGAGATGAAATGAAGTGAGGCGGATTCCTCCCCCCTTGCCGATACTGAGCTACCTTGCGGTGTGATGCTTGTTGAGTGTCTTACCTCAGTTGAGGAGTGGGGGTCTTTTTTCAATGTTATTTTTTATTTAAAAATGAATATTTAAGAAAGTGTTAATGTTGATGATTTAATATTGATAAGTGAAATTGTATGTCTTTAATTCTAAATTTAATAAATAAATTGAATTGTTTTATAATGTTATTTGCAATGAAAATTCGTACGATGTATTCTTTGACATTTCATTGTCTTAGCGGGTCCACCTTGTCAGATATTTAAAATAAATTCGACAACATACTGATAAATAAAACATAATAAGAGAAAGAAAACAGAGAAAGATAATAGGTATTCCGTTCTTTCTCTAAATTGTGTTCTATTTGTTAAGCAACTATCTCAGCTCACCTCACTTCAATCTCATCTCATTTTGAGAACAAGTGAGGTGAGATATTGGCAGGACCGGATTAAGGTATTTTCGGGCCTGAGGCGCTAACAATTTTCGGGCCCCTAGAATAACATATAAGACTCCAAAAATATAATTTATTTCAAAAATCAACAGAAAAACAATTACAACAGAAATAAACTCATAAAATAAGTAAAATATAACTCTAAAAAAATAAAAACTCGACAAAATGGTGCCTTATCCGGGCCCCTAACAGGGCCGGGCCCTGAGGCGCGCGCCTCATGCGCCTCATGGTTAATCCGGCACTGGATATTGGTAAAAAGAATGCAGCTAATATCTTGTGTACCTACCTCATAAAAACTATGTAAACGACACTACTAAATTTCACAACATAAAATCTTAATTCATAGATGCAATTCGTAGATGGCCTTGATCGGACTTCTTTCAAAAATTTTACTGTATTTAAGTTATGAAAATAAAAAAGCTAGGTTTCCATTCCACATGCAAAGATTATTGGCGCCAATTTGTCGCCAGTTTTATGACGCCAATTTTAGTGGCACCAGTACCAGTATATGTTTCCACAATTTCTTTCAGTTTTCAGCTGGCACCAAATTAAAAATGGCGTTAATTGAGTTACTTCAAGCCAGAGTTGGAAAAAATCATGATTTATTTAAAAAAAATAAAAAATCATTGATTTTAAAAAAAATTAAATAAATCATGATTTTTTGATTTTTTTATTTTTAAAGATCTAGTGGTGTTATTGTACTTTTTTAATTGTTTTAAAAGCAATATAAATATTTTATTTCATAAACGAAAACGAAATCTGCAATAAACCCCAAAAAATGCATTTGAATTTTTGCATAAATTTAGTATATAACTTACGCGCGCGCGTCTTTTTAAACAATGCATACCTAAATAAAATAGGTCAAAACATGTAATCAGTAATCTGGTAGAATTAGATTACAGTCCAATTGTTGTTATTTATACTTTTGTAGTAAATAAATTCATTTTTATTACAATTTGAATCTTTTTTTTCATCTGTGATTAAAATCGGTGATTTTTTTAAAAAAATTATTTAAATCAGGCCAACCCTGCTTCAAGCAAGCAAATATCTGTTGAGCTCTAAAAAATACTTAATATTTTAGCTTTAGCAGAGTTTACATCAAAATCTTTGACCTAGCCAGTCATAACCTCAACAATTTTTCTCATGCATCTTTTTTATTTCGATCTTTATGGGATGATTTTTTTTTATTCCAAAGGCATGAATATTGCTCGTATGTCTCTAGAAACTGAATTATTAAGGTGGATTTATAACAAAAAACATAGAACATAATTTAGGACAGATTAATGTAGCATAGAAAACATAGAATTTTGACAGGGGGTTTTATAATTTCACACTGTCACACAAAACCTAATAAAAATAAGAAATAAAATAATAATAAGAAAAACATGATGTATGTCTTTGACTGTGAAATTTTTTATAAATTTTGTCAGATTTGATTTCTAGTTCGTGTTGTTATTTGGTTTTGTTATTTTTGATTAAATTTATACAAATAAGTGTGATGTCGTCCATTTTAATTAACAAATGCCTGACGCGTGTTTCACCCTCGTGGCGGTATTTACAAATATTTATTCGGACTGCCACGAAATGTTACGAAGATGCACGAAAAACATAAGGCGCACAGCTCAGGCCGCTCAGGCATATAGAAAATTATTGGTCAATTCCTATCACAGACCATCTACACTGTTCTGTGTTCTGTGTTAGTTACAGATCCACCTTTTAGTTCCGGTGATTATTTTTTTGAAGCTTTTGCCATTGCACTAGCATGTTGTGTCTCTAAATGGCGCCAAAAGTATAACTGCTTCATACTTTTACTGGCGCATTGATTAGTGATATCAGTCCTTTGGCGCCAATTGAATTAGTATGTTTCCATATGCAGCTAAATTAGCGCTAGACTAGTGGCGCCAATAATCTTTGCAAGTGGAAACCTTGCTTTAGTTCCACATTCTCTCGTCTCAGCGAATGGGCGATAGCGTCACCCGCGTAAGTGTGTTAAGAATGAAAATGCACTGAGAAAACAGTTAATGTCGTAACAATTAACTTCTTACTATGTAATTTATGATTTTGAAATCCAGTAGTAAAGTTATAAAGCTCGTAATGTGTCATTAACCGTTTATATCCCCATTGATTCCAGCTGAAGGAGCAAGCCTTGTCGGCTGTGAACCCACATCTGTACACCATAGCAACTCTCACAGGACACGCGTGTTTAGCAGTCGGAAAGTACAACATCGGTAAGTTCTTTTCTTCTCTTTCTCTCCTCCAAACAAGTTTAGTTTGCTTTTTGCCCAACGCAACACATTCGCTGCTGAAAAACTATTGACTAATTTTGTCCAATTAATTACTATCATAATTGACAAATGAGCTTCCTTTCAGATCTAGTTTTTGAGCACAGTTGCAAGAATAAGAAGTTATTTATAGTAATCAAAGCCGGTATCAGAATGTCTTAATAGCAGACAGCAACGTGAGTTAATGTTATTACAAATGATTGTTGATGTCCTGAAATTATTATATGTTTATTGTTATTATTAACAAGATAACTGCTATGCAAATCACATAATATTTTTTACCTGTTCATTTTAGTCGCTTAATTTATGTCTATATGTAGATAAATAATTTAATATTAATTGTAACCCCTTACAACAATTTAAAAAATCAAATGTAGCCAGCATGTTACATTCCGTCAATTCTATGTATTTTGTACAAAATCCCATAGGTACCAAAAGTTCCTTAGAAAAGATTTTATGTATCCAGTACAATTGTAACATATAGGTACTATTTTCTACAAATTTCATGCCAAAAATTCATTGGAAAAGATTCTACAAATCCAATAAAATTATAACATGAACATACACAATGTAAATTGCACTTGACACTGACATCTGTCATTTAGAATTATTTGAATGTATCAGCTGTTTCCATGATTATAGCAAAGCTGGCTGATTTATGAAAGTTAATCCCTTTATAATTCTTTAACTCTATATCTACTGAATATGAAGGAAAATATATAATCAAACCGTGTAGACAATAAGATATTCTGTCATATTGGTAATTAAAAAAAATTTCAAAAAATGATATTTAACTTCGTTTTTTATAGATAAACTGTTAAGAACTTCAAATAAAGGAACTTCCGGCTTACCAGTTATAATCAAAATCTAATTAGCTCTTCATATGGATGTAAAGAGGAGGAATACGAAAGAATTATTATTAATATTGAAGTTATCGTCAGAGAAATTTTTGTCACACGCACACACATACACACATACAATCATCTAGTAACCATTAAATTAGTTTTCTGACATAATTTTGTGTGCAGAATCAAATTCTGATAACGTTAAAATTCTCAAACTAATATTTTATTTATATATTCATATACCCATTTTTGAGTAAAAAATCTCGGAGTTTTCAAAATTCAAATTTGTTTGTTTTTAAATTTTAATGCGCTAAAACCAAATTTTCAAACCGCATCTCGATATGTCGTTTCGTTCTAAGATTTTTGCATTCAAATTTAAATCAAGAAATTTCATTTTTATACCCATAACCCAAAAATAGGTCGAGATACAGATATATCACAATTCGAAAAATTTAGATAAGTAAACTACATTTTAGTATTTTTTCCAAAATTTGAAAAACCATCAATTTTTGCGATTTTCAACCATTTTCATAAATTTTTCTTTTAAAATCGAACCAGTTCAAAATTTATGAAAAATGATATAGCTATTTCGCCGGTAGAATCGATTTTTTAAATGTTGTTTTCTAGCGTACAAATACCCTATTTTAATGTGCTCCTCAAAATTTTTATTGTTCATTTGTCTAGAGCTTAGAGTATAAAATAGGACTAGAGAGAGCGTAAAGTATAGATGTGGACAGAGTTTTTGTCGCCATGAGACGGAAGGGGAATCTCGTGGCCGCCATCTTGGGACGATCTACAATATAATGTATTTAAGTGCACGTTCTTCAGTTTTGTTACAATAATACAATAATGTAACAGAAAATGAAGCTATTTGTAATCAGCAAGCATTAATTCAGTCAGAAATGTATTAAAATTAATTCAATTTAAATTTGAAAGACCCAAAAAAATTAAAATTCTTCAATTTAAAGTGAATTGCGATTAAACTTTAATAAAATATTTATAGAAATTAAATGAATAATGCATAGAACTGTTCCAATTTTATGACAATTGTAATGATTAAAATAGAAACGTACAAAAACTGGGTACCGAATAGGCAAATAATTTAAGGCTAGAAATTTCATATAAAAATATAATGATGTTTACAATACAAATAAATACGTAGCGAAGTACAAACATATTTATTACAAAAATAAGTTAATATTTTCATATGAAATATGTAAAGAATATAATAAAATATGTTAACTAAACATTAATAATATGTAGAAGTAAAATAATACTTACTTGTGAATTGTGATCACTTTTTCCTTTTCTTTTTCTTGTTGTTTTAAAGTTTTTATGGGCGTTCCGTTCTTACAACCGAAGGCACACAAGTTGGCATATTATTACAAACGTTTTACACCCAAATAACACAAAATACAGTCGATTATTAACGTAAAATAATCAAATAGCCATAGAACGCTTGTATATACTGATCTTCCCAAGATGGCCGCCGTACAAACACAAGCTTACCCCGCATGACATCACCTTTGAGTGTTTAGACTCCCTCTATATGTATATATATATTTTATAACTCTATGGTCTAGAGTGTAAGTAGCCTATTGTCATGTTCCCTTTTAACAATTATTGGATTATAACGCATGGTGTACTTCGTTGGCAAAAGCAGTCATTGCATTAATACAACAATAATTTTTCAAAAATTTTCTTTTTATTTTTCAGTTGTGGACAACGGCCCTGCTCGTAGAAGCAACCATTCCAACAACCTCCAAAACCTAGCCGATGTAATCGGCGACCCCTTCGAAATATCCACTCTCCGTTTGGAAGACCTGCACTTCCACCGGGGTACCGCTCAAGGAGACGACATCCTCCAATCCAACAACAAGCCTAGCACTCAAACGACCCGCGGCCATCAGAGCCCAGCGGCATTCCTCCTATTGGCCTCAGGGTTGGACAAACACGGATCCGGAAGTTCAAGTCCGTTGAGGTTTTCGCATCTGGATATCGCAGGGTCGTCGGGACACTTCCCGGATGACCCAACAGGCGCGCCCGTGTTGGCGTTGGCAAAAATGTATTTGATGTAACCAAAGAATTCCAAAGAGGGTAATTAAGGCAGGGTTTGTGTACTTTTAAATAAATCATTTTATGTTGGTTATATGGTGTACTTATTTCTTCTCTTACATGATTTTAATATTGTAGCCGGAGTAATCAAATGACCAAATCGGGCAAGAGAGTTGTGAGAAATTAAGATAAAGTTTGTTTAAATATTATTAAGTATTTAATGTGTAGAATAGGGTCTTCCCAAAAAAAAAAAAAAAGTTCAATTTTATTTTGTTCATAATATAACTTTAAGTTATTTCAATCATATATCGTACAATATTTCTCGAAATTATTATTACTTTTCATTCATAATAGGCTATTCCACAGTAATCAAAAATAGTAAAAGTTTATTGAAAATAAGAATGATAATAGTTAAAGGATAAGGAAAACCATATTTCTTTTATTATAAATTATTCCTTCTAGAAGACACGGGGAGTTTTGCTTTTGATGATGCAGGAAATGTGTACGAGTGTTTGAGCAAATAGGATCCAAGTATGACCTCCGATTTTGAGAAGCCCCGCCCTGACTAAGAATATACTTCTTCGGGTGTGTCGGATTTGTTCGGTTGCTGTTCGGGTGATGTTCTAATTTCTTTATTTTTATAAAATGAGAAAAAAAGTGAAATAAATTAAGTGAAGTAATTTATTTTATGTCTAATAATGAATTATAATATTACAATTTAAATATACATTATTTTGTAATTTGTTTAACAATTTTTCGTGGTTTGTGAACCACTGTTTGTTTACTTCTGGTATATCCACATTACCTACGTCAGAAAGCAGATTTAAAATTCGGACCTTAATATCTCGCTTATTTGGAGGAATTTTTAATTCAGACTTTCACATGTGGTCTTATATTTTTATGTATTTCAAGAAAAAAAATTTTAAAAAATGTCGTGGAATAGCCTATTTTAACAAAGTTTCGCAGCATCAAATTCTGACGTCACTTAGCAATGAGTCCTATAGTTCGACCAAGTTAGATAATATAGCTGATGTATCATTTACTTTTCGTTTCCATTGTTGTTATTATGATTAACAATTATTTAATTTCATAGAGATGATCAGCTATTAATGAATTAGTGTAAGATACTGCTTTTTTGAGAACTATAAATAATGTATTCATTATGTTTTCTGTTTGTACTTCGTTCTATATATGGGTTTGTAAAATGTCATTTGGCGGTCATATATGTCATATGTTACCAAACACGTTGTCTAGTCCAGTTCCTTATTCTTGGTTATCTGAGTGTTTGATCATTGTTAACAGGTAAAAACACTTGTAGGCGAAAATGGTTGTTAAATATTGTATAGTAGTTCCAGATTTGGCCACTAGAAGGTAGAATATGAACCTACATTAACAACTGTGCTTATATTTTCAGACCCCATTATGGCACATGATTCATATTTTTTTACAATTTTATTTTAATTTAGTTTTCTTTAACAATAATACACTTCATCATTCTTTCCTTCCACTTATTAAAAACTCCCAACCAATGTTCTTTTGGAATGCTTTTAAAATAATCATGAATTGCAGCCATCAGTTTCTTCCTCAGACATAAATTTTCTTCCCCGTAAAGTCCAAAAATAATCAAATCTGGTGAGTATGCTGTCTGGTTCTGGTTAACTCAGGACAGTATTTTAAAAATTAATTAACAAAGTTTTTACCAACTTAACTTTTCAAATTAATTTCAATTGACAGATAAATAACTATACAGGTGTTTCACGGATATGGGACACCCCAATTATTTTCTTAATTATTAGGAATAGCAGAAAATCATTCAAATAAAAGTTGCAGTAGATCAAGGGGGACATTGAAGAAAAAAAAAATTTTAACCAGTGGTTCTCAAGTTACAAACAAAAGTTATATTTTTTTAAATGGGATATTATACATTTTTAGGCTCATTCGACAGAGTATTTTTTTGTGAATTGTACCATATAAATATTTTATTTATAACAAAAATATTGAGAAAAATTCATTTGAAAATTAAATAAATTTTATTTAACATAACACAAAACAGTAGGCCATGATCATTAACAATTTTTGCAATTTCTCTTCAGCTTAACAATTATCTATTAATTTAGGAAGATGGTAGATAAATGTTCACTTGAACAGAAATTATAGTAAAAATAACTAATATAACTCAACTGATAAACCGTTCAACATTTTATTTTATTTTTCAATTCTATGACTACTGCATATTGGTTTTGTGTGTGGAAAATGGAACCGTTCTACAATTACAGGCCGGAACACGAATGAAGACCTACCGATAGAATGTTAGTACTAATCATTATAAAGTTTATGCGCTCCGTTTAAATCCACATGAAATACAATAAATTTACTTTGCACTTACCTAATATAATATATATCAGAGATTGTAAATATGCAAATTTACCAGCAATTACGTAAAATATGTATAAAAACTCGTTCACCGGTAGTTTGCAGTTTTTTTCATTAATTACTAATATTTAGTGAAAATAAAAAAAATCTGACAAAAAATATTAAATGAAAGATATTTAAATATAGTATTTGTTTTTTAGGTTTTAGTAAATACGCTATTTTTGAGCATAATCCAGTTCATTGGGTCGACACTATTTGGTCGACTTGACTTCATACGCCTGTTTAAATATTTACCTCTTACTTTTTCTTTTTGAACATATATTTTTTTAAATAGAAATTCTGTGCCATCGTTGATATAAAATAACGAAAATTATTAATTTAATATTTTTTTGTTTATAATAATAGGGATCCTATACCATTTTTCTTTTATTTTTTTCTGTAAGAACAGGATAAAATAAGAATTTTAGTGCAAACGCGACTTAAAAATTTTATGTAATAAGCGAGATATGAATTTTTAAAGTTTAAGAATTTGGTTCGTGACGTAGCAGGTACTAACAAGTGATCGACAAACAATGGGACAAACTGTTAGTTATAGAGGGAACGATTTTTTTCATGTTTGCTTAGCTGAAATGTTTTTATAAAAAAACTTATACGTTGTATTCATGAAGAATTAAGTATAACATAAATAATAAGCATTTTTTTCCTAATAAATTATAGAACATTGAAACAGTTTGACAATATTATTACACAAAGTACGACGACGGATGGCGCTAGTGTTTGCCTGTTTTGAAGTTTCAATTTAATTTAATTAATATTATTATTAATTTAATTAATATTACAAATTGATTTAATTATAAATATATTATTATTGTTAATATTACTAGATGTTATAATTAAACAAATTCATCAAACACAAAATTGTTAAATGTTTTGTTAGGTTATAGAACAACATGACATTTCATATTCTTTTAAAAGTGACCGCTGCAGACGTGCGAATCTCCTTTTTAAAATCAAGCGACCAATCAAATTCTTAGTACCTAACGCGTCATACCCAATTAGTAATCAGCTTCAATCGCTTGTAGTTTGTGACCTAGTCAATATTTAAAGAAAAAATTTTCAGTAATACTCATTAATTTATGAATATTTTCGTCTTCTTATTTAAGATAGTTAAAATATGACTATGGTATAGGACCCCATTTAACGTAAACTTTACTGTAAACATTTTTTCATGAAATCGTCATGTAACCTACTACTTCCCTGCCGCAAAATTGGCAGGGAAATTGAATTTCCCTGCCTAGGCAGCAGAAATATTAAATATGTCCAATACTTATAAAGCCTAATATGGAAATGGCACGAGGTCTTGTGCTAGCCACAACAGATTTTTCTATATTTTTTATAGATAAATATATGAAATAATATATTTTATAAACCCCAGAGCCTATAAGTTTAAAAAATTAATAACACTCGGTTTAGTTTCACAAGAGAAGTATATTTTTATATTATTGTACAATGGGGTATTCCACTCATTATTTTTTATTATTTTATATAAAACTTCATTCAGTTTTGAAGCAATTCATAGTATTAAAAAAATCTTAATTGTTTCTAGTTTAACAGTATTTTATTTTCGAGAAATCAGTGTAACGTCACATTCCCCCTATACTTGTCTTTCTCACACACACTGCATTGAGTACGCTACGAGAGAAAGATAACAATTGTATGACGTCAATTTTCCCTTTTAGCAAATGTGAAATATCTCGTAAAGTAATTATTTAAAAAATGTTTTCATTGTTTAAACTATTATTTATTGAGCCATACTTTAAGTTAAATTGAAATTTTTCTTATTTTTTTTTATTATGGTGAAATACCCCATTTCGCCAGTTGTACTGGCGGGAGGTATAGTGTTCGCCACTTCAGATTTTTTTAATCATAGCAAGCGACTAGTACACACTTTGTAAAACAGCAAACACATATATCTGCAGTGTGTTATTTCTGCCAGTCAAGAATTGAAAAGTTTATTATTTGTCATTTCAACATGGTCATCATTGTGATCCTTCCAGCTCGTGCGTGTTCAACTACCTGAAGATATACAACTACCCCGTTGTGTTATTTACTGACTCATTTGTAGCTACTGTTAACCCTTTGGCGCATCTTGTAGGTATTTAAATGGGCTGTAATCCAGCTCTTGAATCTGCCACCACCCGCAGCGATGTCCAGGTAGCCCGATGACCACTGGCTACTGTCGACGTGATTGTCCTTTGCCGCGTGCCTACGAGATCCACCTGGGATTAGGGTCTTCAATTGACCGTCATAATCCTTTCTTCTCTTCCAGGAGGAGAAGGCTATGACCAGGCGAACAAATGCCAGACGGAGAACGGAGTATTTAACTTTACAACTGTCATTTTTCTTCCAGTAAGTAGCGAGGATTACCTACTGTAATGCTTTTAGTAAAGATGGAAATTATTAATACATAAATCATGTTTAAAGGTTTGGGAATATGACTGCTAGGTCTTATGATAAATTGAAAGGGGTTTATGGTTGACATATTGACCTAAATATGAAATTCTGCTAATTTTCTGCAAATTCCCAAGGTTTACAACTCTAATATGGGTTTGTGGAGATTTAAATGTGCGTGGCACATAAAATAATAAATCATTTTAATATTCTTAATCCTTTACACGCTTATATTCGGTTATGGCAAGAAAAATATTGGGTATTCTTCAATATATTTCTTTGTAATTTGACTGTATGTCATTGAATATTAAGTTTTTAAATGTAATACAAAAATATTTAAGGGGTCAATTAAAAAAAAATCTGTTGTGGCCAGCACAATATCTCTCGCCATTTCCATTTTATGTTATGTAAGAATTGTATTGCACTTCGCTATCGAACCGTCCTTTTATAACAAAAACATTACAGAACTTTACTCAAATATTGTATTTACATGTACACATACAATGGAGGATTACGGCTCAATCGAATTAAAGGAAAATAGTTAAAAAATACGAATGTATATGCTGAGTAACGAATATTAATAAAAAAAATGAAATGGTATAATTGAGATATTTCGGAAATAAAGGGTTTTTTGTTATAACGCTTCGACACTAATATGAAAATATTTTGATTGGCGACCGAGAAACCGCCTATACATGCATTACAAATAGCGTGTTAGGAGGTGGGATTACTACCAATGGAAGTTAAAAAATTCAAATTCGAAAGGAGGGACTAACATTCCTGTACTACAGTTTCCAAACAGTTTATATTTTAACATAAATTTCTTGCATTAAACTTAATAATTTAAATACACCTGTAATTATAAAGTATGTATACTTATACAGTGTTATAATATTCATTTATTTTTATGTAAATATTACTTAAAATAGCATATATTTCAAGAACATTTAGGTCCATGATGAAAACAGTTTGATATAAAAACACATAAATGTGACGTCACGTCAATCTTTTCAAAATTCGGGAGACCATAACTCGCTTATTAATAGGATTTTTTTAACCGGATTTTCATCAATAGTCTTAGTTTTCCTAATATTTTCAGATGAAATTATAAAAAAAAATGGTGTAATCCCCCATTCTAATTACATCTATTTTTCATTGTATGAGGTAGTTCCTAAATGTCCAACTCATTAGCAAGATTGGCAGTTTTTCTTTTGGATATATGCATTTTACCTACAATTTTAAATATTTAATTAATAAATTAATAAGAAAGATTAAATGTACTTCGCACAAAAAGCTGCAACTGAAACTGTTGATTTTTGACACTGACATCTATTATTTACAAACTATGTTATAAACATTTGAATTTGTCAACTGGTTTCGTTAGTGTCTTGGCCTCTGCGATTAGATTATTCTATATATTACAGTGCCTTTATCTCTAAATCTATACAAAATATAATAAAATTTTTAAATGTATCAGATGTAGAATTTTATGTTCTTCAATAATAGTAGTAACAGAAATTTTCAAAATATAATATTTAGAAGATTTTTTTAAAAAAACTATTTTTCCGGTTGTCCAATTGTTACCAAAATCTAATCAGCTCTTCCTAGGATTGTCAGCACACACACACACACACACACACACACACACACACACACACACACACACACACACACACACAGAGAGAGAGAGAGAGAGAGAGAGAGAGAGAGAGAGAGAGAGAGAGACATCATCGCAAAAATGTTATAATCGGATTATAGGGACCTTAAAACGTGCTTATCCACTAAAATCTGGATATGCGAATTTTAGCATGATTCCAATACCTACCTCTCTTAGCGGGAGATAAAAAGTAGTTGATTTTTTTATAAAATCGTGAAAACCATCTCATTTAATAACTAGAGTAATATAGAATAATATAACTTTTCGTTCATTAATTTGCTAATAAACTTCCGCGACTGTAAACACGAAATAAATTTGTGACATCAGAACTTCACAAAGACATTTCTCTCTCTCTCTCTCTCACACACACACACACACACACACACACACACACACACACACACATACACACACATTTATGCTCAACATGATTTCTGTTTAGCAGTTGTTGCATGTAAACCCAAAACAGCAAGAATATATAAAACAATATAAAAGAAATTAGAATAGCTATTAATCTCAAAGGATCTTAAGTCAATGAGTCACTTCTATCTGATAATTCCGTTTCTTGCAATCACTAGTATTAATGTGATAATAAATTATTAACATCGTAAAGTAGCAAAATTTGTACATGATCAAACATGTGACATCAATATTTCTTTTTTATTCGGTCATAAATCTTTTTAAATATATTCCACTATATGTTCAGATTATTAATAAACTAATTATAAATGAAACAAAATTTCATTTTAATTTTTATTTTCTCAAATATATCCTTGACCTTGTTTCTATTATTGCTTATTTAAATACAATAATTATTTGAATATCTCTTCAAATTTATAACTTCAATAACAATTTCGTTATAAATTTTTTAATCGTATATCGAACTCATTCATATCTGAAGATTTCTTGGTTCAAATTTATTAGGCTTTTGCACTATTAATTTAATCAATTAAATTATACTAATAGATTAATTTTTTACTAATGTTTTAATTAATTTTTTACAGTATTGAACAAAACATATTTCCTTAGTCTGGCGTCTTAGTCTAAATTCCTATAGTTTTTCAGTAATTACAAAAAGAAATATATGTACTTGAATTTGAAGAGTGAATTTGGTATTTTGAATTTTTATTGTCACTCTTCTAGTACTAGACTAAATTTAATTATTCAATTATTTTAAACTGTCAAAGAATAAACATACTTATTTGTACTTAAATTTAATTCAAGTTTATTCTTTATTGACAGTAAAGCCCTCATTTCTACCGAATGTTTCAATGCACAATGATTAGTACATAAGACTTAATACTTTAATTAGTGACTAATTCAACAAAAATGACAATTTTTCCCTTATTACTTGTTGTCTAGCAGACTGCCATTGTAGCAAAAATTCTTTTTTTATCACCCGCCATCGCCATACTGTAGGTAAGGGAAGTAATGTTTTCTGTCCAAAAATAGTGAGTTTTCAGTGAATAAGCACGAATTAGGGACCCCACAACAAGTTTTCGATATTTCTACAATAATGTGTGTGTGACGATTTCAACTTCCAATAATTTCTATTTTGCGTATTTAAGCTTTCTAATATAAAAAATTGATTAGATTTTGGGTAAAACTGGATAACCGGAAGTGGTACTTTATTTGGAGCTCTTAACTGATTTTTGAGGAAAAATATAATAATATATAATCCAAAATTTCGCAATACAGACTTTTCTATTTATTGGAACAACATTTTGTTACAAATGATCAGTCGTAAGTGATACTTTCGTTAAAGCTCATTGCTATTTTAAACATGGAATTGGCAGGTGGTCATGTGCTGGCCACATCAGATTTTTTAAATATGTTATATACATAATTTTCTGTATCTAAGTCCATACCGAAAAATTAAAAATTTAATAATTATAAAATAAACTTTTTGTTATGTATGTAAGAAAATTTGGTTATCATACATAATAAAAATATGAATTTAAACAATTGTTCGTTAAACAAATTGTACCAAACTAATAAAAATACTACCCATATATTATTATTAATTAATTTATTTATATGCCTTAAAAATTCAAGTAACAAAGTAATGCAATTATCATTACTAATCATATTTCAATTCTTCATTTTACCAAGTACAATTTAAATAAAGAAATTTTAAAATTTAATTTTTAATAAGTCAACAAACTTTCAATTTGATTTGAAATATTTAGAAAACAGAATAGAATTAAAAAGTATTAGTTTTAAAAGTAAATTAGAATAAAATTGATATTTATTATAATTATTTAAATATATGTTATCATCTCTTATAAATTAACACCTTAAGTATCCGGAGAAAATAAATATAGCTGTAAATTTCTGTCTGTAGGTTCCGTGTATACATATTACTGTGGAATTTTGTTTTTCTGTTAAAATTTCAGCATTAACCCAGATTCTTGCATGCTGCTATTACTTCACTATTATTATAGTAAAAATAAATAAATAAGTGCAAACATCATGATGAAAATTATCTCGTTAAGTGTGAGGTAGAATCTAACGGTTGGTTTTTTCTTCCCCTGTGGGTATAGAACAAATACCGTATTAACGTCTAAAAAGTGTGAATAAATGCAGTCTCTCTTATGATAATACTGGTATTAATATTTATCAAACAAATAAAACAGTAAAAATTTATTTATAGTTTAACTTATTGCAATGCAATTATTTTACATTGCTCAGCAGATAAAAATAAAGTACTGATCATTACTACCAATGCTTATTTTAATTCTTTAAGTATATACGACTGAAATTACGATTTTACTATTTTATTTTGCATAGAAGTTTCTATGAGAAATTATGTGAAACCAAGCATAGGCTTCTAATTATTTCTTTTCACTTTCAGCGTTTCACTAAAGTGGCAATGAACTTTAGCTTTTTATACACAATAACTTCATATTTTTAATTACAATTTTTCAATTCAAAATTTGGAGGCTAAAGTTATCAAATTTGTGGAATAAGAGTTGACATTTTCGTGCCAGATGTTTTTAATAGTGCTATCAAAAATATTCGGTTAATTCGTTATTGCGGTTTATAAGAAAATGAAATTCGCTTGTACGATTAATCGGTTAAACCGGATTAGAATAACCGGTAATTTCAATTAATCAGTTTTATTAAAATTAAAAGTTCACTATTGCAAATACTAGTAAACAGGAAGTAGTCCATTTACAGGAATTTTCAATTATAAACTTTTAACTAATGAAATTGCTTTTTACCTGCCGCTACCCTTGGTAAGGGAGGTATAGGGATCATGCTAAAAATCGCATATCGAGATTTTTGTTAATGACCATGTTCTAAGGACCCTAGAATCCGATTTTAACGTTGTCACGATGATCTCTGTGTGTGTGTTTTTGTGTGATTAACGATTTTGTCAACGCTATAACTCAAATACTATCATTCAGAAAATTCTGAAACCTTCTATTTCTACCTTATTCTAATTTGGAAAGAAGCCATTAGATTTTGCGCGTCTTCTCAGACTCATCCTGTATATACCTAAATATGTATATTGGTGACTTATGAAATATCTAAATTTTTCAAGAAATGACAACTTCCTCAATGGGTAACGACATAAATTTATATATAATTAAAATTAAGAAATATAAAGCCCATTCCGTATTTAATTAAACAGAAAATACTAAATAATAGATTCATAGTACATATCATACATATTAATAAATATATCACATCACGTATTTAATTTTTTACTTAATGCGTCAATTCTGAACAAATCTATAAGTCTTACAGACCTGTAAATATGTAAATAAATGAACAAAATCGTAACGAAAGTTGCCACCCTAATGTATAATTTTATATTAATAAACAAAAATAGATGCGTTTTTGTCAGGTTTTTACAGATTTACAGATTTGTTCAGAATTGCCCTATAAATTTGGAAAATGAATCCATCCAAGCTAATAGAAGTCCTCTCACTCGCTTTATCTGACGGAATACGGAATATTCATCTTTTAAATACCTGGGAAGATCAGCTACGCAAATAAATCAAAAAAGCTACCCTAATCTTCGGCAAAAAACTTTACAGCACCGTAAAGTCAACTATTTTACTATTTTACAGTTATACAAAATTTCCAGAAGTGACAGACTTATGGATTTACCTGCTAAATATGTATGAGTGACGTGTCATATTTTAAAGTATTTGGTGAATAATATTTACCCTTTGTTATTAATTCTATAAATGCTTCCAAGAAGTTAATACCCACACCTATAGAAATAACCTTGTCTCTTGTCCCTCTAATATTTTAAGAATGAATCTGAACATGGTCTTTCTAATTCACAGCTTCCTTCTTTCAAAAAGAGATGAAAAGAGATATATTAAATTTAAAATGAAATTACTTGTCATATTTTAGCCATCCTCTTCACAGTTATTTTTCTTAATAAAAGTAAAAAATGTGTTTATTAACTTACCCACATAGAATTTAGATGGCATGGAGTCCAGCGCGCAATCTAAACAAAAACAATCAATTAATTAAAATATTAGAACATGTAAATTAAGGTTTGACTATGATGCCATATTCTAACAATAGTAATAACTTATAAAACAATAGTGATATGAGAGACTATAGCCCGTTTGAACATAATTTTATATATTTTTGCAGATTTATAATGAAATTTGTAATGGCAGAGGTCCAGTAGAATATTCTATTTCTCAATATATTCGTTTGCAATTAAACCAATTTGTTACCACATTTTATAATAATTTATGTTCGTGATCGTGTCAAACTAGCTTTGACATCGCTGACTGCCCGGAGAGAGATGAATAGCGCAAAGTTCCTTTGGCTCCTGCTACGTGGAGAAGTGGATGCACCTTTCCTTTTGTCGTGTATCCAACTCCATTTTCCACGTCTGGCGTCCAGGTTTCCAAGGACTTTTCAACTTGCTCCCGCCCGGTCCGATGCTCCGATGTGCTACAACGTTCCCCAGTAACTATATGTCGAAATGCGGATAAATTACATAAAGACTTCTTTTGTAATTTTTTGTTTTTATATTTTGTAATTTTCAATTTGTTTTTTATGTATCCTAATATATGTCTCATATGGGGTCCCGTGGCCGCGAGCCTGAGTGTCTGGTCGCGAACCCGGGGGAACCGGGTTCTATCCCGACAGGCGCCAAATATTTCCAATTTTAAATGGCACAAAAGTGATCCCTGAGGTGCACTCTCCACACCAGCTATGAGTGCCCGTGAGGTGACGCCTGGTAAGCGCCCACACGGTAAAATATATCGTCATCATTACCGATGTCTACATGTGTTGTAGATACTGATGATTCTGCTATTATTATTATTATTATTATTATTATTATTATTATTATTATTATTATTATTATTATTAATATTTACACTAAAAGTGCAACAATGGGGTCCCTCATCGTAGTAACAAATTAGAACATGGGTCATTTGTTTAAAACGCAGCCTTAAAACTGTATGAAAGCGATAGGGAAGGACTACCAAAGTTTAAAATAAGATATTAATTTTTAAAATATTCGAGTTTTTAATGCCCGTAATATTTATGTGACATATCTACTTTACTCCAAATTTTTACTAATTTCAAGATTTGTGGAATTGCCTTTTTGATATTCAAATATTCAGAATCCATTTACAAGTAAATCTAGAAAATAATGAAACAAAGAAAGCAAACCAAATTATACTTATTTAAAAAATTGAATGCCACGCCAAACAGACACGTTCGTTTTATATTTTGTATGTGAGTGAAATATATGTTGTATGATATAGGCTGCCAGGAGCAATCAAAACTTGGACCTTTTCCTTTTTTTTGAAATAATTACTAGCCCTGCGCCAAAAGAACTGGCTTATATCTATTTATTATAATTTTTGTATAGAAAAATATTATTAGAGTTAATTTAAAACAAATAAAATGCGTTATTATTATTAATAAATGTATAATTGCCTTGTAAAGAAATAGATTGTAGGAGAATTCATGGCGCAGAGCTCGTATTTTATTAAATTGCTTATTGTCCATGCGTACTTCCAATTATCGGCCACAAAAGTTATTTTAAACATAATTATATATTTTGTGGGGACTAATTATTAGCGAAAACTCAACTGTTTAAGAACAAAATAAGCTTAATATTTAGATATCACAATATTTAAAAACATATTACATACAAGACCTAATCCATACTAATTGGCCTAGTCGCTAAAATTTTATTTTATTTGACGTAGATATAATACAAATAATAACTAACATAATTATTGGTATTTTTTTAATATTATAGATATTTTATGGTTCGTATGCTACATAGCAAGATATATTTTCTGAAATATTTTGTTGTTTTAATGTCAAACGAAATAATTCATAGCTTTGCTAACAATATAAGAAAAACAAATAAATTTTGAAAAGAATTGACGTCATTTGTGTGTCAGAGTTTAGAAATAAGACACCAAAAAAATTACCACAATTTTTAAGAATAATCGGCGAATTATCCAAAATTGACAATTAATTGAAATTTACTATTAAATTTGAGTTGTTATTATTATACTGTTAAATATTCATGTTTAGCTAGAAATATAATTTAAAGTTACGTGATAATGTGGATATATCTTTACTTTAAATAAAAAATAAAAACTTCCTTCATTATTATTATTAGAAATAATACTATTTAAGTCATGATAAATGAATGTAAAAAATAGGCCAAGTAATATGAATTAGGGCTCGTATTATCGAATAACATTTAAGTCTGTCTAGAAATTCATATCGTTTTTAATTTTAGAGGAAGATTCTTAAAAACTTAGAAAACAGTCGAAGCCGGTATTTAAAATGTTATCTATTATCTGGCCATCAGTAATGTCAGAGAATAATAAATAAATCCACGCACTGACAGATACTCTTTTTCTTTGACACTTTGTGTTTGATGTTAATAATATCAATTAAAATTTGATTGATTAATAAAATAAATTTAGTATGGTTGCTGTTCATTATTCCACCACACGAATGATTTGATTAATATTAACAGTTTTTCAATATATGAATATAAATTAGGTAATTATGCAGAATACTTTTTTTATAGAAAATACTATTTAACTGTTTTGCTAAAAAATTTAACATTTCAAAATTTATAATGTACCACCCAGTAGTGATAATACAATAAGAGGTAAAACCGTTTTTAATCCTTTTAGAAGTTAAAAAATACTTTTCCAACAATGGAATTGAACAAAAATTTTAGGTTTCCTTATTCTTACTGAGGGTAGGGTGATAATATTTTTTAAAGTAGATTTTGGTTCTTATTGTAAGAGCTTTTAAAGGATTCGAACTAGGATTGTCAAGATTACAAATCGTCATTTATTACTTAGTGAAATTTGCCACACACCTTATAATTTTCTTAAACTAGTTTAGTATACATTAATATTCATTTTTGTTGCAATTTAATTATAAATATAGCTGCTAACATTATAATTATGCCAACACCTTGGCTGTACAAATAAACATTTCGTGTTAAATATAAATGAAAACAAATGTTACTTGTATATTAGATAAAGTTATTAATTATTTGCAATAAAATGGCAATAACAATTAAAACAGCGACAAAAAATACTGCCTCCAAATTTATAAATATTCATGTAGTATTTAAATTAACATATGTTTACTTTGAGTAGTTTATTAATAAAAGTAAAATTTTATACAAACATGATTGAAAAGACATAAAATGATGTATTCGAATAAAGAAAAACGCTTATTTCATAGTTTTATAAACACAAGACAATAAATATCATATCGTCATAATCTTCCACTCAAATTATTAACAATGATAATAGTGACTACTGTGTAATTAGACATAACTATAAATATATGACATATTTTTAGCCTTGGAAAATATATATACCTTTACCAATCGTAGTTTCTGAGTACAGAACTTCCATTATCTCTTGCGTTATTAATAGTCCCAAATCTATTAACGTTTGTAATAGTTCTTCTGTAAAGACAAAGACACCAGGGGTAAATGAAATAAAAAACATCTAATTTTTAGATAAGAATTTTAATGAGAGTAATACTGTTTTGTTTTATTCTTTTTAGGTATTAAGATATGTATTATGTAATAAAACAAACAAGCTGGAATAACTAGATGATCTGATCTTTTCATTATTTATATCAGAATATTTAACAGTCTTCTCTGGGCAAATGAAAAATTATATTCGTATTATCCTATTTAATTTAGTACTATTTTTTTTAATATACAGTCATACAAAAAAGTCTCCGTACGACAGTAGTTTTAATGTATTTTAGGAAAAATAACAGTCTAAAACCCAATATATTTAATTTCCTTTTAATCCAAAATGAAAGGCAGTATATTACGGTATTATAAATACAAAATAAACAAATAATGTACTTAAGTTATTTATATTATGGTGTAAAAATTGAAAGTATTCATAATTTCATGACAAAAAAGTCTCCGTACGATAACCAAAACATTTATATAATAAACCATTTATTTTTGTTTCATAAAGAAATATAATATTTGGAGGGTTTTCCTTTGGTTTTCCCACCAGTAACTAAGTGATGAGTCATTGAATCTACCAAATTTTTGGTCACCGATGGCATTATATTCTGCCATTTTACTTGTAATTAATTTTAAATTATTTTTTTGCTTTATATTCTTATTTATTTTAAGAATTTTCCGCACTTTCTCAATCTGGTTAAAGTCCGGAGACTGTGACGGATGATTAAGCTTATTTTTAATATTATACAGTACGCATTCTCTTATAGACGCGAATTATTTGTCGAATTTTTCTGATGCATGAAATTAAAATTGTCTGTTAAGGCCCTATTTTTCGGCACTTTGTTTTAAATTTGCTTTTAAAATATCTAGGTAACCTTTGCTATCCGTTGTTGCAATAATTACTAATTTTCGTATTCCCGCTGAGAAAATATAGCCCCAAACATAATGCTATCACCTGCGTATATATTCAATTACAAAATTGGGAGCTAACTTAACTGCCACTTTTTGGTGTGAACACGTCCTGAATTCTACTTCCGGTTTGGCTAGAAGCTATATCATCGCTGATTTTTGAAATGGAATAGTACAAATACAAATATTTTCTTACTCCCTACTGTATATGATGCTATATTCGCACGCTGAACAGTGTGGATATGATAGTCATATCCACTCTAAGGTGGATATGAAAAATTCGTATGGCTATGAAAAACAACTGAATTAATTTTAATGCTACTAAATCAGTAGATTGTATACTGCACTGAATTTTAAATAAAAAAAAAAAATTAATTAATTAATTAAACCTATTCGCTGGTACATACAATTTTGTATACAAGGTATTTCATTTATATATTTTAAATATCTTGCTCGTAGAAAAAGTATACTGTACAACTCGAGTGGAATGCCCATATCCCATTCGGATGATTGAGGCACTCCGCCTGCGGCGTCGTGCCCCAAATTTCATCCTCATGGGATATAAGCATCATATCCACTCTTGATGTACAATATACTATTGTATATTTGCTAAAATTATTTTAAATTATCTTTACAGTGATGCCAAATACTTTCATTTTCATTAAAAATTTATCTACTTATTAATTATACAAAATTATGAAACTTTATTGCATTAGTAGTATGCTTATATTACATTTGTATCTCTTGGTTTGAGAATATACTTTGACATTAGATGTTTCAATAGATATTTTCAATTTTCAGAATTGACGTCACATGCAAGAGAGAGATAAAAGATCACGATTCAAACAAACCTCCCCTCATTGTCTTACTTCCCGCTCCTTGATCCTATCTATCATTACGTTTGCATCAGTTTGCATTCAGTGTTAACCTAATTCTTTATTGTGATTTGTCCGTTGTGTTTAATAAAAATTAGTTTAAAACTTGAAGATGTGCCTGGAGCAACGTTTTTGTTTAATAATATTGAAGATTATTCGATTATTCAACTAAAATGATGGTTGGAGTGTAGAGGTCTACGGCTGATGACAGGTTTTTGTTTGGAACTGGTAACCATAGCAACTTTTAGTTCCATGCTTTGCTGCTAGATGCGCTCGGACAAATTGCAATGGGGTATTCCACCATAACAACAAAATTAAGAAAATTTCAATTTAACATAAAGTATGGCTCAATAAATAATAGTTAAAACAATGAAAACATTTTTTAAATAATTACTTTACGAGATATTTCACATTTGCTAAAAGGGAAAATTGACGTCATACAATTGTTATCCTTCTCTCGCAGCTTACTTAGAGCAGTGTGTGTGAGAAAGACAAGTATAGAGGAAATGTGACGTTACACTGATTTTTCAAAAATAAAATACTCTGAAACTAGGAACAATTAAGATTTTTTAATACTATGAATTGCTTCAAAACTGAATGAAGTTTTATTTAAAATAATAAAAAAAAAATGAGTGGAATACCCCATTGTGTAAATGTTTATTATGTAAGTGTCTATTGCTTTTGATTATTTTGAATTGCAAATTAAATTAGGAAAAAATAATTGTATTTCAGTTTTTTTTAAATTTTATTCTTTAAATTAAATCAAACAGATCGAATTATTCATTTGACAAAAAATATGACACATTAAATTTTTTGTTTGTACTTCTTTATGGCACTTTTTTATTTTCGTTCAATGGTGGCACTCATCTTTTATATCTTTGTTAGATTTAAAATTTGTCTATGCTCTTTTATTTAAAAACTACTAAAATACATTAGTAATTAAATTAATAAGGCAAAATAATTAAAGTTGTTTTTGACTGTCTAAAACAAAACAACATAGACGCGTTATACATCGTTGAACTAAAATTAAAACGTTCTTAAGATATGTGTAGACTATTATTTAATTTCAAAAATTACATTCAGCAAAATTTTCTCACTATTTGCTATTTGGTGTTTTAAGCGTTGTATCTAGATGTCTGTTTGAATTTTATCCAAAAAAAAATGAAAATGACTTTTGCCTCTCGCTAAGAGATGTATTGGAATCATGCTAAAATTCGCATATCCAAATTTTAGTGTTTAGTTTACGATCTCATACAATGAAAAATAGATATTAATATTGTATGTGTGCAGAAGACATGTTAAATACAATAAAAACAATATTTGGGTAAAGTTCTGTATTTTTTTTTATTATAAAACGTCGGTTGGGTAGCGAATTGCAATACAACTTATATAACATAAAATGACAATGGCGAGAGGTCTTGTGCTGGCCACAACAGATTTTTTTTCCCTGATATCTGTTGGTGAAGATATATTCGAAAATCAAAAATACTAAACCTTTTTCAGGATACACTAACTACAGATTTTAGTTCAGTGAATTTAAATTTTCAAATTTCCTTTCCTTCAAGTTACTGACATCGAAATTTTAAAATTAATTAATTACAAGTTCAAAAATAATGGTTTTTCCATATAAGTCCTTATAAAACAGTTCTAAATACACGGAAATAAGTTATATGCTAATGGATTATAATTAAGTAGTTCAAACCTCAGAAATTATGAATGTTTTAAGGCTGCAGTGCCAGTCTAATTCGTCAATAAATAACTAAATTTGTCAGCTAATCCTTTACTTACTAACACTAAAACATTCTCAGCCGCTTACAAGGCTAATCTGTACTTTATAGTAGGTTTAACTGCATCCAGTAACCTTGGACCGCCACTGTATTGATTTCGAATTAAAACATTTAGAATTTTTTCCTCACATGCTTTGTTACATCATTGATTCCGATCATCTGATAATTGCGGATAAATGGCTTGTGTTTTACCTTGGGGTAGTGCGTAAAATATGTGTTTACTAGACGGACATATTGTCTACGTTGCCATCTGTTGAATAATAAAATAATACTAACGTTTATAAATTCTAGATATGGATGTTTTACAGTCGTTAAAGTTGTAATAACAAAATATTACATTCTTTAATCACCTGTTGGAAAAGTAATATTTATTGGTTTTCTGTGCACAGGAAACCTACATTATTGAAATGGACAACACTTGTTTATATTACGCTAATAATT
Source organism: Ophonus ardosiacus (assembly GCA_943142095.1). Lineage (NCBI taxonomy): Eukaryota > Metazoa > Arthropoda > Insecta > Coleoptera > Carabidae > Ophonus > Ophonus ardosiacus. Next base: position 16,196,902 of record OW964823.1, read on the forward strand.
ATTGTTTGATATATTGAAATTAATATAATAATACGGATGTCTCCAAAAGTGAAGTCCGGATGAAAATTCTATATACCGTCGAACCTTTTTAACTCGAACCTCCATAACTCGAAACTCTCTGTAAGTCGAAGTTTACTTTTGTTCCCGGCACATTTTATATTTTTACAATGTATGTTGACCTCTCTAACTCGAATTTCTGTAACTCGAAAATCTCCACAATTCGAAACCACTCACATGCCCCAGTAATATTGTAGTCTCTATAACTCGAATTTTCAGGCACAAAATATATTTTTTTGGCATCATATTATGCACGTTAAAAGATACGGACGAAGAAATTAATGCTAGTATTGCTAAACAAGATGAGCTTCAAAAAAAATCGGATGCGATGAGAATTGCCCAGGGAGAAACCCTCAAATCAGGAATAATAAAAGCATTTGAAACTTTTTTCACTATGAATCAAAATACAACAGATGAAATATTTAGTTTGCTCAATAAAACAAGAAAATATTATGAGTTAAGCATGCCAAAAAACCAGACATCAATCATTAATAATTGATTATTTTAAAAAATAACTTTTTTGTTCAACAACTCATTTTTCGTTTTAAAGAATGTTTAAAAATATAGATTTATGTACTTTTACATTCCGTCACCTTTAGGTAAGGAAGGTATTGTCTTTGGTCAAAAAATTCGTTGGTGAGTTTTTGATGAATAAGCACGTTTTAAGGTCAGTACTTTACGAAAAGTTATTATTTTTAAGATGATGTCTGTATGTATGTATGTATGTGTGTGTGTGTGTGTGTGTGTGTGTGTGTGTGTGTGTGTGTGTGTGTGTGTGGGTGTGTGTGTGTCCGTGTGTGTGTGTCCGTGTATGTGTGTGCGTGTGTCAGTGTGACAAATTTTTCTCCGACGTTAACTCCAATACTACAATTCTAAAAATTTCGTATTCCTCTTCTATACATCCATATGAAGAGCTGATTAGTTTTGGTTATAATTGATCCACCGAAAGTTCCCTTATTTGAAGTTTTTAATAGTTTTTCTTAAAAAAACGCAATTCAGTATTATTTTTTATCAATTTGTTATTATAAATATTAAAGAAAATGCTCTTATAAAGAGATTAATTTTCAAAAATCAGTCAACTTCGCTATTTATCATGGAAACATCTGATATATGCAAAAAATTCTAATTGACAGATGTCAGTGTCAAGTGAAAAACAAAATATGGGAAGTAAAGGATCATGCCGAGAGTACGAGGAAGGCGAAAGAGAAGATGGAAGGACTGAGAGAGACTTGAGAGAGGAGTACCTATGTGAAGAAGATGCGTTGGACAGGAATGAGTGGAAGAGAAGAGTAAGAAACAGTGACCCCTAATAAAATTGAAGAAAGCTGAAGAAAAAAGAAGGAATTGCCAAGTGCAATTTACATAATGTATGTTCATGTTATAATTTTATTGGATTTATAGAATCTTTTCAAAGGAACTTTTGGTATGGAATTTATAAAAAATAGTATGTGTTCGTGTTATAATTTTATGGGATATATAGAATCTTTCCCAAGGCACTTTTTTTATAGCATTTATTCATTTTTATTTCAATTTCTAAAAATTCAGACAGTTTTTTTGTCAATTACAAATATTATAATTTTTCAACTGGTTTCCATGGAGTTATTTGGGCTACTTGATACATTACTCTAAAAATGCGTACACTTACGTAACATTCTCTTTACAATCAAATAATATTACTACCAAGTTTATATCAGTACTCATTTTTGAATTATTGCCCCAAAAGTCAATATACCCCACATTTAGATAAAAACTTCAAAATTTTCAAAAATCTAATTTTTATGTATCTAAATATCTCGAGAACGAATATCGACCTGCGGTTTCAAATTTTGGAATCAGTGCATTGAGAGGTATTTAGAATTTTGAAAATTTTGAAGTTTTTTTCTAAAAATGTGGGGTATATTGACTTTTGGGGCAATAATTCAAAAATGGGTAGAGATGTAAATTTGGTAGTATTATTATTATTTGATTGTAAAGAGAATGTTATATAAGTGTACGTATTTTTAGAATATTTATATATTAGTATACACAATAATGTATAATCATGTGATAATTTTATTGGATTTATAGAATATTTTCCAATGAACTTTCTGTATGGAATTTGTAAAAAATTGTATTATGTTCGTGTTACAATTTTACTGGATACCTATATAGAATCTTTTCCTATGAACTTTTGGTATGGGATTTGTACAAAATACATCAAATTAACGGAAGGTCTTGTGCTGGCCACAACAGATTTTTTAAATATATTAAATGTTAATAGCTATTTGTGTATTAAGAGCATAAAATGGGATATTGTCGATTGAGAAGTTGTTCGATAATGTCCATTTGCCCTCGAAACACACTACCCCCACAAGTCAATCAGACATATGACTGCTCTGTCGGTATATTACATAACCAAACAAAATGCCGTACTGCTGCTTAAAGGAATACAGAAATAAAATAGGGCATTCATTTACAAAAACGAAAGTAAAAAATGCTTACCTTGCAAATTACAACTGCTGAATATGTCAGTTGTAAGTACATACTACTAAGCTCTCTTACACAAATTTCTGCAATCCTACAAAATTACGAAAAACATAAAAGTAGGATGAATAACTTGATCTTGTTCAGTCTCCACTCTATACCTAATACAATATGTAGTAGCCGGAGATATGTATTATCTATCCAAATATTTTTCTACTGCCAAGAGTGCCAACTATTATATTTTGTTCATTCAACAGTTTTAATAATGTTTTACCGCGAGTCTGTAACATCTAGGAAACATGGTCGATATTGTCATATTATTAAACAAAATTATTGACGGAGTAACATTTTTACTGATCAGGAAATATGGCCTTTTTATGGCCGGATACAATACCAAAACCAGATCTTCGTTCCATTAATAAAAAAATGTTTCTTTGTGAATATTACAGACCCAAAATATCTATTAAGTATCAATTATTTATTAATTATTATTTGAAAGAGTTTTTGTAGTATTAGCATTAATTATTTAATTAACATGAGAATTTCACTTAAAAATAGTAAAAAAAAAACTAATTACCTACATGCAACAGTTTTGCACTACTAGAAGTTTAATTTGAATTCTAATTCCTCATTCTTTCGATATCAAAAATCAGGCGCACCGTGTACTTCCGCGTTTTAAATACTACGTGGAGTATTTCTTTTTCCAATGCACTTAGTGTATCAGCTACTACACAACGAAGGTGTAATTTTTTCCTTGACAAGTGATTACATTACGGTATTTAGTGTTATAGGTGCACAATGAATCAGACAAAAAATGTGTATACAACTTTTTGTTCTTTTATTAGTAATTATGTATTCAAGCGAGTTTTTATCCAAAATAATTGCAAAAACTAAGGAAGTAAAAAATAAAACAATACAATTTTGGTATAAGAAATATCTACGTTAATTAAAAATGTACTAAAAAATAAAAGAACCTCATGTGGCCGCACATTATTGCCCGCCGCCATACCACCAATTCCATTTGTATTTTACAGTTTTTTATTTGTAATAAATTATTTGACGCATTTAGTATTAATTAAGTTTTGTGGTTAATAATTGGAAAATGCGTAGAATAAAAATTTTACCGCTAATCTTTCTCTCTTTAACAATGTAACCAATGATGAAAATAACAGAAGCATCATAAGTTCCACATATAATCCTAATTATCAATACTATTATAATCCTAATTATCAATACTATATAACCAATCAAAATTACCTATCCTGTAACATACCTTTCAAAATTCTGTATGCCAACATTAATAACTGTCACATTTACCAAGATGGAATGTACCACAGATTTAAAAAAAAGAATTATGTAGTCTATGTTACGTACACAATAATAATAATTGAGCACATTTCCTTACATTTTGTCCTCTATACAATCCTATCAAAAATTATTTTCTACAGAAATACTTCGTATATGGCAATCCAAAAGCAGAAGAGGTTGCTAATCCAACCAGAGAAGATTTTTGATATTTTCAATTATTGTAACGACAATAAAAATCAAAGCGTTTATATTAGATGTTTGAAATATTTTATTTATGTAAAATGTTATCATTATACATTCAATAGTTAACTTTTCTCTCTCTGTATAATTTGTGATATCTGTTACGGTTCACACAGAAAAAAAATTAAATCTGAGTGTCTGCACTTTCCGGTAGAAGCAAGTTTGGTTAAATCGTCTTATTTTAGCCTCAGGAATCTGTGGTTAAGCCATGTCCACCTATTTAAGAGACACCCTGTATTTGTAAGAAATATATCTTAACAAATAAATAAATTTATTATTATTATTATTATTATTATTATTATTATTATTATTATTATTATTATTATTATTATTATTATTATGCGTAGAATAAGCAATTCAATAAAATATTTTTTCTACTCCCATGCGTGAAGTGAGTTTCACGTATCAACTTTAATGTGTGAGGTTTGATTTTTTGCACCGTGAAGTAACATTTCACGCAGCGTTCATTATTTTAAATATTACAAACTGAACTGTATTTTAATAAAACCAAGCTGTTAAACACCCGTAACGTTGGTAACCATGATTACACAAGTCGATAATACAGAGGCTTTACGTTAAAAGAATAACAATGTGAAGAAAAAATATATTTTATTGCGTGGTCGTAGTAAAAGTATAGCATGTAACACGTTTGTGAAGCCTATTTTACATTCAGATGGTTTGCAACATTCGCCTTCGCAATCTCCACCCTCATGTAAAAATTTCAGCTTCACACACTTGTCACATAATATACTATTTTAAAAAATTACATACGAGTATATTATGGTACAAGTTTTGATTGCCACAGGCAATCTATTTGATTCACCATATCTTTCACTTTCATACAAACGCAGGGAGTTTCTGATATCATAAATTCAAGCAAGTGTTATTTGGTTTACTTTTATTGTTTCCTTATTTTCTGCATTCATTTACTTGGAAATGGATTCCGGATTTGTTTAAAAGTATTAAGAATTTGAAAAAGATTAAATGTGTGTCGCAGAAATTAAGAGCATTGAAAACTCGTAATATTTTATAAACTAATAAATAACTTTTATTAAATTTTGATAGTCTCTATCATAATTTAATTTTTTACTATAGTGGTGGACCCCATTATTAAATGGTTTAATTAAATTAAATATACATTTATACTTTAAATTCTAAATTGGGATCAAACGAATCGATCATATTTGACTCAACATATTTGTATCCATAAAATAATTTGTTGCAAGATAAAAAGTGTAACTCTTTGCTAATCGTATCGTATCCCGCATGAATTGCAAATGTTATTTCTGTACCAAATCCGTAACATACATCCTGGACACGCCCAATAAGCGCATATTCATGCAGTCGTCCAACCCATGCCCATTGAATGCGCCGAGTCAAGAAAGAGCAAGAGCAACTCCACACATCGTCCCGATAGAATTTCCCATTTACATCCGGTTTTCGTCCCAGAAAAACCAATATTTCGCAAATGTCAAACTATGGAAAGTGGAAATACATTTGCATCTCGATCTCTACACAATATCTCAGATGCTAGTAGTAGGCTATGCTTATTGAAAAACAAGTACTAGTATGACCTCTTACGCTACAGAACGAATTATTCATTTACTGACATTGACATTCCCTCTGTCAGCAACTGCAAACAATTCGAAAATTGAATTGATTTTAGTTTGTAATTGTAATTTGCATACATTATAGGTTTTTTATTTGGGTTTTGTTATTTAATATTTTCATTTTATTTATACGTAAAAAAAGTAACATGACTTCATTTTTCAATACTTGGCACTCTTTTTATACACATATTTAAATAAAATTAAAATAAAAAAAATATGGATCGTTAAGCTTCATTTACACCGATTGTCATAATGCGTAAGAGCTATAATTAATGCTTAAGAATTAAGAGCAATGCTTAAGAACAAAAGATTGCAAACTTCTAACCTAGATACAGAAAATTATGTATATCACATATTTAAAAAAAGAAGAATTGCTGCTGCAATTGCAGTCTGCTAAACAACAAGTAATAAGGGAAAAAATTGTGACATTTCTGTTGAATTAGTCACTAAACAAAATAGCTGGAAATGGTAAATTGTTATAATACATTAAATCTTATGCACTAATCATTATGCATTAAGCAATAAAACATTCGGTGGAAATGAGACTATGCGAGGGTATAAAACGATAATATCGTTGACTTAAATTCTCTTGCGAATATACTCGTAAGCAAATAAAAAATATAATTTTTTACCTAAAATTAATAAATTAAATTTAAAAAAAAAACTGTTGTGGCCAGCACAATACCTCTCGCCATTTCTGTTTTGTTACATAAGTATCGAATTTAATATTTCCTGTACACACAAATAGTTCTAAATATATCTATTCTTTCATTCCATAAGGTATCTTGTCCTACTCTTCTAAAATGTTCAAGATGATTGCAATACATTGACGGGATTGGCGGTATTTCTTAAGAATATGTACTATTACTATTAATATACACATCTACCTTACAATTTTAAATATTTAATTAATACAATAAGAAATATTAAATGTACTTCCCACACAAAGCTTTCCGTGGTGTCAGTAAAACTGTTAATTTTTGACATTTATCAGTCAATTACAAACATTTGAATTTGACTTTTTTTTATCTCTAAATCTATAGAAGATATAATAAAAATTTTAATTGTATTAGATAGAGAATTTTGTGTTGTTCAATATTTGTAATGACAAAAATTTTCAAAATAAATATTTTGAAAGAATTTTTTTAAAGAAACTACTACTTCCAGTTGTTCAATTGTTGTCATAACCTTTTCAACTCTTCCCATTAATGCCACATTGAGGATTACCTACGTATAGTTAAACAGAAATAAAATAAATAAATATATCATCGCCGTATATTACCCATTTCTGAGTGCCAATGTGCTTTGATACAGATATCAGTAATGATGATGACATATTTGTACCGTGCGGGCGTTTACCAGGCGTCACCTCACGGACACTCATTGCTGGCGTGGAGAGTACGCCACAGAGGTCACTTTTGTGCCATTTAAAATTGGAAATATGTGGCGTCGGTCGGGATCGAACCCGGTTTCCCAGGTTCGCGACCAGACACTCAGGAATTGTCCCTCCAATATATATATACACACACACATCATTGTAAAAATGTTAAAATCGAATTCTAGTGATTTCAAAACGTGCTTATTCACTAAAATCTGGATATGCGATTTTTAGCATGACTTAGCGAGGGGTAAAAAGTTAGGTCCTATATTTTGGGTGCTCCTGATATAAATTTATTTTTGCTGATATCACCAATTTTGAAATTCAATTGACACAATTTTGCTCATTAACCAAACTTATTGAAACATCCTGTATTTTTAAATAATTTGCATATAAAATCGTTTTCCTATAAAAATACAAAAGTTATAACAACGATTTCTAAAATGTATGTACTAATTACAAGTGCATACTAACAACTTTTTTAAAGTTTTACAAAAACTATATCCCTATACCTGTTATTGGTAATTTACTAAATTTGTACCATTTTTTGCAACATGACAAGGTGATCCTCAAGAAATTAATGTTATCGCGTATATTACCTTTTCCGCTGCATTGTACAAGTCATTTTGGTTTTACTCAAACCACAGTTTAAAAATGAAAGTATTACTTCCTAATACGAAATATCAAATGTGTAATACATATTGTTTTTATTTATTACTAATCATTTTTAAAATGTCATAGGAAATTCATCGATGATTACGGAACAAAATTAAAATTACAACTATGTATATTTAGATATCGCAAATACCTAACTGTTTTTAATATCTATATTTTCAACAAATATTCTCATATCTTTTTCACCGTTAGAAAAAATAAATTAAATTTTACAGATATCGTAGGTATGGAATTTTTTTGATCAATTTAAATTAAATACCAATTAATTCGTATCACTTTACAGTTTGTCATTGATATGTAACATATTTATGTTTAATATGGTTTTTTTGATTGTGCTCAGTATAAAAAGATAATTTAATTTTTGTTGTTAATAAATTATAAATTTATTGTATTAATAAGAGTAGTTAAAAAAGTAAAGCATAAGAAATATAATTTTTATATTGTTAAATGATATCCGCAACAAAACACGACGTAAAATAATAAACAAAGTTTCTTTGTAACAATAAAAATAAATGTCTGGAAATATGTTTCATTTTTCAAATATACTGACTTTTTATCAATGAAAAAAGTATTTGATCTTTGAGCTGTATAAATAGCACAGAAATAGTTATTTATGCAATAAGAGTAAAACTATAGTTTTATTTCACGAATAAATAGTTTGACTTAACGAACCGCAGACGAGTTCATCAAATACTATGAGTTAAAATTAGACACTTTTTACTCGAATTGCATACAATTTTTGTGATCCCTGTGGTGCACTCACCACACCAGCTATGAGTGCCCCTGAGTAATGGGTAATATGCCGTGATGATATATTTATTTTCATTTATTTATTTAATGAAAACAAAGTGTTCTTTTTTAAGACGTAAAAAAATTATATTTTGTTTATGAATTTTACATTACATTATAATTTTATTAAAAGTCAATATTTATTAAATAAAAATATATCACTAATAAAATATGAGAGACATTTTCAAATATTGGCAAAAACAGTCAATGAAATAATGAAAACTAACAATATAAATAAAATACAAATACATATACTTATATAAATGCCACATGCTCATATTTACCGTATATTACCCCCTAAAAATTGATTTAAAATAAATCTTGGAAGAATTTTTTTTCTTTACCTAAAGGTGATGGTAGGTAAAAAGACTGGATGCGAGCTTTCAAGAAGTGAAAGGAAACAATGGTGAAGTGTTTTGTTGAAGGGAACAGCTTTGAACATATTTAAAATAAAATTGATAATAATTTGAACCATGTCTTATGCTCAATAATTCTAGCGTGACCTCCGCATTATCTGGAAAAGAACACATATAGCATTTATTTCCAAAAAAAAATATTTTAATAGTGATGAAAATTTGTGTCAACTGGGCATAAAAATAATTTCACTAATTTATGAGTGTAGTTCACAAAGCTTTGTTTCTCGTAAAATTATATAAAATGAAAGATATTATTCTAAGCGGAAAATATAAAGTTATTCAACCCAAGAATATACTCGTATAAGTAAGTACATCAATGCAAATGCGAAAGTGACGAGACGTAGCTCACACCAGTGCGTACAGCAAATGAAAATGTCAAACAATAACTATATTATTAATCATTATAACATCCCATAACAAATAGCATCAAACGCGCATTCAACATCACCTCCCATGCAAAGCGAAAATATTCACATGACTTGAGTTGAAATTAATACAGAATAATGAGTCGAGCTGTTGAAAACTTTCATTTTTCATAGCGATTATGACCGACAACATTAATGAATGTAAATATTACGGCTGCAGGTAGTTCACTCGTCCATAGATGCCTGCCTAGAAACATTGCGAGTTGCGAGCCCCATACCAATCACGGAAGACATAAGGATAGGAGAGGTTAGGTTAGGTTGATGAGTATGCAACATACATGAGAGCGTACAGCCGGTCATAAATACATACAAACACATATATTTTCCTAGGGAAATAGGGTTACTCATTATAAATTAGGTATTGCAAAATACATACTAACAGTAACACGCTGCTAATTTCTAGTTAAAACCGGAAATGTTTAAGGAGTAAATGTTATGGTTTTAAAAGAAAAAGTATTTACTTAATATTTATAAGTGTGATAAAATAATCACGAAAATTTAAGAATTTCGCTCGTTATTCCTGTAGATTGAGCTCACTTTTTACCTTCCGTTACCTTTAGGTAAGGAAGGTATTGTTTTTGGTCGAAATATTCGGTGGTGAGTTTTTAATGAATAAGCACGTTTTACAATCTGCAGAATACGATTTTATGATAATGTCTGTATGTCTCTCTCTCTCTCTCTCTCTCTCTCTTTGTGTGTGTGTGTGTGTGTGTGTGTGTGTGTGTGTGTGTGTGTGTGTGACAAAAATTTCTCCGACGATTACTCCAATACTACCATTCCAAAAATTATAATTCTTTCGTATTTCTCTTCTTTATATCCATATGAAGAGCTGATTAGATTTTGGTTATAATGGGTCAACCGGAAATTCCCTTATTTGAAGTTGTTAACAGTTTTTCTTGAGAAAACGTAGTCAAACATCATTTTTTGACATTTTATGTAATTTTTTTTTTTTTTTTTTTTTTTTTTTTCTTAAAAACCTCCCAACAGGATTAAATCCCAATTACAGGGTAGGTTTACATACACAAACATCCATGCCTTAGTGGGATTCGAACCCAGAACCCCGAGCGCACTCATGACTAAGAGGCATTGCTCTAACCATTGAGCCACCGGAGCCGACAAATTATCAATATGAAAGAATATCTTATTGTCTGTACGGTTTGATTATACATTTTCCTTCACATTAAATAGATTTAGAGTTAAAGAATTATAAAAAGATAAACTTTTTTAGATCAGCCAGTTTTGTTACAATCATGGAAACAGAATTTGTAGAAAATAGTACATGTTCGTGTTAGGATTAGAACTATTGGTATGTGATTTGTACAAAATACATAGAATTGACGGAAGGTAATGTGCTGACCACATCAGATTTTTTTATTAATATTTCCAATTATTGACCAAGAAAGTTATTTGAAACATATTTATTTATATATTTTTATAATTAAATAAGTTAAATTAGATTAATACATGTGACTCCAATTATTAGCGAACCCTACTGTTTCAGAACAAAATGAGATTAGCATATACGTCATAGAATATTAAAAAATTACTAACGCTTAGAGAATAACAATTAATTAACTACAGATCGCTTTCAATTTAAATGAAATTTCATAGAAAAAAGGATAATGGAAGACCCCCATTATAATAATGAAAATGAAAATCTGTGTACGCCGCTGTACATGATCGATATCACGACTGTGAGAACTAGGAGGTATATGAGCATTATCTCCATTAAAGGCTGCGCAAATTAGCAAATTTAATTAGACTAATATGGTACAATATCTAACTCACTCTGCCTTATCGGCTTCAAGCCTATGCCATATCATTGTTGCGCGAAGTAAGTTATCAACTACTAGCTAACATACAAGAAACATATTAATAATTGTAAATTGTAAGTAATAGTTTTTATATAGTTAAAAGTTATTCAACAAATAAATATATCATCACGGCTTATTACCCATTTCTGGTTGTGCCAGACTGCTTCTGTTTGCAAATTTCAGTAACCTCACGGGCATTTAATTTTTAAAGCTGTCGTGGAGAAAACACCACAAAAAAAAACAATAATGATAGCTGCAAATTTTATTTTTATTAATATATTTACCCAATTTTGTTTAAGTAGATGCTAAACACTTCGAGCCTTCGATGAAAAAAAATATTTTAGTATGTATTCTCGACTTTGTTCATAAAATTAGTTTGACCTATGGCTTTACATTTTGACCATGTACGGAATTTTGTGACAATATCATTTCTGAAACTTCTCATTTCAAAACGGTTCATTTTATGATTATGGTAATTTTTCTCCATATGTATAACAAGCATAAAAACAAGGGCTCGTATTACGAACATGTTATTATTATAACAGCGCTATTATGAAGCGCGCTTTTACACTATATTCTTATGAGATTAACCATCACTTTTAACAAAAGCGTTCTATAAGAGAGGGTTTATAATATTAGCCAAAGTTTTTATTTTATTGATTTATCATTCACTAAAAAAATTAAAAACAGTGCAACTGTTTGATTTTTATAGAAAATTTGTATTTACCCAATAAATAGTGCAAAAATAAAGAAGGAAATGATGTTTCAAAAATAATGATAGGTATATTCTTCAACTTTTTTAAATTTTGTTTAAAAAAATTGTGACCCTTTGATTCTTGTAGAACTATAAAAATGTATGTGTGTATGTGTGTGTGTGTGTCTGTGTGTGTAAGGATTTTGTTAACACTCTAACTCAAATACTATCATTCGGAAAGTTTTGAAACCTTGTATTTCGACTCTATTTTAATATAAAAAGAAGCCATTAGATTTTGGTATAAATCAGATAACCGGAAATGGCACTTTATTAGAAGCTCAAAATAGTTTTTCTTCAAAAAATTAATACCCTTAAATGTCATATTTTTACTGAATTTTCTACAGGTATGCATTTATACTTTTTCTATATATTTTACAGATTACAGATAAATTTAAAAAATAATATTTTTTCTAAATCGCGGAACCTATGTTTTATAAAGATAAACATAGTTACTTAGTTACTCACTTCATATTTCAAATGTATGTAACTGAGATATAAATGATACTGTCAAAAAACTAATCATTTCAAATTAATAATAGTGTCATTTTAAAAAGATAATAGTAAATAGAACAATACTTATATTCAAAGAAATTTAATATAGCTTGCATTATGTAGGTATGTATTTATTTATGTATAAAAATTAAATGGCAGGAGGTATTGTATTGGCCACATCAGATTTTTCGTGTTTTGCTTGGGTTTTGTCAAAATTGTTGCTCATAAAGTGACGCAACCGAAATCGAACGATATGATGCCGTATACCGGAAACTTCAATAAATGGTCTTGTTCGATTTTAGAGAGAAACCCTTTAATATAATTATGTAATTAACCTTTTTTGATCATGCGTATTAGAAATGTTGTTTTTAAATAAGTAGCTATTAAATTAGTTGTACTAAATTGATAGTCATACATCAAAGTCAAAATTTATTATATTATGATGATTTTCTACAGTCTATTAATATGCATTGTTCAGATTTCTTTATATGATGACAAGTAAAAGCGAACACAATTGAAATCAACATAGCTATACTTGAAACAGCAATAATCCATAAAATAAACAATAAATGCTGATCGAATTTGTTATTTTTAGCCTTTACCAAGAAAATTTTTATGTAGGAAATTCATTTTAAATAAACAATTTCACCCGTAACAGTTAACTCATGCACGGCAACATAAATAGAGTTTCTTTTCTAATATTGAGATTTAAATTTTTTAAATATTTGAAAACATTTGCATGGTTACTAAGTAGAGTAGAACAGTTGGTTTTTAATCAACCTAGTTGCAATCCACATTTTATTTAAAAATACTCAACATGACATTCATGTCACCTTATACTTTCTTTCCAGTCAATAACTTCCATAGAAGAAAATCTTATCTGATTGATTAGAACTTTTTCTCGTACTTATTCCAGTTTTTAATAAAATTTACATTTATGTCTTAATTTATACAAGTAATTAATATAATTAATTATTTCATACGGAAATTATCAATAAATCACAATAGTTTTGTTCAATAAGAATGTCAAAAACTAACTAAATAAGAAATATTTTACTTTCAAAACTGTAAGTGTACATTTTTGTCAACATAGTGCCTGTTTTACATTTGTCATTTTTTCGTCAATTTCGGCAAGTTTTAGAAATTGAACTTGCAATAAATTGACCAATTTCTGGACAACCTGACTTTTTACCTTCCGTAAAAGGAAGGTATTGTCTTTTGTCAAAAAATTCGTTGGTGAGTTTTTAATGAATAAGCACGTTTTAGGGCCCCTAGAATACGAATTTACTATTTTTAAGATGATGTCTGTATGTGTGTGTGTGTGTGTGTGTGTCCGTGTGTGTGTGTGTGTGTGACAAATTTTTCTCCGACGATAACTCCAATACTACAATTCTAAAAATTATAATTCTTTCGTATTCCTCTTCTTTACATCCATATGAAGAGCTGATTAGATTTTGGTTATAATTGATCCACCGAAAGGACCCTTATTTGAAGTTTTTAATAGTTTTTCTTGAAAAAACGCAGTTAAATATTATTTTTCGACATTTTCTATACGGTTTGATTATACAGTTTCGTTCATATTCAATAGATATAGAGTTATAGAGACATTAAGAGAGATTAACTTTCAAAAATTAGTCAGCTTTGTTAAAATTATGGAAACAACAGATATATTCAGAAAAATTTAATTGACAGATGTCAGTGTCAAATGCAAAACCAAAGTTGAAAGTATAGGGTCAGAAAGTTATGTGTGAATATGATAGAGTGTCCCTCCAAAGAGAAGAAGATGAAAAGACTGTGTAGCAGAAGATTTGAGAGAGGAAGAATTGTGTGAAGAAGATGCGTTGGACAGGAATGATTAAAAGAGAAGAGTAAGAAACAGCGACCCCTAATAAAATAGGGAAAGGAACTTTCGGTATAGAATTTGTAAAAAATAGTGTGTTCGTGTTACAATTTTATAGGATATACAGAATCTTTTTCAAGGAACTTTTGGTATGGGATATATACAAAATACATTGAATTGACGGAAGGTTTTGTGCTGGCCACAACAGATTTTTTATATTGAAATATCAAAAGTGATTGACATGTAATAGTCATATAATTAAATTGACAAGTTGGTGTGATAATAATTACTAGAAAACAAAGTTAAAATGGAATATCTTCTTTTTCCAGAATAATAGGGTCATTTAATGTTTTCTGATTTATTTTTTCACGAAAGAATAGGTCAAATTAAATATGATTTTTTAATTTTAAACATTCTGTTACAATTTTAGGTTAGATTATTGTTTTATATTTACAACGGCTAAAACGGAAATCACGTGGAACGGTCTTTGTGTGAGTATGAAGCTGTGACGTCCGTGTTTACAGCTGCGAAAATTTAATAACATGTTAAGAATGAAAAAAATTACCCTATTGGCTTAAAATTAACTCAAAAATTGGGAAGTGTATATTGTTTTTTTAAGCTCAATTTTTAGAACTTGTCCAAGTTCTGACGAAAAAATTGACGAATGTAAAACATGCATAACAGTTATCGAGTTATTTGTTTCATTAATACAAAAAATGCATGATTTTGGGACAAATATGTCAGTCGCCAGACGACACGCAGTGTCTCAAATAAGCATTTTTTGTATGAATGAAACAATATTTTTCGCCAACCGTTTAACTAAAGAATTCCATCAATTTAAAATGGAGCTTATAACAATCAGCTTATTTTATCTATACAAATTTCAAAATTTCAAATGTTTTATAAATATAGATCAATCCAGAACAAATGAATTTTGTGAGGGGCAGCTGTAAATTTCATACATAATTTACTCAATGATGGAGCCATGGAAAAATGTATTGTTTAATTTTATGAATGAATTGTATCAAAATCAAAATTTCACGATATTTATCATAAGATATATAATTAAATACCTAATTTTTAAAAATATTCAAAAATCACTCCTGTGGAGAGCAGGTGACGTCATTCTGGAATGGTCTATTATATTTTGTAAACGTCAAAACTCAACAGTATACATTTTGAAGATAAATTTGCAAGTATTCTTATAAAAAATAAAAAATGGACAGTGATAGTGATGTAGAATCATTTAATATATCTACGCCACCTGAAATATTAGAATCAGCAAATATTGCTACTCTTGAAATGTTACCTCAATCATCGAGAGTAGTTTATGAGAATTGCTATATACGGTTTATGGATTGCAAAAAGGAACAAAACGTCGCATCATATTCTGAGAACGTAATTATTGCATATTTTTCTTATTTATCTAACAAAGTAAAGCCATCTACTTTATGGGCGTACTATTCAATGTTGAAAGCTACTTTTATCTGACAACAGCCCATGGAAGCCAGTTGAAAAATTAAACAGCCCGATTCACAAAAAGGTTTAAGCTAATCCTCATTTTTGGATTAGCGAATTTGTGTCCATATTAGAAATGTTAAATATTTACAATACTTATATAGCCTAATATGGAAATGGCGAGAGGTATTGTGCTGGTCATAACAGGTTTTTTACCTCCAGCTACCCTTGGTAAGGGAGGTATAGGGATCGTGCTAAAAATCACATATCGAGATTTTAGTAAATGACCACGTTTTAAGGTCCCTAGAATCCAATTTTAACATTTTCGCGATGATGTCTGTATGTGTGTATGTGTGTGTGTATGTATGTATGTATGTATGTATGTATGTATGTATGTATGTATGTATGTGTGTGTGTATGTATGTGTATGGATTTTGTCTTCGCTCTAACTCAAATACTATCATTCATAAAATTCTGAAACTTTGTATTTCTATCCTATTCTAATATGAAAAGAAGCCTTTAGATTTTGGTGTAAATCGGATATCCGGAAATGGCACTTTACCTGAAGCTCATAATGGTTTTTCTTCAAAAAATACCATTAAATGCCATTTTTTCGCATTTTATGTCTTATGAAAATTAAAGATTATTGAATTTTGTACAGGAATACAATAATACTTTTTCTATATATTTTACAGATAAATTTAAAAATAATTTTTTTTATTAGTCGCGAAGCCTAAGATAAACACAATAATTCCTTTGTTACACAGTTCATATTTCAAATGAATGTAATTGACAGTAAATGTCACGAGTATTCCCTGAATGTCACTGTCAAAAAACTAATCACCTCAAATTAATAATAGTGACATATTAAAAAGAAAATAGTAAATAAAGCAATAGTTTTCTGCAATGGAACAGTTTGCAGCGTTAGTAAATACGTAGGTATGTATTTAAATTAATAAAAATTAAGTAGCGGGAGGTTTTGTGTTGGCCACATCAGATTTTTTTTTACATAAATATTGGATATGTATATCAAATTCTAATTTTCTACCAATTATTATTCCAAGATATTTTACTTGTTCAACTATTTGTAACATATTATTATCTATTTTGACATTAATTTTGTTATTCATAAGTTTCAGGTATTGTGTTTTAGACCCTATATATATATATATAGCTACATTTATTAATGTCCAGTTTTAATTTATTTAATAACATAATAGCATCAACTACGTACGATTGGCGAAAAAATATCTTGATAACGTTATTAAAATATCTTTCAGAACTCATATTATTAATTGGAATAATACTACCTTTTTTTTAGTTTAAGTTCTGTATTTGTTATTTAAACCCAACGTTTCGGCACCATAAACTGATGCCTTCTTCAGGGGATACATTTATGGTTTAAATAACAAATACAGAACTTAAACTAAAAAAAGGTAGTATTATTCCAATCTTGATAACGTGTTTACTATGAATTCATGTGAAATTATTCAAAAGCTCATCAAGATATTGTATTTATTTTCTAACCACAATTTCACACCGCATTGCAGCATTAGTACCCGATAATAATAATTGCAAGTTCCAATCATCAAACTAGGAAACGCTTGGTTTGCAGTTGATAAAAAGCACTTGGTTGTGGTACTTCCTTTTATCGCGTCCAGCGTCCAGCTCAAGCACTGCGTTGAGCACATTGTACTCTCAACGCACGTAGCCGCAGATTGCGACGAATATCCACGTAACACATAATACATGATCGGCCATTGTGTGGTGCGGAGGAGGCAGAGGGTGCTAGGTTAACCCACATACACTATTGACACCTAACGCTACTTACGCATGCTGGCTCGCAGAACTCCTGGCTGGCCTGCCTGATGGCCAACTACCGGTTGATGTGTGGATGGATTAAGAATAGAATTGTCTACGGGGTGTCGCGAAAACAGGAATTAATAAAGCATACTTATGGTTCTGTTTCTACTGAATTGATAGGTGCCCCAATCAGTTTTTAGGTAGATTTTGGCAATGTTTCTGTATTTACGTATAAGATTTCCATTAATTTCCTAGTGCCAGCAAATCCTTCGAAAATAAGGATAATTTCTTTTTCATTATATTTTTCGTTCTTTCATTATAATTAATGTATTGCAGAAAATAGCATAATATTTCACCAAAATTCCGTGATTAATATAAAAATATTGATTGTTTTTATTCTTGGAATTGAACCATATTTATAGATATTGATCAAACTTATTCATTTTCATAACGACAACACACAGTTATACAGTGTGTCCCATTTAGAGGTGCCACCATTGGGATCTCGAGAACTATAAGAGATACGATGTCGGTTAAATGGAACTTTTTGTGCGCCTTTGGGAGGCCATCTCAGATGTGCTTTTGTTTTTCCAAAAATTCTCATAGGACACTAGATAATGACGAAAAACTGAATATTGTTGATTTTTTCTTTTTCAAATAACTTCTAAACTATTAGTAATTGAGAAAAACGTTTCAAATACAAAAGATAGATATTTTAATTAACTAACCAGTGGTGTACGAAATAAATTTTTATATCCGTAAATTTTCGAGATATAACACAAACTTATATTTCTGATTTCAGTCTCAAAAAAATCATAATTTTTTTCTCTTTTCAATGATGTAAGGGTTATTATGTTTTACTCCTAAAATTTAATTTTTATCTTTATTTTCCTGAACTTTCTTATTATTTCCCAAAAAATATTATTTTTATTAATTATATTGTATTTGATCGAAATAATTTGTTTTATGCCTTTATTACTTAATATTTTCATTCTAGATTCATAATTACAAATTACACTATAATGTGCCAAGGGCGACCAGATACAAAATATTATAAAAATTAGTTTGATACGAGTTTTAAGCAAATTTTTCTAACGAAATAAATTATTTAAATACAAGTAATATTTCTAAATAGAAATCTACCAATATTTTCAAAATAATTATAAATTTAATACAAAATAAGGAAAAAATAATAATTTTGAAGGCAAAACAAATACAAAACATAATAACCCTTACATCGTTGAAAAGAGAAAAAAATAATGATTTTTTTGAGACTAAAATCAGATATGGGTTCCATTTGAAAAAATATAAGTTTGTGTTATATCTCGAAAATTTACGGATATAAAAATTTATTTCGTACACCACTGGTTAGTTAATTAAAATATCTATCTTTTGTATTTGAAACGTTTTTCTCAATTACTAATAGTTTAGAAGTTATTTGAAAAAGAAAAAATCAACAATATTCAGTTTTTCATTATCTAGTGCCCTATGAGAATTTTTGGAAAAACAAAAGCACATCTGAGATGTCCTGCCAAAGGCGCACAAAAAGTTCCATTTAACTGACATCGTATCTCTTATAGTTCTCGAGATCCCAATGGTGGCATCTCTAAATGGGACACACTGTATACAATAAAAGAGTGAAAAAATGACATAGCGTTTCATTTTTACAATCATTTGGATTAAAGAAATGAGCTTTTCAATGGATGTAAAAAAAATTGTAGTTAAATGTGATTTTACATTTTTTTTTTATTTCACGTACTCACGGGCACTCAAAGCCGTAGTAGAGAGTAGAGCACTTTTGTGCTTTTTGAAAATTGTAAACTGACGTCGAACCCAGCCCGTAAGAAACACAACCGGTCATTAACTTTTAATACATTTTAAATATTTCATTCATTTATATTGGAATCATTAATAAAAGTATTCTTATTGACAGTCTCCATGTAAACAAATTATTCACTTAAATTTACATAAAACAATGTTACTCTTACTCATATGTTTTAAGAAAGAACAAAGTTTATTTTTTATAATATTTACCTTTTTTTATAATTATATTCATAATAACAATAACATAGATAGTTTTGTTTTGAATACTTACTCACCTGGGCTACAATTTTGTTTGTTTTGTTTTAACTGCATACGTTTTCAACAAAATATGATCATTATTAAAAAATGTATCCTACGTGACTATACAAAACCGTTATTTCTTTAAAACAAGTTGTTAATTTTTTATATATTATTACCTAAAATGGTATTTTTGGGTAATGGCTGCAAAAAAAATCTCTGGAATTTTTAAAGGGTTCGAAGAACAAATTTATATTGTACCGCTAGTTATGATTACTGGCTTTGTTACTTATTTTCCTTTACGGTTCATTTTTTGTAAAGTAATAACCGAATATCTGGTGTTCTTCGAAAATATAAATGTAGGTACAGTAAGAAATTAACTCATGTCATCGAAAAGCACACATATGGAAGAAATAATTTTCAGTTAACTAGTTTACCTTAACGTGGGAAAAAATAATTTAAAATACGTACATGCGGATTTTGTAGAATACAATTCTAACATTGTTTTCTTGTTTACAAAAGTATTTCTAATGATATTTTAAAGTTGATACACTTAGAAACTTCGATTTCTGTTAGGTTAAATAACACTATTGTTAGATCTGATAAATCTAAATAATATAATATTTTCTTCGCTATTGGCTCATAATTTATAACTTTTCCCACTTGTATCATAAATAACTTTAAAGCCTGATGATAAGCCGACGAACGAGAACGTGTCAAAAAAATTAATACTTGAATTTGTTTTATTTACGAGGTTTCACTTCACTTCATGCTACTCGTATAACCCCTTCAGCAATTTCGCGATTCTAAATTTTCAAATTAATATCTCTTTCAAATCTTGTGATCTTTGCGATCAAACTTTGACCTTAATTTTTTTATTATTGGACAATACAATATCTAGAGCATAATATCTGAAAATGAGCAAACAGCACAAAAAATCTAAGGCAATTTTGACCATTTTCATGGATTTCATTTTTTTTGTGTTTGGATGTTGGAGGGATGGTTTAACCAAATTCTATAAGACTAAATACCAATTTAACTATGTATTCTAAGGAATACATTAATGTAAAGAGCTGAAAAGGTTTTGGTATCAATTGGACAACCGGGAGTAGTAGTTTCTTAAAAAAATCTTCTAAATATTATTTTTTTTAGATATTTACGTTATTACAAATATTAAAGAATTCTCTATCCGATTCAACATTTTTATTATATCTTCTATCGATATAGATATAGAGAATTCTAAATATATAAAATAATCCGTTGTAATAAATCTCACAGCCCAACAACTCCATGGAAACCAATTGAAAAATTAAATTTTGTCATTGACAGAAAAATGTCAGTATCAAAAATCCAGATATATTACTGAAGGCTTTTTCTGGGAAGTACATTTAATATTTCTTATTTTATTATTAAATAAATATTCGAAATTATAGATACATACATGTATATATAAGTATCAGAAATACTGCCAATCCCGTCAACGAATTTGAGGAATCTCGAACATTTATAGAATTAAAAAATATAAAAATTTATTAATAATAGATATAATTAAAAATTTTGTGTATATACCAGAAATGTTAAATACAATTTGTACTTATATAGCCTAATATGGAAATGGCGAGAGGTTTTATGCTGGCCACAACAGATTTTTTGAAGAAAGTCAAATATTTTTTTGTTCTTCGACAAAAGAATAGTTTTTATATTATATCGCTTGTGTTCTACGTTATCAACTCCTGAGATTAAATTTTGTATTTTTACCTCCCGCTACCCTAGGTAAGGGAGGTATAGAGATCGTGCTAAAAATCGGATATAGAGATTTTAGTGAATAAGCACGTTTTGATGTCCCCAGAATCCGATTTTAACATTTTTACAATGATGTCTGTAGGTATGTATGTGTGTGTGTCTGTGTGTCTGTGTGTCGGTGTGTCTGTGTGTCTGTGTGTGTGTGTGGATCATGTGGACACGATTACTCAAATACTATCAATCAGAAAAATTTGAAATTTTGTATATCCATTCTATGCTAATGTGGGAAGAGCTCATTAGTTTTGAGTGTATATCGGATAACCGGAAGTATCATTTATACAAGCTTTTAACAGTTTTTCTTGTAAAAAATTCATTGAATATAATTTTTTAGCAACTTTTACCAATACAAATTGAATATAATGGCACAATCTTCAATTCTACAATAATAGCATTAAGTAAATAACTTGAAATAACTTTATATTATATTATAAAATAATTTATTTTTGTACATCACTTTGCCTCTGCGTCAAACAAAAACAATACTTCAATAACAAATTTGACATATTTAAACAAATGTCACTGTCACGCAGCAATTTTCATTAAAATTAATAATAAAACCGTGTTAAGAAGAATTTAGTAGTTTAAATATGATTCCAATGATATTAAGGTTTGTAAAAATAATATATTTTCCTTCATACATAAATATTAGATATACAGGATAATTCGATTCAAGTTTGATGTTTACAGCATTATATATCAAACAGCTCTCAATAAGAACGTGATTTCAAAGTGTCAAATAATAATTTGCAACTACACATTTACGAAATGAATAATGTACGGCGAAGAATTTACACAGATTGCGTTTTAGAGCATAAGGAAGTTGGTGATGATTTTGACAATAATGTGTGTGTGACGATTTTTCCTTAAAATATATTAATGATCCAAAAGTTCGCAAAGTTGGTATTTAATACTCTTATATAATTTAAAACAACATATTAGATTTTGACTATATATGATAAACCGAATGTAGTAATTAATTTGAATCTCTAACAGATTTTTCAGGAAAAACATAATAAAATATAATCTAAAATTTTGTATTACAAACTTTTCTATTTATGGGAACAACAAAGTAGATTTTGTTTACAAACGATCAATCGGAAGTGAAACTTTACTTAAAGCTCAAAGCTATTTTAAACATGGAATTGGCGGGAGGACATGTGCTGGCCACATCAGATTTTTTGTTTTTACCTTCCGTCAAAAGGAAGGTATTGTTTTTGGTCAAAAAATTCGGTGGTGAGTTTTTAATGTATAAGCACGTTTTAGGGTCCCTACAATACGAATGTACTATTTTTAAGATGATGTCTGTATGTGTGTATGTGTGTCCGTGTGTGTGTGTGTGTGACAAAATTTTCTCCGACGATAACTCCAAAACTACAATTCTAAAAATTATGATTCTTTCATATTCCTCTTCTTTACAACCATATGAAGAGCTGATTAGATTTTGGTTATAATTGGTCAACCGGAAGTACCCTTATTTGAAGTTCTTAACAGTATTTCTTGAAAAATCGCAGTTAAATATCATTTTCGACATTGTATGTGATTAGTAATAGAAAGAATATCTTATTCTCTATACGGTTCGATTATACATTTTCCTTCATATTCAATAGATATAGTTATAGAGAGATTAAGAGAGATTAACTTTCGATAATCAGTCAGCTTTGAAAAATTATGAAAACAACAAATATATTCAAAAAAATCTAGTTGACAGATGTCAGTGGCAAGTGCAGAACCAAAGTGGAAAGTATATAAAGTGATATAAGTGACAGAGTGTCCCTCGCCAGTGACTTGCATTTGCGGCCTCGCCTCAAGATAGGAACTTATAATGCCACAAGTACGCGAAAGGCAAAAGAGAAGATGGAAGGACTGTATAGCAGAAGATTTGAGAGAGGAAGAACTGTGTCACGAAGGTGCTTTGGACAGGAATGAGTAGAAGAGAAGAGTAAGAAACAGTGACTTCTAATAAAATAGGGCAAAGTTGAAGCAGGAGGAAGTGTTAAGTGCAATACATAATGTACGTTCGTATTCGTATTAAAATTTTATTTGCTTTTAGAATCTTTTCAAAGGAACTTTCAGTATGGATATGTAAAAATAGTATGTTCTTGTTACAATTATACAGGATATATAGAATATTTTTCAAGGAACTTTTGGTATAGGATATGTACAAAATACATCGAATTGACGGAAGGTTTTGTGCTGGCCACAACAGATTTTTTTTTAATAAAACTATTTTTTTTATTGTACATAATGATTAAGTGTCCTCTTTTTTCATTATTCCTACTCACTTATAGACAATATATTTTTATTTTTGTCATCTAGATTTCTTTGAATTTAAATGCTTAAACTATTTTTGTAAATAACTATGACAATAAATTAAAGATTTTATGACAAGCATAATTTCTGTTTGACGTAAATCCTTTTTAATACTTTTTTAATCGTGCAAAGAAATTATATTCTCCCTTTGGATAGATTTTAAAATTTATATCATCGACCAATTACTACGTCATATAAATATTCTTTAACTTTCTTTACAATCATCCATTTCCCTTTTTAACCTAGAGAAATTTAAATGTCCGTTACCATATTATGAATTAATATCAGTGAAACCGATTTAAAATACAACTCTCACTAAACAATACTAAATATCAATCAACGCATACTAGGATACCATGTACGTAGTAATTTAACCATGCGGATATCCTTGTTTCAACTTCAAGTCGATTTTTGTGACTAGGTTAACTTGGGTTAAACTGTACTAGTCACACTGCGTCATTATTACCTTAATTTGTTCTAGAAAACTTTCCTGGTGTTCTGTGACTAACGAGAATGAATTTAGGTAGGTGCTGTTGATGTTATGTTACCTAAATACCAATAGATAAATAATTCATGTAAGATGAAGAAGAAACATGTAATAGAATGAGTATAACTTCTTCGAAGATGTAACATATAATTGGCAATAATTTTACGCGTATTTTCAAATTGAGAATAAATCACATAAGTCATAATGCTATTTCAGATCAAACCAGGGTCACGCTAGAATGACTGAGAATAAGAAAATGAACTACGCCGGGGAAAATAAAATTTCAAGTTTGACAGCAACATTCAATTTCTCATTTGACGTTTCGTTTTGATGCGATATTGTCAATTTAAGGAACACTTAAAATTATATTAAAATATAATGCAAAACTTTTCAAATTTGATATATAAGACTTTTATATCAATGGGAATAACATATTACATAATAGATTTTCGTTAAAATGGTCTAACCAAAGTACCTAATAATTTACTTGAAGCTGTTATCAGTTTTTCTTAAAAAAAATGGTGTTATTTTGATTTTAAAAATAAATGCTTCAAATAAAAGTTTTAGAGAATTGAATTCTGCGTCTAACACAAGTATGATTAAATTAGCTCTTTGTATAAGCGAGATATGTAAATTTAAAAATTATGTAGTTTTTGGTTTTTGTAATTAAGTTTGCTATGGATTAGCACAAAAAAAAAACAAAAAAATAAATAAATTTAATGTCAATGTCATATTATGTCAAATACGTGCAATTTTATGATTGGGTCTGCTATGATACATATTTTAATTATTAACAAAATATGTATAGTTTAACAGGCGTACAAGGAAGTCATGTGATGTCATCAGATTTTTTACATTTTTAATATGGATTCTAAATCTACGCACACAAAAATATATATAATAATTTTTTTTTTAAATAATTTAATATGGCATTATTTTGAGGAAAGTAAAGAAGGTATGTGTAATATCCCTTGAAAGAAGTGAACAAAACGAAAGAGGAATCTTCTAGGAATGTTGGCAAAATTGCAAGGCGATATGATTAAAAATCCATTACGCGAGTCCCAGTACCTTGGTAACCAACGGTTCCATAAAACATCAATCTTTTGCACCGTTATGTTTTTATTTTTGTTTCGAGTTAACGTTACATGAATTTGTGGATTTTTTGCCATGTAGACTCATCAGAGAAATAAAATGGTCAGGGCCGGATTTAAGAAAGACATTGTACAGGCGGATAAATTTGGAGCGATAAGTTACATCAGTATAACAAACTATAATGTGTATCATTTATATTAAAATAGACCCTAAAACTGTATGATTACTATCAAAGTTTTAAAAAAAGTTATTTGTTTTTAAAATATTTCGGTTTTTAAAATCTGTCACACATCTACTCTAAATTGTTACTACTTTCAAGACCTCTGTTATTGCTTTTCTAAAATCCGGAATCCATTTCAAGTAAATGAGTACAGAAAATAACTAAACAATGAAAGTAAATAAAATACAACTTGTTTGAATTTATAATGCCATGTCAGTTAAAAATCACATGTGTTCGTATGAAAATGAAAGATATTTTATTAAGTTGCATATTTCCAAGAATTATTGACCACGGCAGTTATTTTGTTCAAAATATTTTCTGAAACAAAGGAGATGTAAATGCTACAAATGTCATGGTAAACTGATATTGCATTAAACTTTCATAATTTTGCAAAATTAATACATAACTAGGTCAATTTTTTACAAAAATGCAAGTACATAATTTGGCATCATTGTAAAGCTAATTTAAATTGTTTTCCATTTCAAAAATTAACGATACTTTCACTTCCGGAAAAACTGAAAGTAGAATTTAGGACCTTTTTTCAAAAATGGCATTTAAATTCACCCCGAACTTTGTAATTTAAACTATAGGTCTAAAATTGATAATAAAGAAAATAGCCACTTGTCTTAATTCTTCAATCATCCTCGTATAGTGACCAAATATAAATATTTTTTTTAAATTAGGATTAAAGTTTTTTTTATGAAAATATAAAATTCAGATTGTTATATTCAGAATAAATAAAAATTTTTTCTTCATCTTCTTCTTCTCTCATGCATTTTCGTTGAATAGGGGATTCCAGCTCAATCGAATTAAAGGAAAATAGTAAAAAAATACTAATGTATATGCTGAATAACGAATATTAATAAAAAAAAATGAAATGGTATAATGAGATATTTCGGAAATAAGGGGTTTTTTGTTATAGCGCTTCGACACGAATATGAAATCTATATATAATATTTTGATTGGCGACCGAAAGGCCGCCTATACATGCATAACAAATAGCGTGTTAGGAGGTGGGGGTTACTACAAATGGAAGTTAAGAAATTCAAATTCGAAAGGAGGGGCTAACACTCCTGTACTGCAGGTCTGTGACTGCAGTCTTCAAACAGTTTTTATTTTAACATAAATTTCTTGCATTAAACTTAATAATAAATAAACCTGTAAATATAAAGTATGTAGACTTATACAGTGTTATAATATTCATTTATTTTATGTAAATATAACTTAAAATAGCATATATTTCAAGAATATTTAGGTCCATGATGAAAACAGTTTGATAAAAAAACACATAAGCGTGACGTCACGTCAATCTTTTCAAAATACAGACCATAACTCGCCAGGGTTGAAAAAAACCCAGCCGGGTTTTATTAAATAAAAGCGGGTTTTATTGACAAACATCGAATTATAGTATGTATCGCTTTTAACTTTAGTTCTATAAAGTGTCCTAATACACATACACAAGTCTTCGTAATAGATAATAGATATTAATATTATTAATTATTTCTTTTTTTAACACATTAATGTAATAAACAATAAATTAACTAGAGAGTGTACATGTGTACAAGTCACGAATTAATATTAATAGTTGCAAGTCTGTGCAATGCAAGTGTGTACAAGAATTAGATCCAACTTATTTCAGTAGTTATTATAGCCACGTTAAACAAATAGTATGATTAATACACAACTCAAAAAATAATGAAAATGCTGACACAAGGGTTGGCGTTGTCCAAATATAAAAGAAACACCGTGCAAAGTTCGCACAGCAATGAAAAATATCTTTAAAACACGAAATACATAATAATAATAATGTATTTATTTGTTATCAGGTCCTTTTGACCTATACAAATTTGTCTACATACTAGTTACAATTTTTGCATATATATACAGTTTTATTTTTGCAGAGACATTTTTAGTGCCCTCTGCTGGCACCCTCGTTACATACAGAGTAGCTTATAGTGACCTCTGCTGCCACTCGGACTCATCTGGGTGTGTAGGTTTTTTTATTAAAAACTAACTCGTGCGGAATACGAACGCTGGCCCACACGAGCAGCCTTGTGTTGCCAGGCGAGCACTATAACCACACGACCACAGATGACCGTATCTTTAAAACACAAAATGAAATTGATTGTAAAATGTAGCTAGTGACAAAAATTGATGTATATATGTGTACCATATATGTATGTACCATATTTAATTAATAAAATATGATTTCATAAAAGTGGGTTTTTTAGATGGGTTTTTTTAGGTGGGTTTTTTTGGGTCGGGCAAATTTACAACAACCCTGTAACTCGCTTATTAATAGGAATTTTTTCGCCGGATTTTCATCAATAGTCTTAGTTTTCCTAATATTTTCCGATGAAATTATAAAAAGAAATGGTGGAATCCCCCATTCTAATGAGCCGGTTTCACATGTTTACGCAGGAATTTTAAATGAAAATACCTAATAAAAAAATAGTTGGTAATTAAATAAAAAGATTGGCTCCAGAAATATTCAAGAAACACAACCCTCACTCCTGTGACATCAAATTATATACTGCACGTCAATGCACGTCATTCATAGCAAAATTTTATTAATGCTTGAACCATAACCGCATCCGAACCCATCTCTCAAAATACAAGTTAACCAGAACCTGAAATGAAGCTCGTTTTTGGCGGGTTCGATGCCCTGCTTAAATTACATATTTTCAACCTACTGAGCTTTACTCTTTAAAAATGCCATATTTTATATTAAATCATATGTTTGACTCGTCTGACATTTTTGAACAATTTTTTGACACAGTTTTGTTGGTAGGGGGTGGCAATTATTTAAATCCGGCACTGGTAGAATCATGTACGGGTCATTGCTTACGGGACATTATGATTATCGGTGTCAACTGTACATTTACTTCTGTTATAATAACGGCAAATGTAAAAATTCACAACATACGTCCAGCGTCCGCGGTAACGGTACGGTGTCCCCAATTTCTTTGGCACGACCACGACCGAAGCCCTACCCTCGACCAAGACCAAGACATTCAAATCGCTATTCGATATTCCTTCTCGGAAAGTAACAGAACTCCGCGATCGTGATCCACCGCGAATGAAAACAAACCGAGCTCCGAGAAAGTGCACTTTGGTTTGATCTACATATGCGGACGCTACATGCACGATGCACGTCATCAAATTATTCGTTTTCACCAACGATGTTTTTTTACTCTCGTTTCTCTCCAATCACCAGAAGAAAGTTCTACTTTTCATTTTTTAGAAATTTTGAGTGTCTAGTCGCGAACCTGGACAACCAGGTTTGAACCTGACCGACTCTAAATATTTCGAATTTTAATGGCCGATTTCACCACCGATTCCTAAAATTTAAGTAATGCCTATGTACCCGATGTGCACCACATAGGCATTACCTAGCAAAATTTCGTTTTCACCAACCGCTAAGCATTGCCTATCTTGATTTAGGAATTACTTAGCTAGGTATCTGTTTTCCGATGCCCAAATCGCTAAGCATTTCCTAACGTTTGACAGCTGACACTTCAAAATGAAAATTGTACAATTTTATTGAATATTTTGATAGTTATAACGAAGAAATAAAAAGACATGGACAAGATAGAAAGGAAAGAAGAAATTGTTTTGTATTCTGTGATGAAAAATGGTTTTGAAAAAGATTTCCTTTTCATTAGAAAACAGAATTTTATATACCTTACGAGTTATATGATATAAAATTAATTAGTAAATACATAATTATATCGTTTTATTCTTTATTTTATATTTTGGGAAATTACAGTGGGTATACATATATAATTAAATTCATAATTTCTACAAAAATAACATAGCCAAATATCATAAATATGCGTTCCGGTTGTCATATTTTAAATTTTTTCTTGAAATCATAGGATTCAGTTTCTGTTTTTGTATTATTTATTCTATATTTTGCCATTTATATTTTTTTCTTCTTGTTCATTTTCATCTTTGTTTAATTTATATTTTCCACTTCTGTAATACAAATTTGTAAATATATATGTAAAGGAAATTTCTTTAAACCCTCAACGTAATATTAATAGCTTTACATAATTTCCACTATCAATATCAATGTTGACAAATAGAATTGTCAAATGTCATAAATTATAAAAATTATTTATTTCCAGTGTGCAAATATAATATCACAAAAGTAACTAATAATCCGATGCCTACGTAAGTAATTCCTAGCTGGGCATTGCTTTGTTTGGTGAAATCCAAAATGGATAAGTATCAGTTTAGGCAGTTCTTAAATTTAGGAAATTCCTTGCTAGGCAACAGTTTAGGAATCGATGGTGAAATCGGCCGTAAATGGCACAGTGGTGCACTCGTAACGACAGCAATGAGTGCCAGTGTGGTGACGCCTGGTGAATACCCAGAAGCTATAAACGGGTTCAAAATATTCAGACTTTAGCCCAATGAGTAGGGGTAGTATTTGATAAATTTTATTTATGAATTTATAATTTAGATTTTAAAATATAAACTCTCTTAAAACGCATACGATAGTTTATGAACGATTTACAAATTTAAAAATTGAAATTTAGATTTGCAACATAACTATATTTTATATTTCCAAATGTAAATTTCAAATTTGACCACAAAAAAAAAAACTATTAACATGGCGGTAAGGTATAACTACTTCATCCGTCAGCTGTCTTTTCTTTTTGTGAGTTGTTGACATTTTGAAGATAAATTCACAGGAACAAATTGATATTTTGTTTTTTGTTAATAAGCAGCATTCGGGCCGGGCCGAGCCGGGCTTTGAGGTTTGGATCGACTCGGCCCGAAAATAAAAATTACCGGCCCGACTCGACAAAAAAATTAGCTGGCCCGGCTCGAAAATTGACTCGAAATCGGGCCGGGCTTCGGGTCGGGCCGGGCCAAAGCTCGAAATTGGGTGCATCCGGCATTCCTAATGTTGATTTTTATGTTAAGGCGTAATGTTTAACTTTTTTCGTGTCAAACTTATAAAAAACCTCTACATCCTTATAACTTTCAACATTAGTTAACATAAGTAGTTAAAAAAGAGACCCTTCTAGTATAAGTTTGTTATAAAAATTACAGACCTACGAGTATTTAACACTTTGTTTACCAAACCCATTCGAAAATTTAAACAACTTTTTCACAAATCTTATATAAAAAATATAATTTACATAAGGATTTTTTATCTAACTTTGTTTCTGCTCAAAAATACGACAAGAAATCATTATACGAGTAATAATAATAATAGCAACATCACAATATAATTATTATGCTTTAATGAATAACCTTGAATTCTTGAATTAAAATAATACATTTTTATTTATTAATATGTGAAATATGTTGTTATTAAATCATTTTGATCCTTTTTCATTAAAATATGAAGGAAACTGTGTATTTGAAAGAACTATAAGATTTTTCGGGTCGGCCCGAAAAGCTCGAATTTTCGGGCCGGGCCAAAATCAAAAGTCCGACTCGCCTCGATTTTTGAAAATGATTAGCCCGATTCGGCCCGATAAAAAATATCTTCGGCCCGGCTCGATGATCGACTCGAAATCGAGACGGGCTTCGGGCCGGGCCGGGCCAAAGCTTGAAATCGAGTGCATCTCTATTCGCGAATATCGTAATTTGTTGGACAAAGCAAATGAGGGATAGCATGGAATTAAATACATGCACACTGATACGAGTATATTTGAAGAATTGTTCATGATCTTGTTATTGCACTTTTAACAACAAACTATGATACTGCCCATTAACAAATCAATGTATTCATAGGCTTAACCACGGCCTAACAGACCATTTACGTTTTTTAAGTTTGTGTTTATTTTATTTCTTTATTATACAAATCAACAATAGTACGAGTAAAAAAAACATTCCCGATATTATTAAAAAATCATCTTATCCATTATTGTCTAACAAATTCATAGCTATGAAAATAAAATTGTAATCTAAAAACTGAACTAATAACTGGTGAAACGTCAAATGACAAGTCACGTGGTAGTTACTGATTGGTCAGATCCAGAATTTTAAAATCGAACATAAACCAGAGAGAAAATTGTAAATTTTAAATCAAAATTTCTAAATGTAAATATATAAATTAAATTCATCATAAGCCAGCCAGGAATGATAAAATATCGTCGACTTCTGACGAGTTGATCAGAAACATGTTCGTTTACAGATGTCATCCGACTTGCTGCTCCATTATGAAGGTGTTCTTAATATCTTCATTGTCGCGTACCGTTTACAAAACTTCACTTCACAAGCTCTCAAAACTCTCTTGAAGGAAGCATCATAGGGATGAGTAAGTGAATATGCCAAACTGTGGAATATATTAACAATGGTTTGTTTTGATGTGGATATTATCAATTGTTACTTCAGACATTTCCAAATTCCACATTTTTTAAAAATTAAATAAATGAAAGTTTATGCAATATTTTTCACTTAATAAAAACAATAATAATAATAATTTATTGTTATTTTCGTAAATAATAAAAAGATAGTTGGTCACATTTTAAACTGTATGTACTCTGACGTCACATTCTGTTTCAGATCAAGTGACTTTTCCAAAATATTACACAAATTTCAATTTTATATTGTAAAATATCTAATGGATATTTCGTGTTATTTTCAAATTTGAGATTCTTTAAAAAAAAATATCTTTTAAAATTTAATACTTAGAAGTCATATAAAAATTCTTACAGCAAATTTGTGAAATATTTCTTTTAAATGATTATAAAATATTTACAGATACTCTATAACTATGAGTGGATAATTTTTATCAACAGGTTAAAAAATTAATCAATCAAGTTGGTATGTTGATACATAATAAAAAATTAAATTTTTAGTTGTTTTCTCAAACCAATATAAAATTTTAACAACTTTCTTACAGATTAGGCCCGAGTGTAGGTTAAGATATAAATATAATCAAATAACTTATCATGGTCCAAACTAATGCGTCAATAAAATAAATATCTTTATGTATACCTGCATTATTATGAGACATTAAAATGTAAATTTCAATAGTCACTCTGGTTTTCTATAAAAGAAGAATAAATGTTAGAATTTACATATTATGGCATTTACTATTTTTTGAAATAGTGAACGTATTAATTAGCAGATTACTTTTTATCATTGCACTGAATTATTGTTTTCTTGTAATTATGATACTGACAATATAATTGCATATAATTATTTTTAATTTGCAAAAAATATTTCAAAATATTTAATTAAACAAAATAAGAACTTTAAAATATGATATTGTAATATGAGGTATTATTTTTAAAATTTTATGTTCTTCAGTAATTTTTTCGTCTTTTATAATAATATCAACATTTTTTTATTTCGTATATTAATAAAGACAGTTATTGATACCATTTAACTATTATTTATTAACCCGTTGGAATCCATTGTTTTTTTTGTCCGGGCCAGATTTATAGCAGGCCCTGAAGCGATAAAAACAGTTGAGGCGTCTCTCCCATAAAATAAATTGCTGATATTGGCAAATCTGTATCTCTATCAATTTTTGAGTTATCCTTCTACAATCACCTTAGTGTAAAATTTTCGAATTTTTTTAAAACTACTTTTTTTTGTTTTAGGACTCATGGGGGGGGGGGGGGGGTATACCAATCATTTTCTTTGACTTCCTTCGTTAAATTGTTCGATTTTCATTTTTTCTAATTTTCAAAAAAAAAAATTATCAGAATTTTCAAAAGAATATTGAAGTTGGATTTATAAATAAATCATTGCGAAAGCTTTCATTACTATCTGCTTAAAATTTCATTACAAACCTCAATAGACTACTGGTATATTCGGACCATAAATGCATAGATTTGCGTATAATGCAAAAAATTGACAACGTTGCAGTGTGAAGCGTAGAATGATCTATTGCTGACATTTCTTTTTTCTAAATTTATGACTGTAACCTGTGCAAAAATACAAATACAAGGTTCTTAGATGACCTTGCTAAAAAGACGCCATAAAAATATTTGCAGGGAGAAGGACATATTTTAAAAGAAAAAGCAAGCAAAAATATTTACGGCAGTTATAATAATTTCACACTATAATAGGCAGTAGTTTTTACAAATTTTCCAAGTATCTCCTTCTTTAACCATTTTGTCATATGAACCATGGTGAATTTTTTTTGAGTGGGGTACCTTTGCAAACATCTGTTTTAAGTAACATTCAATAAATATTTTAACTTAAAAAAGTATCATCTGTCCATTGAGACCTATCGATAAGGGCGAATCTATAATATAAATAAAAAACACATTATCCCTCAATATTTAATTTTTTATATATGTAATATTGTAAATATTTTTATCATCACGGTATATTACCAATTTCGGGATGTGTCAATCTGTTTTATCACAGATATCGGTAATTATGATGACTTATTTGTACCGTACGGGCGCGTACCAGACGTTACCTCACGGGCACTCATTGCCGCTGTGGAGAGTGCACCACAGGGGTCACTTTTGTGCCATTTAAAATTCGAAATATTTAGCGTCGGTCGGAACCGAACCCGGTTCACCAGATTCACGAACAGACATTCAGGCACGCTGCCACGGGACCACATATAATGTAATTATATAATAAACAATGCTGGCAAATGTATAAGTCATAAATTTAAAAAGCTTTATTGTCTGTCATTTGTGCCGTGTAAAATAATGAAAATGGCTGATAAACACTATGGTGAGTGTTAATTTCGTGCCTGATATTTTAAATGCATTAATTGTTGCAGAATGAGTTAAAAAAAATGTGAGAGTGATTTAAAAAAATTTAATTCACTTGTGAAAAAAGTGTTACTTATAGTTGTTGCTATGGAGTTAATAATGACAGTTTAAAACGTCAAAATTGAATAAAAAATAATGTATAAAGATATTCTTTTAAGAAAAACTATTCGGGCTTCAAAAATGCCTTGTTCGTTTGGTCGATTGACTACAAAATATAATAAGAGTGCACACAGGATTTTTACTCATCTACACAATCATAAATATCATTATAAAAATTTTAAAATCGGATTCTGTGAACCTTGAACCGTGCTTACAAAATCTCAATTATCATACGTCCCTTATCAAGGGTAGTGGGAGGTAAAAAAGATTTTGATAGCGCATATCTGGAATTGCATTTAATGCGTATATATGAGAGCCTCATCAACAAAATTAGTATGCCTTTCCATTTTAATTATGTATGTTCTTAAGATTACTTCCACATGTGCTAATGACTTAAATTGCTTTCGCAGAATATTAACTTACTTTATTAGCTCATAATATAGAAAAGAATTGTTTTATCTGTTTACAAACACTAAAACACATTTTAAACTAAGGTTATTAGTTCTAAAATATTTATAAACAAATCCAGAAACTTTCAGATAGATTTTGAGGTCGTAAACTTTATATACCACGATCTTCTCTAGCCTTTACACTATTTTAATAAATTAATAGGTAAATTTCTCTACTGACAACAAGAAGTCTCACAGATTTATAAATATTCGATTTTTTCGTTACATAAAAAAAAATAATATGGCAGATATTCTTCTCATACGAGTATGTGTTATTACCTTCCGTCACCTTTAGGTAAGGAAGGTATTGTCTTTGGTCAAAAAATTCGATGGTGAGTTTTTAATGAATAAGCATGTTTTAGGGTCCCTACAATATGAATTTACTATTTTTAAGATAATGTCTGTATGTATGTATGTGTGTGTGTCCGTGTGTGTCCGTGTGTGTGTATGTGTGTCCGTGTGCTACGATAACTCCAATACTATAATTCTAAAAATTATAATTCTTTCGTATTCCTCTTCTGTACATCCATATGAAGAGTTGATTAGATTTTGGTTATAATTGATCCACCGGAAGTACCCTTATTTGAAGTTTTTAACAGTTTTTCTTAAAAAAACGCAGTTAAATATTATTTTTTGACATTTTGGTATTATATTTATTAAAGAAAATACTCTTCTCTATATGGTTTGATTATTCATTTTCCTTCATATTCAATAGATGTAGAGTTAAAGCATTATAAAGAAATTAATTTTTAAAAATTAGTCAGCTTTGCTATTTATCATGGAAACAGCTGATACATTCAAAATTGACAGATGTGTGTTGCAAGTGCAAAACCAAATATGGAAAGTATGGGATGAAAAATTAGTATTTCATAGTGGTCCTCTTAAGTGACATGCAGTGAAAGGCTAAAAAGAAGATGGAAGGACTGTATCGCAGAAGACTTGAGAAACGAAGGACTGTGTGATGTGTGAAGAAGATGCGTTGGACAGGAATGAGTGGAAGAGAAGAGGAAACAGCGACCCCTAATAAAATAGGGGAAAGCAGAAAGTAAAATGTGTCAAGTGCATTTTTCTTAGTGTATGTCATAATTTTATTGGATTTATACAACCTTTTCAAATGAACTTTTGGTATGAAATTTGTAAAAAATAGTAAGTGTTCGATTTTACATGATATTATATAGAAACTGTTCCACGGCCCTTTTGGTACGGGATTTGTGCAAAATACATCGAATTGACGGAAGGTCTTGTGCTGGCCACAACAGATTTTTTTAATTATAAATTTGATTTATAATTTCCTTCTAAAAATGGTGTTATATTTCCTATAGCGGATGTTTATTTTCAAGGTGTATATAAGACATTAACGTGTTAAATCAGTGGTCTGCAGACTGTCAAGTACCTCTCGTTTTGACGAAAGAGCAGAATTCATGAAATTGCACTACTATATTTAATTATGTCGTATTTTGATGGAATAAATGAATTTCTAAATTTCGGAAATTAATTTCTTGAAAAATATTTGCAAATATGTTGTTTTAAGTAATATCTTTGACATTTGAATCGTTTTTCCATTACTTTTAAGTACGAATAAGTGTTAAAATGTATTACGAGTAACATTTATATTAATAAAACGTAAAATCATCATTAAAAATGTTTATGGAAGTAATATTTATCGCAGAGTATGTGATAACTAACGAATTCTGACAAAAAGTCAAACATTTCTTTATCTTTTTCACATCTTTTTGTTAAAATGCCATGGCTATCACTGTTAATCAGAAATTGAATAAATTTAATCATTAATTTATTGGACTAAAATATTGCATCATGTATTTGGTGTCATTTGATGCAGAAAAATTTTACCTTTCTATATTAATACCACAACCACCAGTTAATTTCAAGAAGATTTTGGCCCTTGTTCACACATTTCATAATATCGTATTAATAATGAACAATTCCCTTTTTACCTTCCGTCACCTTTAGGTAAGGAATGTCCGAATGGCAGAGAAAAAAAGCAAATGCATTAAAAGAGAGTACAAAAGGTATTCTTAAATACTTTTTTACCAGTAAAAATTCAGACAATTCGGAAGTTTATATTTTACTTTAAATAAATTACGAATTTATTATGGCGCCTTTTACTGAGAAAAAACCCGCCTGTGGATTTTCCTAGTTACGCCACTGGGTCGCACTATGCTTCGACGCTGACGCGCACTAATTAAACAAATAATTTTCGTTGCTATAATTTGTACAAAACGTCAAATTTACTGTCAAAGGAAAGCTTCATAGCTTCTATATTTTATGAAATATAATATTAACATTTAATTTGAAGCATGAAATTAAATCAAATTGTTTTTTGTTGTTGTAAATTGTTGCCATGCAAACCAATGGTATTTATGTAAAAAAGATCTAAATCCTAAATGCTAAAATACGACATCAGACACTGCCTTAGAATCTTATTAATTTGAGAAAATCATCAGGAGTGAATTTGATTGGAGTATAGAATTGAATAATGCGAGTCGGCGTGTGCGGAAGGAGTGTTGTTGTCGAATGTGACACGTTTGGGCCAGCTGACGTCGACACCCACCGGCAAGTCGAGCGACTGCGAAGTCGACCCACGCGTTGCAGAGTTACATAACCTGCACGTAGTCCTCCTCGTATTCACAACACGTTGTCGATGCTGTTGCAACCACGAATTCACGCGCGACGCCCGTGGCCCATCCAAATCACCACAACGATGTGGAACAATGCGCTCCTCCACAAAAGCAACTACGAAAAAAAAACGTATTTTGTCGGAAGGTCGATAGGTTTCTCAGAACAGAACGGTACATACATAAAAAATGCTTCGAGTGTTCTGTGAGGCTTCGAGGGAGGGGGTGAACGCGGAAGCTACCCCGCAGGGTCGACTGGATAACGGGACTTGACACACAGCACCACTGGCCCAGCGAGCGAACAAATGGATCATCTGGCGACCACAGACTGCAAACTAAACACTTTTTTGCAACGCGCTTTTTTAATAATTTTGCACCCGCACGTGGCTGGTATCAAGTTCTGGCACGTGGGCAAATATATGCGAAACCAGGATGCGCTTTGTTGGCCAGGGTTAGCCACATTTCCTATTTCTATTTGCACTTCTTTTTGTTACATTTATTATAGTACCCGGAACTCATTCTTGACGAAATATTAAAAAAGTTGCTATTGTGCATTCAAAGATAGTTTTTATGAACTAAAGATGTTGTTTATGATATTATAATGCGTTTCAAGTAAGAAAATAGCAAACTTTGTATTAATATTTTTAACTGTAAAACTAAAAATCTGTTGTGGCCAGCACTATACCTCCCGCCAGTACTTCTGATGATGCTGCAACTGGAGAAATTGTACAATATATTAAAAATAAACTTTTTCTACAGTCACTATAGAAAGTAGCCATTTGCGCTCTCTTTTGTCAACGCAAAATGTCACTTTGCCGCTCATGCGCGATAAAGTAGAAAAAACGCTCGCTGTCCAAATTTCTAAGTATACAATGTTGAGAAATGTCACTTGTCTACATTCTTAATGAAAATGTTTAGTTAGGAACAAATGGCACTGTAATTACACATTTATCACGTTCACAAGTCAATTTGACATATGTTCTGTCGGTATTTAACATAACCTAACAAAATGCCACACTGCTGTGAAAATGACATAGGGCATTCATTTACAAAAACGAAAGTATAAAATGCTTAGATTAGATTGAATAAAAACTCAAGAATGGAAAATAACGATAAAATAAAATTAAATATAAAATAAATTGTGTGAACAGTTATGTTTAGTAATAGGAATGATTGTACACAGATGACGGTAGGATAGTTGCGAGTCGTACTGACATCTGATCTCTAGTTAACTATTTATTTTGATTACAATAAAGTTATTAGTTATTTCGTTACTTAAATAATTGCGAGAAGTCAGTCAATGCACATACATGTCTATATAATCACAAATTCCTTGAAATATTTGTTAATTTTTTCAGTGTGACAGGCGTGACAACTAACCACACATTTTGCTACAAAAACTCATCAAGACATCACAAATCCTTGCTTCCACGCTCTAATTTTGTTTTTTTTTTTATGGAATAGATGGCTACTGTAACGATATAATCATTTAATCTCTCGACCAATGTCGCATTTTGCGCTCTTAATACACAAATAGCTATTTCTTGTGAAACTAAACCGAGTGTTATTATTTTCTTTTAACTTTTGTTAATTTAAATACATACCTACATATTTATTGGTGCTGGAAACTATATTATGTTCCTTTGCAATACCATAATATAACTATTATTTTATTTACTACTACAATTTTCTTTTTAAAACGTTAGCATTAATAATTTGAAATGATAGATTCTTTGATGGTGACATCTGTCAGTTTCATACATTTGAAATCCGAATTGTATAACTAAGGAATTTTGTTAAACTTTAAAACATAGGCTCCCGGATTTAATAATCTTAAATTCTTATAATAACATAAATCGTGAAAAAATTACATTTAAAGGTATTTTTCGAAGAAAAACTATTTTGAGCTTCAAGTAAAGTGCCATTTCCGCATTTCCGGTTACCTGATTTACATCAAAATCTAAACACACACATACAGACATCATCGTGAAAATGTAAAAATTGGATTCTAGAGACCTTCAAACGTGGTCATTTACCAAAATTTCAACATGCGATTTATAGCACGATCCGTATAAATGTAGGTACAATACTTGAATATTAAAAATTGTTAAGTCGAAATCGAAATCATGCGGTTAAATATCACTTAATAGGATAGGACTAACGCAAGAATTTTTGTCTTCTAAATATTAAATTTAAAAAAAATATATTCATTAAATAGCATCAAATTTGAAAATATCACGAAATATCCACTAGATATTGTACAATTAATTTTTACCTCTCGCTAAGAGAGGTATTAGATTCATGCTAAGATTCGCATATCCAAATTTTATTGAATAAGCACGATTTAAGGTCCCTAGAATCCGATTATAACATTTTTAAATTATGTGTGTGTGTGTGTGTGTGTGTGTGTGTGTGTGTGTGTGGATGTATGTATGTGTGTGTGTGTGTGTGTATGTTTGTCTGGATGTTGTAGTCACGATTCCTCAAAAACTATAAGACTTAAAAAATATTTAACTGCAGTTTCCTCAATCTGACATTCCTGGGAAGAGCTGAAAAGGTTTTGGTAACAATTGAACAACCGGAAGTAGTAGCTTCTTAGAAAAATTCTTCTAAATATAATTTATGGGAGGTTTTTTCTCCACCTAATACACTTAAAATTTTTATTATATCTTGTATATATTTAGAGATAAAGACACTATAATTTATAGAGTGAACTAATCGCAGAGGCTACGGCACTAAGGAAACCAGTTGACAAATTCCAATGTTTATAACATAATTTGTAAATGACACATGTCAGTGTCAAAAATCAACAGTTTTGGTGGCATTCTGATAGCTTTTACTGGGAAGTATATTTAATTTTTCTTATTGTTTTATTGATTAAATATTTGAAATTATAGGTAAAATTGTGGTAAAATGCAAACATCCATCAGAAATACCGCCAATCTGGTTAATGAATTGGAACAATCTCTGACATTTAGAAACTTCCTCATACAATGAAAAATAGATATA
Organism: Ophonus ardosiacus; assembly: GCA_943142095.1. Lineage (NCBI taxonomy): Eukaryota > Metazoa > Arthropoda > Insecta > Coleoptera > Carabidae > Ophonus > Ophonus ardosiacus. The sequence goes on from OW964823.1 coordinate 16,237,301, forward strand.
ATTAGAATTATGTGTGCAGAAGACATATTAAATATAATAAAAAACAATATTTGGGTAATGTTCTATAATATTTTGTTATAAAACGACGGTTCGAAAGCGAAGTGCAATACAATACTTATATAGCCTAATATGGAAATGGCGAGAGGTCTTGTGCTGGCCACAACAGATTTTTTATATTTGTGTAATATTTTGAAAAAATCACGTAATATGAAACAGAATGTAACGTCAAAGTTCAAACAGTTGAACATGTGACAAACAATCACCTACATTTATTTATATAAATATTTTACTATTGACATCACAGGAGTGGTGGAGAGGGTTGTTTTTTATGTGAAACAACTATTGGTGCGCCTATACGGGGGTAAGAAGGGTTTCTATGACACGACGTTGCGTGCCATTTGGTCATCCTCGTGACTCGTCTGCTCTCTCCGTCTCGACTCGCAGAGTGTCGTTCGTCTCAAGCTCGAGCTACATAATTCAACAGTGGTTCGCAACAACACAACGCACAATATTTGGAAGAAAATTTTTATTGATACGACTGAGCGGTCCCGCGACCGCTCACATTTTTTATGACTATCTTTTTATACAGGTATTATTTACGAAAATAACAAATTGCCTACTAATATTTTTATTACTAAAAAATATTGCATACAGTTTAATTTGAAATATTTTTTGAAAAATGTGAAACCGGCTCATTCTGTTAATTTTATTTGGCGAATGACAGCGGACAGCCATGTCTAAACCGCAAGCCTAAATATGTAAAGAAAACTGACCAAAACCTTTTTAAGAATGACTGGTTACGTTGCGATTTTGGCGACTATTTACAGATTTGAGACCTTCAGTTTTGAGCATAATACGGCTATAAGAAAAGATCGTTGCCCGAGATAGAGTTTATATTTCCGGGCAAGTGATTGGTTAATTGCAGATACCAATTTGCAATGTAGAAGGTTTATTTGGCAAACCAATAGTTTGATGAATAACAGGTTGTGGTTTTATTTATTATTAATAAATGTGTTTAAATATAATAAAATAAAACATCTTTCAATATATTAAATACATTTGACATATTTATCTTTGTAAACCTGCTGGCAATTTTTACTTATGCATTCTGACTAATCAGAAGGCATTAATTTCTTGAAATCATACTTTTTCAAAAATATAGTTAACCTGAACTTAAATAATGCAAAAAAAATGGATTTCATTCTATCCATTTTATTCTGCAACTAACAGCTAACGGATGATTTTTTTGGCTTTTGTGAACTTAGGTGTGCATTCTGATTTCTGACCAATCAGAGGGTAGAATCCTTATCTGAACCATGCTATTTTCGTATCGTATACATGAAACATGCTAGTGGAGAATGAAAAAGGTTAAGTGATGAATTTCCGGAAACATGAATTTAAGATCATACCAAATAAATAAATAAATAGAATATATTGTCATTATTTATTTCTCAGTGCGCTAATCTGCTTCTATTCACAGATTTTGGTATCGTTAACGACGCTTACCAGGCGTTACCTCACCGGTTCTCAACCCGATCCTTCCGATTCACAACCGGTTATAAAAGTCTACTACCATAAAGAATAAAATAAATTTAGATTTCATGTAGTTACAAGAAAATATTTATATAAATATAACATTATAGTTTACTACACATTTATGGATGTTCTAATCTGCATTTTTATAAGCAGATTTCTGGAATGACGACATATTTGTACCATAGAGGGCATTTAGCAGGCGTCACCTCACGAGCTCTCAAAGCTGTTGTGAGAGATCACACGGATCGTTTGGTGCTATTTAAAACTTATTTCCAATAATTTTCAAGTTAATTACACATTTATCGGAATGGAACCCAGATTACAACCGATAACTTAACGCACATAACCACACAAGTAAATAGCTTCCTTATTTTAATTTAATAAAAAATGAGTTAATATGTCGTAGATGTGTAATATGTATGTTTAGAATGTTCGTTTTGTGCGAATTAGCGTGGTATGAATTGCACCCCGTGGTCGTGGTTTTCGCGTTGCCGTGCCGTGGCGTGACGTCACGGGTGAATGACTCGGTGACGTCACGCTAGTTCAATGGCAAATCTCGACCCAGATCTTGGTGGTTCGCCGCGCGGCCATGCCAGCCCAGCATCACGGCGTCGAGTCGAGCTGGGGCTACGGCTCGGCCAAGGCGTCCCCATGTAAATGACCGAGCGAGCGCTCCGCTCGATCAACGCGGCAGAGGCAACATTGGTTGCGGGTCGCTGACCGCTGCGAGCCCTGACCTACTAACTTCGCGAGGTCGTTGCTCCGCCATTCTAGTTTCCGAGCTCTTTCGGTCACTCAAGATCACTCAGAGAGTTGCACAAACCAGATGGCGAAGCCTATGCCATGCCCATGCCATCAATGGCCATATGCTGACATGAGGGTGACGGATTAGGATCCAGTGTGCTGCGGTGTGGTCAGTTCAGCTGTCCATTGACAAGCGTGGCGATGAGGGATTTGCATGCGCCGGCCGGCGGCTGCGGCTGCGGCTACGGGACGAAAGGAGCCAGGACCGAGACCTAGTTCGCACCGCGAGTCAACGGCCTCGCCTCGTACTCGTACATAGGCCGTTTCGAAATTCAGCTGTGTTCACATTGCAACACGGTGTTCGCGGATCCGCGGATCACACGCGGCCCCAAGAGTTCGAGGTTCGATGACACTGTGCGACGCACGGCACAGCACAACACAGACAAAGCAGCCGTGCCGAGCCGGGCGTCGCGAGCTTCCGGGTGGTCGTCCACTGCCTCTGCAGATGTAGGTCGGGTCAGCATCAGCATCAGCACATGTGCGCTCACGCTCATGCTGACTTTCCGCATTTTTATGTGCGAAGCGCGCGAGTGCCGCGTTGGTTGGTTGTGCAGCGGGGCGCGGGGTGCACGCGGCCAGTCTCGAGGCTGATGGCCGACCTAGAGCCGCGGTCAGTGTGCGACTGCCCCGCCGGTTCACTAGGGTAAGGGTGACTGGCCGACGTCCAGCCCGCAGCCCGCAGCCCGGCCAAGGTGGGAGGATGAGGATGGAGATTCAGATGGACCACGGCTCACTGTTTCAGGCCGTTGAACTCGCGCTGTAAACCAGAAACACATTACCTCTACTTTTTTATAACTACAATTTTAGGGTACTTTTATTACACGAAGCTACACAGCCTACACGCCGAGCTCTTCAACACGCTGATGCTATGTTGTGTTGTGTTGCTATCGCATCGCAGATATTTCTGATGCGGACTTTCACCGGCTTCTTTGCCGCTTTCTCGCTCAACTCTTCCGGGAAAGTGAGCAAAGCTCGTTCTCTGATATCCCGGATTGAAGATTGAACGTTCACCGTCCCGACCTCGAGGTGGAATCTCTGTAGCTCTGTTGTTCTTGTCTTGAAGATCAGCAGCCGTGACATGGAAATGCTTTCTTGTAATAGGTAAACATGAAGTGAAGCTTGAAGCATCAAATAATGTATGATGTAAATTATGTTTGGATATGTGATTTAGGAAGTGTTGTTGTTATTGTTGTGGGTTGGGGAGGGATGGAGCGATCGGGCGATCCAGCGACCTAGCGGCCCAGCGCGTCGCCTCCCACTCCAGGTAGTGCTAGATGTGGCCGTATGGCGCTGTGAGCAGCACATTTAAGCGAGCGGTCGCCGAGCCTCCGCTCATTGCCTTGCCGTGCAGTTGCCGCGAAACGTAAGCACGCTAGATAGAGCTCGCTCAGTCAGCGCTAACATTCGCGAACGTCAGTCTCAGTCACCGCTCCGCTCAGTTCGCTCACCCGACACCGATATCGGTATCTACTGAGTTCTCAGGCTTTGATTTGTTTCGATTCGACTGTGAGTTATCTATCAGCATGGACGGTCTCGACCCCACTGGGCTGTACTGATACTGATAACGTGCAAGTGTCATCGAACGCGCCGCGCCGCGTCAACTGTCAGCCGCGCTTTATCTCTGAGGCCATGGACGGTAAGCAGTTGGATCCCACCGGTCTGTATTGACACTGCCACTGCCACTGAGTGAAACAAGTGTGTTTTGTATATCCGCGTTTCTACCGTATGCGTACGTGTTAATTGCCGTACGACGGGCGATCATATTAGTGGAAACAAGTCAAGAGCGAGAGAGGAACAATGAACGGAGGAGGTCAGAAGGGTTTGGACCCGACGGGTCTGTACTGAGTGGAGGAGGAGAAATTGTCTCGCGGCGATGAGGCACCGCGACGGAGGCGACGGAGGTCGCCAGGAGACGTCGAGTTGCAGGCGCAGGAGATCGCAACAGCAAGGTGAGTCGGTCGGTTTGGTTTGACTTCCGTGATATCTTCCGGTACAGTATCTCTCCGTCAGCTGGGCCGGCATGCAGGTTGTTGAACTCCAGTCCCAGTGTTTGGCCGGAGCGCCGTGTGCTGCAGAGCCCGCGTGATTCCTGCGCTCAGCGCTGCTGTCAGCCCGAAATACCTGTCACCCGACCCGACACCCACTATTACACCCTCCCATTTCCATCCTCTACTCTCTCTTACGTACAGGCTGTCTTGTCTTGTCATCTGTAGGTACATGTGATGGAGATTTTTTACCGGTAAATAAGATGCAGTTAGAATGTCGACTAGTGACATTTAGCTAGTTAAAAATCAAAGGTCGCGTGGCGATGGCAATGCAGTCAGTGTGTATGATAGTGTGGCGTTTCCGGAAAGTGCAGTAAGCACAGCAGCGGCAATCAGATAGGCGAGCAGCAGCAGCAGCAGGCACTGGCAGCAGCACTAGCAGTCTGTCAAGGTCCGACCTCTCTAAGTGCCGCGGGCGGTGGCACACTGCTGCACATGGCATTCCGCGATCTCCACAACTACTTATACTATATGTTTGTGTTTTTCTTTCTACTTGCAGGATAACATTATCAATGCTCGCCATCACCTACACACATGATCGCCAGTCACCAGCACACACTGCCACCGCCACCAGCCACACTGCCACACTGCGACCGGCTAGCCACTGCCCCCGCCCTAGTTACCATCCCGACGAGACGTGCTACGCATCGTATGGAATGACGAGCAAATACAAGACTGATAACATTGTTGACGCTATTGTTATTTTTAAATTATATATTATGTATATGATATTAAGTTTAAGTTCCTGTCCGTTTGGTGACAATCAAGGACGCATCCGTCCATTACTTTGATGCGTCGTTATCTCATTTTTATTATTATTATTATTTTTACTATTATTATTATTACTATAAATTAATTTTATTTCGATACTAAAACGATGTATATTGTTTGTGTAAAAAATGATGGCAACATACGCCAACTGTCCATGTATGCCTTTACTGTACTTCAATATATTATATAAATTAAGATATTTAACATAATATCCAGTGTTTGTGTTTATTTATTATGATTGAGAGTAGAGTGCATGTGGTGCGAATGTGAAGGTTATTGGCATCGGTCATCGATGCACAGCTAAAAGAGCAGCGCTGTCTGTTGCCGATTAGGGATGTCGGGATCGCGCCGCACATGGTTCGCCAAGGTCGGGGGTCGTCTTCGGTCTTCGCGGCACTGTGGCGGTGGCGACAACACGTGCTCGCAGACTTGCGCGCGCCAGACTCGCTCGCATGCCGAACCATATTTGACATTTGATAGTCGACTGAAAACTGCACTTACTAATTTGGTTTCAAGCCAAATTCGATACACATTCCGTGGATGGAAAAAAATCAGAGCAATAAAAGGGTTTATTCCGATGTGTTGGCATGACTAAATAAGAAACCGGCCGGCTCGAAACACGGTGGACAGCGCACATGCCCAAGGAAGGCAGCGCTGCTGTCTGACAGCCGCTTTTTATTCTCCCGCAGCGCAGATGCACAAAGGGAGCGATCAAGTGGATTTCGCGATGTGGATGTGCGTGACCCGCTAACCCCGTGCCCGTGCCGACAGTGGCCGAATGAAGCCGAGCGGGCAGGCCGAGTGCGAGCGTTAGAAGGGTTAGAGAAACCCTTACCTTCCTTAACCTTAGTGTGGGGTGAGGGGGCGTGTGCGTTCGCCAAGCCAGCAGGTCAGGTACCGTTAGCAGCCCTGTGCCTGTGCCGTGAGATAATGCGCTCCGCGTGGTGTGCCGGTCCTTCCGCATTCCGGCCGGCTGAATGGGTTAGGTAAGGGCGATGCGACGCGGACGCGATGATGAGGTGAAGCGAGGTTTGGTAGGTTGCCTTGCCTTGCATGTGATGTGGCCCGGGCCAGCGCAGCCTCTGCCTGTGCTCTGCGCGCGGGTCAACGCCCGGCTCCGCCCTCGCCCCGCACCCCCTGCACACCCCAGCAGCCCTACTCACCGCTTTTTTAACGCGCACCGCTGCTGTTTTTTTCTCATCACTTCTCCTCGCATCGTATCGCTCGCATCCCATCCGCTGCCGCTGCCGAATCGAGGGTGTTGTGCCCAGGTGGTTTGGGGTTCGTTTCGCTTTCGCACCGAGATCCTACAATGCAGCCACGACATTTCCTTGTTTGCCCGCTCATCAATTTCGGATCAGATAACCATTGTATAGCGAACTTATAATGCCCCTGTGCACTAATGGCATTCACATCATCGAACCAAGCTATACACGGAAATTCACATACACCTCTGCAACATGTTCGAATGAGCCATCACAAGAAAAAAATGTAATAAAAGGATATCCATTTCCTTATTCACACTTTTATCAAAATTTACCATTACTTTTATATATTTAACTTACGAGATTATTTTATTCAGTGTTCTGGATCGTGACCTCCACTACTATTACGTAACATTAACAAGTTATATAGTTATTGTATATTTCCTTATATTCACTGAAGTACACGAGGGCTACGCTAGAATTATTGAGAATAAGACACATCGAACATTTTGGAGAATTTTATTTTTTAAAATACTTATTTATTTAAATAATACATTTCACTGTTCTTTACTTCCACTTCTAAAAAATTGAAATTGTAGAACTATATAAGAATAAATCTTTATTTATAATTTATAGAGCCTGTTTCATTATAAATAAATAAGTATATCATCCCGGCATATTACCCAATTCTAAGTGTGCCAATCTACGTTGTACACAAATTTCGGTAATGATGATGACATATTTGTACCGTGCGGGCATTTAACAGGCGTCACCTCACGGGCACAGTAAACTTTACTTCCAAAATAAATTTAATTATATGAACAAATTTAAACTAGTTTCAAGTTCTTACATTAAATTCATTGCTGTCAAAAAAACGCGTAACATTTGTTTAATTTTTTAATTTACTTTAAATTTAATTATAAATTAATTTGTTTTAAGCAACCGGCCCTATAAATTATATATAACGTTTTATTTTAATATAATTCTACAATTCCAATTTAAATTATTTTTGCTACTTTTGATATGTTAAATAAAATAGCTAAGTTCCTACACACTATTTCAGTTTGCAGTATCTATATCTATATTTCATATTTTTTTTTTGTCAAAAAAATCTTGTATTGAAAAACTGGTCCATAAAATGTTTACATCTCATATGCAATAATATCAATGCTATATTTTTCGTTTTAATTTATAATGAAGTTAACAGATAGTTTAACAATACTAAGTTCTAACTAATTTAACTTTTGCAACATAATTTCAAATGCCAGATAAATAACTTTTTAAAATTATGCAAATTTTGTTTTTCACAACATACTTGATTTTCTTATCTCAATAATTTTAGCAAGCAACAATGTTCATTTGAGCAGGATCATTCAAGTTTTAAACGAGATAAAAATATTTTAAATATCATCAAACCACCATCTGTAGTGGAAGAGTTATTATATCTATACGTGATACGTAGCACGAGCCCAGTGAAAAGAAATGTAGATATTGTTGATGCAATACAATAATAAGATTTGTTAAGTTTTTACAAGCAGATACTTGCTTGCATCTCGTTAAAGTTTCTATATTATTTACTGCGATCTCCGAACATTTCTGTTTACTACGTATTAATGTCCACCTGAAAACAAATCAATATCTATATCAACATGAATGATATTGCTCCTGTCCTTGTTGATGTAGAACTTGTGCATGTACTTAAATATATTTCGTGCTGGTGACGAAATAAAAAGTTCCTTCCTTGTTGGCCAAGGTCGCGTATGTTTATATCTGATCCAGAAGTCTTATTTATTGCCGCATGCATCAATAATACGTACCAGCAGCGTTCACGGTGTGAGATATCACGGATGAAACAAAGATGTTAAACTTTGAATTTGTAGAAATTTGCAAATTGCATGTTCTTCGCGTAGTAAATAAAATTTAATAGCTGTTACAGGTAAATGACCTTGACAAAATAATTTTTAGATAGTTAATACGTAGAGCTGCATTTGGGATAATGTTATTTTGAAATTCTCAATTATTTAGTGACGGCCAAATTGGAGGACACACTTTGCATAACGCAAACCATACACGTTCATTACAAATTGATTTGAAACAGAATTGAGGTTTTTTTATTCAAGGCAACGGTAAGATTAGAAATGAGTAATGAGTAATTCGATTGCGGGATGAAGAGACAGGCATACAGAAATTTATTTTATTTTAATCTTTCGTGGGATGTGTGGAAGATTGCATTTCCCGTTTGTGGTTGCAAGTCCCATATTTTAATTCAACCATTTTAGTTATGAATCGTTACAAAATGATTTCTCAGTTAAATTATCTACGTTCTACAACGAAGTACTGCTAAGTAAGTTCTAATCAGACATTTTCACAGACTTTCATTTTGATAAATGTAAGGTTTAATGAAGAAAGTTAATTGAAGTTATGCAGGGTGATTGAAAAATAGGAAATAGGGACAAATAATTATTATGCAAATTCATAGTTAAATTATCTATGTTCTACGATTTACTGCTAATGTAAATTTATTTTGCTGAACAAATTCTAATCAGATATTTAGCCCTTATTCACAGACCATTTGTTAAATAAAGATTCGATGAAGTAAGTTAACTTTTATTTATTATTAATTTTTTTTTAATAAAATGATATAAATGTTTTTTAAGTATTGAAATACAGGGTTTTTTATTTTCACAAATATTTTTATTAGATTACTAGTTTCGGTATATTTAACATTAGTATTAGCAGATCTAATAAAACTTAAAACATGTATAATTATATAAATGAGATATGTCAATAAATGTTTTTCTAACCTGATTTTTTTTTGTGAAGAATTTTGAAGTAATTAAATAACCAAAATTATAAATACATAAATTATTATATATATTTTTTTTATAATGTTTCTAGTGCATTTTTAAGGCTTGTCTATTCATTTAGAATATTTTCATTATTCTTTATAGCACTCTCCACACCAGCTATGAGTGCCCATGAGGTGACGCCTGGTAAGCGCCCATACGGTAAAATATATCGTCATCATTACCGATGTTTACATGTGTTGTAGATACTGGCACACCCAGCAATGGGTAATATGCAGTGATGATATATTTATTTATTTTTATTTCTTTATAGCGTTTCTAATTTCAATGGCTTCTAAAAAATCTAATATTGGTCGTTTGGGGGTCTCGTAGCCGCGTGCCTGTCTGGTCGCGAATTTGGGGAACCGGGTTCAATCCCGACCGACGCCATATATTTCAAATACACCAGCTATGAGTGCCCATGAGGTGACGCCTGGTGAGCGCCCGCACGGTACAAATATATCATCATCATTACCGATATCTATGATAAAGCAGATGATATATTTATTTATTTTATTTAAAAATGTTGATTCAGTCTTTTTGTTTTTATATGATTTTTTGTGTTCATTTACCCTTATATTGAAATTTCTTCCTGAAGATTGGCCTATATACATGTTTTAAGTTTTGTTAGATCTGATGATAGCGCAACTAGTAACCTAATAAAAATATTTGTGAAACTTAAAACCCAGTATTTCAATACTTAAAAAATGAATTATAAGTTTCACCACATAGGAGCTGGCACTATTAAAGATATGTATATAAATATTTTTCTGAAAGTAGTTTAAATCAGCTTTAGAGTGTATTTCGTCAAAAAATTATCTAGTTGTTTGTACAATTTATGCATGCATTATCAGTTTGCCATGACATTTGCAATTTTTTGTTTGAGGAAATATTTTGAAGTTTACTTCATATGTTTTGATTATTTTGATCTGGCAAAGAATTAAGAAAAAAATATTGTATTTAAATTTAATAAAATTTTACTCTTTATTGAATTTTAAACCGTTCAAACTGTTCGAAACAAACAGAAGCAGAATATATGTTTAAACACATTCTTAGGAAGGGGGCAATACGTGTATACAAAATAAATAATTAACATAGTGTTAAAAAGAAAATAGAATTTTATAATAATTATAAGCTTTCATTTGTGGTATTTCAATATAAATAACGCTAATATAAATTTGTTATAGTCATACTCAAAACTGTATCACACAAAAAAATCTAATTCAGATAGTGAATCATTTAATACTAAGATCAGTTAGTATGCGCAAGTACTAGGACTAGGTAAAATATTTTGACTCATACGTCGAAGGAACAAAATGAATGAGAATATTAATAATAAAAAAATCTGATGTGGCCAACACAAAACCTCCCGCTATTTAATTTTTATTAATTTAAATACATACCTACCTACGTATTTACTAACACTGCAAACTGTTAAATTGCAGAAAACTATTGCTTTATTTACTATTTCCTTTTTAAAATGTCACTATTATTAATTTGAAGTGATAAGTTTTCTGACAGTGACATTCACTGTCAGTTACATTCATTTGAAAAATGAACTGTGTAACAAAGGAATAGTTTTTATCTTAGGCTTCGCGACTAATAAAAAAAAATATTTTTAAATTTATCTGTAAAATATATAGAAAAAGTATTAATGTATTCCTGTAGAAAATTCAATATTCTTTAATTTTCATAAGACATAAAATTCGAAAAAACGGCATTTAATGGTATTTTTTAAAGAAAAACCACTATGAGCTACAGGTAAAGTACCATTTCCGGTTATTCGATTTACACCAAAATCTAATGGCTTCTTTTCATATTAGAATAGGATAGAAATACAAGGTTTCAGAATTTTCTGAATGATAGTATTTGAGTTACAGCGAAGACAAAATCCATACACATACATACACACATACAGACATCATCGTGAAAATGTTAAAAATGGATTCTAGGGACCTTAAAACGTGGTCATTTACTAAAATCTCGATATGAGATTTTTAGCACGATCCCTATACCTCCCTTACCAACTGTAGCGGGAGGTAAAAAATTGCAGCTGTCGTTAATGTTTCATGCAAAACACTTTTCTTTAATAATTTTAAAACATAAAGCTTCAACTACGGATTTTAAATAGGATGACGCTATTTTTAGATACAGTATGTATAAATTTTCACATATTTTAAAGTTACATTTAATAAATTTGCGTAATTCAACCAAAAATAAAATATTGCTTTCATTTAAAATTTATTCTGAAATATGTTTTATTTTAAGAATTGCAACTGAACCGAATCTAATATAGGTGCTACATGTGGGAATTTGTAAATTTAATAAAAATTGTGGTTGATAATAGTCATTTTTTGAAAATAATGTAAATATTTATAAAAAAATTGATGTTAATAAATAATCGTCATAAAATGTAAAACTGAAATTATTATATCTCATTTCATACATGTTGCAATTTTTATTACATTTTCATAATTTTCCTAGCGTACATACTATTTGCATAATATAAATAATAATAGATAATAAGTATAGTATATTTATATCCGCGTTGGAATCACCTAAACTTCTGGTCAGCCTGTTTTCTACTTTCTACACTTAGTTACATTAAGGTAGGTCGTAATTCGTTCACCGTTGAAAGTCAAGACTCTCTCATTAAACACAGAAAGAAAGGTATTTGTACTTTCACTAAAACTTGATTCTGATCTCTACCATCATTCATTCAATGGGAACTTCCACACTTATACTTTTTCTTTTAGGAATGCCGATGGATTTTTCCTCAGGAACTTTGACACTTCGCGAATTTCCAAATCGCATTTACACACATGAATCAGGTAATGAATCAGCAGATAAATTAATTAATATTAATATTAAATAAACATACTATGACAAGCTTTAATGAGGTCAGTAGGTGACAGACTGTGATTTTGATTTCCGGCAATTTGAGTTCGAATCTGGTCGAAATTAACAATTATTATTAACACCAGAAAGATTATGTTTTTATAAATAAATAAATAGGTAAATAAATAAATATAGTGTGTCTCAAAAGTAACGCCCATGGTTTTGCAATTCGATTCTGGGGTCTGAAACAAATCAAAAAATAGAATTTTTTGATTATCCTTCGTTATCAAAAGTTACTGGGAAAAACAAATATGAACATTTAAATAAATAAATATATCAACACGGTTTATTGCCCATTTCTGGATGAGCCAATCTGATTCTATTTGCAGATTTCGATGACAAATGACAATTTATTTATACCGTAACCGTAAGACATTATGCCATGTCATCTTGCAGGCTCTCAAAAATATTGTGGAGAGAGCACCAAAAGAGTCACACAGTCACAAATTAGTTGCAAGATCAATAATTAGGTTTATTCGCACAAAAAAAATTCAACTAATTGCCAATTTTTCAGTACGCGTGCGTAGTTTGAAACTGGTTTCAAACTGATTGGAAATTTTTGGGTTCTGCTAACAGAATTAAAGGTTATTGTTATTACTACCATCTGGAATAAACAGAAAGGTTTTTATCTTATACTGATTGTTGTTGTTAGCATTTGTCTGTCATTGTTACATTATGAAATTATAATCTTACTTTATATTTTAATATTTACTTTCTGCGTTTATTTCTGATTTTCTTAAATTTACACTCGAGAAACTACATGAAAATATAGTAAATATATATAAATATAAAAATTTGCTGATTTGGAAAAATTTATAATAAATGTTAATATTCCTTTTCTCTCGCTTTAGCTAGTACAAGTCCTTGTAGGAAGAACAATGTTTGCTAATAGAAGTTCCAGTGCTCATGCCGCAAACTAAAAATTTCTTTAGAATGGGGGATTACACCATTTTTTTTTTTATAACTTCATTTGAAAATATTAGGAAAACTAAGACTATTGATGAAAATCCGGTAAAAAAATTCCTATTAATAAGCGAGTTATAGTCTCCCGAATTTTGAAAAGATTGACGTGACGTCACATTTATGTGTTTTTATATCAAACTGTTTTCATCATGGACCTAAATGTTCTTGAAATATATGCTATTTTAAGTTATATTTACATAAAAATAAATGAATATTATAACACTGTATAAGTCAACATACTTTATAATTACAGGTGTATTTAAATTATTTAGTTTAATGCAAGAAATTTATGTTAAAATAAAAACTGTTTGGAAACTGTAGTACAGGAATGTTAGCCCCTCCTTTCGAATTTGAATTTCTCAACTTCCATTGGTAGTAATCCCCACCTCCTAACACGCTATTTGTAATGCATGTATAGGCGGTTTCTCGGTCGCCAATCAAAATATTTTCATATTAGTGTCGAAGCGCTATAACAAAAAACCCTTTATTTCCGAAATATCTCAATTATACCATTTCATTTTTTTATTAATATTCGTTATTCAGCATATACATTCGTATTTTTGTACTATTTTCCTTTAATTCGATTGAGCCGTAATCCCCCCGCGGACTATTCTGACGGTTGGAAACTGATCAGTGATTGAAATATCTTGCTGAACGAATAAATGTTTTTTAATCGTAGATTTAAAATTTCTGTTGAGCGAACAAACCTATAGTTGGAAATATGAATAGGTAATAAACAATTTAATAAAACAATCAGTAACTAAGTGTATTACAGTGACATCATAAATTCAAACAGGTGTTATTTGGTTTACTTTTGTTGTTTCGTTATTTTCTGTATTCGTTTACTACTTGAAAATGTATTTTAGATTTCAAAAAGTAGATAACAGGGCTTGAAATTACATAGTAAGAATGAAACAACGTTTTATAAACTTTGATAGTTTTTATCATACAAGCCCCCATTAAAGCACTCGCTTTCCTCGTGCGTTAAAACAACAGTCATGTGGGTCGTATGTCTTTCCGCACTTAGTTTCTAAATAACTATTTATTCACTCGCGGAAATTATCTATGGATAAAATATGTCTGCTTACTTGCACATAACATAAATAACTATTATTTCTCATTTTTATCAACTTCTGCTGCAAGTTATATCTTATACATAATTGTAAAGAAATGTTAATTTTATTATTTATCGTATTGTAAAGTAAAAACTTGTAAATTACAATAATCTGATTATTTATGCAAGATATTTAATAAATTTTGTTTAAAAAAACCATGGAATCGATAGAGACAATCTATAGGTAGTACTATGGAGAAATACAGATGATATTTGCTGAATACATTTACATATTTCTATTTACGCATGTTCTACAATAGGTCAAGGTTAATAAAAAAACTAATATAATATTTCAGGAGATTTTTTACGATAGGTTGAGATAAAATGTCATATGATCGCATTATATTCAGGGGAATATAAAAATTCACTTTTTTCCTGTTGTATCTCGCCATTTTAATTAACCTATTTGCATAGGTACTCGTATATTCTTTCCATTACATAATAACTAGCTTACACTTTAACTAAGGTATGTACAGTTAATTTAAATTAAATATTCATTATGTTGACCAAGGTAGCAAAAATGTTACTTCGTAATCCAAGGTTACTGGGTTCGTAACCCGGGGTATTTTACCAGCTATGTAACTAGATTAGACATATTTTAAGGAGAGATTATATTATAAAATTATAATTGAAGGGAAAATATACAGGTGGAAGGGGAAGAGAAGAGGAAGAAAATATTTGGAAAGCTAACAGTTATTAAGGGCGGGAATTACGAAGGGCTAAAAAGTGAGGCGCAGGACAGACTAGTGTGGAGGCAACATTTCAGCCGAGACCTGTCCAAAGACAGAATTCACAAATGATAATGATGACGAGAGGTAAGCGATTTTCAGAAGAAGCTGTAAGCAAGATCTGATAGTCTCTGAATCCAAATACTTTGGACGTGGTATGTTGCTATAATATATATATATATATATATATATACTCAATAGCAAATTAATTACTGAACTTATTATTGACATATTACTATATTATAAACAGAGAGAAAATTACACCCAGTTGTATTTTTATTATGAAGTATGTAGTGAAAATGATTGATTAACTACACTAAAGTAAATTATAGTGTTATTTTTACCACTAAAAATAGTACATTAGTACTGATTTTTTATGTTTTAGGACAATTATCCACTGAACAATGCCCCCCTCCCTCCTTTACTCTATTGGATAACTGATGAAATTAAATATGAAAATATGATATATGTACACACTTTTAACATAACCTAACTCGCACCCGCTGGCCTCAAGCCGTTATATTGGTTTTTATGTAAGTTTTATAAACATACCTTAACGCCCAACATAACCTAAACCTAACCCAACGCTAATAATCCAAACCTAACCCAACGCTAATAACCTAAACCTAACCTAACGCTAATGCTCACGTCAGTATCACACTTTCTCACTCATTTATATCAGATTACTATGCAACTGAGAATAGCTTCACACAGAAAAAAATATCCATCTAAATTGTAGTTAAATTAACTAAACAAATGTTTAATTTTCAGCCTTCTAATATGTTTTCATTAAATTATCTAATGATTTAGTTAAATTTTCTAAATTTGTAATAACAAATTGTAGTAAAATTAAATACAAAATTAGATTAAATTATACTACATTTAGTATTGATTTAAACATAAATAAAGAAATTAACTAAATATGTATATATTTAAATTTTCTATTTTTACCTAATTCATTAGATAAATTACCGACAATTGTAGGACAAAAATAATTAACCCAAAATATAGTAAAATTAAATAAAATAACTATTTGTATATTTAAATTAACGATTTTTTACAAAATATTTAGTATCTATTTCGGACTAGTTAAAATGCTAAATTAAAATTTGTAAATTATACTAAATTATTAGACATATTGCCTAATAAGATAATATCTAATTATAATTAGACAAAATTTCAATTCTTCGAAGATTTTTTTATCGGGCCGTATCGAGCTAATCATTTGCAAAAGTTGAGGCGAGTCGGACTTTTGATTTTGGCCCGGCCCGAAAATTCGAGCTTTTCGGGCCGGCCCGAAAAATCCTATTGTTCAATCAAATGCATAGTTTCCTTAATATTTTAATGAAAATGTAGGGAGTTAAAAAGGATCAAAATGATTTAATAACATCATACTTCACATCTTAACAAAAAAAATGTTATTTTACTTCAAGAATTCAAGGTTATTCACTAAAGCATAATAATGCTATTGTGATGTTGTTATTATTACTATTGTTACTACTCGTAAACTTAAATAAAAGTGATTTTTGTTCCTATCATAATGATTTCTTGTCTTATTTTTGAGCTTAAAGTTAGATAAAAAATCATTATGTAAATAATATTTTTTGTATAAGATTTGTGAAAAGTTGTTTCAATTCCTGTGGTAAACAAAGTGTCAAATACGGATAGGTCTTTTATAACAAACTTACACTAGAAGTGTCTTATTTTAATTACTTCTGTTAACTAATTATAAATAAAACAATTTCGAGCTTAGGCCCGGCCTGGCCCGATTTCGGGTCAATTTTCGAGCCGGGCCAGCTAATTTTTTATCGAGTCGATCTTCGAATCGGGCCGGCAATTTTTATTTTCGGGCCGAGTCGATCCAACCTCAAAGCCCGGTCCGACCCGGCCCGAATGCATCTCTACAAAATACAGGGGTCTTATTTGTCATAAATTCCTAAAAATTCATAAATTCACCCAAAAATCCTAAAATTGTCATAAATTAAAAAGTATGTCATAAAAAATCATAAATTTTACTAACAAATTCGAATAACTAATGCAAATCGACATCTTATATGTACGAATAATTTTATATATTTTATTCAATTTTGACGTTTTAAACTGTCATTATTAACTCCATAGCAACAACTATAACTCTATAACTAACACTTTTCTCACAAGTGAATTAAATTTTTTTAAATTACTCTCACATTTTTTTAATTCACTCTGCAACAAATGATGCATTTAAAATAACATCAGGAACGAAATTAATACTTACCATAGTATTTATTAGATATTATCAGCCATTTTCATTATTTTTCACAGCACATATGACAGACAATAAAGCTTTTTAAATAGACGACTTAACATCTGTCATGCACAGTCTACTAACTTTTTGTTTTGTCAAAATTAAATATTATAATGGTTGTTATTACTATTTTGTCAAAATTGAATAAAATATTGTACAAACCACGTAAGCTAAGAATGTTTATTCACTCGAAGAAATTAACTCACTCGCCCTTACGTGCTCGTAAGCTAAACTTTCTTCTCATGAATAAACATTACCTTAGCTCACTTGGTGTGTAAATATCTATTATGTAAGGGTATTTTTTTATTTTGTTTAATAAACATAAAAGTCCTAAATTTGTCATAATTTTTGTTGCTAAAATGTCCTAAATTCCTAAATAAATTATTAAATTTGTTACTAAGACCCCTAAAAATATCATACATACTCATACGAATAAATGTGGCATATATATTATGGAATATTATGGCATTTATTTAAAAATATCAAAATTTGTGTCTCTTTACTCTATTGGAACGGAAAAGTGTAACTCTTATTGTAACGTCGATTAACTTTGAATGTTTGTTATAAACATGAATTTTTAATTTTCTTTTTCAGTATTTTAATTTTTCAGTCATTCTTTATCTTTTAGGATGTTTAGCTAATGTCTCTTTACATTCATTTTAGCTTTTGTTCTTTTCGTTTTACTATTATAAAGTAATTCCTCATTTCTCATTAGACATGAAAATTATCCTTGTTTAAATTTTGTTCTTATTTTGCGCGGAATAAAAAGAGATTGTTTTGAAGTTTTTATGGCTATTTTTCTGTATAAGTCCCTGCTTCTTAATACAAATTTGAGTTGACTGCTGTGGCTGTTGCCTGCTGCAGTGAGCTCACCTATAAAGGTTGCATGAAAAAGGCAAGTTCGCGATTGGTCCACTGGCAACTGTCAGCGCTCGTCCAGCGCAAGATATATGTTCTATTAAATGCCCGAACGCTATTTTTGTAATATGGACCATATATAGCACAATACGGTGCTCTTTTTAATTGTGCGTTCTAAGAAGGGAGACAACAATGCTTAGTTTCAGAGCATTTCGTGTGCTGACTTTTAATACTCATGTGCTGTCACATTCGCTTTCTATATCAGGCTTAACTGAGATGTCACATCTTAAAAATATACCTAAAAAACACGACATATCTGCACCATATCGCTGCTCTAATTCAAAACAAGTAAACGGTTTTGAAATACGCGGATCGCGCTATAATTATTGACAAAGACATCCACATGGTTTATAATTATTAGAATTTTATTTTAAATATGTTCAAAGTAGTTCCCTCAACAATAACTTCACTACTCTTTTCCTTCTACTTCTTAAAAGCTGACAACCAAGCTTCTTTTGGAATGTTTTTCAACTATTTTCTGCACTCCAAGAAATTCTGTTTAAAATAAACACTGAAATTGGCTTATATAGATATGCACCAAGTTGTGTAAATTTAACCACTTACAAATTTGGTATAAAAGCACACGTTAAATGGTTCAAAATTGATTACGAATATTTCGTAACATAGCACCAACTAATGTATTTTAACTGCAATGATGTTACAAGATACATAATATACCATGAATAATAAATACAGGGAATTTATTTTAACATGCAACATATGGCGAATCACTTCCATGGTTACTCACTATTGTCAAAAAATGACAGCAATGTAATATTTGTCCATTTTAAAATGCAACATACAAAATTTGTAGTTTTGTATTATCAAAACTAATTTTCAATAAATTAGCCTATGCTTAACAAATAATCAAAACATGAATGTTGTACATCTTAAAAAACTTTAGCTTACAAAAATTCATAACTTTCATGTAATAAATGTTAAAAAAATACCCCCAATCACTCTGAGGCAATATTCTAGTCGGTCGTAATAAGAATTGACACCATTTGTGATGTGTTTTGGAAGTATCTCCTGTGCTGCAATACTATTTATAATGTTGCATTTTAAAATGGACAAATATTACATTGCTGTCATTTTTTGACAATAGTGAGTAACCATTCTCTGTAAATAAAAACAATGGCTGATAGTGCGAGCTCGGTTTTAACTACAACGCTGTTTTAAGAAATGTCAAATTCAAATTTCAATATTTAATTTCACCCTTATGTTTAAAGAACGATTACTAAAAAAATATTTGTTTGAATACAAACTATGTTCTGCTTAAAAATCATACTTTGATAAATTTGATATTATTAATTTTTATTATTAAATAATGAAATATGACATTTCTTAAAACAGCGTTTTAGTTAAAACCGAGCTCGTACCACGAGCCAATATGTTCAAAGACCTCATTTATAGAACGCATTTTACGTAGATTAAAAGATGATATAGTACTTACCAGGTAATGGGAAATCTTCATATCTGATCCTGATGCCTTCTTTTAAAAAACACATTTACACAAATTTTTGTATTACACTCTAAATGTTAGTTGGTATATTATCATTTAATACACAAAACATAGAAATATACATATATCCAAACACTTCAAAATATCACAACAAACTAACTACCGATGCGATTTTTAACTTGTTTTATTAGGAATACGATAGCACTGATCAGAGAGTAGAATGAAATTTCTTTAAATTATTACTGTAAATAGTGTATAAAATTTATAAATTATTTAACATTATATTTTATTATTTACAATTGCAAATTTTACAAAATTTAATGTTGATTTTTGCACTAATATATTTCACCGCTTTACCCGGCTAAAATTTCTTAGAGTGTGGGAGACTTGCCAGCCATTATATCGACAAATTAATTTCTGATTAGAGATGCATTCGGGCCGGGCCGGGCCGGGCTTTGAGGTTTGGATCGACTCGGCCCGAAAATAAAAATTACCGGCCCGACTCGAAGATCGACTCGACAAAAAAATTAGCTAGCCCGGCTCGAAAATTCACTCGAAATCGGGCCGGGCTAAAGCCCGAAATTGGGTGCATCCGGCCTTCCTAATATTGATTTTTATGTTAAGGCGAAATGTTTAACTTTTTTCGTGTCAAACTTATAAAAAACCTCCACATTCTTATAACTTTCAACATTAGTTACCATAAGTAGTTAAAAAAGAGACCCTTCTAGTGTAAGTTTGTTATAAAAATTACAGATCTACGAGTATTTAACACTTTGTTTACCAAAGAATTTAAACAACTTTTTCACAAATCTTATATAAAAAAATATAATTTTAATTTACATAAGGATTTTTTATCTAACTTTCGTTTCTGCTCAAAAATAGGACAAGAAATCATTATGGTAGGAACAAAAATCACTTTTATTTAAGTATACGAGTAATAACAATAATAATAGCAACATCACAATATAATTCTTATGCTTTAATGAATAACCTTGAAATCTTGAAGTAAAATAATACATTTTTATTTATTAATATGTGAAGTGTGTTGTTATTAAATCATTTTGATCCTTTTTAACTTCATCCATTTTCATTAAAATATTAAGGAAACTGTGCATTTGATTGAACCATAAGATTTTTCGGGCCGGCCCGAAAAGCTCGAATTTTCGGGCCGGGTCAAAATCAAAAGTCCGACTCGCCTCGATTTTTGAAAATGATTAGCCCGATTCGGCCCGATAAAAAATATCTTCGGCCCGGCTCGATGATCGACTCGAAATCGAGGCGGGCTTCGGGCCGGGCCGGGCCAATGCTCGAAATCGAGTGCATCTCTATTTCTGATTACTTGAAAACAGCCAAAGTTGTCAATCTAATTACTCGAGGACATAAAAACTGTAAAATTAATTTCAGGTTGACTTAAAAACTGTGCAAGCTGTCAAATTTTCTTTCGAAAATGTTTTCTGTTTAATTCATGAACACACGCATCGTCCTAATGTTCATACATCACCCTGTTCATTTCTCGTTTCGTTTACTTACATAACGTTCAAATCTTGACCATGAAGTTGGCGCAAATAAACTTCGTGCGCTCACAATTTAAAAAGTACACTCTGGGGTTCAAATTGTACATGTAAATAATTTATTGAATTATTATTATTGGTAGTATTTTTGTTATAAATTGTACTGCGGAGTGTACTTTTCAAATTGGAATCCGCGAAGTTCATCTGCGCAAACTTCATGGTCAAAATTTGAATGTTATGATTATGAAACTTGAACGTAACAAGAAATGAACAGGGGGTTGTATATAGACATGATATTGCATACCTAGCCGTTTTTCTATATTTTCACCCATACATACAAATTGATTAACTAAGTTATAACTAACTTCATTTTCGCAGCTTAATTTCAAATGAGGGATAGATAACTTTTCAAAAAAAAATTTGCTTTCCATGTACTACCTGATTTTTTACCTCTCGCTAAGAGAGGTATTGGAATCACGCTAAAATTCGCATATCCAGAATTTATTGAATAAGCACGATTTAATGTCCCTAGAATCCGATTATAACATTTTTAAAATGATGTGTGTGTGTGTGTGTGTGGATGTGTGGATGTGTGTATGTGTGTGTGTGTGTGTGTGTGTGTGTATGTATGTCTGGATGTTGTAGACACGATTCCTCAAAAACTATAAGACTTAAAAAATATTTAACTGCAGTTTCCTCAATCTGACATTCCTGGGAAGAGCTGAAAAGGTTTTGGTAACAATTAAACAACCGGAAGTAGTAGTTTCTTAGAAAAATTCTTCTAAATATAATTTTTTGGGAGTTTTTTTTTATTAAATGTTGAAGAACATAAAATTCTCCATCTAATACACTTAAAATTTTTATTATATCTTGTGTAGATTTAGAGATAAAGACACTATAATTTGTATAGTAAACTAATAGCAGAGGCCAAAGCACTAAGGAAACCAGTTGACAAATTCCAATGTTTATAACATGACACATGTCATTGTCAAATATCAACATTTTTAGTGTCATTCTGATAGCTTTTTCTAGGAAGTATATTTAATTTTTCTTATTGTTTTATTAATAAAATATTTGAAATTATAGGTAAAATTGTGGTAAAATGCATATATCCATCATAAATACCGCCAACCTGGTTAATGAATTGGAACAATCTCTGACATGAAAATGATACAAAATAGATATAATTAGAATTATATGTGTGCAGAAGACATGTTAAATACAATAAAAAACAATATTTAGGTAAAGTTCTGTAATATTTTGTTATAAAACGACGGTTCGAAAGCGAAGTGCAATACAATACATATATAGCCTAATATGGAAATGGCGAGAGGTCTTGTGCTGGCCACAACAGATTTTTTTTGACAGTTTTTAAGTTTCGTATAAATTAATAAGACAGCATAACAAAAGAAGATTGGTTGGAAACTTTTAAAAATTGGAAGAAGAGAATAGTTACTGAAGTTTATTATTTTTACCATTTTCAATTTCAACATATTTAAAATAAAATTCTAAAAAGAATAACCGTTTGTTTTATTCTCAATAATTCTAGTGTGACCGTCGTGTTTATCTCACGTTCCTAATAATAGTACCTATGACTTGATTTTTAGGTCACTGACAACAGTATTTATTTAAAATCATCAAACTAGCATTATTATGAAAATATGTTGGATAAAGTAATAGAATGTACTGACTATTTCAGATTATTAAAATTATTTTCTCTAGAAAAAGAGTACATTTTCTGAAAAATGTCGTACGTAGTTTATAATATCAGTTTTTCTATTATTTAAATAATCCTACGCTCCCATAAATAATGCAGTAATTAACACTTCAAGATTTTTAATCATAGACATTTTTACATTTACATATTTATTATAATTCATTATATGCCAGTTTTATAAAAATGTTAATGTCCTATCTCGGTATACAGTGTTATAAATGTTATTTTATTTCAAGTAAGAATACGCATTCTCTTATTATTTCATATGATACTGCAAAAATTTTCATTTCATTCATTTTTCGTTCATTCAAATCTTAAAAAAAGATGAAAATACTCGTACAATCAAAACAATCTTACCTAAAATATGTACATAGTTTAGTTTTAGTACATACTATGAATATAATGTATCTAAATTTATCTTTGCTCTTACACTGTTCCTATCTAACTCTTCTTCTCACACAAACTTATTCTGTTTTCTAGCAGAGTAAACCAGACTTTTTTATTACTCTCTATCTTTTTTTGACCGATCATGGTTCAATAAGTGTCATTCTTTGTGTGACAACCTTTGATTACCATTATACTCAAAGCAGCATTGAAGAATCTCTTATGCAACCAGAACCAAATATTTAAAAACAATCCATTTTACAGAGTGCTTGAAAAAATCGGGGTAAGTGGATATTTTTTTACTATTATGTTTAGCTTCATTTCCACTGACTGTCCTAATGCGTAAGAGCTATAATTAATAACTAAGCGCCATGCGTAAAATGTTTATCATATGGCAAAGTTTACTAACATTTCCAGCATCGCGTAATGATTAATGCTTAAGAACAAAGAGGCTGTGTCCCATGATAAACTTTTATCACCCTAATATCTACATCCTAAATTTATATGCCCTGAATACCGTCATTATTTAGGATTTTAGGAATTGGATTTAAGGTTTTGCTGGAGCACACTATACCTTGAAGTTGACGCGCATTAATTAAACAAATCATGTTCTTTGCTATAATTTGTACAAAACGTCAAATTTACTGTTCTAAAGTGTTGCCATACAAACCAATGGAGTTGTATTTGTGTGAAGAATCTGAACTGTCAAAACTGTCAGTCTATTTTATAATTATTAAATTTTTAATTTTTCGATATTGACATAGATAGAAAAAATTATGTACCTATATAACATATTGAAAAAAAATCTGTTGTGGCCAGCACAAGACCTCTCGCCTTTTCCATTTTAGGCTATGTAAGTATTGTATTGCACTTCGCTTTCGAACTGTCGTTTTATAACAAAAAAAATACAGAACTTTACCCAAATATTGTTTTTTATTGTATTTAATATGACTTCTGCACACATTTAATTCTAATTATATCTATTTTTCATTGTATGAGGAAGTTTCTAAATGTCAGAGATTGTTCCAATTCATTAACCAGATTGGCGGTATTTCTGATGGATATATGCATTTTACCACAATTTTACCTATAATTTCAAAAATTTAGTTAATAAAACAATAAGAAAAATTAAATATACTTCCCAGAAAAAGCTATCAGAATGTCAAATGAATGAAAAAGCTATGACACTAAAAATGTTGATATTTGACAATGATATGTGTCATGTTATAAACATTGGAATTTGCCAACTGGTTTCCTTAGTGCCTTGGCCTCTGCGATTAGTTTACTCTATAAATTATAGTGTCTTTATCTCTAAATCTATACAAGATATAATAAAAATTTTAAGTGTATTAGATGGAGAATTTTATGTTCTTCAATATTTAATAAAAAAAAAAAAACCCAAAAAATTATATTTAGAAGAATTTTTTTAAGAAACTACTACTTCCGGTTGTTTAATTGTTACCAAAACCTTTTCAGCTCTTCCCAGTAATGTCAGATTGAGGAAATTGCAGTTAAATATTTTTTAAGTCTCATAGTTTTTGAGGAATCGTGACTACAACATCCAGACATACATACACACACACACATACACGCATCCACACACACACACACACACACACACACACACAGACATCATTTTAAAAATGTTATAATCGGATTCTAGGGACCTTAAATCGTGCTTATTCAATAAAATCTGGATATGCGAATTTTAGCATCAATCCAATACCTCTCTTAGCGAGATTGGATTGCTGCTGAAGTGACAGTCTGCAAGGCAAGAAGTAATAAGGGGAAAAATTGTGATATTTCTGTTGAATTAGTTACTAAAAAAAGTAGGTGGAAATAGTATCCTTATAAATTGTCCTAATGTATTAAGTCTTATGAACTAATCATTATGCATTAAGCATTAAAACATTTGGTGGAAATGAGACTTTAGACTTATAATTCAACGCAAAAAGGTCCTGATTCTTACTTCCAGTTTCGCCGGATTTTTTAAATGAAATGAATGATATATAAATTTTTATATTTTTTGAATGTAATTTAAATTAACTTTATAGTGATTTTCAAAATTATGAATTTTTCATGCATTATTATTTTGACATTACATTTTGTACCTTCTTTTTTGGAGATATATTAACTTTTGCCTCATGCACAATAGATATATTTTTGATTATTTTGAACGGGCAAAAAATAAAATATTTGTATTTAAAATTACTTTGATTTTATTTTATCTTGAATTTTAGACAGTTTGAAAATTCAAAAATAAATTATTTCCTCAAATAAAATAAGTAAAAATGTCATGGACTATGGTATACTAATTAGTAATTAAAGTTCCATAAATTTTGAAAAATTAATAACTATTATTAATTTAAATTAATATCAGAAAATATAAAAAAAAATTATACCATTCCATTAAAAGAATCAACGATGAAATTCTTGCTTCCGGCGAAACCGGAAGTAACAATCAGGATTTTTTCACACCAGAAAGTGGCATATAAGTTTGGCCCCAACATAGTAATTTAAACTGTAGGTCTAAAATTAATAATAAAGGCAATAAATAGTCATTTGTCATATTTTTAACCATGCAAAATTTTAGGTCACTAATTGTTTGTGTACCAGTACCCAGCATCAAAGTCTGCGGGTTTTCTCAAATAAAGTAATTATTAATTGTTTATTATTAAGTCGGTATGTCCCTGGTATACCAGACTAGGAACTAAAATTAACATTAATTATTTTTAGTGTTTTTTTTTTTTGTACGTTACGGACAAAATATGTCTAGAAAATATTTCTCAGAAGAAGAACTAGCTGTTATTGTTAGTATACAACTGACGTCGAAACTTTTATAAACGTTTGGATATCTACTATTGTAGCTATTTTGTTCTCTCTATACTGTTATTAAAATAAAATGAAATATATAAATTATTATAAAAACAACAAACGTGTATAAAAAACAAAATTTTAATTACAATATCATAACTTTTTGAGGGTGTACCGGTCTAGGGTTAAAATACAAATAAAGAACTTATAAATAAGTAGACAAGTTCATGTAAAAATCTTGTAAATAATTCGCTAGTTTAAAGTAGGTAATGTTTGATATAACGTACACTATCTATTATGTATACGGACGTAAATGTCCTTAAACTTACAAGTTATTCAATACTTGAATGGAAATATTTCGATACTGTTACATATATAGATAAACTTAATACCGTTCCTTCGAAAGTGATAGAAAAAAACCGTAATTTTAAGGTTAAAATACTTTTATCTGTAGAGGAACCATATTAGAATGTAATCAATAACTGTTCTAAATTTCCTCTAATATCAACTCATAATAATTAACATATCTTGAACGATTTACCGGTTTTTACACCTGCTTTATTCTTACCTTTATCTTTTTAAAGTTGTTTATTTATTTACGCAGAAAGTTCTTCACTCTTTTATAGTTTTTAGGTCATTTGTTGTGAATCAGTCACACCATTTGTTCATTAGTTACAACAATAAGACTATAAACATTTAAAAAACAATTTTTGTTTATAATTGGCTATAACAATCAATCATATCCAAGTACGAAACTTTCGCTTTCATTCGGTAGTAAAAAATAGTAAACTTTCTTCAGTAGCGTATGACAATAGATAATAAAATAATGAAACGGGGGAGAATAGGACCCGGCTGGGCGAAAAGCGATAAGATTCCTTTATCTGCGCTCGATATCAAGGACCGTGTTATTTCCGTATTTACCTGGCCAACAATAAACAGCTACCAATCTGACAGCGGCAGTCTCGGATTCAACAAGTGTACATCAGAGGCTCTTGCAACATTAATCAAAAAGGTGAAGCAAATGATCCCATGGATCCTAATTCCCAGTGCAACATTGTCTGTATTCTTTTTGGAATATTAAATATTAATCCATGGAGGTTCTTCTTGACTTATGCCTTCATCACGAGCTAGATGAAATTTACAAATTAACAATTGTACAATATTTAATAGAGTGTAACTTATGTGATTTTTTTTTATAACAACGTGGTATAATAACCTGTATAATTAAATAAATATAAAAGTAATATAAACACATCACAATGGTCGTCAGAAAGTTAAAACAATAAATAATAATAAATAATAACATTGATGTCTATCGATATAAAATTTGTAGAAAATATTTTCTTAAAATGAAAGTATAGACCACGTTAGTGTAACGGTCAATTTGTGGCGGCAAATTCAAACTAAAACCCTAACTCGCCTCTGCCGATTTATCCTCCCATGTTATTCATATGGCAACAAAAATATGCTATTTTCAAAATGTTCAAAAGAACTTTAAAATGCAAATCTTATCTATTAAACTATATAAATGCAAATCTATAATGTATTACCAACCTACTTATGTCGTATAAATATCTAAAACACCCAAAATCATTGAATAAACTGTAATTAAAGTAGCAAGTGCAAATTCATTAAAATGGAGGTCGTAGCTGTTTTCGATTTTGTTTTATCCTGACTTGCGCATGCATTTTCTTCTCTGTCATTTAGATCGTCAGCAAAGAAATTATTTATTGCGGACAACGTAATAGCCCTTTCAGCCATCGCAATCAACAAAATCGAAAAAAAAACTTGTAACCACTTTAAAGACAAACAGCATCAAATCCAAAACTAACCTACAAATTTAGTTTAAGACTGCACCAAGTTACGACATATGTTACTATTTGCAATTGTACTTTCTTTAAACTAAAATTATGCTTAACTTATTATTTTGTTTATACTTTTACTGTACAGAAAGCAAAGAGTATTGTTAAAAGTTAATAAGAAACTCAAAATTTTACTTAAGAAACACAGCAAAGCTTTAATAATATGAATTGAAAATGTGCTTCCATAATAACTTCATACATTCTGATTTGATTTAGGTTTTCGCGTCAAACGTGAATCTTAACCTCACTAATGTAGTCTATTGCATCCTACGAAATTACTAATAGTTATGACTTCGGAACCCGTGAGGTGACGCCTGGTTAGCTCCCGTACGGTACAAATATGTCATCATCATTACCGATATCTGCGATAAAGCAGGTTGTGGCACACTCAGAAATGGGTAATATGCCGTGATGATATATTTTATTTATTTTTGTTTTGTTTCAAATGAAAAGCTACAAATTTAGATTTTAGTTATAACTCAGCTTGCAGAAGTATCTCTTCAGTTGAAGAACTCATTTTTTTTTTTTAAATATTGTAGATTTATCTCATTGTTTGATATTTTATTACTTATGATTGATACAGAATATTACATTTTGATGGCACTCTTTTATATTGAAATGAAAATTGCTTGCATCTTTCACTTATTAAATTTTAATGAACTATTCCATAAGTTTCTCTTTATTTAGTTATTTCTGGATAAATGAGTGAAAAGTAAATACGTTGCTAGGCAACGTGCACATTTTTTAATTTACTTGTATATTAACACTAACAATATTTGAAGATTCAGTATTATGAGAAATAGCATTAACATTTCGGTTGTAGGAAAATATTGTATGCAACTCGTCTGTAAATAGCATATTTTATTTCGTGCTAAAACATCGCACTCGACCAAAAAAGTACTACTTTACAAACTTGTTACATAATTTACTATTAAATGAAAGTTTATGCAATATTTTTCATAGTAATAACAAAAATATTACTACTTTATTATTATTTTCGTATATAATTAAATAAAAAAGATTGGCTTCAAAATTATCATGAAAAACGTCACATTCTCACATTCTGTTTCAGATCAAGTGACTTTTTCTAAATATAATACAAATTTCAATATTTAATTATTGTAAAATATGTAATGGATATTTCGTTTATTTTCAAATTTAAGACTATTTAAACAACAATATTATTTAAAACTTAGTACTTAGAAGGCATATAAAAATTCTTGTAACATCATAGTTGCCCTTTATCTTTAACTTCCTATTTCAAAACATAGAAGACGTAAGAAAGAATATAAATGAATTAGAAAACTAAATGTTTTTGAATATTTGTAATAATTCCGTTTGATTGTTACAAAAAAAAGTAAGTTTACCTCCTTTATCTATGGAGGCGGAAGATAAAAAGAATATATTATTTCCTCAGTAGTTTTTATAATTGCTCATTGTTAATATCAAATACTCAAGATTAATACAAAATACGCAATGATTATACGTTGTTTAGTCTGATTAGATTAGATTACTCGTATAAGCCGGTATAAAATTAAATGTAGATTAGAATAATACGTAAAATAATGAATAAAGTTTGATCGTTGCTATGTTGTTAAACATAAAATTGTTACTAAGTTAAAAAAGTAACATTTTCTTATCGAGAAAAGATTTTTTTCTTTCACTGAGAAAAAAATATGTTTATTTACTCGTCATTATGTTTTTGTGTATGTTAACAACAAATGAGTCTTATATTACAGCGTTACACCGATTAATATGATGACAATGTCATTATTTGAAACCTTATTTCAGAATTGTATATTTTATTTCAAATCTGTTCGAAGTCATGTACTTCCTAATAACTTCTATAAAAAATTTCAAGCGATGCATTTTTCTATTTTCATTACACGGTGTTCTTGGAATATAAGTTGATAACCGTCCCAAGGCTAAAAAATATTATCTAAGATTTATATTACGTACTGTTCTAATTTTGTAGAGTTCTCTTTGTGCTATGAAAATTTAAAAAATTGATTTACAAAATATAATTCTGAACCTAGATTTTAATATGAACAATTATTATAATTATAAATAGCAAATTACCGTTTTGCATCATTATATATTTATTTGTGCCCTGCGGGCATTTACCAGGAGTCACTTCACGGGCACTCATTGCCAGCGTGGAGAGTAAACCACAAAGGTCACTTTTATGCCATTAAAATTCGAAATAATTTGGCATTGGTCAGGATCGAACCCGAGTCATCAGATTCCTCAAATACTCAAGCACGCTGCGACGACCACGAGACCTCATAATTATGTAATATTCATAACTAAATTATTTGTAAAACTGCAAGTCCGTATTTGGTATCACCGTAAAACTAATTTAAATGATTTTTGCAAGATATAAAAAATATACCTACGTCATTGCAAAAATCAATGATGATATCGCTTCGGGCGAAACCGAAAGTAGAATTCAGGGCCTTTTTACAGCAAAAAGTGTCACTTAAGGTCTTCCCCTACTTTGCAATTTATACTACCTATAGATAGTTCTAAAATAAAATAAATAATTTTGAAAATTTGTGTTATTGCTAATTTTGAAGAACAGAAAATTCTACATCTGAAACATTTAAAATTTCTATTATATCTTCTATAGCTTTAGAAATAAAAAAACACAGTAATATATAAAATAATCGGATGTAATAAATAACACAGGTTAAACACCTAAGAAACCAGTTGACAAATTCATATGTTTGTAACATAGTTTATAATGACAGATAAATGTCAGTGTCAAAAATCAGCAGTTTTAGTGACATTCTGAAAGCTTTTTCTGGGAAGTACATTTAATTTTTCTTATTGTTTTATTAATTAAATATTTAAAATTATAGGTAAAATGCATATCCATAAAAAATACCGCCAATCTTGTTAATGAAGGGGCTACTTGCGTGGTACTGAAAATCCGATTTCTATCACTATTATGTAATGTTATGTTGAAAACATATATAGAAATATTAATTTTATTTTAAAAAAATTATTTGTTTTTTAGTAAATTAAGAAAGAAAATTTTCTGTGATGTCATTATATTTAACTGTAGAACCATGTTTAAAAATGTAACGTATAGATGGCATGCGAGAAAGTTTTAATTTGAATTTGACATTAGTTCATTTTTCTCTCTCTCTCTGGTCTCTCAAATGTATTAATTACTTCAGAAATAAACACATAGGTTAGTTACATGTAATTTAAAATATCGATACCAAAAAGATAAATTAAAATACTAACCTCCAAACTATTGTTGAAACGTGAAACACGAGATCTTTATTACCTGTACAAACCTTGTACAAACAAACGCAATGGCTTTACGACCATTCATTGGTGCGGCGTAATTCTACGTCATACATAACGGGAATTCAAATAATCAAATTTCATTATTTTTTACTGGCTAATTAACAAAAGTTTTGTCAAAAGAAAAAATATGGGTAGCAAGTTTTTACCTGCTCTTCAAAAATATTAAATAAAAAAAAGGTACGCAAGTAGCCCATTGGAAGGATCTCTGACATTTAGGAACTACTGTTAAATACAATAATAAAACAATATTTGGGTAAAGTTCTGTAAATTTTTATATTATAAAACGACGTTTCGACAGCGAAGTGCGATACAATACTTATATAACATAAAATGGAAATGGCGAGAGGTATTGTGCGGACCACAATAGATATTTTCGTGTATACCTATTGATATTTCATACCAATGGCATTTTCTCAACAAGGTAAAAGGTAACCATGCACGATATAAAAAACCAGGATGGTGAATCAAGGGTGGGCGATGCATCCAAAAAATATAAATTAAAACGTTTTTATTCCCACAGTGTAGTTTAGCCCTGGAATCAGCACATTCCGCACACTGTAACTTTAGGATGGTACACGCAAAGAATCACCACCTAGCAGCGAATAGCAAGCTTTCGCCATACCATTAAATACTTACAGTAAGACGAAAAAATCCAAATGTATGTTAAGATGCGTTGAGAATTGAATTAGTCTAATTCCGATAATAAATATATAATATATTAGAATTTCACATCTTGGTTGTAGATCTGTTCTCGATAGATCCTTGTAGATTACAGATTAGATGTATTACATGTATCTTGCATCCATATTTAAATAAATTAATAATTATTCGTCTGTATTTTCTCAGGAAGTGTTCTATTCTACAAAAAAATAATGGATAATAAAAATAATATTTTAAAACTCTTGATATAATTAATAGGCAATAAATATTTTTAGTTTACCATTAGATGAAAATCTCATAAATAGTGTTGCCACAAGACCAAGACCAGTCTTGGTCTTGGTCTCGTCTCGTCTTGGTCTTGTCGAGACGAGACCATCATTTGGTCTCGACTAGAAAAGTCGAGACGAGACGAGACTAGCATCAAGTCTTGTCGAGAAAGTCTTGAGTCTCGACAAGACTCTCGACTTCAGATCAAAGGTATTTTTTTAAACATATACCTATTCTAAAAGTCCTTCAAAAACTGAGAGTATTGCTGTAAATACTGATTGAAAATTCGAATAAATAAGAGAGATATTAATTTTTCAAATTTTGTAATTTTCTACTTTCATAATTGTGTCCCAGAAACATTAATTTATGTAAATATGATGTATTCCTTATTCATCTAAATAATCCAGATGTAAGTTTTAAATGAATTTAAATTACAATGTAAGTGGGATGAAATGAAAACAGTATCAATTTAGAATTCTTATGTTATTTTAATGCACCGATATTTTTTATTAAATTAAGATCAACCTTTATTTTATACTACACATGTTATTTTAATTTAATTTTTGTTTAATTCTCAATTAATATATTGCCCCCTGAGAAAATTAAAATACATTGTATAAATTCATTCATATGAAAAAATTGAAAACAATAATCAACGTTTACTTAAAGAAAATAGAAATATAAAAGTCGTAATGTACAAGCCCTTCTTTAATAATGTTCTTAAAACTTTGTATGCACAAATGTGTAAAACAAACTGTTTTTCCAATTCCCTAATATAATATAATTTTTAAAAAATGGGTAAAAAATAACACAACATTTCTTTTCTTGTAAAAATCCAATAATGGAACAATAAATTTTACAACGGTGCTATAAATGCTGCATATTACCAGACAATAACAACCACTTTTAGACATCTGCTAGTAATAAAAGTAGGTAGGTTTGCCCAACCCAAATCCAAATATTTCCGAATACAATACTTTAGTCAATCTAACAATTTTGCATCCTAAAAATATAAAAATATGTAATAAAGAAAAGTATAAACGTATGATAAAGAATTAAATGAAACATAACATAGACAATTTTTATGAGGAATCATTATTATGGTTTCATAAGTGGAAAGAGGAACCTCTTGAGAAAGAAATACCATATGAAGAATTATTAGATATCTCCAAAAAGTTCTATCCATTTTTACTCCATGGCTTGATTTTATTTTTAACTCTACCTTCTACAACATGTAAAAGAAGTTTTAGTAGGTACATAAAAAATCTGTTGTGGCTAGCATAAGACCTTCCGTCAATTTGATGTATTTTGAACCAATCCCACATCAAAAGTTCCCTAGAAAAGATTCTATATATTCAATAAAATTATAACACGAACACATACTATTTTTTACAAATTCCATACCGAACGTTCTTTGGAAAAAATATGAATCCAATACAATTATAACACGAACAATCATTATGTATATTGTACTTGACACTGACATCTGTCAATTACAATTTTTTGAATATATCAGCTGTTTCTATGATTATAGTAAAGCTGACTGATTTTGGAAAGTTACTCTATTTATAATTCATTAAACCGCACAACTGTTATTATTAAAGTTTCTTAGTTACTATTTTTTTTTACTAATTTTATAAATTTAAGCAAGTTTATTATAATTTATTTGTTTTTCAAATAAGTGTGGTACGCGTACTAGGGGATACGCGAAAGGTTAAGTTTTAGTTATCTACTTATTTAACATTTATTTAGAAAAATATAAAAAAAATAGCGAAAGAATTTTTTTTTTGGGGATTTTTGTCCATTTACTTTCTGCTTCATTTAAACATATACATACCTATTTAACTATTGCTAATAATATAAATGCATTGCTGTGATTCATTCTGTAGCTAAGGATTTGAAATTATATATTTTATGTTTATTAACAAGAAACAACACTCGGTATGTATGTATATTTTCATATTAATTATTTCAAGAACTCAAGTATCAAGTTGATATTTACAGAAAAAATAATAAATATCTCTAATATTATTTGGAATTTTTGAATCGCGATTGTACTGCTGTTCTTAGAATTTTATGTACAATTAGATGGGATTATAAAAAAATGTTAATGGAGGCAAAGTCGAGAGTCTTGTCGAGACTCGAGACGAGACGAGACTGACATCAAGTCTCGTCTCGACAAGACCAAGACGAGACCACTCTAGTCGAGACTAAGTCAAGACCAAGACGAGACCGACCCCAAGTCTCGTCTCGTCTCGACTTCTGGCAACACTACTCATAAATATATTTCACTAATTGTGACACACTTTAAAATGTACATTCTGTGAAAACTAATATTTTGTGGAACTCTGTAAATCTTCCGATATCAAACGGTACCGTTATTACTATACCAACGTATTTTTTATAAGATGATTGGTATATTTACGTCATAATTGTCTCTATGTAACCACACGCATTACCTTCGGTCG
The DNA here is from genome assembly GCA_943142095.1 of Ophonus ardosiacus. Lineage (NCBI taxonomy): Eukaryota > Metazoa > Arthropoda > Insecta > Coleoptera > Carabidae > Ophonus > Ophonus ardosiacus. Next base: position 16,271,879 of record OW964823.1, read on the forward strand.
AGTTACAGAATCTTACCCATTAGTAGGTACAGTAAAATTTTTGAAAGAAGTCCGATCAAGGCCATCTATGAATTGTATCTATGAATTAAGATTTTGTGCTGTCAAATTTAGTAGTGTCTTTTAATTAGTTTTTATGAGGATACATAATATCTTGTGTACCTCATAAAAACTATGTAAACGACAATACTAAATTTGACAGCATAAAATCTTAATGGGGGATTACGGCTCAATCGAATTAAAGGGAAATAGTAAAAAAATACGAATGTATATGCTGAGTAACGAATATTAATAAAAAAATGAAATGATATAATTGAGATATTTCGGAAATAAAGGGTTTTTTGTTATAACGCTTCGACACTAATATGAAAATATTTTGATTGGCGACCGAGAAACCGCCTATACATGCATTACAAATAGCGTGTTAGGAGGTGGGATTACTACCAATGGAAGTTAAGAAATTCAAATTCGAAAGGAGGGGCTAACATTCCTGTACTACAGTTTCCAAACAGTTTTTATATTAACATAAATTTCTTGCATTAAACTTAATAATTTAAATACACCTGTAATTATAAAGTATGTATACTTATACAGTGTTATAATATTCATTTATTTTTATGTAAATATAACTTAAAATAGCATATATTTCAAGAACATTTAGGTCCATGATGAAAACCGTTTGATATAAAAACACATAAATGTGACGTCACGTCAATCTTTTCAAAATTCGGGAGACCATAACTCGCTTATTAATAGGAATTTTTTCACCGGATTTTCATCAATAGTCTTAGTTTTCCTAATATTTTCAGATGAAATTATAAAAAAAAAAATGGTGTAATCCCCATTCATAGATGCAATCCGTAGATGGCTTTCATCGGACTTATTTCAAAAATTTTACTGTAAGTATTTTTGATATAAAAATTTTAAATTTCACATATTTCACGAACTAGTTCCTATTTATTTAGAAAAGAAGTTTCAGCGTATATAGGTATAGAAAAAAAAAATACATTTAAGAACGTAAATGAATATTTAATTATTAATTTTTTTTTGTACAGTACTCTTAGTAAGTAAACAGAAATAATATGATAAGCAAATCAATACGGCGCAATCAATAAACGGAGTATGTATATGTATATACATTAATTACATAAGCAATGTAAAAGTAAATCATACAATGTGTATTTCATATGTGTAGACATTAATAAAAACGACATGATCAAGAAACAAAATATTCACTAATTTCATTCAAGGCTTTCTAGATCAACGTAAAAAAGTAACATATATTCATTTTGTCAATTCGTGGCCCTCTCATTACACACATAAATAAAATTAATATAAAATTTAATATGCATTTTTCTCAAAAAATCATCCTGCAATTGTTTGAAACGATTATTTATATTGTTGAAATCAGAATTAAATTCTCTATAGAATAAAGAAAATAAAAAATGTATGTTCCTATTTAAAATAAAAATTGTTGTGGCCAGCACAAGACCTCTCGCCATATCCATAATAGGCTATATAAGTACATATTATATATATATTATTTTTCTGGCTTTCTAATGCATATATGGAATATCTATCTATCTATAATTTCAAAAATTTAATTATTAATAATAAAATAAGAAATATTAAATGTAGGTACTTCCCAGAAAAAGCCTTCAGTAATGATCTGGATTTTTGACATTGATATTTACATTACAATATTTCAATTTTTCAACTGGTTTCCATGGGGTGATTTGGGCTGTGAGATTCATTACAATGGATTATTTTATATATTTCTAAATCTATAGAATATATAATAAAAATGTTCGATGCTTCAGATAGAGAATTTTATATTCTTTAATATTTCTAATAACATGAATTTCCAAAAAATAATAATTAGAATTTTTTTAAGAAACTACTACTTTCGGTTGTCCAATTGTTACCAAAACCTTTTCAGCTCTCCCCATTAATGTATTCCTTAGAACAGGTAGTTTAATTGGTCTTTAGTCTTATAAAATTGAGAAACCGTCCCTCCAACATCCACAAACACAGACATCATTGTAAAAATGTTAAAATCGGATTCTAGTGACCTTAAAACGTGCTTATTCACTATAATCTGGATATGTGATTTTTTGCATGAATTCAATACCTCTCTCAGCGACAGGTAAAAAATAACATATTCATTTTTTCCATTCTGGCACTCTCATTATACAAATAAATAAAATTAATATAAAATTTAATACGCATTATTTATATTATTGAATTCAAAATTAAATTCTCTATCGATTAAAGCAAATAAAAAATATTTTTCTAATTTTCTATTCAAAATAAAAAAGTTAGGTCCTATATTTTGGGAACCGCTGATATAAATTTATTATTGCTGATATCACCAATATTGTACCTAATTTAAAATGGCACAATTTTGTTTATTAATCAAACACGTATACTTTCAAATAAAAACCATCCTGTATGTCTAAATTATTATTATTATTATTTATTATTATTATTTAATATTATTATTTATTAGACAAATTTTGATACAGGAAAAAGAGTTCATAATATGGATGTTCTACAAAAACGTTTTTAAAATTTTGAATCGCCATTATAGTGTAGGTATGTCTGAGCAATTGTCATAATTTAAACTCATTATTAATTCATTTTAAAGCCTTAATTGTTTCTCCGAAACAACGTGAGGATAATAGGTTATGAACAAGAAGATGTGCTATCCAAAATATTGCAAAAATATCTCATTTTTGGTGATATCAACAATGCAGGTTATTTCCTCATCATATTTTTTTAATTAATAGATAACTATCAATTGCAAATTAATCAATAACATGATTAACATGTCTGTGATGGTATTATGTTGTACGGTAGAAACTGTTTCTATATAGATACACAAAGTATGTAGTTTTATGCAAATGGCCATAAATTAATAAGATTGATGTTTGAAAAATGAGAAGTTTACCGCATTAAAGCAAATTAAGAATAAAGTAAGTTTACTTTGTGAATGCAGCTTTATGCTTTAAGCGAACTATGGAAAAATGCGAGTAATTCATCTTAATATGCGATTAAATCACACAGGATATTAAAGAACATCTCTGTCGTTAATTTCAAAAATCTCAGGGTCGTATGCTGCTCACGACTGGGAAATTGTTTTAATATTGAATTTTAATACAATTTTATTGTGTGTAAAATATGAGCGGCGTTTGTAGATCTGATCAACGCCGTAAAAAAGTCAGGTAATTTTTTTTCTGAGGTGATGTTTCCTGAATGCCCTTTTTTTCTAATGGGATATAGAAATTGAGAATTTTTTGTTGACTTGTTCCTATAGTTTTTTACGGTATTCACAAAAAATGATAATATAACGAGCGCATTTATTGCTGAGCAAAATAACCCTTCATTTTTTTCAACTGTAACCCTTTTACCGGATAACATAATTCTTTTTAGGCGGAACTTTCTTTGAAGTACTGAACGAGTAATTCTTATTTCTTACATTACGAGAAGCTGTTTGTATAGGCGATAAGTTACCTGTGCTGAGACGAATTTGTTGTTGCCTCTTGCCTCTAAGAATAACATTGTTCATTTCACTTTGTCTTTATTATTATTTATCTGCGACCAGCTGGAAAATGGATATTTACGGACAATTTTTAATGAAATAACAATACTTTACCGGAAGTGACCGGAAAGATCCATCTTCTGGATTAGTTCCATAACATTTTCTCAATAAAACTCACTGGTTTTGACATTTTCTACTTTGAATGGGATCCTCCATCATAGTAACCATTTATGAACATTTATTCATTTATATAAAAACTAGACATTAAAATTGTTGGTAAGTACCGTGAACTATATAAAATTTAAGAAGAAAAATAATTAGAAAAACACTCGCCATATTTTACAAGATTACTGCATATGAATTAACCTCTTGATCATTTTTCAGATGTCGGCCGTGCCCAGCTAGTAACCACAGACGCGTTTCGCCCTTGTTGGAGCTCATCAGTGTGGTGTAACTGACGCCTCTTTGCAGTCACAATTCATCAACTGGGCATGGCGTAAGCTGCCAAAGCTTTATGGAGTTCTTCGCTAGAAGGCTCTACATGTGGATAGTTACCTCTTAAGCTATCTATCTTGTATGAGCCTTCAGTAATGTAAATGGATTTTTGACACTGACAACTCACATTTTTCTGTCAATTACAAATATTTTAATTTTTCAACTGGTTTCCATGGAGTTATTTAGGCTACTAGATACATTACTCTAAAAATGCGTACACTTACGTAACATTGTCAGTATAAGCAAATAGTATTACTACCAAGTTTATATATCTACCCATTTTTGAATTATTGCCCCAAAAGTCAATATACCCCATATTCAGATAAAAACTTCAAAATTTTCAAAAATCTAATCTATAGATACTTGTTAATGCTCTGATTCTAAATTATGAAACCGCAGGTCGATATCTCTTTTCGTTCTCGGGATATTTACATTCAAAGTTTTGCTCAAAACTGCTCATTTTTGGGTAATAACCCAAAAGTGGGTCGAGATATGAATTTGGCGACACGTCCATTCGATTCTATGGGCATAACTACATAAGTGTACCAATTTTGAATACACCTTAGATTTTTGCGATTTTTGGCCATTTCCAGTTATTTTTCCTTAGAGATTGTATACGGTGTTCAAAAATTATGAAAATTGGTGTACTTATGTATTTTTTCCCGTAGAATCGAATGATGATATCGCCAAATTCATATCTCGCAGTTTTGAGCAAAATTTTGAATCTAAATATTTCAAGAACGAAAAGAGGTATCGACCTGCGGTTTCAAAATTTGAAATCAGCGCTTTGAGTAGTATCTAGATACATAAATATTAGATTTTTTAAAATTTTGAAGTTTTTATCTATATATGGGATATATTGACTTTTGATTTAGCTTAATATTTTTCTTAAATCTGCGAAGACTTGTGTCTTTTAATATCATTATACAAAATTGACAACCTAACCACAGGGGAATTAAGAATTGAATTAGTTCTATACTAGAAAACTGTAAATAAATATGTATTTCTCGAGTTGAAACTAGAAAATGAAATGCTGACAATAAATAGAATGATTGAATAGCATTGTTAAAAAGTTTGTGAAGAACTTTTGCGGGATGAAAGAAAATACAGTCATCAGAACCAGATGAACAAATCAGCAATGGAAGAAATTGCAAAACAATGTCCAAAATAAAAAATAATTTTTCTCTGTTAAATGTTTATAACAATGTTCTATAATAAATGTCAAAAACTGTTTCAATGTAACTTGTTTTTGTTTACCAGTCAAAATATGAATCATAATATTTAGACACAAATCTAAACCTGCTTATAATAAAAATATGGATTCCACTTTTTTCTACTGACTGTATTAGGAATAAGCAAGGCTTTTCATAAAAAGAAATAACTCAAATAATATTTAAATGATTTGACCAACAACTATTTTTCTAAAATGATTTATGTGAAAAAGTATTAATCTACGTTGAATGTACCATATATAAGAATTTCTTCTTCTTGAAAATACTTCCCCGTATTTAGAATGCTAGAACTATTACATATTTCATGTAAAGCGTTGTAAAGCGAAGACAGCAAATTGCTGCCCGCTGAAGAAAGAACTCACGAGCAGTGCTACCAATCACATAAACAAGAAAATAAATCACACATGATTGTCGTATTACTACAGCATAATTGTCTTTTTCAAAGGCGATATTTTTGTTCATTTCTATTTGATATTGATAAATTTTATTATAATAATTGTGGCGTGAACAAATATCAATGTGTTAATTAAAATGTTAAATGTAGACTTGATATATGATAAATTTGGCGAATATATACATGTGTTAATGCACCACAGATCTGTATTAAGTCCCATTTTTTAGTGTATGACCCAATTTGAAACAAATATGGAAAATGGCTGTATAGATAAAATCATATTGACAAGAGTCTACGATCAAAGAAAAACAATTAAAACTGCACCGACTATTTTAAAAATGGTATCTGCGGTCGTGAATTTGAACTTGAACATATTTTAAATTTTGCTCCGTGATTGGCGTGAGTGCGAGGAAATTTTTGAAATTTAATCGGGCGAAAGTGATGCACTTTTTCCTATTTTTCATTTCACAAAATAAAAAATTAAATTCGAGAGCGTGATTGACCGCGTGACTCAAACATAAAAACTCGTGAGTGACTGGTCGTGATAAAATTTTTAGTTTCGTGAGTGTGCTTGATAGTGAATAAAAAGCTACTCATGCGCCTAGAGGTGTATTCGGGCCGGGCCGGGCCGACCTTTGAGGTTTGAATCGACTCGGCCCGAAAATAAAAATTACCGGCCGGACTCGAAGATCGACTCGACAAAAAAATTAGTAAGCCCGGCTCGAAAATTGACTCGAAATCGGGTCGGGCTTCGGGCCGGGTCGGGCCAAAGCTCGAAATTGGGTGCATCCGGCATTCCTAATGTTGATTTTTATGTTAAGGCGAAATGTTTAACTTTTTTCGTGTCAAACTTATAAAAAACCTCTACATTCTTATAACTTTCAACATTAGTTAACATAAGTAGTTAAAAAAGAGACCCTTCTAGTGCAAGTTTGTTTTAAAAATTACAGACTTACGAGTATTTAACACTTTGTTTACCAAAGCCGCTCGAAAATTTAAACAACTTTTTCACAAATTTTATATAAAAAAAAATATAATTTACATAAAGATTTTTTATCTAACTTTGTTTCTGCTCAAAAATAGGACAAGAAATCATTATGGTAGGAACAAAAAATATTTTTATTTAAGTATACAAGTAATAACAATAATAATAGCAACATCACAATATAATTATTATGCTTTAATGAATAACCTTGAAGTCTTGAAGTTAAATAATACATTTTTATTTATTAATATGTGAAGTATGTTGTTATTAAATCATTTTGATCCTTTTTAACTTCATCCATTTTTATTAAAATATTAAGGAAACTGTGCATTTGATTGAACTATAAGATTTTTCGGGCCGGCCCGAAAAGCTCGAATTTTCGGGCCGGGCCAAATTCAAAAGTCCGACTCGCCCCGATTTTTGAAAATGATTACCCCGATTCGGCCCGATAAAAAATATCTTCGGCCCGGCTCGATGATCGACTCGAAATCGAGGCGGGCTTCGGGCCGGGCCGGACCAAAGCTCGAAATCGAGTGCATCTCTACACGCGCCCAAGTTTTGCCTGTTTGTTAGTTTTTATGTAGTTTTTCATGTTTAATAAACAACTATATAATTTAATATTCTTCTACTACGTATATTATTTAACCAATATTTATGCCATATACTTTTCATACATAAATATTTTTAATACCCTTCTGTCTTGTTGCACTAATATTTCAGTTTATGAAATATTGCTCTCATTATTATGAATTAAAATAGTTTTTTATAATTAGATTAATTATTCAAACCAGATAACTATATCAATCAAAGTTCCACATATTCCAAGTTATGTAACAGGAAAATATATTTTATATTTTGAATTTTTCCAATTATATCAGTACCAAAGGGAAATTAAAATCTGTTTTTCAAATAAAACTTTAATGAAAAAGGAAAATCTTATTTCCGAAGACAGGAATTCTTTATTAGCAATAAAAAAGAAATAAAAAAGTAATCATATTAAATGAGAAAATTATGTGTGCATGATGTATTTTTTAAAAGAAAATGTATATATTTAATCATATGTTTTATTGTGAATATTCCAGTCATTTTTTACCTTCCATCACCTTTAGGTAAAGAAGGTATTGTCTTTGGTCAAAAAATTGGTGAGTTTTTAAGCACCTTTTAGGGTCCCTACTTTACGAATTTACTATTTTTAAGATGATGTCTGTATGTGTGTGTGTGTCTGTCTGTATGTGTGTGTGTGTGTGTGTAAGTGTGTATGTGTGTGCGCGTGTGTGTGCGTGTGACAAATTTTTCTCCGACGATAACTGCAATACTACAATTCTAAAAATTATAATTCTTTCGTATTACTCTTCTTTACATCCATATGAAGAGCTGATTAGATTTTGGTTATAATCGATCCACCGGAAGTACCCTAATTTGAAGTTTTTAACAGTTTTTCTTAAAAAACGCAGTTAAGTATTATTTTTTGACATTCTATGTTATTAAAAATATTAAAGAAAATGCTGGTCTATATGGTTTGATTATACATTTTAATTCATTTTCAATAGATATAGAGTTAAAGCATTATAAAGAGATTAACTTAATTAATCATTCAGCTTTGCTATATTTGTCATAGAAACATTTGATATATGCAAAAAATTCTAATTGACAGATGTCAGTGTCAAGTGCAAAACCAAATATGGAAAGTATAGGATCAGAATGCCGGGAGTACGAGGAAAGCAAAAGAGAAGATGGAAGGACTGTATCGCAGAAGACATGAGAGAGGAAGAACTGTGTGAAAAAGATGCGTTGGACAGGAATGAGTGGAAGAGAAGAGTAAAAAACAGTGACCCCTAATAAAATTGGAGAAAGCTGAAGAAGAAAGAAGGAATTGTCAAGTGCAATTTACATAGTGTACATATGTTTATGTTATAATTTTATTGGATTTATAGACTCTTAAGGAACTTTTGGTATGGGATTTGTAAAAAATACATCGAATTGGCGGAAGGTCTTGTGCTGGCCACAACAGATTTTTTATTTAGATTTATTTAAACTTACATATACATACCATATTTTCTCTTTTGGTATAGTTCTTCTTTTCAGAGATACCTAAATTAAAAATAATAGGTTAGAGATAACAATATGTTATTCTGTTTATAATTATCCAAATTATTAAAGCTATTCCAATTTTCAAAAATTAAAAATCTTAAAATGTAGATAATTTGAATAATTGTTAGTAAGTATATTTTACATCTTTATATATTTAGGGGCCCATATTATTATTATTATTTACCTTGAGCACTCATTAAATGAATAAAAAAATCGCAATATTCACACTAAAATTGACTAAGTCCATTTATCAAAGTTTCCGGTTTATGGCGCTCTTTAATTCAATTCCGGTCCAATCACATTGTGACAGGGCCGGATTTAGTCCTTGAAGCCCTAAGCTATAAAAGATTGAGGCCTTTTCTTTTTTATGAAATAAATTAATCATTTTAATTTAATAGGTATATAAACTGAAATTCTTAAGTAGGTATTTAAAAATTAAAGTAGGTAAATATAAAGAATTTCTGGTACATATATGATTTTTATTTTATTTATTTCTTGTCTATCACTAAATACAATTTAACAAAGATGCCCAAAAATTATATTTGTATATTAAATTTTCTACATACATTCATGCATTTTCTTTATATTTTATATATAAATATATAAAATTATCTAATTTATAAATACAGAAGCCTATGTTTTAGATATAAACACAATTCAGATTTCAAATTTATGTAACTGACAGATAAATGTTACTGTCAAAAAACTTATCATTTCAAATGATAATGTTTTAATGATAATGATGTTTAAAAAGAAAGTAGTAAATAAAACAATAGTCATAGTGATATTATACGAATGCATTACATAATATAGTTTCCAGTATATGTATGTATTTTAATTTATAAAAGTTAAATGGCGGAAGGTATTGTGTTGACCACATCAGATTCTTTTAATATAATATTAAAAAATATACCTAACTTCATTATTTAAACATTTTTTTTTCATTTCCATACTTTTCATGGGGTAAATTAAAAAATTCGTACAAAAACCAAACAAGTCCAGAAGTTTTTATTTTATTTTGTAATAAATGATTCAATAAAATTGCGAATTGAAAAATTTTTTATGCTCATGTATGGAGATTTTTTTTTGTTTGAAAATTTGAATTTTTGGACAAAAAATGCTTAACCCTCGTATGAAAACGACAGTATAAATATAAATAATAAATACGTATAAAAAATTCTTGAAAATAGTGCCCCAAAATTTATAGACCCGATATTGATGCTTCATTTGCTTTATAAAAAAATCTGATGTGGACACATGACTTCCTTGTACGCCTATTAAACTATACATATTTCGTTAATAACTAAAATATGTGTAATGACCGACCCTATCATGAAATTCTACGTATTTAACATAATTTGACAATGACATCAATTTTTTAATTTTTTTTTGTTAATTCATAGCAAACTTAATTACAAAAACCAAAAAGTATATAAATAAAAATATATCATCACGGCATATTACACATTTCTGGGTGTGCCAGTATCTACAACACATGTAGATATCGGTGACCCCTGTGGTGTACTCTCCACGCCAGCTATGAGTGCCCGTGAGGTGACGCCTGGTAAGCGCCCACATGGTAAAATATATCGTCACCATTACCGATGTCAAAAAGTATATAATTTTTAAATTTGCATATCTCGCTTATACAAAAGGCTAATTTAATAATAAAATATAACCATTTTTTTCAAGAAATACTATTCACATTTTCAGGTAATGTATTACTTCCGGTTACCACACTTTAATTAAAATCTATTATGTTATTCCCATTGATATAAAAGTCTTAAATACCAAATTTGAAAAGTTTTGGATTATATTTTAATATAGTTTTTCATTAAAATCTATTATAGGCTTCAAGTAAAATACCACTTCCGGAAGTTATGTAAAAACCAAAAAGGGAGGTTGTAACAGTTTTAAATACAAAATTGCAACTTTTAATGGCTTACCGTTTTTGAGTTATGCAAGATACGTACATACGTATAGGCGTCACGACGAAATTAGTCAAAATGAATTCGGGGATCAGGGATGCTCAAAATGAATATTTCCGCTGAAATCTGAAAACCGAAATTTTTCGCGATTAGAATATTTCGTTTACTTCATACAAGGAAGTAAAAACCGGCCCTGCATTTGAACAGCGAAAACTTTAATTTTATCAGCATCATATTACCATGTGTCAAACTCTAAACAAAGCTCCATCTTTCATTTACAAAAATGGAGGTTAAAATTCCACCTTTCCACGTTTATTTATTTACTTCCAGGTTTAATGACCTGACCAATTCCCTATGTAAGTATTCATAACACGTCATCAGAATTTCACAAATTGTAAAATAAATAGTAATGTTCACTTATGTATATCTCCACATCATTTCTGTTGAGAATATCTCAATAAATAACGTGAATAATGTACATAACCTACACCTACTACTTGCTAGAGTGTATTTGGAAGGTATCAAAACGCGATATCTGATTATACAGGTGTGTCACGCATCCACGTGTGTCTACTTTGTCCGATAACTATCGTAAATTGCTTTTGAAGTTCGTTTACCTTGTGCAAAAAGTAAAATTTACAACACGTCACGTGATACAACAAATGAACATTCAGGCACTATATACCTACATGTCAGATGTGTTGCAGAATACGCAGCAGATGAGCAAGAGATGAGATGATAGATATTTTAATGTTACGATTTATCATTCATAAATTATGTGTTTATAGTTATGAATGTGAATTAATAATAGAACAACAAGTCTAATATGATTAACATGTATCTAGTACAATACTAAAATGATTCTTACATAATAGCAGTGAGTTATAAAGTATACAGTGTGTCCCATTTAGAGGTGCCACCATTGGGATCTCGAGAACTGTAAGAGATACGATGTCGGTTAAATGGAACTTTTTATGCGCCTTTGGGAGGCCATCTCAGATGTGCTTTTGTTTTTCCAAAAATTCTCATAGGGCACTAGATAATGACGAAAAACTGAATATTGTTGATTTTTTCTTTTTCAAATAACTTCTAAACTATTAATAATTGAGAAAAAAGTTTCAAATATAAAGGATAGATATTTTTATTAACTAACCAGTGGCGTAAGAAATAAATTTTTATATCTGTAAATTTTTGAGATATAACACAAACTTATATTTTTTTAAATGGAACCCATATCTGATTTTAGTCTCAAAAAAATAAATATTTTTTTCTGTTTTCAACGATGTAATGGTTATTATGTTTTATATTTGTTTTGCCTTCAAAAATTATTATTTTTTCCTTATTTTGTATTAAATTTACAATTATTTTGAAAATATTGGTAGATTTCTATTTGGAAATACTCCTTGTATTTAAATAATTTATTTCCCTAAAAATATTTGCTCAAAAGTCGTATCAAATTAATTTTTATATTTTGTATCAGGTCGCCCTTGGCACATCATAGTGTAATTTGTAATTATGAGTCTAGAATGAAAATATTAAGTAATAAAGGCATAAAACAAATTATTTTGATCAAATACAATATAATTAATAAAAATAATAATGTTTTTCTGGAAAATAATTAGAAAATTCAGGAAAATAAAGAGAAAAATTAAATTTTAGGAGCAAAATAAATATAAAACATAATAACCCTTACACCATTGAAAAGAGAAAAAAATATTGATTTTTTTGAAACTAAAATCAGATATGGGTTCCATTTAAAAAAATATAAGTTTGTGTTATATCTCGAAAATTTACGGATATGAAAATTTATTTCGTACGCCACTGGTTAGTTAATAAAAATATCTATCTTTTATATTTGAAACGTTTTTCTCAATTACTAATAGTTTAGAAGTTATTTGAGAAAGAAAAAATCAACAATATTTAGTTTTTCGTCATTATCTAGTGTCGTATGAGAATTTTTGGAAAAACAAAAGCACATCGGAGATGACCTCCCAAAGGTGCACAAAAAGTTCCATTTAACCGACATCGTATCTCTTATAGTTCTCGAGATCCCAATGGTGGCACTTCTAAATGGGACACACTGTATACTCACTAAAAATAGTTATTTATGTAATTATGAATCGAGGCCCAGAAGTTCTATTTTTTATCACAAGGCCTCGGCAAATAAATTATATGAGTGATAAAAAGGAACTACAGTGCCAAGGTGCATATTAAATTTTATTTGGAATCGAAAAATTGTCAAAATGAGAGGAATATTTATTTTATAGGTTATGTTTAAAAATAATCTGTCAATGTGGCATTCAATGTTGCTAGCCTCGAACATTGAAGTTATCGTAAAGAACACTCAACATTATGTGTTTTATCTCAAACTTATTCATCGGAATTATTTAGTTCGTTCTTTTGCACACATTTTTGTCATTTAACGTACAAATTTACTACTGTACATCATACACCTGCACAAATTATTTTACATGTATAGCGATTATCATAAAGTTGGCAATACTGCAATGGCATGAAATAGTCGTATAATGGATTACTTTGGTGCCGATGTCTGATCTTTAAATGACGATTTTTGCGAACTTTAGAGACGATTTTAGTGATTCTACGTAAAACTTTGTCTTCCAAGAAGCAGATGTACTTTAGAAGTAGAATATTTATTTTAAACAGCATAATATTACGAATGTATGAAGTAAATAATTATGATTATGGCTTATATAACAAACTTATATTAGTTTATTACTTTTTTAAAAGCAATTATGAGGAAGATTGTTAGTTTTTATGGTAGGGAAGTAAAAGTAAAAAGAAATATAATTTATCTGTAAAGTATTAAATATATTTTTACCTCCCGCTACCCTTGGTAAGGGAGGTGTATAGGGATCATGCTAAAAATCGAGTATAGAGATTTTAGTGAATAAGCACGTTTTGATGTCCCCAGAATCCGATTTTAACATTTTACAATGATGTCTGCGTGTGTGTGTGTGTGTGTGTGTGTGTGTGTGTGTGTGTGTGTGTGTGTGTGTGTGTTATAAAAAATCTAAATTTAATTATAATTGATGATTCAAGAGGTCATGCACATATTCTTTTCTTGTTAATGACAATAAAGTTTTATCCTTTGGCGATTACTATGTAAATCTTTGATGTCCGGTCGAAATAATGAACCATCTATCCACATATATCGCCTTTACTTTCAATGTATTTCAAATATTCCTTTACTACTTTTGTTACGCACCACACACCGAAACTATAAAATCACGCGTCTAGCTACGACAAACAAGATCGCTTCTGCACGTAGCTTGAACATTCTGTTTGTATTCCAGGAAACAGGTACTTACGAAAATTTTAAAAGGCAGTCAATTTGCATAATTTTACGAGGCAGAGAACGAAAATTCGAATCGTTAGCACATCAGCCGACGAGTATTCGTAAATTGAGACCGAAGAGCACAAATTACGCCAATGGTTGAAATATTTCGTGCATTAACTGCATACGCCGGAAATTCAAAAAATATTTCTAAATAATCCACATATTCTTTCAACAAATTTATTTATAAAAGTCTCCCATTTATGTATTTAACTTAAACTGCGTATAATAAAAATTTGATGTAATTTTTATTGATTTAAATAAATACATATTTAACAATTCATTCACCTTTAGGTAAGGAAGGTATTAACATTGGTCAAAAAAATTGGTGGTGAGTTTTTAATGAATAACTACGTTTTAGGATCCCTAGAATATGATTGTGCTAATTTTACTCTCTCTCTCTCTCTCTCTCTCTCTCTCTCTGTGTGTGTGTGTGTGTGTGTGTGTGTGTGTGTGTGTGCGTGTGTGCGTGTGTGTGTGCGTATGACAATTTTTTTTCAACGATAACTCCAATACTACAATGGGCTACTTGCATACCTTTTTTATTTAATATTTTTGAAGAGAAGGTAAAAACTTGCTACCCATATTTTTTCTTTTGACAAAATTTTTATTAATTAGCCAGAAAAAAAAGAATGAAATTTGATTATTTGAATTCCCGCCATGTATGACGTAGAATCACGCCGCACCAATGAATAGTCGTAATGCCACAGCGTGGTGCCGTCCCATAGTAATGGTATGTTTGTGCGGGTAATGTAGATCACCTGTTTGATGTTCCAATAATAGTTCGGAGGTTAGTATTTTAGTTTATCTTTTTGGTATTGATATTTTAAATTACAAGTAACTACCTATGTGTTTATTTATAAAGTAATTAATGTATTTGAGACCAGAGAGAGAGAAAAATGAACTAATGTCAAATTCAAATTTAAACTTTCTCGCGCGCCATGCCATCTATTGATAACATGCTCCCCCCCCCCCCCCCCCCCCCCTTCCAGTTAAAATATAAAGACGTCACAGAAAATTTCTTTCTTAATTTAGTAAAAAATAAATAATTATTTTCAAATAAAATTTATATTTTATATATGTTTTCAATATAACTTTACGTATATAGTGACAGAAATCGGATTTTCAGTACCACGCAAGTAGCCCATTCTAAAAATTATAATTCTTTCGTGTTCTTCTTCTATATGCATCCATATGAAGAGTTGATTAGATTTTGGTTACAACTGGGCAACCCGGAAGTTCCCTTATTTGAAGTTCTTAACAATTTTATGTGAATATCAAAATGACAGAATATCTTATTATCTATACCTGGTACTAGTTGCACTAAAATTATGAATCTTTCATTCAGAATAAGATATGACTCAAAGTGTTTTTGTGGTCATTCTTGCAATTCTGAACAGACAGAACTATATACGTGTGTGTGTGTGTGTGTGTGTGTGTGTGTGTGTCACGAGCGTAAAGTGTCTGCAGCTCTAGATACTCAAATAACTACAGTTTTAGCAAAGGCAGTAAATCTACGTCAACTTTAAAAATTGAGTAGTAATTCAAATAACGAACACTTATTATCTTATTTTCCATATTAAATTCTTATGTTTTAAAAGAAACTAAGCATATTGTATAATGAGTGAACTATTTGTGAAATTCTGTTTAAAAAAAATTTTGTCCCCGTCTTAACAATCATTTTAAAACTGCCACGGTGTAAAACCTTCTTGAACGGAAAAAGTCAATAACACTTAGCGACTCGTAAAATCTGATTCTGCTTTGCCTGTCCACATTTAAACTAATTTATATTCTTTTCAAATGTGCTGCAGAAAAATTCTTTCTCTTTCCCATTTTACTTGATGAAAGCAAAAGAAATTTGAATTGAATGTTAAGTGAACGTTGCGCAATATGTACTTAATATTTTAAGCAGATAATCTTTCCGGCGTACTGATTGTATCGTATCGTGCAGAGCTACAATGGGCAATAGGACGAAATACATAAATGGGGATGCCATACACACCTGGACGTGTAAATGGCAGGCTGGAAAAGCCCAGAAGAGGTAGGCCTCCAGGTAGAAGTTAGCGAAATTTAAGCGAATTTTAATAGGGTGAGAAATGGCACGTGCGAAGATAAACCCTACAAAGATATCAATAAGAAGGGCCCTTTACCTATTTAGTATACCTTTCTTTATCTACTTCAAAAGAAGAATAAACACTTTATTGTGATGCGTAGACTAGATGTCATTTAAAAGAGTTTAAAATAAATAAATATATCATCATAGCATATTACCTATTGCTCAAAGTACCAATCAGTAATGACAATAAAGTTTTATCCTTATCTATTTCGTAAAAGACGCTCTTTAAAACTATTGCACAAAGAGCACCACTGCTTAAAATAAATACATAAAAAACGTTTCATGTTTTACTAAATTTTGATTAATTTTTGTAAATAAAACTATATCATAGGTAATTAGTTCATTTTTTCATTACATAACTAGTGTGGTAATAGACTGCATTATCTATTTCAAATAATTGTCAATGAAGTACAAAATAAGTCCTTATCTAAACAGTCGTAGGTAATCTTATATTAAAACAGAAATTTCAAAAGGTAACCTATCTAGAAGAGTTAGAGATGCAGAGAAAAGCGCGTAGCGGCGAGAGAACGAAAAACCAAGTACTTCAATAGCCTTTAATATGTTCTCTATTTCAGATTTCAATTACATTATTCCTTTGAAAAATAGTTGATTATTTCCATTAGGGGAAATTCTTGACAGTATACGAGTTGTTAGGTATATTATAATAATATATTATTAATATTTACGGTCATTACAAATTTTTCACTTTAGTAGATTTTCATAGACTAAACATAAAACTAAATTTAATCAGATTATAATTATTAATAAATAATAAATGTATTACTATACGAGTGTATCCTATTGTTTGTAATGACATTTTTTATTCACTTGTTTTTAAAATAAATGTAACTAGTAAAAAAATATATTACAAATACATACATTTTAGTATAAGCCAGTGTTGTAAAAAATACTTGAAAAAAACGTATTTCAAATAGAAAATACAAAATACTAAAAGTATTTCATATGTTCGGTAAGATACGATTATTTTTTTAGTATTTCAAATAGACTAATATTTCAAATACTTTCCAGTATTTCAAATACTTTTACTTTTAATTATATGAAAATAAATAAGATATGTTACAATATTGTAAAAATGTTTTTCGAATTCAACTTATTTGCGTATTTTTATTAATTAACATTAACATAGGCATTTGTTTTTTAAGAAAAAAAATTAGGGAATTATTCCATGTTATATTACTAACAGACCACACATGACAGATGGTTTCTATTTCAAATAAAAAATTGTATTTCAAATATTGAAAAATATATTTTTACAAATATTAATATTTTAATATAATATATTATAATATAAAATACTTGTGAAAAGTATTTGAACTAAAAAATGCAAAATACTTTTATTTATATTTAATCTAATTCAAATACTTATTTCAAATACATATGTATTTCAAATACTAAATACAACACTGGTATAAGCACATGTTATAATTTCAGCTTCATATTAATTTTACCTTTTCAATATTTATTATTTTTAAAATGCTTAAAAAAATATCACAGTTTTTTCATTAATTTTATCGAAGAGAAAAAAAATCTTTTGGTATTACCATAATCTCTAAAAAATCAACAAATTGTTATACTGAATAATGTGTAAGAAAGTAATCATGACAAATTATTATTTCTAATTATTTCGTACTAGTTCTGGTTAATTTCAATTTCAAATACAGGTATTGTTATTTTCCGTATGATGTGGTAGTTTCGCACACAACACTAAAACAAAGTTCATATTCGGCAAGTTATAAAAGATAGAACAATAAACCGGGTTTAAAAAACTGAAACTAAACACCGAGGTCTATGGCCGGCAGATGTATTCCGCAACTTTAATTTTATGTTGCACCCAGAATAAAATACCTAATTAAAGTCTTCCTCTTTTGTTGCGAGTATATTGACATATAAATTGTCATCGATTCGATTTTGAAGCGAACACAAAACTAATAAAACCTATCGGGACGTCTTTGAACGCTCGAGCCAAATCAGGCCTAAATACCAGGCGGTTTTTTCTGGTGCAGACGAAAGGATTTGCCGAGACTTGGCGAAAAAGGAAAGCACGTGCCAAAGGCAGAGGAATGCGATATGCATTGATGAATTTTACATCAGCTTGGTCTTGGTTAGAAGACACGAAACTTTTTGTGATTATTGGCCATCAAGGGACACTGCCAAAATTCTTTTCAAACAAGATGCTAACTTCTCCTAAAATAGTTATCGCATTTACAAAATACGAGATTCTCTGAATTTATTTACGAAACAATACAAACAAAAGGTTTACTTTTTTAAAAAAAGACTACAATTGTTGTATTATTAGTATTATTATTATTGTTGTTGTTTCAATATTTATAAATAACCTCATAAAATAGAAACGATTATGATTTGTTTTAAATTTGTACCTACTGTCTTATTATGGTTTTTTTAACTTTGACGCAAGAAATTATTATAATTATTATATTAATAATAAAATAATATAAGTATAATACGAAAAATTGTACCAAAATAGTTATTTGTTCAACAAGAGTAAAAAGCGTATTCTTATCTCACGAGTAGAAATCCTATGAGTAAAATAAGACACTTTTTTCTTAAGTTGCAAGCAATTTTTTTACGTCTGTTATAAAAGTGCTGTAACGTAAGTGCTACGTTTTATTATTTCACGCATTTGCAATTTTTTCACACTTATTGTGTTAAAAAGAGACGTACTTTATAAATATATTTTAATGAAAAAATCTGGTGTGGCCAACACAAAACTCCCACTATTTAATTTTTATTAATTGAAATACATACCTACGTATTTAGTAATGCTTCAAACTATATTATGTTCCATTGCTTTATTTACGATTTTCTTTATTATTTAATATGTCACTATTATAAATTTGACGTTTACCTGTCAATTACATTCAATAATAAATAAACTGTGTAACAAAGGAATTGTGTTTATCTTAGGCTTCGGGATTAAAAAAGAAAAATGATTTTTAAATTTATCTGTAAAATATATAGAAAAAGTATTAATGTATACCTGTACAAAATTCAATAATCTATAATTTTCATAATGACAAAATGCGAAAATAGGCATTTAATGGTATTTTTTGAAGAAAAACCATTATGAGCTTCAAGTAAAGTGCCATTTCTGTTTATCTGATTTACACCAAAATCTAATAGCTTATTTTTGTATAATATAGGTTAGAAATACAAGGTTTCAGAATTTTCAGAATGATAGTATTTGAGTTAGAGCGAAGACAAAATTCCTACACATACACACACACAGTCATACTCACACACACACATACACACATACAGACATCATCGTGAAAATGTTAAAAATAGATTCTAGGGACCTTAAAACGTGGTCATTTACTGAAATCTCGATATGTGATTTTTAGCACGATCCCTATACCTCCCTTACCAAGGGTAACGGGAGGTAAAAAAGTGTACTTTTTTAACAGACGTAAAAAAATAATATATCCAATACGTCGACTTCGTTTTTATAAAATGGCGAATTAACGCACACTATTATATAGGTGCATAAAACGTCATTTATTTTTTCAAAATAAATTATGTCACATCTGTTAAATATTAGTCAAATAAGATTGAACTGTAATTTCGATATTTGGATCAGGAAATAATTATTTGTTCAAAAAGGCAAAAAAGCAACAGATTCATTGCCGCGGCGACGTTTTATGGACAAGACAAAGCAGAGCCTTTGAATTTTGCCCAGACGTAGTGAATCTATAATTTCTGCGATGTTGAACACATTTTTTTTGCCATTTTTATGAAATAAATATTAATTTTATGATTATTTTCAATACTTTAAATGTTAATTCCATCGTTGTTGTCATCAGGGTTGCTAATGTAAAAAAAATTGGATAACAGGCATACTGCGAGTAGAATATTATTGTTTATCTACGATGTTTCAATAACACTTTTCGGTGAAAATACACTAATTTACACATGTATAGCGTTTTTATTAAAAACATAAGACATCATTTTTACCTCCCGCTACCCTTGGTAAGGGAGGTATAGGGATCGTGCTAAAAATCACATATCGAGATTTTAGTAAATGACCACGTTTGCAGCGTTAGTAAATACGTAAGTATGTATTTAAATTAATAAAAATGGATAGGAATGTGTGGCGAAGGATGATTGTTGCGTAACTATTATTCTGCTCCGAATGCGGTTATTCGCTACCGAAAATCGGTCACTTTAATATGTTTCTTATGTATGAATGCTATGATGATTGTGGACAAAGTGAAAGAAGAATGTTGTTAAAGAGTGAAGTGAGTCAGCTGACCTCTTACTCTTATCCCTTTTCTTATTGTTACTATTGTTTCCGGGTTTTTGCTAACCCACTAAGTGGGAAACGCGTGATTTTATGTACCTATATGTATGTATGTAAAAATTAAATAGCGGGAGGTTTTGTGTTGGCCACATCAGATTTTTTTTTAATAAAATACGTCCCTTACTGTATAACTGAAGTAGGGAAGCGTAACAAAGTAAAGGCAGCGCGTAGCTAAGACCACTGAACTATGTGGGCAAATTTATAAAAATTCTAGCAAATAGTGTCTATCGCGCGAAACTCCTCAGCTTCTATTTCTAGGAATTTGAGTATAAATTTCTAGTATATTATTAAAATAAAACCAATTAGCAATATGTTCGAAACGAAATTTTGAAATTTTGCAAAGGACTGATGATATCAGCTATCAAAAACAGCTGTTTTTCAAGTAATCATAATTTGGCCCTTAAAAAAAATCAAAAATGAACGGTTAATTTATGGATAATACCATATTCTTTCATATTTTTTTTGTAGTTTATAATGAACAGTTCAACAGTGCGGGCTGTAGCGTTTCGCGCAAATCTCATGTTTTTAATCATCTTGAGGACTGCTATAGGATCGTCTTAATTTAAGTAATTCAAATAATACTTATTGTTTTTAATTTTCTATAAAACGAACTATTTAAGACACCTGCTGTCATTACACACTCTGCAATAATTTGTAATATCCACCGATAAATAATAATAGAACAAATTATACAAATGACATTTCTGTTTGCAATTTTTTATCACGTTCATAATCAAACAAAATGGCATATTCATACAACTGCATTATTAGTTTATATAATATGTATAAAATTCATAAATGAGAAATAAAGGAAATTTCAAGGATATCAGTAAACATTTTTTTTGACATTTTAAAATTTATAGATACTCAAAATATTTTAAAACAATATCCATCAATTCAAACAATGTGTTATAATATTATTTTTGTAATTAAACAGCAGATAATGTTATTTGGCAAAGTAAAAAATAATTTCATATTTCATCATTCTTAAGTCAAATAAAAACTGTGTGTCCTTCAACTAAAGTTCCATTTCCGGTTTACAAATTGCTTCCAGAACTAATTAACTTTTCATAAAAATAAAAATGAATAATGTAATTAGCAATACTTTTGAGGATTGCAATGTGCATGTAAAAAAAATTCATCACCTGTCGTTTGACGGGAATAAAAACTTAACTATAGGGCCATGCAAAAAAAACTTCTTTGAAAAGTGCATTCGCATCCTAGGTAAAAAATAATTTTCGCTTTTATATTAATTATCACGTTCGAAAGGAAGTTGTGGTTTAATTTTACGGAACTTCCGTGTTTTCAAATTTTCTGTCTTTCAATCTTTTGAGTATAGTAATGAAGAGAAAAGCAGACAAAAGATGATAGAGAGAGAATTTGATGACACGAATCCACTGCCATTTTTAATAGACATGCATTTTATACTGTAATAAATAGACCAGTTCTGGGCAAACCACAACAGGTCGGTTCCGGGCGCAGAAGCTAATTTAAAAGGCCCTCTAGCTATCGCTGTATCGCAGCTATATGTTGTGTGGCAAACAAATATGACCCAAGCGTTTTATGGACACTCCTCTATGACGGATGGTCACTTCCTAAATCGCCCCACGTCAAATTGCCACGCCGGCAAAAATTAATCACGTTTACAATAGATTTAAAAAAAACTTTCAAAATACATTTATAACCTACAAATTGACATTTCTTCTCACAACATTACTCCTTATACTAAACTGAATCGCTCAAGATATTTTGAGTTTATTTCGCGACTGATGCAGCATTGTAAGGGGGTATTTGTGGTTACACTCATACCTTAGCTGAATTAGGACAAAAAGAACAATGCCATGCAAAACAAAATTAATTGTTCCTTTTTTTACCTCTCGCTAAGAGAGGTATTGGATTCATGCTAAAATTCGCATATCCAAATTTTATTGAATAAGCACGATTTAAGGTCCCTAGAATCCGATTATAACATTTTTAAAATGATGTCTGTCTGTGTGTGTGTGTGTGTGTGTGTGTGTGTGTGTGTGTGTGTGTGTGTGTGTATGTGTATGTCTGGATGTGTAGACACGATTCCTGAAAAATTATAAGACTTAAAAAATATTTAACTGCAGTTTCCTCAATCTGACATTCCTGGGAAGAGCTGAACAGGTTTTGGTAATAATTGAACAACCGGAAGTAGTAGTTTCTTAGAAAAATTCTTCTAAATATAATTTTTTGGGAGTTTTTTTTTATTAAATATTGAAGAACATAAAATTCTCCATCTAATACACTTAAAATTTTTATTATATCTTGCATAGATTTAGAGATAAAGACACTGGCTGGTAGCACAAGCCTTGTTTTAACTAAAACACTGTTTTAAGAAATGTCATATTCAAATTTCAATATTTAATTTCACCCTTATGTTTAAAGAATGATTTTTTAAAAAATATTTATTTGATTATAAACTATGTTCTGTTTTAGAATCATATTTTGATAAATTTGGTAGTATTTATTTTTATTATTAAATAATAAAATTTGACGTTTCTTAAAACAGCGTTTTAGTTAAAACAAGGCTTGTGCTACCAGCCACTATAATTTATAGAGTACACTAATCGCAGAGGCTAAGGCACTAAGGAAACCAGTTGACAAATTCCAATGTTTATAACATGACACATGTCATTGTCAAATATCAACAGTTTCAGTGACATTCTGATAGCTTTTTCTGGGAAGTATGTTTAATTTTTCTTATTGTTTTATTAATTAAATATTTGAAATTATAGGTAAAATTGTGGTAAAATGCATTTATCCATCAGAAATACCGCCAATCTGGTTAATGAATTGGAACAATCTCTGACATTTAGAAACTCATACAATGAAAAATATATATAATTAGAATTATATGTGTGCAGGAGACATGTTAAATACAATAAAAAACAATATTTGGGTAAAGTTCTGTAATACTTTGTTACAAAACGACGGTTCGAAAGCGAAGTGCAGTACAATACTTATATAGCCTAATATGGAAATGGCGAGAGGTCTTGTGCTGGCCACAACAGATTTTTATTTAAATAGAACAAGCATAGTATAATTTATCGTTTTGTACAATTAAATTATTTTTTATTTATATTTTTTGTTGTATAAAATTGTTTTATAGTATATTTTTAAAAAATTGCAATACCCGCCATGTTGTAACTTGTAACGTAAACTATTCATTTCACATACTACAAATTGAGAATTACATATCTAAATATTTGAAAGAAATACTATAATATATTAAAATAATATCGTTCTAACGCATTTTTATATTTATAATTTTCTTTTGGCCCGAAGTTATGCACGCGTCACTTCAGCTGTGTACTTTGTAAATATTTGAAATTAGACGCTAGAAATTTATATAGCTATAGAGAAACGAATGAATTTTCTCACTATTTACGTTAAATTTTTTTATTATTTTATAAATATTATATATTTTATATTTTGTTAATAGTTAAAATAAAACATAACCTTAAATACAAAGTATAACAAACTATATAAAGTTACAAATATTTCGACTGAATTTTTAGTTTAGTAATAACTTTGTTCGTTGCGAATAATATTGTACACATACAAAACACTTCCGAGAAGTAATTCCAGTCGCGGTCGTGTGGGAAGTAAGTCTTCCCGCACTTAGTTTGTAAATAAAATATTTCACGCTATTCGCGCCACTCATTAAAACGATTTAACTCATTCTAGCGGACAAAATGTAAATTAATTTTGTTTAAGTTTGCAAGTTTAGATGCGTTTTACAACTTCATAATGTATTAGACACGATGTGAAGCTTGCGACTGCTAGCATCTGCTATCTGATTAATTAAGTATGGGCTGAAGATAGCTGCAGTGATAGCTATTGTTCTACAAAAATAAGTAGATATCATAAAAATATATATAAAACATATTTTTTAGGATTCTATTAGTGAAAGTAGATTGTTTTGTTGTAGTATCCCATTGTTGTGTTATATAATGTATATTTGTACTACAGAGAATAGAAAACGATGAACGATGACGTGTTTAATTCGCAGGTTACTATCTAGAAAGATACTTATATCCACACACGCATAGCTTTTATTTTCGAAACTTATGAATTAAGGAAGATACGAAGTTATAAATGAAAACAGACATAAGAGCGTGTAGGCAGATCTAAGTATGTGTTTTCCTTAATTCATTTCGTACTAAATCTCTACAGCACCTCGTATTACTGGTTCTAAATGGGAAATTACCAAAACAGATACTTTGCGTTTTTCACTTCATTAATCAGCGAAATATCAAAACGAGTTAGGAGTTAGACTCAAGATGTAATTAATTAGAGGCGTTAAATTTAGCACAGATTGAGGTTATCACAGCCCAGTTTTTATATGAAATTACATCACAATATTAGTAGTAGTAGATTATAAAGTTAATTATAAAATATGTATACGTTTTGACGTTTTAAACTGTCATATAAACAAACATTTAAAAAGAACGAAAATAACATTCACCACATTATTTTTCAAACATTATCAGCCCTTTTCATTATTTTTTACAACATAAATGACAGACAATAAAGCTTTTGAAATATATGACTTGACGTCTATCAGCAACGATTGTCATGCACAGCCTACTAACTGATCAGTTTTTTTAATTTCTCAGAATTAAATATCATAATGGTTTTATTATATTTCGTCAAAATTGAATAAAATATTGTACAAACCACGTGAGCTAAGAATGTTTATTCACTCGAAGAAATTAATTCACTCGCCCTTACGGGCTCCAGAGCTAAACTTTCTTCTCATTAATTAACATTACCTTAGCTCACTTGGTGTGTAAATATCTATTATTTCATTTTAAAATGGGGTATTCCACCATAACAACAAAATTAAGAAAATTTCAATTTAACATAAAGTATGGCTCAGTAAATAATAGTTAAAACAATGAAAACATTTTTTAAATAATTACTTTACGAGATATTTCACATTTGCTAAAAGGGAAAATTGACGTCATACAATTGTTATCCTTCTCTCGCAGCGTACTCAGAGTAGTGTGTGTGAGAAAGACAAGTATAGAGAAAATGTGACGTTACACTGATTTCTCGAAAATAAAATACTCTGAAACTAGGAACAATTAAGATTTTTTAATACTATGAATTGCTTCAAAACTGAATGAAGTTTTATTTAAAATAATAAAAAAAATTGAGTGGAATACCCCATTGTAATGCCAATATAATTATAAACGAAATAAGTAGTTATTTTAATTTTAATTCATTTGAGGGTTTTATTTTGAATTACTACTCAAAAAAATAAATAAGAAGGAAAAAAATCATTATTTGTAATAAATTCACACATTTGTACTCAAATACAAAAAAAATATATTAATTAAATAAAATAAGAACAGATTCTTTTTCTTAATCTTAACGGCCTACAATATAGTCAAAAAAAATTGACTCTGTCGGATTCAACAAAACTATAAATATCGTAATTATGACAATGACAAAACGGCATATCGCTTACCTACTGTTTGCTTTATAATATTGAATATAAAACAGGCAATTATTTGCGCCGTTCTTTTGGAAGAAAGACATGCATCGCCTGGTACTCCTACCTGCTTTAAGTGCTCTGCCTAGTAAAATAATCTTACTATTCCTTTAGAATAAATGCCATTTTTGTTTGAAATAATTTTTGGAACTACAACTTTCATTCAAATAAGAAATTATTTTAAACAAAAATATCATTTATGTTAAAGGATAAGATTATTTTACCATATTTTACTATACGGAGCATGTCTTCATTTCAAAAGAGCGGCGCAAATAAAGCCCATTGACATCCAATGTAGTAAAAGTTGGGAAAAAATATAGTTTTTAAATAGGCTTTGAACATTGAAAAACAGATTGTTTCAAATATCAAAGCTGACACATTATAAATCATGATACGAAAATTCTTTCTGATTCATTTCATATTTTTACTCACAATGGTAATTTAAAAAATTGATCAACTTAGGTTCTAACAAACTTAACTTTCTCAACATCAATTTCAAATAATAGGGCTGTTGTAAGAATTTTTATATGACTTCTAAGTATTAAATTTGAAAAGATATTGTTCTTTAAAGAGCCTCAAAGTTGAAAATATCACGAAATATCCTTTAGATATTTTACAATTAATTTTTGAAATTTGGATAAAAAAGTCACGTGATCTGAAACAGAATGTGACGTCAGAGTACATACATCTTCAGCGGTTCTAAGGTGTCAAATGTATTGTCGAAGTTGTCAAACAAGTGTCAAATAAGAATCACGACCAGAACTTTAAAGTAAAATATATTATCAATTTATATAATAAATTCAGTTTTTATATTTTATTTTACCTCAACTCTTTAACACCCTTTATTTCGGTAGCAGTAAAACAATCGTTCTGATATAAATTCAGCCATCATCCAGCTATCGACCTTCTGTTAATTGTCCGATTTAGCTTGTGTGTAATTTGAATTAGCCATTATTACTTTATTATTCATTTACAATGAGCAATGTCAGCGTCAAATGTCAAATTAAAAGATTTTCTTATTAACATGTGACAAACTTTAGCCTACGTTTATTTATATAAATAATACGAATAAACGTAGGTGATGGAAAAACTATTTTCCTATTGGCTATTAATGATGTAATGTATGTGCTTCTACGTCACAGGGGTGGGGGGTAGTTTTTCAGGACGCCAATCTTTTTATTTAATTATTTCCACAAATAACAACAAATTATTAAAATAAAAATTATTACTAAGAAAATCATTCCATAAACTTTCATTTAAAATAGTTTTTGAAAAATGTGAAACAGGCTCCTTGTTTTCCCAGCCTGTCTGATTTTAATTAAAAAGCGGACCATAGGCGTTTAGCATGGGAAATCAGTTTTTCTTTCCCCAAAATTTCCTATTTAATTTAAGACAAAAATGTTTCAAATAAATATTGTGGATAATTAAATTCTCTCTTGTGCCATTTAAAATTATTTTAACAGGAAACAAACTTCATCAACCATAAAATGCATTTTTTTTGCACTAATAAAATAATAAAAAAATATTTCAAATTTTTGAGTGAAATGAGACTAAAAGTTGTCTAAAACTTCTAGTTCAAACAAACCAATAAAAAACTACCTTATTTTAATTTTTGTTAGCCACTAATAAAAGTTTTCCGAAATATGCAAAACACTGCTCTACATACCAATAAAATAATAAAAAAAATCCTATTTTAGTGCCTTCTGTTCAAACAAACCATGTTCCCCAAAAATTTGCCTATGGTGTAATGCAATTTCATCCATAAAACCATAAAACCCAAAAAAACTACTCTCTTTCTGTGCAAAAATGGTCCGTGAATATCTCCATTTGCACGTTAGTGTCCCAGTGTCAACAAAATATTGCAAAGGAGCCGCCGTGCACAATAGGGTCTGGTCGCGGATTTTCAAAGCCTACCTAGTTTTTATTGCCCTGCATTTTATCTGCTCTTATTTTACGTGGGTCGTCTGGGCTGATTTGCATGGGGAGACGCCAAGCGGGCAGATTAGAAACTAATGCTCTTTTAACAAGATGATTAAAATTGAACTCACTTTTTATAATTTCATCTGATAGTATAAGTAAAGCATAGTATTAATAAAAATTCGGTGAAAAATTCTATTAATAAGCGAGTTTTGGTCCACCAGAGTTTGAAAAAATAAATGTGACGTCAAGAATATGAGTTTTTATCTCAAACTGATTTCTTCGAGAACCTAAATGTTCTTGAGGTATATGAAAATTTAATTTTAGAATTTTTACCTTCCTTCACCACTAGGTAAGGAAGGTATTATCTTTGGTCAAAAAAATCGGTGGTGAGTTTTTAATGAATAAGCATGTTTTAGGGTCCCTAGAATACGATTTTCCTAGTTTTACGATTATGTTTGTATGTGTGTGCATATATGTGTGTGCTCGTGTGTGTGTGTGTGTGTGTGTGTGTGTGTGTGTGTGTGTGTGTGTGTGTGTGTGTGTGTGTGTGTCCGTGTGTGTAAGTGACAAATTTTTCTCCGACGATAACTCCAAAATTACAATTCTAAAAATTATGATTCTTTCGTATTCCTCTTCTTTACATCCATATGAAGAGATTATTAGATTTTGGTTATAATTTGACAACCGGAAGTTCCCTTACTTGAAGTTCTTAACAGTTTTTCTTGAAAAAACGCAGTTAAATATCAAATAAAAGAATATCTTATTCTCTACATGGTTTAATTATGCATTTTCCTTCATATGCAATAGATACAGAGTTATAGAATTATAAAGAGATTAGATAAGAAAGTGGTATAAGTGACAGCGTGTCATTCGCAAATAACTTGCAGTTGCAGCCTCGTCTTAAGATTGGAACTTTCAATGCCGGAAGTACGAGGAAAGCCAAAGAAAAGACGGAAGGACTGTGTAGCAGAGCTTTGGGAGAGGAAGAACTGTGTGAAGAAGATGCGTTGGACAGGAATGAGTAGAAGAGAAGAGTAAGAAACAGCGACCCCTAATAAAATAGGGAAAAGCTGAAGAAGGAGGAAGTGTCAAGTGCAATTCGTGTTATAGTTTTATTGGATTTATGGAATCTTTTCAAAGGAACTACAATTCTATTAAATATATTTTTTTCGTATTCCTCTTCTTTACATCCATATGCAGAGCTGATTAGATTTTGACATTTTATGTGATTATCAATTTGAAAGACTATTTTATTGTCTAAGTATACGGTTTGATTACACATTTTCCTTCTTATTCAATTGATATAGAGTTAAAGAATTATAAAAGAGATTAACTCTCATAAATCAGCCAACTTTGCTATAATCATAGAAACAGCTTATATATTCAAATAATTCTAATTGACAAAGATGTCAGTGTCAAATGCAATTTATATGGTTTATGTTCGTGTTATAATTTTATTGGATATAGGTACAGAATCTTTTCCAAGGAATTTTCGGTATGTAATTTGTAGAAAATATTGTTCGTGTTACAATTTTACTGGATATATAAAATCATTTCCAATAAAATTTTGGTATGTGATTTTGTAGGCCATTTTCTATGTTATTACAAATGGCGATGCTTAAAATTTTATAAAGTTTAAAATTTCGTTTCAAAATTGTGAAGAAACCAAAAACATATAAAATAAAGTAGTAGTTTTCTATGCAGCTTTTGCTTCTGAATAACTTTTTACTCTACAGTTTTTTGCCGTAAAATGAACAGGAGAGCAGGAAATTGAATAAAACTAATATTACATGTTAAATCACCCTTAACCGTCACTACCTTATATATAAAAACCATCTCTGTTTGTATGTTGTAGATAGCGTAAATTATAAAAATAAACATTTCAGAAATGCAGAAATACATACAAATTGTTAAAGAAAAACCAGTTATGGCGCATGCTTACATTATTGTAATGTAAGATGTTGCATACATATCTTAATTTAAGAGCACTAACTTCAAACTTAATATTATTATTTTATTAAATTCGTATTAAAATAAGTACAGTTTTAATCATCGTATCAAATAAGCTTAAGGATGACGACGTGAGAAATCCGCGATAGGAGATGCTGTGAGTTCATCTTTAGATTAAGATGAAGAAAGTGATTATGATTGGCCGTTCCACGATGAAATGTTGCCTTCACACTTATTGAATTATTAGTTTTATTGCAGGTGCAGTAGCATTTTATTTGCTATTTAAAACTACTAAAAGATGTTTTAATTTGAAAAATAAATTAATGTCACGCCTTATATTCATGATTTCAGTAAAGCCGGATTTACCATAAAACTGATGATGAACATAATAATATGAAATATTATCTTGAGAACGGAAAACATCTCAATTTGGAATGTATATATTTTTTATTATTATTTTACTGCCCCGCAAATGCTAAGGTCATATGCAGCCAATCAGTGGCGATACCCATCAAAGTATTAACCGTTCTCATCACTGCTTGATTATATGTAGAATATATACGAAAAAGATAACGCTCATAATTCATAGCAAAAATAATAATAAAAAAAAAACTGGCATTGTTTTTTTCTCTCCATCTGAATCAATAAGTAGCATATTTTTTCCTATTTTATAACGGCAAAAAGAAAGAAATTGAAACAAAATAGTAATTAAGGTACCAAGGGTTGTTATAAGGACAATAATGCCTGAGGTCAACAGTGTACTGTCGAGGGCCTCTGGCCCGAGGCGAGTACGTTGACCGAAGGCATTATTGTCGTTTAACACCCGTGGTGTCTTCAACGTTTTATGTCTAACTAGAAATTCTTAATAAACATTTTGTCTGACTAGAATTTTTCAAACAAAAATAATAAATCACAAAATTTTAATACAACTTACAAAGTAGCCTGTGAATGCGGTATCTAGGTAATATTTTGTTTCTGTAAACAAAGCATTTTTTCAAACAAAAAATATATTTCTTGTGGTATTTTTCTGTCAATATGGACGAGCAATGTTATTGCTAAGAATAAGAAGTATGCTGGTTTGTATTTGTGATGAAACAAATATGATTATAAACGACTACAATTCACAATGCTTCTTAACCTTAACTGCACTTTATGTTAGTATGAGTATTATTAACCTCAGTTTGTTGTCAACATTACCATAGCAACTTAATACGCCCTAGGGTATTATTTACTCAATAACGGACCTAATGTTGAGGTTGTTATAAAACAATAACATACTAGTAAGACATAAAATAAATAAATGTTTAACGGTTTATATTTCAAGTGAACAATTACTTATAAATTTAAACAGATAATGCCCCAGTTTTATGGAAACCCCTAATTTATGGAGGCCCTTCTTCATTTTCATAATTTTTATCGAAATACAAAATTCCTACAAAATTTCTTTTACTTACAATTGCATTAAAGTTGCTCATTTACATCTTAGTTACCATGGGTGAAACTCAAAGATTACACGCTGCGGGCGATAAAGTAGCACTTGCGAACGGTAAAGTAGAGAAAACGCCCTACAAATCTAATTTTATTATTTTAAATTAAATTTCGTTTAATTTTGTACTATTAAAAAGTCTTGATTGTCTTTAGTTTCACTGCATATGATTTTTAATGTCAATATGACGTCACGGCGACACTACTATGGTAGAAATGAAATGGCAGAACACTTACGTCATCAAAAAATATGCCTAAAGTAAGTTTACATGGGATACTAATTTATAAGGCGCGAGCAATCATGTGACTTTGTTGGTCTTTCGTGACAAGCATATAGGAGGGATCAGTGACAGAATGACATCTAGTAATGTAAATGACAAACGTCATCATTTTTCATTCCAAATTTCATGATTTTCCAATTTCAGGTGGTTTGTCTTCCGACTAACTATTCGAGTTTGCGCAGTTATACGATTCTGGTCAGCTGTTTTGTTAAAAATTAATTTGGAAGTGAAAGCGTCTTATTATCTTATGTATATGATTGACGAATTTTCATCTGAAGAGTCGTATGAATCGGGGGAATTTTCTTCTAATGATGAAGACAATCTGGAAATGTTTGACGAAAATCCGAGGTCAGAGAATCAAAATTATTTAGAAGAAACAGTAATAGTAATCATGTACAAACATACATACATATCAAATGTCATTATTTATCATTCCAAATTTCATGATTTTCGAATTTCATGTGATTTATTCTCTCGCCAAGTAAAGTCTACAACTCCTGATGACAAAGAAACCACGTGAACTTGACATTTGTAAGTTGTACATGATTACTAACTGTTATTCTGACACGAGTGCCCATATCTTCTTGTCAAGATTTGCTTATTTGCAGGGCATCTGTTCCTTTATAAAAATACATAATTTAATTAAAGATTGATAACAAAAGAAATATTTGAAAAAAATACCTTTTGAACGCCTTTCAATTAATGGCCCACAATTCCTGTTCGAAATAGTTCATGACATTCAAGATTAGTTTCTAAAATTGATTTTTTAAGCTTTAGACAATATTATTGTGGATGTATTATAGTATATTATCACAAGTAACAAATAATTTACGCAGAGAAAACTGATAACCAAGTGACAATAGTGACAGGATGGATATTCGATCGATATAAAATTTAATGTAAACATTGTCATGCCAACGTACGATATAAAAATGAACTACAAATTATTCATTAATTTAATGTCTCATATTGTTTTGTTTTGTACTTCGTTGCACGTTAGAAAATAGCAGATGGCGCGTGAGAGCAGACCGTATTTACAAACATTTAAATAGAGAAATTAAATTAGTGAAACCAATAAACTTTACCAATACTAATTTTTTACCTTTAAAAATGTACCATCCTTGAATATTAAAAAATTCAAATTCAAAATCAAAAACTTGATTAAATACCACTGAATTCTGTAAATTTTATTTGATAACTGACAGCTAACAGGTGTCATTTTTTTCGCTTTTATTAGCTAGGTGTGCACTGTATCCTATCAGAGGGCATAATTTATTTCTATGTCTAAACCAACGTTTATTTTTTTACGTGAAACGACTATAGTTTCTTTATCATTCTGTATGAAGCTAATATTATATCGTTTTGCTAAATTAGTCCAAGTCATATAAAATATTTGTAAGTGAAGTGTATTTTTATCCTAAATATTTCAACTCAACTCAAACAAGTGTAATAAACATTTTGCTCTTTATTTAAAAATGGTCATAAGTATGTATATGCTCTTGGAGAAATCATATTAAAGTATGTATAACAAATTCGCCAATTTCACTATAATAAAACGTTTACAGCTTTTTTATTAGCGACATATTTCCATTTATAAACTTTTGAAACTTGTATTAAAAATCAGGTTTACCCACATACGTCCAGTAATTCGATCCCAGTAGAATTAACTTTTTGTTCGTGAGGAAATTTTAGCCTTTCTGCTTTGCTTGAAGTGCCAAATTAGCCTTCTATTATGCCTTTTAACGGTTTACAATGTGTGAACCAATAACAAACACTCCATGTTGACTAAGACCACGTACATATATGAAAACATATCAATTATGGTCAATGTGACACACGGAAATGTCAGAATTTCTCTAACATTACTTGATTTGTTAACAGTAGCAAGTTTCTGTTTGTGTACCTAAATCATATACTCGTACTGTGAAAATTAGTTGGAGTAAAGCCAAAAATGGATTTGTTTCGCACAAATGTTACTAACTTTTAAGTAAATGTCTTAAGGAGATTATCTAGTAATTACATATTACTTAATAAGAGAAATTGTAACTGATATTATTATCTCTTTACGAAGCGAATGGACTTCGCCGCCTAACCTAAAATCGAATTACTAAATAAAATCCTGTAGAAATGGATGATTCGGGAACGTTGTAAAAGTTTCAATTTAGGAAAAAACAGGCCGTAGGTTCCAAAAATTATGACTAACAGTCATAATCATCTTTATTTGTAAAAAATAGGACGTTTCGGACAATATTTGTCCATCTTCAGCAATTACAAAGTGTGTGTTACATAATATTATAAAGTTCCTTTATTAGTTACAAATTTTTGTTTTTTTTGTGAATGCCCAAATCTTGTCTAGAATTATAACAGAGAGTCTTTTTCAATTACCAAAGACTCTCTGTTATAATTCTAGACAAGATGTGGGCATTCACAAAAAAACATGTATAATTTCATGTAAAGAATATTTTGACATGCCTAATAAATTTTGACATTTGCAAAATTTTAAATCTATGAAGCCGTAAAATTTATAAATCATCATTCGATTCTACGGACAAAATTACATAAGTATACCAATTTTCATATTTTTTGAACAACGGATATAATTTTAATAGGTAATAAGATGTTTAAAACTTCAGAAAATGCCCAAAATCTACATAAAAATATGAAAACTAGCATATTTATGTAATTTTGCCCCTAGAATCGAATGATAATATCGTCATGGTTATATCACGACCCATTCCCAGGTCACTGCTCAAAAATGGGCAGTTTAAACTTTAAATACAAATATCTCCGAAAAGAAATGAGATATCGACCTCCGTATATAATAAGTGTAATACATTATTAAAAGTAAAATTTTGAAATTTTTAT
Source organism: Ophonus ardosiacus (assembly GCA_943142095.1). Taxonomy (NCBI): domain Eukaryota; kingdom Metazoa; phylum Arthropoda; class Insecta; order Coleoptera; family Carabidae; genus Ophonus; species Ophonus ardosiacus. The sequence goes on from OW964823.1 coordinate 16,306,380, forward strand.
CCAAATACGGGTCATTATGGATGAACTAGGTATCAAAAATCATTTAATTATATGCAAAGAAAATTAATTCATTTACCAGTGTTGGTAAATGTATTTATTTAAAGTATTTTAACTATATTTTCAAACTATTATAACTTCTCAACTTAATTTCAAAAGACAGATAAATAATTGTTTAAAATGATAGTGCAAATTTTATTTTGCTGGGCTTCCTGATATTCTTCTTCTCCATAATTTTACCGTGACTTCCAGTGGCGGATTTACGCATAGGCACAGTAGGCACGTGCCTACGGCGGCAAATTTTCGAGGGCGGCATTTTTTTTTAATCAGAAATGTATAATTCTATAAAAAAATTGCCAATCAAAAGACGTGACGAAAACAGTTACATCTCTGATCTCTGAACCAAATTCAGATAAAGTAAAACTTTGTTGTAGTCATATTATTATTAATCCAGTCAATTTGTAATAATCGTCTGTTTTTCTGGTACTTAAGAAATGGAATATGCAAGTAATTTGAGCTCATATTTCAGATTTTATTTTGTGAACCTCGTTATTATAATGCTACCGATAATTATAATGTAATTATTATTTACCAAGATTCTTGAATACCAACCCCTGTAGAAATTCCATTTTTTTGTAGTAATATCTTCTTCTAGCTAAAATAAATAAAGAAACACAAAATTAAAGTGCGGAGGCAGGTATTTAACAGTATCTTGCAAAATAAGGTCAGATTTTACCTATTCTAAAGGACGTACATGTGAAAATTATGATTTCTTCTCTTGCAAATTTTCAAAAAATACTTTAATATAACGGTAACCTATCGCACAGAACTTAATTTGACATAACTCGGATAGTTACATTCATTTCATGGGAACTTAACTTTTTCAGAAAATATGCCAAAATCACTACAAATATTACTTTCCGCGCCCTAATTTATGTGAAATGTAGGGTTTAAATGGTTTTGCAAGTATATGTAACCATCAAAATAAAATTATTGAGGGTTGGCTATTCTAGACTTTAGCCTTAAAATTATTTAAGCCTCTGTTATATTTCAACAAAAATAAAACATGCGAAAAGTGGAAACAAAATATGTATATTTTAACACTTCTGATATTCAAATATCTATATAATCTTTGATTAATATTTGAAAATTAAGTTACTGTTCTGTTAAAAATGTATTTTAATATTATGAAAAGGCGGCAAATTTCTGAAAAAGGCGGCAATTTTCTGGGTGCCTATGGGCTGCAGAACTATTAATCCGCCCCTGGTGACTTCATCATTCAAATCTTTTATGTTCCTTTCGTGCTCCTAATAGTAAAGTAGAAAAGATGCACCTATGTATATCAGGTAGGCGTTGCATAGGCGTCGAAAACATATACTTATACCAAGCACTAATGAAACAAAATCAATGATTTCGCGATACAGAATCGTGCATTAAACCAATATAGAATAAATAATAACATAACAAATTGCAATGACTAATGTAATGCAGTAATGGAGTACTACTGTAATGATTAAAATATGTATGTCATGCAGCATTTATTATAAAATAGATCAGATTCCTTACAGAAAAAAGTGCAATAAAATAAGTATTTATATATTTTTCTTTTTTTTTGTAATATAATAACTAGGTGGCAGTAATAATCCTTTAAATAAATTAACATTTTCTGCACTTTTTTGAATTGGCAATGAGGCAGCATTATTAAAATTAATAATTTATAATATTTACAGTTATATAATGCAGTGATATGCAATTACCTTGAATTTTAAAATAATTATTGCTAAGTAATCGACAAAAACCAATTGCTATATATGCGGAATGCATTAATTTTCTATACAAAATAAATAATTATTGAGATTTATTTCTAATTCTTATAAATTAATTCCTCATTCTCTTAACTGCAAATTTAAAAATACTGATTACAAATGAAGCGAAATGTCAAGTATAATAAAATTGAAAGGTTTCTGAAACCGCAAGTAGAAATAACTTAATATCTAATCGCAATCAGCTTTATAGGAAACGAGTTAGATTTCATTAGAATATTTATAATATATGACTATATCACCATAAAGTTCAAACGCATATTAAATTTCATAAATACATATATCATCACACTGATGAATAAGCAATTTTTATTGCAAAAGTTCAATAATTTTCATAGTGCAGTGTCACACAAAATTTTGTAACAATTTTATGTCAGATATTAGAAAAAATATACATTGACCCGTGGCAATATTATAATAATAGCATTAATAGCGTTATTTTGACGTGTTCTCCTATATTATATTCTTATGGAATTAAATGTCACTTTTAACAAAAGTGCCCTATAGAAGTGGGTTCATAATAGGGGCTATAATCTTTAAAATTTAAATTAATTTCCATAAAAGTATTTGAATTTATTAGTAAAGTACATATATAAAATTTAAAAGTATAAAATGTAAATAAATATGTACGTAAATTATAAATATCTATTTATAAATTGGCACTTTATCTACTAAAATCTCTTTGCTAAAGTAACACTTTGATGAAAATGGATAGTTATTTAATAGGGCTGTTCCAAGAATTTTTATTTGACTTCTAAGTACAAAATTTTAAAAAATATTGTCTTTTAAAGAGCCTCAAATTTGAAAATGTCACGAAATATCTATTAGATATTTAAGCAGTAAATACTGAAATTTGTGTAAAATTTTTAAAAAGCCATGTGATCCGAAACAGTATGTGACGTCAAAGTACATACAGTTTAACATGTGACAAACTATAGCCTACTTTTATTTATATAAATAACGTAAATGTTCTCCTAATGGCTATGAATGCTCTTTGTACTCCGATGTCACAAGAGAGTGGGGTTGTTTTTCATGACTATTTTTGCCGCCAATATTTTTATTTAATTATTTACGAAAATTATTAATATTTTTATTAATATGAAAAATATTGCTTAAACTTTCATTTAAAATACTTTTAAAAAAATGTGAAACAGCCTCATTTTAATTTTTTAATTTATTAATTTCTGTTTTCCGCATATAATGTTCCAAGCAAGATTTTTTCTGCGATCGTCCAGAAAAATAACAAAATTTCAAAATCTATTCCAATTTTTTGACATATCACATGCTACTTAGGCGACTATGCATTGTACTTTGAAGCCATCGCGTGACAATTAATTTCATGGCAACAAATAAATAAAACAAAAATTGTGGGTATTGACTATTTATCACACTCATTTTGAGTTTTAACTATCTTTCACACTAGTGCGATAAATAACCAATTCCCGCCCTTATTTTGAGTCTGAGAACAAATTTTCCGTTAGATTGTAGAAAAAAATATATTTGTACAACATACTGCATAATATTAATTAATACTACTTGTGTCTTGTACCTGCCATGTTCATCAGCGAAAAAGTTTTTGGTAGATTTGGATTTTGTGTCACTACTTAATTTTCTATTTTTATCTCATCATTTTAATTAAGAAATAGTAATTTCGAAAATCATTTTTTGTTGTTTCGCGCGCATACCTAGGTTCATAAAAATCTTTATTACGATTAGTACGTATATTTATTTTCATTTTTACAGCATTGTAAAATAAAAAGTAATTCTCAAAAAATTAATATTTCAATAAATACATGTATCACGTATCTATGTAATGTAATAAATATAGCGCCGGTATTTATATTTATAGTAACAGGCACCAAACAAAAGTGACAGTAAAATATAAAAAATTATGAGAAAATTAATAGTGGAAAGCGCCAGAGAAAAAATGCATAATAATCGCGGTAGTTAATAGCAGACGAAACGTGTTACTATTATTAACGACAATCACTTTGCAACGTTGACAGCTCGTCTAAGATATTACAAGAAAAGTCAAGGCCATTATGGAAATTTACCACAAAATGTCGGTGAACAGGTTGAGTTTGTTTATATTGTGCTTATATCTTCAGGCGCCACCGCCACTGCAAATGCTATGCTATAAAATACCATCCAATTGCAATACAATTACACTACAAGTTTTTTCTTACATCTACGTAATTTGTTACGGTGCTTATCTAATACGGAAAACAATATTTTTACACATTATACAGTACTTTTAATAGTTGTGAATAAACAATTTTTACAAAAGAATAACAATAAGGATGTTTCAACATTTATTTTGTGGCTTTACAATGATTTATTTATTAAATTTTTTGAAGAAAGAAAAATAATAAACAAAACAAACAAAAGTTATAAATAATCTTAATACTTTCTTAAGTATTAATATTATAAAACATAGGTACTCATTGTATTGAACATAATTTAAAAATTATGGTTCTCCTTCCTTAAATCTTAAATAAAATTTAATTTTTTTTAAAGTATTGTAGATGGCTCTGCCTGCTGGAACAATTGAATGCTACAGTTGGGAACCCTGCCGTCTTCGATCGTTTGAAAACTCGTTTCGTTTGTGTATTTTAGGTTATGTTGTATTTGGAAGCGGCAAATAAATCTAAACGTATATTAATTTACTCAAAATGGATTTAAATAGATCAGTAAGACTTTTAGAAGATGCTCTATCTCCACATGGAAGAAGTTTACTACGAACTACACCCAGAAAAACTAAAGACCTTCGAAGATCTTATGCAGCTGATCCACAGATAGATTTATCGTTAACACTAAATCAAGATGAGATGAGACATTTATTAGAAGGAGGAATATCAGTTGTAGATAACACATTGCATAATTTATTACAAAACTCAACTATAACAGGCACTGCTATAGTAAATAGCAGACCATGGGATCACGTAGTAGATGCATTGTTTATGGAATATTTAGAGGTTATCCAAACTCATTCAAACATTCACGAAATATTTGAAACTGTATCGGACTTAGCTCGTTGTTGCACAGATACTTTAAATGTAGTTAGAGGATTGAAATCTAAAGTTAGAGCAAGAACTGATGAAAAATGGCTTGAAAATGAACGAAATACCTGGCGTTTAATTTATTGCTTATATCAAGATAGACTGAACAACGATTTAAGAGAGAATAATGTATTGCCATATTTAGGAAACAGCGAAAAAATGTGCATTGAAGATTTATTCAGACGAGATCCTTTGATACGAGAAAGTCAGCTAATTATAGACTGGCTAGAATGCAACGCAAATGATGACGAAATGAACGAACCTAAGGTTCAATATTTCACTGATAAAGCCGTTGGCTGGGAAAATACTCTACATCAATTACAAGCCTCTGATAGTATCGTTTTTCGCAGTACTCGCGCCATAGTTTCCCAAATGGACCCCGATGCACCTAACAGAGAACGTCTGCCACTCCACGACCTAGACATGGAAGATGAAGAGCGTCTATGTCGAAAAATCTTCCGCGAAATTCGCTGCGGAAAACTAGAAGAAGCCCAACAAATCTGCAATCATTGTGGACAACCATGGCGCGCTGCAATGCTGGAAGGATGGAGATTGTATCATGATGAACAAGATCATCAATATCAGATGAAAAAGAAACAAAAAGATAGCGAGATGCAAGTGGATGGTAATGAAACTTTAAGTCAAACGGTTAATACTACGAAGGTGACTAAGGAAGAAGATACGAAGAGAAGGGAGGCTCATAAGAGACGTATGTTGGAGTCGTCAGTAATAGCTGTTGAGCCGGATACTGGAGAAGATGTTATTGAAGGGAATGAGAATAGGGATATTTGGAAGGTTTTTGCGTGGCAATACTGCAAGCAGGTGAGATATGAAATATGTATGTTAAAGAAAATAAAAATAATGCTGTGTTCGAAAATTTAACAAATATCTTTTGAAATAAAACACACAGTTGACTGAATTAAAAATGGTCCAATAAACACCGATTATATACAGGCTGGTAGAAAAAAATGGGCTGACTATTGTCTTTATTATTAATTGTAGACATATAGTTTAAATTACAACCTTGGCAGCGAAGTTAAATGCAACTTTTTAGTGTGAAATGATCCAGAATCTTACTCCTATTAAATTAAGTATAAATACTTACAAATATTTTTTAAATTCTTTGGCAGTATAAAATAATTTAAACCGCAAGTAAAATATTTTTTTAAACAATTTTTTCTTTTAAACACTTTGGCTGGTAGTGCGAGCTCGGTTTTAACTAAAACGCTGTTTTAAGAAATATCAAATTTCATTATTTAATAATAAAAATAAATAATATCAAATTTATCAAAATAAGATTTTTAAGCAAAACATAGTTTGTATTCAAACAAATATTTTTAAAAAAATAGTTCTTTAAACATAAGGGTGAAATTAAATATTAAATTTGAATTCGACATTTCATAAAACAGCTTTTTAGTTAAAACCGAGCTCGTACTACCAGCCTTTGACTGGTAGTATTTACTCTTCATCAGGGGTGATTAAGCTATGACTAAAATAACAAATTCACTTGTTTTTTAATCATTCCAATGTATTTTTAAATGGTAGTCATGGTAATTAGTTAGTTATGATGACTAATTACCATGACTACCATTTAGAAATACATTGGGGTGATTAAAAAACAGCTGAATTTGTTACTTTAGTCAACGCTTAATCACCCCTGTTTAAGAGTAAATACTACCGGTCTACAAGTTTTATAAAGTTTTCCAATTTAATAAATATTTCATACTATATTAATAAATTTATGGCAACAAATTTAATAAAATTATATTTAGTTATAAATTATAATAATTAATGGTTTTTATATTGTTTTAATTGCAGAAAACTATCAACACGTACGATCGAGCAACAATAGCAACTTTCTGTGGTTGTCTTCAAAGTTTACTTCCGGTTTGCCAATCTTGGGAAGACCAACTTTGGGCTTATATGAAAACTATGGTCGACATTCGAGTCGAATCTGAAATTAGAGATTTTGTCCCAAGAACCTACAAACTGTTGCCCGACGAATACTGGAATAATAAGTAAGCTAAGCTTTCAAACTTTTATATTACGAATATGACGTACTTTTGTTTTCTTTTTCTAAATATACGAGCGCTTCGCTAGCATTACAAGGTTTATATTGACATGTAACACTCATACAATTAAATTGATACATTGGTGTTTTTTAAGCTCAACTTCTAGAACTTGTTCAAGTTCTTGAAATTGATGCAAAAATTGACAAATGTAAAACAGGCTTGACTCTCGTTATGAATTAAAATTAAAAATTCAGCGAATAATAACATCGGTTAATATTTTCTCAGGATGTCGTTGGAAGAAATATTCGAAAAGATTTCCACATCAGAAGACAGCCGCATAAGAGAAGAAGGGAGCCAACCCGAACATTTAATTCAAAAATATATAATCCTCGATCAAATTCCTCAACTAATGCAACAAATCGAATTGTGGTTAGATTCAACCTTTGCTACTCCCCAATTTTTGCGATTTTTAGCTCATATTATATTATTTTTAAAACAAATTGGGCACAGCCAACGAGATGACATCGGCGATAGAGTTTTGGAAGCGTAAGTTACACTTTTTTAACAGTTGTTATTTATTAATAAATTATTTTTCTTGCAGTTATGTGAAGTGTCTTATGGAAAGAAATGAACCACAATTAGTAGCGTATTATACGGCAACATTAGGGCAGCATCAACAAATAAGATTCTATGCTAGTTTCCTAGAAAATATTTTAGATAATGAAGAAAGAAAACAAGCGTTACAATTTGGAGAAGAAGCCGGATTAAATATTAAAGTTATTACGAAACAAGTTGTTGAAAATATTAGGAATAAACCGGAAGATTTTGAGGAATACACTAGCAATTTACAAGTAAGTAATACATAGCTATAAAATTTTAATTGTTCGATACAAAATTGTAATAAAAACCAATATTTGCGTTAAGATTGGTATTAATTTTTTATAGATAACCGAGTCTTTCTAATGTTATAGAAAAAATGTTACGTTATTAGTATATGTCTGTCTGTGAACACGTATCTAAAATTACATTTTAATATTTTCTATGCATCTATTAATATGTTGAAACTTGATTCAACAATACACCTATTGTTAATTTTTTTCTTACTCTAATTTTGCGCTAAAACCCGGTGTCTATTACTCATATTATTGTATACTTTCATTTATTATTCTTCTGAATAATACACTTTTATGATTTATATTATCACATCACTATTCATGAATAGTGTATATGAAATTATTTAAATTTGTTAGTAGCAGATTTTAAAAGTACTACCGTATTTTGTATATTGGAAAGTATACTCAAGTTTTTAAAATCTCGATTTGATTAACTTTTGATAGGTACCGATGTTTCTTTTGTGGATTTTATTATTTTAAAAGAATTTTATTTATCAACTCTATGACACCTCATATTTAAATTAATTTTATAAATTTGAGTCCCGTCCCGCTGCAGTTGACTCACTTTTAAAAAAATCATGACAACTAATAGAATTTTTAATAACAATTAAACAAATTTTTCCTTTTTATTTGCTAAACTTTAACAGCCCGATTCACAAAAAAGTTTAGGCTAATCCTCATTTTTGGATTAGTGAATTCTATTCTATTCCGGTATTTAAAATTTAATCTTCATAATATTATCAAAAAAGGTAAATACTAGGAATAGATTAAACTATATTTTAAGAAATAAACTGTTAAAATTAGAATTCGCTAATCAAAAAATGAGGATTAGCTTAAACTTTTTTGTGAATCGGGCTGTAAAAATTTAACGGTATAACACTTACACAAATGATATATTAATTTCATATTGTTTATCAATATTGGGTAACATCTTTTTTTATTGTAATTACTACTGTAATTTTTTAGGGTGGATTGCATGAAAGTGGGTTAACCCGGGAGTTACACTAACCCAGGGTTACGTACACGAAAAAAGAGTTACCAGCCTGTTTGACAGCTAACCTTACGTCAAAAAATAATAATATGGCCAACAGTTGTCATTTCATGCGTCATATATAACACAAGAAAGGAAAGTATTAACAAAATTACTTTTTAGGTTAGCTGTCAAATAGGCTGGTAACACGCTGTTTGTTTAGTTTTCTCTTGAATTGTTGGTAAAACAAAGTATTATTTCATTTTACATTAAAAAATAAAATATTTTAGAAAACATCTTGCTACGTGTCATTAAAACGACAAAATGTCTTTAAGATTAATAAAAATTGGCGATAATTTACGTTAGTTATTATTTGTATTATATATTAACTAAATAAATTAAAAATTAAAGCAGATGGGCCCTGGGCCAACATATGTTGGACGGGGCTTGTATACATTGATACAAAAAAAAAACTTCGTACGACAATAGTCTCAATCTGTTTTATTAAATATAACAGTCTAAAATGCATACATATAATTAATCTTATTTTAATTCAAAATGAATAGCTTCAATTTGTATATTGTATATAAAAAATAAAAAAAAAACAAATGTTTTATTTTATAGAAAAATATTGTAAGTATTCGTAATTTTAGTAAAAAGGTCCCCGTACTAAAACCTTGTTCCGTTTTTGTAATTTTTTTTTTTCAAATTTGCCAAGAATTTCCCGCACTTGCTCAATCGGTTTTATGCTCGGTGACTGGGGGGATTATTGAGCTTACTTTTGATATTATACTTATACAATAGCCATTTTCTGACAAGACGCGAATTAGTTTTCGGATCGGTCTTATGTATGAATGTAAATTGTTTCCGAAGCCTTATCTTTCGGTACTTTGCTTTAAAATATTGCGGTAACCTTGGCTATTTATGATTGTTGCAATAATAACTAATGTATATACCGCCAAAACATAATGCTGTTACCGTTGTATTGAATGGGGTCATACCACATTTTCCAATTTATTTTTTTTCTTAAAGTATACTTAAAACCACTTACAGAAATATATATTTTTTGTCACAAAAGTTTCTAGTTTTACAGATATAATTTTTTAAAGTGTAGGTTAAATTTCAAATGACGTCATGGGTTTGCGACCGTGACCGTAGTCCCTCCTATCGAATAAAAATGAAACTACATTTGACTTGAAAGCAAACGTAACAGCAAGTTATTTTGCACTGATGCTTTTGTTTTTATTGTATATTGAATAATTTAATTATAGAAATTAATCTCGGGGTTTAGGAATACGAACAAAAATTTTATTTTTGCTTCTCAACGAGATGTTCTCGCAAGACGGCACAGAACAATATTATACAACCATGGTAATATCTAAATCACACATAATTTGTATTTATTAGAACATTTCGTTATTTGTACTTACATTTAAACAAAAACAACTTGTTGCAAAGATATTTACTTTGAAAATGTTGGTTTTGTTCGAAAAATGTGACAGCTCTGCGCTGCGCTGACATTCATGTACAGTACGTGCACGAGTACATGTGTGCGTGACTATCATTGTATGTGTGTACAAACCCATTACGTCACAAAATAAGACTAAAAATGTTTAGAAAGAAAATCATGAATGAAAAGTATAAGAATATGTATATATGTATAAAATTATGTAATTTTTTTAATTATATAAAAAAAATCAATATATTTTTTTTTGGTATGACCCCATTATTACTTTTAAATGTTTTTAATGTACTACTTTTATTACTTCATTAGATTTTTAGCAACGTAAGTAAATTAAATGTATTCGGATCAGATTGCAGGTAATAAGTTTGGGGAACAATAACGCAGAAATTCATTCGAAACTATTGTCTTACGGAAACATTTTATATTACTATACCTTCATTTTAAAAAATTCTAAAAACTATAATTTAACCAAAAAATACAGAGTGATCAAAAAGAAATACAATTCTGGGTTTTTTTTTTATTCTACAGTTTACACAACATCAGGTGAAAGCGGAATACTGTTTGACATGTCATTTTGCCAATAAATACAAATAGGTTATGTCAGAGGTGGGGCCTGACATCTAATAAGATTTTGAGTGATTGAAATGCTTTAGATTACTGCTTATGGGTAATATAAGAAATAAAAGTACTTGGGTAAGGGAAACAACAACCATTTTAATAAAAAACTGTAAATGTACCCAAATTTAAATTTGCAAATGTCACTACAACAAGAAATATTTTTTCGTATCAGTGTTGCCAATTTCAATTTTTTGTTATTGCCAACTGAATCAGTTTTATTTGATCACTCTGTATAATGTAAAACAGATTTAATAATGTTTTTCTTTTCTTTAGCAAACAATAACGGAAAAAGACAAAATAAAAATCTCCGCTTTGGATTGGGTCCTATTTTACCCATCCCAACGAGCAGAAGCCATCATCCAAAGCAACGCGCTCATTTCATATTTCCTCACTTTAGGAAAAATCGACGCCGCTAAATCAGCCTTCGCTAAAATCCCCGCATCTGCTATAGACACCCTTCTTTCAATCCCCGATGAAGAAATACCCGAATTGATCCAAAAATGCATTCGAGAACATCTTTGCTACAAAGCCTACCTTGATGCCCACGAATCATTCAACGACTGGTTCAAATATTTCCATCATTCCCGCCCTCAGACAGTTGCTCCTTTGCCTGAAAATGCTACATTCACAGAGAAAGTCGCTCATGAACACAGGGTGTCCCAGCACAAAGCGGAAACGGAAAGATGGAAGCTTACAGTTAATCATTTGGCGAAAACTGTGAAGAATAAACTGTATAATGTTTTATTATTTCCGGATGGCGGGTGGCTAAACGGAAGTGATAATCCGTCGCATTTAAGACAGACTTGCATACCGGAAGTTGTAATGTTGTTGTATGCGGTTTTGTCGGAAATGGGAGAGCATACGGAGTGTATTCAGTTGGCAGATATTTTGGCTTCTGAAAAGCATAAGTTATATCAGGTAAAAATATTAAAATTAATGTGAAGTGTATCAAAATTGTTATTTTTGTGTTTAGGTTTATACAAAAGAAAAATTGGAAGATATTTTGAAGAAATGTTTTGAAAGTTCAATTGTTCTACTGGATGAGAAGAAAGATATGTGGGGAAACTACGTACTTCCGTAAATTGTATTTAATTTTTAATTGTTTTGTAATTATTACTATATTTTTATAAATAAATGATTATTATCAGTGTATGAATTATTGTTTTATTTCTATACCATGTCTTTATTATAACTATTTAATAGTTATTGACGTATCAAGGTACTGAAGTTTTACTTTTTACCTCCCGCTACCCTTGGTAAGGGAGGTATAGGGATCGAATCACATATCGAGATTTTCGACATTTTTGTATTTTCAATTATACAAATTTTTGATAAAAAAAATCATGTAGCTTCAAACGACCGTAACTTGTTATCCGATGAAATAAAACAATCATGCCTGACAGGCAAAGAAAGGATATTTTCAGCTATAATATCCCGAGGACATTGATAATTACGAAATAATTTTATGACAGTTACCGAAAGCGCGTTGCTTGGTAACAACCCGACGCCGAAGGCGGAGGTGGTGTTACCTAAAAGCAACGAGCTTGAGGAAGTGTGATAAAATCATAAGTATTTATCAATGATCGAGAGGTATTCGGTGAGAAATTTTTTTGCAGTTTTAACATTAAATTTGCCTAAAATTTGTATTTGACAGAATTTTGTGTCTAACATAGCCCAGTAGATGTCACTAGTAGCTATAAACGTGAATGTGGCTATGAATATGTTCAGTGTGAAGTGTGCAAAGAGAATGAGACATCTTTGAGTGAGACCCACAGACCAAAGAGAAGAAGATAAGACATACAAAAGTCCATAAATATTCTCCACATTTAGTTTTTTATTTAATACTGTATTTTCTGATGTGTTTTCTTCCATAATTTTGTTGATTAAATCATCATTATCATTGACAGCGTGAAAATGACATTTTTAAATTAAAACAATTAATCTTTAATTATATGTCAAAAACTGTTTGTTACTTAGCAACTTAGTGACATAAGTGATAATTGTCTTAGGATAATTATCAGTGTAAGTTTGTTTTGATTGGTTACTTTCGCACACGTGGTCAGCAATAAAGGGATTCAATTGGATAATTTTTTAACCAAAAAATTTTCAATAATACAAAATTTTGATGAAATATCATGTAGCTTCAAACGTCTGTAACTTGTGATCCGATGAAGTAAAACCATTACAATTTACAAACTACAAATTACAAATTTCAAACTTTAAATTGCAAATTGAATTTTGAAAATTACTAATTCCGTTTTTACAAATTACAAAGTACAAATTGCAAATTACAAATTACAAGTTTACGTAAATCGAATGTGTAATTTCTTTACGAAAACTTGGTGAGGAACTGCAAATATGTACAGTTATACAAAAAAGTTTCCGTACGACAATAAATTGCAATCCATTTTAGGAAAAAGAGTTGTCTACTAAAACCCAATTTATTAAAATTTTTTTTAATCCAAAATGAAACGTGTTAGGTATGTTACGGTATTATATATAAAAAATTATACAATAGCTATTTGCACGGCTATTAGTGTAATTAATTTTAATGAAATTAAGGTTGTAAAAAAAATATATGTTCCATCGTACGTAAATGATAGATGTACAGGATGATCTGATTTAAATTTGCCATTTTTGCAGCACTATATATTAATATTAATTTACAAACACACATTTACGAAATGGATTATGTACGGCTAAGAATTTACAAAGATTGCGTTTAAGAGCACGTGGAAGTTTATGTTGATTTTTATAAGAATGAGTGTGTGACGCTTTTTCCTTAAAGTTTATTAAAATTAAAATATGATTCAATACTTCTTAAATTTGGTATGTAAAACTCATATTTGAAACAACATATTAGATTTTAACCATATAAGTTATATCGGATGTGGTACTTCATTTGGAGCTCTAACAGAATTTTGAGGAAAAACAATAAAACATAATCCAGAATTTCGTATTATCGATCAACCGGAAGTGATACTTTACTTAAAGCTCACTGCTATTTTAAACATGGAAGTGGCGGGAGGTCATGTGCTAGCCAAATCAGATTTTTATATTTTAAATATTTTGTTTATATGCATTGAATTAACAAAGTCAAGCATTCCAAATTAAATTCGCTTGTCTGCAGGGTTCTCACTCGTAAAGCAGCCGTCTTCAAGCAAACATGTATTGGAATTTGCTGTGAAAAATGCATTTTTATTGTTAATATATTTAATGACAATGTCAAGTTACATCAATTACCTTCGTGATCACTATACCGAGTGTTTACTTGAAATCCGTTATGTAAGGAATACAATGTAATTGTTTTCATTTTGCTTGTTTCTGACCCATTAATTTTAGCGAAAAGTTGTGAATAAAAGAGTTGTTCAGAATTAAAAACTACACATTATGGAAATGAAATTAATTACAATTTACTTTTATTTTACGAAAAAACACAAATTAATAGGGCAATTCTGAACAAATCTGTAAGACTTACAGTAACATTCGCAATTTATAGAATATTTCAGAGTGCATTGAATTACTGATTTTTTATTTATTTTTATTTGACATTAAACTTCCGACAAATTATTGTTTATTATAATAAATTTTGAAAGTTATAATAATATACCATGCTTGAATCATTTTATACTTTCTTTTTGTGTCTAATTACACTTTTAATAATGATATAAAAAGAGTAGACTTATGAGATCTGTCAAATAAAAGAATTGAACATCAGTAATTAAACGGCACTCTAAAATTTACTGTAAATTGCGAATTTTAATTTGCGCTTTTTTTTGTAAAATAAAAAGTAATTTTATTTACAACTTTTCTCTAGATTTAATGTCATTAACAATGTATTTCCTATATAACGGATTCCAAGTAATAATACTTTATATTTTAGTTATTAAAAAATATGTATAGTTTAACAGGCGTACAAGGAAGTCATGTGGCACACGTACGTTAAATGGTAAAAAATAAACTACATAAGTAAAGAAAATGAACGAAAAATAATTTTAAATTTAGTGTAGTAAACTTAATTGAAAGATGCAGAAACAGTCACGTTATTTCAAGAAATGATCGTCGGTTAACTATCAAATACCTATTTTTTGACATGTTAGTTACTTTAACAGTTTACTCAACGTTCATTGTTCAAATAAACGTATTCTAAATCTAAATTTGAGTAGAGATGGAAGGTTACTTGTGAGAGTCGTATGTTTGACAGCATCTACAAATTTGTCGAATGTAAGGACACAAAACACGAATGCTTGTTCTGTGGTGAGGCTTTCGGGAATTATTACGCTAACTACACGCAGTAACAGTGTAGTGATTTAGACGCAACCAACAACGCACTGCTGTGAAGCTGTTAAGCTAGGCGGTAGGAGCATCAAATGAGTAAAAGAACAAGACTGGAACCGAAACAAACTTGTGACAAGAGGAAGAACGAAACAAATGAGGAATACCATGAAATTTTTAAAAGAGAATAAATTATCATCAGGGGTGGTATCACGTAAAAGTGAAAACGATATTGCGATTATCGATAAGTGAAAACGATATTCGCTTCCTTACCGATCACGTAAAATCGGGGCATCGACCAGGCCAAATCTTGGTTCGCAGATATGGGGGCCCCAAACTGCCACGAAACTACCATAAATTAATTTATATTTTAGTAATGTAAGCGCCAGTTTAAAAATTACGTATTTTTGGAAAGTGATTTATGTGAAGTTTGCACTCCAGTTACTGTCGCTACAGCAGAAAGATCTTTCAGTAAACTGAAATTAATAAAGTCATACCCGAGAAACAGCATGACTCAAGACAGATAAAGCAATCTGTCTCTTTTGGCAATAGAGCATTTTGCAGCACAAAATTTAAATTTAAAATGTTTGATTAGGGATTTTGCTAATCAAAAGCCAATAGATGTGACATCTAATTTAATTTATAAATTACTCAAAAGTGAATAGGAATATAATAAAGTTTTTTTTTTATGATAGCGAACCATACTTATGTTTATTTGTATCAATATTTACACAAAAATATATTTTTAATATCCCTATTCACTAGGGATATCATGAAGTTTTTTTTATTATTATAGCGAATCATAACTTATGTTTATTTATATCAATATCGACACTAAAAAAATATTTTTAACATCCCTATTCACGTTTGAGTAGTATTATTTTGAATATGTGAATTATTATTTACTTTTTTTTATTTTCTCTTTTTTTATAATAGTTATTTGATTAACTATTTTACAGATTGTTAGCTGTCAAAAAATCGCACTTTTACTGTCAATTAGCAAAATAAATATTGTATTTATAATTATTCACAGTAAAATTAATCAAAATGTACATTGTGTTTTCTTGTATACCTAATCATATAACTTTCAGAAGTTTATTGGGGGAGGGGACAACATTTTTTTTGCGGGGGGGCCTCTAAATCCTAGTTACGCCACTGGTTACGTTCCGGGCTCAGGTCCGGTTCGATCTAATGAAAATTGAATTAATGTTTTTATCCCTCGCTAAGAGAGTTATTGGAATCATAATAAAAATCGCATATTCATATTTTAGTGAAGAAGCACGTTTTAAGGTTCCTAGAATCGAATTATAACATTTTTACAATGAAGTCCGTGTGTATGTGTATATGGATGTTGTAACAACGGTTTCTCTAATACTATAGGACTTACTCGAGTTACAGCCGTTTGAAGTTATATGTTTTTTTCGACATTTTGTGTATTTTCAATAATACAAAATTTTCATGAAACATCATGTAGCTTCAAACGGCTGTGACTTGTGATCCGATTAAGTAAAACCATTACGCTTAATAGGAAAAGAAAGAGAATTTCATGCTGAATATAGACTTTTATCGTCTGTTATTCTATCTTCTACCGTTTATGAGTGGTGTGTAAAAATATGAGTAATGAACTGAATTATTTTGTTCATTTCTTATATTTTCATACACCGTTAAAGATAAAATAATGGACGATAAAAGTATATTCAGAATGAAATTCTCTAATTACAAATTACTAATT
Organism: Ophonus ardosiacus; assembly: GCA_943142095.1. Lineage (NCBI taxonomy): Eukaryota > Metazoa > Arthropoda > Insecta > Coleoptera > Carabidae > Ophonus > Ophonus ardosiacus. Next base: position 16,323,224 of record OW964823.1, read on the forward strand.
ATTAATTACAAATTACTAATTACTAATTACTAATTACAAATAACAAATAACAAATTACAAGTAACTAATTACTAATTACTAATTACTTATTACTGTTTCCATGATAAATGGAAAAGCTGACTGATTTTTGAAAGTAAATTTCTTTATAATGCTTCAACTCTATATTTATTGAATATGAAGGAAAATCTATAATGAAAACGTATAGAGAAGGGCATTTTATTTAATATTTATGATAACATAAAGTCAAAAAATAATACTTAACTGCGTTTTTTTAAGAAAAACTGTTAAAAACTTCAAATAAAGGTACTTCCGGTGGCTCAATTATAATCAAAATCTAATCAGCTCTTCATATGGATGTATGGAAGAGGAATACGAAAGAATTATAATTTTTAGAATTGTAGCATTGGATTTATCGCCGGACAAAATTTGTCACACACGGACACACACACAGACACACATACAGACATCTTAAAAATAGTAAATTCGAATTCTAGGGACCCTAAAACGTGCTTATTCATTAAAAACTCACCACCGAATTTTTTGACCAAAGACAATACATTCCTTACCTAAAGGTGACGGAAGGTAAAAAATAAACAATAGCTATTTGCTCGACTATTCGTGTATTTAATTTTAATGAAATTAAGGTTTGTAAAAATAATATATTTTCCATCATACATAAATGTTAGATGTACAGAATGATTTGATTTAAATATGTTATTTTTGCAGCACTATAAATTAATATTAATGTACAACATATTTACAAAATGAATCATGTACGGCGAAGAATTTACAAAGATTGCGTTTAAGAGCACCTATAAGTTGATGCTGATTTTTATAAGAATGTGTGTGTGACGATTTGTCCTTAAAGTCTATTAAAATATGATCCAAAACTTCTCAAATTTGGTATTTAAAACTCATTTTTGAAACAACATATTAGATTTTAACCATATATGATAAATCGAATGTAGTACTTCATTTGGAGCTCTAATAGATTTTTGAGGAAAAACAACAAAACATAATCCAAAATTTCGTATTACAGACTTTTCTATATATTGGCCAAAAAATTAGATTTGAAATAGATATGAAATATAAACTAAATAATTTAATTCACTTTTCATATATTCATGCACCGCTCATAAAAAGTTAAAGATAGAACAACGAACAATGAAAGTCTAAATTCAGCAGGAAATTCTCTTTTTTTCATGTCAGGCATGATTATTTTACTTCTTCCGATCTCGAGTTACAAACGTTTGAATTTACATGAGTTTTCATCGAAAGTTTGTATTATTGAACATACAAAAAATTTCGATGAAAAATCATGTAACTTCAAACCTCTGTAACTCGAGATCCGATAAAGTAAAATAATCATGCCTGGCATGAAAAGATAGAGAATTTCATGTAGAATTTAGACTTTCATCGTCTGCTGTTCTGTCTATAACCGTGTATGAGCGGTGCATGAAAATATGTTGTCTACACTAGCAGACCGTGCGGTTAAACTCGTCACAAAAGTCCGCGCAACTAACGAAGGGTTAACCGAATGGGGGCACTGAATGCTTCGGTTATGCAAAATCCTGTGTAACTTTTTTCTGCTGTTTTAAATTGCCTGCGTCATCCTATAAGAATTAACCTATGAAATCTATGTTAGTTGTTTGTATATAGCCGCAAGCATTTTCAAATCGCATTACCTCTGTTTCTCAGATATAAAAAAAATTTGTAATTTTTTTTATAAAATCATGAAATCCATCTCATACATTAATATAAAATAATTTGAAAAATGCGAGTTTCATTTATAAATTCGGTAATAAACTTTCGCATTCTAAATTGTGACATCGCAGTTTCATACTCACACAAAGCCATTTGTTTCCCACACATACATACCGGGAGTTTATTTTATCAGTAAACATAGGGTATATCATTGCCATAGTTACGATATGAATGTTTGACAGCAATGTATTGAAGCGTTTATTTTATGAGTAAACATAGGCGTTTAACATGGGAAGCTGTATTTTGTAAATACAAAGTGTCCGCCAAATAATCAAACCATGTTATTGAACATGACAATAGTACATTACATTTTGTATATTATTTAATATGAACTGCTTTAATAATATTGCAGTAAATTACAGAAATTGTCAAATAAATAATTGTTTCACTTTTTTATGATGCAATATGAAAAGCTTAACAAATGTCTACGGTGGCGCAGTGGTTATAACAGTGGCATCTGAAATTTTTGATTGGGGTTCGATTCCCCGTTAGGGTAATTATTTTATTTTTTTACGTAAAAATTGTTGAACTTAAAAATAAATTTCCATATTACAATCATTTAAAAATAATAATTACATTGTAATAAATAAAGAGAAAATAATTGATTACAATAATCAAAATATTAATAAAAATAACTAAAATATAATAAATTTGAGTACTTATTATGTTTTTACTGTATTTATTAAAAGAAAATACAATGCATTGTTATTACATGAATGTTTTGATTATTGTAATCAATTATTGTTAACTATTTTCTCTTTATTTATTACAATGTTATTATTATTTTTAAATGACTGTAATACGAAATATAACAGATTTTAAAAAGTTCAACAATTTTTATGTAAAAAAATAAATAAAATATTTACCCCAACGGGGAATTGAACCCCAACCAAAAATTTTAGACGCCAATGTTATAAACACTGCGCCACCGGAGACATTTGTAAATCTTTTCACATTGCATAATAAAAAATTGAAACAATTATTTATTTGACAATTTCTGTAATTTATTGCAATTTTTGCAATATTATTAAAGTAATTAATATTAAATAATGTACAAGATGTAATGTACTATTATCATGTTCAATAGCATGGTTAGATTTTTTGCGGGATACTTTGTATTTACAAAAAACTGCTTCCCATGTTAAACGTCTATGTTTACTCATAAAATAAACGCTTCAATACATTGCTGTCAAACATTCATACCGTAACTATGGCAATGATATGCCCTATGTTTACTGATAAAATAAACTCCCGGTATACACATTTACGCTCCACAACATCAAACAGTAATCTAAAACCTAAAATTGTGACTGCTAACAGCAAAATATACAAGAGAGAAAATTATTAATACTTTCTATTTCTTTAAAAGTACTAGTACAGTATAAGGTATGTAAATAAAACATTTATTTAAATAAATACCAAACCAAACAATCATAGTCCAAACTAAACCGGTAGAGCTCGACTGTCGTATCTGTGGAACTGTCACAGCCGTTGAAATATTCGAAATTAAACGCAACTTATCAAAAATCATATCTCTGATTCTAAAGTTTTGTAAGTTGTAAAACGTACACCTACATATTTAATTTGACCTATTCTTTCAAGAAAAAAAATCTGTTGTGGCCAGCACAATACCTCTCGCCATTTTCATTTTATGTTATACGAGTATAAGTATTGTATATTGTACTTCGCTATCAAACCGTCGTTTTATAATAAAAAAAAATTACAAAACTTTACCCAAATATTGTTTTTATTGTATTTAACATGTCTTCTGCACAAATACAATTCTAATTATATCTACTTTTCATTATATGAGAAAGGTTCTAAATATCATAGATTCTTCCAATTTATTAACTAGATTGCCGGTATTTCTGATGGATATATGCATTTTACCTACAATTTTAAATATTTAATTAATAAAACAACAAGAAAGATTAAATGTACTTCCCAGAAAAAGCATTCAGAATGTCACTAAAACTGTTCATTTTTGACACTGACATCTGTCATTTACAAACTATGTTATAAACATTTGAACTTGTCAACTGGTTTCCTTAGTGCATTAGCCTCTGCGATGTACTATATTAAATTATTCTATACATTACAGTGCCTTTATCTCTAAATCTATACAAGATATAATAAAAATTTTAAGTGTATTAGATGAAGAATTTTATGTTCTTCAATATTCGTAATAACAAAAATTTCCAAAAAAATATATTTAGAAGATTTTTTTAAAGAAACTATTACTTCCGGTTGTCCAATTGTTACCAAAATCTAATCAGCTCTTCCCAGGAATGTCGGATTGAGGAAACTGCAGTTAAATATTTTTTTAAGTCTTAGTATTTGAGAAACCGTGGCTCCAACATTCACACACACATACACAAACACACACACGCACACAAACACACACACACACACACACACACACACACACACACACACACACACACACACACACACACACACACACACACACACACACACACACACACGGACATCATCGTAAAAATCTATTGTGGTCAGCACAAGACTTCTCGCCACTTCCATATTAGGCTATATAAGTATTGTACATATTTGACATTTTTGATACACACAAAAACATATCTTCTTTATATATGTTTATATTTTTTAATGAATTCTATTCACTCTTATTTGTTCGAGATTCTTCCAGTTTATTAATGAGATTGGCGGTATTTCTGTAGAGTATGTGTAATATCTGTATCTATAATTATAAATATTTAATTAATAATAAAATAAGAAAGTTTAAATGTACTTCCCAGAAAAAGTCTGTTCTTCAATATTTATAAAAATAACAAAAATTTCCAAAATATTATATTTAGAAGAGTTTTTCTAAGAAAATTCTACTTCCGGTTGTCCAATTGTTACCAAAACCTTTTCATCTCTTCCCAGTAATGTCGGATTGAGGAATTCATAGTTAAACAGGTCTTAAGTCTTATAGTTTTTGAGGAATCGTCCCTCCAACATCTAAATATACACACACACACATCCACACCCTCACACACACACACACCATTTTAAAATTGTTATAATCGGATTCCAGGGACCTTAAATCGTGCTTATTCACTAAAATCTGGATATGCGAATTTTAGCATGAATCCAATACCTCTCTTAGCGAGAGGTAAAATTGAGAATTTTAATTTTTATAACACAAAAAAATCTTAGATTAGCTTATTTTGTGCAGTCTTCTTTGTACCGCCCTTGTAACATACCTACATGTATTTACATTTGTTGTTTCAGGCAGAATCTCGCCCTGTTCGCACCCGCACGACGCCTGTGCTTCGGCGTCAGTTTGGCTAGCGTGCGGCGCTCTTTCTCATCAGCGTCAGTTTGTTGCCGTAGCTCGCCGTGGTGCCTGTACCGTCGTTTGCTCCATTTCTGCGAATCATACGTATCGATTCGCGATTTTCCTCTCCAAGTGTCAGTGCCCTGCTCCTGGTTCCGATCCGCCGTGGATCTTCCAATTGCCATCCAATCAACTGATTACTCTCTCAACCAATCTACTATTCCATTCACGGTGAGTACAGTTTTATCTCCACTTTGAGGTTAACAGTGCGCGGTTAAGAGGTGCATGTTTTGAAATTTGTTTTGCAACAGCGCTAGGTTAGAATAAAAATGTTGAAAATGTAAGATCAAGGTTAAACGTATTTTAAATATGAATAATGGTAGTTAAAATGTATTTTTTTTATTTGAATAAACAGATACAAAAACATACAAAGATGTTAAAAATAAAAATAGATCATGACATGGGCAAATTTATTTATACATCTGTTTTGTTTTCCTATTGAAATATACACAAAAACAAAATTCGAAAAAGCAAAATAACAGTTACAACATCTATCTCCAACCGACTGGAAAAATATATTATTATGAGCAATTTGTTAATGAAACTGTAAAGTGTAAACTTTTTCAAACAATATGAGTTTCTTATGTAACGAGTCAGTAAAATGCTTATATTTTTGCCGCTTTCTATTATCCTTAATATTCTTCAGTATATTTTAATAATTATTCGATTTTTGTAATGTATTGTCGGTAGCAGAAAATGAGTGCAATTACCACGTTCGGAAAGTTACGAGGGTCACGCTAGAATTATTAATAAGATATGGTTTATATTTTTTGAATTTTATTTTAAACTATAGTGAAAATGAAATGCCAGAAGACTTGCGTCATAGACCTGAAAAAAACTTTATAAAATGAAATATAAATTGTACAAATTATTTATTTTTAAATACAGAAAAAAGAAAAATACTAGTATTAATAAAAGTATACATTAATGAAATTTACAAGTATTTCTAAGTCAATCTCTATACCTTTTACCGAATTTGAAATTATTTCAAATAATTGTTGTTTATATTTATTCTAAACGTTGGCATGACAATGTTTACATTAAATTTCATATCGATCGAATATACATCCTGTCACTATTGTCACTTGGTTGTCAGTTTACAGCCAATAATGCATAAAGCTTAAAAAAGCAATTTCAAAAACTAACTATGAATTATTTCGAAGGGGAATTGTGGGCCATTTATTCCGTTGACAGCCGTTCAGAAGGTATTTTTTTCAAATATTTTTTTGTTATCTTTATTTTTTTTATTTTTAGAGAGGAACATATGCCCTGCAAATAAGCAAATCTTGACAAGCAAATATGGGCACCCGTGTCAGAATGATGTACATAACTTACAAATGTCATAAATTTTAATTCAATATTTTGTAAGTTCACGTGGTTTCTTTGTCACCAGGTTGACTTTACTTGGCGAGTTAAATAAATCACATGAAATTGGAAAATTATGAAATTTGGAATGAAAAATAAAGACATTTGACATTTATATATGTGCATGATTACTGTTAATATTTCTTCTAAATAAATTTCATTCTTTGACCTCGGATTTTCGCCAAACATTTCCAGATTGTCTTCATAACTAGACGAAAATTACCTCGATTGAGAAAATGACGCTTTCACTTCCAAGTTACAAGGTTACTTTTTAACAAAACAGATGACCAAAATCGTATAACCGCGCAAACTCGAATCATTAGTCAGAAGAACCACCCGAAATTGGAAAATAATGAAATTTGGAATGAAAAATGATGACGTTTGTCATTCATATATACTACGAGCTGTCATTCTGCCACGGGTTCCTATATCTGCTTGTCAAGAAAGACCAACAAAGTCACACGCGCCTTATAAATTAGTATCCCATGTAAACTTAGTAGTATATGACGTCATTACTTTAGGGATATTTTTTTATGACGTAAGTCTTCTGCCATTTCATTTCTACCATAGCTGTTCTGACCGTTGCAAATATTTACAGCAATCAATATTATTGTATAATAATCTTAAAATGTCTCTATCATTCATCGCCCTCATTAACACATTTGATTGTTAAATAACTATTTTCTGTTTAATATGTACTTTATGAAACTCATTTGGAAATCATGAGGTAGTCCTTTAAAGAACTCAAACCTAATTTCTGTGAGTCTGGTAACCAGAAGACCTGACCTACTATTGAAATGAAGTAATAAGTAATTGTCAATCACTGTTACCAACAATCAAATAAATAATTAAATATACCTAATCAATATTCATACATTAGAAAATGAAATAACGAATATTTGTAAATATGTTTTGACAAAAAAAAAAAAACAAAATAGAAAAAATAGTATAAAATACAAGTTTCATAAGACATTTTAGCGCACTTGTTTCTAACAAAAACACATGCGCTAAAATCATGGATTATGGAACTAGTATTTTAATGTACTAATTTAAAATTATGCAAATTTTGTTTTTCATGGCCAACTGATTTTGAACTGATTGATGAATTAAAAAAGTTACATATAATCGTATTTTGTCAAATTATCAAAATAACAAAATCTGAAAATGATTTTATTTATACTAAAATTTTGTTAAAAAATGAATAAAATTTTTCATTCATAATTTTAATTTAATAAACACTATTCGCGCTTTACAAGTGTTCGAAAAATATAGGTATAAAAAAAAATATATCACGGCATATTACCCATTTCTGGGTGTGCCAGTATCTACAACACATGTAGACATCGGTAATGATGACGATATATTTAACCGTGTGGGCGCTTACCAGGCGTCACCTCACGGGCACTCATAGCTGGTGTGGAGAGTGCACCACAAGGGTCACTTTTGTGCCATTTAAAATTGGAAATATTTGGCGTCTGTCGGGATCAAATTAAAAAAAAATATAGGTAAAAAATTTAATGGTGGATAATACATCTCAAAATAATAAAAAAGTTCATATAAACATATATCCGGAAATGCGTAGTTTTAGAGCTTTAGCGATATAAATACAACTAATACTTTTAACCTTAAAATAAAATCATAGTGGCCATAAAAATGAACAAAAACTTCAAATAAGAAAGCTTTTGGTTAAACAATTATAATCAAAATTTAATAAGCTCTTCATAGGGATGTAAAATAGAGGAATGCGAAAGAATTATAACTTTTAGAATTGTGATTGGAATTATCGTCGGAGACATCGAGAAACTAGTAAAATCGTATTCTAGAGACCCTAAAACGTGCTTATTCATTATTCAACTCACCACCGAATTTTTTGACCAGACATTACCAAAATGTTCAAAATATCCTCTTTGTTCTGTACAACTTTCTAATCGTCATCTTATGGGTTGACGAATGCGCTCGAAAATCCAAATCACAATAAAGAATTAAGTTAACATTGAATGACAGGTGTAAACATAATGCCAGATAGGACCATGGAGCGGGACGTAAAACAACGAGGGGAGGTTTATTTGGAACATGATCTGCTATCTCTCTCTTGTATGTGACGTAAATTCTGTGTCTATTGCATTGCAGCCATCAACAATGACGTAAGTCATCGATGGTATTGTCTGGTACTGTATAAACTAAACTCTGACAACCAATGAAAAACAAAAGACTGTCTTCGACTGTTTTTCATTGGTACGGTCACGGTCACTATGATGTTATTTTAAATAAAACTAAAATATTAAAATTAAAATATTAAATTCGCTAAAGCTCTGAAACTGCGCATTTACGGATGCATGTTCATATGATTTTTTTTTATTGTTTTGAAATGTATATATATATTAAATTTTCTAATTTTTGCTCTGAGAAATCTGCTATAGAAAAAAATAGAATTTTACACACGACGATAAAATTAAATTATCGACTCGCGAAAAATAATTCACTCGCGAAATCTCTCGTGAATTAAACTTTCCGCTCGTCGATAAAATACAATTTAATCGTCTTGTATAAAAAATAACTATTCAATAACCTCATTCAAATTTCAGAAAAAAAGTCTAAAAGTAAGTAGGTACTGAACTCCATTCTAGCATGACCCTCTTATTTTACCGGATTGAGAGCCTTGCAGGATTCGAATATTCTTGATACGTATGTACAACAAATTTCTTGAATAATAAACTTTCTTACCTACAACAAACTTTTAAATCCAAAATAACCAATGTTAGAAATTAATAATTAAAGTTTACGCCTTTTCGCAAACAAAATATTGTTCAATAATTTATAATTATAAAATCAAATAAGTTTTCACAAGAAAGTTTGAAAGTTACCATCAAGTTTATACATTTGAAATATAGACCACTTTGTAATAATACATCTCTCAGTAAAAAGGTTTGAGAACAGAAGTAAGAAATGATTTGTTGTGGGAGTCTGATAACGCACGTTTCTTGATAAATTCGGGTTCCGAGAAGAAAAGGGCGGGAAAGCGATAAACAATTGCGCTTTTATCTCAACCATTATGCATACTGTTAAATCCCAGCGTTTGCCCAAATGTGCTCATATGTCAAACTGTTTGTTTTCACAACAAATGTAACATTGAATTTGAGTTTATTTGAATCGCATCTCGTACCTCGTATTGCAATTGTATAAATTAATGAAATTGCCGTCACATCTAGATTCAATTAATTAGTGGATTAAATATAATTTTATACAGAATACGTCAATCACTCATTATGACATTTATTCATTGATTTATGCAGTACATAAATTGAATTATAATTTTATATAATTTAATCTGCTGCTATCCATAATGCATAACTTATTTTACGATTTGATTAACCGTTTTATGCTGATTTAAGCTGATTTTATTTTAAACTTTCCATATTATATTATCAGCGAAAGGAAGATTATTGAAATAGGTACGATTATTATAATAATGTTTCAGTAATAATTTAAAATAATAGTCATAATAGGGAACAGACAAGAATACTGAATTAGAATTAAATGTATTATATCAATCAATAATTTCGACAAATTGTGGAAAAAGAAAGAAGGAAATAATTTCTTTTGATATTTATAATAGGAAGGAAATACATAAAAGGCAGAAATTATACCATTATATTATAATGTATACTGTAGAAATGCCAATTATAATACATCATAGATAAGCTTATTAATATATCAGGTCGCCATTGACATATTAAAATCTAATTTATAAAATGAGTTTAGAATAAAAACATCGAGCAAGAAAGTCAAGAAATGAATAATATCAATTAAATAAAATATAATAAATAAAAATTATAAAGTTTTTGAGAAATAATAAAATTAAGGAAAAATAACGTGAAAAAATAAATTTTGAGAGCAAAACAAATGCGAAACGAAATAACATTTACTTATATCATCGAGAAAAGAAACACTGGAAATTTTATGCTATATTTTGAAATCTTACAAGTAGAAAAATATTTTTGTACGCCACTGGATAGACACTATAATACTGTAACATTTTTATTTGAAGCATTTTGTTCTGATAGTTAATTGAAATTGAAAATTATGTATATATAGTGACCTTTGCATTTTTTAGGAAAAACAAAAACATCACTAATATGGCAACTTTTGTCGCATCACACCGAAGTTGAAGCTCTTACAGTTTCCGAGATACCCATTGAGGCTCTGATAAAAAAAACACCCTTTATATTTAACCTATTTCCTTATCTATTCATACATTTATCTAAATCGGGCGGTAAATGGCCGCCTTTGCTTTTTTATTCACATTTTCTGTAACATACACAAGCCCAATAATAGATGGCTGATGGCTGCTATTTTAAGGGTCAATTTTACACATCAAAAGGATAAAAATAGATCAAAAAGACATATGTTCTTTGAAGTAATGTTTTTGTGTTGAGTATACCACTTTTTTCTTCTATGGATAAATTGTACCTACTAATAATTGTAGAAAATTTTCGTATTCTATCTCTAACTGTTAAAATTTAGTACCCAAAATTGAAAGCAATTTCTTATTGAAAAGCGTAGATAATATATAGTATTATATTGGCGTTTAATGGATATTACTTACTTCAACCTTTTGAATTATAGCCATCATTATACGTTTGTTGATTAATATTCTCACAAATTTACTATACTATTATCTAGTTATTTATTATAATATTACATAAAATTGTGAATAATGTGTTTCTTATGCCCAAATTAAATGTATCTACTGTAGAAAGCAGTAACCTGTAACCTGTAACTGTAACGAAACCTTTTCGGACATACCTTCACATAAGATTTTTTATTCAAAATGAGTCCCCAAATAACCGTTCTATCCATATTACAACCTGACAAATAAGTAGGCGATATATTTATATTCAATTTTTTTGCAAATAATTTCACTTGACTAATAAATTCAAAATTGACTCGGGGAAACATTCCTCCGCCCCACCGTAGTCGGCGCCTATGTATCTACACACAATCTAAAAACTAATTGACTAATTGTAATAAGGTTAGAACAAGCAACTCTATAAGTAGTTCACAAACTAGAACTCATACACGATTTTTTGGAAATGTTAAAATTGTCCTCTATTTAAAAAATCAGAGAATTTGCAATTTTTTGTTGGAACAAGCCAGTCATTCCAATCTAAATAATAAAATGACACAAAAAATCTTTTAAGAATGAAACCACGAAGCTCGTTCTACTTTCAATAAGCGTGCTCGTATATGCCATTCATATTCTGTAACAGAGAAACCTATAATCTTTAATCAAATATTAAATCAATAATATAACGTACTATTGAACATTAAAATCATCGTGTCTGCTTTCGACTTCAACTACCTCAAACAATATGATTTTCAGAACGGTTTAAAAAGCCGTTCCATCCTTCGAGCATATACTGACTAGAGGCCGCCTTACGGTATTTGTTGTGATCGGAACATATGCGGAAGCCGTGGTGTATTCCGGGCTGCGTATTGAAGCCGTGGTGTATTGCGGGCTGCGTATTATCTTAATATTTGTACTCCCTTTTTTACAAAATAATGACTAATTGCTGCCTTGAAATATGTAAATCACCTTTATTTCCAAAAAATTTTAGTCTCGTTACTCTTAAGTCATTATTGGCAGGAAACCTAAAAGTTACGCTTTGTTTAATATATTATATGTAAAAAGAAATCCCAGTTACTTACACATGAAACTAAATATCCGTACTTTCTTTGTATTTTTCATTACAATTTGATATACTCACAAACTACACGCAAAAAATAACGTTAAGTTTCAGTGAAATCACAAGTAGTGACATATAACACAACAAACCACTGTCTACAATACACCATGATTTCCAGCCCCCCGTCTACATATCTTCCGATCACAACATCCTATACATTGGTATAGGGAATTACTTCTCTAGTCAGTATATGCTCGAAGGTCCCATCAGTTGAGTTTTACTTCTTCTCCGTCATCGGTGGCCGCGCCGCGATTTCTGTCAATCTGTCCTTGAACTTGCAGCGGGATATGCGACTACGACTCGATTCTTCCGTGCAGCATCTTGCGAAGACCTGGCAGTGGTTACCTCACGGGCTATTAACTCGAACTCATTCTCAGAATCTAACTTTCACGATTAGAAATCGAGATTCTCGGAGAATACGTAGAGATTACTTGTCGCATGTATTTAACATTTAACATGTGTATATATCAACAATATATAGAGTGTTCTAAATAAAATGTTCATTGTATCGGTTCCTAGAAAGTAGAAAAACTTCAAAGGTTAATGGATCAAAGCGCAAACCAATTAGTGATGCTTTGTTTACTCACAAAAAATGCTTATGCGACAAAATATGGACAAAGTTGATTACATTTTGACGTACTTTGTATCATGTCATATATGCGGCTCAATTTCATTAATAACACGAGTTGTTGGCATTAGACCTTTTATTTCAGAAAACCTTACAAAAAGAAGTCGGATGGCGTCAAATTACAAAATCTTGTTGGCTAATTAATGTATCATTTTTTGAGATAACCAAATATTTCTCGAGCGTAATATTAATATTTATACTTGGTCCGTAGAATGCACGAATGAAATATTTATTTTAGGTGAATTCTGTTTAGGTACTTTGCTGCTCCATAAAAACGATAAAGGATTTTACTACGTATACCTATACCGGGTGTCTACTTTTTTCAGAACATGGGAAATTCAGTGTTAAAATTTTTATTTGGCATTATCTTTTTACTTATTAATTTTAAAACAAGTGTAATGAAGAAAAATGTTCAGAATGAAAAACTGCATCGATTGAGTACCAAGTATGTTGTTCTATTGTTTTTATGTATGAGTCAAAAGCAAAAGAAAATACATGATTTAAGGCAATTATCAGAGTGCCGTGAAAAAAAAAACAATAATTTATGTTTCTTGTTTCTAGTGTATTTGACAGATTTGACATTTCTTTTTATTGTATTATATTTATAGAATAATTAGAAGAGTTAATTTAGAAGAAAAAATAATAATCACAAATTCTAATAAGAATAAAATAAAAAGAAATGCCAAATCTGTCAGATATGTATTTTCTTTTTGCTTCTAACTCGTACATAATATACAATGGGGTGCTCCACATAACAAAAAAATAATGAAATGTACACTGTGTACTTAAAGTTCTACTCAATAAATAACGATTAAGATAAAAATAGTTATTTATGATATAAGTGTTAAAAGTGACATTTTATGAGTGAGTGGGGAAGTTTGTGCAACGAGGCGAAGCCGAGTAAAACAAACCCCACGAACGAAATAAAATCACTTTTAACACGAATATCATACACTATTTTTCCTACGATCCTAGTTAGGTATTAGTAAAAACTAAAAATTATAGAATGACATTTACTTCCAACAATACTGTTTTAAATTCCAATTCTTCAAGAGCCTTGCAAGGAACTACTATAAACAATTGTAATAATTGTACTATAACAATAAACGTTTCAAAATTATGTGTACTTCTAATAGAATACCTATATAAATAATTTCAGTACAAAAATAAATATAAAATGAAACTACGTTTACTTATAAACACTAAATGTAACTAGATTTAGTTATATTTTTAACACTAAATATAACTAGATTTAGTTCTTTTTTAACACTAGTGTGAAAAGTAAATTTGTTTTTTACTTTTAATCCGTTGTCAATGACAACTATTTAAAAGTATTCACTGTGTTATAAACTGTTATTTTTAACTCGCTAAGCAACCGTTAAAAAGACTACTTTTAACAGTGGTCGTAGGAAAAATACATTTAAAATAATTACTTTGGGAGATATTTGATACCTATTTGTTGTCAGTGTTACTGTGACGTCACACTATTGCTATCTTTCTGTCGCAGCCTACTGTGGAGTTTAGTGCAGAGCGAGAAAAAGATAGAGTGTCTCCGTGACGGTATATAAAATCAAATGCAGTTACACTAAAGACAATAAGAATTTTCAAAACTACGAATTACTTTAAAATTAAACGAACGTTCATTTAAAATAATAATAAAAAATTGAGTGGAGGACCTCATCGAACAAGGTTGGTACCTACTCATGGATGCAGTTTTTCATTCTGATCATTTTTCTTCATTACACTTTTGTTCTAAAATTAATAGGTAGAAATATCGCCCAATCAAAATTTTAACATTGAATTACCTATGTTCAGAAAAAAGTATGTATATCATCGCCGCATATTACCCATTTATGGGTGTGCCAATCTGTTTTATCGCAGATATCGGTAATGATAATGACATATACGTACCGTGTGGGCGTTTACCATGCGTCACCACATGGACACTCATTGCTGGCTGGAGGCGTCACTTTTCTGCCATTCAAAAATCGAAATTATTTTGGCATCAGTCGAGATCGAACGCGGGTCCCCAGATTCGCTACCAGACACTTAGGCACAGGGTTTTTAATGTATTACACTTAAAGCTAGACATGAGTAAATGCCAACAGAGACTGGCTAAGGTATGCATTCACTGGTTTGTCTGTTCTTATGGGTGTATTCTGAACACAATTCGTTACATGTAAACGGATTATGTTTAGAATATACCCATTATTCCGTAAAAGTTGAACAAAAAAAAAATCAAAATAAACTCACTTGTTATTGCCTGCACTCACTGCTCCACGATTAATGTTACCTATGTCTAAAGTAAGGTTATGCGAATAATTTTACCAGTCTTCCCTAATCTGTAACGCTTTTAGTTTTACTTTTACTGTCTTTACTAGTGAATGTTAATTTTACAAGTAGCTGTTGGAATGTTAAGGTTTGTTTTGAAGTTATCACAATTACTAGTATCTACGTTTAATAATTGCTTTCACAACAATATATATATATATATATATATATATATATATATATATATATATATATATATATATATATATATATATGCATGAAATAGAATAATCTATAAAATATGTTTAAATCTTTAAAAATAACATATTTTTGAAATCTTGGAACTTGCATTTTAAGTATGTACTTTACAGAAATTTCCATTGTTCGTATTTATATTTGCACGTGGTAGAATTATTATTATATATTTTTAATTGTTTTGCTTCCCACATAGAATTGACGTATATTTTTTACGATAATAATATTGCAACATATATAAAATTGCCATTGTATTATAAAATAAAAATCACATTGTTTGTAAATTTTCTGTACGTACCTATACTCTATTATAAAAAAAACATTTGGAGAGACTATTAGTTTTCCGTTATGTGAAGATGGTTTATAAAAAACTTTGTATCAATTTAAAGATGTGACAGTAGAAATACTAATATATCTTGTTATGATTATTTTGAAGTAACTATTTACTGAATTTTAGGGCCGGTTTTATAAATATAATCTCCATACTTCAAATTCTCTGTTCTTAAGACATTTAAAAATTTCTGTCAAAAGACGCGTTGCACTTTTTAATTTCATTAAATTTACTATGGAAGTATATTTTAAGTGAAGATTAAATTTCTTTATAAAACCGGACATTAAAAAATATTTTGTAAACTTATGTTTATGTAATTATTTTTTGTACTCATAACCTCGAAAGTGACGTAGGTCTACCTCTACTGACACCCGGTTATATCAATTTCCCACCCAAGTAAAAATAAACAAATTTTTATACACGGCAGCAATACGGCCGCACCGGGTCGCATAAAGTCATTCCGCTGTAGAGTACAGAGCGGGAAAGGTTCTAGAATCTACATTCTTATTCATCAAACCCCATGCAGCGCCTTACAGAGTCGACTGTTATTGTTATAGTTTTGCAACACATTATTTGTCTGAGATTTAATAATAATAACCTAACTCACAAAACTTGGTTATTGTTATTTTTAGAGAAATATACAAGCTAAGTAAGCTGTTTGTCGTCTTAGCGTTGATAAATGCTAGTCTAGTTACCATACACAGCGTGGCGCGCTTAAGACGATCTACCCTTAATAACTTTGAAACAAATTGTGATAGACATACCCGGTTTACGCTAAATGTTTTAACATCTAGGGGGCCATACTTTACTAATATTTTTGTTTTTTTTTTTTATTCACTTATCTCACCCCCACCACTTTCAACTTTTAAATCTTAAATGGCAATAATTCCCTTGTGACATATCAAATTAAAGCTCTTGAAAAATGCTATACAGGTATGTCAATAAATTTATATTTGAATAAACCATTTTAATGATAGAAACAATAATGTAATTTTAATTTAATTTAAAACCTTATAACGAATGCTCAAATTGAGCGCCATTTTCACTTAAACAATGGTACAACCGGTACAACCTACGAGCAAATAGTAACAGGAGGGAATGTATCGGTGGTGGGGGTAGGTCCAAGACGCGACGGAAGTCGGCCGTGATCTGCCATGATATAAACCACTTTGTGTGAGTCAGCTTTGTTGACATCAAATGATTCAGTGTGATTGTGTGAGGTTAGAATTCGTTAGTCTCTGTAGTGTTTCATTTGAAGATATATAAACGATTGGGTGTGTGATTAAGACTATTATTAGCTGATATCTGATATTTGTGTTACAGTTGCCCCACTCCTATTCTCCTATAAACCACTTTCATCAGGTACTTCCGTCGCGTGAGTTATTATGATATGTTCCCTCCTGTTACTATTTGCTCGTAGGATACAACCTACCACTAAATGCTATTTGCACCCGCCGAAAAGTTTCTTCTGGAATTACTTGACACTCTCTTCTAATTCTATTTTCTAAATCTTGCAGAATAACAGGTGGAGTTTTATAACTAATTGATTTTAAATATCCCCAATGAAAAAAATCGTTGGGTGCCAGATCAGGGGACCTAGCGGGCCAATCAATTCGCCCCATTGTTTTTATTTTTTCATTTTGTTATTTCCATAGCACTGCATGCATTAAAATATTATAAACTATTGTTTCTAACTTTAAAACGGTTTATTCAAATATCAATTTATTGACAAGTCTGTATAGCATTTTCAAAATCTTTCATTTGATATATCACAAGGGGGATATTGCCATTTAAGATTTAAAAGTTGAGAGCGGTGGGGGTAAGACTAGTGAATTAAAAAAATCTAAAATATTAATACAATGTGGCCCCCTAGATGTTAAAACATTTAGCGTAAACCGGGTATGTCTAGCACAATTCGTTTCAAAGTTATTAAGGATGGATTGTCTTAAGCGAACCACTCTGTATGTAATAACAGTTGATTCTGTAATGCGATGGGTTTGTGTAATAAGAGTAAGGAAACACCTACGTAAAAGTCCTGAGCGCTTCAGAACATCGCTCGCTCTGTATTGTACAGAGAAATTGCTCCACGCCACCGGGTCTTCATAGTATTGCGGCCATGATACAGCCGTGACTGAGCATTTTTTACTTTCAATTATTGTATTGTGAACAACGTACCAAGGCGTCAGGCAGTGCTGTTTCTCCAAACGGACCCATTATGGTCGTGCTGCGGCTGTACTGTACAGCCAAATATCATTTTTACTTGAATGGTGTAATGTAGGAAACCGGAAAAGGCATTGCTCATTCTCATTCTATAACATAATAGCTTTCTTCATAGAACGGTTTGTAACCGTCAGCAACAGTCAGAGGCATGCGCAGTTACTTAAAAGCGTTCACAGAGTCACATATTTCAAACTCTGACTACCTACTAGTTCGCTGTTCATGGAAGTTTTCTGACTGCTTGGGGATTAGTTGGCAATGGTCAGAATAATTTCCAACTCGGCTGGAAATTTATAGTTTGAGACATGCGCATTTATATTTTTCTGAAGTTGACATGTTCGAGTTTGTTTCGTTTGCAGAAAATTAGGATATATATGAAAATTTTGTTTAATGCATTAAAAATTAATATATATTTATTATTTTAGAGTATATTGTAAAATAATACGATGCATATAATATTAAAATTCACTTAATAATAGATGACAGATTCGGATAGAAACATGTCCAGTAGAAATTTTGACTTTTTAAATGATTCTTCAAGAGGTAACGATTTTAAAATAAAAAAAAGAAAAAAGAGAATTATTTTGAAATGACAATACCTACCCCAGTATTTTAAAGATTTTGTAGAACACTTCATGTCAGCAAACAAACTGCTTATATAAATAATTACCCCTAACGGGGAATCGAACCCCAACCTTAAATTTCAGACGCAGCTGTTATAACCGAGGTGTTATAACCACTGCGCCCCAGAGATATTTGTAAATCTTTTCATATTGCATAATAAAAAATTTGATGTGGCCAGCACATGACCTCTCACAAATTCCATGTTTAAAATAGTAATGAGCTTTAAGTAAAGTATCTTTTTCCCTCGCTTTTTCCGTTCCGGTTGATCGTTTGTAAACAAAATCTAATTTGTTGTTTTAATAAATAGAAGTCTGTAATACGAAATTAATTTCGTGCCAAAAATAATCGATTATCATGGGCCTATAGTGCTCACTATCAACTATAACAGTTCGACCTTCATCATTTTCGAAAAAGTAAGCTCCAATGACGCCACCTGACCATAATGCGCACCAAACAGTCTCATTTGGACATGAAATGGTACCTCGTAAATCACATGAAGATTTTCCTCTGCCCATATCTGACAATTTTGCTTATTAACATACCCAGAGAGGAGAAAATGTGCCTCACCAAAGAAAAAGATAATCCTCGAAAAATCATCATCAACTTCCAAGTGCTCTAAAAACGCAAACTGTGTAAATAGTTTACTGTACATGATCCATGTCGTAAATGTATAGTTGTAAACCAATATTTGACATTTTGAAAACACTTATACTGACAGATTAATATTTACAAATCAAATATATTTCTACTAAATTCTTCTTAACACGGTTTCATTATTAATGTAAATGTGACAGTGACATTTATTTAAATACGTCAAAATTTTATTAAAGTATTATGTTTTTGTTTGACGCATGGGTCAGATGATGTACAAAAATAAATTATTTTATAAATTTATATTCAAAGTTATTTAAAGTTATATTATCGTAGAATTGAAGATTGTGCCATTATATTATATTTTTAATAGTAAAAGTTGTTGAAAAATTATATTCAATGCAATTTTTTCAAGAAAAAGTGGTAAAGCTAAAAGCTTGTATAAGAGATACTTCCGTTTATCTGATATACACTAAAAACTAATCAACTCTCCCCACATTAGTATAGAATGGGTATACAAAATTTCAAAATTTTCTGATTGATACACACACACACACACATACACACACATACATACCCACAGACTTCATTGTAAAAATGTTAAAATCGGATTCTGGGGACATCAAAACGTGCTTATTCACTAAAATCTCTATATGTGATTTTTAGCACGATCCCTATACCTCCCTTACCTAGGGTAGTGGGAGGTAAAAAGTGAAACAATTATTTATTTGACAATTTTTGTAATTTATTGCAATTTTGGCAATATTATTAAAGTAGTTAATATTAAATAATGTACAAGATATAATGTCCTATAATCATGTTCAATAGCATGGCTTGATTTTTTGCCGGACATTTTGTATTTACAAAAAAACTGCTTCCCATGTTAAACGCCTATGTTTACTCATAAAATAAACGCTTCAATACATTGCTGATTGCTGTCAAACATTCATACCGTAACTATAACAATGATATACCCTATACCAACGACCAAATATAACTAGACAAAACATTTGTTATGATTTCGGCTGGCCAGACAGAGATAGAGATATGTTTTATCTGGTTCGAGCATTTCTCACTAGAGGCGCAATATCGTTGACATTTTAGAATAGAAAGTTTTTTAGAATATACATCAAGTTATACATATATTTCGATTACAGGTCAAATCTGTAAGTTTTACAGATCTGTAAATCTGTAAAAAACTTATAAAAACGCATCCATTTTCCATATGAGACGCGGGCTTTGACATTTGCTTGTATGGCCAATCCCAACAAGGTTGCCAAGGTTACAGTTTGTGTACCTTGTCCGTGTTGCCAAATGAATTTAAGCGTAAAATTAATTTATAAAAATATCCAATATGTTTTGTTTATTTAATTATTTATAAGCTTTGGTATTAAATAAAAACCAACGTTTCACTCAAAAACAAAGCGCAAATGTCAAATTACACTGATATATTCAAGTGGCCTCTAGTGAGAAATTCACGAACTAGATAAAACATATCTCTATCTCTTTCTGGCCAGCCGAAATCAAAACATTCAATGAAGAGGGATAGGGAATGTTTTGTCTAGTTATATTTCGTCGTTGCCCTATACTATGGTTACTGATAAAACAAACATTCATACCGTAACTATGGCAATGATATACCCTATACTATGTTTACTGATAAAACAAACTTTCGGTAGGTATAGGTACGTAGTGATTGCTTCCTTTTTGCACTAAACAAAATCATTTCATTATGACAAGAGACATTGAGATTGACATACATGTACATATACATACATACGTATGTTGTGAAAGACACAAATAGTAATCTTTTACGGAAAACTTTGCATGTCACGGAAATAATCATGTGTTGATGAATTATTCTTGCAAAGAATCTCTTATTGTTATCTTTTTTATCTTGTTGTGTTAATTCTTTCATGAAACTCAATGAAGTGTAAACGTACTCGGAATGCATACATCCTCTCGTGTAAACCAGCTGTTAAGCGTACGAACACAACACCAGTTAGCCTGCACAGCACAGCACAAGCAGAGTTGCATTGAGCCCTTTAAACTCATTACCATAGCACTTATTAGCCATTCCGATGCTGTACAAATTGAACAGAAAGTCAGACAGATGTTGCAATGAATTTGTATGAGTGTTGGTGTGGAATTCCATGCAAACTGATGATCATTTGCCAAGCACGTATAAACTTTCACAGCTATCTATGGCCATCTCTCTAATCCTATTAGAATCTAATAGAATCGAGATGGATTATGTATTAGATACACATAAAGGTAATTATTTTATTTCTACAAAAAATTCTTATAAATTATTGTCATACGCACCATATTTTTGAGTGGAATCGAGTTGTAGATTTCACGAGTCCGAAGGACGAGTCAAATATGCTGCTTCGGTTTCCCGAGCAATACCTATCTTCGATTATTAATCGTATCACAAGCTTATATTTAATGAGAGAATATAATGAATTTGTGTTAAAATCAACTGTCATTGTTGTAAATAAAGAAAACAAACCCCTTATTAACGAATGTATCTAAGGTGATAATTTCTTTGTTTTTTATCATCGCTGTGATAGACATGTAACTTGGAAGATTATGAATGCTGATTGGCGGAAAACATATCACGTGACTAATGAATTATATTCTCATAGACGAATAGAATTTTGTTTTTAAGTTAATCTATTATTAAAATTGTCAGTTAGCCACTCCCGAGGTTATATTCCATAAGAAAATATAAAGGGTTTTATGAGTATCAGTGAAAAATACCAATGCACCAATACTTTTACGTGAGAGTCAATAATAATTATTTGAAGATGACAATATTAAGTATAAAGTATAGTTAATAGTTCTGCTTCCAACAAAAATAAATTGATAGGAAATCGTTAATGCTGTACAACTTTTTTTTTTAAACATAAATTGATCGATTTATCCGATAATAAATTAATCGATTTATTGATAAATATAAAACCGCTAGATTTAAAAACGGTACTGTTTATGACTGAAAAATTAACCGTTGAAATTTTATTAGAGAGTTATTGCAGCTTCAACGCAAAAATAACGTGCACTTTAAAGTCACGTGACAGCCCGAGTGCGCATGCGTACTAATAAGGTTCACGTTAAATGAATAAAGAGACATGTTATGTGTAATGGAATAGCGAGCGTTTAACGTCATACGTTCTGTATCTTTTGAGGTTATGTTTCGGTGAAAAGTGTGGATGTAAATAGGTTTGTGTTGCTTTTAGCGTTAATGGTAGCGTGAATACACTAATTAAATGCGGTAAACATTGAAATTGAAAGTCCTTTATTTCTAAAATAAAGTGTTTTCTACATAAGGTTAACGTTTACGTTTTTTCATCTTAGAAGTTGCAATAACTCCCTATTATTTGAAAAAAAGTTGTTAAACTATACGTTTATATGTAACGTATTAAAAACATTGAAGGTTGAAAGTCTTGAATATGAATTTTATTTATATCTAACATAATTTTCTCAGCATTTTGCGGAGTTGAAACGCAATAACGTATAATTTCCGGTAAGCGGTTTTTAGCCAAATCATTTTTTTATGAAGTGATTAAAAAATCTTACTGTTACCTTTTCACGTAATTACGAGTTCAGTTAGGTGTACGTAAAGTAGTGAAATAATGATGATAATTTAAGCGTTGTTGTCCACTGTAATTAAAAATTGTGTGAAAAAAATTATAATGCCTTTATAACAAGGATATATGGATATGATGGTGTCGCAGTATATTATCAACAAATGTAAAACACATTAGGAATAATATTCATATATTATCGAGCATTATGGTAATATCATTATTAAAAGAATGGGCATAAAAATATGAATAAACCTTTGTAGGTGGAAATACGTTATGGAAAAAAACTATGGGCTTGATTTAACGATATGGGTGGCCCTGGACATTTATTTTCGATTTACATTAATATAAAAACAATGCAATTGGTTTACTATTCTACTCGTAGTAGCGTGGTTGTTTTTTATTGGACCTATTTACATCTACACTTCAGAAAACAATGGAGTAGATTAGTAATATAATAGAAGAAAATAGTAGACAATTGACGGGAGTACGTGCGTGCATTTATGTTTGATTATTTCGAACAATTCGGACTGTTTAAAAGGTGCATTCACAAATAAAAATTGGAATTATATTTGTACTTTGTTTTTTAGTTTCTATGACAATGGATCAATGTTATTAATAGTTCACATTTCCAGTTTTTAAATTTATTCACAGTAAATAAAGAGCTAAACATTGTCAATTCCAAACTTTAAAGTAAGTTCAAGTTATGTACATAAGAACTAGAAAATATCTTAAAATAAAGTAGCGACATTTTGCATCCCTGTCATAAGTCCTGGCTCGCACTAACGATTTTTGTTGAGCAACTATGTATCTAGTTGCAAAAATGGATCTCACTGATTTAAATTATTAAGAGCGCACTGGCAACTTTTTAATCACGGTAGCTAAAAGATTACGGCCAACTCTATTTTCCAGGTGATGGAATGGAACAATCGCCTGAAAAAAATAGAAGTAATTAAATGTAACCTGGCCCACTAACAACTATTTAATCGCTTGATCACGCCTGGGGTAGTGTTTGCTCACTTATACAAAGACCGCTTCTGTGTTGGGAAGACAGGATCTTTTTCAAGTTCTACACATTTTTTAAATATAAATACCTATTCATATCACATCCATCAGATCATATTTTAATCTGTTTTGCATGCTCATGTAAACTTTTTAAGACATGACGTCATTGTTTCTAGTGATATTGTATTTATGACGTAAACCGTTTGATTGGCTGGATAGCCTATACCCATGTGTTCCTATGTTTTCCATCACCTTGTTTTTGTATTTAAAATTTCAAGTTTTATAAAAAATAAATAAACATATGGGCCATCCAGCGAATCAAGCGGTTACGTCATAAATACAATATCACTAGAAACAGTGACGTCATATCTTAAAAAGTTTACATGAGCATGTAAAACGGATTAAAATATGATCTGTGGGTTGCCTTCATAAATCCAAATCTTTGTTAAAAAGGTAACACGTCTGGTATTTTTTTTTTTCAGCGAAATCAAATTGTATTTAAAATATTCTGCAGGATACTCCTTACGCCGTTATAAATACTTCATTCTTGTAGTATATGCAACAAACTATCTAGTAAGTATAATGTGAGACCCTTAAAAAAAAAAAAAAAAATACAGAATACTACATACCATACAATTTCTCACTGTTTCTGTTCATTCCGTATAGCGTTTGCCATACGCTGTACGTATAGATTTAATTTTCAAATTATTACTAACATATAGAACAAAATATTACCTTAGTATTACAATTCAGTGTAAGTAAGAGCCCACCAATCTATTTTTCATTTTCAAAATAAGTCAATAAATTAACTACAAGCTCTTGAATTTGACATGGCAGAGCATTTGACATTTTGTCAATGAACAACGAAACCAAAAACAAAATGAAATCACAATACAGGTTCAAAAGTATAATGTAGACATATAATATTTAGTAATATGTATACATGTTCAGAATTACCAATATAAAAAAATATAATCAAACGTCATTTTACAAAAATTACAAAATTTTACTTAATAATAATATGTCCAAATATAATTATTTCTATTAAAGGTTCCAAATACATAATAATAATAATAATAATAATAATAATAATAATAATAATAATAATAAAAACTAATAAAATACCAATAATAAAATTAATTATATTTAAAATATAAAGAAAATTTCAAATATCCCTAAACGATGACGTAAACCGCTTGATTCGCTGGATAGCCAATAAATACGAATTTGAAATATCATTACTTAAATTTAATAGTTATTTAACTATCAAGTGTGTTAATGATGTTGATTAATTGTTGAGATCATTAATCGCCAAATAACACAAGTGTTGTGTTACAATATTTTTCCGTTGACGTATCTTACTGAATTGGAAATACTCATTTTATTCCATGACAAAAAAATTAAGGTTAATAACGTTTGACACATAAGTTTTGACAATTGTTCAGCAATATTATGCGGTATCTATGGTTACCCACTAAAATCGTTTGTTAAGAAAAATATGCGTTAATAGGCGTTATTAATGAATGATTTTCTATACATTAACATAAACTATTAATAAACGGACAACGGAAAAATAATTTAATTTTTAATTTCTTTAAATTTCGCTTATGTTCGAGTAAAATGAAAGAAATAAATTTATAAAAATTTCTTGTGCAGAAATATAAATTATAAAAAAAATCCATTAAAGGCTAATAAAATTAAGTCGGTCTGAATGCATTTCACTGAATATTTTAGTTCTCGATAAAATTGCACAATAAAACGAATAAACTTAGACTACGAAGTACACTTAATGCTTTAAATTCTTACTGGCGAATTTTTTCAAATGGAAGAATGTAATTAAGTGGAAGAATCAATAGTAGAAGAGTAATACAAGTTTTACGTTCAATCAGGTTAAATAAATAGAAATGCAATTATTTTGTAGAATTTTTATTGAGAACCAATTCACAGTACGCCTAGTTTAAAACTACCTGATAGACATATACTTAGAATATTATCAATAATTCATGTTATATCCAGATAAAAAGCGTGTTTCTTCGGACTGTGATTATAATTTTCTAAATAATGATTTTTTCAATAATGATTCCGTCGAATAGTGATTAAATTTAATTCCAAAGAAACAACAAAATTAACTCGATTGACGCGAAACCTACACAACGTCGAACGAACTAGCGGCAAACGTCAAATGATAAATCAGCTGTTTTGATTGAAGTAATACCCAAAACGAAAATAGATGGATTGTGCTGAAGCAGAAATAATATTTTTGGTATGTGTGGTGACCCAGGAACGGGAATTGAGTAAAACAATATTTATGCTCACTATATACTTTATTAAACTCCTCGATGTTCACAATGCGAGTGTCTAAACACAACTAACTATTCAATTTGCCCAAAATGATTATTATATATTTAAACACATTAAATACATTATATTGCATCACTTCACAGTAATTATATGTTTCCGTTATCGGTAGATGTGTAGGCGGCCGGTCTCCACAGTATGGAATGTGAAGTAAAATATGAAAACAAGTTTCTTTAACTTTTTTTGTACCTGCAGGATCTAATAGGAAAATCGAAACCAATAATGAATGTTGAATCTACTGACTCAATTTCTAGTAGTTCGGATGATTCTGAAGTAGACATAAATTTGCACCTTCCAATATTTCATTGCTTGCTTTTTCGCCAATTTCAAATATTTTGTTATTTCAATCACAGTGATCATGCGAAAAGACTTATTCAGAAGGGAAAGGGGAAAGGCGTGTTGTGATCACAAAATGAAAGAGTGGGGATAACTAATAACGAACGAAGAAACAATTTTCTTTTTGATCATGTTCACTTTGTTCAATTTTATCACGAATCACAGTCCGAAGAAACACGCCTAGAAACTCAGTTTTTTTTTTAAATAATTAAATTTCATGAGATTTTTGTGATATTATGATCAGTACCTGATATATTAAAACGATAATAAATGTATTCTAGAAAAAAGTATGAAGTATAAAAATAAATTTTTAATTAATTTCTCTTTTACAAGAAAGCCAATTTTATACTTTATTAAAAAAAAATCTGATGTGGCCAACACAAAACCTCCTGCTATTTAATTTGTATTAATTTTAATACATACCTACGTATTTATTAACGCTGCAAACTATTCCATTGCATAAAACTATTGCTTTGTTTACAGTGACAGTTACTGTCAGTTACATTCATTTGAAATATGAACTGTGTAACAAAAGAATTGTGTTTTTCTTAGGCTTCGGGACTTATCTTCAAAAGTATATAGAAAAAGTATTAATGTATTCCTGCAGAAAATTCAATATTCTTTAATTTTCATAATAACATAACGACAAATTTTTTGAAAAAAAACCATTATGAGCTTCAGGTAAAGTGCCATTTCCGGTTATCCCATTTACACCAAAATCTAATGGCTTCTTTTCATATTAGAATAGGGTATAAATACAAGGTTTCAGAATTTTCTGAATGATAGTATTTGAGTTAGAGCGAAGACAAAATCCCTACACATACACACACACACACACATACATACACACACACATACATACATACACACACATACATACATACATACATACACACATACAGACATCATCGTGAAAATGTTAAATTTGGATTCTAGGGACCTTAAAGCGTGGTCATTTACTAAAATCTCGATAAGTGATTTTTAGCACGATCCCTATACCTCCCTTACCAAGGGTAGCGGGAGGTAAAAGTTGGAATTATTGTATACATATAAAATTAAAAATGAATTCACTCGGAACCGTATGTACAGGGTACGGCGTAATGGAGTCCCACATTTCTGAGGTAAATTCTAAAAAAAAATACAAAATATGGGAAAAAACTTTATTTATTGAAAGTACATATAATAAGGTTTTTTTAGTCAGGTTTTAAAAATTATATCGTCCAAATATTGGCCTTGAGGGGCGTTGCACATTTGGAGTCGTTCCTGTAAGTTTTCCATCATTCTCGCCAGCATGTGTTGAGGAATTCCGTCGATTTATTTACGAATGACCCCATTGAGTTCTTCATGGACGATGTATAAAAACCTCAGCTTTGAGATACCCCCATAAGAAAAAGTCATAAGGGCTCAAGTCTGGTAGCGAGGGGGCCATGCAACGTCTTCCCGTAGCGTAAGGAGATAAGGTGACTAAATATGTATGTACATTTTACCTACGTTTAAACGTCATCCATATACACTAACTTTGTATAATTTTCTTTTCTGTTTATAATAATAATAATCCTTTATTGTATATCAACTTTACAAGTTATTACAATTTGTTAATGGGAGTGAGTCAATATTTTGTAATTTTTGTAACATTTCATTTGTCAACGTTGCATTGATGAATATGAGATGACGAAAGGGACGCATACAAACATCCATACCTTACCCGGGATTCGAATCCAGAACCGCTGGCACGTGAAGCTAGTACGCTATCACCAAGCCACCTCGGTCGGTTAATTTTCTTTTCTGTTTATAAAAGCATACTATGAGAATTAAAACAAAGATATACAGGTAGCATCTTATAAATATTAAAGTTTTATTTACATATTTTAATTTAAATTAAACATACCCTCTTGATATTTACACAAAGAACTTCATGACAAATATCTCAGCAGGTACCTCCTAGTGTATATTTAAATTTAATGTAAATTATATTGTAGATCGTAGTCGCTTTCCTCTTAAGCAATAATATTTCAAAAATGTTACCATGAACTTTCTAGCTTGCATCCTGCGAAATTAATGTTTACTTCATGGCTGTTTCCTTTAGGTTGTCCTACCGGACACCAAAGTTTTGTTGCTCAGAACCTGTGAAGCAGAGAAAATTAGCGACAACCCAGTTTGCGGCAATTAACAGTAAAATGAAAATATATCAGGAAATTAAAAACAACTAAATTATTTACAGCTGTAACTTACACAGTATAATTCTGTTTTTCAACGCAATAATTTTATTTAAAACAAGTAACAAATTTGATTTATTTAGTTTAATCACAGGAATTGAATTACAGAGCGAAGTTACAGGATTTAAGTTTATTTGTTTAGAGAGAAACTGAATAAGCTAATAATCTAATTACACGGTTTACGTTCCATTTCAACTCTAGTTTGAAATTGAAATCATAACTTTCTGTATCTCGTGTCTAAATATTTGTAGATACGTGTGAAATTCAACTGATCTTTATGTAGAAAACTATTGTAGTTATTATTCATAATGTTTCGGATATACTGAATTTATACAAGCTAAACATATTTTGAATACAAGGTAGATCAGGTGTATACTCAGACATTCGGTTTGAAAACTGATCGATTGAGATCAGACCATTTTACACAATAAGCTTGGAGCTTTTCTGATTACAGTGTGAGATATATTTAAAAGAAATGTATTTCGAATTCGATCCTTATCGACGACAAACTTGACAGTTGAAAATTATTTCCAATTTTCATATAGCAGAATAGCACAAAAGTGACCCTTTATGGTGCTCTCTATATCATAGCTTTGAGAGCCTATGTGACATTACTAAAATCTGCAAATAGAAGCAAATTGGCACACCTAGAAATGGGTAAAGCCGTAAATATGTATTGAGATTTATTTAACATTTAACATAATTATGTACAATGTTTATAAATAAGTAAGTTGAAAACGTTTGTGACTTTGTTTGATATCGATCAAATTGAAATCGAACCCAGGGTTACCGAATCCCAATTCGTCACCAACATTTTTGAGAAGCGGGCCACATACTAAATTTGAAAAAGTATGGCGAGCTGGATAATAATTATTCATATTGGAAATCCGATTAGATGATATTAATGTGATGCTTGTGTTGTTTACAAGAACTGTTATTTTGTAATACTTGATTTTACAATTTAAATACGATGTTCCAAGTTGTAAAAACTTCTCGATATGGAGGTCAGTTAATCGCATTCGGTTTTTTGATTTTACATAACTCATTTTGGAAAACGTCTTTTCGCACGTTTTGTAAAAAATTTCTGGTGAAATTTTTCATTTTCGTTCATTATTTTGAACAATTATTGTGAACATGGTCTTCGATAACAAAATTATCTCAACATAGAAAATGAGAAAATTTCTTTTGAGCAAGTTGATTTTTAAATAATGGGGGATTACGGCTCAATCGAATTAAAGGAAAATAGTAAAAAAGTACGAATGTATATGCTGAGTAACGAATATTAATAAAAAAAATGAAATGGTATAATTGAGATATTTCGGAAATAAAGAGTTTTTTGTTATAACGCTTCGACACTAATATGAAAATATTTTGACCGAGAAACCGCCTATACATGCATTACAAATACCGTATTAGGAGGTGGGATTACTACTAATGGAAGTTAAGAAATTCAAATTCGAAAGGAGGGGCTAACATTCCTGTACTACAGTTTCCAAACAGTTTTTATTTTAACATAAATTTCTTGCATTAAACTTAATAATTTAAATACACCTGTAATTATAAAGTATGTATACTTATACAGTGTTATAATATTCATTTATTTTTTTGTAAATATAATATAAAATAGCATATATTTCAAGAACATTTAGGTCCATGATGAAAACAGTTTGATATAAAAACACATAAATGTGACGTCACGTCAATCTTTTCAAAATTCGGGAGACCATAACTCGCTTATTAATAGGATTTTTTTCACCGGATTTTCATCAATAATCTTAGTTTTCCTAATATTTTCAGATGAAATTATAAAAAAAAAATGGTGTAATCCCCCATTGTAATTTTAAATATTAATCAAAATTTACAAAAAGTTTGCACTAATATCGAGATCATTTCAAAAATTACTGCGGGTCGAACATAAATCTCATAAAAAATTAAATTGATTTACAGTTTCAAAATATCCCGGTATCTAATAGTCTTTCTATCAAAATAATGTTATTAGGTAACATGACTATTATAGTTTCTTCCGCTGTGAAATACTAGAAAACTTTTCACTTTCAGAAGGATTATTCTCTTCTCCAGAAACTAATTATGGGCGAAAACAGCAAAACTCTTACGGCACGTGAAATACTATACTCCTCACACATACATAGACTAACGCTATTTATTATGACGCGCCAAACTATTTTTTTTTTTTCTTCAGAGTAAGTATTTTGGTACTTAGAACGAAACGGAGTATTGGGAAAAGAACGTAGAATTTCTGCTTCCATAATTATTTGAGGTAAAAAAGTTCAAATAAAAATTGTAGCCATTAAAATTTTACATCTGAATCACTAAGCAAAATTAATTTTGTATGCTTTTTAACGGCAGAAATTACGCATGAAAATGTCGAAAATCACCTCAAGAATATTGAGAGCCACGGAATTGAAACAAAGTAACAATTTTTCCCTTCTCCCCACCCTGTCCCTTGCCCTGCGGTGTTGCCGCTTCTTCATAGTTTAACATTTTCAACATGAACGATAGAATTGGCAACAGTGCAGAAATCTCCGTCCATATGTATTTGACGGCAAGTATAGTATATTTTTATTAGGTATTATTTACAATTTCTGTTCAATTAAACAATTATCTATAAATATAAATACTTACG
Source organism: Ophonus ardosiacus (assembly GCA_943142095.1). Classification (NCBI taxonomy): domain Eukaryota; kingdom Metazoa; phylum Arthropoda; class Insecta; order Coleoptera; family Carabidae; genus Ophonus; species Ophonus ardosiacus. Next base: position 16,354,521 of record OW964823.1, read on the forward strand.
CCAAATATTTCGAATTTTAAATGGCACAAAAGTGACCCCTCCCCTGTGGTGCACTCTGACAGATAAACCGTTTTAGATTTCTTCATTTTTGTTTTAATTTCATGGCTATCGCTATTTTTGGAACGATTTTCGATATTTTTATACCTAATTTCTAGCGATACAAAGCATTCAAAATGAATTATGCTCATTAATTCATATGTAGAATTTTAAGCTCTACATCTTTTAGTTGAAGCTTTTTTTACCTAAAATAATTACGGAATCAGGAAATTATAAAAATCTGATTTTACATGTTGAAGCCCTATGTTCGGGTGTTGGAGTTACCACCTTGTATAATTTTCTTTTTCTTTTTGCATATTTTCTTCCACTCTAGGCCGCAAAACTCCAACAAAGTCGTTTTATGTATTGTTGGTAAACTAGCGTATTATTAAATTTACGAAGATTAAATTTAATGCATTCATTAAAAACGTACGTGCAAATTTGCTTAATCAGACAACAACCTGCATGTTGTGATTTATTTTCCTAATTAAATTTTATTAACAGTGTACTAGAAAATTAGTAATTTGTCGCAAGATACTTTGAAAGTTTTTGCCACGATATTTTGTTTAATTTTCCCACAGATTCGAAAAAGTGAAATTTCATAAATTTGATTATAATCGGTAAAAGTGAAAGAAGTAAAATTTTATTTCCAATCTCTTCATCCTCATGGAGAATATAGTTCTTGGGAGACCATTACGAGAACGTTACACAAGGTTCATTGACCAATCAGCTAAGAAGCATTTCTCTTTACGCTACTTGCCACAATATAGTTCAAGTTCGGTAATCATTCAGCCAGGCCAGCTTCCTTGTAAACTAGTTAATCTAGTACGTAATAACTTCAAAAGATTATGAAATACCAAGTTGCGAATCTCAGAAACTAGTTCTCCGTTGGGGCTTGAACCTAAGCTAATATCTGTCTAGATTGGAATTTCGCCAATTTTACAGAGAATATCCATGAGACGTAATTCAGAATTTACGTTTCCGACTTTATAAAGACGTAATTATAAACTTCGTGTTCATTTGCCTCAACTGACCGTGAAAAATACTTTGACGATCTGGGATTGAATTCGATCGACGTCAAACTTAATAACTTAAGGGTCTTGGGAGCAAACCATGAATGTCATAAAAATGTCGAAATTTATCTAAATTTGTGTCATTTTGAGAACTTTTAAAATGTGGTTTCAGAACGGGAGAACAAGATAAGTCGCAAGTACCTTGCATTTTAAAATATACCCTTTCCGGGAGAAAATCGTGAATGTCCAGGTTAAAAACAGTGAATGTCAGACATCAGCAGTTCTCTGCTTACTTTCCAACTATAATTCAGCAAACAATTATTATTGTTTATTTGTTTGTTTAATGAATAGTGCCTAAAAAATATAGTTTATTAGTTAAAAATTCGTTTTTCTCAAAATAAGGATGAAAAGAAAATCTGTAACATGATGTACCATTAATGAAACGAAAATCTGAATCGTAATAATAATCTGTATCATAATGAGTGTCATTCAAATACAGATTATACATACTTAAAAAGTATACTAAAGCATAGGAGTAGAAAAAGATTATTAAATTTTCTACAGTTACTCGTTAATACTTTTTCTATTTTTATAAAATAATCTATTGTATAAATTACCGAGCCGAAAGATAAACACAACTTCTTGGTTACATATAGGTCAGATGATTAGATATTCAGTGTATATAGTTGACTAAAAATGTTTGAAGAACACTGTTTTATTTTAAAGGAATAAAAAAAATATATTTACGTCTCTTCAGTAGTTAAAATGACGTTTATATGCATAAAATGAAGTATATTCGCCGAAAATTAATTTTTTCTTGGCACGTACCTATACATAAATCATGTCTAAGAAAATTTTGTATAAAAGAGAAATGTTAAATGCTTATAATAAAATGAAATTCTCTGCCTTTTTCAATTTTAATATATGAAAAATATAAGCTATTTTCTTTAGTATATAATGAAAAGTCTTCGTAGTTCTTGTTATGAAAATAGCTCGACTTCTTTGTTTTTTGCGCAGTGTGTATCTTATTATAGTAGAATGTTTTAAAAGCACGTAAATGTGCTCATAAAAACAAAAAACAAACAGATGTTATTAAAAAATTCCTACTCTAGAATTCCAGTTATTAGTATGGAAATAGTAATTATTTCAAATGTCAACTATTTTGTTTGTTCTCAAAATATTTCAAAACACAAATAAAATATTTATTTATGAAATAAGAGTAAATAGTTTATTGTTTTAAACGTAAATTATAGGCGATAAACTTCGAAATAATATACGTTTTGCTTTTAAGTTACGTGCAGACAATTATTATTTCTTGACTCACAATTTTATTAAAATTATAATAATTTCATAATTTAAATTCTGCCATTTTACTTTCTTTGCGCCCGTTATTAAAAAGTCCCTCTACTCCATTTATGTTATTGTATGAACTAATTGCTTTTATTACAATTAACAAAAATTTAAAATCTGATGTGACCAACACAAAACCTCCCGCTATTTAATTTTTATTAATTTAAATACATACCTACATATTTACTAATGCTGCAAACTATATTATGTTCCATTGCATAGTGCTTTATTTACTATTTTCTTTTTAAAATGTCACTGTGTAACTGTTTTCCCATGTTAAACGCAGGCCCGTAGCCAGGAACCATCAATAGATGGGGCTATAATTTTTTCAGAGGGGGCTGAAAATTAATAAAAATAGTATAAATTTTTAGTAATATATATATATATATATATATATATATATATATATATATATATATATATATAGTATTTATTCAAAACAAAAATAATATACAAAAAAAAACACAAATATTTAAGTACATTACATAATAAAATATAAATATATTATCTTAAATTTTAACACTAAAATAATTGTAATTTTCTATTATTTAAAGCATTAAATTTTAATAAAACTTTTTGTAAATTCACATTTTTCGTGCGAGATCTTTCAAATGCAAGAAATGTTAAATTTGCTAAGCGTTGATGCGTCATTGATAATCTTTGCGGTCGATTTATTCTGGTTAACACAGAAAATGTTGATTCGCAAAGAGCTGTACTGCAGCCGAAAGTTCTAGCTGTTGATAACATTTTATATGTATTTTCATATGCTATTCTTTGTTTGTAAATTTCTTCAAAAGTTTTAGAATTGTCGATCTTCTTCAGATATGCTCGAACTACATGTAGTTCTTCTTTAGATGGTAGTGGAATATCCAAGGTTGATAAATAATGAATTTCTTCGTAACAAAGATCTTCTGCTGCTGAAAGAGCTCCTATTAAAGCATGATTATCGCTAAATCTTCGTGCGAGTTCATTCAAAATTATGTCGAGAGTCTCGTAAAACACCGACTTAAGAGCGATTTCTTCATTAGTGACATGATATTTTTAAGATTTTTTTAGGTGGGGCTTGGTCAGTTCGTAGGTGGGGCTCAGCCCCACCTGGCCACCCCCTGACTACGGGCCTGGTTAAACGCCTATGGATCGGTTTTCGTGTTACATCCGGTATGTATGTACAAATATTTGTGTAAAACTTCTTACTCCTATGAATATAATATTGCACTGCTTGCCTTGGTCGTAGAAATATTATTTTTCTTAATTAAATGAACAGACTTCTATAATTTTTTTTTTTTTTTTTAAATATGTACCAACATACAATTTTTGTAATTAGATCAAATAATGCAATATATCTGTACCCACGATTTGTGAAAACTAACTCTTAATTAGTAAGACAAATGTGCAAGGTATTAATTAATTTGTTTTTACATGGTTTGCTGTTTTGGATTTTGACATGAATTTATTTAATTAAAAAAGTGAAAATGTGTGTGATGCATTATTTCATGCACTACAAATTTTATTAATTTATAAATTAAATTAATTTATTAATATAATAACAATTATTTATTAAAATAGAACTTAATTTAAATATACAAGCATGCATTTTTAAATTATCCTAAAAAGCATTAAATGGGAAAATCAGAAATAATTAATCGTATGTTTTTGTAAATATATTTAGGAACGACAGTTTTATTAAAATAATTTCCTAAAAAATTAATTCCTATTTTAACTGAAAAATATATTTGTATATGTTTAATCACAATAATAATTATGCAAACAATTTTTTTCTAAAACTGTTTAATAAAGAGTCGGCTTTTAGTGCAGCTGGTGCAAAAAATAACAATTCAGCCAATCGGAGGTTACGTATCACTTTTTCTCACTAATTCCTTTTCTTTTTGTAAATGTTGAGTCTAAACGGAACTAGAAAAAACTTTGGCTGCTGCCACAAGCCTTGTCTAAAAACGCTGTTTTGAAAATGCCAATTTCAATATTTACATAATTTCACCCGTATGTTTAAAGAACGAGTTATTTAAAAATATTATTTCAAAGTAAAACATAGTTTGTATTCAAATAAATATTTTCAAAAAAAATCGTTCTTTAAACATAAGAATGTAATTATAAATAAATATATCATCACGGCATATTACCCATTTCTGGGTGTGCCAGTATCTACAACACATGTAGACATCGGTAATGATGACGATATATTTTACCGTGTGGGAGCTTACCAGGCGTCACCTCACAGGCACTCATAGCTGGTGTGGAGAGTGCTCCACAGGGGTCACTTTTTTTAAAAAATATAATTAAATATTGAAATTTGGCATTTTCAAAACAGCGTTTTAAAAACAAGGATTGTGGATCGCTCTGTAAAATATGTAAACAAAATACGGTTACTAAGTATAATTTTATATTTGGTAATTATTGTCAAGGGAATCTACTGAAAAAATGCCTGAAAGAAATTTAAACAAAAGCTTTTTTACGGAATATATACATACAGAAAAATGTTCTGAATAGCATATCAAAAGTTTATTTATTTGGAATTTATCGCCATTTTCTGGAAAACAGTGGCCTGTATCAAAATTTTACAAGAATACAAAATTAAAGCTTGAAATTTTTGTACAAAAGTAGGATTCTTTCATTTTTTACCTAAGATGAACTCTGAAAAGTTACGTTAAAAAATATTTAACCAGAATAACAATTTATGAAATAAATTTAAATTATTCAAAAAATAAACAATATTACGTATTTAATACTTGGTCTAATAGATTTTACTATTTATAACAGTTTACATTCGTCCTGGGATTCATCACACAATTGTTATCTTTCTCTCTTAGCGTACTCAGTGCAGTGTGTGTGAGAAAGACAAGTATAGGGGAAATGTGACGTTACACTGATTTCTAGAAAATAAAATACTGTTAAACTAGGAACAATGAAGATTTTTTAATACTATGAATTGCTTCAAAACTGAATGAAGTTTTATTTAAAATAATAAAAAAATTGAGTGTAATATCCCATTTTCATCAGCATAAATCATTAACAAACAATTACAAATTTTTGTAAATTAAATTAATGTTAGTTGCTATATTAAATCTATAAAATCCTTATTTTCAAATAAATGTTAAAAAAAAGTTTAGAAGTAGATCAATGATAAATAATTCTTTCTGTAACAACATTATTACGAGTACATGTTTAAGTAGATTGAAAAATACATAACATACTTCTTAAATACAGCACACAGCAGTACTTAAATTTCCAATACATCTCATAAATCATGTCAGTATAAATCCAATTGTCAATGTATTCGTATTCCTTCTTGTACGCCGTATATGCAAACTGAACAAAACAACATATTACAATGCAAGTAGTCGTGGATCTCTGCCAAGCAACGTTCCTTGGCAAAATACGCAAAAACGTTTTCTGTGTATGAATGCGCGGAATAAAAATGCGAATATGGGCCAGCATAAGCGATGTGGATGTGGGATTCCGAGCAGTGTAAATGTAAACCGCGAGCGTCAAGTGGGCGTCGGTAGTGAGTGAAAACAATTGGTACGGAACGCCGACATTGGCATACTTGTCTATGGGAAAAATTCTAAGGTTAGGGACGGCAACTTTATGACACCCGTGTCTAATTAATTATTACTTGCATCCTTCAGTTGTAATTTATTCTGCATTTATTCGAATATATTAATTGGCAATAGAGAGATTGTATTCAATTTAAATAAAATAAAGGATAGTAATGAAGTGCTCGGTATTTAAAGACTATGGATGGTACCCATATACCTATTAACTAATATATTGCTAATGCTCGTATCTTTCCCATAAGAGTAGGTGAAGGAAACACTGTGAAATGGAAATATCATTTCTGCATAAGTCTATCTCACACAAACACCCAACCCGCAATTATGCGCATGCTCGGAAATCTTGACTACTATTGGCTAACGCTGACAGCGTCGCTGGCTGGGCTGCGTTCAAAAATCCACAATATTTTCAATTTTAGTTGCTCACGATTCTCAACATATGAAAGTAATTTGCCTTCTTGAGGAAGAACACATGCTTTTGGTTGAAAATAAATATAAGTAAATACGTTGGCGTGTATTACGAGCATACTTTTATAATAAAAGCGCTTTTATGGAGCGTACTTTCACATTATATTGAGGAGAGTGCTCCATAAAAGCGCTTTTATTACGGGCTTGACATTAATGTTGTAATTATAAGTAGTTTTGTTAGTTTTATAAAATTATTTTTAATTTAGTTTCAATTTTTTACTTCAACAAAACTCTCATTCGTTCCAAAACACAACATTTCATACTCAACGCCAAAACTCGGTATTCCTGGTTTTGGAACGCTGCCCTGGTGATGCAGCGAGCACATGGTTTGACTTTGACGTTTGACTTCATTTCTGTTTGTAGTTGCACTTCGAAAGGATTTGCTTTGTGTTTCATACAGTAATTTATTGTCACCTAAATAAATTAATCCTGACGAGATTGTATTCCTATTATTTTTACAGTACAATAAAGTAAATTATTTAATTCAAATTTAGCACTAGAATATGTCAATGTTTTTTATTATTTATATTCAAGAATTTGCATACAAAATAAATAATAGGTACATTGTTTAATTTCTCAAATTTAAATTTAAAATTTCTCGCGCTAGTCGTTAATAAACAGAACTCTGTGATTCGTAAAAAGTGATTTCCTCGTTAGCCAATAGTAGTCAAGGTTTCCAAGCATGCGCATAATTCGCGGTTGGGTGTTTGTGTGAGATAGACTTATGCAGAAATGGTATTTCCATTTCACAGTGTTTCCTTCAAGAAAAGCAAAGGATCCGCAATATATTAGTTAATAGGTATATGATGGTACCACGATCACGGTTCTAACACCGGTGTTAACTAGAACCGTGCTAACGATTTGACCCATACTTCAGTGTTATAAAGAAAATCAGTCATGCCACTATACTGATTAAACCGAAAATGTACTGACCGCCATATTTAAATATGGCGGTCAGTACATTTGGCTTCATTATCATTATTTTAAATTGTTTAATATGATTTGTCTCTTGACTTGTTTGTAAGATAAATTATTTGTATTGTATATGCCTGTCAGTACATTTCCGGTTTAATCAGTATAGTGGCATCACTGATTTTTGTTTATAACCCTGAAGTATGCAAACAGTGTGTAAGGTAAACGATTTTCATATTTTATTTGCTTTACACATTACAAAGCTACCTTCATCAAAACACGTGTTGCATTCAAGTTGTCTTACTTAAATCTAGTTATTAATGTTTGTAATACTGAGTATTGCAGTATTCAACTTCAGATCTGTTATCTGTCAAATGTAAACTCGGTTCTTGGTGTGTTCAAATTGTCTGCTCGTTTGTCAAATTTGTACTTTGTTTCAGGAATGTTATTTAAGGTCGTACAAAAAATATTGTATGCAACTCAAGTGTAAATAAGCTTTATGACATTCGGTCAATAATTTTTTTGACGAGGCTTGGTGACCTTGACCTTATGTCATAAAGCTTGTGTTTACGTTCTTGTTGTATAAATAACTACGAATCGAAAAAATAATTCTATGGTAATACAGTACAGCCTCAATAATCCGGATCTTTGTAATTCGGATTCTTCGGTAGTTCGGAGTCCTGTTTACTTGTACTATGTACTCTGTAGTCCGGAAACAAAAAATGAGATTCTTGAACAATTAAAAAATGGAATGTCGAATAAACAATTAGCGGCACGATATGGAGTGGGTACTTCTACCATTTCGCACAAAAAAACAAAAAAAAACATATTAATTGATAATTTTCTAATTGTGCCACATGGTTATATACTTTTTATCTATGCAGATTTATTTTCAACTGTGATTCTGGGGCAGGATTTATATAAGTATTTAAATAAAGCATTACAAACTGCTCACTTAACTGAATTTTGTATCAATACAAGAAAAATCGCGGTAATCCGGATATTTAGTTATTCCGGATTGGGTGTGTTTTTATTAGTCCGGATTAACGAGGTTGCACTGTATTATACTTCATTTCACTTAAGAAAATAGTGACGGGAAGATAGGTGCAGTTTGAACTGCTTTTTGATTGGACTCCGATATTAACAAGATCAAACTGCACCTATATTCCCGTCACTATTTTCTTACGTGAAATGAAGTATATATTACTTGTAATATATTTATTAATGTATTATTGTATTTGAGTAATAATACAAACTGTATTGACATTAAATGCATTGCATGTGGTATGAATAATAGATCGTAGCTATTTTAAAACTAGAAAATGCTAAATTTTTAATTTCAGAATTATTTAAACTTTTACACGAAACAGTTAATATTATAGTTAAAGTTCTGACTCGCATCTACCTACATGAATGCACATTACAATGATTATTTAAGTATATCTATTATTTATATTGATTGATAATATCATATTAAGTTGTCTAATCGAATGCGGCTATTAAAAATACATAATATGTACTTAGTACTGTACTTCATGAAAAACAGTAGTCACTGATTATAAATAAGATAATAGAAAACGATCAAATAATACTTAGGTAAATTACGCTACTGCAATATCTATTTATAATACTTGATTAAAAATGTGTTATGATTTATCATCAACTACAAGTAAACTTAAAACAACGTTGGTATACATTATTTATTTACGATAATATAATTAGAATGATTCTTCTATTATTACATGTCATTCTCTCTGATATTTATAATGTGAACCTATTCAAAGGTTTTATCTATTCTCATTGTCATGTCTTAATTCAATTATTTACATTATTGTAATGGCCTTGTAAGTTAGACATGCAGACTCCCACGTAAAATCAATAGAAGAAGTTTCGATGTACATAGACAGCTTGTATGTGGGTGAACGCCAATACTCTTCTTGTCTTTGTATCCTAAATGTTCTTTACTAATTCTTACAGGAGAGGAAATATGCGTTTAATAAATTCTCCAAAATACAAATATCTGTATTATGAAATACTATTTCCAGTCAAATTTATGTTTTACTAATTAATGTCTAGAGTCTAGATCCATCATATTATTGTATCCTAACTTCTTTATAAATAAGAAATATTAATGTGCATGTATTGTACTAACTGTCCCAAAACCCATACAGAACAAACCAAGAGATATTTAAAAATCCGGGTATAATGGAACATAAACATAACTAAAAAAATAAAAATAATAATAATAATAATAATAATAATAAAAATGGAAAAAAATCGTTCCTAGTCTGTACTGTACGCTACATCGTAGTATATATATACCATTAAAAATAGGCCGGTCTAGAATTATTTATTTGCAATATGCCCAGTAATACCAAAAAAGTAGCTACCATCTTCTTGTTACGGTGTTTTTTTTTTTATAGCCAACTAGTGATTGGGGGGATATGTAAATAAGAATGCGAATCTGGTGGCGAAATTTGGAACTAAAACAAGGGAGCAATTTTATTTTATTCGTACGTGTTAAATAATCGTGCACAGTTTATATAGTGGAAAACTGATAATAGAACTAATATTTACAATTCATTCATGCTGTGTACACTGACCTTAGTAAAACACTGACCTTAGTAAAGCATTTGACAGAATAAACCATTCCATATTGATAAATAAATTAGAAATGTATGGAGTTCACGGCAACCTACTTAAATGGTTTGAATCATATTTGAATTGCAGGCAGCAATGTGTAACTGTCAAAGGGTTCAAATCTGATAATTTCCCCGTGACATCTGGTGTGCCTCAAGGATCTCATCTTGGACCACTCCTTTTCATTATTTTCATTAATGATATTAGCAACATTTTTGAAAACTCGAAATTTATTATGTATGCTGATGATCTCAAGGTTTACAGTAAGATAACGTGTATGTTAGACTGCATTGCTCTTCAAGCAGATCTCGATAAACTAAATATTTATTTAACAGTAAATGATCTATCTGTCAATCATAGCAAGTGTTCTTGTATTTCTTTTTCTCGAAATCGGACCAATTTTGAATTTGAATACAATATCAGTGGAAATGTAATCAATCGTGTATCTCATGTAAGAGATCTTGGAATAATATTAGACAGTAAACTCATATATGACATTCACATTGACACTGTTGTAAAGAAAGCATATAAAATGCTTGGATTTATATTAAGAGTTGGAGCACATTTCAAGAACTATAACACTCTCGTTCAACTATATTATTCATTTGTGCGTTCACAATTAGAATTTGGTGTCGTTTGTTGGTCTCCTCATTACCAAATATATATTAAGAGAATTGAAGGTATCCAACGGAAATTTATTTCAGTTTTAAATTGGAAATTCTCTTATAATTCTGTCAGTTTCGTCACTTTACAAAAACGTAGAGAAGTGTTGGATTTGACATTTTTATACAAAATCATAAATAATTATATAGATAGTCCCGTCCTTTTAAGTAAAATATCTCTGCGTGTGCCTTCCTATTCTACTCGTTCTCTTGAAACGTTCTCTTCTAAAAAATATAAAACCAATGCTGCTATGTTTTTTACAGTAAATCGATTAATGTGTTCTTTCAATAACATGATTCTTAGCTATAATGTTCCAGATATTTTTAATTGTTCACTATTTAAGTTTAAATCATTTCTAAAATATGTTTTCTCGCATTCTTTGTCTGATCCTTAGTTTGTACTTCTCATTATCTATTATTATACTGTCTAGCTAGAAACTTTTATTCTTTATGTATATTGTTTACTGTGCTGTACTTTTATTGGGCCTTGGCCTGTTGTACGGCCTTTCTTTCTAAATAAATAAATAAATAAATTCATTTACTATAATTTAATATTTATTGTAAAACTGGGCCTAATAAACAACTAAACTGTGAACATAACCTAACAACTACCTACTAACTAAAGTATTTAAAATAAAAAATCTGATGTGGCCAACACAACATTTTTCGCTATTTAATTTTTATTAATTTAAATGTATACCTACCACTGAAATATATACTAACTGGAACTCGCATACTCTACCTATCAGCGTACGCTGCACTGAAGCCTCATTGAACAATAATGGCTGGTCCTGTTCGCGCACGTTCGTGCCGAACCGAACCTAGCCGAATAACTCGTATCATAGCTGATCGCTTTATTTTCATATTATGCTTCATTTATTTAAACATGCGCCACACGAAATAATTTCCGTCTACTCACGAACTGTCTCGATGTTTGCCGACTACTCCAGCAGCAGGCTTGCAATATGCTTCACAGTCACGGTTCGTACGCGCATTCCAGTTAGTATATATTTCAGTGATACCTACGTATTTACTAATGCTGCAAACTATGTTATATTCCATTGCATATAACTAATACTTTATTTACTATTTTCTTTTTCAAATATCACTATTATTAGTTTGAAGTGATTAGTTTTTTTTGCCAGTGACTGTTTTCTCTGTTAACAACTATGGCCCGGTTTTGTGTTACACCCGATATTTATCAAAGATATCGAAGTTCCGCTTAATCAGGTTTTTAGAAGACAGTATTATCTTAAGTTTGTATAAGGATAACTAACTAGGAACTAGGAAGTTCCAGTGAAGTGTATCTTAATCCTTACACATGATAAGGCTGTGTGGTTGTTTTGTTTGCTACATCTCTATGCACATACTACTTCAATTTTAATTAAAGCTTGAAGTAGCGGAATACATTGTTACTGCTCCAATGCTAGGCTTTGTTGTTGTACTATGCATATTCCTATCCTATCTCTTGTTGAATGCACTAATGCACATTTAAAATAGATGGAAGTTTCGGTTGGGATAATGTCATTGTTTATAAACATTATATCTAACCCGATAAATATCGTTAGTATGAACTATACTATAATACACACTGAATCTACAACCTATTTTCCAGAGAAACGCTTTTGATTAACAAAACTTTATAGGTAAACAAACGTCTACTTATATTTAGTTTCGAACGCGGATTCAGAAACTTACGGCATTACGGAATGGTGGATTTATATCTGGTCTGAAAAAGAATCTCCATGGAGATCTTTTTGAATCTAGAAACCTATTGCGAATACAATGGGGTCCTATACCATAGTCATATTTTAACTATCTTAAATAAGAAGACGAAAATATACATAAATTAATGAGTATTAGTGAAAAAATTTTCTTTAAATATTGACTAGGTCACAAACTATAAGCGATTGAAGATGATTACTAATTGGGTATGACGCGTTAGGTACTAAGAATTTGATTGGTCGCCTGATTTTAAAAAGGAGATTCGCTCGTCTTTAGCGGTCACCTTTAAAAGAATATGAAATGTCATGTTGTTCCATAACCTAACAAAACATTTAACAAGTTTGTGTTTGATGAATTTGTTTAATTATAACATCTAGTAATATTAACAATAATAATATATTTATAATTAAATCATTTTGTAATATTAATTAAATTAATAATAATATTAGTTAAATTAATATTGAAACTTCAAAACAGGCCAACACTGGCGCCATCTGTCGTCATGCTTTGTGTAATAATATTGTCAAACTGTTTCAATGTTTTATAATTTATTAGGAAGAAAAGGTTATTATTTACGTTATTTATACTAATAATAATTTCTTCATGAATATAACGTATAAGTTTTTATTTACAAACATTTCAGCTATGCAAACATGAAAAAATTGTACCCTCTATAACTAACAGTTTGTCCCATTGTTTGTCGATCACTTGTTAGTACCTGCTACGTCACGCACAAATTCTTAAACTTTAAAAATTCATATCTCGCTTATTACGTAAAATTTTTAAGTCGCGTTTGCACTAAAATTCTTATTTTATCCTGTTCTTACAGAAAAAAATAAAATAAAAGAAAAATGGTATAGGACCCCATTAGTAATGAATAAGAAAACCCCACTACTCTACTCGGTTTGTTTTGACTGAATATGTATTCAGCATATCTAAACGTTATAAACCCAATATTTACTTCTGTATTTGTGATGGATAGCTGAAAATTTCCCTCTGGCAATTTTTTTATTAATTGGAAAATATCCTGGAAAATTCTTCAACAATAGCTTGCAGAAAAATTATCGTTTTGTTTTTCTTAAAAATTTTTGATTTGTAAAAAATACAATGTGGTGCTGCTTTGCTTGAGACTAGATACGACCTTTTATTTTATTTTTTTATATTAGCAATGTTCTTGTTGATTTTATTTACCCACGCAGTAATGAAAGTAATTTGGCTGTATATCCTGAAACTAAATATATAAAATGTAAATGAAAATTTGCTTTTAAAGTTAAAAAAATGAGAAAATATTTTCGACCAAATACGGTGTATTTTCCAATTTATTCGATTTGGGAATTTACCACACATCAAGCAATAACACAATTTCAAACAAATGAATATTTTGAAAGACTACATTTCAAGTGATATAGCAATTTATATTTTGTTATCATTTATTTGTGTACAAAATTCATATTCATCATGTAATTTTCAAAAAACTGTAGAATTCGACGAGTCTTTTATGTGACAGACTTTGATTAAGTATGTTAAGTCTGTTTACAAGAATTGATCAAACAACCTTATACCATTTTTTATATGAGACCTCGCATATTCAAAATATTTTGTAAGTAATAATTAAGATACACAGAAAAAATTATTTTTCAATGCTTAGTACCCAACCTACATTGGTATACCTATAGTTACCTATGTGAAATGCTCAGTGGTGGATTTACGAATAGGGACAGTAGGCACGTGCCTATGACGGCAAATTTTCGGGGACGGCATTTTTTTTTTAAATTAGAAATGTATAATTTTATATAAATTTGCCAAAGACGAGATAACATTTACATATCTGATCTCTGAAGTAAATTCACATAAAGTAAAGCTTTTTTGTAGGTATATTATTATTAATCCAATCGTTTGTTTTTCTGGTACTTAAGTAATGGAATATGTGCTCGATTTTCAACAAATGTCCAAGTAATTGAATTTATATTTCAGATATTATTTTGTGATCCTCGTTGTTATTATGCTATCGATAAATATATTGTAATTTTAATTTTTTATATTTCAACAACATGCGAAAAGTGGAAACAAGAAAAAATATATATTTTAAACTTTTCTCATTAATTATTTTACTGCTTTCTTAGAAATGTATTTTAATATTATGAAAAGGCGGCAAATTTCTGAAAAAGGCGTGCCCACGGGCGGAAAAACTGTTAATGCGCCCCTTGAAATACTACTGTGTCCCAGAATTTTAGAAATCAGAACCCACTGCCACTACAATCTATAAGTTCTATTAAATGCGTATATATACACGAATTTTGTAAGCTGACAAATAGTACCAATAAACTACATGATAAATGGAAATGATCAATTTCCATAAGTACGTTCCTACACAACGAATGACATAGCTCCAAGAGTAACAATCCATGAAATTTCATAAATAATCATAATCTATAATCGAGTGGGTTGTTCTTCATCCCGTACCAGCTGTTTTTCTTCTCTAGAAGTTTCCTGATAATATCATAAAAAGAAAGTAAAAGTTGTCAAAAATAAAAGTTGGATTGCCTGCCCTAAATTATATTGAAGAGGTAAAAGTTTTACCAACTGGTTCATTAATTACAAAGGACAAAGGTCATATTGTTTGCACTCTACAACTATTAATGACACCTCTCATAACACGGTGCTTATTCACATAATACTATGGCTGGTAGTGCGAGCTCGGTTTCAACTAAAACGTTGTTTTAAGAAACGTCAAATTTCATTATTTAATAACACAAATAAATAATATCAAATTTATCAAAATATGATTTTTAAGCAGAATATAGTTCGTATTCACACAAATATTTTTTAAAAAATCATTCTTTAAATATAAGGGTGAAATTAAATATTGAAATTTGAATTTGACATTTCTTAAAAAAGAGTTTTAATTAAAACCAAGGTCGCACTACCAGCCTATATGTTTCGTGGACTCGTAGTTCGCAGTAGTTAATATTTTGAATAAAATTTATGTTTTTTTACATTCGTACTTCCTTTTAATAAAAACTGTTAGTTTTAAACTACAATGATAATAATTGATTATACTTGCCGTCAAATAAATATGGAATGGAGATTTCTATTTTCTACACTGTTGCATTAGTCCATATTTATTTATACGGCGTGTATAGAATAATCAATCTATAAAATAACATAAAATTGATTTATTAAGTAGGTACCTAATTAAATTTTCTTTTAATCTTAGAAAGTAATTATGTACTCCGATTTATGATATACCTACATACATATGTGTATGGACCTATCTATGAGAAATTAGAAGACATTTAAAACTAATCGCGTATTTATTAGCAAAATGTGCATGGTCCACACTATAGCAAAAGCAACATTTCCATACGATAACTGGACGATTGTAGTGACGCTGATGTCTAATTTCCACAAAAAATTAATTACATTATTATCGGTATAAAAATATGGCAAGTTTTATATTGTTTTCTTTTATTTCTATTTAAAATTCAATTTCCTAGGAATTTAGTAGCCAGGTTATAAGTGTTATTAGTAATTATAGTGTTTAATATATTTAAGTGTTATGTAATCCACCATGAAAAAATTGCAGATGCTGTTTCTACTACATAAAACCTTAATAAGGAATATTAGCTATTAGCACAAAAGTAAATAAATCAGATAAAATATTTAAGTTATAAAGGAAAAAACTATTATGTTTATTTTTCACAGTTTATGTTTCCGCATCGTAATGTACCATGATATGAGCTGTGTAATAAAATACGTCATATACCTCCATCCATAAAATTCTCTCAAGCTACAAGATTTCTTACAATTTTATTTACCTTCAAGGCAGTTTTGTTGCGAGTATTTTTAAAACGCGGTTGCAGTTCAAGAGAAAATAAACTGATTTATACTTTTCTGTTTTGAAACGGGAGACAGTGGCACTGCAACTTCTTTTGGTGAAAAATATGTCAGGTTTTTGTTGTTTCATATTTTCTGTTCTTAGAGGTATTACTCACTTCATGTTTAGTTTTTATACATATTTTTCAATTTTCTTATTTCGAAACATGCAGAAAAATGATACAATATCTTCCTTAGACTGAAAAGATTTTTCATTTTTATTTTTACTGGAGCAATTTAGCGACTTTATTAGCACTTCGATGTATTGTGTTATTTGTCCGTGATTTCTATAGAATGAAATAAAGTGGTTCAGCTTGAAAAAATAAAATAAGAGAATATTCTTCTAAGAAATAATTTTTTCATATTCTTTAGTTCTTCAATAAGAACGTATTTATTTATATTATGAAGCATCTGTTCGTTATACAGGTTATGAATTTAAAAGTTGACCATAGGCATTTTCCATGGGAAATCAGTTTTTTCTTGTGCAAAACTTTCTATAGTCCGAAACGAGAGAATTTGGAACTAATCCGGGATCCGAAGTCATACTCCGAAATCATACTTATTGGTCGATGATGATGTATTGTGGCATTCAACTTAAAATTTGTGTGTGTGTATGTGTGTGTGTGTGTGTGTGTGTGTGTGTGTGTGTGTATGTGTGTGTGACGATTTTTTCGTCCACGATAACTCTTTTATCAAACTTCCAATAATTTCCATTTTCCGTATTTACGCTTTCTGCACTAATATAAAAAGTTGATTAGATTTTGGGTAAAATTAGATAACCGGAAGTGATACTTTATTTAAAGCATATGACAGTTTTTAATGAAAAACTGTATTAAAATAGAACCCAAAACTTTGAATTTTAGTATTTCAGCCTTTTATATCAAGTGACCAACATATTAATTTTTGGTTAAAATTGATAAACCTGAAGTGATACTTTACTTGAAACTGAACAGATGTACGTAAAAAATATAGATATTATGATATAATCAAAATTTTTCAAAATTAATATTTAAGATTTCTGTATTAATGAGAACGACAAATTAGATTTTTTCTAAAATTGATAAACCGGAAGTGGTACTTTATTTGAAGCTCATCAAATTTTTGAGGAAAAAATAAAATATAATCCAAATTTTTTTATTAAAGACTTTTCTATTTATTGGAACAACAAATTAGATTTGTACACGTATTGAATGATTTTTTTCATAATTGATAAGTAATAAATACCTATTAAAATTTACTTCTATAAATTCCTTAATCAAATCAGTTTCGAACTCCCGAACTATTACATATTTTTGACTCAGTATAACTTTTTTTTTTGCTTTTTATAAAATGTGAATATTATTAGATATTTCCATTATCATTACATATTTTGTAACTATAAATAGTTTCATCATTTTCGTGACTTTACGGTTTACATTTAGAGCACTTAGATGTATTAACTTTATTAACACGTCTCGTTTAATGTAAACAAAGTATCGTGTTTTGTGACCGTATTTTATGATGAATGAAGCAAGGCAGTTAAGCACGCAAATATGCACTACAACTTTGCAACCTTGAACTACAAAGTAGAAGTTGTTTCGTCTTCAGAGACAATTCCCTCGGCGGATTTATTCCATTATGCTTCAATTTGTTTCATTTCCGCCATTTTACGATTTCCATTTATTCTTGTTATGCATTCAATAAAGTAAATCACTCGCATTTGCAACTATAACTAGCTTTGCTACGAATGGAGCACAACTTAAAAGGCTCAAACATTGGAAATGTCTAATTCGAGATGGAAATTGATTTATTTCTGGCTAAGTATTCAAATTAGATACCGTACTTTAACAACAAATTTAAAAGTTAGTTTTTATTTACAATTTACATATCATGATATAAAAGTAGGTAATGATTTATTTATGAAGAAGGCTGACATTTACTTTATGGGATGTGAAATTTATATGAGGTCCCATGGCCTCGTGCCTAAGTGTCTGGTCGCGAACCTGGGGGTACCGGGTTCGATCCCGACCGACGCCAAATATTTCGAATTTAAAATGGCACAAAAGTGACCCCTGTGGTACACTCTCCACGCCAGCAATGAGTGGCCGTGAGGTGACGCCTGGTAAGCGCCCGCACGGTACAAATATGTCATCATCATTACCGGTATCTGCGATAAAGCAGATTGGCACACCCAGGAATGGGTAATATACCTTGATGATATATTTATTTTATTTTATTTAATTCGTAGATGGTCTTGATCGGACTTCTTTCAAAAAAATGATACTTCCGGTTATCCGATATACACTCAAAACTAATGAGCTCTTCCCACATTAGCATAGAATGGATTTACAAAATTTCAAATTTTTCTGATTGATAGTATTAGAGTAATCGTGTCCACATGATCCATACACACACACACACACACACATACACACACACCCATACACACACACCCATACACACACACCCATACACACACACCCATACACACACAAACACACACACACACACACACACGAACATCATCGTAAAATGTTATAATCGGATTTTAGGGATCTCAAAACATGCTTATCCATTTAAATCTGGATATGCGATTTTTAGCATGACTCCAATACCTCTCAGCAAGAGGTAAAAACTGCTTATTAAATTTTCTTATTAAACTTAAAGAAAACATCCCAATAATAATATTTTTAGTATAGTTATCTTTTGGTATAATTTGCTTGTTTAATCTTTAGTTAACAGTAAAATGTGTCACATGTTTATTAATTGAACATTTAACAGTATTTTATATCTCTTCCAATAAAAATGTTAGCAGTAGTGACTCCTACTCGAGCGGTGTACTAATTATGTATAGACATTCTCTATATATGAATTCTTTTTAAATAGAGCTTTCTAACTGTTTCTCTGTATTTTATAATTATGTCTATTGTAATAAATTTAATTATACCTACATAGCATACTTAAAGCAAAAAGCACTTCATCATAATATAAATCTATCTTTTATAATTACACAGAAACATTTGCGATGTCCAATTTGTAGAATATTTCCATGTTTAATCTTAATCTAATTAAAACAATAATAACCTTATCTCTGAATACTCATATTCCATATTATTATGTAGGTATGTATGTAGCTCTTGGAATAACGGTAAGCTTTATTTCACAAAAATTTCACATTCGGAGTTAAATCTAATATATCAAAACCGCAAGAATGAAACAGATTATATAACAAAGAACTAATTATAATTATTACAATGATTAAAAATAAATACATAAATTTTAAACTTTAAAACAGCAATCTACGCTACTTTCAGGTAACTTCGTAACTATTAGAAATTGAGAAAAATGTTTCATATACACATTTTTCATCGTCCAGAAAATGAGCTGTTTCTGATCACATTTTAGACAGGAAATTTCTTCTTTACTGAGCTAGCTCGAAAAATTGTCTATAAGGGATCAGAAAGTAACTTTACCGGTAAAGGTGAATGTTTCAATGACAATCAATTATTTATTTAGTTATTTCTTATTTACTCCCAATAAAAAATAAATTAATACCTAACCTATAATCTACAGCTCGCTCTGGAATATGCTTTCTCACCCAGTAAAGACACTCTCAGGTCAAGTTGGGCACAATATTTTTTTCGCGGTCCTGAAAAAAGAACAAATAAAAATATATAGGTTATGTATTATTTTATTTTCTACTTTATTCAGTTTCGCTCAATATTTTATTTGAATTGTTCAGTATTTTATGGTCAGTATAAATAATAATTTATTCAGTAAAAAATATTATTTGTTAATTTTTTTTTTCATATTTATTCAGTGACACTGTTCAGTAAAAACAAATGTGAGCCGTCGCTGGACGCTTGGCAGATGTGAAACGTCGAAATTAATTCGCATTGTCTACAGAATAAACTAAAATTACATTTTATTTTATTTTGTAGACAATGCAGATTTATACTGCTCCGATTTTTGCAAATATTATGTGTTGTGTTGTTGTGAACCGCTGTTGAAATTATGAAGCTCTGCGAGTCGAGACGGAGAGAGCCGACGAGTCATAGTCATAGAAGCCGTTCTTATCCCCGTATAGGCGTGCCAATAGATGTTTCGATGTTTCACATCAAAAAAATTTTTTTCAGTATTTTTGCATATTTGTTCAGTAAAAAAATTGTGAACAAATAACACAACAGTACATCGAAGTGCTAATAAAGTCGCTAAATTGCTCTAGTAAAAATGAGAAATCTTTTCAGTCTGAGGAAGACGTATCATTTTTCCGCGTGTTTCGAAATAAAGCTTCATTCACAACCACTTTGAAAAATTTGAATTTAGGAAATTTGAATTTAAAAAATTTGACATCATTCGCAATAAATAATTTTTAATAGCATTCACAACCACTTTCATAACCAAAAAATTAAAGAATAATAGTAAGAAGTTTATTTATATGTCAGCCATAGAATGTCAAATACTCAGCTAATATTGATATGGACGAGTAACGAGTAGGTAATGAACAAATTTAATATTGTAAATAACTATCACCTAATCACTAACTACATAAACAAATAATGACAAGTACCATGGCTCGCGAGATAAACTAATAACGTATAACCATGACCAACTAGCTTAAACAAGGACAGAAGATAGTAATTTCAATTTCAAGTTTGGAGCTTGCAAACTTCAAATTTTTCAAATTGAAATTGATTGTGAATGCTTATACATATATCCTATATGCAAACTTTAAATTTTTGAAAGTGAAATTGGTTGTGAATGATACTTTAGAAAATTGAAAAATATGTATAAAAACTAAACGTGAAGTGAGTAAAACCTCTAAGAGAAAATATGAAGCACAACAAAACCCTAAAATATTTTTCACCAAAAGAAGTTGCAATGACACTATCTCACGTTTCAAAATAGAAACATATAAATCATCAGTTTATTTGAAATCGTCACTAAAGTAAAATCCATATGGCGTCGCGTGGCAGTGTGCCTATAGTGTCTGGTTGCCAGTCTGGGGTCCGGGTTCCATCCTGGCCAGTGCAAACTTTTAATCGCACAAAAGTGATCTCTGTGGTGCACTCTCCACGCCAGCTACGAGTCCCCGTGAAGTGATGCCTGGTAATATATCGTCATCATTACCGACGTCTGCATGTATTGTAGATACTGGCACACCCAGTAATGGGTAATATGCCGTGATGATATATTTATTTATTTATTTAAGTAATCCATACGACGATTTCATGCAATAGCAGTGTTGCCAATCTTATGATAATTGCTAAGATAATTTGGGCATGTGTGTCGTACAATAGTAAATGTGTACGTAAAATGACAAAAATATGTACAAGAAGACTGAACTAAATAATTCCGATGACGAAGTTGAGATAAAACATAATTTTTAGTGTTCTTTACGATAACTTCAATGTCCGAGTTAAGCAACATTGACTGTCAGACTGACAGATTATTTTTAATCTAACCTATATTATAAATATTCCTCATATACTTTCACAATTTTTCGATTTCATATAAAATTTAATACAGACTAATAAAAACACACCCAATCCGGAATAACGAAATATTCAGATTACCGCGATTTTTCTTGTATTGTTAAAAAATTAAGTTAAGTGAGCAGTTTGTAATGATTTATTTAAATACATATATAAAATATAACACCATAATGTGTGTATAAATACATAATATCAGAAAATATGTTACATAATACATAATATTAGGACAAAAAATCTGTAATTTTAGTTTGTTTGATTCTTTTGTAGCTTAGAGTAAATGCCTGATCTCGTAGTCTTCTGAATTTACAACGTAGGTACGCATCCGTTTTACCGAAACTGTCCAGAATCCGGACTACAGAGTACATAGTACAAGTAAACACTGGAGTTCCTTTTTGTCACTCATATGGTTACATTCGTAATAAAAAATAGAACTCCAGTGCCTTGATACATAAATAACAATTATTTCCTCTTGAACTGCGCAAGCTGCGTTTTAAAAATACTCGCAACAAAACTACCGTGAAACCGTGAAATTAAATAAATTTGTAAGAAATCTTGTAGCTTGAGAAAATTTTCATCTTAGAGAATCCCACGATAACTAAGAAGTTGTGGAAGTGGAGATTGGTTTAAGTGTCTAAGACCATAGAATCACGAGTCCGCCATTTCTAACCTCAAATATTAGTTCAGCTAGTAGTTTCCGAACTTTTCTGGTAATCTTTTGCCTGACGACTCTAGAGACAGCCGAGAAATTCTTTTATTATTGTTTTTATATCTCCATCACACTTTCCTTTATTTCTGTAGTAACTTCATAGTATATTATTACGATGCGGAAACATAAACAGTGAAAAAAAAACAATAATTAAATATTTTATCTGATTAATTTACTTTTGTGCTAATACAAATATTCCTTTTTAAGTCATATATTTGAACGGTTTTATGCAGTAGAAAAAGTTTCTGCAAGTGTTCATGGCGGATTACGAAACACTTATATATAGTAAACACTATAATCACCAATATAACTTTCAGGTCTTTTTAAGAAAATTACTAGTACCTTTCATGACTTGAAAGTGTGTTTACTGGGCTCACAAGTTTCCAAAGCTCGCCTTGCTTGCTCACCCAGTAAAGTATCACTTTCAGATCTTGTTACGTAAATTGCTATTATTCTTCTTTTATAGTCTATTTACTGACGTAGACAAAATTTTGTTCGATCACTGTCTTTGTCAGTTTTTCTTCGATTTTAATACAAAATGGCCTCTCTCGGAAACAGTTAAAGATCAGGTCTATGTTGATTGCCTTTTTTTTACTAATTTTGGTCAGTAGGTACTATAATATGCTCTTAAAGTTTTACCCGAAGTTCGATAACATTCTACATAAATACAATTAATTATTCTACATCTTATAAATGGGGTCATCAAAAAAAGTAATTGAAATCTATGACACCTTATTTATTTATTTATATATACAATAAAGGTGCAGGGTTATTATATTGTTTTGGTTTGATTATTTAAACATTATTTATTACAGAAATAATAAGTGCAATATGTTTTACGTGTATTGAAAAATACATAATTTACTTACCTACTTTCAAACCTACTCCTGTGTGAGATTTATACTAAATAAGAAACCACACTGAATTATGTAAAACAGGATTCCTCCTATATTATAATTTCCCAACGTTTCCGTTAAGCAAATTAAATTGTCATAGTACACTCCTATACAGTTTCTGCGAAAAACCCACGGTTTATGTATATTTTCCTGAGCTGTTCGCATGTACCTACTTGTTAATAATGTACATAAATAATTACCGAACATTTTTCAATAAAAATAAACATTGTTTATTTAAAAATGAACTTAGAACGTATTAAGAATATGTTATTCGCAATACCTAGTTTTTTTAATGATTTTTGTTTATATTAATTATGAACGTATCGCAAAGAAAATTCATGGCAAGAAAATTAATCTCATGGAACCCAATTCCTGCAATAAATTTTCCACAATGAATTTGCCGGATTCGGGAATATAGCACTGTTTTGTATTAGAAAAAAAAAGTTAATTTAACGGTAGTCAATTTAAAGTTGCTGTGTGGCAATATACGTCCATATTAACAACGTATCTCTCTGACATACAAAATAATAGCATCGTAGAAAAAATGTGATGGGTCTTACCAGATTTTTTTTTTTTTGAAAATGTAGGCAAAGTTATTAATGTAGGTTCATATTTTACCTTCCAGATGTGCATAATATTTAAACTACGATTTTTTGCAATTTTCAATAATATTTAAATTTTCTCGTGTAACGATACATAGTGATGATGCGGTAGTACCACTGATCTCTATACATAACTGGATCGCGTATCCCATGTTAAGTTCTTGTGACTAATTGAACGTCGCCATATTTGAAAAAGTGTAGTCTCTCGGCCCATTTTCGGTGGGATATTCAAATTACTATTTGATAGATTTGAATTATATATATTCAGCAGGAAAGTAAGATATACAAAATACGGTATTTTTTTTTAATAATATTGCAAATATAATAATTTAATTAAAAATGATGAAAAAATATGGACACTTGTATGTATAATATTAATTTTTAAAGAAAAACAACACATGGATTATATATTTTTTTTTGTATAACATGGCAAATTATAAATGGAAAAATAATGATATACTAACCTACATGTGAAATGATCATTTTTCTTTACGTAACACTTTACGTAACACGACACACAAGCAGACTTATAAATGCCAAAAATTGTGGGTGCACTACCAAGTAAAACTTCTTCAGAATTGACTTTATTCAATAAATCCGTTGAGAAATGTTCAGCACATAATCTCATTGACGCAGTTGGCTTAAAATGCAATCCAAGATTCATATTTTGTACCTATTGATCTAATAAATCACGATTATTTAATGGAAACCTACAATATATCTCCAACGACGATTAGAAATAATTGTTATTAAAGTATAAATTCATGGTAGTACTACCCTCCAGTGGCCAAATCTGAAACTACCATTCAATATGTCACAATAATTTTTGCCTATAAGTATCTTTAATACATATTTAAACACATCATTATAATAAATCGAGAAGTTTTCCTGTTAATAATGATCAAACACACAGATAACTAAGAAGAACTTGACTTGACAACTTGTTTGGTTACATTTGACATATGACCTCCATTTAACATTTCACAAACCTATATACTCGTATATATACCTAGTATAGAACGAAAATGTAAAAAAGAATACATAATAAATACGATATTATTTATAACACAAAATTTAATAATTATAAATTATATTAACAACAATGGAAACGAAAAGTAAATGATATATCAGCTATATAATCTAACTTGGTCCTTGGGCGAACTATATATCCTGTCGTAAAAAAAAAAAACTTGTATCACATGGGCTCCTTTAGCTCGTAGAGCGTAGACTTGTGTCCACTGCATTTTTGTCGTGAAACTTTATTATTAACAAACATAACAAAATTATGAATAAAAAGTTTAATATTTTTGAGAAATATTGTATGTGAATAAAATAACTTGAAGTTACATTATCTACAAAAAAATGAACTATATTCTCAAATAAGTTTTTATTTTTTATTCAAATTGTATCTATAAATATTATATGTACTCGTATGTCTATTGTTGGAGTTATATTCGAGTAAACACGTTTTATGACCTAGCTTTGCGTAATTTGTATAATCGAAATGAAAACCACTACTGATCTTAGTGGTCATAAACAACTAAAAATGGCAGTACATCTACATATTTAGCTTCCGTGCATGTCGAGTAAAACTTGTTCACTTCACTCGAGATACATTGAAAACTCCGAGTAAAGTATGTAATTTGACTTTTCGAACGCTATTTATGGTAAAGATAGAGATAACTCTAAAATTTCCGAACGTGTACTGTTACTTAACTAAGAATTAATAATTAAATAAGTGCAGATAACAAGGTCTCTGAGGGTATCATTTTTATTTCCCACGAAAGTGTATTTCCTTTGACTATGAACATACAGTTTTTTTACAAAAAAAATCATAGATTATAATTAATTAGAAATAAACAAATAATAATTTAGGGCTCTATATCCTGCATAGACAGATATTAAAGCCTAAGTAACACAACTGTACCCGAATGACCACAATCAGGACAGATGAAGTCTGCTTTATCTTCAGGCGTGAGTCCTACGCATTGTTCGTTACTAAATAACTAATATCAAGCAAATGACAATAACCTCACTCTCTTTAAAATAACATACAAACGGTTGAACTTGCTGGTTTTCTTCAATCCAAATGAAATATATCATAAACAAAAATGGTATCACTCTTACCAATAGGGCACCTGCACGTGACGTTTCAACATGGCGGCCACCAGCTGATCTTGGTCAACCAAACCTTCAGTTTGCATTGTGTCTTACGGAGAAATATCGTGCCGTAAGCTTTTATTGTGTTTTTACGGCACTTATTGTTTTATTTGGGAAAAACTGATTAGAGTGTGTAAAAGTGAGTATATGAGGAGTGTTTTCCGTAAAAAATAAGTCAGGACATTCTTATTATTTAATGAGTTCCAGGTTATTAAATTAAACTAACCCAATCCTATTTTTTTGTGTATACTTTTATTGCATATAAAATAATTTAAACATAATCGGATAGGAACATATTGTATGAATATTTAAATATATGTAATTTTCTTTAATAATATATATAAAAAACATGAAAAAATATTTTTTAAATGACAGAATTACAAATTTTGAATGAAGTTTTTTTTTAGTAACAGGAAATATATATATATATATATTTGTGTCTGTTTCTCACAAAGGTTTAAAAATTAGATAGGTTATTATTGATTTCATATTGATTGTTAAAAGGCATTTATAATCCTCGTCAAAAAAATGTCAATGTATAAGGATCCACATTATGTATCCACTTAAATTTATCGATTTAACGTACTTTGGCTTCCAAAGATAAATTTTTAACGTATGAACTCAATAAGCTCATTTATATACAATAAAAATACACAATATGACAATAAGAAAAATAAACTCGAAGATAAATATATATATCTCAAATTTAATTTTCTTTATAAATTAAAAATATCTAATAATTCAATTTATTTTAATTTCAATATTCATGTTTTCATTTAAAAATACACATAAAAAAAACTTATACAAACTCAAATGAATATAATACAAGCTGATGCTACAAGCTACTTATTTCAATTTAATATTTTTTAAAATATATTTTTAAATAGGACTGCTTATCTTTAATTATGGCTAATTACATTTTAAAATAGCATGTATAAATTTAGGAAAAACTGAATTTCTTGCACAGAAAACACATTCGCTGCATAAGACGCAATGTTAAACTGAAGCTTGGTTGCCCGAGATCAGCTGATCATCCGCCATGTTGTGACGTAGGTGCAGGTGCCCTATTGGGTTGATATTGTTTATATACTTTTAGGTTTTAGGGCATCTTATATTTATCATTATTTTTTTGTGCAAATTAATATTCCACTTTGGAATTAAGTATAACAAACTGGCATTAAAATCTATGGGCCTAATTATTCTTAGGGACTTTATAACTCGGTGCGAGTAGACAAATAACTCGATTAACCTTGAAATCAGCTGCGATGGCTAGACGAATTATAAAAGATCAGGAATTATATCTGCGAAACAGATTAAGATTACTAACAAAATAAAATTCAACAGTTGTCAGTAATCTCACAACTATGGTAGTAGTAATAAAGAAATTGAGATTGTTTTAAATGGGTTTTGTGGAGAAGAATAAGAAATTTCACAAATGAGAAATGAGTTTAATGTTATTTTGTGTCACAAGAACAAAGCTATTTTTAATAGGGTATTATTAAGTCTTTTGTTTCTAAAAATACTTGTGTTAATTATATGCTGAACTAGTCCATTTGACAAATTTTTGCGTGTGTGGAATTTTTACAAATGCTTGTGCATTTAGCAGCATTTCCGTCCACTGGGTGTATTTTTCTCAGCATGATGGTACAGGCAGTCACGGAGCGTGTAGCCGACGAGATAACTCGCAGACTTGGTAGAAACGGGAAACTGCGATTACAGTCATCCGCCGCATTCCACAGCTCCAAGCACCAGCCCAAGCCACGCAAGCGATGCTGGTGTTTAGGAGAACCGCCTAGAATACATGGGAACACGTGCAGCTAGCCGACCGCTGTGGCAACTCAGGTGTAACACAAGAGAAATTATTTTTAAAGTGTTTTAAACATTGAGAAGTTAAGTGTTGGGCGTTTTCCATTTATATGAGTATTTTCGTTCAACTATGTTCACCACTTAACTCCCCTGTTTCACAATTATTTGTTCCATTTGGCTACCACTTTAAGCACCAACAAAATTTTTTGTTCATTCCATCGCGGGCTCACACGTGATCTATTTTCTGTGGTCAATCCTTTGGAATGTGAGTGTCACTGTGTTGGCGGCAATTTAATGTTAGTGTTCCGTGGATGTAACTATCAAACTGACATTTAAAAAGATAGGTTATTTCATTCGCTGTTTTTTGTTTTTCTGCATTTTTTGACTCTTTTAATGGCCTATTCTGTAACTCAATGGTTCATTTTTAAGTTAAAAAATGTATCCTATAGATATTGATTTGACAACTATTTTTTTCTTATACAGGGTTAGTTTTAGGAAATTATGTTCAATACAAAAGTTTTTTAAGAATTTTTTAAAAAAATGTTTTTCTTCAATTGTTTGTGAGTTACGCTTGTCCGCGTAATTTTTTTAAATGGGAACTGCAGTAAATATTTTGAAAGAAGTCCGATTAAGGCCATCTACGAATTGCATCTATGAATTAATATTTATGTGCTGTCAAATTTAGTAGTGTCTTTACTTAGTTTTTATGAGGGTACATAATATCTTGTGTACCTCATAAAAACTATGTAAACGACACTACTAAATTTGACAGCATAAAATCTTAATTCATAGATGCAATTCGTAGATGACCTTGATCGGACTTCTTTCAAAAATTGTACTGTACCTACTATTCGTAAATACTTGAACCGGCGTTTTTCCTTGTAAAAATATTATTAAAATAAATTGAAAAATACTGTTGTAAAGAGAAAAAAAAAACGCTCTATCAAATGGTAGAGTAAAATTAACAGGTTCTCATTTAAAAAAATTACGCGGACAAGCGTAACTCAAAAACAATTGAAGAAAAAAAAATTCAAGTATTCTCAAATGTAGATCAAAATTTCTTAAAAAACTTTTGTATTGAACATAATTTCCTAAAATGAATATTAACGACAATAAATCGCCGTCTCCATACTTTTAACTAACCCTATATCAGCATACTTGATTGGTTATATTTTGTAGCCAGTCGTTAAAAATTAACCACAGAATAAGCCTGTTAGTGTGTTATATTAATTATTCTTTTAATATTTACTGCTGCTTTGAACTTATTTATTGTGTCTGTGTTGTATTATATTATTTGTGTTTTGCTAAGATTATAGTTTAGATTTTGATTTTTAAAGTGAACCATAGCCCGTGCGGTGGGAGTTTGTTATAATTCCAATATTAGGCACATTTATTGCTCCATACTAGGGACGTCTTCGTACTTGCATCTTGCATCACATAATCTGTATCTATACGATCTAGGTTAAAAAAATAGTTTATATTATTAATACACTTTTACACTTTGTACCCGTGTCTATACATCCCACAATCCACAACACAAACTCTCACTACACGGGGCATGGTTTACTTAAAAAGTCAAAATCTAAACTACGATGTAGAAAAACACAAATACTATAATACGAGTACAATACAAACACAGTAAATATTAAATAAGTTCAAAGGTGCAGTAAAAATTAAATGAACAATAAACAAAAAAAGTCAAAAAATCTGATGTTATTAACACAATACCTCCCGCTTTTAAATTTTTATTAGTACATATTTACTAATCCTGCAAACTATATCAAGTTCCTCTGCAAATATCCATTACTTTACATGATCCATTTCGTTAATGTAAACTAATATTTGACACTTTGTTAACACGTGCTTATTCACAGCTGTTTGATTTTTAGTGCTGCAAAACATATCAAATTTATATCGGATCATCCTGTACATCTAATATTTATGTATGATGGAAAATATATTTTTATTAACCTTAATTCCATTAGACTCAATACAATCTTCTTAACGCGGTGTCATTATTAATTTTAATGTAATTGCTTCCTGACAGTGACATTTGTTTAAATATGTCAAAATTGTTATTAAAATATTATGTTTTTGTTTGACGCATAGGCAAGATGATGTACAAAAATAAATTATTTTATAATTTAAAATTTAGCTATTTCAAGTTATTTACTAAATGCTATTATCGTAGAATTGAAGATTGTACCATTAGGTATATCCAATTTTGATTAGTAAAAGTTGCTAAAACATTATATTGTTGACTTTATAATCAAAAAATTTTCAAAAGTGCTGGGATTTATAATAAGAACAACAAAGTCATTCACTCAAATCAAATCGTACAATCTGTTATACAATACATTAGTTAGACCACACTTAGAATATAATTCAATTATTTGGAACCCTTTTTATTATTTTAATATAAATACAATAGAAAACATTCAAAAAAAAATTTACAAGAATATTATATTATAGACTACAGATTCCATATGAATCATACACATGCAGATTAAAAGTTCTTGATATAACATCTTTAGTAAAGCGAAGAAAAATATATGATCAAATATTTTTATACAAAATAATACATAATAAAATTTTTGTCAGCGAGTTAATACAATATATGAAATTATTTGTACCACCTAGGTGTACTAGATCTCAAATCATGTTTCAAGTCGAAAATTGTGCCACAAATATTTATATAAACTCGCCATTCCATCGGATTACTGTTGCACACAATAATCTTTCTGCATCAATTGACATATTTAATGTTTGCTTCTCACTGAATAAAAAAATGTTAAATATTTACATAACCGAATCTCACGTTTAACTTTACTATATTGTTGTAAATTTCATTATTTGAGATAACTACACTGTCCTTTATACATCTGTGTTTATCCTTATTATATTATTGTAAATTTCTAATTTGTAAATAATTGTTTTTATGCATATGCATAATGGTGTATACACTTTTGTAAATTCGCGGGAACCTGTTTGGCCTAGGCTGTTGGTTCTCCTTAACTAAATAAATAAATAAATAAATTCAATGAATTTTTTACAAGAGAAACTGTTAAAAACTTGTATAAATGATACTTCCGGTTATCCGATATACACTAAAACTAATGAGCTCTTCCCACATTAGTATAGAATAGGTATACACAATTTCAAAATTTTCTGATTGATAGTATTTGAGTACGTTCTGCTCGACGTTCTGTTCATTTCTTAAAACAACTCGCAGTTTCCTATGTTGTACTTTCAAAATAAGGTATACCTACGTACTTGAATTTTTAATCTTATCCAGATACGAGTAGTATATGGGCGCATGAATATCTTTCCGGTAAGATTTTATGTGTTAATAGAAAGCAGAGCGTTGACTGCCAATAAGGGACAGTCCCGCTTAATCCCGGAATGTCTGTCTTGCAACCTTATTCAAAATGTATCAGATTTGTGGAGTTAGAGAAGTATAAAGTTAAACGATTCCCGTTAGGATTGCTGTTATCAGTGAACCATGCGGTATTTATGCTGTTATGAAAATGTATTCTGGAATATACGAGCATATATGCATATCTGCTATAAATTTAACGCCAATCATAGCATATGTGAAAACACGTGCAGACGACAGTATGCGTACTTCAAATGAGCAGGAACAGATTAATGATAGGTGGTCTGACTATAGGATTTGTAACAAAGAGCATAATTAATGACAGTTAATTAGGTATATAGGGGCCGAACATCAATACAATAAACGATAAATCGACAGTAAATGAAGGAATAAAGTTAGCATTTTGAGTGATTGGAAAAGGAGAAAACGTATGGACTGTAGACTAAGTAGACAATTATTATAATTCAATGTTGAAGGAGCTCTAGGGAAATTTTGGCGTACTCGAGTGCATTATGCTCTGTATAATATTTGTAACACAATACTCGTACAATAATTGGAAATATATGTTTCAATGTTTCTTGAAAGGGATACAATGATTAGATCAGTGGTTCTTAAACTTTTTCCTTGGCGACTTCGCAACCCAATAAATTGTAGCGACCCAACAAATTTGTGTTTTTCCAAATGAAATTGTTCAATATTTTATCCATTGTTACAATAATTTTTATTTTCATTCATACCTTTGCAGTAATTGGATACCATTCAAAAACGAAAATACAACAAAAGTGAATCTTAGTATAAAATTATTTTTAGTAGGTGTTTGCCAGTCTGTTTGTTAACGTAATGTTGAGAAAAACTGGATATATTTGATATAGTTTTCTTGGGGAAGGTTTAAGTATATAAAACATTAATTTATGATAAAATTATGCTGAGCAATGATGATTTTAGTAAATAAAGACGACAAACAAACCATTTTGCGATCACTTTCTTGGGTTACGATACGAACCGTTAAAGATATATTTAAAAATGTATAAATGAATTGAGTTCAAAAAAATCTACATAAAAGTCCGCGATAGTACATACATAGGGATATCTTTTATAGGGAGCCCACAAAATATTTTTATATTACTATATTTTACAGTAAAAACAAAATCCAAAAAAGTTTTGTTTAAATATGTATTATAAACAAACAGAAAAGTACAAATTCGAAGTCAAAGCAATAACTAGTTAACAGAGTAACAACTAAGTTACTTTTCTACATAAATAAATTGAAATATTTTATATCTACAGTTTTAGAGAATAAAATTCTGATTTTTTTTAATATTAATATTTTTAAATTTACGGCTATAGGGACCGAATAAGCTTAATTTAAATTTTAAAGACATGATAAAAACGGATATATTTATGTAGTATAAATTGTTTCCACAAATTAACGTTGAACTGTCAAATACGTTTTTGTGACATATTACCTACCTACTTAGATTTGACAGTTTAATCCGACATTCATTTTTTAAAACTGTTCGCTGAAATGAAAAATTTTGGCACTCAAAAATTCATAATTTTATTCTCTAAATTTCCATGTATGGAAAATCTTATAAAGTTTAACATGAATAATCTGTTTAAACGCCTATATCTCGGATACTCGTGCGTCACCTTATATAATATAAGTTATTTTTTAGGTTTTACTAAAGAAAAGAAACTATAATAATTAGTAAGCTACAGACAAAGAAATATTTCGGGGAACCATACCGAATTCAGCGCTGTTAGATAGCCGCTGCACCACTATATACGCTTGTGATCAAACACGTTCCTCTAACCAAAAATAAACACCTTAATAATAGATTAAACTGACGATTAATCGTAAAATGCTTGTAATCGGCGGTTATGATTAATCTAAATTGTAATCGTTACATCACTAGTTTTATTAAAATTAAAAGCTAGGTTGCTTATAATTTCTAAATATTGCAGTCACATGTTTTATATAATGGGCTACTTGCGTGGTACTGAAAATCCGATTTCTGTCACTATACGTAATGTTATATTGAAAACATATATAAAAATATATATATTTTTTTTAAATAATTATTTGTTTTTTACTAAATTAAGAAAGAAATTTTTCTGTGACGTCTTTATATTGAACTGGAGGGGAAGCATGTTTAAGAATGTTATCAATAGATGGCATGGCGTGCGAGAAAGTTTTAATTTGAATTTGACAGTTCATTTTTCTCTCTCTCTGGTCTCTCAAATACATTAATTACTTAATAAATAAACAGATAGGTAGTTACTTGTAATTTAAAATATCGATACCAAAAAAATAAACTAAAATACTAACCTCCAAACTATTATTGAAACGTCAAACAGGTGATCTACATTACCCGCACAAACATACCATTACTATGGGATGGCACCACGCTATGACTTTACGACTATTCATTGGTGCGGCGTAATTCTACGTCATACATGGCGGGAAATCAAATAATCAAATTTCATTATTTTTTTTCTGGCTAATTAATAAAAATTTTGTCAAAAGAAAAAATTAGGGTAGCAAGTTTTTACCTTCTCTTCAAAAATATTAAATAAAAAAAGGTACGCAAGTAACCCATTACTAATACCTATGTGTATATTTAAGTAATAATGACAGTCAAAAAAATATAAATGTTTTTTTAAATTTTTATAATGGAACAATGAATAATTTACGAGTAGGGATGAAAAAGTTATATAAGAAGAGAAAATCAATCTTTTTTGGTGACAATTCACGCACAAATTTTTGCATATTCATCATTCAGAGTAATCAACATTATTCACATTCAATTGCCTTTTCCTCGACAATATTCTATTCATATAAAATTTAATAAATTCATTCACTTTTAAATTTATAAATAAATTCCTACAGTAAAATCATTTCTACTTAAAAAATTTAAATGTAAAATAAATCTTATTTGACTAATATTAAAATATGAACTTATAGAATACTTTATCAATGAAATATTTTTTTATAAATTTGCATTTGTTAAGAAATAAACGTATACTTCACTATCACAAAATAATTTTGAATTAATATAACAATAAGATTTTAGAAAAGAAAATATAAGCAATATACAGAATGTAACAGAAATAAGTACATTAAATTTAACCAGTAATACAGAGCTCGTCGAGAGCAACAATATTTCTTAGTAACTTTTTTTTGTAAACCTTCTAGATACTGTGTTAAAAATCTTCAAAGTTTTGTAAAAAAATTCATTAGGTACCTGCCTAAAAATACTAAAATAAATTTGAGAATTTAAACAAATGTTGCTCTCGACGAGTTCTGTCAATGTCACTTTTTTCTGTTTCACCAGTAGGTATATGTATGTCTCGGAAATGGAAATATTTTTTTCCAAGAAATAAATTGGGATTTCGAAAAAACTAACTAAGAAATATTGGTGCTCTTGATGAATTCTATCCAATGGTTAA
The DNA here is from genome assembly GCA_943142095.1 of Ophonus ardosiacus. Taxonomy (NCBI): domain Eukaryota; kingdom Metazoa; phylum Arthropoda; class Insecta; order Coleoptera; family Carabidae; genus Ophonus; species Ophonus ardosiacus. The sequence continues at coordinate 16,389,242 of OW964823.1, forward strand.
ATTTGATGTACTTATTTCTGTTACATCCAGTATGTGTATACAAAAGACAATATAAATATTTGCCAGTATTGGTAATTGGCTGGACAGGAACCTCAATTTTTACCGGGAAATTACTCATTCAAACAGCCTTTTTCTCAAAAATAATCTACTGAAAATGGGTCATATATGTCCAGGATAAACGTTGGATACCCAGTGGTAAATAAATGTAGTAAATATGATCAGCCTTTGCCCCAATCACGTAATAGCCCTTAAACCAAAATAATCCTATTTTCCCTAAAATCTTCAAAAAAAATTAGAATCTAATTTTTATATAATTAGATACACCGTCCTTTTAAAAGGACAGTAGGTTTATTTGGGTTGTGCAGATTCCAAATTTTGAAACCCCAGGTCGATATCTTTTTTCCTTCTTCAGATATTTACATTTAAAACTTTTATTAATTTTTGGTTCATAACCCAAAAATAGATGTATGTATGTACAAATCTGGCGCCTTCACCATGCGATTCTGCAGGCAAAATTACAGGAATACACCAACTTTCAAATTTTTGAACGGTGGACACAATTACTAGAGCAAAATATCTGAAAATGTCCAAAATCTGAAAAGCCTGGTATAATTATGCAACTTTGCCAGTAAAAGAGACGTAAACATGCGGTTTGAAAATTTGGAATCAGCGCGCTGATACGTATCTACAAGTAAAAAGTACTTGTATATGAATTGTAAGGAGGGACCCGGCACACTGGGAAATCTCTCAAATTCACGTTGGCCACTCCGGGCCTCTATAAGTGTTTATTGAAATGAATAAAAATTCGGCAATAATTATTTAAATTTTACTCATGTTTTTTTTTTTTTTTCAGGTAAGTCTACTGAAACCTTGCATTCTTTCTTCTTATCTGTTGGTAAGCTTTTTTTTCTTAAAATAAAATGTTACTTACTCGCATGAATGTAAATAGATTATTGAATTTTTACTTAACTTTTCCAAGATGAAAATGTCTGGTCTTAAAGATTAAAAATTACATGAGTGAGAGATAATGTGTTGGCCACATTAGATTTTCATGGCTAACACGACGAAGAAGTAATTTTATAAAATTTTAAATTCTATTAGCCGGGTAACAAAACTTGCAATATAAAATGTGATTATTGAAATGGATGCATAATTTAATTATCTACATTTATTTGAAGCATTGTTGCTTAATATTAATAAGCCATTAATGCAAAAGGAAAAGCTATTTTCCCATGTTAAATTTATATGGCCCGTTTTTCGAGTTACATCCAGTATACATATAGTTATGTTTGTGGTTTCGGGGTTCAAACAACTACATCGATCATTCCACGATCAATCATACTTACTCGCTTGGGTTTTACCATTTCCATATGTTCTCTTAATCTATTTCTGATATTCGACTACCGTGTACTGCTTTGGTTACGTAATTAAAGGCCATCCCATATATTGACACAGGCCATTTAAACACGTATTGATTGCGGAAGGAGTCCCTACTTGAGTCCTTGGCCTACAAGAAAAACTAAGAAATAAAAGGAAGAAGAACTAATGCACCTAATTAATTTCAGTGACAACCTATCGACACGATGAGGGACATATTCTCTATAAATTTTATCTAAGTTTGAAGAACCCTCTTACGAAAAATGAGACAAAAATTCCCTAATTATTATCTCAATTTATTATATAATATATTCTTCTCTTTTAAATATATATATATATATATATATATATATATATATATATATATATATATATATATATATAAACAGTAATAATTCACTTATTAGATATTTAGTTGTATTGAATTTTAACAATGTGCAAAAGAGTATTTCACTATTTCACATAAATATTTTACAATTTTGAAGAAAACAACTTCTTATAATCGCCACTACAATTGCCAATCGTGTGAATGTGTGAACATATTTTGGATCACGTGTATTCTGCTCATAAACACGCGATCACATCACGCGATTGTTCGTTGATAATATTGATATCTATTTACACCACGAATGTATCTCTCAGATAATCTGTACTTGTTTGGGTTCTCTCTTCTCTCTTCTTATACCGAAGTGACGACTACGTCCCAACATTTATACGTAATACCAAAACATTAATAATTATTTTACCTTAGCATTCTTTATTTAGTTAGTTACAATTATATTGTTGCAAGAAAAGAAAAATTATGCGTTTATGTTTTTATATGTATGCATATAACTGACGAGAATAATATATTATGTGGCAAGTGTGTGAAGCTGATATTTTTACATGAGGGTGGAGATGTAAAATAGGATTCACACACGTGTTACATACTATACTTGTTCTACGACCTTGCAATAAAATATATTTTTTCTTCACATTGTCATTCTTACGGGTGTTTAACAGCTTTGTTTTATTAAAATACAATTCAGTTTGTAATATTTGAAGTAATGAACGGTGCGTGAAGAACACTTCACGCACAGTGTACAAAAAATCAAACTTCACACTTAAAAATTGATACGTGAAGTACTCACTTCACGCATGGGAGTAGAAAAAATATATATTCAGGGCAATTTTGTAATAATAAAGCAACATTTTTAATGAACTGGTCTATTTTCTGAAGTACTTTTGTACAATTTCTCAAAACGAGTCAGTTAATTGAATTTTTGTGGTGGTTGGTGAGTTTTTAATGAATAAGCACGTTTTAGCGTCCCTAGAATACGAATTTACTATTTTTAAGATGTCTGTATATATGTATGTGTGTCCGTGTGTATGTGTCCGAGTATGTGTGTGTATATGTGTGTGTGTCTCTGTGTGTGTGTGTGTCCGTGTGTGTGTGTATGTGTGTCCGTGTGTAACAAATTTTTCTCCGACGATAACTCCAATACTACAATTTTAAAAATTATAATTCTTTCGTATTCCTCATATAAAACGCAGTTAAATATTATTTTTTTTCACATTTTATGTTATTATAAATGTGCAACAAGACAAATGACATTTCTTTCTGTATTTTTCTCACTTGAAATAGGTATAGTTTCGGTAGCAGGTAAAATAACGTGAGCACTATATATATTTCTATTTAGAGAGGCTTTCTGGAATCGCCTACGGTTTGCTTTACACGGTAAAATGACACTCTTCTGCGAATTGGATTCGTAATACTATTACCTACTTTAATATTGAAGTATGCAGTGATGTGTTTCTAAAATATTTTAATTCAAATTGCAAATTTTAAATTACATCTCATGACTAAAACTATTTGCGTGGGATTCCGTTCCATCCATAAAAATTGCTTCAGTCTTGTTGAACATAATGAAGTATGATTATTATAATTTACCTAACGGTCCTATAGAAAAGATCCAGTTACTTATTGACGTCACCATCCACATCTCGCCGTATTTGTGCATGTTATCCAATGACGTCACGTGTGAGTTGTGAAGGCTTAGACGAGCAGAATTAATGAACATAAGCGTTAATTGAATTAGTTTGGAAAAATGAAACCACTCGTCTCGAAGCGTGCGTGAATCGAAGTGAAGTTATGATCAATCAGCGAAGAATGCGCTTTACATTTTCACGTGCAGTGGCGTGCCGAAAGATTTCATCTGGGGTTAAACGATGGAATTTAGACACTACGAGCTTGAGCGCACTGCGGTTATTGACTATGTGGAATTTAATAAGTAAGATAGTGCGATGACTAGAATAGAAAGTGCTTTTTAATGTTGATTTTTTCTTTTGCGTTGATCCTAGAAGATGGTGAAATTGCAGAAAACTATCCTCACTTCTGAACTTTTTGTATCCTATTCATTTTCACATCCATTCATCAGGAAAAAATAGTTGAACATAACCTAACATGCACAAAACGCACGCCTAAAGGGACTTTTATTTTTACCGGGAATCCTAGCGACCGGCCACGTTATATTAGAGTAAAGCAGCCAATTTTGGCAATGTTTAACGTCTTCTAATTCTAAGTGGTGTTAACATATTTAAATATTTAGTGTAAAATCTAGTGCACATATGTTCTCTTTACATCTTTAGGTTAAAAAGATTTAGGGCCGGTTTTATAAAGAAATTTAATCTTCACTTTAAATTTAGTTGTGAAGTAAATTTTATGGATTGAACAAATTCGAATCAGTTTCTCAGTTCTTATAAAATTTAAATCATTGCTGTCAAAACAAACGGTTTTTTTTTTCTTTTCATTAAGAGCATTGCCGGTCGCTGGGCGAAATCAGTTTTGTAGCTAGTATGACGCTAGTGCAGACAAACTTCTTACGTTCTCCACTACTTTTAAGATTGCTAAGTTTATTTCTCTCTATCTACTTTTATATATGTTTGTCCTTGTTTAAAGCATAAAGGGAAAACTCAGCCCGTGTTGTGAAGCAAATTGTTGGAGTGAGAGAGGACATGTGTGTAGTAGAGGGGGAACATATTCTCCTAACACTTTCTCCTCCATAGTCTATCGTTCCGATATCTAAAATAAGCGGCAAAAAGGGGTTTAGTAAAAATCAAATCACAGCTAAACTAAAAGAGATAATTTAGATTTTTTTCACAGACTTACTACTAAAGGTGGGCGCTATGGGGGTGACCCAAACATTTTTTGTATAAAGTACAGTTATTGTGTTAAAAATAAATTTTAAAATAGCCATTTTTATGATGTTTTTTGAACTAAATTTAAATGCAATAGAAATTAATAATTATGCAAAATAATTGGTGAGCCCCATGCATTGATCTATCTACTATACAATGGTATCAAGTTTGAAGTTATAACTTAATATTTACGAGTGTAGTTTGATTTCTACTAAAGTGCTGTTTAGCGTAGCACCGGCAATCACCTTAAATTTACTATTTTATTATTTTAAATTGTCAAAGATTTACGATAAAATAAATTATATTTAAATTTAATTTAATTTACTCTTTTAATAAATCTTAGGCTATTCATATTGCTCGAAATAATCAAAAACAAGTGAAACATCAGAAAAACGTCAAAATATGTGTTTTTCTAAACAAAGGCGGCACAAAATATCACGGTAAATTGATAATGCTTGAAAGTTTCATAATGTGGATAAATTAATATCTGCTAATTAGGTTAATTTTTAATGAAAATACATTTTCGGGAATAAGACATTAATGTAAAGCTAATTGAAATTACTTTTAAAATATGTAACAATATATAAATTATTCCATTTAACGATGATTGAGAATGGCACATTCAAATATATGAAAAAGGTAATTTCAGTTTGTTGGTAGTGGAAGAGGACACAATCCAAGGTCAAAGTAATGATGTTGAGCCCTCTGAGAATACAGAAGAACATATAGACGGTTCCGTTGAATCAGATTTATTATTTTCCAAAAACGGAAATGAAATTTAGATATCGGCTCCTGCCTCTGTGCGTATAGGAAGACGCAGTAAAAAGGACGTATTCAATGAGTATAAAGGACCTTTGCTCATCACATGGGCCTGAAAGGCCCAAGTAGTAACAAACGTGTGCAGTATTTTCCCGCAAGCATAGGGTTAAGTTCATCCCCAGCTTTATAATTTAAAATTTAAACAGTACCTATACGTCTAAAATTGATAATGAAGGTAATAGCCATTTTTCTTTTTTTATCACTCTGTATGTCAAAATCCAATTAATTGTTAATTTGAGTAATGGTATACGAATATGAAATGTTAGTTAGTTTAAATTGAGAAGCCTTTAATAGTATAATACGAACCAAGAAGGAAAGGGTTTCAATATTGGCGAGTCCGAATTCTTAAGTGGCCATCCCAATCTCCGGACTTAAATCCAACAGAGAATTTATGGCAAGAGTTAAAAATGCGTGTGGATAAAGAAAAACACTCCAACAAGAGTGAATTATGGAATCATTTGGAAATTGAATGGCAAAACAATTTACCACAGAACTGTATTACAAATTTAATAAAATCAATGCAGTGATTGCTTCAAGAGAAATGCCGACCAAGTATTAATATAGAATACAAAATTACAAGTCCGAAAAGATTGTACCATTTTTTTTACTTCTGGCCCAATACTTTTGAACAACAACATAAACTACCATATATTGTTATCACGTAAGTTTATTTGTTTTTAGTTCATAATTTGAAAATATTTTATGCACAAATACATATGTTTATTAATATATATATAATCTGTAACCCTTTTAGTACCTTTCGTTGTCAGGGTTTATTAATATAACTGTTTCATTTCTTTATCACCTTTACTATAGGTATATGATATAGTGTAAAAATATGAGTGGCCCAAAACTTTTGCATGCAACTGTATATTATTAACATTAACCCGATTTTGGAAAATGAATTCATAAAATATATTTTTTGTTCATAATGGCGTTAACCTCGAAATTGTATTTCCTGTTTTAATCTACCAGACATGATTACATACAACTGTCCAGCGTTGTCCATTCGGAAAAACTACGCAGATTAAATTTTTTATTTATCTTTTCTATTAACACCGGATGAGCTTAGAGCGCTGCGATAAATTAATATCGGTAAAAACTAAAAACATGTACCTCTGTACATAATAGTAGGTTAAATTAAATTTTGTTGTATTTTCTTTGTAATATTATTCAAAGATCGAAGACCACAGTGTACGTAAAATAAGATATGTAGTTGTATGTTGTAGGGTACGTCAGAATATAAGTGTAACGATTAAGTAAATATATAATTTATCTACTGTCTGCTTTCAAAATAAATACATCAAGCTTATAATTATTAATTTTGTGTCAATATTTATATTTAACAAAAATTTATTTCAATTTGAATTATATTTTCCTGGATTTCCAATATTTTATATAAATAAATAAATAAATAAATAACAAAACCAATGCATTAATACTGTTTGTATTATTTATTGTGATATATTTGCAGCATAGATAAATTAAAATTATGTTTACAGGACAGAAAATAATAAAAATAAGTATATTTAATTTAAGCAGTGACAAAACTCGTCGATAACAACAATGGCTGGTAGCACAATCCTTGTTATAACTAAAATACTTTTTTAAAAAAGTCAAATTCCAATTTCAATATTTAATGTCGCCATTACGTTTAAAACGATTTAAAAAAATGTTTGAATATAAACTATTGTCTGCTTTAAAACCATATTTTAATCAATTTGATATTATTTGTTATTATTATTAAATAATGAAATTTGACATTTTTTGAAACAGCGTTTTAGTTTAAACAAGGCTTGTGCTACCAGCCAATATTTCGTAGTAGGTAACTTTTTTTCGAAATTTCAATTTATTTTTTTGGGGAAAAAGTACAATTTCAATTTCGAGACATGTACAGGGGTGTATAATTACATTAAATTTAACCAGTGACACTAGTCGAGGACAACAATATTTCTTTTTTTTTTCGAAATCTCATTTCTTTTAAGCAGATAATGACATTTGTGATAAAAATTTGATGATTTTTCACACAATATCAAGAGTAGAGATGCTTTCGGGCCGGGCCGAGCCGGGCTTTGAGGTTTGGATCGACTCGGACCAAAAATAAAAATTACCGGCCCGACTCGAAGATCGACTCGACAAAAAAATTAGCTAGCCCGGCTCGAAAATTGACTCAAATCGGACCGGGCCGGGCCAAAGCTCGAAATTGGGTGCATCCGGCATTCCTAATGTTGATTTTTATGTTAAAGCGAAATGTTTAACTTTTTTCGTGCCAAACTTATAAAAAACCTCTACATTCTTATAACTTTCAACATTAGTTAACATAAATAGTTAAAAAAGAGACCCTTCTAGTGTAAGTTTGTTATAAAAATTACAGAACTACAGCCGTTCGAAAATTTAAACAACTTTTTCACAAATCTTATATAAAAAAAATATAATTTACATAAGAATTTTTTATCTAACTTTGTTTCTGCTCAAAAATAGGACAAGAAATCATTATGGTAGGAACAAAAATCACTTTTATTTAAGTATACGAGTAATAACAATAATAATAGCAACATCACAATATAATTATTATGCTTTAATGAATAACCTTGAATTCTTGAAGTAAAATAATACGTTTTTATTTATTATATGTGAAGTTTGTTGTTATTAAATCATTTTGATCCTTTTTAACTTCATCTATTTTCCTTAAAATATTAAGGAAACTGTGCATTTGATTGAACCATAAGATTTTTCGGGCCGGCCCGAAAAGCTCGAATTTTCGGGCCGGGCCAAAATCAAAAGTCCGACTCGCCTCGATTTTTGAAAATGATTAGCCCGATTCGGCCCGATGAAAAATATTTTCGGCCCGGCTCGATGATCGGCTCGAAATCGAGGCGGACTTCAGGCCGGGCCGGGCCAAAGCTCGAAATCGAGTGCATCTCTAATCAAGAGGTTTACAAAAAAAGTTACAGTGTTACTTTAAACAAGTTGTGTAACCAATTTTAGATGTTCATGGAGTGGTTTCCTCAGTGTAATAATAGCATGTTATAATTACTAATAAATGGGTTACATTAATTATAAACATTCGGCTAAACTTCAGTAAGTATACTACCACCTTTCCTATTATTACGAATTTTATGTTCTGCGCAAGTTTGTTATCAATTTAAAACGCGGCAGCTATATTTATTTCTGTTGCATGTTACATCCTGTATTGTGGAACATCTAGGAGATCTATACAAGAAAGAACAAGATAGTGTACTAGGACGGGACGTCCATATTTCAATTCTCAGATTAAGTTGACACCATTGGATTTCAGAAAAAAAAAGTTTCTCTAAATGTATGTCTTTGAGAAGCCAATATTCTTTTGTTTTACCAAATATTCTCGTAGGCTTCTTATAATAATAAATATAATTATATTCAAGAAGAGGGTACGTAGAAAACTGATATGTGAGTAATTTTAATCCGTAACTGTATTAAATATCGCATAATCTGGGTCGCATTTTCGCCTTCAAAGGTCTAAAGCACAATGTTCTATTGAGACTCCAACTTATTTTAATTTAACTTTTTTTGTTGACTTTACAATAAAGGATATAATTATAGCCCAAGAATGGTGAACTTTATTCATCAGTTCTTTAATACAAGTTCTTGTAATTTGAGAATTTTTTTGTTTTGATTTAGTAGAAAAATAAAATAAATATACTGCCAAATAGATATTTTTGACCTTGTTATTTACAAATAATAACTGTAAAAAATAAAGGTTTGATAGTCCAAAAATATTTATTACAAGAATTTCATCAATATTTGCATATTAGCTTTTTGCAAAGAATCGATAATAAAACATATACACCTAAGATATTTACGAAAATTCTACCAGTGAACTGTTACCGGTATATATCGGTAAACTGTTCATCAGGTTACAGCTACCGGGATAGATATTTTAAGAACGCAAGTGGTAAACGGGGTAGATTTATAATCTATGAAAAGCAGTTGATAGATGGAACAGATTTGAAATTTTATGTAGTTAAACGTTATCTCGTCTCATCTTCCGGTTCCAATTTCGCTTGGCATCTCTACCTTTTTTTGAGGGTAGATTCTTCATTTACCGCATTTACCATCTGAATTATTCGATCCACAAATCATGGATCCGGTAGATGGATTTGGTAGATATGGTACAATTTTTTAACACGGTAACTATTAACCACTTGTGTTTTCGAACGCAGTCGGTGAATGCGGTATTTACCGGTAGAATTTTCGTAAATGCCTATAGTGCGCATTTCGATTACGTTTTTGTAGTTTTTAGACGAAATTAAAATATGTGAAATGACCATTTTCCTAGGTATACACGTAATGTTAAATTTGGATTTTATAAATTAAATTATGTGGTTCCGCGGCCGCGTGCCTGGCACAAAAGTGACCCCTCTGGTGCACTCTCCAGCTATGAGTGCCCGTGAGGTGACGCCTGGTAAGAGCCCACACGGTAAAATATATCGTCATCATTACCAATGTCTACATGTGTTATAGATACTGGCACACCCAGAAATGGGTAATTTATTTATTTATTTATTTATTTATAAATTAAATTACATGCTGTGTATGAATTTGAAATTTAAAATAATACATTTAAAAGATTTATTTTAAATTGTATCTAACTTTGACGCAACATACATTTTTTATAGTTTTAGTATTTTCTGCGCCAGAATTAGGAATCATTATTTCAAGAAATAAAACTTTCGTGCATTTCTATTTGTAAATAAGTAAAAAATATCTTGATACAATCTGTTATAGATAGCAACATGCTCAGATATATTACTAATCATTATTCTAAACTAAAAGCTTAATGGATTTATGTTTAAATACGTGTAATAATTAACCAACACCCACAAATCATCTGAGATACACATACACAACATCAACATTGCCGACAGATCCGCTTCTACCTTCCGGTGTTATCGGCTTGACCACAGCTCTTCCCATCTCGTTAGCAATCAGGTTAGACTAACAGGATTCTGGGCACGTGTATCCCTTTGTGCGTGAGTAAACGCTATCAATGGAAGTGCCCTATATTCTCCATATGCCCCATTGTTAAATGGATTGGATTGAATCTGAACGTATGGGATGATGCCAGTGTCGGATTACAGCGTAGAGTGATAGAGTGTGCGGTCTAGGCTGTAGACGCAACAGGCTCGTTTGTATCTTTGACATCGAAATTGAAGCCATCAATAATCGATAATTAAATATGTAGGTAAGGAAAAAAATCATTATTTTGCAAACTTGTTACAATGCCATTTGATGCATATACTGATTCATAGGCCGATATTTTTTTTTTAGTAAATTGATAGCAAAAATAATTATAGTAAGAATTACTGCCAAGAAATTGATCCCGACAAATATTAATCGCTACGTAAATAATGGCAGTTAAAACTAAATGCGGAGAAGTATATTGAATAGAAACTTGATAGCAATTATAATATCGAATATCGATAAGGAAAGAAAATTAAAGAATATTATAAAAGATAAATTAAATAAATATATAAAGAAGGAAAGACTTATTACCCATTTCTGGGTGTGCCGTGCGCATATTATATTGAATATTTATATTTTTATTCACATAATATATCGATAATACGATATCGATATGTTTATATAGTTGAGAGTGTTTACCACGCGTCACCTCACAAACAAAACTGTTGTAGAGAAAGCAGTATATAACTACCTTTTGTACTATTGAAAATTAGAAATAATTTTCCCGTTTCAAAAACGAACTCGAGCCAATCAAATCACAACCGATCCCCTAACGTTGACGAATATTTGGTATTGTTATACAGCTTATCTGTTAACTATACCTACCTAACGCGTTAAATACAGCGAATTTTTTTACGAACTTGTAGAAAAATTTTGAATTTGTAATACGATATCCACGCTAGAATTATTGAGAATAATACAAATGGTTGATATTTTATTGAATATTATTTTAAATGTCTTCAACAATAAAGCATTTTCAGCCGTATTCATAGAACTGAGATAGACATAGTTTAACTTTGATTTACTTAGACTAGGTTAAAAGAGATCTAAAAATGGTTATTCATAGTCAAACTTAGACCTGATTTAAACCTGGTCTAAGTAAATCGAAGTTAAACCATTCTATCTAGTCGGCTATGCCCATACACTACACTGCTCATGCGTAGTGAATACAATTTTGACATTTGTGATCACAGCTGTTGTTGACTCGGCTGATTTCTTACAACTAAAACTTTTTATTTATTGTTAACAACGACATTAATACAATTAATTTTTACCTTGATTGCGGTAACACACATTGATGGTTTTAGTACATCAGGATTTGCAAGGGAATATGGAAATAAAAATGAAATGCTTCTGGATATGATGTAAATTTAGACGAACATAATTTGCAGTTTCCCAAAAATAACGCTCAAACTACTTCCAAAAATAAAATATTAATATCAGAACCAATAGATCCAATTTAATATTTAAACTGGAATATGAAATGAAAAATAAATTACATTAAATGAAGAATATGAACTTTTTATGATAAAATATTACTGGATTGCAGTCAAATATTCATTTATTTTAATCGAATTGTTTCGTACAACACATGCAACTTCATCAGATGAGACTTCTTAAAAATTGTTCAAAAATTGAATACATTTAACAGTAATACATAACACTGTCGCTTACATAATATAAAACATAATATTTTATATATTAAAATTCCTTCAATATAGTTCACTCTTTCGTCCATTGGTATATTATGCAGTATTATTATTGTCCGAATATGAGCTTTGATGCAGTAGCTTTAGCTGGATGAAGCACAAAAATCAATATAAATTATGGTGTGATCATAATTGTTTTAAAAAGAGAAGCGATAGCACTTGATAACTCCAAATCCAATGCGAATCATTGTACTTTGGGAAAACTATGTAAGCTTGCTAAAACAGATTGTTGTGGGAGAATCTTGTAAATTTATTTCAAGCTGACTTAAAAAACTGGCATATTAATTTTAACTTAGAAACTATCAAAGTTGCCAAATTATAAATCATGATTCGAAAATGTTCTCTGGTTATTTCCCTATTTTACTCACAACGATACATTAAAAAATTGCTTAACAAAGTTATAATCAAATTTTCATTTCATTTAAGAATAATCTAAAAATCAAAACGTAACAAATTCTCGAACAAAAATTCAACATAAGAAATTGCATATTTCTAATATTTAGTAGGTATAAGATTAAGATTACTTAATCCTCCACTGGATGGCACTAAACACTTCTTTGGTGAATTGTTTCACTGCTATGGCAGGAATGAAGTCCAGATTCCTAATCGACATGGTAATGTAGGTAACGGGCAAATGGGTGACCTATTTCAAGCGATAGATTATTACGATAGGGAGTGATTGAAAGCAATTTGCTAATGTGAAGAAGATAACTACTCTAAATGGTATAGTCTTATTCACGAAAGATGACTATTCATGGTCGTCTAGTAGCAGATAAATAACCACTAAATTATATACACAGAGGAGTGCAATGCAACATGTAATGTATGATGTATCATGTATGAATAATTCGGTTTATCTGTAGTTTCTGCTCGCATATGAAGTAAATTAATTAGATTTTGGACCATTTAATTGTGTATAAAGTACCAGAAATAATATTGCCATGCGATAGAGCAATAACATTTTTTCATTTAAAAATTAAATTTTCCATTAGTAAAAACAATGTTTAATAATAAATGAATTGAAGTTTTAGTGCGAAAGTGATGTCATTGTCGCTGATGCCACTTATTATTTAATTTTTTAATTTAATTTTAATTTCATTATTATGTTTATAAAAATAAACAATTTTTGGGATATTTGAATAAAAGTCCTGGATTGAAGTCAATGATAATTTATTTGAAAATCGGCCTCTACCGGTTTCGGCAACTCATTTGCCTTCTTCAGGAGCTATAAAGGCAAAAGATTTGATTGACTTTTAATTAAAAAATGAATTAAATGTAATTTGTCTACACACCGTAGTAATTTGTTAAAAAATTACTATTTTTACCTACAATATTTTATTTAAAGTATAATTTATAACACAATTTTTTACTATAATCTTAATATTTTCAACCCTGATATCGTACGTTGGCAATAATAAAAAGATCGCGATCGGTATATAAAATCAAACACCTTCCTAAAATTATTATGTTAAATAAAAATTGAATTTTTTTCTTATTGTACTTCTAAATGAAGTAAAACAGTAAATTTGAAAATGTCTGTTTCAACTTTTAAAGAATTTTTGTTATTATGCCCTGAATGTGAACTTGCACAATAGTGTAAAATTTAATTTTGGTTAAAAAGTTTTGAAGTATAATTTTCCATTGTTAAAAGTTTGAATAGGTACTGCGAACTTCAATTTAAACTTTTAATAAATAGGGGTCATTGTATTCATTATTACGACGGGTATTACCAATTTCACCAATAGAAGTAAACAAGTTGATTTTTTGGTGAATTCACATTCCTCGAGCGTATTACTTATAAAATCTGGCCAAATTTCATGCATTTGAGCACCCCTACACAATAAATTACATTCACAGTTCATTTAGAAAATTCGTACCTCAAGAAAATCGAGGATATGAAGAAATCGTACCAGTAGACATCCACAAAGACAGAACTAAATTTGTCTTCATTTTTAGTGCAATTTACTATTTTTCTTGCATTTTTATTAAACATTAAAAGTGCGGTTTGGTTGACAGGTAACAGTTCATAAAATATCACTTTTATCGCATGTTGTTGCTATAGCAACCGTTCAATAAACGCATAGCAACCGTGCAACAAACACATATCTACATAATTTGATGGCGATAACTTTTATAACAGATATCAAAATAATCACTAAATTATAATTCTAAAATCGGCACCAAAACAGATTTACAGCTTCGGCAGTATTCATTGCCGATGCGAAGCGAAACTGATGTAAATCTAGTATTTTAGTGCCCAGTTAAACAAAGAACTATTTTGAAAACGGGTCATCTTTTCGCTAGAAAAAATTAAGCTGCGGACACCTGTACACTGATTTTTTGTTTTTTGTTTAACATATTTCTATTCAATATTGGACTTTTTTAATTGAAAAAACTCTTTCTTCAAAAACAGCATTTAAATAATTGTTTTTAGCTACTCTTGTAAAATGTTATAAATTAGAGTTTAATCATTTACCTATCCAGTAGATCGGAGTCACCAATACTTAATTTTAAATGCTTATTTTACGAACAGTACTATATCGAAAACAAATATCGTAAGAAATCCAACAATGTTGTTAAAATTTCGATATGCATTTTCTGTTAAATACTCGTTTAAAATGAAATGCCTGCGGAAAGCTAAACATAAATATAAGAGTTATTTTTAGCATGAGTGATTAAAGATTTATTTAATCCAAAACCGGAAATTTTAGCACAGGAGGCTTGGAGTGGCCTATAATTTCCGTGAGTGGATAATCAGTTTTTAATCTTGTACGGATAACAAAATTACACCTACCCTTACGTACTTTTTAAATGCTTCATTTTTATTTATAATTTTCTTTTTTTAAACTTATGCAGTTATATGGGGTCCCGTGGTCGCGTGCCTGAGTGTCTGGTCGCGAACCCGGGAGAACCGGGTTCGATCCCGACAAACGCCAAATATTTTCAATGCACCCCTGTGGTGCACTCTCCACACCAGCTATGAGTGCCCGTGAGGTGACGCCTGATAAGCGCCCACACGGTAAAATATATCGTCATCATTACCGATATCTACATGTGTTGTAGATACTGGCACACCCAGAAATGGGTAATATGCCGTGATGATATATTTATTTATTTATTTATTTATTTATTTATTTTTATTTGCAGTTACCAAGACAGACTCGTTCATATTTTCTTTTGTGTGCTATGAATTTATATTTTTTAAATTTTATTCACTAGTAATTTATTATTATTAGAAATTTATTGAAAAATCAATATTCGACTGTGTTAGGATGGAGGTAGATACAGGAAAGTAAGAAATCTTCGGACTTTCAGTCAATTAATAAAATTTATTCACGCCGACGTTTCGACTATAATATAGTCTTCTTCAGGGCTAGAATGGTCAGTTGAAAAAAGGGAACCACATGTGGATAATATAACATACAGCACGGACAATTAAAAAAATAAATAAATAAATATGAATAAATAAATAAATAGTTAAAACCAACATATCACAGAGAGAAATTCGTCTAAAATTAAAAAACTTGTCTTTGATGAGTGCAATATTTATGGAACTACAAATAACTAGTAACGTGTGTAATATAACATACAGCACGGACAATTAAAAAAAAAAAATAATAAATATGAATAAATAAATAAATAGTTAAAACCAACATATCACAGAGAGAAATTCGTCTAAAATTAAAAAACTTGTAAATATTGCACTCATCAAAGACAAGTTTTTTAATTTTAGACGAATTTCTCTCTGTAATATGTTGGTTTTAACTATTTATTTATTTATTCATATTTATTTATTTATTTTTTTAATTGTCCGTGCTGTATGTTATATTATCCACATGTGGTTTCCTTTTTTCAACTGACCATTCTAGCCCTGAAGAAGACTATAGTATAGTCGAAACGTCGGCGTGAATAAATTTTATTAATTGACTGAAAGTCCGAAGATTTCTTACTTTCCTGTATCTACCTCCATTAGAAATTTATATTTAGGTACATTCATTAACTTAAGCAAAGTGAGATGTAGGAACAATAAATATATCATGTAGGTATTTTTACTCATTGTTGGATACCCGAAAGTGCTATAATGGTAGGGGATTTGCTTCAAAGTCGAGAATCTCGTTACCAGCTCTCGTACGGTTTTTGTGTTTACCACAGAACCCACTTAGTGGGATGAGTAATTGACCTCGTCAATTTCAAACTCGGATTGTCAAAACCACACTAGTCACTTGGTGAACTCGGTCACGCTTCACATTGGAATTAGACAATAGGTATTTAACTTTCAGAAGCAATTTGGTTAATTTATCGAATCGATTTTTGACTGTTTCAATTTATTAGATTTATTATTTACATTTCTTTTCACTTAATCAACTACCCAGCCAAGAAAAAACTCACTTCCCATTTACACATCAGTATTTTGCAAAATAAACTATCAATAAATATGGTATTTTGTTAGTTAACTTTTGGTTAGGTTAAGTCTATTTATTTAAAATACTAACCCAATAAATTGCATTCGAATAATTGCCTTTTGCAATTCAAAGAAAATTTATGAAGGCAGCATAATTTTCTAAATTTTATTCCGGTTTTACAAATAATTTATATATTGACCTACTTTTAGATTAAATAAATCTATACTCTATTTGAAATATCGAAAGAATTTTGACAGTTAATTGGGGAGACGGGGGGAGTTTGTTTAGAGTCTGTTTTACAGTAAAACCACAGAATAGACATATACAGAAGCGACACTCCTTGTCTACACCATTGTCGTTGCGATTTGATGTTTATGAACTTGAACTTTAAATTTGTTGGCAAATTTACGCGCGAAATTTAAATTGTTTTAAATGGTAAAAGAAAAATTAGAACACAAAAGTACTAAAATTTTAATTTTATTAACGAATTAAGAAGAAATAAAATAAACACATAATTATGTTTTTATTGAACAAATACGTGAATTTTACAAATTCAATACAATGCAGAATTTTCTATATCTTAGAAGTGGGAAACACAAACGTCAGATTCAATGAATATGTCCCAAATATCCTTCTCCATCAAACCTTCTCTTCCTCAGGCCTTGAGCCACATTTTACACCTATATTTATTAAGTGAATATACATTTTGCATGATATGGAAGTCGTTTTGCATTACTTATATTTATGGATCTTTCGGAAACGAAAAAAACTTACATTTCGCTTTCTCCATTTTTCAAATCTATTTATACACGCCCCAATTCTGTAATAAAGTTGTTAAGACGTAGCAACATTGCTATAGCAAATAACCAATAATAATAGCGAAAACTAAATAAAATATGAAAATGACAGACTTTACATTTGTTTCTATTGGTTATAATTTTTAGCAACGTTGCTAAGACTTAACAACTTCCTTACAGAATTGGGGTGACAGTCTTTATAAGAACAAACAAGTCCTCCCTATTTTACTTTCTTTATTTTATCCATTTCATTAGAAATCAACACCACTTCTAAAATTCACAAACAGTTCACAAAATGACATATGTCAAAAGTGAGAAGACTTGTTTGGTTTGCTTGAATTAGCCATAACCCTAAAATACATGGGCATGACAAGCTGAGACAACAGTTCCTCCAGAATATGTAAAATCCGATTTTATCCGATTAGCCCTTTAAATTTGTTGGCATACTCTTTCTCCCTCTAATTTTCGTTTCTCTCTCTGACTGTCGCTTCTGTATGAATTTCTATTCTGTGGTAAAACGATATTTAAAAAGAAGCGCCAATTGAAAATACCGTAAGAAAATAAATACAGGGAAATAGCTAGGTAAAACTTAAAAAAAAAAACTACAATACAACAAATACTGCGCAGCACGTACAAAGAATGAAATCGTAATTGACAAATGTTTGAATTGTGTTTGTGTAAACCTCGCTAGACTTCACCGCATAGCAACCAATAGAATCACAAGAATATATCAAAATTATTTATATATACCAAACAGAGAATAAATGTACAAATGAAATGCGATACTCTGACTTACATATTTTTATTATAAAGGAATGAAAACTTATAGTTCGTTATATTTACAATCAATTTTTATAGATATCAAGCGATTAACATGTATTTAAACAAAATTAACAAGAATATGAATAAAACAAAATGTTGTTCGTCGCCAGAGGTCATATCTTGAACGTCAGGTGGAGTGACGGACTGATTTACATATATAAATATCAATCCTCGTACCTGCACCATTGAGGGCGCTGAATAGTCGTCACCTCACAGACTCGCAAAGCCCTCGTTGTAAAAACACCACACCTAAAAACTCGGTGAGTACAATGAATTTGAATTCACTTTTACGTAATTTGAGATTTTATCCATCTTTATTATTAAAGAATTACTTTAGCACTAGCATCGAGATTTCAATAGATACAGTGTCATTTTATAAGTAGATGTTGGCAATCTTGATAATATTTTCGTGATTTTCTAAACAGTAGGAAAAATGTTGTTTATGATACGTGTCGAAAAAGATTACGTGCACGTGCCAATTTTCACACTCGGTAAGCCTCAAGCATTCACGTAATGTCTTTTTTTTGACACTTGATATAAAAATAACTGTTGACGTGGGGATTCGACGTTACTTACCTCAAATTTGCTTTGACGTTCACATAATTAGCCCTTAATCTGTAAGTATTAAATTTATTAAAAGTGTAGGAGAACGATTACAGTTAAAGTTTTTATTTATTCAGTAATTGGGTACTGGTTTCGGAATAATTGTCCATCATCAGCCCTCTAAAAGGCAAAAAATATACAAAATATTATGTTTGAAATGTAAAAATATAACAATGAAAATTGGAAAAACGTGTGCTTAAAAAGCTTTTTTCTATTCCCATGCGTGAAGTGAGTACTTCACGTATCAATTTTTATGTGTGAAGTTTGATTTTTTGCACACTGTGCGTGAAGTAGCACTTCACGCACCATTCATTATTTTAAATATTACAAACTGAATTGTATTTTAATAAAACAAAGCTGTTAAACACCCGTAACGTTGGTAACCATGGTTACACAAGTCGATAATACAGAGGCTTTACGTTAAAAGAATGACAATGTGAAGAAAAAATCTATTTTATTGCAAGGTCGTAGAAAAAGTATAGTATGTAACACGTGTGTGAAGCCTATTTTACATTCGGGTGGTTTGCAACACTCGCCTTCGGCTCGTAAAAATTTCAGCTTTACACACTTGCCACATAATATACTATTTTTTTTTAATTTTCTTACCGTCAAATTATAAAATGAAGAAAAACATTTTTTTTCTCACTTTTTCATAAAAAAAATTTAAGCGCATGTTTTTCCACTTTTTATATTTCAAACATAATATTTTGTATATTTTTTTGTCTTTAGAGGGCTAATGATGTACAATTATTCCGAAACTAGTACCCAATTACTGAATAAATAAAAACCTTTACTGTAATCGTTATCCTACTCGTGTATTCCAATTCTACTGTATCATGAACGCTTTTATTAATCAATTAAATTTATTATTGACCTTCCATGGATTAGCCGGAAAATCGATGAAAAATTCCAGAACTCCAAACCGAGCCGTGTAATAAGAAGAATAAGTAAAATCGGGGTCAGCTATTCTTACCTTGACCGAGTCAGTAGATTTAAATGAGTATAATATTTTTTTCTTATATTATGCTATGCTGGGTTTTATATTTAGAAGCAGATTGCGCGGGTGTTTGTAGGAATAGAATTAAATCAATAAAGTTTTCGCCTGTAGATGTCATGTGGCTTAATCTATAGATCTTTTTTTGTCGTCCCCTTTCTTAAATTCTTTTGTACAAGCTCTGCTAAAGACGGAGTGATGACACCTGAACTCTTATTAAACGGATTTTTTCCTCTTCATTTAACGAGATTGTAAAGATAAAAGTAAAGATGAAAATATATTTCACGTTCCCGGGAATTTAGCTTAGAATGAGAGTAAAGTAAAATATACATTAAACTTGCAGCCGCGAAAAACGGAATTTGAAGAATTCAAAATAATAATTACAGAAGATTTTTTACTTTCTTTCCACGTATTTATATTTTTAACATTGTAGGGCCGAGCAGGCTACACAGCAGCGAAATGTTGGATGGGTTCGCTCAGCAACAAAAATCATACTGCGGTTCGATGCGCCCGGCACCCTTACACCGAAAGGTACTAAAAGGGTTACAGATTATATATAACATTGGAAGGCAAAAGAAAATGTGGCGTTGAAGTAATATTTAAATGAGTTAATTTTACAAATATAGTCATACTTCATGAAAAATTACCGCTGTCTGAAATACTCGTATATGAAGAAATTATTAATGAAATACGTAAAATTCCTGCTCGGTGTGTTACGGAAGTTCACCAAACCAGAAAATGAATGAATGAAAATTCTTTCGACTCATATAGTTATATTAGGATGTGATATCTCTGTTAGAACAGAATTAAAAGCACAGCTAGAGATGCATTCGGGCCGGGCCGGACCGTGCTTTGAAGTTTGGATCTACTCGGCCCGAAAATAAAAATTTCCGGCCCGATTCGAAGATCGACTCGACAAAAAATTAACTGGCCTGGCTCGAAAATTGACCTGAAATCGGGCCGGCATTCCTATATTTAAATTTTTATGTGAGGCGAAATGTTTAACTTTTTTCGTGTCAAACTTAAAAAAAAACCTCTACATCCTTATAACGTTCAACATTAGTTAACATAAGATGTTAAAAAAAGAGACACTTCTATTGTATTTGTTATAAAAATTACTGACCTACGAGTATTTGACACTTTGTTTACCAAAGGGGTTCGAAAATTTAAACAACTTTTTCACAAATCTTATACAAAAAAAACTGATGTGGCCAACACATGACCTCCCGCCAATTCCATGTTTAAAATAGCAGTGAGCTTTAAGTAAAGTATCATTACCGGTTAATCGTTTGTAAATAAAATCTAATTTGTTGTCCAATAAATAGAAAAGTCTGTAATACGAAATTTTGGATTGTTTTATTGTTTTTCCTCAAAAATTTGTTAGAGCTCCAAATTAAGTACTACATCCGATTTATCATATATGGTTAAAATCTAATATGTTGTTTCAAATTATATATGAGTTTTAAATACCAAATTTGAGAAGTTTTGTATCATATTTTAATAGGCTTTAAGGAAAAATAGTCACACACGTACATTCTTATAAAAATCAGCATCATCTTCTAGGTGCTCTAAAACGCAACCTTTGTAAATTCTTCGCCGTACATAATCCATTTCGTAAATGTGTAGTTGTAAATTAATATTAATTTATAGTGCTGCAAAAATAGCAATTAGCAAATTTAAATCAGATCATCCTGTTCATCTAACATTTATGTATGATGGAAAATATATTATTTTTACAAACCTTAATAAAATATTTTACTATTATATTCTCATTAACACAGTTTCATTATAAATTTTAATATAATTGCTGCCTGTCAGTGACATTTGTTTAAATATGTCAAACCTGTCATTAAAATTATGATTTTGTTTGACGCATAGGATAGGTGATACATGGAAATAAATTATATTATATATTCATATTTAAAGTTATTTAGAGTTATTTACTAAATGTTATTATCGTAGAATTGAAGATTAAACCATTATATTTCATTTTAATTAGTAAAAGTTGCTAAAAAATTATATTCAATGAATTTTTTACAAGAAAAACTGTTAAAAGCTTGTATAAATGATACTTCCGGTTATCCGATATACACTAAAAACTAATGAGCTCTTCCCATATTAGTATAGAATGGGTATACAGAATTTCAATTTTTTCTGATAGATAGTATTTGAGTAATCGTGTCCACATGATCCACACACACAGACACACACACACACACACAGACACACACACACACAGACACACAGACACACACACATACATACCTACAGACATCATTGTAAAAATGTTAAAATCGGATTCTGGGGACATCAAAACGTGCTTATTATATAAAATCTCTATATGCTATTTTTAGCACGATCCCTATACCTCCCTTACCTAGGGTAGCGGGAGGTAAAAATATCATTTACATAATGATTTTTATCTAACTTTTCTGTTTCTGTCAAAAATAAGACAAGAAATCAAATATAATAATAAACCTTTCTTCACATTTTTTTTTTATTTTCAAAATGTACATTTCGATTGCAATGCAATCATCGTCAGTTGTACTACAATAATATAATAAACATAATATTTATAAATATGTCAAAATTATTTCAAATTTTTATGTCAGTCACAATATTATTATATTTGATTTAATTTATATCTTCACATATACTCAAATAATAAGACAAGAAATAATTATGATAGGAAAAATATCACTTTTACTTAAGTGTGCCAGTAGTTACAGTCGTAATATCACAATAGCATTATTATGCTTTAGTGAATAAGCTTGAATTCTTGAAGTAAAATAACATTTTTATTTGTTAAGATATGAAGTATAAAGTTATTAAATCATTTTGATCCTTTTTAACTCCTTACATTTTCATTAACATATTAAGGAAACTATACATTTGATTGAACAATAGGATTTTTAGGGCCGGCCCGAAAAGTTCGAATTTTCGGGCCTTGCCAAAATCAGAAGTCCGACTTGCCTCAACTTTTGCAAATGATTAGCCCGATTCGGCCCGATAAAAAAATATCTTCGGCCCGGCTCGATGATCGATTCGAAATCGAGGCGGGCTCCGGGCCGGGCCGGGCCAAAGCTCGAAATCGAGTGCATCTCTACACAGCGATTTAATTAAATATGAAGCTAACTGCATAATGAGATAGTTGTTATTGAAATAAAAATGAAGAATGAAGAATTTATTTCCTTTGCCCACTTTTAAAGTAACACTGTATCTATTAAAATCTCTTCACTATTGGCTGAGAATGTATGTATGTAAATATTTTTATTTATATGTATTTTGACAATGATATAGAAATCTCTTTGTAACTTATTAGTGCTGCACAGTTGTTATTGTGCTCTATGATTTTTTTTTTTTTCTCAAATAACGACACGCCGCTAAAATCGTCTCCTAATAGGAAAATTTTTGTCTAATTTAACCAATTTTGTATCTTTTATAGTCCTTGAGATTCACATGCAGGGCTATCTTTACATTAATTTTGTATTTTTTTTTTTTTATTCTATCTTGTCCATCGCTCGACAAAAAGTTTTATGGTCGATCTATGAGTTTGAGCATCCCTGATCTACAGTATGTGCATTATGGTGTTTGAGTCAAAACCTATTATCATTTTAGTTCGAGTGTAATATCAATAAGTGTAAATGTTGACATACATTTATTCCTATACGAACGTATATGAAATAGAATACTTTGTTTACTGTGTCGGCGACAAGCACTGCAACACATAACATAATTACATTTATGTCCGTCATAAACTGTGATATTTCTCCTTATTTACTTCGCTGATAATACCATAAACATATTATTTGATTCGAGGAAATTATTATCGTTTATTTCCGTAAATCAGTCATGTCACTGAAAACGTTATTTATGTTTTAATCAATACCCACTTTGCCAACCCTTGTGTGCGTGACAAAACTAAACGGTTAGGTGTTACGTCCTGTTTTAGAGTTGAGGATTTCGATACGTAAAAAATTGATATTCTACATAATCATGTCACGACATTTGAACATTTTGAATAAAAGTAAAGTAATATTAGTTTCAGATTTCCGCTTCCGGGAGCAGGGTACTTCTAACGAAAAACTTGTAGAGTTGAATAGGCTCTTAATTTTTATATAATTAGAAAATATCGTGCCAGTATTTTCATTATTTTTAAATTAGCTGTCTCTTAAAAATGTCAGTGTTTCGCCCAAGTTATAGTCATTTACTCGTATATCGGCTGGCCACTGAAAGGGGGGACCCCTATTAACTTCTTTATTTATAAAGATAACTAATTAAAAATTTGTATGCGTATACTTAATATATGTGGCATAAAATTATAGAAGAATTTCATGTAATTTTAAGATGTTAGTAACTCGATACCCTATTATCAGCAAAAACCTTGTAATATATGATATGAAAGAGAATTTTATGTTCAATTCAGAATTTGTACCCGCGTTATCCTATTTTTAACAGAATCAGAAAATGAAAATTTGTAGGAAAGAGTTGACAAAAATTATTTAAAAATCTTCCATCCACTTATTCAGGTTTATTTTTTGAGTAATTTAATTTTTTTTCATAGACTGTTATTTTGGTTTTTTAACATAACTTCTTGAAAGTTTATCCTAGGTATAAAAAATGTAAGAAATCTTTTTTGTTTAGAAAATGTTGAGTTTTAATTTTGTATTCTTGTAAGATTTTGATACGGGCAATTTTTTTGAGAAAATGACCAAAAACCTAAATATCCCACTATTTTTACGAACTGACGGGAGGTTCCATAGTCCAATTTCCAGAAACTTTTGATATGTTGTTCAGAGCATTTTTCTGGGCAGGATTCCGCGTGAACATCTTTTTTGCAATTTTTTGAGATTGGGGGTGTTTTTCAGTCGATTTCCGGGACTACTAAATAATTAATTCTTTGTCAAGTATGTACTTTCATACATATTTTATATTAGCCCAAATAAAGCAACCTTCTATTAAAAGAACACTACATAGGTAGATGTCTACAAATCACATCTTATAGGTTTCAGTTTTACAGATGGACTTTTTAACATTAAAAAAATGTATTTTGGGTTTAAGTGGGTTTTTAAACAAAATTTGTTTGAAAAATTAAGAATTTGAAATGATGATGCTGTTGTAACAAACAATAGAAGAGTGATATGAGCTGACATGGTTGGTTTTGCAAAACCCAATTCAATCTGATACCGGTGTAGTCACGCAAGTGTTGTTTCTTTAGGAGATACTTCACTCCTTGAACATTAGGCTGAGAGGATGCGTCGGTTCTAATATTTTTCAATCTCATCTTACACGTCTGTATCAAATCAGTGCCGACTTTACAGAAATGCAGCACTTAGGACAGAGAAAAACGAATTACTGTAAATGTTACATTGTTTATTTTTAAATATTTTTATAGCAGGATTTTTCACTTTATGAAAAATTGGATTCACAAATCCATTTGCTTTATATAAAATCCAGCGAGAGCTTCATTTATTTAGGTTTCCATGGCAGCAAAATACAATGTTATACGTAGTAAAATAAAAATGGGTTGCACGTATTTCATCACAGTTTAATTCCACATCCATACAGTTTTTGTAATATTTGTTGTTATGAAATTTCTATAAAAGTTATAAACTTTTTATCAAGGTAATAAAAATAATATGGTATGACTTTTCAAATTAGTTTTGATATAGTCTTTTCAAATTTATTAAAATTAAAATCTTATTAGGTCAATATTAAATTTTTTGTGATATACATCCAACTGAGACAATTATAGAAATAAATAATTACAATAATAATATTAAATTCTCTCTCGATTAAGAATTAAGCAACAAAATAAACTATCTCGATCTAATCATCTTCAAATAAAGGCAATTATAATGTACACTTCGAGCATATACTGACTAGAGGCCGCCTTACGGTGTTTCTTGTGATCGGAACATATGCGGAAGCCGTGGTGTATTGCGGGCTGCGTATTGAAGCCGTGGTGTATTGCGGACTGCGTATTATCTTAATATTTGCACTACCTTTCTTACAAAGTAATAACTAATTTCTGCTTTTGAAATATGTAAATCACCTTTATTTCCAATAAATTTCAGTCTCTTTACTCTTACGTCATTATTAACAGGAAATCTAAAAGTTACACTTTGTTTAATATATTATTTGTAAAAAAAATCCCAGTTACATATGAAACGAAATATCCTTACTTTCTTTGTATTTTTCATTACAATTTGATATACTCCGAGATATACTCACAAAGTGCACGCAAAAAATAACGTTAACTTACAGTAAAATGACAAGTAGTGACATATAACACAACAAAACACTGTCCACAATACACCATGACTTCCAGCCCCCCGCCTACATATCTTCCGATCACAACAACCTATGCATTGGTATAGGAAATTACTTCTCTAGTCAGTATACTCGTATGCTCAAAGAATGTACATCGTAAACCAACAAAAACTGATAATATAATACACGCCTCAGGGCATTCCAAACAACTTAAATTCGCAGTCCTTAGAAGTTCACTTCATCGTCCTGAGACTATACACGGTTAATAAGATACACAAAGACAAAATATATGAAAAATAAAAATAATACACCAAAATACAGGCAATAAACAATGTAAATTCACATACATTGTTAAATCAACACATATTATTACTACACTATTTAAAAATTACAACATAAAATTCGCTTGGGGCTACTTGCGTACCTTTTTTTTATTTAATATTTTTGAAGAGCAGGTAAAAACTTGTTACCCATATTTTTTCTTTTGACAAAATTTTCATTAATTAGCCAGAAAAAAAAAAATAATGAAATTTGATTATTTGAATTCCCGCCATGTATGACGTAGAATTACGCCGCACCAATGAATGGCCGTACAGCCAAAGCGTTTGTTTGTACGGGTAATGTAGATATCCTGTTTGACGTTTCAACTATAGTTTGGAGGTTATTATTTTAGTTTGTTTTTTTGGTATCGATATTTTAAATTACATGTAACTACCTATGTGTTTATTTGTGAAGTAATTAACATATTTGAGAACCCAGAGAGAGAAAAATGAACTAATGTCAAATTCAAATTAAAACTTTCTCGCACGCCATGCCATCTGTACGTTACATTTATAAACATGGTTTCCTTCTCCGGTTGAATATAATCACAGACAATTTTATTTCTTAATTTACTAAAAAAAAAACAACTAATGTTTTAAAAATAAAATTTATATTTTTATATATGTTTTCAACATAACATTACATACGTATACTGATAGAAATCGGATTTTCAGTATCACGCAAGTAGCCCATTCAAAGATGATATGAAGAACACATTAAAAATATTAAAAGTGACTGTAACCCACTTAGGGCCAGTTGTACAATCTCCGGTTAGAATTTTAACTGTCGGTTAAATAAACAAAATTGAAACGAAATGAGCTGTCAAACGACAAATTGATCATTGCTTTCAATAACCCGATTCAATATTGTTTATTTAACTTCCAGTTAAAATTCTAACCAGAGATTATACAACTGGCCCTTACTAAAACATACCCATACATCGGGTAAAATTGAAGATATCATGTAAATTTGTGAATGAACAACAAAATAAAAGCAATATATTAAACATAGCAGAAAATTTTAAAAAGTGCAAAGAAAAAATCAGAAAACCGATAATAAACATTCAAATTAACAGCCAATCAAACAAAATCTTAACCGCTAAAATTATTATTAAACATCTCATCTACAAGCACTTCCACTTCACTCACCTGTTGATGACCGCGGTCGAGTCTTATAACCCAACAAGTGTCGTATTATGTATTCCTACCAGTGTTGTACACATTTTTTTTTTTTTTTTACGTCGAATAATGCATTATATCATACACTAATCTGGACATTTTAATGATTGACGATTTCATAAACGTAACGATTTTTCTGACTTTTTTAAACACCTACATATTAACCTAACCTAACGCGCATATTAAGTTATATTTTTAAAGTCTGAGCACCGGTTTCAACTATTTTTCTTGTTGATTATATGGGAAAATGAAGATTATATTTCATTATGAGGTAAGGACAGATTTCTGCAATTTCGTCACAAGAATAATAGCGTTCAGTTTTCACGTTATTCAAATTAGAAAATTATCAGAAGTAATATCACAAGACCTCCAGATTTTATCGATAAATTTTTATTTTGCACGAATTTTTTTTGCTTAGCAACAAACACGAAAGCAAACTGCATGGTAAATCCCGACTCCGAAGGAGGAGGGGTTTTACCTGTCAGTTTGCTTGAGTGATTTTGCTTAAAAGCAAAAAAAATTAGTGCTTAAAAATAAAAGTTTATCTGAGAAAATCTGAAAGGTCGTGTGGTATTTGGTGAGATAAATTCCAAAGACAACGTAAAATGAAACTTGACACATTAATTGTCACACTGACAGTTATAAACAATAACAACTGTTTATTTACTTGGTAGCGGAAAATTATCGGGATAACGGGGTTTTATCGGGGTAACGTGGTTTTATCAGTATAATACTGTTCCCATTGGCTGAATTTTCAAGTGTTTTGCATCATGATTGGTTAAAAACTAGTCGTTGGAATTTATCCA
Organism: Ophonus ardosiacus; assembly: GCA_943142095.1. Taxonomy (NCBI): domain Eukaryota; kingdom Metazoa; phylum Arthropoda; class Insecta; order Coleoptera; family Carabidae; genus Ophonus; species Ophonus ardosiacus. The sequence goes on from OW964823.1 coordinate 16,417,525, forward strand.
ATTAATTTTGTGAAATAATACTGAGTACCGGATAAAATAAATAGGTATTAAAGTTATGGTCAATGTTTACATGAATTGTAATAAATATGCAATATGTGATTTTAAAAAGTGTTATATTTAGACGGTTCTATTGGAGAAGACGATTCAAGAACTGTCTCTTTAAAAATAATTCACAAAAATAAATTTGATTTTGTCTGTTTCAAGTTTTGAGTTCATTATTTCATCAACGTACATGATAGTGTCATTAATATTAAAGTAATAAACTAGGTATGTAAATAATGAATTAAGAAGAAAAATAAAATATTGGGTTTCTACATGCTTTTATACTAGCGCAAAAATTACAACTTTCATCACCAAAATGAGTTCAAAAAAGAAAAAGAAATTTATGTAAATAGTGAACAAAAATATGCAATGAAACGTGAAATTCTAGAATTGTTTAAAATATGTTTGTTAAGAAATACAAACAAACAAGAATTATGAGATGAAGATAATAAACATTATATGGCGTACTCTCGCTATTTTATACGAGTACATGGTTAAAAACTCAATTACGTTTTCCATTTTTGTAGTACATTATATATTCAAAATTCAAAGCTTCTAGTTAAAATAAAAATAAAATGTAACGACTGAGTCACCAGTATGCATACTATATGAGTAAAAGTTAAGAGTTTTTATTTATAAAACAATTTTAATAATCTAGGTTAGTGGTATGACATTGCAAAAGCATTGTGCATAGAAACTCCCACTGTGCAGTACGCTACTACTACATGCATTAAATTGTATTGTTCAAGATCACCGTCATGTTCGACTGTATCTGGAAATCGCCGCATTCCATCAAAATCCATCTTCTCTTGTACTATCACGTTGAATACCTACAATTATCGCTTTCATAATCTTCTCACAGCTGAGAAGACGCTCCTTCGATTGTACTTTCAACGCTATGACTCTTTAAATGCCTCAATCGCGAAAATGGCATTCACATTCCTGACAACAGATCCGTTACTGTAAAATGTGTTGCCATGGTAGTGAATGCAATCATATGTTTTATTTTCGAAGGTTTTTTTAAAAGAACACCGATATCAAGTTTCTCATTTCGTAATCGAGAAAAATAATACATGGATTTTATGTTATTGATTGGAATGAGTGAATTACAGTTACAACCAAATTTAAATCCAGCATAATTTTATGCTTAAATTTTACATTAACCATTTATAAGCAAAATTCGTAGTCAGCACAGTTCGGCTCGAAGTTTGCAGGTATCTCTTAAAAATCAGTCGAGAGTAAATTCAACATTTGTTTATTATTTTCCTTGTCACCAGTTTTAATAAGCACATATAATATCAAGATTAAGGTAATGAGAAATACTTTTTGTCGTCCTGAAGTGTAATGGGAACTTTACAATTGTGTTCACAGCAAGTATAACCTACTTTTTACGCTTACTGTGTTGTAACTTGTCTAACTATGTGGTAAAATTATCAAAATACATTCGACGTTTATTGGCATTTAGTAAAGAAATCATCTTTACTATAATAAAGTTCATGTAAAAAAGTACTACTTACGTAAGTTATTTTTTTACTTTAACATTATCTATATTTAAAACTAATTTATGTAAACCAAAATCTCGGCAGCGACATGTGTCATTATTGTAAAATACGCAAGGCGAACATTGCTCAAATGTCAAATATCGACACCTATGTACCTATTATTTATTACGAAGAAAACATGAGCAAATAAATATATTATCAGTCATAAACAACGTCTATTATTACAAATAAATTTTCGCTAGAAGAAGAACTCTACTAAAGAAGGTAAGTAAAATCAAATTTGGAAATTAACTTAACCCCAGTATTTTAAACTATCCCTTTTCAGAAGTACAACTTATTTCATTAAAAAAAGTGATTTTCATTATCGTCGGCCAAAAAGTTTGATAAATATCTCGTGCGTGAAGTATTTTACACGCACTCGATTGTAATAGTTATTTACGTATAGAGGGCCGAAAGAAAGGGTTTACGCCTGCGGACGAAATTTGAAGCCCGACGCGAAGCGGAGGGCTTTTATTCGTCCAAGGGCGTAAACCTCTTTCGGCCTGAGGTACGTACAACGTTTTACGCACAACTGAAACCAAATGAAACGTAATTTTTAATTGCATGTCTAAAAGCTTGTTGCTATATAAAAAATATTAGATGGTCAGATGGCTATGCCAAGAAACATTTAGGCGATGCGTTGTATTGGCAACCATTTGTTTTGTGTAAACAAATAATTAAAAATGTCAAGCATGGAGCTTCAACCTGAATATGATACTGAAATTTCTGAAAAAAATTTGCTAGAAGCTAATAAAGCTTTAGCGGATTCATGTCCTGATAAGTCAAAGGACCCATATCAAAACGAATACGATGTGTTGCAAGCCTGGTTGACAGAAAAAAAATGTGACAATTTTGAACGAAACTGTGTTGCTCGCATATTTCAATGGCGATATATCAATATTACTCGTATATATTTTTTACCGCCCGGCGGGCATTTGCTTTACACTTTACCGCCCGTAGGTTGTAATCTTTCATTTTCCGCCATGGTAACTAAAATGTAAACAAACAATTACAATACAGTTGTGCGTAAATAACTATTATTTGACAGGTGGTCGATGTGATGTCAGTATTGTGTGTGGATATATTTTCACCTTTCCGTCGAAGTGAATTATTGAAATTTAAACCAAAATCAATTTCTACTTCACGTTTAAATTAAAAAAATATATTGCTGTGAAAATTTCGATTTGCATTTTTTTGTTTAAATGTAGTTTAAACGTGATTAAAATTAATTTCATGTTGGTGCATTTGGACATTTTAAACTTACGGTTTTGACCATAATAGATCGTTGGACACTAAACTGATGTCTTTGTTACATATCGGCGGTTCTTGGTTGAATAAAAATAATCCTATTGACGCCTTGTTATAATTACATGTGTGATTATCGTAGTGATAAAGGATTCTAAATACGTACACTAATACAAAAGTGTCACGCTAGGAGTACCCATCACTTGAAGTCCTATTCTTGTGTGAACTGTCAAGCATTGATGATGATTGATAATTCTATGCTTCGATCGTAGCACATAGCATTCGTATTTCTAAAAGAGAAAACTTCTGTAAAATGTTACCATGGCAATAAATACAATCGATTGTTTGTCTTACTTTTTTGAGGTTCTTTGAAAGAACTCTATATTACGATATTAGGTTTCACTTTGTTTAACCGAGAAAAATGCTTTGAGAAGTAATCACTCAGATTTTACATTTTATTGATTAAACTGAGAGGGTTACGGTTTTTCTACCGCTTTCATCTTTTTATCTTTTGTCACACAAAGGTACGGTGTGGCAAACGTGCTAAATCAGTGAGAATTACCAATGAGCACGTTTTGTGGATTTTAGAATAGATAGGTAAAATTTGCTTTACGATATTATATTACCTACATAGGTATTGTTTGTATGGATTTCTGGATACCTATGTATATCGAAAGTTACTTGAGTTTATGATAACTCTTGCTATTCTACTGTTAATATTACAGGGTCATTATAACATCCATGTTAAATTTAAAGTAAAATGAAATAAATTTTCGAACTTCGCGGTACAAGTGCTTTGAAAAATCATGAATCCCGAAAGTTACGCCAGAATTATTGAAAAAAAGAAAATCAGGGAAGGCCTGCAAAACAAAACTTACACTATCATTTTAAACAGTTATGATATAAAATTGCAAGGAGAAATCTTAAATCGTACTCCGACTATTAAGAGTTTGGGTATGATAATTGACAAAGACATCAACTTCCGTGACCATTTGACAAAAAAATTAATAGCTGCTAGACTTAGACTTCGACATTTATACCAGTATCGCAAGCTATTATCAGCTGAAATAAAATTAAGACTAATTAACACCTTGATACTACCTATACTAGACTACTGTGCGTGTGTATATGTTCCACACTTGACACAAAACGACAAAAATAAAATAACGCTATTTCAAAACTCATGCCTACGATTCGTTTACAATGTGCGTAAATATGACCATATTTCTTTATTTCGTATTTCATCAAATCTTCATTATATTGACGAACGTGTGCAGATATTCTATCTTTGTCAAATTCATAAGATCATACAAACAGGTCGCCCTTCTTATCTATATGAAAAACTTAAATTAAAAGAACAACATTATCAACTACGTGATAAGAATTCATATATCGTACCTTCATACAAAAAAAATAAATCCAAAAATGCATTTTCTTACCTAGCTCCCAAATTATATAGCAATCTCCCAGATGAATTAAAATCTCTGTCTTTACACTCTTTCAAAGCTCGTGTTAAAAATTTGTTCTGTATAAATTAATTAATCATTTTCTGTAAATTATTATGTAAATTTATCTTCTTATTTGAATTATTGTGATATACTTTCATATTATGTATTTATGTTGACTTTTTTTTTATTATTTTTTGTAATTTACATGTACTGGTTGGGTGGAAGATCAGCCTTTGGCTGAACCCCGCCGTTGACTCTGGTCAATAAAGTTATTATTATTATTATTATTATTATTATTATTATTATTATTATTATTATTATTATTTGTCTGTCATTTGAAATTAAATTGCGAAAGTTAAGTTAGAACTTAGTTAATCAATTTTTCAAGTACATACACAATAATACAGATTAATAAGATGAATCTTCCATATCTGATGCAGTATATTTGGAAATGCTTATGGTTTTCTCAAATTTAATTAAACATTCAATAAAGTTGAAACAAAGAAAAAAATTTAGAATTCTATTTGAACAAATACAATTACTTATTTGAAGTAGGTAGGCATTTTGTATTGAATAAACTGAGTGTCTCCAAAAGTGTATTAATATTAAATTTTCGTCTTCCTTGATTCGCAGAAGATTCCGGGAGATAATATAATTTTGCTTTAATACAGTTCCCAATGCGGCTAAGGCCATTTAAATATAGAAAATGAAAGGCATGGAACGTGGGAATAAAATGTAATATGTTTGTCTGTTTTTATCGTTTTTCATCATGATGTTTCCGAAAAACAAGATTTTACCATTTAACGTTAAATATGTTTATGTTTCCTCATTTATTGAAATATAAAATTTATGTGGTGCTTACTTTAATAACAGTTTATGTTTCATAGAAAATAGTAACTGTCATCACTACATTCCTGATAAAGATGCTACTGACGATTTCAACGAATCACAATGGAATTCTCCACTTTTTTTATGAAACTTCATCTGAAATCGATCTGTAGTTTTAGGTTCTACAGGGGCTTGATTGTAATTCATTAAACCGTATTTATTTCAAAAATGTTTTCTGTAGCGTAGAAGTGAATTTTATTTTGTTCTCCAACAGTGGAGTTCGCTAATAATAGGTGTTACATAGATTGAGATTGATCTATAAAATATGTAAATATGTTCCAATAATCTTTCTTGGTTGGTCAATATTTCGTTAGTAGGTATGTATAAATAACAAACATTTTAATAAAATAATTATTAAAAAGCTAGGAATATTATAATTAGAATTATAATAAACCTTTTCAATTTAAGTTGTCTATTTCTATTATTGCATATATTAAGAAAAATTAAGCTTGCTGTATCGTCAAACGAAACGTGAAAAATATTGCAGTCACTAAAATAATAGTATTCTCAGTGAAAATGTGTATCGTTTGACATTTTAGCTTCAATAAAAGCTTTTTGTTTTTTAAAGTTCTCAAAAACATTCCCTGTGTCTTACGCCTAAAGCGAAAAACAAATGCTACGGATCTCGTATGCCAAACACGTGACATGACAACCGCCATATGATGGCTTAATATGCGCAGAACTCAATGTGCATATTTTGGCTTTGGATAGGTCTACTTTAATTGCCATATTTCTGCCTATGTCATTCAACACAGCTTTGGTTTTTTTTACAAATAAAGAAGAGTTATTCGGTTTATTTTCCTTGTTTCTTTTCTAACAATTTAATAAAAATAGACAAAGACAGAAAGCTTGAAAATAGAAAGAATTTGGAATAGAGTAGATGTGGATATGAGAGTAAGAGAGGTGGAAAGAGATAGCAATGTTGTGGCAATTAAAAACTTTTTTAAACTCATAGTCCCTACTATACAATTTTCAAATCTAGTTTTATGACTACTTTTTACATATCGAGATTTTAGTAAATGACCACGTTTTAAGGTCCCTAGAATCCAATTTTAACATTTTCACGATGATGTCTGTATGTGTGTATGTGTGTATGTATGTGTGTGTGTGTGTGTGTGTGTGTGTGTGTATGTGTATGTGTATGTGTACGGATTTTGTTGGCACTCTAACTCAAATACTATCATTCAAAAAATTCTGAAACCCTATATTTCTACCCTATTCTAATATGGAAAGACACCAATCGATTTTAGTGTAAATCGGATGACCGGAAATGGCACTTTACCTGAAACACATAATGGTTTTTCTTCAAAAAATACTATTAAATGCAATTTTTCGCATTTTTGTCATTAAGAAAATTAAAGATGAATTTTCTACAGGAATACATTAATACTTTTCTTTATATTTTACAGATAAATTTAAAAATCATTTTTTTACAAAAAATCCCGAAGCCTAAGATAAACACAATTTCTTTGTTATATATTTCAAATGAATGTAATTACAAATGAATGTCACTGTCAAATTAATAATAGTGTCATTTTAAAAAGAAAATAGTAAATAAAGCAATAGTTATATGCAATGGAACAGTTTGCATCATTAGTAAATAATAAAAATTAAATAGCGGGAGGTTTTGTGTGGGCCACATCAGATTTTTACCTCCCGCTATCCTTGGTAAGGGAGGTATAGGGATCGTGCTAAAAATCACATATCGAGATTTTAGTAAATGACCACGTTTTAAGGTCCCTAGAACCCAATTTTAACATTTTCACGATGATGTCTGTATGTGTGTATGTGTGTGTGTATGTGTGTGTGTATGTGTGTATGTATGTGTAAGAATTTTGTCTTCACTCTAACTCAAATACTATCATTCAGAAAATTCTGAAACCTTGTATTTTCATCCTATTCTAATATGAAAAGAAGTCATTAGATTTTGGTGTAAATCGGATAACCGGAAATGGCACTTTACCTGAAGCTCATAATGTTTTTTCTTCAAAAAATACGATTAAATGCCATTTTTCGCATTTTATGTCTTATGAAAATTAAAGATTATTGAATTTTCTACAGGAATACATTAATACTTTTTCTATATGTTTTACAGATAAATTTAAAAATATTTTTTTTTATTAGTCACGAAGCCTATGGTAAACACAATTCCTTTGTTACACAGTTCATATTTCAAATGAATGTAACTGACAGTAAATGTCACTGTCAAAAAACTAATCATTTCAAATTAATAATAGTGACATTTTAAAAAGAAAATAATAAATAAAGCAATAGTTTTCTGCAATGGAACAGTTTGCAGCGTTAGTAAATACGTAGGTATGTATTTAAATTAATAAAAATTAAATAGCGGGAGGTTTTGTGTTGGCCACATCAGATTTTTTAATTTGTTTCTATGATAGAAGACAACATTAAAATCTACTCCGAAACTTATAACAAGTTAAAATTTTTCGAATCTCTATACTGTAATGATATCAACGTTACTCTTTATTTACGCTAAAACTTTTTCAATTATGTATTTTATGCGCTACAAGTATTTCAAGAAATAAAAGTTTAAGAAAGTTCTCCCTTTCAATTTTTAATAACATAAAAATATGAAAGATATTTATACAAGTCTATTAAATATATCCATACACAACACGTTTGTTTGGTGTTCATTTACATTTCCATTGGATAGATTACTGAAAGATACTGCTATAGAAGATTATAAATTATAAATTTTTAATAGCTTTATAAATCTTCTTTTATCTCACTATTTGTATAAAAATCATAACACGGTACTAATCTCTACAGTAGACAAAGTAAAAATTTAACTATTTAATGGTTGTACACAACATAGATTTACAATAGTGAAGTGCACATGTAATAATGTTTTGTTTATTCAAACTTCAAAGATTAAAAGCTAACTCCCAGTGGCGCAAAGGACATTATTTCCGTATCCCACAATTCCAGATGATGAGTCCCACTGAGTATGTAACATTCGTTATGACATGAAAATAATTCGTTAGGGAAATATATTACGTTATATGTATTCAACAGACAAATGGAAATATCGTTTTTACCGTTCTAATTATTATAATAAAAATATTCTATTTAGGTAATTTATTTAGGGCCGGTTTTATAAATGTCCAGTTAAATTTCTTATTGTTATTGCACCAACGTAACTTAAATATTAAACTTGGCTTAAATTGATAATATTACATTGAAATAAAATGTCAAATAAATAATTACAATATATTGCTGTCAAAATTTCGATATGCATTTTTTGTTTAAACCCACCTTAAAATTTAAGCCTTGTTGATGCAAATTAATTGAGTAAATTTTAAACAATTTTCACGTTCTTATGACGTATATATCACTGCTATAAAAATTATGCTGCATTTTTTGTTTTTATAAATTTACTGGAAGAAGAAAGTTTCTAGATTTCAGTTAAAATAAATAATAAGTATATTTTCCGCCTCTTCATCATGTGCCTTCTTTAAGTAGCATTGATAAATAACAATTGAAGCGTGTAAGTGTAAATGGGTTGATGTGCCAAAATTGTGTTTTTAATATATTTTTTTTTTAAATGATTATGACAAGTTTACTGATTTCTAGTTGAGTATATATGCCAAAGATATCACTTTTAGTTGTTAAAATAGGTTATCTGTGACAGTGTCAACAGCTGTCACATAAATGATAAGTATTTCTTTAATAATAATAATAATAATAATAATAATAATTATTATTATTATTATTATTATTATTATTATTATTATTAAAATATCTTTCAGAACTCATATTAATAATTGGAATAATACTACCTTTTTAATTTGTTTCTTTTATATTAAAAAAACTAACGTTTCGGCACCATAAACTGGTGTAGTTTTATTGATTACAACAATTTTCACCTACAGTAGACTAAATCTGATTGCAATAATAAAAATAACTATCACACAAATTATTGTCATCATTGTTAACTATATTGATTATTGTAATAAAAAAAAAATAATTGTGATTTTGATTTTTTCTTTATTTAGTTGTTAATATTAAATCCATACTAATATAATAAATGCGAAAGTAAATCTGTCTGTCTGTCTGTCTGTTACGTTTTCACGCCTGAACCGTTGAACCAATTTTGATAAATTTTGGTATAGAGATAGATTGGACCTAGGAGAAGGACATAGGCTACATTTTGTCGCGAAAATAAAACTTGAAGGGGTGAAATAGGGAATGAAAAATTGTATATTCGAATCCATCATTTCTCCCGCTGAACCAATTTTGATGAATTTTGGTATAGAGATAGATTGGACCTAGGAGAAGGACATAGGCTACCCTTTGTCGCAAAAATAAAACTTGAAGGGGGTGAAATAGGGGACGAAAGTTTGTATGGAGAACCCATCATTTCTCAAGTTAGGGATATAAAAATTCTTACTTATGCTTTTGGTAAGAAATAAAGTGTTTTAGCGTTTTTAAAAAATCATCCATCAAGGCGGTACGATAGGGGATGATTTCAATTATTTTTTATCTATAGTAAAGTTTTAACCGTCAGCAGGTTTTCGATATTTGTAGGAGAGATAGCTTGCATCATATGTACATAAGTAAAAGTACCCGAGACATGTTTAGAAAAGGCGCTTTTAGGTGCAATGCGGGGATCGGGCGGAGCCTGTTACATGTACGATGCGAGGCAGGTTGCCGGCTCCCTACGCAGCGCATGTCTCCGAAGTAAATGTGAAAAATTACTGGTATACGTGTAGCTAATCGTTATTTTAGTTTTACCCGTGCGAAGCCGGGGCGGGTCAGCTAGTATTCGATAAATCCAATAAAATTATCACATGAATATACATTATGTATACTCTTATATAAATACTCTACAAATGCGGACACTTGCGTAACATTCTCTTGCAATTAAACAATATTACTACCAAGTTTATGTCTCTACCCATTTTTTAATTATTGCCCCAAAATTTTCAAAAATCTAATTTGTATGTGTCTAGATACTTCTCAATGCGCTGATTCCAAATTTTGAAACCGCAGGTCGATATCTCTTTTCGTTCTCGAGATATTTAGATTCAAATTTTGTACTGAACTGACACAAACGAATGCTGTCACTAAGTCACTGGCATAGCCGGGCGTACTGGAGTTCGCCCATTCTCCTTGCGTTACCCCTCCCTAGTCTTAGTTCAAGCACACATAGCTATGAGCACACGGACGGCAATACATACAACAGTGTCGCTTCTGTTGACGTTAGTCATGTATATTGTGTGGTAATGGTAAATAGGAATAATCATTAATCATCTGTTCCACTTTCAAGTGCTAGTAATATACAACTACCATAATCTTCATCTATATTACCCATGTGTAATACTAGGAAGATCTCAATACTACATAATTGTTTTCTAAAAACTTTACGAAGTGTTTTGTTCAGTTAATTAACTGCGTAACGAAACTATGTCCTGACGAAAAAAGTTTATTCATTATTTATAATGTTAACCGTGTTATGTTCCATCAGTTAATAATTATTAATGTCCAACAGAAAAGTTAGGAACTAACACTTACGTAGTATACAATATTGAAACAGATGTAAGATATTATTCTTAAAAGCTTAAAGTTTAGTCAGTAATTGACGTTCGTTTGATAGATTAAATTATTTTCCTTGTTTGGGATTTGATTAATTCAAGCTGTTAAATTGATCATTAATTCAAAACTTGTACTGAATTTATTAAACTTCAAGACATCCGCCGTAAATAACTTGATTAAAACATAACAGTTTGTTATCTCAGCTTAGAAAATGAGAAAATGAGGCTGAAAGTTTTATACTTCCATTTGTATCTTTTATTTGATTAAGGACAATGGCAAATTATGTTACTTCACAGCACGAGTACATTGCATATTGTAATATTTAAGATGGAGGAGATATCTTAGTGCGAATTTTTCTTCTGACAGTTCGACCAACGTTAAACTTCAAAATTATTTCTAACACGAAATAGCACGAAAGTGACTGCTGTTAGTATTTTCATCGTTATTGCTAAAATCGTGAATGATAAGCTTATAGTCAAATAAAAATGGATAATAAATTTTGATTACTTATTTAAAACATTTGTTTGGCTGAAAACACAACGTTTGAGACGCATACCATTTGCAAGGTTAATTCAAATAGTCATTTTCAGGAAGAAAATGACTGCATCAGATTAAAATAACTAAATTTGTCAGCAAGTAGCATGCCTAACTCTGTTTTGTACAGATTCTGCTAATTAATAGAGAGTTTTTACGTAGCGAGCGAGAATATTCCACCAAAGTTAATGATATGTTTTTAACGGACTTACCTATGTAGAAAATAACGGGTTTTGATTGTCGCATAACATTATTTGCTTAGATAACTGTCGTTTTTATTGTTTTAAAACAAAACCAATGCCTACAAGATATAGTACAGTTAATGATCATTTATTAAACTTTTTGTCCGTACCGTAGCATATCTGTTTTGAGAGATAGTAAGGCATGAAATGAAGTATAAATAAAATATGGCGACCTTGACCAATATTTAATTTGCAAATAACTTCTATTAGAAACTGAGAAAAATGTTTCATATTAAATTTTATTGTATTTTTATAGTCTAGTGCAGTGATTCTTAAACTTTTTCCTTGGTTACTCGACTTAGCAACCTAATAAATAAATTGTAGCGATCCAGCAAAAATTTGTTACTTCAAATTTTTCATATTTATAACCTGTACTAATTTAATAATTATAAGATAAATACACACTTATGGATGCAAAGATTATATATTTGCATAATTTAACTCAAATGTATCAAATATTATTTTAACTTATATGTACTGTAACGCGGCAGTGTTTTACCACCCCCTCGTACATATAGATCGTGATCGTCAATTACCCTACGTTGTGTTATGTAAATAAATAAATAAATAGTGCCCAGGATTCTTTGATTTGAAGTCGTGGTAGCGTAAGGAATAAAACAAGTAAAAAACACAAATTCAACAATAAACAACGTTTATTCATCAAATGACATTAAAAGTTTAAATGTTCATACACATGTACAGTGCCTGTTACTGATGACCGGGGATGCCGGGAGTATGCTCTGGGCAGGGCCGCGGCTGGCAGCGGGCTCGAACGCGTGGCGGCACCGGGCGCAGCACAGGCAACGTCTCGCAACAGCCGTGCGTACGGCGGCAGGCCGGGGTCGGTCACTGGTGCAGCGATGCCTCAGTCCGCCGTGGTTACGGCCGTGGACGGATCCTCCAGGTGGATGATGGGTCGAACGTATGGCTAAACGCAGACATACAAGATGTCCGAATATCCCTTTATTAGCCGTTTGACCAGTGTGCATAACATAAGTTCTCAGACACATAGAATGTCTGCTATTAAGTTTTGCTCATTTATGGCCTGGTGGTATGTATATAATAATAATAATTTGCTGTACCAGTTACGGGGAGTAAGCAACGTTGTTGGCATTGCAACTGAGCCACTGTGTGGACGTGCACGCCTGTTATCTCGTTACCACTGACACCGTTTATTTATAGTACGGGGAGTAAGTAGCGTTGTTGACATTGCAACTGAGCCACTGTGTGGACGTGCACGCCTGTTATCTCGCCATTACTGACCGTTTATTGATAGTACGGGGAGTAAGCAACGTTGTTGGCATTGCAACTGAACCCAATAAAGGGACGTGCACGCCTGTTATCTCGTTACCACTGACCGTAATAATATGTAATTGATATAGGTGACAGCAATAATAATGTATACCACCAATGTCAAAGCCTCCAGGTATTAATTAATATCAGTATATGGACCATAGAGGCTGAGCAACTCTCTGATAATATATTTATATTATACACTAGTATTACTACCAGAGAGTGATCCTGGTCGAAACCAAGATGCCTTTCCGAGTGCTGGGCACCCAGTTTTAAACACACAAGCGCCACCCCTAGAAATGGGTGGTGGAAATGATAGAAGATTAGACGTCCATAGGTGCAACTGCAACAGACAGAACTTTCTAAGAAATCATTTTAATACTTTGCATCTCATTTGCTGATGTCCTGACGTAGTAGGGTAGTTTCTGCATATGAAGATAATATGTTGGACGGAGACAGCTTATACTTGTTGATCCCAATTCGTCCGTACTCATCCCACCTAGCCACCTTGGGTCTCCGGTGCAGGGTTGTGGAAGGATTTCTCGCCTGTTGATTTGCTAATTAGATGCATTCAAAAAGTCACATATGCCCTATATATTAGACAAAGACATAAACATCTGTATTCTGAGTAAAAGACAAGGATGCCACGAGGTAGTGGTGAATTTTACTCCTACTCAGACAAAGATGACTTTAAACCTCGGCCTGATGCGTGGGACAGAGATGGACTGCTGTAGCACTGGATTTAACTCCCACTTCTTTTAATATTCATCTAACTGTCGGTTTACCTAAATTGTTGATATTCATACAATATAACAATGTTTAAACAAATACAAAATGTTTACTTACATCCGTAATGAACCTGTAAAACATTTCTTTAATTATTTTGTTTATCGTTGAGGTTTTTACCTACTCTTTTATATTTCAATTTCCTACGACAGGGCCGGCTTTTAAGAAAACTTATGCTTTTTTAGTAAATAATATACTCTTACATTATTTCTCGTGCTGTTATTATTATCATAAATAAATTGGTTTATGTTAGTCAGTCATGTTAATTGTTTATTAATTGTCAAACATGTCAAACATTACTGTAAATTCTTATATTCATTCGAGCTGTAAACATTCCCACGCTAACCTCATGCCTACCCTGGCGATACCCTTACGTTGGGATTGTCCCAGACATTGTATTGCCACGAGACGCCTGTAGTAATTTATGACACCCTTGAAAAGGCCTGCAAAATATCATCGACACTATTCTAATCGCTTCATAGGAGGTCTGCCTATGCGTTTTGTTTTTGTATACGTGAGAAAACACAATATTAAAGATTATTACAAAATAATAACAATACACTCCATATTCCGTCGCGTTTCAATCTCCCCCTGATATTAAACTGGAAGTAATGACCAATTTAATATCACTGATCCCTGAAAACACACGGAGAAAAAAATCTAAATAAGGGTTATATGCTGGAACAAATTTGTTTATAAAATCAAAAACAAACAAAAAAGAAATATAATCTTCCTGTCTCGGACGTACAACTGCTCAATATCTATGAGAGTAAAAACTAAAACATACAATTATCCTAACAAATTAAACAATTAACGTTGGTGATATATCCTGTACCTTGGTTTCTTCCTCATCGACCTCTTTGCAATAATCCTCCCCCGATTTCATACCTGAAACTATAAGTGTACCTTCTCTGAGAACTGTTAGTGTATTCGTTGTCAAATTTCTCTCTGGTTTGGTTGTTTATAACAAATACCTTTAGAATATTTATTTGATTGCAATCCATTAGGTTTCATCGTACTTTTGTATCTTGTAGCTACTGCTCTCGAGGTATTCGGAAAATGTTTTAAAAATTTATTCTCTTGAAGTAGTATTTTGCCTCTTTCAATGTTAAGAATATCATAAGTTCCGTGACCGTTTTTGATTACATACTTGCCATAGTGCACATCTATATGGATTTGAAAATGTTTTATCTTTTCCTCAACAAATTGTCTCTCAGGTAGAGGAATATTTAACAATTTGTTCTGGCTCACGTATAGAGTGAGATGAGACACCATATTCTGAAATTTCTAGAGTCTCATCGCTGTGTACTAATCCTCATTCGCCATTTATTTTAGAAATTGTCAAACACATAGGTATGCAGAAAATCCTAATTGATACTCATCTTTAAATAATCGCCGTCTGATTTTGGTTTCGCGGGTAGCGTTGCTATCTACGTTTCAGCAGTATACGGGCTACACTGGGTGCGGATGGAAGAACAGCTGGTTGTACATCACTTGAAGAATTTGGAATTCTTAGTGGGCCTTCTCCCCCAAGGTGAGAGGCATTGTCCCCATTAGAAGATTCTTCACTGACGCATATTGGTGGAGTAATCGTAACAACCGGAACGGGCTCTATATTTGCCACCTGCGTAGACGTCACAGGTGTTGTCACTTTATCGACTAATTCTTTGATGTTTGTGTTTCACTCCCCCAAAATATGGCAAATGTCTTCCTTTTCGGATTTCCACTGCTGTTGTTGTTCAATCTTCCAATCTTTGAGTACATTCGAGAGGTCGACGGCGGTGTTGTATAAAATACTTGAAAAAACGCCCTTCAAATAGAAAATACTATTAAAAATATTTCATATGTTTGGTAAAATACGAATATTTTCCTTTCTTTTAAATCCAAATATACTAATATCTCAAATACTTTCAAGTATTTCAAATACTTTACTTTTAATTATATGTAAATAAATGAGATGTAACGATATTGTAAAATTGGTTTTCGAATTCAATTTATTCGCGTATTTTTCTAAAGAAACTCCCACATTAACATAAGCATTTGTTTTTATTTTTAAGAAAAGAATTAAGGAATTATGCCATGTTATATTTACTAACAAACCACTCATGACAGCTGGTTTCTATTTCAACACAACTCTATTTCTAATACTTGTGTATTTTAAATACAAAAATGTATTTCAAAACATTGAAAATATTTAATTTCATACAAATAACCTTATTTTAATGTATTAAAGTATAAAATACCCGTGAAAAGCATTTTTACCAAAAATACAAACTACTTTCATTTTCAAGTATTCCCAATAATTACTTAAAATGCTCAATCTCATTCCAATACATATTATTTCAAATACTATGCAACACTGGTTGGCAGTAAACAGCATGATCAGTTCCGCAGTGCTACTCTCCGCCTTACCAGAGGATTTCAGAATGTTTATATTTGGTTAAAGTCTCAAAACAAACACGCAAAATTATGGTTACTATTCACACACGTTTATTAATGCAAAAATTGTCTATCACACGCATGAGCCTTTCTCTCAACGATTCTCTCGGTCACACACACACACACACACCTATTAATGCAAAAATGGTCTAATACACACACAGAAGCCTTTCTCTCAATGATTCTATCGCTCACACACACACACACACACACACACACACACACACACACACACACACACACACACACACACACACACACCAACACAGGAGCTTTTCTCTCAACGTTTCTATTGCTCACGCATACACACACACAATTGTTGAACAGTGTTAATTACCTATCTTAAACCTCACACCACCAACCTCAAAAACTTCAAATCCTGGTCACGGCACCAAATTTTTTTGTAACGCGGCAGTGTTTTACCACCCCCTCGTACATATAGATCGTGATCGTCAATTACCCTACGTTGTGTTATGTAAATAAATAAATAAATAGTGCCCAGGATTCTTTGATTTGAAGTCGTGGTAGCGTAAGGAATAAAACAAGTAAAAAACACAAATTCAACAATAAACAACGTTTATTCATCAAATGACATTAAAAGTTTAAATGTTCATACACATGTACAGTGCCTGTTACTGATGACCGGGGATGCCGGGAGTATGCTCTGGGCAGGGCCGCGGCTGGCAGCGGGCTCGAACGCGTGGCGGCACCGGGCGCAGCACAGGCAACGTCTCGCAACAGCCGTGCGTACGGCGGCAGGCCGGGGTCGGTCACTGGTGCAGCGATGCCTCAGTCCGCCGTGGTTACGGCCGTGGACGGATCCTCCAGGTGGATGATGGGTCGAACGTATGGCTAAACGCAGACATACAAGATGTCCGAATATCCCTTTATTAGCCGTTTGACCAGTGTGCATAACATAAGTTCTCAGACACATAGAATGTCTGCTATTAAGTTTTGCTCATTTATGGCCTGGTGGTATGTATATAATAATAATAATTTGCTGTACCAGTTACGGGGAGTAAGCAACGTTGTTGGCATTGCAACTGAGCCACTGTGTGGACGTGCACGCCTGTTATCTCGTTACCACTGACACCGTTTATTTATAGTACGGGGAGTAAGTAGCGTTGTTGACATTGCAACTGAGCCACTGTGTGGACGTGCACGCCTGTTATCTCGCCATTACTGACCGTTTATTGATAGTACGGGGAGTAAGCAACGTTGTTGGCATTGCAACTGAACCCAATAAAGGGACGTGCACGCCTGTTATCTCGTTACCACTGACCGTAATAATATGTAATTGATATAGGTGACAGCAATAATAATGTATACCACCAATGTCAAAGCCTCCAGGTATTAATTAATATCAGTATATGGACCATAGAGGCTGAGCAACTCTCTGATAATATATTTATATTATACACTAGTATTACTACCAGAGAGTGATCCTGGTCGAAACCAAGATGCCTTTCCGAGTGCTGGGCACCCAGTTTTAAACACACAAGCGCCACCCCTAGAAATGGGTGGTGGAAATGATAGAAGATTAGACGTCCATAGGTGCAACTGCAACAGACAGAACTTTCTAAGAAATCATTTTAATACTTTGCATCTCATTTGCTGATGTCCTGACGTAGTAGGGTAGTTTCTGCATATGAAGATAATATGTTGGACGGAGACAGCTTATACTTGTTGATCCCAATTCGTCCGTACTCATCCCACCTAGCCACCTTGGGTCTCCGGTGCAGGGTTGTGGAAGGATTTCTCGCCTGTTGATTTGCTAATTAGATGCATTCAAAAAGTCACATATGCCCTATATATTAGACAAAGACATAAACATCTGTATTCTGAGTAAAAGACAAGGATGCCACGAGGTAGTGGTGAATTTTACTCCTACTCAGACAAAGATGACTTTAAACCTCGGCCTGATGCGTGGGACAGAGATGGACTGCTGTAGCACTGGATTTAACTCCCACTTCTTTTAATATTCATCTAACTGTCGGTTTACCTAAATTGTTGATATTCATACAATATAACAATGTTTAAACAAATACAAAATGTTTACTTACATCCGTAATGAACCTGTAAAACATTTCTTTAATTATTTTGTTTATCGTTGAGGTTTTTACCTACTCTTTTATATTTCAATTTCCTACGACAGGGCCGGCTTTTAAGAAAACTTATGCTTTTTTAGTAAATAATATACTCTTACATTATTTCTCGTGCTGTTATTATTATCATAAATAAATTGGTTTATGTTAGTCAGTCATGTTAATTGTTTATTAATTGTCAAACATGTCAAACATTACTGTAAATTCTTATATTCATTCGAGCTGTAAACATTCCCACGCTAACCTCATGCCTACCCTGGCGATACCCTTACGTTGGGATTGTCCCAGACATTGTATTGCCACGAGACGCCTGTAGTAATTTATGACACCCTTGAAAAGGCCTGCAAAATATCATCGACACTATTCTAATCGCTTCATAGGAGGTCTGCCTATGCGTTTTGTTTTTGTATACGTGAGAAAACACAATATTAAAGATTATTACAAAATAATAACAATACACTCCATATTCCGTCGCGTTTCAGTACATACAAAATAATTTACAAACATTTCAGCGTTTGTCAAGACACAAAATAAAACCCACAGTTTAAGAACCGCTGATCTAGTGGCATTAACAAAATTTTGTTTGTCATCTTTGTTAGTTTTTCTTCGCTTCTAATACAAAACGACTTCTTTTTCGGAAACAGTTGAGGATCACACCTATGTTGATTAAGCATTTTGGTCACTACTATATGCCCCTAAAGTTTGTGCACGAAGTTATAGATTACCCTGTATTTATTAAGGCTTCAGTTTATCACTATTATTCTTTTATCGATAGATAATAAATTGTAGTCATAACTATTATTATAGTAGACACTGAATACTTATACTGATAGATGATAGTATAGTATAAAGACTGCGTATAATTTAGTGAATAAATATCTCCCTGATTATATCCCTTTAGTTTATTTAAGAAGAAATGTTTGTGATTACAATTACAACAAAACTATAATTATAAAAAGAAAAATTATTTACGATATTGAAAATGACTGACCAATATTCTTAGATGGGCAAAATAAGCAAAATTGGATGAATAAATATCCCAATTCAAACTCAAATGACAGTTATGTGCCGGCAACATTTCTCACCTTACTCTCTGAGACATCTGACAGCGCCAATTTCGTAAACATGATAAAATATGATAAATTGACAAAAGGCATACAATAATTTGGTATATTGTTACTTTATCAATAAAAAAAATTTGGAAAAAAATATTTTGCTATCGATTGCAGATATAATAGCACCTACCTATAATAATTGTTGTTTAGATTTTTTAATCGAATAAAACGAGTCGAATCTAAAACAAATTTCTGAATCGCAACTTGTCATTAGAAATGCTACTCTAAAGAGATTGATTTCTTGATCGTGTTATGAAGCCAAGTTTATTTTTAGAAATTGTTACGTAGCAGGAATGCTCTTTTTGCTAATATCTTCGAGAAAACCCACAAATAAAGCAATTACGGTTACGAAACCATAGAAAATATCCTACGGCAACTGTCACGGCAAATTGTGTTCCAATGCACGATACATATTTTAGTGAAGATCCAAGAACCAACAATGCTGGTAACAGTGCCTGCTGGTGTTGTCAGAAGACATCATCGACATCCGTATATTTGCCTCTTTCATACGTCATCGGCAGCCGGTAATGTAATACTTTGCATGTGAAATGCAATTTATAGAAAGGAAATTTGAAATTTGTTATTCAACTGGATAAAGAGAATGTAGAAAATATGAAAAGTGATTGAAATATATAAAATCAATGGTTATAGATAATAAAATATTGATATATATATATATATATATATATATATATATATATATATATATACAGGGTGTTAAAAAATGAGTTAAAAAAGCTTAATCAACATGGGTCCAATCTTCAATAGTTTCCGAGATATAAGGCAATGAAAAATGAGTTTTTTCGGTGTCATCTTAGATGCGTTTTTGTTTTTCAAAAAAAAAAATCAAATAATTGTACTGAGACAAAAGGTGTGGCGCTATTGACCAATACTTAGTTTTCAAATAACTTCGTAACTATTAGAAAGTGAAAAAAATGTTTCATATAAAATGTTATTGTTTTTTTATAGTCTATTAACTGGCATAGACAAAATTTTGTTCAACCACAATCTTAGTCAGTTTTTCTTCGATTCTAATACAAAATGGCCTCTTTCTCAAAAACAGTTGAAGATCGGACCCATGTTGATTAAACTTTTTTTACTCATTTTGTTTAGTACTATATGCCCTCATAATTTGTGACACTTATTTTTTAACACCCTCTATATATTATACCGTGAATATTTTTTAACGTGAAACATTGGATTTGTCACATCCATGGTTACGACTTGACATTTGATTGACAGCAATGTATTTGCCCGTTCCATTTAAAATAAAACATAGGGAACGAATTTGACATTTGATAAGACGTCAATAGAGGTTAATTTTGTTTAAATAATTATACCTGCATTCTAAATTACAATTAGTTGTAGAAAAAATATAGTGTGCACCTTGTGCCCGAGTGGTTTTCTGACGGCTAAATTTCTTACAATATTTAAATATAATACTTCTGTCAAATTCATTCCCCATGTGTAATTTCAAGTTAGACAGACAAATACATTGCTGTCAATCAAATGTCAAATTATAACTTATAGGAAAATTCAACGTTTATCTGTCATATTGACAAGATGTGTCATTAGAGGTTAATTTTGTATAAATAATTATACCTGTTTTCTAAAAATTAAATTTAGATGTAGAAAAAATACTGTGTGCACCTTGTGCCCGAAATATGTTTAGTTCTCTCGAGTGGTTTTCTGAATCCGCTAAATTTCTTACATTATTTAAAAATAATACTTCTGTCAGATTCGTTCCCTATGTTTCATTTTAAATGGAACGGGCAAATACATTGCTGTCAATCAAATGTCAAGACGTAACCATGGATATGACAAACCCAATGTTTCACGTTAAAAAATACTCACGGTATAAAGTTTCTAACATCCTGTTTTGTAGGCACAATGCCAGTTTTTTGTAAACTTTATAATCAACTCTTTTTTATTTGCACTAATTAAAACTGTAGGTAATTTTCAATTTCCATAATGAAAATATATATAAAAAAAATTAAAACCAACATTCCACGTTCGCTGTGGTTTTTCACATTTAAGTATTTGATTCAAATAAAAAGTTGTTTATTTTTAATAAAATTTATAATGTAAACCTGCTGATAAATGTCAGTCGGGAATAGCTAGCAAACACGTGTTGTACTTATTTTGATGCCCACAAAACTGATGCCTTTCGAAGTTTCACGAGAAGCAATTACTGTTATTATCCCAAAAAAGATCCATTAAATTTAGTCTAATTTTTATCGACATGGTAACTATTTTTTCAACTACTAGTACTTTCTATAAACACATTCAATCGTAAAAATTAAATATGTATTCATTTCATTTCAAAGAAATTGGTAAGTGTAAAGTGAAATCTGCCAAATATATTTTTATGCTTTTGTTTCAAATTTCACGAACCATAAGTCATGCCATTAAAACCAAAATAAAACATTAAATACTTCCATGGCCGGTTTTGCCAATCTCCAAATAGATTCGTCGAATAAGAGAAAAATATCGCATCGACACCAACACAAATGACGGTATTTGTTCTAGCTATCATATGTTGATGTGATATTTTTTATTTATTCGACGAATAAGCTATTCGAAGATTTTTACCTCTCGTTAGGATTGGTATCATGCTAAAAATTGCATATCCAGATTTTAGTGGATACGCATGTTATAAGGTCCCTAGAATCCGATTATAACCATTTTTACGATGATATATGTGTGTGTGTGCATGTGTATGTGTGTGCGTGGAAGTTGGAACCACGATTTCTCAAATACTATAAGACTTAAGACATGTTTCCTCAATCTGACATTACTGGGAAAAGCTGATTTAATTTTGGAAACAATTGGACATCCGGAAGTACTAGTTTCTTAAAAAAATCTCAATATTATTTTTTTTAAATTTATGTATTAAAGAATATGAAAATCTCTATCCGATATATTTAAAAATTTTATTATATCGTCTATAGAGTCAGAGATTGAATATATATATATATATATATATATATATATATATATATATATGTTTTTTTTTTTGCTTAGATAGAACTTATGAAAGAGTTAACTGTCAAACGAGCTGTCATACTGCCTTCACTTTTTGACATTTATGATCGGTATACTGTGGCAAATCATCATGAATAGACTCACGCTTGAACAACGCTACCAAATTATCCAAATTTACTTCGAAAATCAGTCGTCGATTCGCGCAACTTATAGACAACTTCGTGATTGGCTTAACGGGTTTGTTAATAAGCCAAGTTGCCGCATATGGAGTGAGACCAATCCACAAGAGACCGTACAGACTCCAATACATCCAGAAAAATTCACCGTTTGGTGCGGTTTACATTCTGGTGGTATCATCGGACTTTATTTCATCAAAAATGAGGCCGGAGCTCGCGTTATGGTCAATGGAGATCATTACCGCACCATGATCAATAAATTTTTGTTTGAAAATATGGATGTCATTGATCCGGACGAGATGTGCTTTCAACAGGATGGCGCTACGTACCATACGGCGACCGCAACCATCGACTTATTTAAATCAAAATTTGGCGATAAGTTGATTTCGAGAAATGGGCGTGTCAATTGGCCTCCAATGTCGTATGATTTGACAACTCTCGATTATTTCCTGTGGGGCTACGTGAAGTCACTGGTTTATGCTGATAAACCAACAACAATTGACGCCTTGGAGGCCAACATTGTTCATGTTATTCGTGACATACGGCCAGCAGTGCTCGAAAAAGTGGCTCAAAATTGGACGTCCAGAATGCGCTTCGTCAAGAACAGCCGCGGTGGCCATATGCCCGAAATCCTTTTCAAATTTTAATGCCATGCATTGATCTTTCAAATAAACAAAAAAATTTGATTAAAATCTAATTTTTTGTGTTACTTTTTACAATGTGAAGTTCTATCAGGCTTAAAAAAACATGCTGTATATATATATATATATATATATATATATATATATATATATATATATATTGTAATGAATCTTTCAACCCATGGAAAACAAGTGGAAAAATTAAAAGAGATAAATGTCAGTATCGAAAAACCAGGAATGTTAAATATGTACAATTCTTACATAGCCTAATAAGGAAATGGCGAGAGGTCTTGCGTTGGCCACAACAAATTTTTTTTGATGTTAATGAAACCGAACATCAGTAAAGAAAATAATGTTTTTTGCTATGTATTTGAAAGTACAATACCAAATTTTGTTATATTAAACTTTCTCCTGGGAATTAGAATATTCAGAGATAACTTCAAATATGTAATTTAACTTAGTAATGAATCCCGTTATGCAGTTTTAACATAAATTGGAAAAGTAAATACATTTCCTTGTTCATTCAATTTGCGATATCTTCTTTTGGAACAAAATTGTATTAAAATTTTTCATTAAATAAGAATTCTAACTTTTTCTGCGTCTCTAAATATGTAAAGGGATCGTATATTGAGATTTTTGTTGAATAAGCACGTCTTGGGGTCCGTAAAGAATCAATGTTTCCACAAGATGTCTTTCCGTGTTGGGTGTTACGTGTATACCTGTAGACATTTTTTTATATATGAGACAAAATATTTATAAGTTTCTGAATCTATGTGAAATGCTATTATTTTCTGGTAATAATACAAGTTAGTCTTGCATTTCTGGCAGAATTTTCACATTATTTCATACTGCTTATGACTGAAAAATACTGGAACCGACCAGTCGCTTCTCCTGACGTTCAATATGTGATATTTCTCTAATTCTTTAGTCACAAAACCATTAACAGATTAACGTGTGGAACTCCAAATCTAGAAGTTTTTGGTAGTAAACTATTATATCATTGCGTGTAACTATATTGGTCAACACACAATTTTAAAAATATATAAATATTTAAATTGTAAACTTGAATAAAATACAAATATATGATTTTCATGTTGTTTATTCTGTTAAATGGCACAAAAGTGACCCCTGTGGTGCACTCTCCACACCAGCTATGAGTGCCCGTGAGGTGACGCCTGGTATGCGCCCACACGGTAAAATATATCGTCATCATTACCGATGTCTACATGTGTTGTAGATACTGGCACACCCAGAAATTGGTAATATGCCGTGATGATATATTTATTTATTTATTTATTTATTCTGTTTTAAAAACAGACTAGTTAATTCGTTTTTTAAACAAGTAAAGCCTCATTTTCACCGATTTTCCTAATGCGTAAGAGCTATAATTAATTACTAAGCGCAATGCGTAAAAATGTTTATCATATGTCAAGGTTTACTACCATTTCCAGCTTTGCATAAGAATTAATGCTTAAGAACTAAAAGCAATACGTAAGAACAAAAGATTTCAAACTTCTAACCTGAACTGTCAACTGTCAGTCTATTTTATAATTATTAATTTTTCGGTATGGATATAGATACAGAAAATTATGTAGGTATATAACATATTTTTTAAAAAGAATAAGTGTTACTGCAATTGCATTCTGCTAAGCAACAAGTAATAAAGGAAAAAACTGTGACATTTCTGTTGAATTAGTCACTAAACAAAGCAGCTGGAAATGGCATCCTAGTAAATTGTCATAATGCATAAAGCCTTATGCAGTAATCATTTTATGCATTAAGCATTAAAACATTCGGTGGAAATGAGCCTTAACAGTTATAATTTTCCTGGTTGGGAAGACTACTAGATGAAAATGCTATGATTTTATAAAACCATTAATTACTCCTCTTCGTCGTTTTCCTGTTTTACCGGTTTTACGGCATAATATTCACTTTTCTGTTTTGGAATAAGAATGACATTCTAGTACGCATATTCATGTTAGAATGAGAAATGACCTATAAGCTTAATTCTAAAATGATTTTTGGTTACATATCTAAATAACAAAATAAGACACACAAATCACTATTACCAAACTAACTATTCTACCAAAAATGAAAGCTAAAACAGAGAAAATAATATAAAAAACGTGTAACCGAAGTCTATTAAAGCACGCTTTTGTTCTTCCACTTGCCGACACGCGGATTTTTCTTCACTTTTTTAAATAAATTACAATTAATTTGCTATAACACAACACTTTAAAATTCCTTTAAAATTTAGTACGAAAGAAAAATTGGTGCATCTTGCAATAATAATAGAGAAATCAGACGCAATATTATTTTTATAAGTAATCCATTAAACGACGATTTCATGCAAATGCAGTGTTGCCAACCTTATGATAATTATTGTACATGTAAGATAATTTGGGCACATGTACGATGTATACGTACAATAGTAAATTTGTACGTAAAATGACAAAATATGTGCGCAGGAAAAGAACGAACTGAAAAATTCCGATGATAATTTTCAGTGTTCCTTACAATAACTTCAAAGTCCGAGATTAGCACCATTGTCAGACTGACAGATATGTAAATATAACCTATAAAAATAAATATTCCTTTCATTTTCTCAATTTTTCGAATTCAAATAAAATTGAATATGTAAGTACCGGGCACTGAAGTTCCTTTTTATCACTCATATGGTTATTTTCCTCGGCCCTGCAGGCCTCTGCAAATAAATTCCATATGCGTCATAAAAAATTGAACTTCAGTGCCTTGAAATATATATAACTATTAAATATTTTAAATAATTTATAACTTTTATAATTCGTAATATATTTATTTAAATAAACATAATTTTAAAGTTTCCGATATTGTTGAATATTTTAAAAATAAATAAAAATATTTTGTATTAATTAAGTCACATTTATTTTAAAATTTTTCATATTAAATAAATATATGACCATGTATCAATATTAACCAAAAGTTTTGAAGATAAAAGCCATAATTATCATTTAAGATGTTTGATGTTTACTGCCATGATAAAGATAATTTTCGAAATAATAGGAAACACGAAAAATATTTGTTATAAACGTTTCGTATGAAATTTGGAATAAGTATGTAAATAATTACGTCCGTTGTTACGAAATAATAATAATATAGATACTTTTATTTTTTAAAATTTATCAAATATTAATAGAATTTGAGAAAAACGGATTTAAAACTTAAGTGACGTCACCATGACGTTATCTGCAAGCAAGTAAAATTCTAAATTTATCAAAAAAACTTTATGAAAAGAATAATTCAATTAAGATAAACTGATAAAAGGTTCATAAAAAGATTACGTATAAATTACAAAGTATATTCATTGGCTTGGGAAATGTGTTCAATGTTCAAACTTTTTAAATTTATCTCAGTTTTATTTTCAGATAATTAATTCTTTGAAAATTAATTCGCTAAGCTTCACTTCAATTTTAAAAACTTGTATCCAGTGGTTTTAATATGGTTAGAACAAAAGGTTATTGACTCACTATTTATGTGACAAATAAGGAATCTGAAGACTATATAAAAGAGACGGGGCTATATATAACTGTGTGTATGTGATACTTTATCGACAATTTGATGTCTACGTTATATTTTATCTTGTAGTTCATTCACATAAAGAATTGATTTCGAATAACGGATTTTTCAAGAAAAAAGTTATTTCTTTACCGGAAATAATAACAAGTGTATTAAGATATAAAATAGAAAAATATTTTATTATAAAATGTTCGTTTTCTGTTACTTCTTCTTTGATTTGAAATTAGTGTCTATCCACTTGACATTGACTCAATTTTACCGAAATGAAGATTGAAATAGATTATGGAGGTGTAGTCTGTTCGCTCCTAGCTGAAACAAGCCGATATTTTATTACCCCAATAGATATTACCACAAACAAATAGAAAATCATCAGGTAGTGTGGAACAGGGACGTATTCGAAATCTGCATAAGAAGAAATTGATGGCCAAACCCGAAAACAATGTCATTAGCCGAAAACGTCTTTCCAGGTTCTTAATTATACCTATTCATTGATAATACCCAGCTGTAAATACATTTCAAAATAATTTCAAAAAATTCTCTTAAAAATTTACAAACGCATATATCAAGACGAACTGAATACAATCCTTATTCAACACTCCATTTACAACTGACCGCCGTTTGATGAACAAAGGCTCAAGAAAGTGGTTTATGGTTTGTGGTAATAACTATTGGGGTAATAAATTATCGGCTTGTTTCAGCTAGGAACGAACAGACTTTACTCGTTTAGAAAGAAAATCTGTGGAGTTGAAGAATATGGATATGGAATGATGTGAAATGAACTAGAATAATTGAGAAAATGAATGTGTACAAAAAGTTGGCTTTTATTCCATATCTGTCTGTACTTGGAAAATTTAAAATTCTATTAATTTTTATTGTGAATTGAAATGTCGACATTATTAGCAAAGGTTAGCTGCTAAATATTCTTTGATAAAAAAATTATTTTCTACATGCATCTATGCAAATCTTATTCGTGTATAAATAAAATTGTTTATAAAACAACAACTTTAATGGTCCGTATCCAAGGAAATAAAATGACTTTATAAGGCAAAATTGAATAAATATTTTTATCGGCAAAAATATTTATTCAATTTTGCCTTATAAAGTTATGTTTATTTCCTAGTATACGGTATTACGGTCCATTAAAGTTGTTCTTTTTTAAAGAATATTATTCCCCTAGCGTTTTAAAGAATTTTATTTCACTAGGTAGCGGTTTTAAAATGTCAAATGTCAACCAAAATTGTTGGAATAAATTTAAATAATCAACGTAAACCCGTCATTTTGCCATAAGAAGAATAAGAATGTTACAATTTTGTAATAACGTATATCTTGATTGTTGGAATAAAATATTTTATGTCATATTGACATATTAACCTCTAAAAAAACAGTTTCAGAATAATTTATTTCAAAGTCTGTTATAAACAATTCAACCCATGGCAATCACAGATCACTATGGCAACGCATAAAAAATACTCACACTCAGCGACTAGATAACCGTAAGTGATTTCAAGATTCTGATTTCATTCATAAAATTTTCACTCAAATCGGAGAAGTTTATATTAGGGCAAAATTGAATAAACAGTTGTATTACACTTCCGGTAAAAATGAATGTTTAATTTTATATGTAAATAATAAACACTCCGAATTAGGTTTTTTACAGAACACGCTGTATCGTAAATCGAAAATTTAATTACAATAATGTAAGTGAATAATCACACCAAAATTTATATGCATAAATATGTGACATCATTTTATATGTAAATAATAAACACTCCGAATTAGGTTTTTTACAGAACACGCTGTATCGTAAATCGAAAATTTAATTACAATAATGTAAGTGAATAATCACACCAAAAATTGTTTATAATAATTGACACTGTGTTTTGAAAAAATAAAAAATCTGATGTGGCCAGCACATGACCTCCCGCCAATTCCATGTTTAAAATAACAATGAGCTTTAAGTAAAGTATCACTTTCGATTGATCGTTTGTAAACAAAATCTACATTGTTGTTCCAATAAATAGAAAAGTTTGTAATTTTGCATTATATTTTATTATGTTTTTCCTGAAAAATCTGTGAGCAAATACCAACTTTGCGAAGTTTTGGATCATCATAATATATTTTAAGGAAAAATCGTCACAGACACATTATTGTCAAAATCAGCACCAACTTCCTTATGCTCTAAAACGCAATCTGTGTAAATTCTTCGCCGTACATGATCCATTTCGTAAATGTGTAGTTGCAAACTATTATTTGACACTTTGAAATCACGTTCTTATTGAGAGCTGTTTGATATATAATACTGCAAACATCAAACTTAAATCGAATTATCCTGAATATCTAATATTTATGTACGATGGAAAATATATTATTTTTACAAACCTTAATTTCATTACAATTCTTCTTAACACGGTTTAATTTTAATATAATTGCTTCGTGACAATGACATTTATTTTGTTTAAATATGTCAAATTTGTTATTAAAGTATTGTTTTTGTTTGACGCAGAGGCAAAGTGATGTACAAAAATAAATTATTTTATAATTCAATATTTAATGTTATTTCAAGTTATTTACTAAGTGCTTATCTTAGAATTGAAGATTGTGCCATTGTATTTAATTTGTATTGGTAAAAATTGCTAAAATATTATATTCAATGAATTTTTTACAAGAAAAACTGTTAAAAGCTTGTATAAATGATACTTCCGGTTATCCGATATAAACTAAAAACTAATGAGCTCTTCCCACATTAGTATAGAATGAGTATACAAAATTTCAAAATTTTCTGATTGATAGTATTTGAGTAATCGTGTCCACACGATCCACACACACACACACAGACACACACACACACACACACACAGACACACACACACACACACACATACCTACAGACATACACACATACATACCTACAGACATCATTGTAAAAATGACAAAATCGGATTCTGGGGACAGCAAAACGTGCTTATTCACTAAAATCTCTATATGTGATTTTTAGCACGATCCCTATACCTCCTTTACCTAGGGTAGCGGGAGGTAAAAAGCACGGAAAACTGACACAAGCTGTTGGATTTTAACTTCAAATTTGGAACTTGCCGCTCCTAGGCAATTCCTGAGCTGCTAAATTTTACACTATGGTAGCACGGTAGCCCTGCACATAATTTCTAAAATAATATTGGATCGATAACTTCAGTGGAAATAAGGTGATAAAGATGAACACAAACATTCATGCTTAGAGTTTAGAGGTAAATAAAGTTGTACTCCTTACGTCAAAATTGTCTACTCGTATTAAAAAAAAAAAAAATGGCAGTAATCTAATTTTGTAGAAATGTGCACATATATCAATGAAAACATATTTATTTTATATCAATTTTTCATTCATATTCGCTATCATTTGATAAATGTACGTAATTAATGTTATGTTCCAAACATAATGTATCTCTGGTCTTATCTGAAATTCGATATATTTTTTCGTTTTCCGGCTGATTAATTTTGACATTGAGAAATAAATAATCAAACAACTATATTAATGACTGATGGGATATGTATTGATTAAAAAGAGAAAGAATATATAAAATTTTAAATTTATTTTCATTACGCAAATGATTAAATGATTAATACAGAAATGAATATTACGTTTTAATGAAAGAAATAATTTAAAATTTTAAATATTTTTAGGTATTTGGAGTACATTTTTAAATATTTTACGCAGGACAAAAATAAATTTTAAATAAAGAAAGTTGTAAAGAAACTTGTAATAATACAATACAAGCTAGATTTTTCTTATTTTTTCTACACTATTTTACTCGTTTATATGAAGTTTATACTTTTAACAAAAAGAAAATGCTGTGAAAACTTTCATGAAAATTTCATGTCCAACACTAATTTAAATAATATTTATTTTTTCTAGAATTTAAGTAGGTATTTTAAAGATAAATTTATAGCAGAAATATTTTATATTTCTTGATTTAGGTATACTTATCTATTAAAGAAAAACACACAGAAGTATTATATAGTAGGATTTACCTATACGAAGATTATATTCATTCCATCATATGATACAGATATATTATGCCAATATGCGTTTATTCTTCTTTCCTTTATTGAACTTGAACTATGTATGTATGTACATATGTCGGAGACTCGGGCCGGGATTCATTCTGGATTCTGGGCAAGTGGAGAAGACATTGTTTATTTTATTTTAATTATCAATATATGTTTTATCACTTAAATTTGCCCCTTAGTTGGTAAGTTGTTCTTAAGCTTAAATGGTTTGCACGAATAGAATATGGTCGTTGCTTAGTTAAGGTCAGCTTAGAAGAAGTATAAAAAGAAATTCTAGTAACTTTTCTTTTTCTTATTACATATATTATTCTAGTAACTAGTATGCCAAATGTAAGAGTGTCAGGGATGAAAGTGCAAATAATTATTGTTTTAACAAAATTTGATTGCTGATTTAAATGTAGAATTTAATTCTCTTTATTTGAAACATTTTTGTTTAAAATGAAATGGGACGTTTTGCCCCAGGGAAAAACTGCAATTAAGCTGGTAGAACAAGCCTTATTTTAACTAAAACGCTGTTTTAAAAAAATATCAAATTTCATTATTTAATGCTAATAACAAATAATATTAAATTTATCAGAATATGATTTTAAAGCAGAGCAGAACATAGCTTGTATTCAAACAAATATTTTTTAAACAATCTTTCTTTAAACGGGTGAAATTAAATATTGAAATTTGAATTTGATATTTCTTAAAACAGTGTTTCAATGGGGGATTACGGCTCAATCGAATTAAAGGTAAATAGTAAAAAAATACGAATGTATATGCTGAGTAACAAATATTAATAAAAAAATGAAATGGTATAATTGAGATATTTCGGAAGTAAAGGGTTTTTTGTTATAACGCTTCGACACTAATATGAAAATATTTTGATTGGAGACCGAGAAACCGCCTATACATGCATTACAAATAGCGTGTTAGGAGGTGGGATTACTACCAATGGAAGTTAAGGAATTCAAATTCGAAAGGAGGGGCTAACATTCCTGTACTACAGTTTCCAAACAGTTTTTATTTTACCATAAATTTCTTGCATTAAACTTAATAATTTAAATACACCTGTAATTATAAAGTATGTATACTTATACAGTGTTATAATATTAATTTAATTTTATGTAAATATAACTTAAAATAGCATATATTTCAAAAACATTTAGGTCCATGATGAAAACAGTTTGATATAAAAACACATAAATGTGACGTCACGTCAATCTTTTCAAAATTCGGGAGACCATAACTCGCTTATTAATAGGAATTTTTTCACCGGATTTTCATCAATAGTCTTAGTTTTCCTAATATTTTCAGATGAAATTATAAAAAAAAAATGGTGTAATCCCCATTAAAACAAGGCTTATGCTACCAGCCTTAATGTTAAAACGTTGTGTCACAAGTTACTTAAATTTTTTGACATGGAATAAAATTAGTTTTTCCTATTTGCGAATACTATGGAATACGATGAACGGAAAAATATAATTATTGAGTTTGTTAATTATTCATTGTTGTAAATACAGCCACAACCAGTAAAATTTGCGTTGATAACTACAGAAATGAAACATAAATATTATTAACAAAAATCAACTACAATATTAATCAAACATGACTTGAAAGGTAGATTTTGTATGCAGCGAGAGTAAAAAAAAATTAAACACAAGCTGAAACTTTCGAGAATGGATAAATAAGATTTAATTTACTTGAACCATAAATAACTATTACTGCTGAATTGTAATTGATACAGTAGATACGGAATTTGCGTAAAACAGAGATAAATTTAAGATACCTACCAAATAGAGATAGATTAAGGAAAAAAACTTCTCAATCTTAACCTTTATTTCTAATTTCACCCAACCATTACTTTCTTTTCATCTTAACAAGCTTTTATTGCGTTCGGCATGTGTTATTTAGTATTCTCTCTTGCCCCATTGGAAAATCCCTTCTCCATCGCTGGACTGCAGCATGCTGGTCCGTAAACACAGCCCGCTATCGCTATCTGCATCGTGTGAGCCGCGAGCACGTTGCTAGGCAACCCGGTTCAGTGTTCAGCCACGTTCCAGCGTATCCTCGATTTACCAAGTCTGATGATCGTACGCCCGCTATAATGACCATAGACTTGACACTACTGGATTGAGCAATTGAACAGATAATTAGAAGCTCATTCAATAGGGTCCTCCACCGAAGTAACAAATTAGAACAAGGGTCAGTTATATTAAAACTAGACCTTGAAACTTTGTATTAAGGACTATCAAAGTTTAAAAATAATTATTAGTTTCTAAAATAATCGAGTTTTTATTACCATTTCCTCATCTCTATATCTACGTCATACATTTATTATATTCCAAATTCTTACTACTTTCAAACTTTCTGCTATCGCCTTTTTGAAATACGGAATCCATTTGCAAGTATATAAATGCAGAAAATAACAATAAAACAACAGATATAAACCAAATAATACTAGTTTAAATTTATGATGCCATGACAAATTACAAGCGTTGGTATGAAAGTAAAAGATATGTTGAATGAGATAGGCTACCAGTGGTAATCAAATCTTTGGCTATAATATATACGTGGTATTTTTTATTAATTATGACATTAAATTACTTATTATTCACCCATATTTCCAATTATTGATCACAAGGGTTATTTTAACATATTTATACATTTTATAAGTGCTAAAAAAAATTCAATTATTAGCGAAATCCACAGTTTGAGAACAAAATCATCTCTATATCTACGTCACAGAATATTAAAAAAATTATTACGGCTTAACGAATAACAATAAAGACTTTCTAAAATTACATATCACTTTCAGTTTAAGTAGATGAAGTTTTGTAAAAAAAAATATAAAAATATAGTGGAGGGCCTTATTCGAAAGAATTTAAACAAATAAGTTTTCGTGAATAATTATATTTTGAAGTTTCATTATTTTTATTTATAAGTTAATGATGTAATTTGCAATTTTTTAGGGTAAAAAGAAAACATAAAAATTGAGTCCCGGAAGTAAAATCGAACGAATGCGTTATTTTTGTGTGAAAAGAGACTTTTTCATCGCCTAGATGAAGTGTTTTTTAAAAATCGGTCTAACAATCACATTTGCCCATTTGACAGACTAATCTGGCACAGAAACTCGGCGATCATTTATAATAAGTGCCCTCGAGCAAGATTATCCCTTTTTTTAATAATCGAAAAATGACCAGTGTTAACGTTTGTCTCAATATTTCCGGTATTTTTAAACTACGAATTTCATTTTAATTCAAATAATTTTGGCCCACGGCCACGAAACCCCAGGAAAATAAAAACGAGATGGGGTCATTTCAAAAAAAATAATTGTCGATTTTTTTTATAAAATCATGAAAACCATCTCATTTAATAAATATAGTAAGAGAAAATAATTTGAAATATGCGACTTTTCATTTATAAATTTGCTAATAAACTTTCGCGCTTTTAAACACGGACTAAATTTGTGACGACACAAATTCATACTCACACAAAGACAATTCTCTCTCACACACACACGCTTCACAACATGAAACAGTAACCTAACCTAAAAGTGTGATAG
Organism: Ophonus ardosiacus; assembly: GCA_943142095.1. Lineage (NCBI taxonomy): Eukaryota > Metazoa > Arthropoda > Insecta > Coleoptera > Carabidae > Ophonus > Ophonus ardosiacus. The sequence goes on from OW964823.1 coordinate 16,451,725, forward strand.
CTGACAGCAAAATATACAAGAGAGAAGATTATTAATACTTTCTATTTCTTTAAAAGTACTAGTGCAGTATAAGGTATGTAAATAAACCATTTATTTACATAAATACCAAACCAAATAATCATAGTTCTAAATTAAACCGGTAGAGCTCGACTGTCGCTTGCGTGAATATGTGTCGTCAGCCGTTGAAATATTTGAAATTAAACGCAACTTTTAAAAAAATCATATCTTTGATTCTAATAACTTGTAAGATGTAAAACATACACATATATGTTTAATTTGACCTATTTTTTCAAGAAAAAAATAAATCAGTAGCACTGGATTTAGTTAAATTTTCACTTGTGGTTATATTGACAATATCGTATCGAAACGAAATGTCAATTGAGTTGTTTAATATTAGGCATTTACGAAAATTCTACCGGCAAACTATTACCGGTATATACCGGTAAACAGTTGTTCATCAGTTAATGCATTCGGGCGTCCCCCGGGCAACGGCTTAGCCAGCAAATCCTTTCATACCAGAAGCATACAAAGCGTATGAACAGAAGTGTCCACGCCAAAAAGGATCTTTGTCAAAAGACTTATAGAGATGGTACCCAGAGCCAGAGAAGACCAAAAGTCCAAGAGACTCGTCGTAAAGAAGCCTGATTAAATAATGTTGTAGTGCTTCTGACACGAATAAATAAATCAGGTTACTGCTACAGCTACCGGGATAGATACTTTAAGAACGCAAGTGGTAAACAGGGTAGATTTATAACCTATGAAAAGCAGTTGAAAGATGAAACAGATTTGAAATTTGACGTAGTTAAACGCTATCTCGTCTCATCTTCTGTGTTATCATAATTAACTTCTGAAACCTACTTCCGATTCCAACTTCGCTTGACATCTCTACCTTTTTTTGAGGTTAGATTCTTCATTTACCGCATCTACCGGCTGAATTACTCGATCCACAAATCATGGATCCGGTAGATGGATCTGATAGATATGGTACAATTTTCGAACACGGTAATTATTAACCACTTGTGTTTTCGAACACAGTCAGTAGGTGCGGTATTTACCGGTAGAATTTTCGTAAATGCCTATTACTGTCAAAGCTTCGATAGCCACTTTTTTTGTTACCTTGTAGTTCAGGCTTTAACTATAAGCAGTGCACATAGCCATTATAATTAAACTTTAACTTTTGGTTAAATTCTCAATATCGTATCGCAACGAAAACGGCGAAATGGCAAATGAGATATTAAATATTACTGTCAAAATTTCGATATACACTTCTTTTGTTGTGCCTATATTTAAGATTTTGGTATATTTCATAAATAACATAAATATTGTTTGTTTATTTCTTTATGTATATTAGATGCAGGGCTTTTTTTGTAATGTAACGCACCGGAACGGCGTTCCGGCACCTTTTTTCAACGGGTTTTCGTTTTTTTTTTTTTTGAAAATTATTTTATTAAGTTATGGATATAAAAATTACGCCAATGAAATATTCACACATCGGAAGCACAGTATAAATATAAACAGTATTGCACTTCTCAGCGGTGTTTTAAATCTAGCAATTCGACAGCACATCGCCTAAGCTTCAACTCCTGGTTTATACGTATGCGTATAATAATAAATGACAAAAATATACGCTCTGTTAAATGTTTGGAAATTATTATGAATTTTTATTGTCATAAATTAATGTCAGCATATATTTTTTTTAATAAAAAACATACAAAATTATTTTTTTATTTATTTTTGTACATGAGAGGGTAAAAACATGCTGCTTCTCATCCCTTGAAAAAATTTAATTTTCAATTATAAGGCATTTGACCTTATTATTATTAAATTCGCGCCTTTTTTTCATAATACCCTGCCCCAGCACTGATAAAATATACGTTCCGACACCTTTCTTTCTACAAAAAAAGCACTGATTAGATGTAATGTAACATAAAACATTTCATTATGAATTAAAATATAAATATATGTGCATTGTTTTAGACGGCTATTTTTCCTAAAGTAGATTGAAACTCTTGTCATACGGAGACTTTTTTGTATCACTTGAATTTATTTTAAATTGTAAGTTTCCGAGTGGAAAGAGAAGAAGAGCATGTATGAATACGATTATGTATGTGGTTGAGGCGAAAGAAGTTTGCCTGGATAGGAATGTGTGGCGAAGGATGATTGTTTCGTAATTATTGTGGTGTGAAGGTGTATGGTTAGTAAGAATGTTATATGAGAATGGAGAGACAGCTGAACTTTTATGTGGACGAGAAGAATGAAGTATGTTTGTACAGGAATGTGTAGCGAAAGATGATTTTTGTGTAACTATTATTGTGGTCCGGATGCGGTTATTCGCTACCGAAAATCGGTCACTTTAATATGTTATTATGTATGAATACGTTTATGAATGTGGCTGAGGTGAAAGAAGTGTGCATGGATAGGAATGTATGGCGAAGGATGATTGTTGCGTAACTATTATTGTGGTCCGGATGCGGTTATTCGCTACCGAAAATCGGTCACATTAATATGTTCTTTGTATGAATGTTATGATGATTATGGGCAAGGCGAAAGAAGGGCAAGGCGAAAGAAGAATGTTTTTAAAGAGTTAAGTGATTCAGTGGAGCACTTACTTTCATCCCTTTTCTTATAATTTTCAGGTTTTTGCTAACCCACTAAGTGGGAAATGCGTGATTTTATGTATGTATGTATGTATGTATGTATTTTAAATTGTATCCGACAACTTCATATCGAAACAAAATATCAAAACGGATAAAAATCTTGATAAGCAAAAGATAAACATTCATAAAATAACCAATCTTGCTTTCTCATGAGAAAAAAAGATAAAATATTTTAATGTTTATTATTGATGGATGGCCGGAAGTGTTTAATTTATTGTAATGGAAATACGTATTTTTATGTTTTTGCAAGAAGCACATTACACGGTATTTATATAGAAATAAAACTAAAATGGTGTGAAATAATGTGTTGACATTGACCACATCAATTTTTATTCGATAGCATGCAGTTACTGGTGTAACCAAGTGATCACCCATTTGAATTTAGGATTGATCATAATTTGCTTGACATTAAAATGGGAAATATGTAGATATTAGAATCTTTGAGGGCTGGTTTATGATGAATTTAATTTACGAATTTACAATTTATAATTTAGATTTGAAAATATAAACTCACTTAAAACGCATACGATGGTTTATGAACGATTTACAAATTTAGAAATTTGAAATTTAGATTTAGAATATAACTATATTTTATATTTCCAAATGTAAATTTCAAATTCGGCCAATCACAAGAGAGAACTATTAAACATGGTGGTAAGGTGTAACTTTGCTTCATCCGTCAGCTGTCTTTTCTTTTTGTGAGTTGTTGACATTTTGAAGATGGATTCACAGGAACAAATTGATATTGAACGTTTGCGTAATTTCAATGCAACGAGGGATAGCAAGGAATTAAACACATGCACACTCATACGAGTATATTTGAAGAATTGTTCATGATCTTGTTATTTTACTTTCAGAAACAAACTATGATACTGCCCGTTGACAAATCAATGTGTTCATAGACCTACCACAGTCTAACAAACCATCTACGTTTTTCAAGTTTGTGTTTGTTTTATTTCTTTATTATACAAATCAACATTAGTAAAAAACATTTCCGATATTAATAAAAGATCATCTTGTTCATTAGCATCTAACAAATTCTTGGCTATGAAAATAAATTTTAACTTAAAATCTGAAATGATAACTGGTGAAACGTCAACTGACAACCAGTGACAAGTCACGTGATGGATACTGATTGGTCAGATCCAAAATTTCAAAATTGAACATAAACCAGACAGAAAATTGTAAATTTTAAATCAAAATTTCTAAATGTAAATTTATAAATTAAATTCATCATAAACCAGCCTCTATAACATGAACAATAATACATACAAATTCAATATACTATGTTTCGAAACATTTTTGTTTTATTTACTAAACAATAACAGAACAAATACATTTAACATTTTCTGATAATATTAAGTGGGTTACAGAAATAAAGCAACTATTGTTTCTAGAACATGACGTAACTACAAAATTCAGATAAATTTGTGATTCATTTTCTCTTTTTTGTTAAGATTTATGATGCAGTTTTTTCATTCTTTTCAATTACTACTCGTAACAATATTTATAAATACAGTAATTAGGTACTATGTATTTTATTTTTTCAGTAGCTTTGAAGTATGTTAGTAAATCGAGCAGCGTTAGATTAGGTTTTCCCGTAAAAAATACTTATTTATGATGTACATATTTATATTAATAAGAAAAATTATGCAGTTTTCCGAAAGCAAAATAAATAAAGATTTAAATTTTATTTACCTAGTGATGAACGCAAATTTAACTCATTGGTATCAGACGGACGAGTAAATGTCCGGAGCAAACCAAATGAAAAACTGAAACCTATAAATGGGGAACTCCACCATAACAAAAAATAATAAAATGTACACTTTATACATAAAGTACTACTCAATAAATAACGATTAAGATAAAAAACATTTTTAATTAATTATTTTACGAAATATTTTATTGTCAGGATATACCCAAAACGTTCGACTTAACGAAGTTTTGTTTTTGGTGAATTCCAGTTTTCGGTTCGAGATATCAAGAAATTCGAGTAACTTTAAGTTCGAGTTATCAATAAAAATTATAAGTATGCATTTTTTAGCCCTGACTACATTGCCAATACATTTCGTTCCAAATATTAAGTACTAGAGGTTTTTTTTACGTTAGTATCATCAGAATATTTGAATTTCAAAGTCAATTGAGATATCCTATTGGCCTATAGGCCTAGGCCGGTATTTTCATAAATAAAAATTAGTATACATATACAACTATGTATTATATCCTTTTCGGGCCGGACTAAGAATAATTGCTATTTAGTTGCTATGACGATGTTTTTCGCATTATGTATTTGTGAAAAACACTTCAAAACATGAGTTTGCAACGCATCACATATAGTGATGTGCCGCCAAAAAATTCCCGTCGGGAATTTGTTTTTTTTTTTCGGGAATTCCTTCAGTTACGATTTGCACGAAGAAATTTTGTTACGTATTTTCCCGGAATTTTTTTTGGAAAAAAATAGGCGAAGGCCTATCCCATTCTGAAATGGACTATACCTATACGTACAGTACTGATTCTTCTGATTCTGATGTCTAATTACATATTTGTTTACATTTTAAATTATTATTTGTTTTTGTATTACCAATGTACACTTTTTCGATATTAATAAATTTTCTCAAAAAAAAATACGAAGAAATTCCTGGGTATTTCCCGTAACTTTAAATTTCGGGAATTGACCCATCTCTAATCACATATGAGAGTCACGCTAAATAATTGAGAATAAGAAAATCAGATAGGCCTAGAAAGCAAAATTTGCATTACGTATATTTGATGTCCTTTAAAATTAAGTTGCGCAGGTTAAGTTAGTTATAACTTAAATAGTTATGCTTGTTACACGACTTACTTAAATTTTGAGTAAACACATCTTAAATTGACAGGGAATTTGTACTTTAACAGTACTAAAAAGAATATAATACAGGGAGATCAAAAATAAACGATTCAGTTAGCAATACTTGAAATTGGTAAGATTGATACCTAAATGTATTTCATAGTTTTGATAATATTGATAGTGACATTAGAAAAATTAAATTTGGGTATTTTTTATAATTAAAAAAAATGGTTGTTGTTTCCCTTATCCACGTACTTTTGTTTCTTACATTACCCACAGAGCAATAATCTAATTCATTTCAATCACTCAAAATCCTATTAGCTATCAGGCCACTGCTCTTTTTGTATTTTTTGTCAAAATGACATGTGTAATAGTATTTCCGCCTTCACCTGGAATAAAAAGATCCACAGAAACCCAGAATTGTATTGCCAGCTACATCGTTTCTTTTTGATCACTGTACGATGTAACTGTTTTTAATATGTGAATTGTGAACTGTTTAATTTTGGTGTTATCAATAAAATTTTCCACAATAATCAGCAAATCTTATTGGTTTCTTATCAGTTTTGAAATCACTAGCTTGTAAGTTCTGTTCTACTCTATCCATTGTTGTAGAGTCATTGTTCTGTCCACCACTCCTTGGAATCTGATCGTGAACGCGGTGCCTGTCCGTGTCAGGCTTTCAGTGGCCCGTCAGAGTCGCTCGCTTTCACAACACTCTGTGCATTTAATTCTCGCGCTTCTAAACACGTGAACTCAGGTGCAGTGCAACGCGTCGCTTTTGTCTTGTTGATTGTCATTGTTGATAACTGTGATTGTTGTAATCAGTGATGAAGTGATTGTATTGGAACTAGTGTCACGTTAAAAAAAGGTAAACACTTCTTTGTTTTGATAGCATTTGTTTGTAAATCGTTTGTAAGTGGGTAATGTTTGGTTATGTGATGTGACATACTCAATTGACAATACAAAACACAGTGCAATATCGCAACAAAAAAATAAATATAGCTAATGTACTGATTTTGTGTTGTCCAAATATTATTTATGGCCATTCTATTATTTTTTATCGTTAACCAAAGCAGTATGTACAAGTTCAGATGCATTGGTCTTTTATTGAATGTCAAATAATTATTTTCACATTATGTATTAGATACATCCTAGGGTACATTGGAACACCAAAAATTTTTAAAGCTCTTGAAGTCTCTTTTCCAGATTAGAGAGAATAAGAATAAATCGAGGAATAAATGTAATTAATATTATTTGATGGGTTCATGCCCAATTGCAAAAACAAGATTTAAATTTTAAACTACTCTTAAAAAAATGGAGTTCGAAATTTTGACAGAACTACATAATATTTCATATTTTGACATTCCATTTCGATACAATATTGTCTATTAAGGAACGCTTAAAATTTGAGTTTACGTTGGTACAACCGGCCATCAGTGAAATAAATGACAAAATTTAGAAACTTAAAAAATTAAAAACAATTCTGCATATCCTAACCCTAGAATGTCTCAGTAATTGTTAAAGGATTATAAATTGACTGTAAATTATTATGTTTGAGTTTTATAAAATATTAATACATTCTTTTTAAATCATACTTTGAGTTTACAGAAATAAAAATTTTTAACGATTCTAGGTCCCTGAGAGAGGGTGTGTGTACAATTTTGTCTAAATATGAATCTTTGGTATTATTTCTTATAGGTACTTCGGTACTTCTAAATAAAAAATGCAATTGTGCAACTTTTCTACTTCATTGATTGTAGTTTTTTAAACTGACTAGTGGAATCGTTTCTAAATAATTTATTTCGTTGTTTACTTCTTTTGGTTTAGAAAAAATGATAATGATATTAATTTATTTGTTATCACACAATGTTGTTGGATGAGGATTGAAGAATTCTAATGAATGTCGTCTAATCGTATATTCGTTTTGGTGTAAGACTTTGCAAATTATGTCGTAATACATTTTTTTTAATATTCACATTTATCTTATTTGCTATTTATTTTATACACTTATGTATTTAGTAAATTTTTACATCAATTACTTCTTATTATTTTTAGGATAATGAATGTATCAGTTATAGGATTATTTAAAAAAATGTTTACTTTTGGTGCGAGCTGCGTTAACGCTGCTAATGCTGAATTTAACCTGATCCTGACAAAAAAAATTGTCCCTCCATGTATGTGTTCAACAAAAATATGAAAATCGATGTTCCGGCAGCTATAAAGTCATAACTTATATGACATTTCGTTTTATGGTAAAACATGGCGAATACTAACATAGAACATAGAACCATAGAAAATTTAATTGTTTCATATCATAAATCATTTTCTTATTTGCCATTTCTTATTTTCTTGCATAACAGTTTAAGATTTCTTATATATGCACCTTTAAATGATTTTTCGAGTGATTTTTTCATGTAGAATTTATTTCTTTCCTATATACCATTTTATTCATATCCAAAAGAACTGATTCTTAAATTGGTAATACCGTATTCGTATTAAAACGAATTGTTATGAGATATTTAAGATACCTGTCATCATTTCGGTACGCAATTTTTTATTGCAGTGTAGGTACTTAGTTAAAATATTAACTGTAAACACATTGCAACTGAGTATAAGTATTATTAATTTATTTATTTATTTTCAAATGCGAGTAGTTGTACAAATTAGAAATTATTGTATGTATGTATTTTAATTTGATTTGTTCTCACGTGAAACTGTTTCTAATTTACAAGGTTGCAGAGTAATTAAAAACAAAATAGTTATTATACTTAATTATGTATTATACCATTTATTTTTTGCTATTTCCGCGAACAAAATTGTTGGGATAAAAACAAAAATAATTATTGGTACATCAGTGAAATAATATTACAAACAATGCGTTAAATAAATTACAAAGTTGTTGTACAGGGTGTAATGTAAGTAAGTGTACAACGCTTAACCTGTACTAGAACTGACCTCATAGATAGTAAATCTGGCAATAATTTTTGTATAACATGCTTTTTACAAGAACTGGAGGCCTTTAAAACTGACCAATCACGTCATAGTACAAATTTTTTATTATATATTTAATCCAAGTTTTAATTGCTACTTGCTTGTGTCATTTAACACATCTTTTATTTTCATATAAACGAACGTGGTTAGGGATAGATTCGAGAAAACCTACTCAAGGCAAGTTTTTGAAAAAATTCGACTCGACTCTAATATTTTAAAGTACAACTCGCCTTGAAATACTCGACCTTATGTCATAAAGCTTGTGTTTACACTTTTGTTGCATAAATAATTATATTTACATGTAGACCCAACATGTTTTGTTAATTATTGTATAATTATTAAAATAAATCACGAATATTGAGTATCTACTAAGTAATTTAAAATTAAACACTTTTCTTTTATTTCGAATACTTACAAAAAAATTAAAAGTAGAATAACATTAAATAGAATAAATATTTTTCTAATTAAATAATAACCGGAACCGCATTTAATTTCATTACATTTCATTCATTTTGGGTTAATTTTTTTAAAACATTGTTCTGAAATCATACGTTTTTAATTTAAAATTAAATACTTTTCAGTTAAATACTAGATGATTTAAAAATGAATATATTATTTTAACAAATATAATACTTTTAACAACATATAAAAGTATTTAATTTTGTTTCAAAATCCTAATTAAAGGTTGAAAGCAAGGGTACTTGTAAATCAAATTTAAACTTTGTTGGAGCCTTTCTGAAAGCAAAAATATTTGATTTAATTAGCAATTCAATAAGTATTGAAGCAAAATTTCTTTGGGTGTTGTATTTTGGCACTGAAGTTTGAAAATCACTGTAAAATCTGTACTACTAACAACATCTATAAAAAGGTCAGGAACTATTTCCAAACCCTTCTAGATTATCACGATTCTGAATGCTGGTTCACTCGTCATTTTGAAAAGAATTAAAAAATATTTATAAAATCTCCACCAAAATGTTTATAACATATATTATTAGGTATTTAATTTTATAATATTCTGTTATTTTAAATCTTGATTAAAACGAATACAAATTTTGTAATTTGAAGTTATCATTTTGACACATGATAATATTTATTCTTTTCTTATATTTTATTTGAAAAAAAGTAGGCTAAAATAGGGACGTTCTCACATAACGCATCTAACAAATTTTCAAGGAAACACGTATCACTCGGAACAAAAAAAGAAGAAAAACCAATGAAATCAATGGCAAGTGGAATAACTAGTATATTTTAAATCGTGGTACAATAGCCATCTCTATTGAATGCCAGATTTGAGGATGGTATATTTATTTCAGTTCAAATAGCAGTAAAATTTTAAAATTTATTTTCTAAAAAGTAACGGTTTTGAGTTATATGTCACTTTTTCAGCGGTGTGTTCGACCAATGATTCACCATCTAATAACGAAAAATAAATGTGAGGGAATAAGGGTATCACACCCTTAAATACATTCCCTAAGGGCTTGATATATAAGGGAAGCAACCCTCCTAACTGAAATATTTGCACACTAGTCGCACATCTTACAAAATATCTCTCTCGGAAATCGAACAAAAATATCCTCTTCAAAAACGGAACCACGTACTGCCGCAATTTATTTCCTAAATAAATTCTCTTTTAGTAGAATTAAATGCCAGAGAAAGGTTGAACTCTACTTGGAAAGACTTATGGCAATGGCAAATCGAATTGAAATTGATTTTACTTGTAATTTGTTAAACCTTCAATGGTATTAAAATAAACCCGGTACCAAAATGAAAAATGAGTGCAGAGGCTGTTTTATTTAAATGAAATCTGGTATTGCTCGTAACGATTTACCAATTTATACAAACTTTGATATATTCGTAAGTACAAGTATGTGTGTTCATATATAAAAAGTATTGCGGTTTATAAGAATATCGTTTCGTGAATTCATAATTATAGAATAAATTTAATGGTTCTACTCCAGGACCTTCATAAATATGTTAATCTTAATGGGTTATTATTATTTTAATAATAATTTAAATTAGACACATCACTTAGACAGAATTTTTACTATACAGGGTGTTAAAAAATAAGTTTCACAAATTATGAGAACCAAAATGAGTAAAAAAAGTTTAATCAACATGAGTACTATCTTCAACTATTTTTCAGAAAGATGCCATTTTGTATTAGAATAGAAGAAAAACTGACTATGATAGTGGTTGAACAAATTTTGTCTATGTCAGTAAATAGACTATAAAAAAACAATAACATTTTTTTTATATGAAATATTTTTTTCACTTTCTAATAGTTACGAAGTTATTTGAAAACTAGGTATTGGCCAAGGGCGCCACAACTTTTGTCTCAGTACAATTATTCGATTTTTTTTTTTTAAACAAAACACATTTAAGATGACCACTGAAAGGTAAACAAAATGTCTCATTTAATCAAAGTCGTAACTCTTACAGTTTTCGAGATAGCAGAGGTAAACACCGAAAAAACTCATTTTTCATTGCCTTATATCTCGGAAACTATTGAAGATCGGACCCATGTTGATTAAGCTTTTTTAACTCATTTTGGTCAGTACTATATGACCTCATAATTTGTGACACTTTTTTTTAAACCCTGTATATTTAAGTTTATCTCTTCCTTTCATGAGGTCGCGTGGCTGTGTGCGTATAATGGTATCTGGTTGCCAATCTTTTGACCGGGTTCGACTCCTGCCAGTGCAGACTTTTAATCACACAAAAGTGATCCCTGTGGTGCACTCTGCACACCAGCTATAAGTGCCCGTGAGGTGACGCCTGGTAAGCGCCCACACGGTAAAAATATATCGTCATCTATTAATTCTTAAATTGCGATAATAGTTATGATAAAGTGTTAAAACTTAAAAGTGATATTTTATTTTGTGGGTAGGAAGTTTGGAACAAGACGCGAAGCGGAAGTTATTTTTACTGTAAAATGGATAAGAAAAATCAATAGATCTGTTCAATCATAAATAAACAATAATATATTACTTATCAAACAATACTATTATATATTGTATTAAACAATGTGTGATAAGGGTAATCCAATGGAAACAGGCTATCCATCTAAAATCAAATCATTCCTTGTTTATCTGTTCACATTTATCATTCTGATTTATATATCTACCCCACATAAACATAAATTGTTAAACGCACATAAATGAGTTCTATTTACATGGTATTCCATTGTTATATTTAGAGCAAAATAATTGTATTCGTATGTTTATATAGTTAATTATAATATTGTATAAATAAATGTAAAATGTTATTAGTTATAATACTAAATTTATATAATTTTTTTTTGTCTAAACCTTTGGCTGGATATTTATATAAATAATAAAGTCAATTTACTAGTTATATTATTGTATTATTCTACATTACAAGCCAGGTAAAACTTTTACTGCTGAAAGGAGGAAATGACTGGCGAGCCTGTCACCTCCTTGAGGCAGTAAAACATTTACTTGGTGTGTATTGTATATTTTATTTGTTACTCACTTGTAAATCAAATTTAAAATTATAACCAAAATCTGTCAGTTGCAATTGTGGTGTCAAAAACTGGCTTAAATGATTTCGCAAAAGCCTTGGCGGGTATTACTGTTGTATTTATTGAAATAAATTATTTTTGATCCAACCAGAAGTTACGCTGTTGTATTTATTGTTAAATTGAAACATTTTTACTCGTATTTATTTACTATTTTCAATAATAAACTATAAGAAATATGTATTCATCATCGCCATTTTATTTATTTCTTAGATAATATTACTACATTACCAACTGAGTTATAGGTGTCGCTAATAATCAATATCAAAATATTTTTAAATTAATAAATTATGTATTTTTAAAATATAATATAAGTCCGGAAACAAATAAAAATTATAATTATAAATCATAATTATCAATTTGACACTTATTTCTAATATGTATGACAGTAACAAAATAAAATTTCTATACGTCAACAACGTTACTAACGTGTAAAAATTTTACAAGTTAGCTATCAATTTTACAGGTTAGTAACTAGTAAAGATTAATTTTCAAAAGTAGTAGGCGGTATCAATAAATGAAATTTACAAGTAAGTAACAAATAATAACTATTTTTAATACAAATGAGCAAAGTATTGTCTAGTTGGCCAATTTCCGGACGCGTGAGAAAAAGACATGTTCACTTGTGCTAAACATGATTTTTTCCACAATCTTGAAATATAATGTTTCAAAAAAAAAACGAAACATTGTACTTTTTTATTAATGAAAAACTCAACAATACATATGTTTATAACTGAATTTAATGTAAAGTTAACCACAAAAAAATATTGTTCCTTCATGTAGAATGGTACTCAAGCCCTCCCCTAAATACGTCACTGCCTATTCCTCAGTTAAATGATTATCTTCCTGATATCCATTATTTCATTATATTAACTATGCTATCTCGCTGTAAATTTAGTCTGTATTGAAAAAAAAACTTAAATATTAAAGATTTTTCTTATCCATTTTCTTTAGTACTATAACATACATATTTAATTTACCATTTAAAACTGTTTATTTTCCTGATATTTTGAAGATCACTCAGGATACACTGATTTTTAAATTTGATCACAATTACAACTTATCGGAATATACTTCTGTAGAATTTGTTACTATATAATCTATTATTTTTTTTCCCCTATTATTTAATTTCAAACAGTGTTAAATTTGTTGAAATAATGTAGCTATAAATACAAGATTCAGGAGAAATACAATTTTCAGTTAATGTTTGTTTATAGTATCAATAACAAGCCTTTGTGTTTAAATATATTGTATCATTTGCAATGTTTACTTTAACAATACGCATGCACAAACGTAATCATGAAATAAATGCATTACAGAGGATTTTCTGGTATAATGAATTTTCACAAAAAAATATTGTTCCTTCATGTAGAATGATTTATTGTACAATTTGTAATTTCATCAAAACTTATGACTCCTGATGTAGATTATTATAGGCTTGTGTATTTTGCTCACTTGTGAAGAAAGTTATTTACTTTGCTCACTATTTTAAGTTGAATAATAATGAATTTGTTAACGATTGTGGAAAAAATACTTTATTGGTATAATTTTTCTTTTGGATTGTAAATGTGGATATATTGTGTATTTCTCGGTATATTTGTTAACACTTTACCAACTATTGTATAAGATGTATATCTTGAAACAATATGCTTTTTCTATTCTATTCTATTCTGAATATAGTTAATGAAATTTATGCATTTAATACATCGCAGTTAATTAAATTCTGCGGCATAAAATTCCGACATTGTATTTTTTATAAAATTATAGACCGTTTAAACTGAAACAATTATTTCATTCGCTGCAGTATAAATTAGAAATTTTGTAAGTAGATCAAGTTTCACTTAACATTTTCTTTAATAACTTAACCTAATAGTAGTAAGTGCTTGTACAATTGCGTGCGAATGTTTCATTCTCCTTAACTCTGTTTCACTTTAATTTCGCGTTCTATTTACTGATAGACGTTTACATGTGTCTGGTTATCTGCTGACTGTATCATTTAGTTTTACAGATGATTTGCTTTGAGTTTCAAGGAACATTAAACACTGTCAGTTTTTGTAAATAAACATATGTTGTTTTTTGTTTTCTCATTTATTTTCCTAGAACGCTAACTTGAGGAAAAACGATAAAAGCAGCCATGTACGTCATAAAAATTTATTTTATTATGGCATGATCTTCATTTACTATAGTTAATGAGATTAGCCAGAATAATTAGTGAATTATAGAAAATGTATATTATTTACCAATATCTTTTTTTGAGATTTTAATGATAACTTTGAGTCGTTAATTGTTATTGGGTATAAATGTACTGTTCACTGCGTTTAGAGGTCATTTTGTCCGTTTTTATACATTCCCATAGTGCGGCATAATTTAGTGCTTATTAAGATTTTGCAGAAACTATAATTTCACTAATTTTTAATTCTATGCGAATGGGGTCCTCCACTCTTATTTTTTTATTTTAAATGAAAGTTCGTTCAATTTTGAGGCAATTCGTAGTCTTAATTGTTTTTAGTTTAACTGTATTTGATTTTTAATGTCAATATGACGTCACAACGACACCTATCGCTATCTTTCTCTCGCACCCAAATCTGTAGTAGGCCGCGAGAGAAAGATAGCAATAGTGTGACGTCATAGTGACGCTGATAAGAAATTTCAAATATTCAACAAATTATTAATTTTTTGTTAATCTTAATCGTTCTTTATTGAGGAATAATTTAAATATAATGGGCACATTTTCCAATTTTTTGTTATTGTGGAGGACCGCATTAATAAAAAATCTGTTGTGGCCAGCACAAGACCCCTCACCATTTCCATATTAGGCTATAGAAGTATTGTACATATTTAACATTTCTGATACATACGAAAACACTTTATTTTTATATTTTTTCATTCATTCTATAAACAAGTTTCCGTATATGTATATAATTATAAATATTTAATTAATAATAAAAGAAGAAATATTAAATGTACTTCCCAGAAAAAGACCAGAAATATTTCTGGTTTTTTGACAAACATTATTTATCTGTCAATTACAAACATTGTAATTTTTCCACTTGTTTTCCATGGGCTGCCAGATTCATTGCAATATATTATTTTATATATTTATATTTCTCTATCTCTAACTGTATGGAAGACATAATAAAAATTTTAAATGTATCGAATAGAGATTTTTACATTTTTTTAATATTTTATTAACATAAATTTTCCAAAAATAATATTTAGATTTTTTTTAAGAAACTAGTACTTCTGGTTGTCCAATTGTTAACAAAATCTAATCAGCTCAGTAATACCAGATTGAGGAAACCGTAGTTAAACATATTTTAAGACTTATAGTATTTGAGAAACCGTGGTTCCAACATCCGCACACACACATATACACATACACACACGAACATCATCATAAAAATGTTATAATCGGATTCTAGGGACCTTAAAACGTGTTTTTCTGCTACGGTGTAGTAATTAAGATCTGAACATAATCCAACCTTGAAACCTCGCTTGAAACCATTCCTCTACTCTAGTCATTATGCGTACCTTTAGATGGTTATAAAATAAAATTTTTGTGAAAAAATAACCCTTAGCGCACAATTGAACTTGGTACGTTAGGGTTCTACGTAATCGCATTACAGTAAAACTCTAACAAAAATACCGCAGTGTTGACGACAATAACAAAACAGTAAAAGATGTATAAAGTGTAAAACTTTGATTCTAAAGCAAAGAAGAATACAAAGAAAATATCTCACAAATACAACTTGAAAGCGAACCAACGCATCATTATTATGACCGCGACATCCTAACGGTTAAGAGGAAGAGACAGAAAATAGTAAGGAATTCATTTCGGGTTCGATTCCAACCGATGCCAAATATTATTGCAAATTTTAAATGGCACTAAATTGACCCTTGTGCACTCTTCACGTCAGAAATGAGTGCCTGCGAGGTGAGGGCTGGTAAGCGCCCGCACGTTACAAATATTTCATTAGTAATGTACCGTGATGATATATTTATTTATTTTATTCATTTTATTTTATAAGTAAAATACATACATTGTAGAAATTTAATGTTTTAATATCAATTTCTTTTTGTGAAAATTGTTTATTGTCTTTCTATAAATCGGACTTTTTATTTACGACTTAATTACGTACATAATTAAATAAAAATTACAAAATATTTTTTTACTAGGATTCATAACAATAAGTATATTGTGTTGTTAGGAGTAAAAGTAATTCTTTGTGTGGCGAGCATGTAAGTTTGCACGACGAGAAGTAGCGAGACGGACAATGCGAGGCACATAATGACACTTTTACTCCGAATGACACATTATATTTTTTCTTCAAACATACGTATTTAAATAAAATAATTACAACTTGACGTTACAATAATTATAAATATTTTACCTGAAGGAGGTTTGCTGATTTCAATTGTTCTGTTGCTATGGATACTTTCGTATTTGTTCACTTTTTGTTATAAACATTGAAGTGTAAATTTTTAAGTTTTGAGGTTTAAATAAAAACCTATGCAACTTTATATTCTCCTTATGTGCAATTGTATCAGAATTTGAAATTTGAAGTATTGCCATATACGGCTCTTGAAGTTATTCAATTGTATGGAAGTTCAACAATATTGCTGAAGGATATGTTATGTCGAGGAATCGCTGAAAAACAATATGAACTTTTCTTATCACTTTAATTCTAATTGTTCTTACCGTCATTACTAATATGAATATGTAAGTCTGCTATTTTATATGTTATTTCGTTAAACATAAACTGTTTATATTTCAATTTGTAGATTATTAATTTAAATTTGACAGCTGTTGGAAGTTTTTAGTAACTTTATTTTTAGGTTTAGTATAACTTGGGGCGACATGACAGGTTTCTATTTTACAAGTTACTTCTTATTCGCTCATTTTATATAGTTGCTATGGATATTTATTTATTTATTTCATTTCTACCTTGTGAATCAAGTCACAAAAGATGCCATTTTTATGACGTTTGAAGAGAAAATAAATTATTGGTAATTTTTAGAATACCAATTGACATATTTTATTAATTAAATTTTCTCATTTTTTTACAGAAAATTCATAAAATAATCTATTCTTATAAATCCTACAGTCTATCCTTTGAAAATAAACTCAACTCCTTGGTTTTACAGTTTAGGTATCAAAGTATGTAATTTTGTCAAAGTTTTTAATTATGCATTTATTAAAAATTAAAATGCATAAAAATTACATGGGGAATGAGGAGATAATAGGTTGGCATCATAAGATTCTTTATAATCATATAGCCATTTATTAAAAATAAAATGTTAAATTATTTTCACCATGAACTCAGATCTAAAAAGAATCTAATTTACTATATTAAAACTTTACTGCATGTATCTATGTGAAAAAAGTTTCACGGAAAATAGTACATTAATAAACCACAAGTATCAAATTACTTCATATTCATTTGAAATTTTGAAAAGTAAACTAATAAGCATATTTTAATTATTGTGTTAATTTTTAATTAAATAGTTATGTTATTGATATTATTATGTTCATTAATGACGGGGATCATGCATACATAATGTGGGAAAACTGGCTTAGTAGAAAAAAAATGTTTAATAACACTTTTTTTCTAAGAACTTTTATTTATAAATACGGATCTGTTATGCTGGATTTTCCAGGCAGATTGCAAATTCGCTAAATGTACATTATAGAAACATACGCTGTACAAACAGTATTATCATAAATTATACAGAGATCTGCAATTCACTGGCGATCATTACTAGTTATATCCAATGAGTAAATAAAATATGCAAAACAAATTTCATTTCAAACAAATTCCTAAAACAAACAAGCAAAAGCGCTTATTCAATTAATTTTAATTAATGTTAGATATTTGAATTTCGTTCGCATCAAACTTCCTCAGTGCTAAAATTGGCATTTTATCTCGAAATGTCAAATATTATCGTGGGAGAGTCCGCCATTTATGTTTGTAAGGAAAGAAAATATTTGCAAGAAAAGATATTTTCAGCACAGAATGCAAACTTGAGCAAACAAAATTGTTGATTCAGTTAGATTCAGTCAAGCAGAAAATAATTTTTCATCATCCATTTCTGTTTAATTTTTCTTCCGGAAGTTGAAAATTGGTGAGCTAATATTTGTATAGAATTTGTAATTACGGATTTATTAGCAAAAGTACTGGTTCTGTTTAACATTTTGAAAATTTCTAAATTAATTACTTTCCCGTTATGGGGTCCCGTGGCCGCGTGCCTGAGCGTTTGGTCGCGAATCTGGGGGCCCTGGTTCGATCCCGACCGACGCCAAATATTTCGAATTTTAAATGGCACAAAAGTGACCCCTGTGGTGCACTCTCCACGTCAGCAAAGGGCCCGCATGGTACAATATGTACACTTGCCTTGAAATCTTAATTGTTATTAATTATGAGTAAATTTCTGGACTGTTGTGCAGATTAGGTGTTACCAAATACTCGAAATCCCGGCCATGCAACATTTGCTACGTATGACTGAGATTTCAAATGTTTTGTTAACACTTAATTGTTATTCATGAAGCAGTAATATTTTCTTTAATATTGTGTGACACAGATGTTGTTCACATAAATTGATTTTTTTCAACATCTGTAAAATATATAGATATTTGATCATGTGTGGTTTATTTTCAGCCATTGAAATTTGTGCCAAAACTTATGAGACATACGTTAAACGTTAAATAGAGTCAAAATGTGACATTTACTCCCGGTTGTGCAAAAAATTGAATAACCTCTCGGGAGTGGCGCCTTTTTCTTTGACAGGGGAATTGGCGCAATGTCTGAGGGACCCATGTTAAAAAAATACTACCGGGGTATTTTTATTATAAAATAATGGTATGAGGTGATGAACTGAATCTATTTTTCTATTAAAATGAGTATTTTACAAAAATAAAACAGATAAAAAATTAACAATTAAAATAGGACCCAACAAAAAAACAACTCACTTCATTCGGCATAAGCAACTTCTCTTGCTCTTTTTCATAAGTCATGTTTAAACTAGAAGATAAATGCAAGTTAATATATATAAAATATAATAATTACTTATCGAATAAATGAAAATGCAAAACTCTATCAAGCACATAAAAAGTAGCGTCAGAGGGGCCTTTATTCGTAATAGATTTTGAAGTTTAGCTCATACATGCGACACGTTTCGTAATATAATACTATAATTATGAAGCAACCTGACCTGGCAACAATGTAAAAATATTCAATCCATACTTAATAAACAGAAGCTACCTATAGTATAGAAAATACATATACCTACCAAGTTTCATAATTTCATTTACAACCGTTTTCAAATTAGAGATCAAGGTATACCTACTACTCCCATTTACATCCTCAAGAGGGTACTTCTGAAGGAGAAGAGATCGGGCATGATGTTTATGTGAACTATTTTGATTGAAATTATTCAAGGTTGAAGAATTGACATTACTTCGATATCTTGTATAAACAGTAGCAAGAAGTTATGACGAGGAATGAACATGAGTACACAGAAATGTAATACTTAAAATATTCGTGTGTTTATGACTACATAGTTCAAACTTACTGTTTTAAAATTAATTTTTGAAAGCAGACGTAGTTTCATACATTTTGTATTATTTATTTTATTAATTATATTTAAAGCTATAATAAATTAAAAAGTAAATATAGATAAATAAATGTAACCTTGATAGTTACTATTTTACGAAATTAAAAAAATTACAAATTTATATTTTCATTCATTTAATGGTTTTACATTAATTCCATTAATTTTTATATAAAAAATCTGTTGTGGCCAGCACAAAACCTTCCGTCAATTCGATGTATTTTTTACATATCCCATACCAAAAGTTCCTTGAAAAAGATGCTGTATATCCTGTAAAATTTTAACACCAACACACTATTTTTTACAAATTCCATACCGAAAGTTCCTTTCCCTATTTTATTAGGGGTCGCTGTTTCTTACCCTTCTCTTTTACTCATTCCAGTCCAACGCATCTTCTTCACATAATTCTTCCTCTCTCATATCTACACAGTCCTTCCATTTCTCTTTGGCCTTTCTTGTACTTCTGGCATTGAAAATTCCAATCTTGAGGCGAGTCTGCAACTGCAAGTCACTTGCGAGGGACACTATCACATTCACATATAACTTTCTGACCCTATACTTTCAACTTTGGTTTTGCATTTGACACTGACATCTGTCAATTAAAAATTTTTGAATTATCTGCTGTTTCCATAATTTTAGCAAAGCTGACTAATTTTTGAAAGTAAATCTCTCTTAATGTCTCTATAACTCTATATGTATTGAATCTGAAGAAAAATGTATAATCAAACCGTATAGAGAATAAGATATTCTTTCATATTGATAAACACAAAATGTCAAAAAATGATATTTAACTGCATTTTTTCAAGAAAAACTGTTAAAAACTTCAAATAAGGGTTCTTCCGGTAGATCAATTATAACCAAAATCTAATCAGCTCTTCACATGGATGCAAAGAACAGGAATACACACACACACACACACATACATACAGACATCATCTTAAAAATAGCAATTTCGTATTCTAGGGACCCTAAAACGTGCTTATTCACTAAAAACTCACCAACGATTTTTTTGACCAAAGACAATACCTTCCTTACCTAAAGGTGACGGAAGGTAAAAAAATCCACTCCTGTGACGTTGAATTGTATATAACACGTCATTCATAGCCAATATGAAAACGTTTGTCCATTCTACATTAAACGTACCTATAGTCTATTCTCACTAAACGGAAGAATAAAGTTCTGCTATTGCTCAAATAAAACAGTGGACCACACGATGCATTCGGCGACACACGCTGGGAATTTTGAAATAATTTATGCGCGCAATTGTAATTCCACCACCATTTCTTCCCTCGTGACAAACTTTCATGAATAAACATTATCTTAATTCATTTGGGGTATAAATATCTATCATTCTGAATTCAATAAATAAAATTTTTAATACTCTTACGAATTATTTTTTTTAGCAAAAACTATAACAAACTTATAAAATCTGTTGTGGCCAGCACAAGACCTTCCGTCAATTCCATGTATTTTGTACAAATCCCATACCAAAAGGTCCTTGGAACAGATTCTATATACTATCATGTAAAATCGAACACGAACACATACTATTTTTTACAAATTCCATACCAAAAGTTCATTTGAAAAGGTTCTATAAATCCAATAAAATTATAACATAAACTACACTAAGTAATGTGCTTCCATCTTCTCTTTGGCCTTTCTCTGCGTGTCACTTGCGAGCAACACTATAACATACCAATTTTAGATCCTATACTTTTTTCCATATTTGGTTTTGCACTTGCAACTGACATTTGTCAATTAAATTTTTTTGAATAATTATGTCAGCTGTTTCCATGATAAATAACAAAGCTGACTAATTTTTGAAAATTATTTTCTTTGTAATGCTTTAACTCTACATCTATTGAATATGAAGGAAAATGAATAATCAAACCATATAGAGAAGAGTATTTTCTTTAATAAATATAATAAGAAAATGTCAAAAAATAATATTTAACTGCATTTTTTTAAGAAAAACTGTTAAAAACTTCAAATAAGGGTACTTCCGGTTGACCAACTATAACCAAAATCTAATCAGCTCTTTATATGGTTGTAAAGAAGAGGAATATGAAAGAATCATAATTTTTAGAATTGTAGTTTTGGAGTTATCGTCGGAGAAAAATTTGTCACACACACACACACGGACACACACACAGACACACACACAGACACACACACAGACACACACACAGACACACACACAGACACACACACGGACACACATACACACATACAGACATCATCTTAAAAATAGTACATTCGTATTGTAGGGACCCTAAAACGTGCTTATACATTAAAAACTCACCACCGAATTTTTTGACCAAAAACAATACCTTCCTTTTGACGGAAGGTAAAAACAAGAAAGTTTTCAAATAATTAAACTAAATGACTAGAATTATTATAGACATAATAAATTAAAGTTCTAGGAGAAAATATTATGATAAGATAAATATTTATCCAGTGCTAATACATATAAAGATAATTTAAATACTTATTTGAGTTAATCTCGAGCAGACATTCATGTTTATCTAGTTTTTGTTTATATTTGTCGATGAACATTTCATCAGAAATATAAAAACTTATCTTGTTCTTGTCCAATTTTCAAAGTCTGGGAACTGTTTGTATACAAAGAAAAAGAAAAACAGTTATAAGTATGTAATTTATTGTATATTCCTGAAGTATAAAAAAGTAGTAGGCCTTCGAACAACATGAATTATTTAATTCTGCGCGCGCAATCTGAATCGGAATTCCTATTCAAGGTTAAAACAACAGACAATGTGTTGCCAGGAAATAAATGTCAACAGTTTATATTAAATAATGTCATCCAAATATTTACAGTTATGTAATATTTAATATACGCACATCATCGTTTTCTATTTCCTTCACGTTGTTACATAATAGAGTTTTCCAACATAATATTAAACTAGAAATTGGATTCTCTTAAAATAGACCTTAAAACGGTATAACAGGGACAATCAAAATTTTAAATAAATGATATTTTTTTAAAATTATTTGATTTATGCCTTTACCTCGCCTTAATCTATGTTACACATCCACTCTGTTCCAAATTCTTAATAATTTCACTTGTTTGAATTTTCGTTGAGTTTGTCTGAAAGTGAAAGATATACCTCCATATATGTAGTTTTTTTTTTATTAAATATTTTATTAAAATGATTATTATCCACGCATATTTTCAATTATTGACCACAAAAATTATTTCGCCCTTAATACATAAATAACTATTTTCGGTGAGGTGAAGTAAAAAACATAATAATACAAAAAACTTTTATTGCTTTACCTCCACTCTTCAATAATAATAATTTAATTAGGATGTTGCGAAAATCTGAAAAAAATATCTATGTATATAACTTCTTATAGACGCTCTTACTAAATTATACGAATGTCAGTCATGTCTCAACCAGAAATTAATTTCTAGACATGTAAAAAGATAAAATGAATAAAAAAAAATATTTTTTCCCCAATGAATTTAAAGTATAATATATTACTTTTACAAAACCTTTTCAACTTTCATTAATAATACGTCTATAAAATACAAATAAAAAAATAAGTCAAGTCAGTAAATAGATTCGTCTCACGTTGTCGTTGAAAGTAACTGTTGTATTCACTTCAAAACAAGTCTAACAGAAGGCATCACGAGCATGAGCAACGTGTATGCATATACAAATACAGCATTAGACTTCAAAGACTCGTTAGTTAGGTATGATAGTCACGTGCGTGGGTCTACATATATTAGTCTTTATTCAATCATATGTGATCAGTCGGCCCACATCCGCATGCCTAGGTCAAAGGTTGTTAACGGAACGAAGTCAGATGCAAATGCAGGGAATGCTTTGAGTTATTCAATCATTAAGTCATTGATTTCCTAGTAGTTACATACCACATACCTACAACATCAATTCAAACTAGAATATCAAGTCAAAGAGAAACGTGTTGACACTGTACAATATTGACATTATGCAGTTATGCTATTAATTAGTAATATCGGGATTTCCATATGTGTATTGAACATTACGTGTAGTGTAAAACGGAATACATGATGTACTGTTTTCTTGTATACACAGAAAAGAAAAACATCTAAATTGTAGTTAAATTAACTAAACAAATCTGTAATTTTCAACCTACTAATATGTTTTCATTAAATTATCTAAGTTGATTTAGTTAAATTTTCTAAATTTGTAATAACAAATTATAGTAAAATTAAATACAATATTAGATTTAAATGACTACATTTAGTATTGATCTAAACATAAATAAAGAAATTAACTAAATTTACATTTAAATTTTCTATTTCATTAGATGAATCACCGAAAGTTGTAGGACAAAAATATTGAAGCCAAAATATAGTAAAATTAAATAAAATAAGTAATTAAAAAACTATTTACATATTTAAATTAACGATTTTTTTACAAAATGTTTATTATCTGTTTCGGGTTAGTTAAAATGCTAAATTAAAATATGTAAATTATACTAAATTATTAGACATATTGCCTAATAAAATAATATCTAATTATAATTAGACAAAATTTCAATTCTGTTTACCTCTCGATAAGAGAGGTATTGGATTCATGCTAAAATTCGCATATCCAGATTTTATTGAATAAGCACGATTTAAGGTCCCTAGAATCAGATTATAACATTTTTAAAATGATGTGTGTGTGTGTGTGTGTATGTATGTGGTTGTGTGTATGTGTGTGTGTATGTGTATGTATGTATGTATGTATGTCTGGATGTTGTAGTCACGATTCCTCAAAAACTACAAGACTTAAAAAATATTTAACTGCAGTTTCCTCAATCTGACATTCCTGGGAAGACCTGAAAAGGTTTTGGTAACAATTGAACAACCGGAAGTTGTAGTTTCTTAAAAAAATTCTTCTAAATATAATTTTTGGGAGGTTTTTTTATTAAATATTGAAGAACATAAGAAGAAGAACTTAAAATTTTTATTATATCTTGTATAGATTTAGAGATAAAGACACTATAATTTATAGAGTGAACTAATCGCAGAGGCTACGGCACTAAGGAAATCAGTTGACAAATTCCAATGTTTATAACATAATTTGTAAATGACACATGTCAGTGTCAAAAATTGTGGTAAAATGCATATATCCATCAGAAATACCGCCAATCAGGTTAATGAATTGGAACAATCTCTGACATTTAGAAACTTCCTCATACAATGAAAAATAGATATAATTAGAATTATATGTGTGCAGAAGACATGTTAAATATAATAAAAAAACAATATTTGGGTAATGTTCTATAATATTTTGTTATAAAACGACGGTTCGAAAGCGAAGTGCAATACAATACTTTTATAGCCTAATATGGAAATGGCGAGAGGTCTGTGTGCTGGCCACAACAGATTTTTTTCTGTGTTCAAAAATTTTCTGTTATTTTCTTTCGTGGGTAGTCTCACAATACAATTGAGCAACTTTTTCTACAACTGTCAAAAAATTGATATTTATGCGTTTATACGCGAAATATGCATATTTCATTAATTACGTAACATTAACAACGCGTATTTCACTCACTATGCGCATTATTTCGTTCAGTGGGTGCATTATTTCGTGCACAATGCATATTTTTTTACGCACTATTTTACACTTCCAAAATCAGACATAAAACGAGCAGAGAGGAGACATACCCGTTAAATTGTAATAACTTTGCTAATATTAATAAATGTGTATAATTTAATAAATTTTTTATTAAACATTAAATGTGCCAAAACTTGTAGGATAATTCAACTGTTATCTGTAATAATGACAAGATATCAGTGGAAGTTATTTTTTTTTTTTTAAATAATTATACCTGTTTTCTACACATTAAATTTAGTTGTAGAAAAAAATATTGTGTGCGCTTTGTGCCCAAAATATGTATGTTTAGTGCTCCCGAGTGATTTTTTGACTCGGCTAAAGCCTCTCTCTACACTATGTACATTTCGCTCACATGATACACAAGTCTATTTTTTTCAAAGAAACAAATTTATCTTCCTGTCTTTTATAAATTTCTGTAACTTAATTCACCTTAAAATAATGTTCAAATATTAGAAAATGATTTAGGTACTTAATATTAAGAAATATAGAAATGAATATTGATGAATTACGTAATAATTGGACATTTTTATAGGACACTCAAAATTTAAAATGTAATAATTTCTAACTAAGATACTTTTTATAAAAATCTGTTGTTGCAAGCACAATACCTCTCCCCATTTTCATATTAGGCTATATAAGTATTGTATTTAACATTTCTGATACACACAAAATATTCTAATTGCATCTATTCTTTATTTTTCAATTCATTCTATGAACGAGTTAAGGTGCGGCAGCTATATCTATAAATTTAAACATTTAAGTAGGTAATGATAAAATAAGAAAAATTAAATGTACTTTTTTTTTATTCCATGGGAAATGACTTGAAAAATGATGTAGCATGTTTTATTTTTTTCAAAAACGCCCAGATTTTTCGGAAAAGCCGATTTTAAGCTGTTATGACGTCGGTAGAGGCTTGGCGCAACGTATGTCGAGTGATACACTGACGCACGCGGTTACGATTACCAGTGAAGCGCTTTGTTACGACCTACGTTCAAGTAGTTCGATTTCACCATTCTATCTGAGTTTGCGCATAACTGACTTGTGACGTACTTAGAGTTTACCTAAAAAATATTAATTATAAATAAATGGAGCAATAATTTTAATTTTTAATTTGAATTTCAGCAGACATTTGTGTTATATTTGTGAGAAAATAGCATGTTATGTAGAATTTTTCCCATGCTAAACTTCCCCATTACAAACATTTTAATTTTTTAACTGGTTTCCATGGGCTCTTTGATCCATTATACAATGGATTATTTTATATATTTATAATTCTCTATCTCTAAATCTATAGAAGATAGAATAAAAATACCAAAACCTTTTCAGCTCTTCCCATTAATGTGAGATTAAGGAATATTTAGTTAAATTGGTTTTAGTCTTATAGAATTTGAAAAACCGTCCGTCCAACATCCAGCCACATATACATCCACACACACACGCACACTCGAGCGCGCGCGCACACACACACACATCGTAAAAATGTTATAATCGGATTCTAAGGACCTTAAAACGTGCTTATTCATTAAAATCTGGATATGCGATTTTTAGCGGGAATCCAATAGATGTCTTAGCGAGAGGTAAAAAACAGTTTTGCCATTTTTGGCATCCTTGAAAGTACAAGTCGCTGTTTATATAACTCATATTTACAAAATTTGAATTATGGTTGTTTTTGCCAAGAGCTGTTCAATTGTCAATGTGTGTCCTATGTCCTATTTTCACTGCCAAAAGTGTTACTTTTCGTATATTTTAATAAATATATTTTTGCAATAATAAGTATTTTCAGCAATGATATCTTCAGCAATATTATGATGTAATGTAATTTTAATAAACCTCATTCATATTTTCAATGTGCCCCGTGTTCAGTTTTATTGTAATTGGCTTTTCGTGTAAATTTAAAAGCGATTTTACATTTTATAAATGGAACTCCTCCTCGTCAGTGACCTACTTTATTTAGGGTAGGGTATGAAAAAGTTGGCAATCCTAAATACACTGTTCACTTCGGACTGGCTAGTGTCGAGCCTTCTACAGGTAAACCAAACAGATGTTTTTTTTCTTCTATAATTTAATTTAAAATATAAATGTTGCAGTGAGCGACTTCCCGATTTCTATCAAATTAACAAAGTGGTATGCCACAAATTTCAGATTACTGAATTGATGTAATTTAAGTGAGATATCTTTACAGTTTATTGATTTTGAATTATTTTGACAAATACATATAATAAACAAATTTCTATAATTCATAGTAAAAGAATAATCTGTAACATGTACGGCAATCATTAATTCGGACAAAAGATTCTTAATTTCTCACTTGTTGCAGGATATACTATTCCAGTGTATTTATTTAAGAACATGGTATAATTATATTTTCATATTATACAGAGTGATTAAAAATGCCTGAAGCGTGCAGCTCCAATCGATTTTGACATTTGCCCTTATTTAGTACGACACCATTACTACATATTTCCATGGTTGTACTTTTAGAAATTTGCTAGCTGTCAAATATAATCCTAAGAACCGTCTTCTTTACGTTCTCCCGGATGTGCTTCAAGGAGAAGTTTTGTTACGCTTTTCATTAAAACAAGCAATAATAAAAAGAAATTTCTTTCAGATTTTTCACGTAGGAATGTGAAACAAATATGAAATGATACAAAGTACAGTACGGTAATGATATTAATCAAATGTCATACACCAATCATATAGTTTTGATGAATTAGGGAAAATTGAAATAGAATTTTGACATTATTTTCTAACAAAAATTATCACGTGACCTTAAGCCATTTTTTTATCACTTTTTATAAATTGTTTTAGAATTGCTTTTATTTTAATTGCTAAATTGTACCTTCTATTTTATATGTAAAAAATAAATGTGTGTCATTGTCGCCCGTAAACACCAATAATTATAATTTTACTGCTGATGTTGTTTATTATTATTTACTAAAAAGAAAATATTTTTATTTTGTTGCAAGTTTTTTGTTGAGGTAATCTGTACAGTAGAAACACGTTAAATAGGAACAGATAACTTACCTACCTACATAACTTAATAGTTATTGTGTTAATGAGAGTGATTAATGATTAAGATATTCGAATTGTTGAGATCATTAATCGCCAATTAACACACGTGTAGTTACAATATTTTTCCGTTGACCGTATCTTACTGAATAGGAAAAACTAATTTTATTCCATTACAAATTTTTTTAGCTTAATAACGTTTGACACATAAGTTTTAACAATTGGTCAGCAATATTATGCGATATCTATGGTTACACACTAAAATCGTTTATTAATAGGGGGTCATTAATGCATGATTTTCTATACAATAACCTTTAATAAACGTCAACGGAAAATTTAATTAATTTGTACCTAACTTTTTTAAAATGTTATTTATTATTACATTTTATTGAATTTTGGACAGTTTGACTTCTTCGAAATAATCAAAAACAATACATCATATAAACGTCAAAATTTCCTCACACATAGAAGGAAGATACAATGGTAAACTGATAAATTTTGAAAACCTAATAACTACTTTAAATTTTGGTGAAATTGCAAGTATTTGACATCATTAGAAAGCTACTTTAAATTACTTCCAGAAAATATAAAAATTGATTTAGATATTATTGCGGCGTAACCGAAAGTCGAATTCAGAACCTTTTTACACTGAAAAGTGACGTTTGAGTTTCGTAATTTAAACTATAGATCTAAAATTAATAATAAAGAAAATAGCCATTGGTTCGTATTTTTCAATTACCCTGTAGACGTAGACGTAGACTGTAGAGATACTTTCAAAATAATTCACGTTCATATACATATTGAAATTCTTGTACATTATGCGAGTTATGTTAAGCCGATTTACAACTCAAATTGAAAAACCATCACAATTTTAATTGGATGTAAAATCATTTAGCCCTTTATTATACATTTAATTTTCAGGTTGGCTGAAGTAGGTGTTGGTGGCAAATTATTGCCATGGCTTATTTCTTATCTTACCAATAGAAGGCAGCGGGTTGTAAATGGTTTCTCTTCTGAAGATGCACTTTCTGGAGTCCCTCAAGAGTCTCATCTTGGTCCTCTTCTTTTCATAATTTTTATAAATAATATAAATACTTGCTTTAATTTTGCAAATATTCAGTTATATGCAGATGATTTAAAGATTTACCATACAGTTGAAACTGTCTGTGACTGTAAGGCATTACAAGCAGACATTGACAAATTTGTGAACTACACTAAACACATGAAATTAGAGCTTAACATTGAAAAATGTTCCTTTATAAAATTTACTAGAAATAGAAATATGATTCACTATGAATAGAAAATTCATTAATCAATAAGGTAAACATTGTCAATCTGGGAGTTAGTCTTGATAACAAACTATTATTCGATGTGCACATTGATAAAATTCTTAATTCGTTCTAGTTCGAACTTTAAGCATCCCTGTACATTTGTTACGCTTTATATTACTCTAGTCCGTAGTCAGTTAGAATTTGCTTCTGCGTGTTGGAATCCTCAATATCAAATTTATATCGACCGAATAGAAAGTATTCAAAATAAATTTTTTAAAATATTGTTTAAAAAATTTCCCACGCACAGACCAAACTTACTATCTCTAGAAAATAGAAGGCAGTTAAATGACTTATGTTTTATGTATAAATTATTTAATAATGTCATATTATCCCCATGTTTAATTAGTTCGTTTAACTTTCACGTACCTAAGTATCCCAGCAGACATATACGTCTTTTCTCAGTGAATTATTGTAGAACAAATTCAACTATGAATTCGCCGATTGTCCGCCTTTCTTATCTATGCAATAATTTGTATTGTAGTGGAAGAATGCCGGATTTATTTTGTGAAACATTACGTAGCTGTAAAAGTGATTAAATTTTAATTTAAGTAAATCAAATAAAAATTTTCGTATTGGGTTAGGGTTAATAATTGGTATAGGTTTATATTTTGTATATTTCATTTACCTGTTGTATTATTATTGCTTTGTACACAGTTTTTTTGTTAATTGGTCTAGTACCTCTCTGTTATTGGGAAATATTTCCTGTTGAGAAGCCAAAATTGTAAAATAAATAAATAAATAATTTTTGTCGCATTTAAATAAATTCTTATTTAAATTACTGCAAAACGCGTTTAAAAATGAAGTGTTCATTTCAAGTAAACCATTTAGTAGTGGAAGGCAGTTATAACAATCCTCATCTCCCACTTAGCTTAGTTTATATGCCCTTGGATCTTATTAGTATCGGAGTTTATGGAAAGGTCACCACATTCCATTTTAACTACACATATCCATGTAGATACCGCATTGCGCTCGTAATATACGGTCACAAATTACACCATAAAACAACGGTAAAAAATTCTCTCTGAACTACTTAGGCGAGATAATGTGAACAGCACAATTGAATGAATATATTCGCAATATGCAGCTGTGTATGAACAATAGAAATATTTTACGACTTGCTTCTACGATTATATCGTGGGAAAGTGGAAATTTTTGTAGTGATATTGATGTTCGTCATAGGTACTGTTAATGGCAAAATTGTGTAATGAATGTGAAAAGCATCCAACAAGAAAGAAAAAATAACAGGGATGTGTGACCAATGTGTGGAAGTTTTGTGTGGGTCGGGAAAAAATATTGTTGAAACATAAATATGGATATATTCCACTGTATATTTTGTGCTACAAATAGATTAAAAGGTTATTGTGATTGTATAAAATGTACAAACGCATTTATGTAAATTTAAAAATCTGATGTGGGATGTTGTCAGCACAGTACTATTTAAATTTAAATAAGTTACTGGGAAAATTACTTTGAATTTTAATAATAAACCAAGTTTTTACTTCCTTGTACGAAGTAAAGGAAGTATTGTAATCGCGAAAAATTTCGGTTTCCAGATTTCAACGGAAATATCCATTTTGAGCATCCCTGAATCCATTTTGACTAATTTCGGCGTGACGCCTGTACGTACGTATCTCGTATAACTGAAAAACGGGAAGCCGTAGAAAGTTAAAATTTTGTTGTGCACCTCCCTTTTTGGTCATTACATAACTTTCGGAAGTGATACTTTACTTGAAGCCTATAATAGATTTTAATGAAAAACTATATTAAAATATAATCCAAAACTTTTCAAATTTGGTATATAAGACTCTTATATCAATGGGAATAATATATTAGATTTTAGTTAAAATGGTCTAACCGGAAGTGGTACTTTACTTGAAGCCTATAATAGATTTTAATGAAAAACTATTTTAAAATATAAACCAAAACTTCTCAAATTTGGTATTTTATACTTTTATATTAATGGAAATAACATAATAGATTTTGGTTAAAATAGTCTAACCGAAAGTGATACTTTACTGAAATCTGTTATCAGTTTTTTTTTTTTTTAAATGGTGTTATTTTGAATTTAACAATAAATGCTTTTAGAAAATTGAATTCTCCGTCGAAAATATCAAGTATAATTAAATTAGCTCTTTGTATAAGCGAGATATATAAATTTAAAAATTATGTACTTTTTGGTTTCTGTAATTAAGTTTTCTATGAATTAGGGCAAAAAATAACAAAAAAATAAAGAATTTAATGTTAATGTCAAATTATGTCCAATACGTGCAATTTGATGATTGGGTCTGTAATAATACATATTTTAATTATTAACAAAATATGTATAGTGTAACGCCAGGCGTACAAGGAAGACATGTGTTGTCCACATCAGATATTTAATTTGTAGCGAAAAAGAAATGGGAACACGTTTACATAATATTTTTTTACTTGTAATAACCTCCCTGACAAATAGTGTTTGACGAGAATCTTGTATTTTCTTGTTCTTGCAAAATATGCAAGACAAGGACAAGACTCTTGCAATATGATTTAATAATTGATATATATCAAAAATAATACGCCTCACCCTCAATACTTCTTTCCACTGCTTACGAGTAAAAGCTGGGTGCTTTTACAGTTATCTTTTTGGATGGTTTCAAATGAATTTCTGGGAGACTTAAATACCGTCAAATTAATTTTTGGTGACTTTAAAAATACCAAAGCTGAAAAATTAATTACTGAGGGACTTAAAATTGTCCAATTAATTTCAGGCTGACTTGAAAGTTGTCAAAGCTGTCAATTATAATATTATAAAACATTATTCAAAAATGCTTTTTGGTTAATTATTTATTTTCACTCCCAACGATACTTTAAAAACTATTCTGTTCTAATTTGACTTTCACAACTTAATTTCAAAGACAGCAGATATAGCAGAAATAACGGTTTAAAATTTTTATATCCAGGGCTTACCTGGTTTTTCCATTCTCAGTAATTCTAGCGTGACTCTCTCATTATCGTAAAAGAAATTCCCCACATTCAAATAGTATTTACAAATTCAGTGAAAGTATAATGTTCCTAGGACTTCAATTATATTTTTAAATTTACAAATTAATTATATTCTTCGTATTTGAACTTTTATTTTAAGCTTCTGTTTTCATTATTATTTTAAATTTTAATTTATATGTAAATCTTTTTGTTTTCATATTGAATGTAATCAGTGGAAAACATGACAAGAATTTTAAAATATAATGGATATGAAATTTAAATTGTTTTAAGTATAAAAAATAAGTAAAAAAACGGATATTTTTTCAACTCATCAAAACTTTTATTTGATTATGAAACTGACTGAAATATGCGGAAAACATGAAAATTAACTGAAATCGTTTATTTATCTAAAATATGAATTTTTTATATGAAAACATTTATTTGACAGCTAAAATATAAGATTGGGAATGTTCTCGTTTTCATTCCCAACAAATAAGGACATCACTAAAATAACAACTTAGGGCATAGCTTAGTATAATTTCTGTTAAATTCCAATAAAAGATGTATGTATAAAGTAACAGTAATGAGCATTTAATGTGTGGTATTATTCACGAGAATGAAGTTTGCATCTCGAGCCGAAAGCCGTTTTTTTCTTGTGTAATATTATGAAAAGTTTTTTTTTCACTTTTTATGTTAATACCATAAAAAGTTTTTACTTTTTGTGGAATACTATGAAAAGTTTTTACTTTTTATGTTAATACCATCAAAAGTTTTTACTTTTTGTGGAATACTATGAGAAGTTTTTACTTTTTATGTTAATACTATGAAAAGTTTTTACTTTTTGTGTAATACTATGAAAAGTTTTTACTTTTTATGTTAATATCATGAAATCACAATAACATACTAGTAAGACATAAATTGATAAAAATCGGTTGAATTATGGGTATATTAATTGACAGTTGTGAATAAATAATATTATAAATACTAATAAAGTTTACACAAAATTGATAACGAGGAAAATGCCATACAAAATACAATACAAATACAATACAAAAATCAACAACTCTTTTACTTTTTAATAATTCACAACTGCATGATACTTTACGATTATCGTCAACCATTAAACATAAAAATATAAAATCATTATACCTACTTAATAAGCAGGTAGGTATACCGATATAGTATATATCTAATTTAATCTAATGTATTTCATATCTCTTTGATTCTCGAGACTCCATTGTTGCACACGGTATTCTGGGCATCCCAAGTAGGTATTATTTTACAATTC
This sequence comes from Ophonus ardosiacus, assembly GCA_943142095.1. Classification (NCBI taxonomy): domain Eukaryota; kingdom Metazoa; phylum Arthropoda; class Insecta; order Coleoptera; family Carabidae; genus Ophonus; species Ophonus ardosiacus. The sequence goes on from OW964823.1 coordinate 16,485,547, forward strand.
AGAACTTCAGCAACATTTTATATCATAATGAAATCAAAATGGAAATTTTGATGTAGAATATTGCATCTATGCTTACAAAGACGTTCCGGATATTATGTATAAAATGTATATTGCAGTACATACAGTACAAAGGAACTCTAGAGTATGCTGAAAATAATTAATAGGTATCTGAATTTTCAGTGCATGGAAAATTGTTATTGGATGGCTGAATTAGTGATTGTTTCTCGTTAGTTAATGGTCCATAAATTTCGGATATCACACTATAAAACTGATAATCTAGTTTAAACTTGCAAATTTTGCATAGGGTTGCGGAAGTATAGTATTAATTTTATCAAAATTCATTATTATGATTTAGTTTTATGTATGTACTAAAATCTAAAATATAAAGTTTTTCTAAATGTAAAGAGAGCATTTTTTTAAAGTAGATGGAGTAAATTCAAAAGTCATTTTACATCGTACAATATACAAAACACAAAAAATAATGCAATAAATTTGAATCAGAATTTAGAATACCGTACCGTAAAAATAAAATTACATATAAATAATTTATTAAAAAAGGTTAAAAGTCAAAATGAAAAAGTTATTAACAAGACTAAGCCCTAGCCAATCGGAAGCATATAGTCTGTCTCAACTAATTGTGAATTGACTTGGCATCGCGCTGTACTGGGGATATTTGAATTTGACTATTTTCATTTATAAAATGTTAGGATTCATAATTCGCAATTCTCGCAATTTTACTACTATTGAGCCAATTATCCAACTCTATTACGCCTTTGTACGAAGCAAGCTTGAATATTGCTCAGTTGTCTGGAATCCCTCTTATAGCGTTATTTTTTTACATATAGAATCCATTCAAAAAAGTTTTTACGTTATCTGTATTATAAAGTAAACAATATATGTATATCCAGATTATAATATTTCATATAATTATTTACTTGATTACTTCAAATTTACTAAAATTTCTAGTCGACGGACTCATATTTATGGTGGGTTTATGCTCGCAAAATTTAAGAATAAAAATAAGAATAAGAATAGTGATAAAGTTAAAACAGTTATAACATACGACTCGGTTTATGCTGCAGAAATAAGAATAAGGAATAAGAAATAAGAATAAGGAATAAGCCAAAGTTCGTTTACTTTTAACTTTACGCCTTATTCTTATTCCTGTAAGCGAAGAGCGCATGCGTGTCAACTGTCAAATATTTCAAACAAAAAAATTGGTCATTCACATTTACGTATTATAACTAACGTTAGTTATAATACGTCTATGGTCATTCATTATTCATTTATAATAATCGGTGTTGGCGAAACATAATTATGTCAAATTTAGTGATGGATTCTCTTCTTTCCCAATTAATTGAATTAGTGCAGACAAAATAATATTTTGATTGTGCTTCATTTTAACAAATTAAAAAATTATAATAATAAAATTATAAATCTTATAAATGTCAAATCAACGCTGCTACCACTATGAGAATAATAAATGTAACTACTTTTCACTAACCTAAAAACTTTAATATCACTACTCTTATTCTTACGCTTATTCTTATAACTGGCAGCATAAACACCACTTATCGTTATGTTTAAAATTATTCTTAACACTATTCTTATTTTTATTCCTATTCTTAAATTTTTCAGCATAAACCCACCTTTAGCTATATACTTTTATTTGTAGGATACATTTGAAACATTTAGCTTTTTCATTTGTATAAATTATTACATAATACTATTGATGATCCATCGTATTTAGACCAAATTAATATTCGTGTACCTCCTTTTAATGCTCGTTCCCATAATACGTTCACTCACAACATGCAATCTTTTAATTCATTCACAATTAAACATGATGCTTAATTCATTTCATGTGATAAAATATCAAACTGACATATTTCATGTTACTTTTTCAGAATTTAAAACAAGTGTCCTTGCTATTAGTGAGTACTAATTGATTATTATAGTCCTGTAATAAGGTAATATTTTTATTGAATTTCTTGATTCTTGTTTTGTCTATTTCTACGGTTATTATTATTTTATTGTGTACATGCTATGTAAGTTTAATTTATATGTACTTAGGTATATTGTCAGTGCTTATTTTGAATTTTTTATAAACATTGTTCCTGCCCCATTTCGGATTCGCCTGTTAGGGCAGTGTATTTTCAATAATAATAATAATAATAATAATAATAATAATAATAAAAACGGAATGTAGATATCAGATTATATTAATGGGATAATAGTAACTGCTTTCCAAGTGCATGAGACAGTGAATTCATTATTCACTATTCTTCGAAATTGTAAGCAAAAATTGTTTTAAAAAAATATTTAGTGGAGGATTCTATTAAATTGTTAAATAATTATGATCAAATGCTGAAATTGGACCTATTACAAGTACTGAAAAAGGCTACATAATCTTTTACTGGGTCCGGGGCTCACACGTGATCCCTTTTCTGTGGCCAATTCATGTTTGGGGTGTGACTCTCACTTTACGTTGGGTTTGCCTCTCACTTTACGTTGGGTGTGACTCTCACTTTACGTTGGGTGTGACTCTCACTTTACGTTGGGTGTGACTCTCACTTTACAATAGCGGCAATTTGAATGTTAGTGTTCTGTGGGTGAATCTTTAAAACTTACATTTAAAAAGTTAGAATGTTTTTTTTATATATATTTTATTGTTGTTTTTTGTTTTACTGCATTTTTTAATACGTTTTGTTTATTATTCTTTTAATTTTTAGTTTTCAGTGCTGTGTAGCATGGTTTACTTAAAAAGTCAAAATTTAAACTATAATGTAGAACACAAATACTGTAATATATAATATAACAAATACAATAAATATTAAATAAATTCAAAGCACCAGTAAAAAGTAAAAGAATTAACAGTAAACAAAACACTAAGAGTAAAAAAATGCAACAAAACGAAAATAAACAAAACTTCAAGCGAATAGAAAGAAACAACCTAACTTTTTAAACGTCAGTTTGATAGTTACATCCACAGAATAACATCATTCAAATTGCCTCCAACTCATTGATCTGCAAAGTAGTAGTCACAGTCGCATCCCAAGCATGAATTGGCAGACAGACTAAGGAGCACGTGTGAGCCCGCGATGGTTATGAAATAATGTACATAAGTTCAATTAAAGCGATGGGCTAATTGATGTACCAGTATAATAGAATCGCTAATAATAGAATAGATTCAACAAATTGATTAATTAAATGGTGAAACTAACAGAATAGAGATTCATTACATTATCGACGGTCTCAAATATTGACTTATGCAGGTTGTTAGTAGTTTAAGATAATATTATGTAATTACAAGAAAATTAAGTTCTGATGTTATTTTATACTACCATACCGTACTATATATTACAGAAATTACAATTAACCCTTGATATTTTGTTCATCTGCCGATAAATCTGTATAACCATCTTATTATTTTCAGAAAAAGATTTTTTATCCGGATTTATTTTCGTTATACATTTTATGTTTAATAGGAAATTAAAAAAGTATTCACAAATACTATTCCCCCAGAAATGGGTAGTCTGCCGTGATGATATTTGTATTTTTATTTATTTGCTATTTAAAGAAGTAAACTATACTATAAATTTGAAGTTTGGAAACTCAATTTATTTTTGATTTGTGAATGTGCCTTTAAACAAATGTTACAGGCTTTCCGTATTCCACTATTCAAAAAATGTTCCAGAATAGTTATTTGTGTTATGTATACTTAGTGCCAAAAGTGAACAATGATAATAAAATTATAGTGTTTTTCGCATAAGATGTAAAAATTACCGAACGAACGAAGTTCTGCAAGATTTTGCAACAAATCACAAGCAAGGTTTTTTAATTCCGTTATGATTCAACATACAACATATAGGTACAAGAAAACATTAGGAATTATTATTATTAATTATTAGTGGATCACAAAATAATAATTGCTACCGTTGCCACAGCAAATTCTCGTTGTCACCCTTTTACACGGTTGCACTATTACAGTGAATACAGTCCCAGTTTACTAGATTTTTACAGGGTGTAAATTTTAAAACGGGTCATAGGGCTATAACATAGAAAAACAGTTTTTTAGACGCCAAAAGTTTCTATATTAATTTATTGAAAAAAGAATTAGTGCTTATTATAAAGAAAAAAATTACGAATTTTTTGATACAAACACATTACATTTCTGTTTCATATAAAGCCAGAAAATAAATTTAAAAATTTGCACAATTGAGGAAAAATATCATTAGCCTTGAAATTAGTAGAAACAAAACAAACAATTGTTGACTTTCGACGTTCATAAACGTTTTTAGCTCATTATTTGTTAAATTATTATTATTTTCGTTTTATTAAAAAGAAATCATAAATCATTTTTCTCATGAAGAAAAATTACAAATTATTAAATGGTTTTAATCAGTGCTGTAGTCGTAAAATTAACAGAGGTTATACGCTGAAAATATATTTGTAAACATAGGGTATACGCAGGGGGGGGGGGGGGGGGGGCAATAATTAAAAAGAAAAAAATACGCAGGGGGGAGCAATAACAAAAAAAAAAATGGCGCCACAGGCGAAATTTTTTTTCATTCAAGGTCAAATGCCTTGTAATTGAAAATTACATTTTTTCAAGGGATGTGAAGTTGCATGTTTTTTCCCTTTCATGTATAAAAATAAATTGCCAGATCACAGAACATTTTACAAAAGAGAATATATTTATCTGATTAAACTGTCTAAAATCGAAACACAACAACACAACATGCGCGCGACTATTATACATTGTGACTTAATACGAAGTTAATGTTATCTCTTAAATTTTCAACTAAAATTCAAAATACAAAAACTATAAACACAAAGAAAAAAATAAAATAATTATATACTGCCTTACGTATCAAAGTCGCAAACCTGCCTACTAAGAATCGTACATTTTGCGAAAACTGAAAACGGTATACGGCTTCTATATAACAAAAATCAAGATTAAAATTTCAATAATAGATGGCGACGCCAATCAAATAAAGTACATTTTATAAACATAAAGATAATTTCAATATAATTTCTAAAAAAATGATATTAATTGTGGGATAAAATTTTCATTAGTTGATTTAATTTTTATAATTTTTGTCTCAAATATTTAAAAGCAGAGGGTACACGCTCGGGAACCTAAAAAATCCAGAGGGTATACGGCGTATACCCGCGTATACCCTCGACTACACCCCTGGTTTTAATTGTTGTACATGTTTAATTTGTAAATACGTATTACAATAAATAATATTTGTTCCTTAAATAAATATCCTAGTATTTTCTTTATTTTGATATTTGGTGTTAGTTCATAAATTAATAACTTTAATCTTTAATTGTCCTCTATCATGTTAGTAAAAAATGACAATGTTTTGTTACTGTCAGTTTCATGGCTAATGATATTTTTTCTTAATTGTACAAATTTTTTAATTTATTTTCTAGCTTTATATGAAACAGAAATGTAATGTGTCTGGTATAAAAAAATTCGTAATTAATAATTTTTTTCTTTATAATAAGCACTAATTCTTTTTTCAATAAATTGATATGGAAACTTTTGGCCTCTAAAAAACTGTTTTTCTATGTTATAGCCCTATGGCCCGTTTTAAAATTTACACCCTGTATATATATATATATATATATTTGGGTCGCAGTTTGTGGTGCCATTACAACAAAAAGAGATGAAACTTTTACATTCATGTACGAGTAAACTAGAGTAAGTACGTTATTGGAAACTATAAGATCGTAATAGCTTCCCAAACCGATCATGTAATTTATAAACTTTACGATCATGTAATTTGTAAACTTTAATGCAACTTGGTGCTCCCAATTTAGAAGCACGAAGATGCATAAATATTGATCAATTAGGAATTAATTCGTAACTATTAATTGTATAGAATAACACTTTCCTGTAAACTAGATAATTTAGTTTATATTTTAATGATAATTGCACGCTCACAGGAATTCTATGGACGTAAGAAATTTGCATAACAAGTGTTGCAGTTAGTACAAGGAAAATATAATGTAATCGCTTTGCAAATTGATCCAGTAATTTACGAAAGTGGGTGCATAAAAATTCATTAAATTAACTGACTATTAAATTACTAGAACAAAGGAAAATTTCACATTTCACTTGTTCGTAACAGGCAACAAACTGTCGACATCTACTCGTATTATACACATGACAATTTGAATGAGAACAAAAGAATTGAGGCTCGACAAAAGCGTTCCGAAGCCACTTTCCCATGACGTTAGCTGCAAACATACGCACTTGTCTTATGAATCTCTGTACAAGGTACATACATGACTTCACACTGCTCAGATTATATATATTCTTTTGAAATAATAGACGCTATCTCGTTGGATTCAGCCGACTAAGTAGATGAAAGTGAATGGTAATAATAGTGTGAATTCTGTATGCTAATTTAATATTATTGCTGTGTTTTTATGTTTACTACATTTCACATACTTGACAGTTACTTGTTATGAATATTACTATACTACATGCGTAATTGTTATATTTATATTTAGGTATGTTAATGATGCTATTTATAACATTTGTGAAACATGTATAGTAGAATACAATAATATTTATGTAGTGGGTCGAAGAGGGAGAAGAAGGCCAAAGAGAAAGTGAAGGATTGTGTGTTAGAAAATTTTAGAGAAAAAGGGCTGTGTGATGCGTTGGACAGGAATGAGTGGAAAAAGAAAAGGAAGAGCGACCCCTTCTTCAGTTCAATATAATGACGTCACAGAAAATTTTCTTTCTTAATTTACTAAAATACAAATAATTTTTTTTAAATATTATATTTTTATATATGTTATCAACATAACATTACGTATATAGAGATAGAAATCGGATTTTCAGTACCACGCAAGTAGCCCATTAAATAGGGAAAAGCTGAAGAAGAAGAATAAATTTATTTGCTACAAATAATAATAAAAGAAATAAAAAACAACAGTCATTTAAAGAACACAAGTTACAAAAATAATAAATTCCTTCATTGAAAAAAAAAATAGTTTAATTTTAATATTGTTTTATATATTTGGTCTTGCTCAGTCATAGTTTTAAAGCATTTTCGACGCTGATTTCTGAATATTTTTTTTGCTCTCTTGGCCCAGGAAATACTTCTTTAAAAGTACTTCTAACTGTAATATATTATGGATAGAACTTGTCACTACACATTTGATTAAATTTTTGGCAGATGGAACATAGAACTTTATTTCTGTACTATCTCGAAATAGGACATAAATATCTGAAAACTATATCAGAAAGATGTAGAGTATGGTAGTTAGATCATACAAAAATATTTTAACAAAAATTTGCAGTAACAACCTTGTTATTCTAGAGCTATACCCGCAATAGTACATTGTTTCGGTCAAAGCATATAGCATCTGAGTACCGACAGTTTTTACATGCATTATTTTTTTTATTTATTTATTTATTTATTTATTTAGAAAGAAAGAAAGGCCGTACAACAGGCCAAGGCCCAATAAAAGTACAGCACAGTTAACAATATACATAAAGAATAAAAGTTTCTAGCTAGACTGTATAATAATAGATAATGAGAAGTACAAACTAAGGATCAGACAAAGAATGCGAGAAAACATATTTTAGAAATGATTTAAACTTAAATAGTGAAAAATTAAAAATATCTGGAACATTATAGGTAAGAATCATGTTATTGAAAGAACACATTAATCGATTTACTGTAGAAAACATAGCAGCATTGATTTTATATTTTTTAGAAGAGAACGTTTCAAGAGAACGAGTAGAATAGGAAGGCACACGCAGAGATATTTTACTTAAAAGGACGGGACTATCTATATAATTATTTAAGATTTAGTATAAAAATGTCAAATCCAACACTTCTCTACGTTTTTATAAAGTGACGAAACTGACAGAATTATAAGGGAATTTCCAATTTAAAGCTGAAATAAATTTCCGTTGGATACCTTCAATTCTCTTAATATATATTTGGTAATGAGGAGACCAACAAACGACACCAAATTCTAATTGTGAACGCACAAGTGAATAATATAGTTGAACGAGAGTGTTATAGTTCTTGAAAAGTGCTCCAACTCTTAATATAAATCCAAGCATTTTATATGCTTTCTTTACAACAGTGTCAATGTGAATGTCATATATGAGTTTACTGTCTAATATTATTCCAAGATCTCTTACATGAGATACACGATTGATTACATTTCCACTGATATTGTATTGAAATTCAAAATTGGTCCGATTTCGAGAAAAAGAAATACAAGAACACTTGCTATGATTGACAGATAGATCATTTGCTGTTAAATAAATATTTAGTTTATCGAGATCTGCTTTAAGAGCAATGCAGTCTAACATGCACTTTATCTTACTGTAAACCTTAAGATCATCAGCATACATAATAAATTTCGAGTTTTCAAAAATGTTGCTAATATCATTAATGAAAATAACGCAATAGTACATTGTTTCGGTCATTTAAGAACAAAGCATATAGCATCTGAGCACCGACAGTTTTTACATGCATTATTAGAATTAGATATAGAATTAAGATTCGCGAAACCAAATTTTGTTCTTACAAGGTTCATACTAGAATTATTGAGAATAAGAAAATCATATTTTAAACAGTTATTTAGCTGTCATTTGAACTTAGTTGCAAAAGTTATGTTAGAACTTACTGTTGAACTTGAAGAAGAGATTGATGCTGCAATCCGTGGTTATTTTGAAAGCATTCCAAATGAAAATTATTTGGGACCTTTTAAGAAGTGGAAGATAAGATTGGTGAGGTATTGAATGTAATTTGATGTCATATATGTGGGGGATTGTTTTTCATTACTATTTCTGGCGCCGATGTTTTTATTTATTTTTTTTATGAAAATAATAACAAATTATTATTGTTATTTATTATTAAAGATGCTTTCTAGTCATTTTAATAACACACCAATATGTCAATTTAATTATATGACGTTTACATGTCAATGACTTTTAAAAAAAATTGATAAATGAAAACAGTTGGTTAGAAATTGTTGAATTTATTGTACAATTTTAAGTGAAGTTCAATTTATTGAACGTGGCCTGGTTCTCAAAATTGAGAAAAAATTGCCTAATGTAAAACAGGCTTAAACATATTTCATAAACTTTTTGAAAAATGTGAAACCGGCTCATTCTAGCATGATTTTTAATTCAAATAAATAAATTTATTATTGTATATATGAGATCTGCTCATATTTTTCATCCAAAATTATGTTACCGTACCTAATATGTTGTAATCTCTATTTACCATATTAAATTATATTTGATTATGTTATGTTGTTTATTAATGGGATATATTGTCAGCTATAATATCCCGAGGACATTGATAATTACGAAATAATTTTATGACAGTTACCGAAAGCGCGTTGCTTGGTAACAGCCCGACGCCGAAGGCGGAGGTGGTGTTACCTAAAAGCAACGTGCTTGAGGAAGTGTGATAAAATTATAAGTATTTATCAAGGATCGAGGGGTATTCGGTGAGAATTTTTTTGCAGTTTTAACATTAAATTTGCCTAAAATTTGTATTTGACAGAATTTTTGTGTCTAATATAGCCCAGTAGATGTCACTAGTAGTCATGAATGTGAATGTAGCTATGAATATGTTCAGCGTGAAGTGTGCAATGAGAATGAGACCGCTTTGAGTGAGACCAAAGAGAAGAAGATAAGACATACAAAAGTCCATAAATATTCTCCACATTTAGTTTTTTATTTAATACAGTATTTTTTGATGTGTCTTGTTCTATAATTTTGTTGATTAAATCGTCATTTTCATTGACAGCGTGAAAATGACATTTTCAAATTAAAACAATTAATCTTTAATTATATGTCAAAAACTGTTTGTTACTTAGCAACTTAGTGACATAAGTGATAATTGATTTACCTAATGTCAGTTTGCTTGAGTGATTTTGCTTAAATAAATGAGTGCTTAAAAATAAAAGTTTATCTGAGAAAATCTGAGAGGTCGTGTGGTATTTGATGAGATAAATTCCAAAGACAACGCAAAATGAAACTTGTCACATTAATTGTCACACTGACAGTTATAAACAATAATAACTGTTTATTTACTTGGTAGCGGAAAATTATCGGGGGTAACGAGGTTTTATCAGTATAATACTGTTCCCATTGGTTGAATTTTCAAGTGTTTTGCATCATGATTGGTTAAAAACTAGTCGTTGGAATTTATCAGTGTAAGTTTGTTTTGATTGGTTCCTTTCGCACACGTGGTCAGCAATAAAGGGATTCAATTGGATAATTTTTTAACCAAAAAATTTTCATATTTGTGGTATTTAAAACGATATTGGTGATTCAATTATGATTCTTACGATTATTCTACTCTGTGTTGTAAAAGCAAAAGGTGGACGACACTGTAAAATAAAGAGATTGATAAAGAGTTCTTGTGTCCTAATGATTGTTTTGTAAATCAATACCTTCTTCAAATCTAACATATAAATTTATTTTCCTACAATAAATTTGTTTATTAATCTAGTGTTTTATTTATTAATTTCTCTAATCACTTTGTTTAAAATGTATTGATTGTTGCACATAAAATTAGGTGATTAGATTTTTATATTTCATTTTATAATAGCAGTAAAATTAAATTGTAAATGCAAATAATTAAACATTTAATTTGATAATTAAAAGTGTTTAGTAACCAACAGTACAAAAGGTAAAACATAATTGAATATTTATACTTAATTTGAAGAACATTAAATAAGCTTCTGCGTCGTGTAAATTATTAATTAAAATTTGTAATTATGCTTAGAAACAATAGGAGTTTACATTCCCGACCTCGACACGAAGTGAAATGTTTCCAGTTTGACGCAGGTGGCTTAAAATTAACCTGAGATGATCATTCTATTGTTAGCGATTACGTCAAAGTAAATGGCGAAGCGATTTTGCACAAAATAAAAAACGAACATTGACTCCTTCAGCCGTAAACGAAAACCTGTTTCGATGGAATAGGATGTACACCTGGAACTCGTTTACGATCTGATTGTCTTGTTGTCTTCAATTTAAAAACATCGTAAAATTTAAATTTGTAAACAAAGTTTTTTAAATTCGAGAACAACCTCTTTTCAATTTTTGACAATAATAGGCTTGGCACATGAACTGATGTAGTGATAGTTTGAAATGAGGAACAGTTTTTATGTGCCTATTTTTTGATAACATTTTCTATTATACAATTATTTTGTACAACAGCAGCGTCCATAATCTGCATTATTAATTTAATTATTATTTTATTAGGGTGCTTAAAACAAATGCACATTGACAAGTATGCATGGTTGGATAGCAGAATAAATCTGCATTTATACATCCGAGATTATTAATTAATTAACAAATTACTCTTGCGCATTTAAGAAAGATACCTAACATTGGTAGGGATGATTTTATTTTTACGAATTTGGTTAAATAGGACAATTAGTAGGAACACATTTGGAAAGCCATTTTAGATAAACTTTTAATGCCAAAATTATGGTCGAAATTTTTATTTTCAAATAACTCTTAAACAATTGGCAGATAATTCAGAAAAAAATTCAAACAAAGTTATTATTACCTCCCGGTACCCTTGGTAAGGGGAGGTATAGGGATCGTGCTAAAAATCACATATCGAGATTTTAGTAAATGTTGAGTTTTTCATTAATAAAAAGAGTACAATGTGTCGTTGTTTAGAAAAATTATATTTCAAGATTGTGGAAAAAATCATGTTTAGTACACGTGACGTCTTTCTTTCACTTGTCCAGTTGGTGCACACGCTCCCGCTCGTGCGACCAATTTCCGGATAAATGAGAAAAAGACATACTTTGCTCACTTGTACTAAAAATAGCTATTTTTGAACTTAGGTAATTTATTCCATTCCTATCTTGCTTCATTATTTAATATTGAATGCTTGATTCTATATTTATAATTTAACGTATTTATGCCCGTATTCATAAACATTCGTAAAAATTTTAAACGGTTCGTTATAATATTCATCCAATAAAAACAGTCGACATTGAAAGAAAAATCAAAATTTTATTTGTCAAGTTTGATTCTATTTGTCAAAAATTATAACGAGCCGTTTTGAAACTTTACGAGTGTTTATGAATATGGGCAATAGTCTTATATCCCAACCAGGTATCTGATGCAAAAAATATTTTTGAAAGAAATAAATTTTACTGAGCAAAATATTTTTGTCACTATAATATAATCTAAATACTTAAATAAACCATCTAAATTTCATGAAAAATAACCACAAAAATATGATTAAAAATAAAATATATAATATCCGACGCTTATGATAATACATACTACTTAGATCTATCTTTAACAAGTCTTTAAATTAAGTTCACTTGGTTACCAATATATAAATACAAAGTTTGTGGCACCAAAAGATCCATAATTTTATGCTCTTTAATTGAATATACCTAATACATTTCTTGAAATTTTACAAAACAGCTAAAATTAAAATAAACTACTTTCCCATGTTGAATGATATCACGGATTCTTATTTTCACTCTGTGTATGAGTAATAAAAAATAAGGAAAATGAAACGTAAAGAAAATTTTGCATTTACAGCATAATTGAATCAAAATAATATATTGTTCATATGTATATGACTAATATGTACTCGGAGTAGTGTGTAATATGCAAGCCTTAATTTACTTAACATGCAATTTAGCGTTTCCTGGTACACAAGTGTTGCTTATGTAGCATGTACTTACACTATTATGATAAATCAAGGAATTTTTATGTTTGTAGAATATGTGAATCATTATAGGTCATTATGGGCCAACTGGTTCTCGCTGTACCAGCCTTATAAGTAGCTATCACTCACCTGTGTAATACTTTAGTCACGGCAGATATTTAAAAGAAATGTTTGAAAAGAAATTTCTCAGAATTACTGTTATTTTAACATACGAGTGTCTTTATTCTAGGCTTCATGAGTCACGAAAGAATTTCAATCATACTTTAAGAAAATTAATAAATATATATAAGTAGTAATTACACAATACATACAATGATAGCAAACAGATTAATTGAAGATAAAGAAATGTTGGGAAAATATTGTAATTGTATGCATATGTTGTATTATTCATATTCATAACAAACGATATAATTAATGTTGAGTAATATGTAAATGCGGAAATAGTATTGTGTATGAATAGGTTATATTTATTCAATTTAATTTCATACTGAATTTAGAAAATATATATAAATTTCATTATTATAATATAATATTCACCAATTTATATACCTTTTCAAATTTAGATAAAGTAATTTCAGTTTCATAAAATATAAATTATATTTTAGAAAAGATAACATCAACTTTAGAAAAAGTAAATTCAATATCAGGGAAGGTAATTACTTTTCCTGAAATTAAAGTTGAAAAGGTAAATGCCCGTATTATGATTAAAAATAAAATATTCGTTTGGATAAATGCGGTTTTTATTGCTTGTAAACTAAAACCAGACCCGTCTTTTGCTCGTTCCGGACATTTATAAATTTCATGTTCGACAAATCACAACGTTAGAATTTTCGCGTAGTATACGAGAATATTCCATTTCTAAACACGGACATACAAAATAACTGGCTTTGTAGAACTATTTAATCTCGCTCAATTTTAGCCAGTTCTGACATTTTAAAATTTAGCAGTGATTAAAACGTCTGCTAAACTAAACGGACTTTCTTTGACTCCAAACGGACGTATTATATCTGTAAATTTTACGTACGACAAATCACATATATATATATATATATATATATATATATATATATATATATATATATATATATATATATATTGTCAAGCAACATATGTACTCGTATATGCATTAATGTATGCGTTTTTCGAAAAATAAAAAACCCTAGTGCAAACACTAGTATTAAAGCACATTTTTATTGAACGTCTAGGAAAGGCCGGTATACAATGAAATTTTGACATATTATGACATAACATTCATAAGATACGCTACCCAAATAACGAATAAATATTGCGTAAGTGAAATATCACAATTTCCATAAAAATAAAACTTACACAACCAGGAAAAAATAAAACAAAATACAAAACATGTAATTTTCCTGAAAAAGAATTTTAACAACGAGCAAATTTAAGAACCATCTTCGAATAGTCTTCACCTATTTTTCTTATAATAGCAAATTTCAATAACATATTCTGTTATCTCTCCAATAATGATTGTGAATAAAATATTTTTGTTTATTCACTGTTATAACGAATAACAAGCTAATTCAATCCTCTCCTTCTTGCTGGTTAGAAATTATTTCGAATTATCTTATTTAAATTATGGCTTTCTATCTACATCTATACCATTTTTCTGCATATGTCAAAAGAAAGTTTTGTTTCGGAATATTTCTATTCAAACCACAATTATTGACATTTTATCATTACCATACCAATATTATTATGTTTTCCATATTTTAAATTCAAATGAAACAAAAACATGTGATGTTGATTGGAAAAAATTTTAACATCTGACACCATATATTATTTACACTGAATCCCACTGATTATTGTGTTTGTATATATACCACGCAATTACGTCATCATATTTTCAAAATCAAATAAAAAAATATATGGAAATGTTTTTGTACACTGTATATTGTTTATTTGTTATTTCGTGCTTAACAATACAACATAGTTATTATATGTTACATTTTCATTACAATTATTCCGTAATCGCAAAGTGGACAAACTCTTGAAGTTTCCTGATTTTCATATCAAAATAAAACTCTCACGGAAATATAATGCTGATTACGTTTGTGAAACTAATGTTGTGTTTGTTTTGTCTAAAAACTTGTTTAATTTGTAATCTCGCTTTGGAACTAAGTTTATTTTCATAGAGGTGAAATACGAATTACTATTTAGCTTGTTACTAACTGCTGTGACCGTACATACATACATATAATTTATACATATCTCATGTATACCTATTTGTAAGTAGTTTGAAATATTTTATAATAGGAGTTAGATAAATATAACTTTGTATAATATCCAGTGTATTATAAACTTTGATATTTGAAATTATACGTATAGTCAGTGGAAATAGAATATAATTATTTCTATAGGTGATGGTGAATTTATGTACTATTGGATTTATTTTAAATCTAAACCAGTCCCAGTATAGCAAATTACTCGTACATGTTTTGAATAATTAATGTTAACAACTTTTGCATTAAATTACAGTTTGTAATTAGTAATGGGACTATTTTAATTAACTTGCTGCGATAGTAGTAAATGTTGCCATTTTAAAACAAACATATTATAAGTATTGTGTGTATGTAAATATTTATTTGTGTATTTTCAAATTATCATTCATTGAGATTGGTAATTTTTATTGAGAAATAATTATGAAATATAAACAAACATTTTGCATAACGTATTAGCTAATAAGTATATATTTGCAAAATTTAAACTCCAGCAACCGCACAAAGAAAATAGTTTTTCTTTAGAAATATAAAAATTTTAAAAAATAATTATTTTGAAATTCAACCACAAAATGCGGTACGCGAAAGCTGGGATATAGACAGATGGGCGAGTCATACTGGGCAATGGACAACTGGGCACCATGATATCTGGGCGATGGTCAACTGGGCGACAAACTAAAAAAAAAAATGTACGTCTAGTAGGCATACAATTTGTAGAACAGGAAAAATAATTAACAGTAATACATACATACATACATACATAAAATCACGCATTTCCCACTTAGTGGGTTAGCAAAAACCCGAAAATAATAAGAAAAGGGATGAAAGCAAGAGCTCCACAGAATCACTTAACTCTTTAAAAACATTCTTCTTCCGCCTTGCCCAAAATCATCATAACATTCATTCAAGAACATATTATTGTGACCGATTTTCGGTAGCGAATAACCGCATCCGGACCACAATAATAGTTACGCAACAATCATCTTTCGCTACACACTCCTGTACAAACATACTTCATTCTTCTCGTCCACATAAAAGTTCAGCTGTCTCTTCATTCTCACAAAACATTCTTACTAACCATTTATCTTTACACCACAATAATTACGAAACAATCATCCTTCGCAACACATTCCTATCCATGCATACTTCTTTCACCACAGCCACATTCATAAACGTATTCATACATAATAACATATTAAGGTGACAGTAATGCTCTGATTATTCTAAACAAGCGTTAACACAACCTAACCTAACGCATAATTGTGCAGATTTTAAAATTGGATTGTACAAATTTAAATATCACACTATTTTCTTTCAAAATTTGCTAAAAAATTATGTTCTTGAACCTTTAGAAATATTTACATTGGCAAAGGAGCAAATGTTTCTGGTTTTAACAAAAAAATATGAAAACATATTTCAAAATTTTGTTATAAAAATTTAAATAACATAATTATTTTCTTAACACACTGAAGAGAAGATAATGTAGTATTATTTTTCCATAATGAGGGATTTATATTTTTATTGTTACGTATAACCAATTAATGATATTTCAACAGTAAAAAAAATATATTGTGGCCTGCGAAGTAATAACACCGGAACAGTGTTGTGCTGCAACTGCATCTTTGATGGATCGATTCCATTCTAGTTCAAGGACATCATTTGGAACACATTTTTTTTTAATATTGTGATATTTAAGTTTATGCAATAAAATTTTAAAATTGCATCGCGCCTTCTCAAGGGATTATTTTTGAAACGAAACATTTGTGAGATTTTGTTTGTTTTCGTCTCCAAAAATCGAGGGACGGTCATAAACAACTTAAATTCACAAGGAAAACTAAAACTTCTACCCATTTTAAATAATAAGACTGATATTGTCGCTATTTTGCATACAAAACTAAAGCATTTTGCGATGTACCGTGCTAAACCATTCCATTCTAGTTTTATAGAATGTTTATGACTGTCCCTCGATTTTTGATGACGAGAACTATGCATGAAATTGTCCGCTTGCTTTCAGATTTTTTATTTAAATTTTAAGTTTGGTTGTTTAATCTTGGCACCCTCTGAACTATAAACTTTTGATTCATGATATGTAATGATTGGAAATTATTCAAACAATAAATATAACCTATAAACTATTATGAAAATATGACTCATTGTGTAACTAAATTAGTAATATTAAATTGTATTGTAATACGTTACGTATTAGTTCGCGTGGCTAAGTGCACACAAATTGCAGTTCTGACAGCCTTATTCAAATCCAGCAAGACTCAAACTTGAAGATTATTTCCAATTTTTAAATCGTACAAATGTAATCATTCATGATAGCTCTGAGTAACCATCAAGTGACACTTGATAAGCGAGTTTCTGCGGTACTGTACATATGTAAACTTATTGGAATTTACGAAAAAAAGTAGATTGACACACCGAGCAATTGGTAACAAGCTGTGCTAATATATTTATTTATGCATTTTTCATCAAAAAACTACTAATTTATTTTATGGAACATTACTTTTAGAATCAGTTTTATCTTTATTAACACTAAAGTTTATTGACAGGAGTCGTATATAATTTTGCTTCTTGGCAAGAAATAACTCAACATTATTAATTTACTTAACGTCAAATTAGATATTTGTTGTTGGTAGGAAATCAATTTATTTACTTGATCCTTCGATTTATAATAACACGATAAATTAATGTGTATTTTCCCCAATAGTTTATGTCAATCTTCATAACTTTAATAACAAACATTGTAATAATGTCATCCATAAATAAATAGAACAAATTGAAGTTATTGAATTTTAATATAATTGTACTCAAGATTTTACATCTTATTACAATTTTAATGGCGATGAGTTAATTTTTACAAGTATTTTTATATCCTTTCCGTAGTACATATTGCATTAATGGAGATGAGACGATAAAAGGGACGTACACATGTGGCGGCTGGAGCCGTCACAGTTGTAAAAATAAGTTTGAATTAAACTGTAGAAAAATATATATATAATACGAACGACAATAACAATTTATTCTAATATAAAAATACATTTGATGTTGACTCGTTTTAAGTCGAAATAGGAATGAATGTTTATTTACTTTTTTGTTGTCTATAGTAACCCAACAATTCCCAAAACCTTACTTGATATTTTTGTTATATTTATTCTCAAGGATATTGGGATGCATGCTATACACAAACTTCCATACCTTACTCGGGATTCGAACCCAGAACCGCCGGCACGTGAAGTTAGCACGCTAACACCTAGCCACCTCGGTCGGTAATTTTAATATCATAAATACAATTATTTGAAGTATACCATCAGAACTTCATTGTACATCTATTATTAATAACAGCCATAGTACAGCTTTGTTACAGTTTTGGGGACAATAATAATCAAAAGAGATTGAATAGATTAAGGATTCTAACCTCTCCAGCATAAATAGATCCACTGCGAATATCTAGAGAGCATTTGAAATCATAAACATAAAATGGCTATGCACATGATTAGGAGACCTATGGTCTGTATTCTGCTGTAGTAAATAATAATACAGAAAAATTAATTAATATCATAAATTACACTAGCCAAATAGTTATTTGTGCGTCAATGCACTGAAGTTCTATTTTTTATCACGAATTTATTTGCCGAAGCCCTCAGGACCGAGAAAACTAAACCATATGAGTGATAAAAATGAACTTCAGTGGCGAGAGGTGCATTTTAAATTTTATTCGAAATCGAAAAATTATGAAAATGAAAGGAATATTTATTTTATAGGTTATGTTTAAATATAAACTGTCAACACTCAAAATTATGTGTTTTATTTCAAACTTATCATCGGAATTATTTAGTTCGTTCTTCTTGCATATATTTTTTTCATTGTACGTAGAAATTCACTATTGTGTGTTATTTACCTGTCCAAATTATCTTACATGTAGAGGAGTTATCATAAAGTTAACAACACAATTTCAAATACAATATTTTTTATTTATTTTTATTCTTTCTTTTTCAAAGCAATAATTATTACTGTAAAAAAATGTTGCATAAAATATTCATAATTATTAGCCATAGATGAGCTGTCGGCAAATGGATGGTAGTGTCAAGTTACAAAAACTTGTTTTTACATAAATTAGATTTAATTATCAGATATGCTACGAAATTCAAGTTTTCCAAAAAATGTTACATCCCACTTCATCCACTTGCTTCCTTATTTGGTTATTGTCTATTGATATTTTTGCATATCATATATGAAAATTAAATTGATAATATGGCATTATTATTATAATAATCATATTATTCACATTACATACACTTAAGGTACATTTTCGATTTAACCACCTTCTAAATTTTGAACATCACTTATAGAAAAAAATGTAGAATGTAATCTTAACAGCATTTGCCAAAATCTCATTTTTTTCACTATTGTTGACTTTGGGAATACTTAAAGTTAAGAAAAATCGGCATTTATTATATTTGACTTTTAGAAGTTGATAGTCGGATATTGGACAGGGAATTAATAAAGCGAAAACAATTTCTCAATTCCTCAACGTTTCGATTAAAATTTAATCATTTTTAAGAGCTGTAAAATACATTACAATGTAGAATTACATAATAAAAATAGGAATTGAAGAATATAGACTGTATTGAAGTACAACATAAAACAATAATATTACAATTAAGTACATAAAATATCAGAATTTAAAATTAATTTACATACCGTTGTGTTGAGATTATGGCAAAAAGAAATGTATTGTTGCAAAGTAACATTGTACATTTTAAAAATGAAATGAATAGAAATTCAAACGTTGACAGTCTGAGGAACAACTAAAGACTGGCAACGTTTCGTGAAACAGTGATCACTTATACATTAAAATTTAGAGGTACACCAAAATAATCAAAATTAAAAATGAAAAGCACTAGAAAGTAATGGCAATCTCAAAAAGAAGGTTGTAAAATATTTCAATCATTCTTATTTAAATTTTGAATATCTGTTCTGAAATTAACTGAGCAGGTATTTTTGACAATGTGTATTGTGCTAACCGGGAACCACTAAGAAAACACTGCTTTACAACTGTGCACTATTTATTCTCCTTATAAATATAACAATCAGACATATCATACAATACAACCCTGGCGTTCACTATTCACTAACTAATCCCCCCTTCCTATCTTGTTCACCTTATAAAGTCTACCAACTCTTATGTATACCTTTCCTAGCTATTAATTTATATACAATTAATTACTATTATTTATCGGTCTCCACATGTATCATTTCCAAAAATAAATGTTTTTTGTAATTATCCTCTTTTTCTAAAATCTCAACATTATCAAAATTAAGTACTTGTTAACTTATGTTGGTGTTTTATTGCAGACGAGCACTCCGGTAGAAGAGCAGCATGCAGCAGAGGGTTCCCAAAAAGAAGATATGAAGACAGCGGAGCAGCTGGACGTGGTGGGCGGCACCCTGCTCACCGTGGGCGCCAAGCAGTCCGGCTACGTTAGCCTCATCAACAAACACCGCAGGTAAGTGCATTTCAATCAATGCAGATTCTTTTTGATTAACCATTTTTTATACATAATGTCACGTAATTTTAAGAAGTATATCCACTTCCACTATGTTATTGTTCACATTAACAACTTTCAAAGATACATATTTAGTTTAGTACTAGACATCCAGTCCTAATCAAAAGATATGGTAGTTTATTTTATCGTCACATAAATCACTATTCGGAGTCAAACCGACTAGAAAGGAAAGATATACATAATATACCTACTAAACTATATACCGCTGAACCCCTATCTCTCGTATAAGCGGAAAGTGTCCGAGAGATTAATATCTCCATCCTTTTCTAGCGTTTGGACACACGTCTACAAGCGCATGCGCGCACAGGCGGTAGGCGTGATGATAGGCGTCTTCGCGGTGCTTGAAAATCTTACATATGATTCATTGACATTTCAAAAATATTTGTTATAATTATAAATTTTTATATACAATTATTTAATAATGAAATAAATTAATACAGGACATTCTGATTTTTCTCAAAAGAAAAATTTCTCAAAATAAAAAGAACACCTGCAGAAGATTAAGAAAACGAATATCAGTATAAAAGGATAAAAAGTTAACATTCCATTTGCAAAATTTGGAGAAAGATAATAGGGAACAATTGTTAAAGATTAGGAAGATATTTTAATTGAATATCTGTAGGGTTCAAATTTTATAATTGGAGAAAAAGATTAGGGGATACCTGCATAAGATTAGAAAAATGAATTTCTGTATAAAAGTAAAAGATTAAAATTCCATTTGGAGAAAGACAATAGGGAACACCAATAGACACGGGCGTCATTTCAGCTTTCTAACTGGGGTGGCAAGACCTAAAGGGGGTCCCCCGGAAAAAAATTAAAAACCGGCTTTAAATTTGTTAGTTTCTGAAGCATTTTCAGATTATTTCTATCTAAGTTTATAATTTACAAGTTTTCAAAACATCCCTGTTGTAGACTTGCATTTTTCAATTAGGTATTCGTAAATTATTGAGACTTTTACTTAAAACTTCTGAGGTGGCAAAACACTGGGCTCGACAATACTGGGGTGGCAACTGCCACCCCTTGCCACCCCCGAATTACGCCTATGCCAATAGAAGATTAGGAAAATCCGTTATTTGAATATCTGTATGGTTAAAGTTCTGTTTATGGGGAAGAAAATGGAATGTCGTAATTGAAATTTTTCATACTTAGTCGCGTGTAATAAAATATTTATTCATAAAATTTAACAATTTATTTTGAAGTGTTCAATATTATAGCTTTATTCCTGTATATTATTATGCATAATGCTTTCATATTAATATTCAAGTGATTCATTTCCCTTTCTCTGAAATTTCAAACTTCTTGACCAATAGAATCACTGAATCAAATGCAGTTGGCGCATGCGTGCAAGGGATGGTGTCCAAACCAGATGAGTGCAGATATACATAATGTTCCGGACATTTCCTGTGTGCTTTTCAGCAGTATATAGTTTGATAGGTATATTATATACATACATAAATCCAGTATTAAGTCCACCAGTCTCTGCAGATACCCCACAACCCAACACAGTATTAGGTGAAATTTTAGTTGTTTAGGTAACACTTTTAGGTAACAGCAGCCCGGAAAACAACCATTCTATCAAAAAATTATACACCTTTCCTTATAAATAAATTAAAGTCCTATTGCATTACCCTTTAAGGTTAAGGGATGTAATTTTCTTTTTGATATTGGCTATATATGCCATAAATATGCATCAGGAATCAAAAATACTTACAGGAACATTTTAATGTATAGACCAGACCGTGAAATTAGCAACTATCTATTTAATGATACACTGTATATTTACAATTACGAGTATTTGTGGTTTGAGTTAGTAGTATTACTACTGTTACACTCCGCAAATGCATCTATTCATAGGAGTATAACAGAACTCACGCCGCTAATTAATCGGAAAATCTGTTGAAAAATATGTATCACTGATTTTAAAAATAATATTTCATTTTGACCCGTGTTCGAGTGTTTTATATTTGGAAATATGGTATTAAAAGACGCATATATCAGCACGTCAAATCCAAATATGTTACTTTTAAATTACTTGTAACTTTTCATCGACTTTTCGAAACAAGTTTTTTACGCTAAAAACTTATTTCACTCTTTGTGGTTCTATTTATTGAATGTAGACAACTTTCAAGAAATTAATTTTGTTTCATATATTTTCATATGCAATATTAATACATACTGCATATTGCGTCATACTGGTATTATTATTTGCAGGGCTTTTTTTGTAATGTAACGCACCGGAACGGCGTTCCGGCACCTTTTTTCGACGGGTTTTCGTTTTTCTTGAAAATTATTTACTATTTTATTTATTTTGATAATTTTATTAAGTTGTGGATATAAAAATTACGCCAATGAAACATTCACACATCTAGAGCACAGTATAAATATAATTATAAACAGTATTGCACTTCTCAGCGGTGTTTTTAATCTAGTAATTCGACAGCACATCGCCTAAGCTTCGACTCCTGGTTTATACATATGCGCATAATAATAAATGACAAAAATATACGCTCTGTTAAATGTTTACACACAAGCTGTGCAGGTGGAAATTATTATGAATTTTTATTAGTGCCATAAATAAATGTCAGCATATATTTTTTTTTTTTTCAAAATAAAAAACACAAAATTATTTTTTTATTTATTTTTATACATGAAAGGGTAAAAACATGCTGCTTCACATCCCTTGAAATAATTTAACTTTCAATTATAAGGCATTTGACCTTGAATAAAAAAAAAATTCGCCTTTTTACCTTCCGTCACCTTTAGGTAAGGAAGGTATTGTCTGGTCAAAAAATTCGGTGGTGAGTTTTTAATGAATAAGCACGTTTGTGTGTGTGTCCGTGTGTGTGTGTGTCCGTGTGTGACAAATTTTTCTCCGACGATAACTCCAATACTACTCGTACAATTCTAAAAATTATAATTCTTTCGTATTCCTCTTCTGTACATCCATATGAAGAGTTGATTAGATTTTGGTTATAATTGATTCACCGGAAGTATCCTTATTTGAAGTTTTTAACAGTTTTTCTTAAAAAAACGCAGTTAAATATTATTTTTTGACATTTTGTTATTATATATAGGTATTAAAGAAAATACTCTTCTCTATGCAGTTTGATTATACATTTTCCTTCATATTCAATAGATGTAAATTTAAAGCATTATAAAGAAATTAATTTTCAAAAATTAGTCAGCTTTGTTATTTATCATGGAAACAGCTGATATAATTATTCAAAAAAATTTAATTGACAGATGTCAGTTGCAAGTGCAAAACCAAATATGGAAAAAAAGTATAGGATCTAAAATTGGTATGTCATAGTGTTGCTCGCAAGTGACACGCAGAGAAAGGCCAAAGAGAAGATGGAAGGACATTACTTAGTGTAGTTTATGTTATAATTTTATTGGATTTATAGAACCTTTTCAAATGAACTTTTGGTATGGAATTTGTAAAAAATAGTATGTTTTTACATGATATTATATAGAATCTGTTCCAAGGACCTTTTGGTATGGGATTTGTACAAAATCCATGGAATTGACGGAAGGTCTTGTGCTGGCCACAACAGATTTTTTTTCGTGATACCCTTCCCCACCAAAATTTTTCCCACTGATAAAATGTACGTTCCGGCACCTTTTTTTCTATAAAAAAAGCACTGATTATTTGAAAATAACCACTTGAACAGAATAAAACGAGAAATGTTTACCAGACTTTATTCGCTATTAATAACAATGACATCAAAGTAAAATTCAGCAAATAAATCTTTCTATAAAAGTTATTCATATTTACAATCAATTTTTTTTTATTTATACATATTCTTTTTATGTTGAGAATACAAACTCTGTCCCATAATAATTATTCCATTTATGCATTACGAGACCGATGCCAAAAATTATGTCAAATTTTTATGGGCACAAAAATATCTTTTGTGGAACACTGCCAGCAATGAGTGCCTCTGAGATGAAGTTTGGAAACGTCCACACTGTACGAATATGTCATCATCATTACCGATATCTGCAAACAAAGCAGATTGACACACCCAGTAATGGATAATATGCCGTGATGATATATTTATTTAAACATCCCGAATTTGTTTGCAACAATTTTTTTGTCAGTCTTAAAAACTATCGGTTCACTAGTTGCCGCCAAATAAATATAGACTGAAAATGTCTATACTGTTGCCAATTCCATTGGTCATGTTGAAAATGTTAAGTTATGAAGAAGCGGTAACACCTCAGATCAAGGGTCAGGATGGGGAGAAGGAAAAATATTGAGACTAGTCCATATTTAGATGATAGCGAGTATAAAAAGTTACATATACACCGATTTTTCTCACTTGGTCTTCACGTCATAGTTTGATATTCGTATTGATAGTGATGAAAACGTGATTACTAATAAATCTCAAACTGTTTTGTGTACTAAGCAATTACGTAATATTATATTAACCTAAAATTGTGCAATTTTATAATGAATTAGTTAAAAAAAAAAGTAAAAAGAAATTGTGGAAGATTCAAGGACTTCGCTAGGCGGAGACTCCGTGGCTCAGTCCCTGCGGTGTCCTTGAATTTTTCATAATTTCTTTCTTCGCATATTTAAAAATTCTCCTTGATCGCGAATGTAATTTCTATGTTTAATAAATTAAATTAAAATAATTAAACTAAAATACTGCTCCATTTTACAATTATTATTATATACTTACTCAAAAACGAAAATTGTAGTAAGAAATAATTTAGTAACATATCAAGTTAAATATCAAATCTAAATTTCAGATATATCACATACTTTTTCATACTTCCCAAATTTAGATTGTGAACGAGTCTGCAAAAATATGAGTACTACTACTTCCAAATGTCAAATTAAAAATTTCATATGACTATCTTTCTTTAAATATGTTAATAAGACAAAGATAAATCTATTAGACATACGTATGTATGTATATATGTAGTTATAGTACAGTACTTGGATCTAACGAACATTGAAACAATGAAGAACATCTGTTTGTAATATCTAACAAACAATTACATACCATAAAAAATGCTTTAGCCTCTGGGTCAATTGCGTAAGACAATAAACAACTTTATGAAAACTTTAGTAGTTATAATAGCTCTGTTCGATGAGAAGTGCTTGAAGTGCAGAGCAGAATAGTGCAGTGCAGTGTAGTGTACACTAGTACAGTCTAATTGTGGTTTCATAAAACACACTAGTGTATATTTGGGCAAGTTTGCTCAGTTGTAAGTAATCAAGCCAAGCGTAGCCAAAGGTGTAAAAGGTTAGGTTGTTTATAAACACAGTCATATCATAAAGCTGCAAAAAAGTAACTGCAGAAATGTCTGTTTTAAAGAGCATAGTGAACTAATAAACGATTCTGACGAAGATCAATCATCACTTGATTCTTCATCAGATTCAGAGACAGATATATTAATTAATTCTTTATGTAGCAAAACAAAATTTTAGGTTAAATAAACAGATGTGTAGATAGGATAGAATTAAAATGTCTACCGAACAACATTTAGCTACCCCCACTCCTAGTCTGCACTTTCTACACTACCTCACGAGTCAGGTCAGAAAAGTGAGCACTAGTTCTTAAAATTTCATCGAACAGCCTGCCAGAAGCTGCCCGTTTCTCATAAAACATGTTAGTGCAAGAAAGTTAACACTAGGGCGGCCTAGTACATGTCATCGAACAAAGCTAATAATAATTTACTAATTAATAATGAATATAATCGTGCGAAAGCGACAACAACACAGATATTAATAATTGTAAAATATAGATTTCTCCTTATGGTTTATTATTAATTGAATAGTGTAATGTATTTTATTATTATTTTATTTTAGGGGTGTGAGATTCGTGTAGCAGATATTTTGTTAAGCAAACGAGGCAGTTGGATCACACTCTTATTATTATAAAAAATCAACTGAACATATGTACATACAAGGACTTACAACATAATAATATACTATGTTATAACTTATCTTAATAAATAAGGGGGTTTGGAATGTGCGGTTTTGTATTGAGACTCCTTTCTTCTTCCAGACTTCCTCTACTATCCTTTACTTCGCCCACTCTTCGGCTTCCTAGATACTGCTTCCAGATTTATTTTTTGCTTCATTTACTTCTTTTATTATAATACTTCTTTGCCTAACATTCGCTGCGGCTAACTTAAAATATTCTTTATTCTTTCATTATTTTCTTCTCCACAACTGGCCACCGTCTTTTCGTTACTCTAAATTCTCCTACTTTCCATCCCCACTTTCTCCCTTCTCTGCAGTTCGCACCTTGTCCCTTACCTTGCAGTGTTGCCGCTTCTTCTTAACTTAGCATTTTTTACATGGCTACTGAATTGGCAATACTGTAAAATCTCCAGTCCATACTTATTTGACAGCAGTAGAAACTATTTATGGAATTGGGCTATTAAAATCCCATGTCAAACTCCCATATTTCTGTGTTCAGTGCACATTATGTATCTAAATAAAAAAAGTTGCAAGTTATTTTTTAGTGAACTTCTTTGTTGTTCTACGTGTCTGTGATTACCTAGTTATTGCTTTGGTTTGGTTTCATATTTGTACTTTTTTGTTTGGTTATCAAACGTACTACGATTTTTGAAGATATGCGTAAATGAAGTAATCTCTTTTTGCTATACAGGTTATAGAAACTGGGGTGAAATCCCAAGACTACGCTATGATAGCGTAGCGATAAATAATACTTCGCTTTAATTTTTTTACGAACTTTTTTTTGTCACTATTAGATTTCGAATTGTGAGGTAAAGTTAGTATTTTTATTGAACATTCCCAACTTTATTATTGATATTTGACCTGAAAACGCAAACAGAGATAGGTAGTCTAAAAGATCGACAAAATTCGCATCCAATTTTCTTATTTCCAATATTCTCTTTATTTGAACTTCAGTAACTTCTATTTAAATAGGGCGAACATCGTCAAAGTGAAATAAGTTTTATGCGAACGAAGTTACAGACTTTTAAATAAAATTAAAGCGTAAGCGTACACACATCTTTCTAAATTGATATTGTAAATATTTTGACGTACATCTTCCGGTATTACTGAAAACCATGTAATTTTAAATAAACATTTTAAAATAACAAGTAAGTAGGTATCTAAATTATGACAGCTCTGTATGTGTGCCATTTTATTTCGATATACTCGTACATTTGTTAAACGGTCATACATTGCCTTAGGGCCGGTTTTTCAATGTCTGGTTAAAATTTTAACTAAGAGTTAAATAAACAAAATCGAAACAAAATGACCTGTCAAATAACAGATTTATCATTGCTGTCAACAAAACGATGCAATATTGTTTACTTAGCTAGAAGTTAAAATTTTAACCAGAGATTGAAAAACCGGCCCTTATAGATATTTTGTTGTTATTGTTAGTAAATTAACAAAAAAATAATTTTAAAAATGATTATACATATTGGAAATATGTATTTAAAAAAAAATATATAATTATACTGCATAGATGAATAATTGAGGAGCTTTTGGCAAAAATAACCATGGTCCAAATATTGTAAATATGAGGTTACGTACCTACAGCAACATCGACTTTCAAGATGCGAAACAGTTTGATCAAACTGGTTCTCGCAAAAAGGATCTCAATCACCGGTTATTACATTGTATAGTTTATTTTTTATTCTATTATTTAACATCCAGTAAACCACTTTCTACTATTTAAACATAACACAGGTTAACAAAAAAAGTGCGTATCGAAATGTTGACCGTAATATTTAACAACTCATTTGGCATTTCGCGTCGATACGATATTGCCAATTTAACCAACGATTAACAATTTAACTATAAGCGGTGCAACTGGCCATTAGATATTATAATTAATTTGAATTAAATATTTACAAACTTGTTTTTTTTTTGTAATTGTAACTTTTACGTTATTTTTAAAATATTAACATTCTTTTCAAGTACACCTATATACCGATAAAATATTACAAAATATGTGTTTAATTAATAAACTACTAAACATGTATGCGGTAAGCCATCGAAATGTTAAATAAAATTAATTTAAATTAAGTTCACTTTTATGATTCCATGAATTTTTCTATACGTGGAGATAGACTCATATACCTGAAAATAAAAGCTTATATAAATACGTACATATGTATATTATTCCGAGAAATAAAAAACTTTCACAACGCCTTGGTTACAATATATAATATTGTAAGCGGTTTATTCAAACAAACAGTTTGTGGTATTGTTTTATTGTTCAAAATTCACATTCATACTACGGCTCAATGGTTAGTTTGAAATCAGTTTAGATTTGAATCGTTGGAAAATTGTACTATTGTCAAAATCCCATACTACTTGTATTTTACGCTTGAACTTTTTTTGTGAACATTTAAACCCTTTGTTTCCAAACTTTTGTAAAAATACAATCTCGTTTTTCTATTTGTTTTATCTTAAAATAGTCAGACTCATTTAAATTCTGAAAGTATTAAGATGAATAATTTTGAAATAATTAAAGAACACTGTAATAGAGCGCCTGGCCCATAAGTAATGTTGCACCACATCACAAATTATAATGAATTAAAAGTTATTTCCAGCGAGATATGGTTTCCGCTCCAAGTAATCTCATGATTAGATGCCGTGCCGTAGGCGTATGATTGTACTAGTTTACCAGAGGTACTAGTTGGCATCCTTCTAATCTAATCATGGGCATGAGTTACATAAAATCCCTTAAGGGCCAGAATTTCAATATCGTCGATCTACCGTCTTCTCACTTTAAAACTGACTTGAACTGAAAAATTCTTATTAGTTTTGAAGAATTGAAGTAAAAAATATGTTAGAAATATCGTTTAAAATATTATTTTTTTTTAGTTTAGAAAAAAAAAAATTGGATGTTGCAGACCGCCAGACCAACGATTTATTGTTTAGCTTATATCCAAGCATTGATAAAATATATTTTTATTTGTATTACGGATGACCACCTTTTCTTACAAGAAATGAAATAATAATAATAATAATAATAATAATAATAATAATAATAATAATAATAATAATGGATGTGAACAAACGTAATTATGAACCATTTACTCGTATTTCATATAGAGGGTGTTAATACTAAGTCGTTACACCCGAAAATGGTAGTTAGAACTCATTAAAATAAATAACTTTTCTTAGTTCCAATTTTTGATTTGGTGCCCCGGTTTGTAGTTATTCGAGTTCTTTTGTTTTTCGAAAAATCGTCATAACTCTCTTATTTTAAAGGCTATTGAATTTTTTTTTCTTTCAAACTTACCTTTTGATTCTCTAAAACATTTGGCATTTACAATTACAATAGCCTTTAAAATGATGAAGTTATGACGATTTTTCGAAAAACAAAAGAACTCCAATAACTACGAACCGGGGCACCAAATCAAAAATTGGAACTAAGAAAAATTGTTTGTTTTAATGAGTTCTAACTACCATTTTCGGGTGTAACGACTTAGTATTAACACCCTGTATATATCTGCAGTTACAATACAATTTTCAGTAAATTTGGAACATAATATAGGAAAGCAACATTGTTGTACTTAATAAAATAATACGTGTATTTAACAATTTTTGAAAAAGTGTTCTTAAGAAACACATCCATATTTCCTTTCTAAAATTGAATTTATTTTCCAGGGCGGGTTCTACGGGTACGACAGGCGACGAGTCATACACCACGGACGAAGAGGAGCATGAAGTCGGAACGGACGAGCCAGATTGCTCCATCCGAGACGTGCAGGACTTGAGCGAGACTGTGGCGGGCAGTGCAATAGTAGGAGCTGTAGATCCTCAGATTACACCTGCTGCTGCAGGAATTACACTGCCTAAAGATGAAGACAAGACCTTAAAGACGCTAAGTCAGGTGAGATATAATTTGTTTTATGTTGGGTTTATGCAGCATGTAAATTATAAAATTAAATTAAGCCACTAAATTAAAATAATGACGTTTGTACAGTAAATTAAAACTGAGAATGAGAATTTTATGTTTGATATTTCGTATAATTTAACTTTCATATAGGTGTCATATAGGTTTTAAACTCATTTTTATTGAACTCAGCGAACAAATATCACAAAGAATTAGCTTAACACTGAAAGACGATTGTGGAAAAAGCCATTAATTACTGAACCAAACTAATTTTGAAGCCCTCCCCTAAATACGCCAATGCCTACTCCTCAATTAAATGATTATCTTCCTGATATTCATTATTTCATTATATTAATTATGTTATCTCGCTGTAAATTTAGTCTGTATTGAAAAAAAACTTAAATATTAAAGATTTTTCTTATCCTTTTTGTTTAGTACTATAACATACATATTTAATTTACCATTTAAAACTGTTTATTTTCCTGATATTTTGAAGATCACTCATGATACACGGATTTTTAAATTTGATCACAATTACAACTTATCGGAATATACTTCTGTAGAATTTGTTACTATATAATCTATTATTTTTTTTTCCCTATTATGTAATTTCAAACAGTGTTAAATTTGTTGAAATAATGTAGCTATAAATACAAGATTCAGGAGAAATACAATTTTCGGTTAATGTTTGTTTATATTATCAATAACAAGGCTTTGTGTTTAAATATATTGTATCATTTGCAATGTTTACTTTAACAATACGCATGCACAAAACGTAATCATGAAACAAATGCATTACAGAGGATTTTCTGGTATAATGAATTTTCAGTTTTTAATTAATACCGATAACAACTCTTTGTTTGGTAGAAAATTATTATACTCGTATTAAACGCAATTACTTTATATGGACAAATATAAACACAGAATAATTATTTCATTTTAATGGAGAACTAATTTCCAAATTGTAATTCGTATCAGAAACAAAACTTTGTTAGAAAATAATTTAGTGGAATGGAATTATAGAGATTGATGTATTTTCTCACTTCTAAAAGTACAAAATACCTATGTTAAAATAATTTTCAATTTTCATTATCAATAACTGGAAATATGCATTGATAAGCAATTTAATAAGTAAATTAAAAAATTACAATTATAGGGTGTTTCAATAAGCGCCCTCACTACTAGTAACTTTATTATTTTTAGGGGTACGAGGTTGGCTAAATCAGCAAAATTGTGCCATTTTGAATAAGAAAATTGGTGATATCAGTAAAAAAAAGCTGTTCTCAAAATATAGGACTAAAAATATATTTTTTAAATGGAACCATGCATTTTTTTATTCTTTTATTGGAAAGAGTTCTTTTTCGATTCAATAAGATAATGTTGTTTATATACAATTTTTTCAAATAAACGAGTTATTTACTTTCAAAAATAAAAATTTTGTATGTTAATTTAGTCAAGTAAGCAATGGAAACAATTGCTTTTTTTATATAAATTTATTATTTTATTAACTAGAAGAATTGCCAGAAAAAATATACATGCTTGCCAATATGTAATTGATATCAGACGTAGAATGGTCGGAACTATTCTCAAAAGTGGTGAAATTTGCCTAAGAAATTATTGCTTTCAATTTGAATATTTGTACTGTAAAATATGTTATTAGAATTACATGTTTATAAAAAAAAATGTTTCCATGGCTTACTGAAAAGGAAAAAATACTCTTTCCAATAAAAGAATAAAAAAAAATATATGGTTCCATTTAAAAAAACAATTTGTCCCATATTTTGGGAACCACTAATACATTTTTTCTTCTGAAATCAATTTTCTTATTCAAAATGGCACAATTTTGCTCATTTAACCAACTTCGTAACTCTTGAAATAAAAAAGTTACCAATAATGAGCAAGCTTAAAGAATCACCTGTATTATATAGACCAAGGTTTGATTGCCACTGGCAACTTATGTCTTTCAACTTCAACATATCTTTCATATTCATACAAACACGTGATTCGAGAAAAATAGCATTACCATTGTGACATCATCGCCTTTGCCGGTTTTTGTCGAATTCGTATGGAAAATATTATGCAAGGCTTGCAACAACGTCATTAACTGTTCTTGTTTTATAAATAACTGTCTAAAAATTTTCAGTAAAATCATTAACTATATTATTGTCTTTTATTTGCTAATTTTTATTAAATCATTTTATCTTATATTAGAACGTTTTTGTTAATTTTTAGAATATTAACGATTAATGACAGGTCTCATAGTTTCATAAATCGAAGTAGGTACATATTTCATTTCGTACTACGTATTAAATATGTTTGTAGCCTGTAGACTGCGGTAATGAAAACTTCAATTGAAGTCATCTCTTTGCCAGAAACATTCTCCATATTTATTAAACTGCACTTAATAAGAAGACCAGAAATCTAATTTCTCAGTGCTGAAAACAAGGCAATAAAGCTCTGCAACAATCAATAGTGCTTGATAAAGACAAGTTCTCAAGTTTCGCCTCTTGAAACACGTTAAACTTTTCTCAAACACAAGCTGCTAACAAGTTACCTGGAATCTAGACAAAGGACGTACGTTGCTAAGAATGTGAAACTACTTCCACCACAACAAAGCAGAGAACAAACGGCAATAAAACATTGAATCAAGATTACGAAACTACTATAAACTAGCAAGATAGCAATTCTATTGATTGCAACAAAAAAATTCAATACACTATAAATTTTTTATTAGATATATTTACTAACATTTGATTTTTTTTTATATTAAAATTTTTCTCTTTTCACTGTTCACGGGTGCTTTGAATTAAATTACACTATGCAATATTAAATTAAATTTAAATTTTATATGTTCCTCTATATATTTAATATTTTATTGCGTCAAATTGATATAGGAACATTTATTCTTTTTTCCAAAACTTTTACAGAATACATTTTAATATTTTATAATAACAATTGAGATTAATTAACTATGATATAATTTTTGTTTTCTGTATTCTCTCGGTTTTCATTTGGTAATTGCAACATTGAGCTGTAATTTAGTGTGTAAATTGTGTAACTAACCATATTATTTCGATTGTTGCAATTAATGAACAGAATTAATATTTTAGCAATTATAAATGTAAGTACCTATGCAAATTTCGGAAATGACAATTTTCATAATTTGATTCTGTTTGTATTTACAAAAATTTTACAGAAGAAAATATTAATTAATAATTAAAAGCAAAATTAACCAAAATATTATTAAGGGAGGAAATTACTTTTAGGTTTAAACAGATGTTAACGAGTTGCAATGATTCAGTTCTTTTTATTTTGAGAAAAGATATGCAACAAAAATTGGAAAATTCAAATTGAGTACACAGTAAGTTCGAAAATAATTACTGTTTATTGAACAAGAATAAGAAGTAATGTTATTTCACTAGTAAGAAAGATGGAGACCCGAACTGTAGGACCAATGGTACTGGTGCACTTTTTTGAACTTTTATGCAAACGACAATTAAATGAAAAAAAATTGTTTGTAAAAGATAAAGGAAACTGGCCATTTTTGTCATAAGTCAGGAAAGTGTACTTTACAGGACGAGTAGGCATTATTATTTATAAATTTGCAAATTCATTTTTTGTATTGGAAAATAAACAAAACCAAAATTTTTCACAAAAGTGCTCTCTTATTATTAAAATATCTTTCAGAACTCATATTATTAATTGGAAAAATACTACCTTTTTTTTAGTTTAAGTTCTGTAATTTATTATTTTAACCCAACGTTTCGGCACCATAAACTGGTGCCTTCTTCAGGGGATACAATGACATATTTTTTGAAATTACAAAAACCACAAGTAACCAAGGTAACAAGAAATGTTCATAAATGTTACCTTTTTTATGTATACAATTTTCTAGACAAAATATGCATGTCCGGCAAAAACATGGACGGCGAACATGCAACTTCTCAAGAAAAAATCTCCTTTTGCCAGAGGAAAAACCGTCCCAAAAACTGGCAGAGAAGTGATCTGTACAACCCAGAGACGCTTTATCGGTAGCGAAATACCGCAGCCGTACTCTTTATTAACAGATGTTAGAAAAAGTTTAGAAAAAATTGTGTTTCTAAACTTTTTCTAATATCTGTTAATAAATAGTACGGCTGCGGTATTTCGCTACCGATAAAGCGTCTCTGGGTTATACAGATCACTTCTCTGCCAGTTTTTGGGACGGTTTTTCCTCTGGCAAAAGGAGATTTTTTCTTGAGAAGTTGCATGTTCGCCGTCCATGTTTTTGCCGGACATGCATATTTTGTCTAGAAAATTGTATACATAAAAAAGGTAACATTTATGAACATTTCTTGTTACCTTGGTTACTTGTGGTTTTTGTAATTTCAAAAAATATGTCATTGTATCCCCTGAAGAAGGCACCAGTTTATGGTGCCGAAACGTTGGGTTAAAATAATAAATTACAGAACTTAAACTAAAAAAAAGGTAGTATTGCTCTCTTATTTTTATGCTTATTATGTGTAGTCAATGAACTGTTTTTGAAATAAGAATTACTGTTTTCTGAAAATTAGTAATGTTCATTATTTGTAATATAAAAAAAAATATTGTATTTTTTGTAGCATTTTTTAATCTTCCTAGCACTAGTTGGTAACTCCTTATTTTGTTCTAGGGTGTGGAAGGTCTACACTTAGAGCTCGGTCGAGGCGTGGTTGAGGTAAAAGAAGCAGCACTAGCTCGGTTGCAGAGCGAATTACGAGATGCTCACCAAGAGTTACGCTTGCGCGACGAGGAGGTCGAGCGTCTCAGCCGTATCCGCCAAGACGTGGAGGCCGAGCTGGAAGACCTTACGGCTTCTCTCTTCCAGGTCAGTGCACACTAACTTCTTCACTCTATGCATCTTCTACTTCCTAACAAATTTTCCGATATCTGTGACTGAATATTGGCTTTTGGTTATATGTAAACTAAGGCCACGTTCAGAGAGAAAGCAGGTTTCCCGCTTCAGCTTAACAAGCGCGAGAAAAACCGGTTAAGCCAGAGCAGGTTGTGTTCACACATAAAACAAGCCTTACTGCTCGTACTGTCAAGTATCAAATCAGAAAGTAGTTACGTTAGGTTTATTTACTTTATATTTTAAAAAATTTCCAATTTCCCATGCTTGAATTTAACGAAATTAGAAAAAGCCTAGTTAATGTGTTAATAAGGTTTAAACTACATATATAACATTGAATTTTGGACAAAAGGAATGGAATCCAAATCATTGGAAGATAAAATAGTTATAGGGATAGAAGAATAACAAGAAAACGGATGTGGTTGTGAAGATTCATTGTGTGTGTGTGTGTCCGTGTGTGTGTATGTATGTCCGTGTGTGACAAATTTTTCTCCTACGACAACTCCAATACTACAATTCTAAAAATTATAATTCTTTCGTATTCCTCTTCTGTACATCCATATGAAGAGTTGATTAGATTTTGGTTATAATTGATCCACCGGAAGTACCCTAATTTGAAGTTTTTAACAGTTTTTCTTAAAAAACGCAGTTAAATATTGTTTTTTGACATTTTGTTATTATACATATTAAAGAAAACATTCTTCTCTATACAGTATGATTATACATTTTCCTTTATATTCAATAGATGTAGATTTAAAGCATTATAAAGAAATTAATTTTCAAAAATTAGTCAGCTTTGCTATTTATCACGGAAACAGCTGATGCTGATATATTAAAAAAATTCTAATTGACAGATGTCAGTTGCAAGTGCAAAACCAAATATGGAAAGTGTAGGATCACAAAATTAGTATGTCATAGTGCTCCTCGCAAGTGACACGCAGAGAAAGCCCAAAGAGAAGATGGAAGGACTGTATCGCAGAAGACTGAAAGGAATGCCTGTGTCAAGAAGATGTGTTGGACAGGAATGAGTGGAAGAAAAGAGGAAACAGCTACCTCTAATAAAATAGGGGAAGCTGAAGAATAAGAAGAAGTGACAAGTGCATTTTACTTAGTGTATGTTTATGTTATAATTTTATTGGATTTATAGAATAGAAAAAGTATGTGTTCGTGTTTGATTTTACATGATATTATATAGAATCTGTTCCAAGGACATTTTGGTATGGGATTTGTACAAAATACATCGAATTGACGGAAGGTTTTGTGCTGGCCACAACAGATTTTTTGCAATCTACTTTAGACAAATATCTTCCCATAATTTTTCAATTTTTTTTTATTTTAATGACATTTATGATTTTTGTTTCAAATTGCTTCCTTTTTTTGAACTTCAGATATTAGAATATTCATATTCAAATTAATTTTCTGAACACATTTTTGAGTGGGCTTGTTTACTTAAACCTGCTCAATAGGAATATTGCTTTCGTTCCGGCAAAATCGAAAAGCGGGTAGTATCTGCCTGACAAGCGCCTGTTGAGCAGTTGTAAATCGGAAACAGGCAACCTCCTTTCTCTCTGAACATACCCTAAGGTCTGGACTAGAGTGAAATTAATCTGGAATTAAATATAACTAACGAAAACAAACTGTTAAATCTTGATCTCCAACTTAAAAGATTTATTCCAACAATCTGTTCCGACACCGAAATCTCGGCGTGCGTCGACATAATCGGTACTATTTTTCAACTCAAGATTTGAGAAAGAAACGGATCGGAGACTATGAATTGTCATTCGGTGGTTATAGTATAAGAGAAATAATTTTGAAGAAATACTGGTAACGTTAAAGAAAATTTAAAAATTTGCCGTTTTCTTTTAAATTTATTTTCTCATAGAGTTGGCTATACAGTATGAATTAGTGGTGGGATCCGGATCCGGTTAGTTTTGGTTTCGGATCCAAAAATATCCGGATATCCGGATAATTGAATGTTGAACTATCCGGATCTCGGATCCAAATCTCAGTATCGGATTTTGGATCCGGATCTGAGTATTGGATTTTGGATCCGGATCTGAGTATCGGATTTTAGATCCGAATCTGAGTATTGGATTTTGGATCCGGATCCGACTATGAGTATGAGTATCGGATTTTAGGCATGGAAAAACAATCCCTTTTATGTGAAACACGTGCACGATATAAATAAATAGGTATTTCGACACTTGCAATGGACCTGTAACCATTATTTCTCAAATTTAATCTTAATCTCGTTTTCTTTGAAGTATTTGTTGCAATGAATGTTAAAATTTTAGAACTACAGAATTCAATATTCTAAAAAATATCCTTCTCGTATTTGCAACAGCTACCGGTCTATTTTAGAGGGGTATTATAAAATTTATTGCTGTTTACAGACCGCTGTAAAGATAAACAGACCCACTGTAACGGTTTGAATTTGAACTCACTTCCAGATGTTTGCCTTTACATTCAAAATGATGAATCGGATCCAGAATTAAAATTCGGATCCGGATCCGTAAACAACACATCGAATCCGGATCCGGATCCGAATGGGATCCGGACCCAAACCAGGATCCGGAACCAAACCAGGATCCGGATCCAAATCAGGATCCGAATCCAAATCCGAGTTAAATTTACGGATATCCGCTTCAATATCCGAACATCGGATATCCGAGGAACCGGATATTTTGAAATCCGGGACTTCGGATCCATGTTTTGTCGGATCCTCACAGCACTAGTATGAATTTAAATGAACAAGTAAATTATCATATTCATTATTATATGATTGTGATATTTGAAAAACACTCTCTGCACTTCAATTATTCATAGTAATGAGATTTAAAAATTTAAAATAACAAAACAACTCAGAAAAGAACCAGAGAAACATGCAACTCTAGAAAATCTCTGCTGTTCTCGTACTACGCACGTTCTCTATTAGTGTATGGTCGAAGCCCGTAATTGTTTGAGTAGTCCTAAGCTTGTTGTTCCAACGTTCCGTCCTAGTAGTACTTAAATATCCATTTTGAAGTTTGTTGTATTGGAACAATAATGTGTATCCGTCGAACACTTCTGAACTGGTTTACTAATTTGTTGGAACTAACATAAAATGTCCTGATAATTTGTTTCTGATATTGAAAGGTATTATGCAAGTAAAACTTTAAGGTGAATGATTGTTCAATTTATAATGACCAAGAAATTTTAAAATTGGCATGGTTTTTGCCTTTTTCTTCCTCTTTTGTAATTACCGTCATATTAAAAATTAATTCAATTTTGACGTTATATTCATTAATCAATCAAATGTGGCTGATGTTAATTACACTTGCAATGCTGTAATCCTCGTAATTAATAACTAGAATAGTAAAAATTAATATTGGAATGCAATAACTGATTCATTTGGTAATAAAAACATTACTTAAAATTGATGACATACAAAAAATTATTTCTTATTGTTGACAGTGAAATTAGAAAATTTAAATTTCAGTACATTTTCAATTGGTCGATGTTTCCTTTACCCACATCTTATTTCTTACACATTTCCCATAGTGCAATAATCAGAGGTATTCCAGTCACTATCCTATTAGCTGTCAGGCCCTGCTCTAACATAACCTATTTGTATTTATTTATTTATTTATTTATTTATTTATTGTAAAAATGATATGTGAATATTTTCGCCTTTACCTGACGTAGTGCAAACTGTTGAATAAAAAAATCCCCAGAATTGTATTGCCAACTGAATCAAGTTTTTTTTTTTGATCACTGTATAAATAACAAACATAGTTATTAAAATGGAATTAGTTGATTACATTATGTAAAATGCGAACAAATTCATATTGGTAAATTTGTTGTTAAGGTATTGAACGTGGTTCTTTTAATTAAATATAAAAATAAATACCTAGCTTTATAAAATATACCTACTTTTTGTAATGTACGTTCCTACTATATAATTATATAATTTTTTAATTCGACCATTACAATAGAATTCATATTATACTCATATTAACATAAATCTATTCTAATTGGAATAACTACTAATTGGTCATTTAGTTATTGTAAAATTAAAAGAATTAGGCTCTAGAAAATATGTTAAAGAAACTGAGCATTAGTAGATAAAAAATAATCATACGATTTTTTTCATAAAAAAAACTTTTGCCAATAGAAATAGATATGTAAAGTACCAAAGTAAATAGCTAAATTCACAACAATTTGTAAAAGAACTTTTCCTATATTCTTGAAACTGTACTTGGGAGATAGTTGCAAACTTATTACAAGGAAACTTTTCACCTTCACACGCAAATTACTTTTACAAGTAGTATATATTGCTCCTTGACGTTGAGGAAAAATTTTCTTATGTGGTT
This sequence comes from Ophonus ardosiacus, assembly GCA_943142095.1. NCBI lineage: Eukaryota > Metazoa > Arthropoda > Insecta > Coleoptera > Carabidae > Ophonus > Ophonus ardosiacus. The sequence continues at coordinate 16,525,137 of OW964823.1, forward strand.
TTTTAATATTCATCATGTATTTTTTTTTTTTACTTTATTTGTAGGAAAGTTTATTCATGTAGTATATTAAAAAATAAAGAAAACATAAAATTATAAGCATAGCATAAAAAACAGTATGGAATATTGTATTAAGATTTTGTAATTGTTAAATCAAAATAAGGGGTAATTAGTAATGTATCATGTGTTCCAGTGTATAATAATACATCATTATAATTATCTCAAATTACATTTGGTGATCTTTATTTTGCTATTATAAATGTTGGCGGGAGATTTGAATTTAATATGCGGTTGTTATGATCTCGTACATCAAATCAAAATGATTTCAACTTCGATTTCAACTTTTTGCATCGGTTTGTTTTAGAATTAATTCCAACCCTTCACCGAAAACCAGAAGGTCGAACAAAAAGCAAAACAAAATTCATTTCACTAAAGATAGGCGTACCAACTTTCTTCCCAGATTGCCAAAACATTTTTACCAACAGTGCGGCATGAATAATAAAAGAGTTAGTACAGATTGACAGCAGTTTTGCGGAATTTCGTATTCAAATTGTACGTTCCAACTTTCTGTCAGCAATTTGTATTAATGCCAAAAGCTGCAACGTGCAATCATTCCGTCGAATTTCCTGTGAATTAATAACGAGACATGAGCAGGGAATGGAATGGGACAATGAGGAATTAATTATTGAAGTAAATGACCAAAGTTGTGATTATTACAAATATTTCATACGCGGTGTTATATTCTTGACGGTAAAATATGGAATATTTAATCATTATTATTTGTAGTGTCCTAGAAAGTAATGTCACCATTTATATACATATATTTGTCACACAACATAAATTACATACACATACTTCAAATAATAGTTCTCTTTCTAACGTGAAGTGTTGCAAAGCTACTGCTTTGTAAACTTCTGTGTATTATTTCTTTAAACAAGTGACCTTGAATAATCATCTTTCATGATTCCAACTAAAATGTATATATTTAATTTATATTACTCTAAATTTGCAACTACAATGTAATATAAATTTGGTATCATGATTATGAGCCATTAATTTATTTCCGTAATACCATACTGTTAATATGATAGGACGATAAATAAAAGTGAAAAGATAACAATAACGACCACCGGCCGTTATTTTTATAACAGTCTCCTACAATTAAAAATCAAGTGTTCCTAAAAAAATAACAGCATCTTGATGGACCGTAGTCAAGGAGAATTTATACATCGATATGCAAATAACGAACTCGGCTGACAAACCTCAACCGCGTCCGTTATTTGCCTCATATCGGCCTAATGACAATGACGTTAATATCTATTCTTTAACATTTAAGTGAATGATTAATTAATACATTTTGAAATATATTGTTTCATAATTAACACAAAAATATTTAATACAATAATTATTACTCATACTACCAACCTATAATAGATATAGGGATCGTGCTAAAAATCGCATATAGAGATTTTAGTGAATAAGCACGTTTTGATAGCCCCAGAATCCGATTTTAACATTTTTACAATGATGTCTGTAGGTATAAATGTGTGTGTGTGTGTGTGTGTGTGTGTGTGTGTGTGTGTGTGTGTGTGTGTGTGTGTGTGGATCGTGTGTACACGATTACTCAAATACTATCAATAAGAAATTTTTGAAATTTTGTATATCCATTCTATACTAATGTGGGAAGAGTTTATTAGTTTTTAGTGCATATCGGATAACCGGTAATATCACTTATATAATCTTTTAACAGTTTAAATATAAAATTACAAAAATAATTAATTTTTAGACGACCATTGTGATAAGTATGACATATCAACGTAGTATCCTAACACTGAAAGTTGAACTTATGACATTAGTGTTACGATATATTTCATATCGTAATAGTTGACACGGTTGCTAGGTTACTATGTCATTATTTTCTGACTATATGTATACATTATTCATTTGTCAGCTGTCCGTACGTTTAAACCTAAATTTCAGTTTTGTAAAAAAAGTTAAATTTATTTAAGCTCGTCTAAAAAATAATGTTCATAACTTGTATGAAATACAAATATCTTAGCTCGTGTGTATTCACTTGCACTCCGCTACGCGTCGTGCGTCAATTTACACTCGCATGATATTTGGTATTTTTCATAACTTGTTACGAAAATAACTATTTTGTGCATCATCTTGCCTTTGTGTCAAACAAAAAACATAATATTTTAATAACATTTATCACATATTTAAACAAATGCCACTGTCAGGAAGCAATTACATTAAAATTAATAATGAATCCGTATTAAGGAGATTGTATTGATCTATAAAGCAATAGATATATGCAAAGAAACATAGTTTACAGGATTAGTAAATATGTAGGTACGTATTTAAATTAATAAAAATTAAATAGCGGGAGGTATTGTGTTGATCACATCAGATTTTGTCAATAGTATCATCCTAATTTGAATACATCATTAAAATACCAATGAAGTTTCCTAATGAAATATTGTTCTGAAAATACACTAGACTTTCACTACATAGCAGCAGCAACATAAATATACTCGCATTGTGTTGATTTTTCTATATTTTATATTATATTGCTTTCAACACCAATTTCTGTTTTTAGCAACACAACGGACGTTGGTAATTTGAGAGAAAATTATATTTGATTCTTTTGACTTTTATGTGTGCTTTTAATTATTTCCTGCTTAAAATGTCTGTCTTACTTTACTGTGTTTCGTGGAAATCTGTTATATAACAGACAACTGGAATATGTAGAGAAAAGTTATTATACTACATGGTACAGTGATATAAAAATATTTTACCAGTGAATAATGATAATAAAGTACCTATAATAATATGTTAGTACTTTAGTCAATTCTAAAGTAAAAGTAAATTACGGGTAGTAGTAATAATAATAAGAGAAATAATCAAAAACACGTACGAAAAAAGCAAATTAATTGAAGAAGATATATAATTTTAGAAAATAAGAGGAAATTATTAACTTTCTCAAATAATAAATTGAACTTATCTACCGATGGTAGAACATGATAAAAAATTGAAAATAAATGCACAGGATGTTATTAAATACATAACTGCTAATTAATGATCAATTTTACACGTCAATGGAATAAAAAAAATTCAATGAACATCCTCTGAAGACCTGTTTAGAGTATTAACACTTTTTCTTTCATTTCTCAATTATAATTTTTATTAGTAAATTGTAGTAGGCACTGAGTTTCTACTTACGGAGTTATTTAATAATAAAAATGTATCCTTTACTGCAACATGTAGTTTTGTTACTTTTATCATATTTTGCCAAAAATACTACTTATAAATCCGAAACGTCCTATATTGTAAATCTTCTAATAAAAGGAACATACGAGCCCATGGTATTCGTTTTAAAAAAAATTATACCTAAATAAAATGTTTTTTGTAGAAATAATTTATAGAAAAGACAAATATTATTTCCTGGGTAAAATTTGGACTGTTTGGAACTGCCAACCTATTTATATATTTAATATGGAAATTAACAACATATTTAGAAATATTGGTGTTTGGGTTTTCATTTACAAACTAGAAAAACTATATCAAGTAAAATATAATTTGTTTTCAAATATATTGAAAAACCATACAAGATCAAATAAATATAAAAATCAGCTGAGAGCTCATTTTTTCCTCTCGCTAAGAGAGGTATTGGAATCATGCTAAAATTCGCATATTCAGTTTTTAGTGGATAAGCACGTGTTAAGGTCCCTATAATCCGATTATAACATTTTTACGATGATGTCCGTGTGTATGTATGTGTGGATGTTGGAACCACGGTTACTCAAATACTATAAGACTTAAAAAATATTTAACTGCAGTTTCCTCAATCTGACAATCCTCGGAAGAGCTAATTAGATTTGGTAACAATTGGACAACCGGAAGTAATAGTTCTACATCGGATACATTTAAAATTTTTATTATATCTTGTATAGATTTAGAGATAAAGGCACTGTATTACGAGTATATAGAATAAGCTAATCGCAGAGGTCAAGGCACTAAGGAAACCAGTTGACAAATTCACATGCTTATGACATAGTTTGTAAATGATAAATGTCAGTGTCAAAAATCAACAGATTTAGTGACATTCTGAAAGCTTTTTCTGGGAAGTAGGTACATTTAATCTTTCTTATTGTTTTATTTAATTAAATATTTAAAATTGTAGGTAAAATGCATATATCCATACCATAAGAAATACCGCCAATCTTGCTAATGAATTGGAAGAATCTCTGACATTTAGAAACTTCCTCATACAATGAAAAATAGATATAATTAGAATTGAATGTGTGAAGAAGACAAAAACAATATTTGGGTAAAGTTCTTTAATATTTTTGTTATAAAACGACGGTTCGATAGCGAAGTGGAATACAATACTTATATAACATAAAATAGAAATGGCGAGAGGTATTGTGCTGGCCACAACAGATTTTTATGTTTGTCATCCAATTATAATTTGATGGAATACTCATACATATAAAATTTATAACCTAAAGGATATTTACGTTGCCCTAATTTTGCATTGGCACCATTTTGTTATGTTGCCGTTGAAGTTAATTTGGTTTTGATGGTTATGTAGAGCAGATCCTTAAATTTTAATATGCACAATTTCCAGTTACACTAGTTACAGTGTTTGGTGTGACATTCATGCTGATTTCAACTGGCCACGAAGATATCCTGATCGACTGCACAAGACTTTTTTTTCGGTATTTGAAGAAAAAGATGTATGTGAATAAACCGGAAACAGTTAACTTAAGGATAATATGCAAAATGATGTCGCTATGAATGCTAAACGAAGTTATGTAAAATGCGGTAAAAAGAGCTGAACATTGCAAAGCTGATCGCGGCTCACATTTAGGTATCCAACATTATTTTCAAAACATGATAAAATTGAATTTTAAGATTGAATATAACAATTAAAAAAATAATCTTTCTTAAAACGTCATAAAAATAGCATCTTTTGTGACTTGATTCACAAGGTAGAAATGAAATAACTAAATATCCACAGCAACTATGTAAAATGAGCGAATAAGAAGTAATTAGTAAAATAGAAACCTGTCATGTCGCCCTAAGTTGCACTATACACTAAATAACCTAAGAATAAAGTTACTAAAAACCTCCAACAACTGTCAAATTTAAATTGATAATCTACAAATTGAAATATATACAGTTTATATTTAACGAAATAACATATTAAAAAATAGCAGACTTACATATTGGTAATTATGGTAAAAATACTTAGAATTAAAGTGATAATAAAAGTTCTTATTGTTTTTCATCGATTCCTCGACATGCTTGTATCCTTCAGCAATATTGTTGAACTTCCATCCAATTGAACAACTTCAAGGGCCGTACATGGCAATACTTCAATTTCTGATATAATGGGGAAGTTTAGCATGGTAAAAATTCTACATAACATACTATTTTCTCACAAATATAACACAAATGACTGCTGAAATTGAAATTAAAAATTAAAATTATTGCTCCATTTATTTATAATTTATATTCTTTAGGTAAAATCTAAGTACGTCACAAGTCACTTATTCGCAAACTCCTACAGAACGGTGAAATCGAACCACTTGAACGTTAGGTCGTAACAAAGCGTAAAAGCGCTTCACTGGTAACCGTAACCGCGTGCGTCATTGTATCAGTCGACATACGTTGCGCCAAGCCTCTACCGACGTCATCAAAGCTTAAAATCGGCTTTTCCAGAAAATCTGGGCATTTTTGAAAAAAATAAAACATGTTACATCATTTTTCAAGTCATTTCCCATGGAATAAAAAAATAAAAAAAAAATCGCTAAACTTCCCCATTGCACATAAGAAAAATATAAAATTGCATAGTTTTTATTTAAACGTCAAAACGTGAAAATTTTCACTTGAATGTTTATAACAAAAAGTGAACAAAAACGACTGTATCCATAGCAACAGAGAAATTGATATCAGTTATCAGCAAACGTCCTTTACGTAAAATATTTATAGTTATTGTAACATCAAGTTGTAATTATTTTATTTAAATACGTATGTTTGAAGAAAAAATATAATGTGTCATTCGGAGTAAAAGTGTCATTGTCCGACTCGCTACTGCTCGTCGTTCAAACTTACATGCTTGCCACACAAAGAATCACTTTTACTCCTAATAACACAGTATACTATTTTTTGCAACAAAAGTTATTTAAAATCAAAATGAGGACATTACATTGGTTTAACAGACCATTCTTACTTTAATTTTTTACTGTACGGTATATTCAAATGTTGTATAGTATCCCTCTTTATTCCTATCCGATCTCTATATGGGTAATTAATTTATTTGAGTCCGTCCCTGTGTATGATATCAAAGCGAATTTACCGAAAGGAAATGAGTACATTAGCCAGATAAGAGTCTAAATAATCGAAGCAAACATACCAAGTGGCAGTTGAGAAGTTAACAATGTCAGGGACGAAATACCATCGACTGGAGAAGGGCCTCAGCTTCAGTCTTCAAGAGCTTAGCCTGGAGATAGACAAATGGCAGACGGATAGCGATTGGGTGAGCTTTTTGAGCTTTAAAGTTCGGTTGTTTGTCAGAACAACGCCTTCGATTACCGCAAACATAACCTACTTGACCTGACATTCATAATTTGACGGGACGGGATGTGAAGTTTCAAGCACGGTTTCACTTTTCTATCTTAACCCATTTTACCCCGTTGTACTCATATGAGTACACATAAATAAGAATTGTTTATTTTTTAAATTATTGTTGTCACATCTTATTTGGTAATATAAATTATCTTCCCTTAATGACACGAAGCTATTTTGATGAATATTTATGTAAAAAAATATATTATTTATGGGTAACATTTTATTTTGACTTTTGTTGCTGGATTTTTGTTGCCTGAACTTGTTCATATATACAAAGACATAGTTTTACATTTATTCGCAGTATTCGTACTTTCTTTGTGAATTACGGTGCATCGGTAAGTGCTCTATTGATTTTGTTGTAAAAATAAATAATCTATTATTTTAGTCAATTGTTACGTGATTGTAATGATACTGTACTCATATGAGTACAATGGGAATAAGCCTAGGTATTGCAAAATTTGATTTTTTTTCTCTTATGCATACTTCTAATACATACATAAATCCAAAAATATAACTTTTTATGAATAATTAAAAAAAATGTCGTGGGAACAAATGGGTTAAACAGTGAAAATCATTCGAAAGTGCCTCCATTGTTATTTATTTATTCTATAGTTATTCCCATGTAAAACAGTGAAAAGTGTTGAGCAAATGAATTTATGTTGGTAAATAATAGTAGAAATTTAATTGGTTTTCGAATTGTGAGACGTTTTTACTGAATGATTTACACTATTGTCAATTGTATTCTAATTGTTATAATAAATAAACAATGTTGGTCGAAATTTTGAAAGCAATAAACTAGTTTAAAATTCCTTTTAAATACTACCTACTTCTTCAGTACTTTAGTTAGAATTTAAGAAATTACAAGCATAATGCTAGCAATTCTTTATATGTTTTTTAAAGAAACATATATATTTGTAATAATCAAGTAGTTAAAATGTCACATATGTGTATTTAATTATGGATTCATAACCAAAACCACAAAAGGACAGGATCGTATTTACCTAAAAACATATAAAAATATTATTATTTTAGTGTAAATTGGCTGCTAACCGCAATACTATCTGCTGATGAGAGTGAAAATAGAAAAAATACGGTTTCTGGTTTCTGACCACTTTTGAATTTGAAAATAGGCCCGTCCAAGTCTACGGGTCTTAATAAATTACAAGTTTCATATGAATTTTGAATATACTCGTACATATTTTTTTGTGGAAAATTGTTGGACTTCAGCATCATAGCAGTCGTCCAATTATCGTTTGGAAATGTGACTTTGTTTCAAAGTGTGCACTATACATATTTTAATTAGAAATACGAGGTTGATTTTAAGGATACACATATATATACATGCATACATATTTAGTGTGTGGGAGTATTTTTTTTATTACAATCGAAAGAAAAATGAATTATTTATTAACTCAATTCTTATTATAATTTATGTTTTGATTATTGTAATCAATTCTGGTCATTGTTGCAATCAGTTTTTATTAAAAGGAAATACTAATGGAAATATTGTTTTAATTTTTATTATCATCTACGTTTAATAATAATAATAATAATAATAATAATAATAATAACTTTATTGACCAGAGTCAACGGCGGGGTTCAGCCAAAGGCTGATCTTCCACCCAACCAGTACATGTAAATTACAAAAAATAATAAAAAAAAGTCAACATGAATACATAATATGAAAGTATATCACAATATGTCAAATAAGAAGATAAATTTACATAATAATTTACAGAATTAATTAATTTATACAGAACAAATTTTTAACACGAGCTTTGAAAGAGTGTAAAGACAGAGATTTTAATTCATCTGGGAGATTGTTATATAATTTGGGAGCTAGGTAAGAAAATGCATTTTTGGATTTATTTTTTTTGTATGAAGGTATACGATATATGAATTCTTATCACGTAGTTGATAATGTTGTTCTTTTAATTTAAGTTTTTCATATAGATAAGAAGGGCAACCTGTTTGTATGATTTTATGAATTTGACAAAGATAGAATATCTGCACACGTTCGTCAATATAATGAAGATTTGATGAAATACGAAATAAAGAAATATGGTCATATTTACGCACATTGTAAACGAATCGTAGGCATGAGTTTTGAAATAGCGTTATTTTATTTTTGTCGTTTTGTGTCAAGTGTGGAACATATACACACGCACAGTAGTCTAGTATAGGTAGTATCAAGGTGTTAATTAGTCTTAATTTTATTTCAGCTGATAATAACTTGCGATACTGGTATAAATGTTAGTATTTTGAAATCATTTTCTAACAATATTGTAATCAATTATTAAAAAGAAAATAAGTTATACAGGGTGTATCAAGATAATGGAACAGTGCCTTTTATTCGTGTATATGAAAAGATACAGAAAAAAGTGATTAGGATATTTTGTAAGGGATAGAGGGGGACACATTTTAGCATAAACTTTATTAACATAAATCCAGTGGTACTCAAACTATAGGGCAATATTATATTTTTTTAAATGGCATTATATATATTTTATTAACTCATTAAATAGAGAATTTTGTTCTAAATTCAACAATATAATAATATCATACCCTTACATTGCGAAAAAAATTATAAAAATTAATTCAAAGTTAGTATTTCATTTCTACTGTATCTAAGTAATCTGAGCAAACATTCAATCGATAAAACAAAAAAATTATTTTAAAAGTTGAATTTATTGCCAAAATCGTAGGTTACTTCAATGTAATAAAACTAAAATAAATTTTATTTTGTTTTATTGATTAAATCGTCGCGTTCAAGGCAAAACGGCCTAAGCGCCAAAAAATCGTAATTTGCGATTTTGGTACCGTTCGATAGATTGGCGTAACCTCCATCTATTAAACACAGTGGCATAAGTACGAAAAATTTATTTAAGTAGATATTTCACTTTGAAGTTGCGCAAGCGACAATCACAATTTTAATACGCAGGCTTAAAATGGCATAAGCTCCATTTCTACGTAGTTTCTTATGGGTGAATGCAGAGTGAAATGGCCCGAGTTATTGATGTCAAAGTAAGTGTTTTAAAAAATCTGCTTACTTTTAATGCAGTTAAGACATTAAAAATATATTTGTATAAAAGCGCAGCCAGTTTTTTGTGTCTCCTGGCTTATTATGTAAATGGCGCTTGTGTCGTTTTGCCTTGAACGCGACGAAATGTTTTCTCAGATTACTTAGATAAAGTAGAAATAAAATATTAACTTTGAATTAATTTTTATCAAATTTTTCGCAATGTAAGGGTATGATATTATTATATCATTGAATTCAGAACAAAATTCTCTATTTAATGAGTTAATAAAATATATATAATGCCATTTAAAAAAATATAATATTGCCCTGTAGTTTGAGTACCACTGGATTTATGTTAATAAAGTTTATGCTAAAATGTGTCCCCCTCTATTCCTTCCAAAATATCTTAATCACTTTTTTCTGTATCTTTTCACATACACGAATAAAATGCACTGTTCCATTATCTTGATACACCCTGTATACCATTTTAATTAAAATAATAATAAGTCACGATTATGAAAACCTTCAATATTATATTAAAGAAAGTTTTTAATTTATATTAAAGCAATAATGAACCTAAATTATTCAATTTTACCTGATTTTAATATAAATGAGGAAATTTCTATTTTTAAATTTCTAATAATATAAAAACATCAAAAAATCTTGCATGAGCCTATTGGAAATAATTTTCAAGGTTGACAACAGTTATATTCGAACCTAGGGCGTCAGAAGTTCAGAACCACGACCGATCAAATAACGCATTCAAGTATAAATGTTTATAAGTTAAATATACCTAACTAAAAGTGTTACGAATTTGAAATCTTTAATTTTTGTTGACAGGTTTAAAAACTACCTCTCCCGTAAATTAATTTTAACTCTTTGCGTATAATCTTTTCTAACCAAAAACTATTAATTAAGAGTAAATGCGAACTAAAAAAATATATGTAGAAAATATAGGTTGACAAACTGCGCAACAGAAATGCAATTAAGAAAACACGTAAAGGAACGAAATTCTTTCATTAACAGATGAGAAGAATTAAGATAAGACATGTTGGCTGGTAGGATGAACTAGTGATTAGGGTGATTAGCGAGGAGTTGACTACCAAGGATTATACTGGAGAAAAATATTTCAAATAAAAAAGAAAATTTTTCTTTAACTATTTGAAGTATTTTTCTCTAAAATAATCCATAAACGATTTACAGAATTAAAATAGTGCTAGTCAACTTGTCGCTAATCACCCTTAATCACTTGTTCAGCCGTTATTTTATAACATGTCCGAGTTAACATTGAGAGTGGTATATTTCATAGCAGCATATAGTAAGACATAATAATGTTGACTTTCTAATACATAAAAATAATATCTCTCATCCTGTAGAGTATTTCACAATTCATATTCAATGAAGCAGTTCTTCACAAAAATGAAAAGAAACATGTATCATATTTATTGATCACGCTGTGACCCTACAATTACCGCTTCATTTTTAGAAATAGTATCGTGTTTTTATGAGCGTCCTTTCGTGAAATATGTCTGAAGTTTTTACGTAAGTTACAAAATATTTTTATTTATTTTGCTGCTGATATTGCAAAGATTCGTATTCCTTATAGGGGATTCGCCTATTTTACGAGTATATGGTGGATGGTCATGGTGACCAAATATCACATTATCGTATTAGAAACAAAATCCGTGAAAAACAATGTTATAATTTTAACTGAATTTTCAAAAAATAAATTAGTTTATTATACTTGCTGTCAAATAAGTATAGACTGGAGATTTCTACACTGTTGCCAATTTAGGGGCAATGTTGTTAATGCTAAGTTATAAAAAAGTGGCAACATCGCAGGACAAGGGACAGGGTGCGGAGAAGGGAAAAAATTGACCATCAGTCCTTACTCATTTAACGGCGAGTATAGTGAATATTATAAACTCTTATTACTTCCTTTGATTACATAGTTAAATTCGTTAAAAAATGTGTTCGTATGTCGTATGTCACTCGATAGAAAAGAATATTTATTTATATTAGGTTGCGCTTTGTACTAAACCTTTTGCTTATGGATGAAATATACCTTTACCCACATAAAAATAACTAATATTTCACATTGTCATTAGCAGCGTAAGCATTTGTTAAAAATCATTTTACCTGCCTTGTAATAAAGGCGTATTTTTAATTCTCAAAATGTGTGTCGTTTTGTCAACTTTTTTGCACGATCATAGAAAAAAGTAGTCATTATTCATACGTGAAACAGTTTTATGCTCTCACTCTGTATCCCTTGTACAGTATTGATCATTAAAAATTTATAAAAATAGAACTTCTTTTTCACTTTTAATTGCCCGCAAAAAAACTATTTATTCTTTCTTAACAGGCCCTCAGTTTTTCCAGTTTTTTTTTGTGTCTGTACTTAGCTCGGAGCCGTAAAATACTCGGCACGATAGCTCCTCAACAGTAATGTACCATTTTCCTGACTCTTATGTAAATAACTATTCTTACTCAAAACAATAATTATTAAATGGAGTATGTACTGCAATATCCAGACATAGCCCCCCCTCCCCCCCCAAAAAAAAAAAATGGTAAACTATCGCACCTAGACAGAAGTGGGCCAGACGGAATCTAGCGGCCACTTCTCGAAAACAAACTATAACAATACCTAACTGACAATTCCTAATTAGTAGATTGTGGTTTTTAGGTCGACAGAGCAAGAGACAGTGTCTTATTAAATTATAAATTTTATAGGTGTACCGCATTGTGCTTGAAATCCGTGAAATAGGCGAAAACAGATATTTTTCAAATATGTTCTGTTCCGTAAAACTTTATCGATGCTTTATACACAGAAATTTAGAGAATAAAATTTTTAACATTGTGGTAAAAACAGATTATGCATTATTTCAAAAAATGAGCGTCGATTAATTCAAATACCTATGTTTTGACATATTCGTTGGTTTTACACTTTACTCGTCTTTCAGTTCATAAAAAAATTCGTATATAAAATCCATATATACCACGTTTTAAATTAAGTTTACTAGCATAAATTTGAATATTTTGGCTCCGAAAAAATCAAAAAAATATATCTCTGAATCTCTTTGAATTGCTTTTATTCCATTTTAAATGCCTATGTAACGGATTTCGAGCGCCACCTAGAATACTAGTATACTTTTTTCGTTAACTGACAACTTACAAGCATACATTGTTGTTTTCAGTACTTTTACCTTTTACTTCTTTTATGGCCATAATTTATCGTGTGATTTATTTCGATGAGGTAATAATTTGACGGGGGTTGCTGGTAGTTTGTGTCTACTCGAGCTCTAAGTTAGCAATATTCACAGCTCACTTATCACATCACAGAAGCGAAGCCTAAAGCTCGCGATACCTTTGTTTTCGCTCCTCTACGCTTTCTGCTGCTACTGCTGTTGCAGTTGCTTCATTTCCTGTCGCCCTAAACAATACAACGTACAGCGGATTTTCTTAATTATTACTCCTATTTTTACCATAAAAAACACAGGACAAACACCGAAATACACGCTGCTACTAAAATCATATGTAAACAAGCAAAGGGCTGTCATGAACATGTGGATTTAGGCGCTGAAGTTTGTTGCAGATGTCACCATCGAGATAAGAAAATTTGAATTGGGATGAAATTTTTTAAAATTCATATTTCATGTGATGCATACATTTTCTTACTCAAAGTTAGATATTCAGAGTCCTACTGGTCTGTACTAATGTAAAAAAATATTTTTAAAAAATGTCGGAATACCCCATTGTAGGTACTGGTATTTTTGTAAATTAATTTAAAAAACATGCTTGTATTTTTAATACCTGTATTTAAAATATTTCTAATAATATAATTTTAAACAGGGAACAAATTAAGTGTTCGGTAATTAATTCATGTTGCTATACAAAATTCGATGTTCTCGATATTTTACTTTATGCATAGTCCAATAAAAATAATACTTGCTCAGTAAAAATAGGGTAGTTGCGCATTTTCCAATTTCTTTTATTTATTTATTTTTTCTAAAAGAATTATTGTTCAAGTTATTCACTTTAACACATGTTTATTTCAAATTTTCCCGTGTGTGGCGTGTATTATTAATACCAATCACAATCTTTCTTGGCCTAGCGGGGGACACTCTCGGTAGTACACTCTGTACTGACATTGTTTACGCTTATGACAGTTTCATGTGTCAAATTATTTGCATATTGTCAAAAATAGTTATTCGATTTTGTTTTTGCAAGAAGAAACAATACAGCACTGTTAAATACCCAGCGGGAGGTTATGGGCTGGCCACATCAGATTTTTTGAGTAATATAATTTTACCATAATATTACGTCATGATTTTTGGTCCATTACTTTTTTATATATCACGAACTCTACTAGCACTGTTTTTGTTGTACTCAAACATTTGCAGAAACTGCAAAACTCTTTTGATTTGGACCAAACACGGGAAATAAGCAGAAAAATAGCTCGCCTTTTGTATCATGACTAAATAAACAGATAACATTTTAAATCACCCTCGTATGTAATTGTTTTGAGTAAAAATAACACACAAAATGACAGGTCATAATTCTCAGAAAACAAGTGAGCATCATTAATTCAAATGTTTGTTTTCAACATAATAACCCTAAAAATATAAAATTGTATGAATATTCATATTTTTGTGCCCACGTATGAGAAAATATGTAATGAGCTTCCCACGTATTTTGATTATTGAAAATTGACCTTTGTTGACAGCAGTATTACAGCATGTTTTGCAAACAAGTTCTTGAAATTAATTAATCAAATATGATTCGTGTACTGCAATTTTCAGGTTATATTTACACAGCACTCTAGAAAATCAGTCTCAATTGTTTTGTACAACACGCCATTTGCTACTGTAATAAAAATGATAAATTCACACAACGCGTTATGGATTCAGAACATTTCTTGGTAATTTGCCTCAATCCCATTCGTGACGAAGCCATAAATAAACAGCTAATTCAGTAATTGGTTGCTGTCTCTCCTACTCTTGTGTTAATGTAGTAAACAGACATTTACCACAGGCTCATCGTATATTCAATTATGTGCTATGAAACTAATATACATACAAGCCTATGCGTTTCTGATACATAGGTACACCATACACGTTTGTCACGAATTCGCCTCCTGCCTCCTGGGGTTGTAACGCAAATTAGGTCAGACTTGTTTGAGGCTTGGTTTTATGTATCATGATCATGACAGTATAAACGTCCCGGATCATTACAAGCTAATTTGAAGCTTGTGTTACTCATTATTTTGATCGTGACGGCAAATTTATACAGTTTACGCGATATATTTTTTTTTGTACTATTTTATACTCGTATCATACAGTAAAATTGTGATGGGGAAACATTTTCGAATCTTACTTTTTCAAAACTATTATTTTTTATGTGTTCTTTAGACCTTCTGCCTTTTCAATTTTACAACTTTCATATAAATTGAAAATTGTTGTTCATACCTATTTTTCACAGCTATTACTAATATATTTAAAAACTAATATCAATTTTGAGTACCTTTAACTTCAATAAATAAAGAGGTCTCGTGCCCGCGTGCCTGTCTGGTCGCGAACCTGAAGAACCGGGTTCAATTTTGACCGACGCCAAATATTTCGAATTTTAAATTGCACAAAAGAGACCCCTGTGGTGCACTCTCCACGACAGCAATGAGTGCCCGTGAGGTGACGCCTGGTACAAATATGTCATCGTCATTACCGATATCTGTGATAAAGCAGATTGGCACACGATTTAAGGTCCCTAGAATCCGATTATAGCATTTTTAAAATGATGTGTGTGTGTGTGTATGTGTGTGTATGTATATATGTCTGGATGTAGTAGACACGATTCCTCAAAAACTATAAGACTTAAAAAATATTTAACTGCAGTTTCCTCAATCTGACATTCCTGGGAAGAGCTGAAAAGGTTTTGGTAACAATTGAACAACCGGAAGTAGTAGTTTCTTAGAAAAATTCTTCTAAATATAATTTTTTGGGATTTTTATTATATCTTGTATAGATTTAGAGATAAAGACACTATCATTTATAGAGTAATCTAATCGCAGAGGCTAAGGCACTAAGGAAACCAGTTGACAAATTCCAATGTTTATAACATAGTTTGTAAATGACACATGTCAGTGTCAAAAATCAACAGTTTTAGTGACATTCTAATACCTTTTTCTGGGAAGTATATTTAATCCTTCATATTGTTTTATTAATTAAATATTTGAAATTATAGGTAAAATTGTGGTAAAATGCATATATCCATCAGAAATACCGCCAATCTGGTTAATGAATTGGAAGAATCTCTGACATTTAGAAACTTCCTCATACAATGAGAAATAGATATAATTAGAATTATATGTGTGCAGAAGACATGTTAAATACAATAAAAAACAATATTTGGGTAAAGTTCTGTAATATTTTGTATAGCCTAATATGGAAATGGTAAGAGGTTTTGTGCTGGCCAAAACATTTTTTTTTTAAATATATTCTTGCTTCGAAAATTAGTAAAGCATATAAATATTTTCCTTTACTTACGGTACACGGATACATAAAGAAATGTACGAATACCCTTCGTGTTGTTTATGTTCTGTGGTATAAAATGTAAATTATGAATGAACACTTCTCCAATATCTTAAAAGCTTTTCCACGAGACAAAATTTAAAATTTATAGTTCTTATCCACTTACTGTTTAAATTTTTTAAATACATACTGAAAATAAAGTAAAATTCTGTAAATAAACTTGATCCAATATTAGTTTTCTTTTTTCCCTAAATTGAAGAAAGTTCTGTGTAATATAGGTACTCTTACTCTTATTATTTTCCTCATTTCCTCCAAATAAAATACAATTTCCTGTTCAACTAAACTATCTGCAATTTATGATGTACTATATTTACTTATTATTTAAACCGCAAACTATAACTTATAATTAATTGGATATAACTCTGTGCACTCAGAAATGCGGATTCAGTATTATCACAGAATATACATGATAACTACATACATGACTAACGTCAACAGAAGCGACACTTTTGTATGTATTGCCCATAGACAAAGAAAGATATATACTAGACCGAGCTTCCATCATGGCGGCAATGTCCAGCTTTGTGCCGAATTGAATAATATTGAGACGCTAATTCTAGTGTAAATTCTACAACATAATGAAAAAAAAGTAACTATGCAGTAACTTAAAATACGTATTTTACATCATTTCTTCATTTCAAAATAATGAAGCTCAGTCGCTCAATAAAAAATACGAACAATATTTAATTTACATTATTTTTACAATAATTATAATAAATGTTTTCTTCAGTTCAAGTAAATTTCATTTATTTATGTTGGCAGCTCAGCAATCTGTCATTTCTCTTAGTAAGAGTTTTTCAAGTTTATTTCTTTGGTTAGTATTTGTTTACATAGCTTGTTTCACTATTTGTTTCATGTACAAATATATTTTATTATTGAATTTGATTGTTTTCAGCCTTTACGGTATACGTATGTCTATATTTTGTTAGTTACAGAAAACATATTTTTCCTATTTTTAAATTTCCCGCCTTTCTATTAGCGTCTCGTTATGGCGCCCATAGATTCTATTTGGCACAAACTCCTAACTAAACTCGGTCTAGTACCTATATATCTTTCCTTGTCTATGGTATTGCCTCCCGCGTGCTCATGGCTATGTGTGCGTGAACTTTGACCAGGGAGGGGTAACGCAAGGAGAATGGGCGTACTCTAGTACGCCCGGCTGTGCCGTTGTCTATGTATATAGATATGTTATCTCTGGTTCCCTGGTTGTGCCAGTGACGGATTGACGGCGTTCGTGTGTAGGACAGTTCAGCACAAGAATATTACAACTACCAGACTAGACTATTAGACATAATGTCGGGTGCTATATATTGTTGCGTAAAAGGGTTTAAAGGTTTAAGTTTTATAGTATTAACATTGATATTAAAATAAATAATCTTTCTTCCTAGACACCTAGGCAGATATCTTAAGCCGCGTACAGACCAAAATCAGCTTAGACGAACAGTTCGCGAGCTGCTCACGAACTGTTCGAGAGCTCAACGTCCACACCACTGTTTTCGAATCGAGTCTCGAGTTCGTCATTTAGCTTGAAGGCAGTTCGTCAGAAGTTCGCTATAAAGCTACGCGTCCTGCATTTTCATTATTTTAAAATATATAGAAACAATGTCCACGTCGTCAAGCGAGGAAGAAAATATTGTTGCTTGTGCAAATTTCTTAATTATAACAGCATTGAAAAAGAAGAAAGCAGAAAGAACCCGTAAAAAGAAGGTGGTGGAAAAAAATTGATTTGCAAACTGTGGTATATTTAGAGCCGCACTAATTTCTTGAAGCTAGTCTTTCTTCATATTCCGCTTTTTGTGATGGGGATTTTTTGGATTCCATAAATTAGGATGCACTTATTCATATTGTTCGATTAAATTAATAATTTTCTCTTCACTCCATTGTTAAAAGAGCTAACTACACTTTTAAGATCGATCATCATCCATGAACGTCCACACTAGAACTGCTGTTTGCTAACACTTTCTTTGAAGTTACCGCTCATGTAGCGAACTTTGGCCGAACTCGAACACGAACTGCTCGCGATCTCTGGTACACACCGACTTCTGCAGAGGTTCGCGAGCTATTCGCGAGCTGTTCGCGAGCTATTCGCGAACTTGGTCTGTACGCGGCTTTAATTTACGTACGCCGTAGCTAGCGCGCAAAGGTTGCGTAAAGCGAGCCTGTTGAAGGTCTCCAGACTCAAACACACACGTACACGGTAGTGTCGTACCAGTGGTATTATGGCCCTCATTGGAGATCCAAACCACATTACCAAAAGAGAACCTACCACCACTTCTATTTGCATGTCCCGTATTTTATTTAAAAATAAATGGCCACTTTACTTTTATATAACAGTTTGATTTCTTATCACCCTAATTTAAAACAAAAATTCTGACGTTAGATTATTAAAAATATATCTATGAAAACAAATAACGTATTACCCAGACGTTTGCCTTATTTTCAAATTCGTATTTATAAATATGCAGTGGCGGATTTACGCATAGGCACAGTAGGCACGTACCAACGGCGGCAATTTTTTTTAATAAGAAATGTATAATTTTATAAAAATTTGCCGATCAAAAGACGCGACGAAAACATTTATATCGATGATCTCTCAAACAAATTCATATAAAGAAAAACTTTTTTGTAGATATATTATTATTACTCCGGTCAATTTGTAATTATCATCTGTTTTTCTATGGTACTTAAGTAATGGATTATGCGCTCTATTTTCAACAAATGTCCAAGTAATTGAACTCATGTTTCAGACTTTATTTTGAGATCCTCGTTATTATTATGCTATCGATAATTATAATACATTTATTAAAATTGCCTGGATTGTAGAATAACCACTTGAAATTCCATTTTTTATGTCTTCTTTTAGCTAAAATAAATAAAGAAATGTAAAATTAAAGTGCGGAAGCATGTATTTATGTTTTTTGCAAAAATAAAGTCAGACTTTACCTATTCTAAAGGATATACTTGTGAAAATTATGAATTCTTCACTTGCAAATTTTCAAAAAATACTTTAATATAACGGAAATCTAATGCATAAAACTCAATTTGACGAAATTCGGGTATATAATGTAATGTAAATAAATATGTTATCTATGATCGGGTGATTGAATGCATCTCGTGACAAAATGATTATTAGTTTTTACACAATTTGACGTAACTCGGATAGTTATATTCATTTTATAGGAATTTAACCTTACCTTTTTTCAGAAAAAAATCCAAAATCACTATAAATATTGCTTTCCACGCCATAATTTTTGCGAAATTTCGCGTTTATAATGCTTTTGCAACTATATATAACCATCAAAATAAAATTCTTGAGGGTTGGGTATTCCAGACTTTAGCCTTAAAATTACATATTTAAGCCCCTTTTATATTTTAACAAAAATAAAACATGCGAAAAGTTTAAATATTGAAAAAGATATATTTTAACATTTTTGATATTCAAATATCTATATTATCTTTGGTTAATATTTGAAAATTACGTTATTGTTCTGTTAGAAATATATTTTAAAATTATGAAAAGGCGGCAAATATCTGAAAAAAGGCGGCAGTTATCTGGGTGCCTACGGGCGGCAAAACTGTTAATCCGCCCCTGTAAATATGCAGTGGTTTGTGTTTGTGCAATCAAAATGTGTAAATGAATTGAATTTCCCTCGCAGGAGGCTCACAACATGGTGCGGGAGGCCAATATTCGGCAAGCAGCGGCCGAAAGGGCCCTTCATGAGAGCCGCATGCAGATAGAGGTACTGACAGCTGAAGTAGCCGCTTTGAAGGCTTTGGTGCTCACTTCAACTCCATCCAGGCCCAACCCGCATCTGCATCCGCAAATAGCTAACAAGGACGAGTCAGGTATGTACTAGGTACTAGATGCTATTGCATAAGTTATTTGCTCGGATAATCTAATAAGTCTCGAATAAATGAGCTTTCGGTCTGCACTTGAGGACTCTAGCTTTCGATTACCGGTTCGGAAATTGCTTCGCTTGCACTCTATACCGATATCATGCTGAGAATCATGCGATACAATCAAATCGTATTGACTTTTTCACTACGAAATAAAATAGTTATTTTTCTCCTCTAACTAAAATAATAGATATTTATACACCAAGTGAGCTAAGGTAATGTTTATTCATGAGAAGAAAGTTTAGTTAAATTCTTCGAGTGAATAAACATTCTTAGCTCACGTGGTTTATACAATATTTTATTCAATTTTGACGAAATAGTAATAAAAACCATTATAATATTTAATTTTGACAAAATAAGAAACTAATCAGTTAGTAGACTGTGCATGACAATCGTCGATGATAGACGTCAAGTCATCCATTTAAAAAGCTTTATTGTCTGTCATTTATGTCGTAAAAAATAATGAAAAGGACTGATAATCGGCCTTATTCTGGTGACCATTGTATCCGAAGCAATATTGTAATCTATACAATAATGATTTCAATGTTCTATAAGACATCGTATAGATTTGGTATTCTAGTGTCCACATTGTAATCGTATGAAAGTGGTATTGTAATGAATACAATATTGTATTCACCTGTTTGCAGTGATGTCACTCTATGGAAAATTGTAATAAAATCTTAATATTATTTAATTTAAATAAATAAATTTTACAATGTTAGTATATTTGCATTCGCAGGATTGATATTTGAAGTAAAATAACGCAAATATTAATTTGTATATTGATAAATTTTATTAAATAAATATGATGAATTTCATGCGACAATTGGTAACAGTGACTGACACCTAACCTAGTATTTGCTTACATTTTGACGTTAGCGAATGACAAAAGTGTTTATCAAGTGAAACATCCACAAAGAGAAATTTGTGTGTAATAATCTAATCATGAGTTCATCTAAAAAGAAGGTTTCTAAAAGACAACTTCAAATTTATTTATCGTATCCAACAATTACAAGTAGTATAAACGAGTATAAAAGTAATATCAAAAGCGAAAGAAAGAAATACAAGAAATATATACAAATATGTGAAGATAAAATTTTGGAAAACAATTTGAAGATGAAATTGACAGCTGTCAAGATTAAAATGTACTTTGAAATGGGCCGTGCAGAAGCGTAATCGTCGCGGTCCTGAATACGGGTATTTAATCAGTATCTACAAATTCTGCATCTACCAGCCAAGTAGAAATTTATTTATATTATTACGAAAATAACAGTTAACCCCAGGGATACCTCAAAATGTACTACAAAACTCAGATGTTCGACAATAATTTGTGTCACTTCTTTTATGCTGCGACTGACGGACGCCTGACTCATAGAAATTTAAAAATCTTGGCCAACTGATGGTAGATTCCTTGACCATAAAATTGTAAAGCTTTTAGTATCTTTATATTTGTAGGACTCGCAATTTCTTCACGCTCCGAAGTAGGAAAGAATGGATCCAATTCTATAATAAAATCAGAAACTGACGCGATAGCCAGAAGATGCTATTGAACACATTCTCTGAAAGAGTTAAGGGATCACTAGCATCACGCAAAACTCTTCTATTTATATGTAAATCATGTCTAAATAAAAATATTTTTTATAACAAATTACATTTTTATTAATTAATAACTTACCGATTTCTTTCAATTTCAAGCATGTCAAAAATTAAAATAAAACCAATATTATCCATTTTTATTATTATCATTTCTTTATTAGTTACTATTTTTTCACTAAACTTTCCAAAAAAATACTGTTACCGAGTAAATTTCAGGAAATAGTAGAACTTTTCTACTATACAATGTTCATAACGCGAACTGAAATTTGACTTTACCAAAACCATGAATTTATACGATAATTGCTTCGTATACAATGACGTTTTAATAATAAATGGTTACCTGAATACTAATTTCATACCATATCGTATAGAATATAATTATTGTATTGGAAACAACATTGTATTGAAACCAATGGTTACCGGAATACCATTTCGGAAAATTATTGTATTGAAAACAATAATGGTATTTTATACAATATTGTATTCAATACCATGGTCACCAGAATAAGGCTGAATGTCTGATAAATAATGAGGTGAGTGTTATTTTCGTTCTTGATGTTATTTTTAAATGTATTTTTTGTTGCAGAGTGAGTTAAAATTTTATGAGACTGATTTAAATTTTTTTTTCTATAGCAGATGTTAAACTGTGCATTTATCTACTCAAAATAGTAGATAAAGTAGCACTTTAACCGCAAGGGTAGATAAAGTAACATTTTAACAGCAAGGGTAGATAAAATACTTTAACGTCCGACTGGTATGTTATTATCATAACAACCCTACTTTCAGGGTTGTTATATACCAAATAACACCCTAGGGTGTTATAAAATTGTTCCTATGAAATCGGTATTATAAACAAATAAGAATATCGCGTTTCCTAGTTACAGCGTTTAAGTAATTAGATTAATATCTCTAACACATATCACAATGACAAGACATAAATCGATAATCTTTATTAAAGTAATATATCGGTCGGACGTTAAACGATGAACGCACTACGGGTGTTAAACGGACAATAACCCCTTCGGTCAACGTACACACCTCGGGCCAGAGGCCCTCGGAGAGTACACTGTTGACCTCAGGTGTTATTGTCCTTATAACACCCTTGATACGTTAATTACTATAATTCTTATTTATTTACGTACAAAATCCATAACAACCCACATACATACTGTGATTTTAAAATTGTGTTCAATTAATAATAACATATAATTGGTATTTTTTATTCCTTTCTTTAACATCTGCTATAGAAAAAATAGAATTTTATACACGACGATAAAATTAAATTATCGACTCGCGAAAAACTTTCCTCTCGTCGATAAAATATAATTTTATCGTCTTGTATAAAAAAAATAACTATTAATTCACTTGTGAATAACATGTTACTTTTAGTTGTTGCTATGGAGTTAATAATGACAGTTTAAAACGTCAAAATTGAATAAACCATATTTTCCATAGTTCATCATTCGTGTCACGTATTTGATCATGTATTTGATCATATGAATGTTATCATTTTAAATAAGTAAATATAACAATCAGGATTAGAAAAAATCATGATTTTTTGTTTTTTTCATTTTTAATGATCTGTTGGTGTTATTGCACTTTTTTAATTGTTTTAAAAACAATATAACTATTTTATTTCATAAAGGAAAACGAAATCTGTAATAAACTCCAAAGGATGCATTTGAATTTTTGATTAACGTGTCCAGGCGCGCGCCTCTTTTTAAACCATGCCTGACTAAATAAAACAGGTTAAAACATGTAATCAGCAATCTGCTAGAATTCTAACAAAGCCCGTATTTTTGTTGTTATTTATACTTTTGTAGCAAGTAAATACATTTTTATTATAATTTGAATCTGTTTTTCATCTTTGATAAAAATCAACGATTTTTATTTTAAAAAATCAGTTGATTTAAATCAAATGATTTAAATTATGCCAACCCTGATAATAATCAATATATCTTAATAATTTTTTTTAAATAATAGAAATTATTTTACTGTTAAAGGGGGTTTTACATAACTACGATACTTTTTTCAGGAGTTTAAAATAATGTGAATGGTAATTTTCTAATTTTAATTCTTATTAAATATTTTAATAAATTTATTCTCTAAACAATTTTAAGCAAAAATCATATGTCCAATCTAGTCTCCTAATTGAAGTCCCAACGTCTTGAGAATGAGAATCGGATGACAGATATTAACTATTTATTTTTAAATTTATTTTCTTCATTTTCATTAATATTTGAACCTTGTTTTCAACAAACTTAGCAGTGAAACATTTTTCAAATTTCGTTCCCTTTTATGACGTCCATATAAAATAGTTAAAATTAATTGAAATACACAAGATTATAATATTTTAAGAACTAAATTAGGCACTTAACGATGAAAATAATCAAATTATTATATTTAATTGTTGTATTTTTGCTGTTTGAAACAAATGGACATAGATAAGTTATAGCTACGTGTTATTTTGGAACATAGACATATTTCTATTGGACAATATTTATAATATGAATGCACATAATTTTACACCATTATTTTTCATCATTCCCAAAAGGGATAAAATTCAGCAAAACACTATCATCATTGTCATGGCTACGGCTTTCAGTAAGAAACAAAGCTAACACAAATGGGGCTTGTCCGCCTAGCAAGGCACGCTGCTTCGGGTTGCACCCTCGTTCCGACAAAATCTTAGACGATGATTCAATGTTCTAGCAGGAGATTTTGCCGAGACGCAAAATCACGGTCCGTGGTCTGCGAGCCTTGTTAAGTGGATTATGTCGTCCTGGGTGCTGCGCCCTTTCAGAGGTTGTTCAACATATTTTTTACTGTCAAAATATTGCTTATGTGGGAATATAAATCCTTGTCCCAAGTGTGAGAAATGTGGCTGAATTATTTTTCAAGAGATTTTTGCCTTGTATGCTTGTCATATTTGATAGATAATACTTTTATAAAGACTTTTTAAAATCAGTTTTTGTCAAAGCTACAAAATAGACATAGTAATTAAAAATACATAGAAAATTGCTATTTTCTTTATTATTAATTTTAGACGTAGTTTAAATTACAAAAATAAAATCACTTGGTTGTGATTCACAAATTTACCAATAATCCTTTATTGCACAATTTCGGCAGTTACACCATCTTCGAAAGTTAAAAATAGATTTACAAAAAAATATTATTGTTAAATTTATTAAAAATTTTTAGAATCATGTTTCATCATGTCCCGCAGTAGCTTCATCAATCAGTTTTATTAAATTACGTAGTTGGAGGCGAACTTAAATATCACTTTTTGGTTTCGGTGGACGTGATACCATCTTTGATTTTTTAAATGGAATAATATAAAATATATTATATTTTCTGTAAGTACTTAAAATTAACCGAGAAATTAGCTTTGTAGTTATACCAAATACTTGCATTGTTATCAATAATTAACTTAGTAATTAATTTTTCAATATTATGAAACTTTATTGCACTATCACAATCTGTCATTACATTTCTCCCTTCCTTATTTTAATTTTTTTATCGTTTACCTGATGTGCCATTTTATTATTATTATTTTGAATTGATAAACAAAAGAAAAATATACTTATATTTAAATTTAATTTAATTTTTCTCCTTATTAAATCAGATTGTTCGAATTTTCTGAAAAAATCAGAAACAAATGATACCAGGTAAAAAAGATCAAATATTTCGTCAAACAACGGAGATACAAATGTCATGGCAAACTGATAAATATTTTATAACTACTAGTAAGTATAGGTTAATGAGCCTGTTTCACATTTTTCAAAAACTATTTTAAATGAAAGTTTATGGAATGATTGTCTTAGTAATAATTTTTATTTTAATAATTTGTTGTTATTTGTGGAAATAATTAAATAAAAAGATTGGCTTCCTGAAAAACTACCTCCCACTCCTGTGACGTAGAAGCACATACATTACATCATTAATAGCCAATAGGAAAATAGTTTTTCCATCACCTACGTTTATTCATATTATTTATAGAAATAAACGTAGGCTAAAGTTTGTCACATGTTAATAACAAAATCTTTTAATTTGACATTTGACGCTGACATTGCTAATTGTAAATGAATAATAAAGTAATAATGGCTAATTCAAATTACACACAAGCTAAATCAGACAATTAACCGAAGGTCGATAGCTGGATAATGGCTGAATTAATATCAGAACGATTGTTTTACTGCTACCGAAATAAGGGGTGTTAAAGAGTTGAGGTAAAATAAAATATAATAACTGAATTTATTATATAAATTGAAAATATATTTTATTTTAAAGTTCTGGTCGTGATTCTTATTTGACACTTGTTTGACAACTTTGACAATACACTTGACACCTTAGAACCGCTGAAGATGTATGTACTCTGACGTC
Organism: Ophonus ardosiacus; assembly: GCA_943142095.1. NCBI lineage: Eukaryota > Metazoa > Arthropoda > Insecta > Coleoptera > Carabidae > Ophonus > Ophonus ardosiacus. Next base: position 16,551,252 of record OW964823.1, read on the forward strand.
ACATTCTGTTTCAGATCACGTGACTTATTCAAAATTTTATCCAAATTTCAAAAATTAATTGTAAAATATCTAAAGGATATTTCGTGATATTTTCAAATTTAAGGCTCTTTAAAGAACAATATCTTTTCAAATTTAATACTTAGAAGTCATATAAAAATTCTTGCAACAGCCCTATTTTTGATGATAATGCAAGTACTTGGTATCATTGTCCAAGTTTGAAATTTTACAAAGGACTAGTGCGTTAACAGGTCTTAAGAAACATGTTTTGTATACAATTTTTTCTATTGAGGTAATTTTAAAATGAGGTTTTCAAAAAATATGACTTGTCAAAAATATGACTTGTTATATTTTTGTCACTTATGTTCCCGCTAACAATTGAAATTTCATATTTTGATAGTTTGTGTATTGTGTTGTAAATTTTGTCTGATTGTATACGTTAATTGTTAATGCTTGTATCAAACAGCACTATTATAGATCTTCTCAATGACGTGTTAACAGTGCTTTTATAGGCTTATAAGAACACCGAAATAGAAAAAAATATACTTCATTTAAAAAAATGAAAGATAAAATCGCTTTCACGCGATCGTAGAACTGAAGTTCGCCTCCAACTTAATTTACTCGAATAAACTAAGTATAAAATTAATAATAATAAAAATAGCTATTTATTTTGTACAATTTCTTGCAAAAAATATTTGCACAGTATGTTACATATTTTTTTAGGTAAATATTTTACTGGTGTTTTTTTTGTAGGGAGTAAATAGTTTCTATGATTCTAAATTTACTTCTTCTAGTTTAAAAGTTTAAAACGAAGTACTGTCTAGTAAAATACGAATTTTTCGAACAAAAGTAAAGTGCCTCATTAAAATTGTTCCGTAAAATTCTGTTTATTATCCTATTACCTATGGCAAACAGAAACACAATAAAAAAAAACGCTATTATCTTTCTGTAAGTTTTATCGTTATAAAAATTTAAATGCACATGAGCACGTGTCAATCTTTGTAATCATAATTTTCTCGTTTATGATTTGCACGTGGAAGTAAATGTTACACGCTCATTATTTTGTACCTCGAGAGTATCTGTTTACATCGGAGCAGGTTTGCACGACGTGATTTATATTACAACAAACGTGAGTACAATGTGGACTCGTAACAGAAAGCAATTAAAACTTAATATGCTCTGAAGCTGAAAACGGTATAGAACGAAAGTGTTGCATTCCTTCACGTGTTTCGCTGCAATCATTATCGGATTAGGGATAGAAAAATTAATACTCCATCAGCAATGTGCATCTAAAATGAAATAATATGATTAACACGGCTGGATGGATGGCACAATAGTTAGTGAAAAGTTGTACTGTAATTAATAATATTCAACAGGCATAGCCCAATTACAGAATCATACAAAAAATATTACAAGTAGTAATTGTAATACATTCAATAAATAAGCAAAATATAAAAAGTGAAATTGAAATTACAATAAATTATCAAGGGTAGATTTGAAAACATTTAAAGTTAGTGCAAAATCCAAGTCGGAACAAATATTTAACAAGACAAGTATTTATTAAAAATATGCTGCTGTATTGTACCAATTATAAAATAGAAGTAAAATTTGTCTTTCATAAAATATAATTTGTTTATTTTTCATTGAAGCTACTTTAAAATAAATATCATCAAATATGCTCTCTACTACATGGATCCTTTAATTAATTTTTGATTTCCTTAATGGGGTCCTATACCATAGTAATATTTTAACTATCTTAAATAAGAAGACGAAAATATACATAAATTAATGAGTATTAGTGAAAAAATTTTCTTTAAATATTAACTAGGTCACAAACTACAAGCGATTGAAGCTGATAACTAATTGGGTATGACGCGTTAGGTACTAAGAATTTGATTGGTCGCCTGATTTTAAAAAGAAGATTCGCGCGTCTGTAGCGGTCACCTTTGAAGGAATATGAAATGTCATGTTGTTCTATAACCTAACAAAACATTTAACAATTTTGTGTTTGATGAATTTGTTTAATTATAACATCTAGTATTATTAACAATAATCATGTATTTATAATTAAATCAATTTGTAATATGAATTAAATTAATATTGAAACTTCAAAACAGGCAAACATTAGCGCCATCCGTCGTCATACTTTGTGTAATAATATTGTCAAACTGTTTCAATGTTCTGTAATTTATTAGGAAGAAATCCTTGTTAAATGCTTATTATTTATGTTATTTATACTTAATAATAATTTCTTCGTGAATATAACGTATAAGTTTTTATATAAAAACATTTCAGCTAAGCAAACATGAAAAAAATTGTTTCCAGTATAACTAACAGTTTGTCCCATTGTTTGTCGATCACTTGTTAGTACCTGCTACGTCACGCACAAATTCTTAAATTTTAAAAATTCATATCTCACTTATTACGTAAATTTTTTAAGTCGCGTTTGCACTGAAGTTCTTATTTTATCCTGTTTTTACAGGAAAAAAAATAAAAGAAAAATGGTATAGGACCCCATTAAATAGGAATATTAAATAATCCTACAAAATAAATAACAGAAAAATGAGTAAAATATGTATAATTAAAATTAGAAATTCTTATAACCAGGTCATCATCCTCTTCACAGTAATTCAATATATATAAAATTCCAAATTTCATTCATAAATTTTATATTTAATCGGTGATTAACGAATATTAAGTGGATACTTAATAGGATTTTCCAAAAAAAAAATATTTGCATTTAATATTTAACGAAAATTGTTCTATTATTGGTATACAAATTTTAATAGGTAGATTTTCCTCATAATATTTTGAGTAAATAATATCGGAAGGTCTATCTTGTACTTATACAGTTATTTTTAAAACATTCAAAACTGTCAACGATTCAAAAATAAATATCAAAAACAGATTTTTGTAAAAAATTCAAAGCGAGGCAAAGTCTCCGAATTAAAGTCTTTGTATTAGCATACTCAGTACAAAATTTATAAATAAAACCATATCTACACATTCATCAGCACTAAAAGATTAAAACTATTCTTGTGAAATGAAGATACATATATTTAAGCTGCAACAAGCTATCTTGATTAACAAAATTTGAAAATTAACGGTGGGATTCTGCAATTTTCTATACCACTATAAAACTGTAACTCTCAACAAAAGCGCATCATTTTTAATGTCAAACAATAATAAATGTATTAGTAAACAAAAATTGTTGCGATTTTGTTCACTTTTACATATCTATAGCGTTATAGAAAATTACAGAATCGCACTATAAGTGTTTTTTTTTTTTAAAAATTGATATAGTATTTTGGTACCTATCTAAAAAGAATAGAACCTGTCCGTGACGTTTTATGCGAAATGATCTTTTCCCACGAATCCAAGAAGAAACTGTTACAGTTTATTACACTCTTTTTAAATCACCTGTGCGAATATAATACTAATATTTTGTGAAGTTTCATCTTGGATGAAAGAATCCTATTCTCCATTCGCGATAGCGAAAGAATTTGAATCTAATTCTTGAACAGAAACAAGTTACTCTATTGATCAAAAAGGATAATTTTAAAGCCGAATCAATAGACCGATTTGTTTCTGTTCCAAGAATTAGTTCCGCATTCTCTCGCTGTCGCGAATGGAGTATAGAGAATCTAGCATTGGAGTAATTTTAATCAATATTTCTTAATCCAATTAATTTTAAATTTAAATTGACTATTCGAGAATAGCCCCGTTAAGTGTTAGATGTCACTATGGTCAAGTATAGGAAAACACGTGAGAGCAGAAGAGAAAAGTTAAGAGGAAAGAAGATAGCCATAGTAAACAAAACATTGGAAAAGCGTAACGAGCGAAGCTGTTACCCATCTCAATCGAATTAAAGGAAAATAGTAAAAAAATACGAATGTATATGCTGAATAACGAATATTAATAAAAAAATGAAATGGTATAATTGAGATATTTCGGAAATAAAGGGTTTTTTGTTATAACGCTTCGACACTAATATGAAAATATTTTGATTGGCGACCGAGAAACCGCCTATACATGCATTACAAATAACGTGTTAGGAGGTGGGATTACTACCAATGGAAGTTAAGAAATTCAAATTCGAAAGGAGGGGCTAACATTCCTGTACTACAGTTTCCAAACAGTTTTTATTTTAATATAAATTTCTTGCATTAAACTTAATAATTTAAATACACCTGTAATTATAAAGTATGTATACTTATACAGTGTTATAATATTCATTTATTTTTATGTAAATATAACTTAAAATAGCATATATTTCAAGAACATTCAGGTCCATGATGAAAACAGTTTGATATAAAAACACATAAATGTGACGTCACGTCAATCTTTTCAAAATTCGGGAGACTATAACTCGCTTATTAATAGGAATTTTTTCACCGGATTTTCATCAATAGTCTTAGTTTTCCTAATATTTTCAGATGAAATTATAAAAAAAAAAATGGTGTAATCCACCATTCTATTGGGAAGTGACTTCAAACTTTCGTAATAAGTATATTTTATTAGTATTTACAGAAATAAGTAAGATTATCTATCGAAAAGTTTTAATAATTTGCTTGTAGGAATAAACTATAATAATTGTAATAGTTACGAAACTACATCCTTTCAGATTTATTCCCATGCCAAATAATAAACTTAATTTACATAACATGTTCACCATACCTAGCGTTTATGTATTTACAAATAATCTTTCTAACGATCTCAAATTTCTAACCTGTATTTTCATCACAGGCGTTTTGTTCGCCCGCAAGCACCGCCGTTCACCATCTCACTTCAACCTGAAGTACGGACGCGAGGCATCGCCCCCAGACTCACCGGTGAAAGAACATGGACCTCCAATGAGCGTCGGCGCGGACGTCGTGGAAAACAAGGATGGTCTCGAGGTAAGGAAAACATTCATCATCTCTGTTACGAGATCTGGTTACGGAAGTGCACTTGCAGCTGTAATTAACCCGGGAATAAACAAACTTTATATCATATCAAAAAGTTTTACAAAGAAATTTATGAACCCGTTGAGATAATTATCAAAAGAACGCAAACTTTGTATTCATAAGGCAAAACGCAGGTTTTGGTTACAATTGAACAACCGGAAGTAGTAGTTTCTTAGAAAAATTCTTCTAAATATAAATTTTTGGGAGTTTTTTTTATTAAATATTGAAGAACATAAAATTCTCCATCTAATACACTTAAAATTTTTATTATATCTTGTATAGATTTAGAGATAAAGACACTATAATTTATAGAGTACACTAATCGCAGAGGCCAAGGCACTAATGAAACCAGTTGACAAATTTCTAATGTTTATAGCATGACACATGTCATTGTCAAATATCAACATTTTTAGTGACATTCTGATAGCTTTTTCTGGGAAGTATATTTAATTTTTCTTATTGTTTTATTAATTAAATATTTGAAATTATAGGTAAAATTGTGGTAAAATGCATATATTCATCAGAAATACCGCCAATCTGGTTAATGAATTGGAACAATTCCTGACATGAAAATGATATAAAATAGATATAATTAGAATTATATGTGTGCAGAAGACATGTTAAATACAATAAAAAACAATATTTGGGTAAAGTTCTGTAATATTTTGTTATAAAACGACGGTTCGAAAGCGAAGTGCAATACAATACATATAGCCTAATACGGAAATGGCGAGAGGTCTTGTGCTGGCCACAACAGATTTTTCTAATTCTAATACAAAATGGCCAGATCCTGGGAAATAGTTGAAGATCAGACCAATGTTTTTTTTTTTTACTTATTTTTGTTCCATATTCTTATAATAGAATTAAATTGATTATTAAAGTTAATAAATGTTAATTCGGTAATTATAATGCGTTCAAATAAAATTTCAAATTACTTTCGTCGCCATCTTACTTTCTTGCAGTTACAATCTTGTTATTCTAAGACCCGCGTAAAGCGTGCCTTTTTCAAAATGATCAGAAAAGTTGTGCAAGAATTTACCACGAATAATCTTGAGGAACGTTATAATATATCTACACGAAAAAGTGTTTTATTATACACTTACAAAATATATCGATACGACGTTGATTAAAAGCAATATTTTATGAGTACTATCCTATCCCTTTTCGATTTACAACCGCAATAAACCGGAAGATCGTGATACTGATACAGAAAGAGACGATTCCATGAGATACTCGCAGATTATGTGTTCCAATTTTTCAAGATTTGGGGTTTTACAGGTCGATCCGAATGTACACAAAGATTTCCTATCTTGGAAGAGCAATCCTCGGTTGGATAAAGAGGATCCATTTATAGCTCGGGTGTATGAGGAAGATATTAGGCTCACGCTCACATTCAACAATGCAGATTTATCGGAACGTGTGCTGGTCGGAGCGGAGTCGGGAACCATCTTCATAGAGGCGGTCAGCGACAAGACTAAAACCATGTTCCCCAAGTAAGTAGCATATAAACTTAAAGAATTTAATCTTGTCTGAATATAATATTAAAGTTAATATTTGAAATTTAATAATATGTACTGAGTGGTAATAGAAAATCTCCATTGTTCATTTCTGGTTATATTTGAATAATAAAGTGCGTAAAATTTAAAATGTGCTAATTGTTACTTAGAAAAGTTGTAAATAATTCGAATTTTAAATAGTATGAATTTAAAATTTTATACAGATTTGCAATTGTTTACATAGGTATAGAGATAAATAGACCAAACTCGCACAAACTTTAAAAATTGCGTAGATTGTTAATTGTTTATTTTTGGACAAATTTAAATATTTAGTTCTAAAAAATGTTCTTAAAATTTTCAAATTTTCTGAATAAGTCAGGTTCACGAAAGATGACAATTCAAGGTCACTTGTTCGAAGAAAGAAAACAGCGCTTCATATAGCAACATTTTGTATTAGAAAGAGAAAGACTATTTAACGTATGTCTTTAATTAACGCTGTATGATAGATATACGTAAATGGTGACGTTACTTTGTAACACACTAATGCCCGTATTCATAAACACTCGTAAAAAATTTAAATGGTTCGTTATAATTTTTATCTAATAAAAACAGTCGACATTGTCAAAAATTATAACGAACCGTTTTGAAACTTTACGAGTGTTTATGAATATGGGCATAAAAGTAATAATGACATATGTCATATGTCGCAAATTTACAAATATGTAATTATCTACTGCACTGTCCTCTGCTAATATTTATCAGACGGCTTATAAATGACCTTGAATAGACAGCTATCGTGAACAAAACTATATTCGTATTTTTAAAATTAATGGTTGTACTGAAATCTGAATATAAAAACATCAATATTCTGGATTCTGAACATTTTGTATATGCTGAAATTATATCTGTACATTTTTAAAATAAATAAAGTATAAAAAGTTTGAATTTCTATTTCGATTCAGAAAACGTTTATTCATTAATTCAGTTCTCTTTATATATATATGATCTACTATATTTCAAAATGAAATCACATCTTTATTGAAATTTGCTTTTGAACATGACTATAAGTAATATAATTATCACTTTTCCTTTATTTATAATTCCTTGGAATTGAAAATATAATTTTGAAAACTTATTGAAATTTGTTATCTTTCAGGAAATGCGCGTTGCTAGAAGTTCCTAGACAATGTTTCTATCGAATGAAGATTGGTGATCAAGATACCTGGTACAGCATATCTCAACTATGTAGAAATAGGGTACGTAGAATATTCTCACATTTAATTATTCTTAATTGTAGGAAACTCACGGATGTTTTCAAATTATGCATTATGAAATTTTTTATACAAGCAAAAAATGTATCGACGTGTTATGTGCTCATAAAAAAAAACATTGAAGTACCAGTTGCTAGTAAATAACCTTCACATTCATATATTATCTGATAATGAAAGTGGGAATTTTATCACTATAATTTTACAGGTGTTGAACAATGTCAAGGTTATTAAATTTTACAGGAAATTCCAAATTTTTTGTACACTATTTCATTATCTATGTAAATACATTAGTGAAAATAACTTAATTACTGATTTTTAATGTTATTTAAGTTTTAATCTACATTTTTTGTTGCAATTATATAAAAACTAAATCGATGGTTAAACGCAAAACCATGTAAGTCAATTTTGACAGTTATTCTTTTATTGGTGTTTGGTTTAAAAATTTCTACTTCTTTTAATCTGTAAAACTTTGTAACACCCAATTCATAATAAAAGACATTAAGCTCCATCTGTTGAAAGACATATATAACAAAGAATTAAATGTTTTTATCCTCTCCTGTAAAATTTACTGAAAGTGACTTACAAGGTTTTGCAGTTTAACCATCGATATGTAAAATATTATTTCTATGTTTTTAAATAATACCGCTTTGTGCCTTTTATTTGTATATACAGAATAGCCCAATTAACGCGCCCCGCATGGTTATCTGTAGAACTATAAGAAGTCCGAGAGCCCTTTTAGTCGTTATCATTATTTGAAAAAATTACAGAGGTCACTACTGGCGCTAGATACAGGCAAAAATGTAAATTTTGCGGTTTTTTACCTCTCGCTAAGAGAGGTATTGGAATCATGCTAAAAATCGCATATCCAGATTTTAGTGGATCAGCACGTTTTAAGATCCACACTTTTTTCACACTTTTATTGTGTTAAAAAAGATATACATTTTTAATGAAAAAATCTGTTGTGGCCAGCACAAAACCTTCCTTCAATTCAATGTATTTTGTACAAATCCGATACCAAAAGTTCCTTGGAAAAGATTCTATATATCCTGTAAAATTGTAACACGAACACACTATTTTTTACAAATTCCATATTGCAAGTTCCTTTGAAAAGATTCTATAAATCCAGTATAATTATAACACGAATGTACATTCTGTAAATTGCACTTCACACTTTCTCATTCCTATTCAACGCATCTTTTTGACACAGTTCTTCCTCTCTCAAATATTCTGCTACACAGTCCTTCCATCTTCTCTTTGGCCTTTCTTGTACTCCCGGCATTGAAACTGCAAGACATTTGCGAGGGACCCTCTGTCACTTAAATTACTTTCTTAAAACGTGCTTATTCGTTAAAAACTCACCATCGAATTTTTTGACCAAAGACAATACCTTCCTTTTGACGGAAGGTAAAAAGTGTACTTGTTTTTAACAGATGAAAAAAATAAAATTTGCTAATTAAACTGGAAATATTTACTTTAATTTTTGTTGCAGATAACAGCAGTTTGTGATTTTCTTAACTACCTCAAATATATCGAACGGGGATTAGTTAAAAGTTCTGGTATGTATTTCATGTTTTAGAGATAAACTGTTCTTAACCGACTTTTTTTACAGTGCACGATATATACTGGGAAATTGTTAGACTGCGAAAAGAAATTATTCTCGCACGGTTGGGGCTGGCCTCAACGAACTGATGTAGGTGTATAAAATGTAAATAATTATTTATATCACAAGGAAACTGCGATTAGAATAATTTCAATTTCTCAATTTTAATTTTCTTTATAAAACCTCAGTGCGAAAAATGAATTTCTCGTTTTAAGTAAAAATATTTTTCCAAATAAGAAATTCATCAATATTTTTTGTAAAGATAGTCTAGTATATTAATTAATTGTGTATATATTGCTTTCCTGTGTGCCAAGAAAATAATACTTATTATAAATGTTAAAAGACTAGATATTTGTAAAAGATATATATATTTGTGGAATATATTTTGTTGATGATCTGATTCTGTGGAACCAAAGATATACATTATGATAAAAATTTGATTCTCATGAAAATTGTACAGAACAATTGATAATCAACATATGTAAATGAAGTGCAATTTTGGAATAACATTAACTAACGTAATAATAATTGTTACAAATTAATTAACTCAAGAATAATATTCACTTCATTTATAATTACAAAATATATTTTAGATTTTATTTTTGTTTTATTTACTTGTGCAATGTTATAAATGTGTGAAAAGATTACAATTTTATTTTGTCTTCCAAATATATTTAAAAGTAGATCTATGTATATTACAATTTGATTATATGTATACTCTGTATGTTGTTGATATTTCAAAAGAATCTCTCTATGAAATATGGAAACTAAATGTACCTATGTTAAATTGAAATGTTTCGAACAAATAAAAATAGCTACTATGTTAAAGATTCATATTTTAATCTTTGCTTTCTTCATATCTTCCGAGATTGCAAACATATTTCCTTCATGCATAGAAAAAAAATCATTTGTTTGCTCAGTTTAATTATGGTAAACGCGTATGGACAGAATTATAAACAGAATTTTGTAGACGGTATACAGAAATTTTTGTCAGATTATTTATTTAATTGTATGTCTTAAGTATTTAATTTTAGAATTCTTGTTTTAGTATAATAGTTTCTATTTAATTAATTATCAAACATTATAATAAATAGACGGGGTTACGCAAACTGTTAATTAATTATATTCATCGTCAGATTTCTTACTTTAGTTCCTTTCTTACTTTTGCGCAGCGAAGTTGTAGTGTGCTCCAGTAGTGATTCAGTTCTAGAAGTCTGTGGGATTTTTGGATTTACGGGTTTTGTATAGGTGAAATAGTTAATCTAGCGCGTGTATGATTGGTTGCATGCTAGCAGTTCCGTGTACTGTAATGACCTCTCGTGTGGGCCCGGGGGTCGCCAACGTAGCAGCAGGGAAGGCTGTAGTGACCCGCCTCTGTGGTCGCCAACGTAGCAGCAGTTTTAGGGCTGTAGTGATCTGATCCAACTAAGTTGGTTAAGAGGATTGTCTCCGGATCACCACCGAAGCGGCAGAGGTTCCGTAGTGACCTCTCGTGTGGACCCGGGGGTCGCCAACGTAACAGCAGGGCGAGGCTGTAGTAACTTGCGGTATTGCCCGTAGTTGACAACTGGGTGCATGATGTGTGAATGCTGGTTTAACTCCTCACTGAGTTTTTACTTACGGTTTTGTTCTTTATAGGAGCTAAGTGATTGCCTTGCTACGCGAGAGAGAACGTCCATTTTCTTTCATTTAATGTTATTTTGTTTTGGGATATTTTTTGGGTGAGTTGGTTTAACAATATATTATTTTCAAATTAGTGCTCCTTCTTTTTTACACTCAGCTTTAATATTTTTATCAAAGATTTTTTCTGTCCACAAAGTTCTGTTATTATGGACAGGAAGTTCGCGCGTAATGTGTTATGGCATCTGGCAATTGACAGTAGAATTTTTGACATTGTGGTCGTTGATTCTTGTGTACAGTTTTAAATTTAATAAAATATTAATAAATTATCTTAGAATCGTCAGCAAGTAAGTAATGCTCATATAATGTTAGGAAGAACATCCATGTTTATAGCCAGAATTATGTAGCAAATTATGTTCACAGTAGCATTCAGAATATTTGTATATACAAAATTCTGTCCACAAATTTGTTCAGAAAATTATAGATCGTGACAAACGGGGGCTAAAGTTAAGTTTTCACCAGATTCTAGAATTTTATATTGATGGTTATATATAGTTGGTAAACAATTAAAAACATTAAATACCTCAAAAATTTGAGTGCGGAAAGCAATATTTATAGTGATTTTGGCATTTTTTCTGAAAAAAATTAGGTTAGATCAAGTACATATATTTCTATGTTTAAGTACGTACTTACGCTTCCATACGAATAATACTGTTTCAATTAATGTATATTTGCAGACTTATGTCTTTTTTCCCTTATTTTCTTTCGTTTTATTAGGTATTGTTTTTGTCAGGTTTTTTTTTTTTTAAATGAGTTCGTTAGGTATTGTTTTTGTTAAGATTTTTTAAAACATTTCTTAAAACATGAGTGTGCGTAGGTATTGTTTTGGTCAGGATTAAAAAAAAAAATCTTATAAAATGAGTGTGCGTTAGGTATTGTTTTCGTCAAAAAATTTTTAATTATCGACTTTCAATTTGAACAATGTTCATGTTCTTACGTTTTCATATCATTTTAGGTTAAGTTGCATTTTTCCCTTAAATATCTATTAATAATTACTTTTCTACCCCACTTTTGTGTTTTCATGTGGTATTTTACTGAAAAGTGTACTGTGTCTTAATAACAAGCATATCCAGTGTTCATTTCATCATAAAAAAACACAACTTTATTATAGATAAAATTAGACTTTTTTTACAAAAAATTATATAAAAACCTGCATTCCGCGCTCTCATTCTGTCTTTTCTTATTATATTTTAGCTAAAGAAGACATTACAACAAAAAAATTGCAATTTCTACATTCCGAGTTAAACTTAAATCCAGCCCAAACGGGCTTTACAGGCTGTTTTGTATATATTTTATTTCGGAAACTAAAATCTTTTATTAGCTATTCCTTACCCCAATATAATATCCATTTTGTACTATTGACGTATCCGTCAACTCTTCTATCTTTTTATAAATTTTGTGAGAATTAATTGCGAGATTATTTATTTAACAAACATTTTACATAAAAAAGAAAAAAATAAGAATTTAACTCAAAATATAATCCAACAAAAAAAATTACAGTACTTATGCTATAAAATCGGCCGAGTCTATCAGACCACCTCCGAAGGGTTAAGAAACAAGTTCTTTAATAATTTATGCTTTTACTTCACTGATTACTGATTGTATGTCAAAATAAATAGGATGTAAAAGGTTTTTACTAATCTAAAATTAGGTCAGCTTACTGCAGTTTCACCAATATTTCTGAAGTTTATGAATTTATCTTATTTAATTAAAACAACAAATTACACACATCACATAAAAAAGATAAAATTCTACATTAAAACAAATTATTTTATTCATATATAAAATTCTAAGTACGTTTGCGGATTAAAAAGCTAGAAGTAGTTGGTTTAACAAGCGCTAAAGTCGCATCAGTACCAACTCGCATGCAATCAAAATGCAGAACTAATATTTGAGCTCGCTGAATCCTGGCATCCATATCCATACAAGCATACATGCGTCGTTCGTCTGTAAGGATACTGATGTCGAATATCCTTATACATGCATCTATGTTTGGAATATAAGGCACTGGTAATGGTACACACATTGCTGGAGGATTCTTTCCGGAGAGAGCATTCTGGAAGATGGGTTCGTCATCCCACAACATACTGAACACGATTTCAAATTCTCTTGGATCTGCTGTTAGATTCATGCACCCTGTAATGTAAATGTAGTTCATTATTTAAAAAAAAAATATATCAAATTTTGGGCTAAGTTAATGTAATTAATAATGAGCTAGTTGTTAATAAAATTTAAATTACTAGTGCAGTTTTATCCAAGGTCATAATATTCAAATTGAACATCTTTTACAGCAAGAACGGGATTTTGCGAGCGAGCCAGCAAAGTGCAAAATATAAAATAAACAGAAATATATGTGTTAGTGCGAAACATTGAATATAATAAATAAACATTGAATACATGAGCCCAGCATACACATCTGACCACCAAGAACTTCGCAAAAGGAAAATTATATATCAATAATTTCGGTTAACAGTTAACTATTGTTTTTTTTTTTTTTATTTTTTACCTTCATCTAAAATATTTAATAATAATAATAATAAAAACAGCTAATATGGCAATTATTTGTTATAAATCTTTCTAGACTATTTCTTTTACATTAAATCTTAAAAGTAAAGTATATCTTTTCAATTAAATACAATTAAATTACGACGTGTAATTTTCTGAAAAGTTAATTGAAGGAATGAAACTTAAATGAACGACGATATTGTTTAAATACAAAAGTCCAGAACCAATAATTAGATGACTAATAAATTTTCATAGTAAATAACATTATTGAAAACAGTTGCATTTCCCGCAAACATCATTTAAATGTTTTAACGAACTAACCAAAACTAAAAGTTTTCACTTATAAAGTATAAAATGCGAAAGTACAAACAATACTTAAAATGTATATATTTAAATATGTTGAAAATTTTTGTTCATATGTATGTATTTTAATATATTCTTTTTATGTATTAAAATACTCTGTTTTTAGTTTCAGAAATATTTTATTAATCAATGACTAGTTTCGCTAATACAATAGCATTATCAAATCTTATATAAATTTAAAATTGACAAATATAAATAATATGTGTCAGCAAATATTTTTCTAACTTGACTTTTGTGTAAAGAAATTTTTTTTAGCGAAACTTGTCTAATAAAATATTTGTGAAACTAAAAACCGAGTATTTTAATACATAAAAATGAATAAGTGTCACCATGTAAGAGCTAACACAATTAAAGAAATAAATATTATTACCCGTTCTTAGAAAATTGAACTGAGAAATGTTAATATCCATACAACAACCACAAATTAATGACTGACACGAGCAACCATTACTACGTAGACGCATGCGGGTAAACTGGTTCTGTCGAAATGGTCCATTGCCGTATGTTTCTTCTCTTGGTACCACAGGCACAATCAAATCATGAGTTGTACCTTCTTTTGACATCCATATTTCGGGAGGTATTGTAACATCTAAAATTGTGTCATAAATTATTTTAAACAAATTTAAATTTATGCACAAATGTTAGCGAATTTTTTTGGGGTAAACAAAAAGAAAGAAAATGTATAAATTAATTTTTCCAATAATTACTTTTATATTAAAATCTCATTTCTGAGGCAATAGTATAATGATAAGAGTGCATAAAATTTTCTTTAAACACAAGTGACTTAAAGTAGGTTGGTACATACTTATTAACAATACCTACAAAAGTTAAATGTAAATATCAATTAGTATACCACTCGAAAGATATTTTATTAACTCGTAAAAGTCAGCCTACTCGGTGTGGACCTCAAATACTAAACTTTCCGATTGTAGCAAAATATGTTTATTCTCTTGTAACTTGTACCATAAATAACTATTAGTACATGATTTAAAAAAAATCACGCACACGCACACACAACACAGACACACACAACACACACACACATAACACACACACACACACACACACACACACACACACACACACACACACAACACAAACAAACAAACACCTACTAAATGCATCATAAATAAATTTCAAAAATAAGGGCTTGTTTAGGATGGATTCAATTTATAAATTTAAGTATACAAATATAAAATGTTCATAAATGCATTTGCTGGTTCATGATTCATTTAGACTTGTAATTAAGATTTACAAAATTTTATGTTTGAAATTTTATTATAAAAATTTTAAATCTCTCCAATCGACTTACAGTTCTCTTTCAAATTCATAACAACAATTAACTAAGTAAGGAAAATAATGTGACAATGGTTGACAGTATTAAAAATACTTCAAAAAATAGGTAGTTTATAAAATAAATGTAATTTATAATGGATGTTCAATATAAATTAGGTATGGAATTAGTTTTTATATAGAATTGTTAAGTAATTTCTATAACAAGCAAACAAAATCATTGAAGAATATCATTTATTTCATTGAATTAATTTGTAAATCTAAATTCATCATGAACCAGTGCATGAAATCTAAGTTCTTAAATCTAAATTTATAAATTAAATCCATCATAAACAAGCCTTTATGTTGTCTCATTACAAAAAAAAAAAAATTAAGTAATAATTTATCAATTATTAACTACACTTACCAATTGGATTACTTGTTGAACTTAACTGATATAGACCCCATAAAAATACAAATAGAAATAAATTTTTATTACTCATTATACCTTTATAGGTATGTATCTACAAAATTACTTTTCTTCTAGTTGTAGTTATTTGGAGATGAAGCTGAAATCAGTGAAGTTGAAAAAGAAAATGAACTGAACTTGGGTGAAATTTTTTATATATAGTCGCAGTGGTGAATTTATGTTAGTAGGTTGTTATCGAATTCATGTTCGCCATGCGAACTTAAAGAGCAGTATATATTCTATAAGTACAAATGTTAATTTCAGCATTACTTAAAAGGAATAATGCATTAGAAAGTGATAAGAAAATATGTACGTACTTAGCTATAATGCTAATATATAAATATTATAACTACATGATAATATAACATTGACACAAAAGATTGTGAACTTTGTAATTACATAATTATAACAATAAAAGCTAGTGTATATGTACATGTACTGTGTACTAAATAAGTAACTGAAAAGAACTGTCAATTGTAATGGCTTTAACTTTTACAATTTTAATAAATAAGTAATATTTATTTCATTTACTGTAACATCTAACATGATAAGTATCTGTGATATTTATTGTTTCATATACATTTTTTTCTGAACATAGAATCACCATTGTAACTTAAAATACGTTCTAAGGGCCCAATTCTCAATTTTCACTATTGTGATATGATACGAAATGATAAATTTATACGCAACCAATATTATCAACATGCGGTAAGGGCCGTTTTCATAATCAGGCTTACTTTAAGACTTTAATTAAAATTACTTTAAGACTTTATCTTTAATTTAAAGTTTTCGGTTTTCATAATCGACATCCATAGTTACTTTAACAAAAGTAAAATATTAAGTTTTTTTAAGTATGTTGGTATACCTGACCGAATAAAAATTCAAAGTTTGACGTTTGACATCTGGACTTTTCGAGTTTCTTGTCTTCAATAATGTGTACAAAAGACAAAATTATAGCTGCAAACTTTACAAAATCAGAAAAATATTAAAAATTATTATAATTTTCAAAATAAAAATATAATATATAATCAAATACTTGTTATTCTATTTTACCACATGAGCGGGTAAGTTATTTAAATCATTGGAATATGCCAATATATTATCACGTTTCATTTAAAGGAAAAAGCATGGACACCATGAAAGAATTAAACAATACAAACCCACATACACCTTTATAACAAATAAAGAGAAAATTCCATATCCTAATCTTAGTGAAAAAGGCGCGAAAATGGGCAGAGAATTTTTCGCATATTAGCAGAATAATTCAGTGATATATCTGCATAATCATTCCGATGAAAACTATTTTTGATACTTCATTTCATTATTTCAAACCAACAATGACAAGAATTGATTACAATAATCAAATATTGATACAATAAAAAATGATTATATTTTCTTTTAATTACTGATATAATAAATATGTGCAATTTTAGTATAAAGAAAGTTTAGTAGGTAGTATAGGTTGTTCTTGTTTTTGTGTGATAACTGAGTACTTCCATTAAAATTAATTTATCTCGAAATCATGATCAGAATCTATTTGTAATTTAACTAATTCATTCATATTATGATCTTATAATCTACAATATATTTAATAAAATTCTTGGTTCATCCATATACCTATCAAAATTAGTAACAAAATTTTCATGAATTATTGATTTTCTTAAAATAAAATATTCACTTTTGGAAGAAGAGAAAAATAAATTTATTTCGAAATAAAAGAAAAGAGTTAAAGTCTTAAAGTACACCTAAATTGATGAATGATTTCACTTTATTTTAATGTACCGTTAAAGTGCTAAAGTTGTATTATGAAAACGAACACAGCTGAAATTTAATTTAAAGTGTTAAAGTGAAGATAAAATTTATTATGAAAACGGCCTTTAATACATACAATATCTCACTTTCTCAATAATTTAAATCCGATCACTTTAGAAATGAGAATAGCTCCCAAGTAATAAAGTGAAAAATTTTCACTGCACATCACTTCGATGAAAATTGGGCCCTATGTCTCGATTTGTGACAACACTACTCCCGGGGATTCTCTTACTTCTTGGTTCTAATAGTAATTAGTATTCGAAAAGCCAATTACTTTTTCAA
The DNA here is from genome assembly GCA_943142095.1 of Ophonus ardosiacus. NCBI lineage: Eukaryota > Metazoa > Arthropoda > Insecta > Coleoptera > Carabidae > Ophonus > Ophonus ardosiacus. Next base: position 16,568,945 of record OW964823.1, read on the forward strand.
TTATTTTTCAAATTTTCAAAAGTAATTTAAGTATTAATTAATTAGATACCCAAAATAATTAATTACTGCCCGCATGCTCAGCTCTGAGTTGAAGGTGACGGAATCATCACGAAGCAAGATTCAAATTTACCGCCAAAGTTAGGGACACAGGGTTTTTTGTTTACAAAGTAGAAGAACTAGGGAAAATTGTTTTTTGGACAGAGGATGGTGGTTGCTTGAAGAAAAAAAGAGCATGATGTATTTTGTTAGTCAATGTATTTTATTGTGTTTTTTCGTAAAATAAAACGAAAGTTAAACGAGAGTAAGAGTTTTGTTAAATAAATAATCAGACTTGAGCCCGATTCCCGCAACAGAATGTACCTATAAAAATAAGAGATCGGCATCATATTATTAAAATAAAAGCATATAATATTTGAACTTGTTTTATTGACTTTCGTTTTTTAAATAATTGCGACATCTGAATGTAACAAAACTATAAATAAATTAAAGAATAATGTTATACTATATATTTTAAAAAATAATAATATTATTTATTTGACAATAGTGATACATTTTTCGGCTAGGGTCTCAACACACAAAAACTTCTGCATAGCCTTCTTCATATCACGACTTACGCATTTTTCGTCCCCGCAAATACAACCCATGAAGTTGGCACGTACTGAAATGCTCAAATCTTGTCTTATGCATCGTGCGACGAAGATGGCTGACAAGTATACCTACTCCGGAGTCCAATTTGCAAATAACCAATAACTAAACCTATTCTGATCCAATTTGTACTCCGGAGTGTACTTCTCATATAAGTCCAGATTTGAGCCATTTGAGTATTTCGGTACGCACCAACTTCATGGGCTAGATTTGCGGAGTCGAGAAATGCACAAGTCGTAATTTGAAAAAGTAAATGTTTTCGTGTATTTCATGCAATCCCCGTTTTTCAGAGCATCAACAAAATTTGCTGGTTTTTAAATCTTCAATAAAATTAACTGCGAGTATATTCCATCTTTCATGATTCATAAATTCGGCAATTTCAGCTCTAATCATATACTCATTAACTTCATTTTTCTTGCATTGATCAAATACTTTAATTAACAAATCCCAATTTGTATGACTGTCTTTGTTTCCAATTTTCATTTTCTCTTCAAACTGGCGAATTCTGTTCTTGAATTCCTGCACAATTCTGCTGAATGTAGCTTGTCTAGAAACGTAAACGTATTCCAGTTCATTTCTAGCTGCCGGGTTTTCTAAAATAGCGTTGAGAAGATGTTGCCTGGTAAATTCCAAAGTTCCAGTTTCTACTTCTGGTGAAGATGCAAGTTGTAGTGTTCGATTTAAATGTTCCGGTTTGATGGATGTCAGACCAGCTGATGTTAAACGCTGTAGCATTGTCTTCAGAAAACGAATCTCATCGAATAAAACTTGGCGGTATGTTGCATTGCTGACTAGACTAACACAGTACTGGTCTGTACAATTAGCTGGTTCTTTGCATAAATCTTCAGAATGGCTTTTTCTGGAGAAATAAAATATTTTAATACTACATTTGTCTCATCTATATTTTTGATCAAATACATACCGGGTGTAACACGAAAACTATCAGTTTTTCCTTTCGCAGGAGTGGCCTACTAATTTTAGAGAATAATGTTTCAAATAAATGTTTAATGCCCATTTGCACCAACAAGGCTTAAATTTTAAACTAGCCTTATACAAAAAAAATGCAAATCGAAATTTTGACAGCAATATATTATATTTCATTTGACATTTCATTTCGATGCAATATTGTCAATTTAAGCCGAGTTTAATATTTAAGTTACATTGGTGCAAACGGCCATTAGAGAACTAAATTCTGAATCTAACCCAATAATTACAATTTATTTAGCACTTCTCGTAACCGAGCAAAATGAATTTTAGAAAAGTTACTTTTTTGTAGTGTTAACCAATAAAATCACAAATAAAATAATGGCCATATTGTGACATATTTTACTTTTCAGTTTGAGTCACTACTATTGAAAATGTAGAATATTATTCACCTGAAGAAATATGCAAAAAAATATTAAGTACCTAACATTATTTTGATACCAATTATATTTTATATTTCATAATTTCTGATAGGTAAAATAGCATTATATTTGTTTGTGATTTTACTTCAATATACCATGCTAACATTATAAAAAGTAACTTACAAAATTTTAAATTTAATTGGCTCGATTATAAAACGTACTGAATAAAATGTGATTATTGAGGTAGATGCAGAATTTAATTATCTACAACATTTATTTGAAGCATTATTGCTTAAAATTAATAGGCCACTTTTGCGTAAGGAAATAGCTATTTTTAGTACAAGTGAGCAAAGTATGAATTTTTCTCACGCGTCCGGAAATTGGCCGCACGAACGGGAGCGAGTGCGACAATCAGACAAGTGAGAAAAAGACATGCTCATTATGAGCTAAACATGATTTTTTCCACAATCTTGAAATATAATTTTTCTAAAAAACGAAACATTATACTTTTTTATTAAAGAAAAACTCAACTGAATTTAATATAAAGTTAACTACAAAAAATTATTGTTTCTTCTTGTAGTATGGTATATTTACTATACATTTTGTAACTCCATCAAAATTTATGACTCCTGACGTTGATTATTATAGGATTGTGTATTTTGCCCACTTGTGAAGAATGTTATTTACTTTGCTCACTTGTGATTCAACATGCTACTTTGCTCACTATTTTAAGTTGAATAATAATGAATTTTGCTAACGCTTGTGGAAAAAGCTGTGTTCCCACGTTAAACGCCTGTGGCTCGGTTTTCGTGTCACATCCGGTATATATCAAAAACTTTTAAATTAAAGTAAACTTTTGATGCAATAAGTAATTAAACTCATAATGATGCTCTAAATTCGTTATTTTATTTAATGGTTCTGACCAAAGCTTAAAATCGTAGCTATTAATATTTGTTTGTTCCACTCTGGAAATAGTGAGATCAAAAACGTTATTATTAGGTAGGTAAATAGGTAACAAAAAATTCATAAAAAAAATCATCAAAATAGCTCAACATTCGTAAAATTCAAAAAATGTGCGCCAACAATAGAAAATGGTTTAATAATTTTCTATTTGTTAAACCAACTACTTAACATAATCAAAAACCAATGTCACGCATATTGTAATTTCGTTTGTATTCAAATACTTAAATAAAAACTAAATAAATAAATAAATAGTAAATAAATCTACATAATTTGTTCGAAAAAAATTTTAATTATTAATTAATGTATAATATGAACAAGCATAATATTATTCTGCAAACTTATAACTTGTGAATACTCCTTCTATAAATATGATTTTTATTCAGCATTTTTAGAAGATGTATGAACAAAATACAAAAATACTAAAATGCAATAGCATTGAAACCCCAAACATTAAACTGGATAGTTTTAAGTTTAAAATATGAAATGTAAATTATAATTATGCAAGTCTAACTTCAATGGACAAATTTTTAATTATCAGCGAACGCGTCACACTAATCGCTCGCTGTTTTTACAATACTGATAATCTTTTCTCGGTATGGAAGTATTACTATCTAAATTCGCAATTTTTTTATAATTAAAATAACTCTGTAGATATATGTAAAAAAAAAACCGAAAATTAAATCTGTATTCTAATTAAATGGTTAATCTTTAACTTATAATATTATTTTTTTCCATTTTTTTATTATTTTATATTTAAATTTTAAATAAAAACCCGGTGCACACATGAAAGTTTTATTTGAATTTTATCATAAAATTGCAACAAGAGACGTAAATAAACATAGGTATATATGTAATAGGCATATTTCATGTTTATAATTTTTTTAAGCTGAACATGTATTACAATACGAGTTCAAATTTTTGTCTCCTAACTTATTAGGAAGTCAGAAAAATGACGCCCGTGCTTTTAGAACACATAGAACACGGAAATAAAAGAAATCGAAAATTAGCAATAGAAAATTTTATTATTTTCCTTCGTTAACAAGTTATGATAAAAAACAAATCTTGTTACATTGTTTTGAAATACGATACGTTAAATACACATGATTTTGATTCATAAATAATTACATAATACTTTGGATTCAGATTACTGGAGTTCAGATTATCGACGGGCTGTACTCACTGTGTAATTTGTTATACATACTTTTAAATTTCTTATGTGTGCCAAATATTAAAATTCTATTATGGTCACATACCCCATTAGACAACGGACAACTGGGCGACTGAGAGCAGAGACCGGAGAGCGGGGCAGTAACCAAGTTGGCGCCGGACATCTGGGCGACAAAATAATAGATCAAATATGCAGTGCAAATTAGGTCACTAGGTTAGGTTATTTATATTTTATTTATGCATAATAAACGCCAAATCGTATGCCTGCTAAGCGTGCATAGTTTTTTAAGTTTATGTCGCCCAGGTATCCGTCCCCACTTGGATAATGCCCAGTTGACTACCGCCCATTTGTCAGCAATATGTAACAGGCCTCAAGTACATGCAACTTTCTGGTTTTTTAAAAATATTTACATAATTTATGTGTAAAAAGTATCTCCCATTGGGGTATTGTAATGTAGTAAAATTCAAGGTACAAGATGTTATAATAACATTGTGGAGTATGCTAAATAATAACCGAATAATGTAAAAAAAATGAAAATCTATTTTTTCTAAGATGAGTTTTCTTGTAATTTATTTTGGCGCTAAAACGGTATCACCTGGTTTATAGTCGCACGAGTGACTGATGATATTTCTAACAAATTTAGTAAATCTTGTTAACGGGAAACATTTTTTTGCCATAAAAGCAATATCAACTCTTATTCGTGTTAGTTTTTTTCATTTTGTGTGTTTATAAGTTTTCTGTTTCCTATACTGGGTATCCACAGAAAGCGGGACACCCCTTAACTTCTATATTTATGAAGATATCTAAATGAAAATTTACATGAATAAACTTAAAACATGTGGCATCATTTTTATGTACAAACGTTGTAACCAGAAGTGACGTGGCATCAAATGGAACATTTTGTATATTCTACATTTTGAATTCTAAATAAATGATATGTACAAGTCAATATTTGCAGCAAAAAATAATACAAAAAAAACCAAATTAAAACAAAAGTTGGCTTTGGCTTTATTTAAATCAATTGAATAATATAACATGGAAACTAACAGGTTCTGTTTTTCTTTGCACGTTTTAAGGTCACTAGAATCCGATTTTAACATTTTTACAATGTATATGTGTGTGTGCGTGCGTGCGCGCGCACGCGCGTCTGGATGTTGAAGGAACGGTTCCACAAATTTTATAAGACTAAAGACCAGTTTAACTACGTTTTCCTTAATCTGACATAAATGGGGAGAGCTGAAAAGGTATTGGTAATAATTGGATAATCGGAAGTAGCAGTTTCTTTAAAAAATATTCTAAATATTATTTTTTGGAAATTTATGTTACTACAAATATTAAAGAATTTAAAATTCTCTTTCCAATACATTGAACATTTTTATAATGTCTTTATAGATTTACAGGTAGAGAATTATAAATATATAAAATAATACATTGTATAATGAATCAAACAGCCCATGGAAACTACTTGAAAAATTAAAATGCTTGTAATTGACATAAATACCAGTGTCAAAAATCCAGAGACAATAACTACTCAAGACTTTTTCTGGGAAGTACACAAGTATATTTCTTATTTTATCATTAATTAAATATTTTAAAAATTATAGATATAGCTGCCTCATGTTAAATTGACACTGTTCTTGAATGCGGAAAACCTAAAATTCGTATTTGGACATAGGGGATTCCAGCTAAATCGAATTAAAGGAAAATAGTAAAAAAATACGAATGTATATGCTGAATAACGAATATGTATTAATAAAAAAATGAAATGGTGTAATTGAGATATTTCGGAACTAAGGGGTTTTTTGTTATAGCATTCGACACTAATATGAAATCCATATATAATATTTTGATTGGCGACCGAAAGACCGGCTATACATGCATAACAAATAGCGTGTTAGGAGGTGGGAGTTACTACCAATGGAAGTTAAGAAATTCAAATTCGAAAGGAGGAGCTAACATTCCTGTACTGCAGTTTTCAATTTTAACATAAATTTCTTGCATTAAGCTTAACAATTTAAATACACCTGTAATTATAAAGTATGTACACTTAACACAGTGTTATAATATTCATTTATTTTATGTAAATATAACTTAAAATAGCATATATTTCAAGAACATTTAGGTCCATGATGAAAACAGTTTGTTAAAAAAACACATAAGCGTGACGTCACGTCAATCTTTTCAAAATTCGGGAAATCATAACTCGCTTATTAATAGAAATTTTTTCGCCGGATTTTCATCAATCCCTAGTCTTAGTTTTCCCAATATTTTCAGATGAAATTATAAAAAAAAAAAAATGGTGGAATCCCCCATCATAATATGATATTGTTATAACGAGGAAAAGATTCCGGTAACATATAAAATTGGTATAAAAAGAAAGGAGTTCATTTTTTATATAAAATTGGTACAAAAAGGAGATTCATTTTTTATTAGGTTAGTGTTTTCATGTTACTTTGCACACAAATTAAAAAATATTATTCTTAAAATTTTTGTTGCAAAATTGGACTTATGGTATATCATTGTATTTATATTTTAACGTAGAATTCGAAAATGTAAAAATATACAGGTGTTATATTCAGAGATTTATTTGCTGAACCAACCAAGGAGAAGATTTTCGACGTATTCCATTATGTCATAAGCGCCCTAAAAATTAGGGCATTTGCGCTAAATGTATGAATTATTATAATATACACCTTCATGTATGTTTATATAATTATTATTCTTTTGTTACCAATCGATTTGTACAGAGTTATACTGTAAACAAATAAACGTATTATTATTATTATTATTATTATTATTATTGTTATTATTATTATTATTATTATTATTATTATTATTATTATTATTATTATTATTATTATTATTATTATTATTATTATATTACAGGTGTTCCGTTTAAAATAAGAATGTTGATCCAATATTCAATTAATATTTAAAAATTCATATATCGCTCAAATTAATTAACCAAGAATTCAAAATTTTAGATTTATAATAGAAATATGTGAAAGTTTCAGAAAATAAAATGAAAAAGTTATTAGAATACCCCGAATTTATTTTAATTTGTTATGTTGACATTTATAAAAATAGAATATTTATTTATAAATTATTTTAGTGTATCTAATTGAGTTATAATGATTTATGAAATTCTCAGTACGTACAATGGTTTTAAAAAACTTAAAAATGTAAATTTATTTAAAATTACAGTTAATTTCGAAAGCACAATATGAAACATACCTGATGACTAATATGATGCAAAAGGTGAGCACGGCAAACTTCATTTTGTTGCCTACACAATGAAGTATATTCATGTTACTGCTACTGGAATGGTAGTCGAGTTGCAGATGATGGTAGTCTGCCGGACGTATCCCAGCCAATTTATTAATCGCACTAATCACCTCTAAATTAACTCCTAAATAGAACGCATGCACACTCGCTAATTTATTTTTAAGTATATTAATATTAATCTACTAAATTTTACAGCAAAAACAACACAATAAATGTTTACTATGTTTAATTACAAAAATATTGGCAAGAATATAATTTATACGTGAAATATATTTACATGCACTATAGTTTTACAAAATTTTATATATATTTTTGGCATAAAATGAGCATGATTCGTAAACCTAAAATATAATAAAAATAATAATTATTTTTATAAACAGGAAATTGTACGTGAGAGTAAATGTACTTCACTGTATGTATTATTGCAAAAATTTTATCGGTTTTAGATTAAATATCTTTGTTCAGATGACGTAATGCTGATTTTAGTTATTCATAAAAAAATTTAAAACAAACAGTGAATACAATTACCCAATTTTCTCAAAAGTCTGTTACACTTACCATTATTTACATATTAATTTGTATTAACAAATATTCATCTCTTTCTCGTATTCTTCGCCAACGTCCTCTTACTTGTATTGAAGCAAAATATTTCGCTTTAAAATGAAACGTTTACCGAGATCTGTAATAGAGTTGCATTACCTAAATAAGACAATGAATTTTTTAATAGATGTATCGTACGCATTTTCATAATTTCAATAAGTATCCGTTGACGTTGTAAAATTTCTGAAAACAACAAATATTTGTATAAAAATATTTATTAAGTTAAAATTTTGAGAACCTTCTTAGTATGTAGTAAGAATAACGAGGCCTTCAAGTTCTAGGTTGTATTAATTATAAGCAGATATACAATGGACTTTTCGGACAAATATTACTATCATGAGAAAAGCAGAATATAAAAGAAATTGTTAAATTTAACAACAATGTAAAACTAAAGAAATGTAATTGCCCGAAACGGCCAATATGTATCTGTTCACAAAAAATACAATCTGAAACTTTAATATTCTTACTACAAAAAAAAAAGAAAAAAATAGATATTTATTTTTAATTTTATAAAAAAAAATGTAATAGATATTTATATATCACCGTGGGATAAGTTACACTATTTTACACTCATTTTAGTTATGTAATGGTCTTGTTAGCCCAATGAGTGCGGTAATGAAATTCTAGTGTGGTAATAATTTCATCAAAGCACTCAAAGGCTATTACATACCTAAAATTAGTGCTATATGGTATACAGTGTACGATATTCGTGAGATACTAACAATATTAACGCACTATGTGATTACCCTAACTCGCCCTGCGGGCTTGTAGGGCAATTCACAATACGTGCGTTAATAATGTCTATACGCTATACCCCACTTATATCATAAATAACTATTACAAATAAGTGGGAGATAGTCGACGTTATTAATGCATGTATTGTGAATTACACTATGAGCCCGTAAAATTTTACCTATCACCGTATAACATATTGTACTCATTTTAGATAATATGTAGTAATTAATAATAATATTTCGAATTTTAAATGGCACAAAAGTGTGGTACACTCTCCACGCCAGCAATGAGTACCCGTGAGGTGACGCCTGGTAAACGCCCGCACAGTATAAATATGTCATCATCATTACCCATATCTGCGATAAAGCAGATTGTGGCACACTCACAAATGGGTAATATGCCGTGATGATATATTTATTTATATTTATAATACCCTTGTTATCCCATTGAGTGATAATGAAATTATTACCACACTAGAATTTAATTAAAGCACTCAATGGCATAACAAGACTATTACATATCATAATAGGTGCGATATGGTATAACTCATCCCACGGTGGTATATAAAAAATATATACCGGGTGTTTTTTTTTAAGGTACACCTAGAAGATTAACATGGGAAATCAGTTTTTTTTGCAAACTTTTGCCCCCTGTTATGATTGAAGACATGGTTTTGGTTTCAATTGAAAGATAAAAAAATTCTGTATACCAATAAATAAATTATTAAATTTATCGAATAGCTAGGACATTTGAACAAAAACATGTACAAATGTTTGATATTTTATTCGTCAAAATTCGTTATAACCTATAAATTAAGCAAATTTTATTATCCGTTGGAATAAGAAAACATTTTCATAAATGATCTCCGGATCTCCCAATCAACTTTTATTATATTATAATTTTGTTAATCATTTTCTAATCTATTATAAAACATTAAAATGAATATAACACAAAAAATCATAGCTAATAAATTCTGATAGATAAAATGTTAAACATTTGTATATCTTTTTGTTCATAAAAGCCATGACTATTGCTATTGATACAAAATTAAATAAATTTAATAATTTATTTGTGGGACTAAAATATTACATAATTTACATATATTTGATGTCATTTGATGCAGAAATTTTTTGTCTTTCTATTGATACCACAACCATCGTTCATCGTTGTGAGTGAAAACGGGGTCAATAGTCTGCAAAAAACTGATTTCCCTTGTTAATCACCTATTTGTACCTTGAGAAAAAACACCCGGTATATGTAAATATAAATATTATTTTATACATTTTGATTTCACAAACATGTCAGTATCAAATGACTACTACTAGGTTCAACAATCGTAATTTCTAAATTATAACCTCCCCTCTTGATATACAGGTGATTCATCGGTTGTTCTTTTTTGATAATACCTCGATTCTTTGAAATATTACGGATAAAATTTCAAATGAAGTTTATTTTAAATAATATATCTATAAATTTACAGAACGGTAAATTTGAAAAATAGGTACATGAAATATACTATCCAATAGTATAAAAACAATCATATTATTAATAATTACAATGGTGAATGATTTAAATATTACATTATTATTAAATGCAGAAGGCAGACTCAGTATTGTATAGATTCACATGTATACCTTAATTCCAGTTTTAATTCGAGTTGACACAACGAGTTTTTTTTTCAGTACGATTATTTACATATTTATGAAATCAAAATGCATGCTTAATCAGAACAAACTGAAGCCCATATTAGACATCATATATTTTTTAACAAACGAAGATAACGAATATATTCAATCTCACATAAGTAAAATATTAGTTTTAATATTTTATTAGCGTTAATATGCAAATGTTAAAAACCAAGTATAGAGAAAACAAGAAGTGTATATATTAAAATTAGTGACAATATTCGTTAACTTTTTTAAATATTGTCCTAACTTGTTAAAAATATATTACTTATCTACTAATTTTGGAAATAAATAAATTTCAACAACTTTCTTCCATTAGAACCATAATTAATAAAATTAATTTTTGTTTATGGATAAATACACTTGAAGAGAAAATAACTTTTTAATAGACAGTTCTTGAAATCTCTATGGTCATGTAAGCACTACTTTACTTAACTCATTTTTAAATTCAAAATTAAGTCGATTAATGTTAATATGTATTCCCACTTCCCAAGCAATTTTTCAATGACTAATTTTTACTTACGACTTCAGCATATTCATTTTATAAGCAATATATGCCGGGATAATTTCCATTATGTAGAGCTGTAGATAAAAAAGGAGTATTAAATTTTAACATGAAACAGAAAAGGGCCTTGCATGGTAACAAATACTAGAACTACATCAATTTTGGATCAGAATTAATAAAATATACTTCCTGTTGTACCCGATATTATGTATTAACATTTTTTGAAAGTGCCTGTGAAATAAAGCTTAATTAGTAAAAGTTTTATGTATTATCAATGTTTAAAGTATTGTTGATATTTTTTATACATACAGGCTTTTTGGCAGGCGGTTCGTCTTCATTTTCTGTATCGCCTTCTCCATTTTTATCGGAACGGTCGGAACTACATCTAAATTATATTTTATAATAAATTATTGAATTTCTTATAGACCTACATTATAATAATATTGAGACCGTGAAAAATATATAAAAACAAATTCAGTAAAAAAAAACATTCACAAATGCTATATCCGTAACCGTAAGTATGATATTTTATTTTTTCATGACTTTTTAACATTTATTAAAATAATTATTATCATTGTTCATTCCCATTTACTATCCAATCAAGCTAACAATTAAACCACTTGCCTGTATTGAAACAATAGTTTTAAAATGTACTTATGCAAGTAGTATGATGTATGCAAATTTTACAAGTGACATGTAATTCCAAACGTAGCTTTATATCGGGCATTGCAAACTTTTTAGTTACGTAATATAAACGCATTTTTTTAATTCACTGATGACGCAAAGTCATGTGATTTTGGCAATGCACACTTAAAATATGTGGTAAATTCTTTATAGTCACACAATCAACATGAGCCACTGAGCGGTCCTCCAATTAAAATTTAATTTGCATATAGTAATAAATAATGCTCAAAGAATTTGAATTTATTCAAAAATTTTGATGTAGATAAAACTATTAAATGTGTCCCTGAATAATAATTACTGGTTTCAACCTAATTTTTTATTTTTTGTTATAAAAAATAGATTACTATGTTGAGGAAGACAAACTGCAGGAGCACTTTTTTCAGAAAACGTAAAAAAATTGAATTAAAAATAAATATTTTTTTTCGATAAGTAATAATTACATTATTTCAATTTTTTAAAAATGTATGCAAAATAAATCCTCAATTCAATTCAAAATTATGACATGCTCTTATTTTATTATTCAGAGACTTTTAACTCATTCCGTATAATAAAGGGAACATTGCTAAGGCATATCATAGTTTTTTTCACTGATTTCAGGCTAGATTAAGCGCCGATCATGTTGACTAAGCTCAATAGTTTTTGAGCGACGTGGATGGGATAAATTTTGCACATCATTAGGTCCACTAGTGAAAAATCTTATGCTTTACCAAACAAAGATCTCAATCAGTTTCGATTTAACATTTTCTTTAGTTAAAAATTTGATAATGCTTTGAGCAAAAAATTCGACATCTAGACATGATCACTAACTTCCTCAGCTGTGCATGCTTTCTTGTAGGATCGGCCCAACGGGTATTCGAAATATTGCCCGGAACAAGGCACCAAGAATTTAGGGGCGCCTAAAATGTTACATAAGGGCCTGCTTTCTTGTTCCATGGTTAATAAGAAAATTGCTGTTTAGATTTGAATCCTAGTACTTGCTTATTTCTTTCACGATTTTATATTATTATAATAATTTTTTAAAGATAATATTAGATTGAAACTAGTTATTTTATTTTTACTTACGATTTGGCACTGGTTACACTGGGTATAGTAATACTATGCGTATACCCAGCATCCCTAACCACCTGCCTGGCTAAAGGAAACAGCTCATCCCTCCTGGTGAGCAACGCAGGAAGGAAAGAGCAGAGATGCGCAGCCGCCTCGTTGACGGACACCTCATGCAAGCTGAGAGGGCGCTCGGGTCGCCTTTTGCAATCCCAGCGTCCGTAGATGGCGGCATAACGCCTAATCGCGTCCATGCGACGTGGATCCGAATCGGACATGGCCAACACAGCATCCAATTCGCGGGAGGCTCGGCGTTTGGCGGGAGGACGAGGAGCAGGACGGGGAAGACGGGAGGCAAGGAGTTCGGCGGCAGCGCGAAGGCGGGAGACCTGGAAATAGAGAAAATGTTATTATTTTGTCTCTTAAAAAAAATGGTTCCTCACTACAAAAATTATAAAAAAACTGTTAAAACAAACACGTTTTATGTTGTCGTATACAACAGTCCTTATAGGACCAAGGTTTCAAATTCCAGTGGCGGCTCGTTGTTTAATGAGGCGGAAAAGTAGCAGGTTCACTGCCGCAACGGCGTTTTATGGACTAGGCGCGGCATGTCTTCAACGCCCAAATATTCAAAAACAGAATATGCATGCAGAGAATTATTCAAATCCCGAATATTCAAAAAGGGAATCAAGCATCGCCAGAAAGTGCTAAGTCCGAATCATTCTAAAACCGAATAAATGGGCGAGGCGGGCGAGGCCAAGTGGAAGTCACTTAAGTTAGGTTACGTTAGGTGATTCTGTCGATGGGCTATCGTGCAATGCGCGATTCTGTTCTTCATTATTCAAAATTTGAATGATTTTGTGCATGCATATTCTGGTTTAAAATATTCTGATTTTTAATATTCGGGCGTTTATTATGCACCCGAGTAGGTGTAGTCGAAACTTTGAATTTATTCAAGGTAGTGAATTTGGATTTTTTTCCGTATTCCACCGATTGTTTAGAATTTAACTTTATGATTATTTTCAATATTTTGAATGGTTTTTCCATCGTCATTGTCATCAGGTTTACTACGAAAAAACATATTTTTCTCCGGTGTATACAAAGTAGGCTTTTGCGCTTGCTTTTGTCAGTGCAAAATATCACTTTACCAATCATGCGCGACAAAGTTGAAGAAACGCTCGCTGTCCAAATTTCTAACTATAAAATTTTGAGAAATGTAATTTGTCTACATTCCCAATGGAACGCTTAGTCAAGAACTAATGGTGCTGAACTTACACATTTACGACCTCCACAAGTCAAGCTGACATATAACTACTCTGTCCGGGTATTACATAACCAAACAAAATGCTGTACTGCTGTATAAAGGAATACAGAAATAAAAGGGAGCATTCATTTACAAAAAAAAAACAAAATAAAATTGTTTAGATTAGTTTGAAGCAATAGCTCAAGACATCAAGAAGAATGGAAAAAATAGAATCGTTATTTATTGAATATTCTATTCCAGTATGAATTACAGATATCTGAAATTGAATTATGGATATGTTCAAATTTAGATATCTAAAATTGAATTAAAGATATCTTAAATTGTATTTAAGATATCTAAAATTACATACAGGAAAGCATATAAATTGAATTTGAGATATCTTTAATTGAATTTTAGATATCTAAAATTCATTTTCAGATATCTCGAATTGAATTTCAGATATCTAAAATTGAATTTAAGATATCTTAAATGTAACCAAATTAGAGATATCTCGAATTGAATTATAGATATCTGAAATTATATTTAAGATATCTTTAATTCAATTAAGGATATGTCACATTATTTAAAGTCAAGGAAAAAAGATGGAATAAAAAGTAAAACGGCGTTCCATACAGTTGCGTAGTATCGTAAAGTCACCAATATTTCATTAATTGGAGACATGACATTACATTATTTAAAAACTATTTTTTATAAGAAAAATATTAAAATATGTACGTACAAATTGTATGAAAATTCCAGCTCATGTTCGAAACTTACTAGTAAATCTAATACAGTATTTTGTGTCAGACGGAAACGTTTAAAAAAACTTAATTCGTAAAAATAATGAAAATATTAAATTTAAAATCCATTTTATAAATCGAACCTCACTGTCAAAAGCTGTATAATATTTTGTTGAAATGCTAATGTCAAGTAAAAATTCTTATGAGCACGGCTTAGCATAAGGGAGGCAGATGACCACTAATGACCTACCGCTTAACTTAATGATAACTCTTTGCAATATAAGGGGTTCTTAATAATTGGTGCAACGTATATTTGTACTTAATATTTAATTAGAACCGGTGCAAACGGCCATAAATGTAAAAAATACTATTTATTATTGTCGAAAGATATCTCCATTTTTTAAATAATTGTCGCCCCAAGTGGTTGGTACTGTCTCTTCTTGGCGGCGCCCATTTTAAGCATTCTATGCAAAATCTGTTTTCATTTCGTTGAAATTGGTTTCCAACATTGTAAATTTTAAATAATTATTTTTCGTTCACTTTTCCTTTCTGTGAAATCAGTTTTTGCTAATGTGAAATCTTAATTCGTTAATGAGAAATCATATTTCAAAAGTGTGCCCTCATACTGCAAAAGTGTAAAAGGTGGAGATTTGATGCTATGGTTAGCAAATACCGCTGCGTCCCGTTCAACACGGACAGTAGCGCTCTAGAATCGCTACGTGTAGCGAGACGTAAATCGCTACGTGTAGCGAGCCGTAAATCGCTGCGAGCGATTTGTACGTGCTGAACGCGCCCATTGTGTAAGTGTCCATTGTGCACGATAAACATTGTCAATTCGTAGTTATAGTCATTCATGTGTTATATTGACAATTAAAATCGCAATAAAGAAACCTATGTTATCAGAAATACATTTATAGTGGGCAAATAATCGACTTTTTTTAAAATGATTACATCCCAAGTACTGAGTGGATTCACATACACAAACAATCAAGCCTTAGTGGGATTTGAACCCAGAACCTCGAGCGTACTCATGATTAAAAAGCATTTCTCTAACCTAACCATTAAGACACCGGAATCGACTTAAATAAATAATATCTCATGACTACGAATTCCAGAATACCAATTTTTACCGATTACCAGCAATTCGATAAAAATTACGATAGGTACTTGCTGTCAAATAAATATGCACTGGAGATTTCTACACTGTTGCCATTTCCATTGGTCATGTTGAAAATGCTAAGTTATGAAGAATCGGCAACACCCTAGGGCAAGGAACAGGGTGGGGGAAAGAAAAAAAAATTGAGCATCAGTCCATATTTATTTGGCGGCGAGTATAATATCTAACAAAATTTAAAAAAATAAAAACATTAGATAAAATATAGTCATAAATATTAAAATATGCCCACAAGAAAAATAGTTTTTTCAACATTATTTGTGAAAATGACATTTTCCTCACTTAATTTAGTTGTGATAGTAACCACTTCCCTCACAAGTAAGGAAAGTAATTACTTTCCTTACTAAGTGACGAAAGTTTTTTATTAGATGTTTCCACATTTATTCGTTGAAATAACAGGTACGAACTTCAATACATATGAAAAACGTAATTTTCACATGTAATGTTGAAAAAACTAGTATGTAATACCTACAATTAGAAATGTAATTTTCACATGCAATGTTAAAAAAAAATAGTATGTAATACACGTGGAAAAGGGCCATTGCAAAACTTCTACAATCAGAACACCCGCTATCGCTCGTGTTCCAAATTTCGTACTCATTTTACAATGATGCCTTTTCCTCACTTGTATTACCCTATTACCATGCTACAATTTCAATTTTCTAATGAAGACCTTATTTTTCAACATATTAATCTCCTGTTTCCTGTTACTTATCTTCTGAAAAAAATAATTACTTTTTTTTGAGGATCTGTCACCGGAAGACATTTAAGTTTTATTTTTTATTATATTTTGAAGCAATCTCGGGGGAAATGACACGAAAAATATTCAGAATACATATTTTACCTCCCGCTACCCTAGGTAAGGGAGGTATAGGGATCGTGCTAAAAATCACATATAGAGATTTTAGTGAATAAGCACGTTTTGATGTCCCTAGAACCCGATTTTAACATTTTTACAATGATGTCTGTGGGTATGTATGTGTGTATGTGTGTATGTGTGTATGTGTGTGTGTGTGGATGTGTGGATCTGGTGGACACGATTACTCAAATACTAACAATCAGAAAATTGTGAAATTTTGTATACCCATTCTACACTAATGTGGGAAGAGCTCATTAGTTTTTAGTATATATCGGATAACCGGAAGTATCACTTATACAAGTTTTTAACAGTTTTTCTTGAAAAAAATACATTGAATATAATTTTTCAGCAACTTTTACTAATAATAATGAAATATAATGGTACAATCTTCAAATCTACGATAGCATTTAGTAAATAACTCTAAATAACTTTAAATATAAATTTATAATATAATTTATTTTCATATATCATTTTGCCTATGCCTCAAACAAAAACAATTTTGACATATTTAAAGAAATGCCACTGTGAGGTTGCAATTACATTAAAATTAATAATGAAACCGTCTTAAGGAGAATGTAGTAATAATATATGTATTTGAATCTAATAAAATTAAGGTTAGTAAAAATAATATATTTTCAATCGTACATAAATATTAGAATTACTATTGATTTGCTTCATTGTCTTCCGGAATACGGGTTTGAAAAGACTTTGTGTCAAGATGCGAGTACTATTTTGATTTTTGTTCAATGTTTCTATTAGTTTTGTCAATATTTGTGAAATTTATTTTGTGTATGATATATTTGTTAAATGTAAACTAAAATTGTTATGAGTGAATGTAAAAATATTTGAACATAATGATTGCTTTATTTATACTGCATGGTTAAATACCCAGCGGAAGGTTATGGGCTGGCCACATCAGATTTTTTTATAATATTTTCACAATAATAATGTTAACTAAAATTTAAATTTATCGAATTACTGATGACAAAATACGATTTCCCGATAAATAAGATGAAAGCATTAGTACCATTTTTTATTCAATTGGACATTTTAATGGTTTCCAAAATATTAACTTTAGGAATTTACGGTTTATATAAGTTTATACCTTATTTTTTAATCTAACTTACATATTTACATTATCTACTCTATTTTTGTTACGTTTGTCTCACCTGCGCGTCACTGAGTACCGCATCGGTTGCAGCAGGCGAACTGCTCCTAGACCCAGAGCTTCCTGGAGAGTACAGGACCCTACTACCACTTCCTGGTTCCAGAATAGATCGCCTGGAGCTGCACTCCACCGCACTATTACTATTTCCTCTGTCTAATGGAACTTGGAAGGCGCTGGGATCTATCATCCACTCCTGGAGGGATTTCTGAAACCGCCGTACATGCAGAGGCTTCGATGCCATCCCTACCAAGGCCATGATCTCAAGGAATTCTTCCTCTCCTGCGTCGCACAATTGCTGAACGTCATCTCCACCTACGGAGAAAAAATTGAAATTATTTGTAAGAATTTACGACAAAAAGAAGATCTTTTCGGTAAATTCTTATGAATAAGATATTTCACTTTATTTTACAAACTTCTTCAGCCTGGTTTACATTATACTTTTTCATCTAGTTATACTTATTTAAGGTGTTAATATTTACTCGAAATCTCAGTCAACCAGCATTTATTCCCTAAAATGCTTATCAGGGATAATTACAATAACATCAATGCAAGAAATGATATATAAAGACAGTACAAAAATTTACCCAGATATAATAATAATAATAATAACAATAATAATAATGCTTTATTTACTCAACAAAATCAAAAGATTTCAATTACAGAGTAAAAATATAAAAAATACAGAGAAATGTAAACACTTAAGTATTTGATTGTTACATATGTGAAATGATATTTTTGAAAGAACAAAAATTCATTCAAAAAATATCACAAACTGTATTGGCAGAAACAAAATTGTTGTAAGTTATACACATAGAAACAATAGGAGATTCAAAAAGTATATTAGTGTTTGGACTTATGTAAGTAAATGTTACATTAGATCGAGTATTCTTTATAGGAACGTGAAAATTTATTGCTGATATCAAATATTGGTCATCTATTACATTATTTATCAACTTATACAAAAACATAAGTTGGGCGTTATTTTTCCTAGTTACAAATGAATGAGTATTATAAAGATCTAACAATTTAAAGTAATTGACATTAGTAAATTCTCCAGTATTTTTATAATAGCAGTATCTAAGAAATTTGTAGTGGACTCTATTTATGCTATTTGTACAATAATTTAAATTAGAAAACCAAATTATAATACAATACTCAACTATAGCTCTAATAAAGGCATCAAATAGTTTGAAAAGTGTACAGTTATTCTTAAAATATGTTGAATTTCTAAAGATAAAGCCTAAAAGTTTATTACAATTGGAAATTATATAATTTAAATGGAATTTACAACTCAAATTATCTGAAAAAATTATTCCTAAGTCTTTCATAGTTTTTACCCGATTTAGATTGATATTATTTAACCTATTTAACTTAGAAATATAGAAATTATTCTATGAACTTCACTTCACTATAGTGTGGTTAGGAATATTTGTCATTTATTTAGTTAGATACGACAAGTTTGACAACACCAACACAACACTTTTCATATACAAACATACAATACATGTGAAATATCAAAAAAAAAATCCAAATACAATATATTGTTTTAAAACTTGTGGAATATGTGTTCATTCTTATAATCCATGATTTTGAATTTAAGTTCTTTCTCATAGTCATTATTTCAAAAATATATAGATCTTTTATTTCAAAATACAAATTTTTAACAGTTAATATTTTTTACATAAAAACTATCGATTCATGCAAAAGAGTATTGTTATGCATGAATACTTAATTGTGCTAAAGTGTTATGGTACACAAATTAGGGAAAAATTATGTGAAATGCAATATTATTATAACACGGAAGAGTAGAAGGGCCAACAGAAGAAAAAAACTACCTGTAAATTTACACTTTTAAATTGTAAATACACATTTAATCAGTAAAATTACACTTTTAATCTATAAATTTTCTCTTTTTAGGGCCAGTTTTACAATCTCCGGTTAGAATTGTAACTGTAAGATAAATAAACAATATTGAATCGGATTACTAACAGCAATGACCAATTTGTCATTTGACAGTTCATTTTGTTTCAATTTTGTTTATTTAACTGACAGTAAATATCTTAACCAGAGATTGTAAAACTGGCCCTTAACCTGTAAATTTACAGTTAGGTTATGTTTAAGTTAGTAAGTGTAAATTTACAGATTAAAAAATGTAAATTTACAAATTAAAAGTGTAAATTTACAGATCAAAAGTATAAATTTGCTGTTTAAAGAGAATAAAATCTTGAACATAAATATATATTCGTGGCCCTTCTACACTTCCGTAATAACTATTATATTATTATTATTATTATTATTATTATTATTATTATTATTATGAATCGTCCAGGTGCAGAGGAGTAATCAGACCCGTACAATATATGAGGTGTTGCACTGTATGCAGGTAGTATTGTGCGGTTTTATAGAATTTAATAGAGAAAATAATGAATTAAATTACAATCTAATTCTATTGAACTCTTCAAGGACTACATGAATATTATTGAAAATCTAGCAATCAATAGGGGCCGCTTTAATTCCTATGACTGTTATGGTATCAAAATTAAGTAAATTTAAGAAAATTAACCGAAATGAAATGATATTAAAGTTTAATAGAAATTTTGGGCGCTACATGTACAAACTTACCCATTTCAAGTAGCGTGTCATAATACATAAGGAGTGAGGCACGCTGCATGACGCGGTATAGTTGAAGTTCAGCTTCGTTGTTTGGAATTGTTGTTAAAACCACTGCAACAAAATATATTTTTTTTATAAAATAGTTAACTTGCAATATATATATATATATATATATATATATATATATATATATATATATATATATATTTGGGCACATTTTATTAAATTTAAAATAGAAAATCTTTTCAGTGCGACCTTTTACAGTATATTCTGTCTTTCGCTTATTACAAAATCGCACTCACACTGTCAATTTGCACTAAGTGCATATTTTATTGCACCGACTACTGTAGCACGTGCAACAGTTTCAGTGCAAATTAGAAAAACACTACATATCACTTTTTGAAGAAATTTTTCAGTCCGCAGTTTTAGAATTGATGTATGATAAACCAAAATCGTATTTTTTTCATTATTAATTTCAAATGTAACAATTCATCATACTCTTTCAGTTTTTCTGTTATTTTATTAAACAGTACTTTAAAACAGTACTTAAATCTGTAACAATGAACATAATTACATTATACCTAACCAAATTTTTGTATAAATGTGTACTTAATGTACTCTACATTGTTCCACCTTAAATTTGAATCATTAAGTAAGTTAGGGTTTATATTTCTGCGTCGGTGATTGGCTGAGGTACAATTTAAAAACTTTATCTTAATTTATAGTACTTCATACTTCATTCTTATAATGGAAAAGGTACAACACCAGAAATACATACATATGTCCGGTTTTATTTGAGGTTAATTTCCTGAAAAATTAAACCTTGAATCCAAAAAAATATTTATATTGGTGCCAAAATAAGCAAATCCCATTTAAAAGAAAAAGAATAATATTTTGCAAAAGTTATAGAAGGAAAGGAGGTACCTCCTCCGTTTCACTGTCCCATAATAGTATATTATTCAATGAGCATGTAATGTATGCTATTACTCATGAGAATGAAGTTTGCATCTCGAGCCGGAAGGCGAGTGATGTAAACCATTCGAATGAGTAATAGCAATTACTGCCAGTAGAATACTATACTTTATCCACAATTGTCAAATAATAATATATTAGTGACATTTTTGTATTGAAAAATAAGCATACATAGACAAATTTAGTTATCGTTGTTGCAGCAACCTTTTGTTTCCACAAGATTATGAAGTGATTTGACATTTAGCAGAAAAATTTAAAACCGACTATTCAGCTACAGTTTAAGCTTAAGAAGAAAATAAAAGTATGAAAATGACAAAACTAGTGTAACTTTTTCTGAGGAAAAAAGTATTTTTTTTTTTTGTACGCTCTGAAAGAGATTTAAATTTGACATACCGATTGAATAATTTTATTTCATATTATTCAATTAGCAACAGTAACAAATGTCATTAAATGATAAAAATCGGTTGAATTATGGGTATATTATTTGACAGTTGTGGTTTGTGGATAAAAAAAAAATATTCCCATTATTGAGAGTATTCGTTCAAATTGCTAATTAACGATATGAATACAATTTTATACTATGTTGCTTAATATTTATAAATTGTAATTGTTTTCAAGTAAGTACTTAAGTAAGTGTTTTATTATCAGATACCTCAATTTATTGAGATTTTTAATCACAAAATAATATAATAATGAATGGAAATAAGCAAATAAACAATAAAAACGCAAAAAGATTTTCGAAATGTTGTTTTTCAATTCATCAATAGATTGTTTTCATTTCTTATGAATTTGATAGTTATTTACAAATTGCAACAATTATTGTGGGCAAATTAATTTTTTTAAAAAATATCATTAATTAATTCATATTATTATTTATTTGCCCAAATAGGTAAACTCTTAATTAGATACTGTCTAAATTGTAATAAGTTCTCTATATGGTTATTAAATAATAATTCAAATCTATATCAACGATAGCAAAAAAGTATTCGACAATAATATCTAAATTTTGTCAATGAGATCTAATTTCCTTAATATATTTGGATATAACAAACCCATCAAATTCAAAAAGCGTGAGAGTATTATCACCCAAATTAAAAATCAAAAGCAAAAAATTAACTAATTATGCATATTCTCACAAGACCGATGAAAAAAAAAAGCCAAAAAGTAATCCCAGTACGAGGGACTCTTATGTACCTTGTGACCTGAAATCCAAGTCATATCAAAAATATTTTTTCTTATAAAACACATTACGCATAAAATTAAAATAGTCCGTGATTTTTTCTTGTTTCGGTGGAGGAAACAAAAAACGTAGCAAAATAAAAAGGTGGCCAAGACGCGGTGAGAAAATACCGTCTGCCTAACCCTTGCGTAATGAGCTTCAAAACAAAAAATAGCTCGTGATGAACAATGCGCGCCGGCCAGGTAAGGCTGTTTTTTCGTGGGTGCTGCACAAAAAACATAGCCATCCAGCCCATGACCGCATGAATGCTGATCCCTCCTCGGACTTATATTGACACGCCGTGTCTTTGCATATTAAATACATGCATATCATGTGCATGTGTGTACACACATCAAGCGTCTACTTTTTACGCGGTTCACACGGTAAGGATAAGGAACACTACGATGAGAGAATCCTTTTTTTAAGACAATCGGCTATAAGTACTTAGGGTTGTCGTAAAAAATGTTTAAAGTCTGTTTTTTATTAACTAGAATTTGAATAAGGGGCATAATTTCATTTTAGAATTTGATTGCCTAACCCTAACCATAATTTTTATTCAATTATTGTTTATTTGTACTTTATTATTTTTTTATTTATTTTGATATTTATCAAGTACAATAATGATTAACCTATAACAAATTAGCAACAACAATATAATATTACACCAACGTCAAAATATATAAATATATAATTCAATAATTTTGAAACATACTAAACCAAGTAAATATAAAAAAATATTTTTTTACCTATACACAATTTTAAACAGTCACTGCTTTTAAAAACTTTTAAACATTGTTTAACATATTATGGTAATAATAATAATAATAATAATAATATAATTCTTTGTTAATGGTTTTCAAAATTACTCCATTAAATCCGTGGTTCAGTTAGTCTTATTCCACTTAACACCTAACCTAACCAGGGAAATACGGTTTTAAGAACACAAAAAAATATGAGTCGTATTGTCTGTATTTTATAATAGTTTTCCAAAAACAAAAGCGTTTCAACGTATTTCATAAAAATTAAGTTGATATACAAAAATATCTAATACCTAGAAATAAACAGAAAATATATTTATCTACTACAATGGGCTACTTGCGTACCTTTTTACCTCTCGCTAAGAGAGGTATTGGATTCATGCTAAAATTCGCATATCCAGATTTTATTGAATAAGCACGATTTAAAGTCCCTAGAATCCGATTATAACATTTTTAAAATGATGTCTGTGTGTGTGTGTGGATGTGTGTATGTGTGGATGTGTGTATGTGTGTATGTGTGTATGTGTGTATGTGTGTATGTCTGGATGTTGTAGCCACGATTGCTCAAAAACTATAAGACTTAAAAAATATTTAACTGCAGTTTCCTCAATCTGACATTCCTGGGAAGAGCTGATTAGATTTTGGTAACAATTGAACAACCGGAAGTAGTAGTTTCTTAGAAAAATTATTCTAAATATAATTTTTTGGGATTTTTTTTTACTAAATATTGAAGAACATAAAATTCTCCATCTAATACACTTAAAAATTTTATTATATCTTGCATAGATTTAGAGATAAAGACACTATAATTTATAGAGTACACTTATCGCAGAGGCTAAGGCACTAAGGAAACCAGTTGACAAATTCCAATGTTTATAACATGACACATGTCCTTGTCAAATATCAACAGTTTTAGTGACATTCTGATATAATACTTATATAGCCTAATATGGAAATGGCGAGAGGTCTTGTGCTGGCCACAACAGATTTTTTTATTTAATATTTTTGAAGAGCAGGTAAAAACTTGCTACCCATATTTTTTCTTCTAACAAAATTTTTATTAATTAGCCAGAAAAAAAATAATGAAATTTGATTATTTGAATTCCCGCCATGTATGACGTAGAATTACGCCGCACCAATGAATAAAACCATAGCGTGTGTTTGTACGGGTAATGCAGATCTCCTGTTTGACGTTTCAACAATAGTTTGGAGGTTAGTATTTTAGCTTGTCTTTTTGGTATCGATATTTTAAATTACATGTAACTATCTATGTGATTATTTGTGAAGTAATTAATATATTTGAGAGCCCAGAGAGAGAGAAAAATGAACTAATGTCAAATTTAAATTAAAAGTTTCTCGCACGCAATGCCATCTATACGTTACATTTTTAAACAGTTCCAGTTCAATATAATGACGTCACAGACAATTTTCTTTCTTAATTTACTAAAAAATAAATAATTTTTTAAAAATAAAATTTATATTTTTATGTATATTTTCAACATAGCATTACGCATATAGTGATAGAAATCAGATTTTCAGTACCGCGCAAGTAGCCCATTTAGAATGCTTTTTACCTCTCGCTAAGAGAGGTATTGGATTCATGCTAAAAATCGCATATCCAAAGTTTAGTGAAAAAGCACGATTTAAGGTCCCTACAATCCGATTTTGTCTGTGTATGTGTGTGTGTGTGTGTGTGTGTGTGTGTGTGTGTGTGTGTGTGTGTACGTGTGGATGTTAGAAGGGCAATTCATCAAAAACTATAAGAATTAAGACGTGTTTAACTATGAATCCCCCAATCTGACATTCATGGGAAGAGCTGAAAAAAAATTCTAAATATCATTTTTTGAAAATTTGTGTTATTACTAGCATTGAAGAACATAAAATTCTACATCTGATACATTTAAATTTTTTATTATATCTTCTATAAATTTAGAGATAAAGACACTATAATATATAAAATAATCGGATGTAATAAATCGCCCAGGCTAAAATACACTAACGAAACCAGTTGACAAATTCAAATGTTTGTAATATATTTTGTAAATGATAGATAAATGTCAATGTCAAAAATTAACAGTTTTAGTGACATTCTGAAAGCTTTTTCTGGAAAGTGCATTTAATCTTTCTTATTGTTTTATTTATTAAATATTTTAAACTACCTATAGGTAAAATTCATATATGAGACATACCGCTAATCTTGTTAATGAATTGGAAGAATCTCTGACCTTTAGCAACTTCCTCATACAATGAAGAAATAAAAATAGAGGTATTGCAAGCTAGCTAGCAAGTGCTAGCCACAACAGATGTTTTTTTTGCCTAAATGTGTTCTACCAACACCAATTACAAAAAGTTTATTGAATTTAAAAGTTTTACCTAGATTATATTTAGAACAAAATTATTCGTTAATGAAACATTAAATATATTTATTAAATATATAAGTTCAAGTTCAAAATAGTAAGGCAAATTAGTTTATGTAAATGTTTAAATAATTATAATTTTTCAAGATGTACATAGATAGGTAATGCATTTGTATGTATAAAAAATATATATGTATATGTACATTGGTAATAGTGTTTTAAAAAACATTCGCATTATTAAATTAATTTTACACTTACCTATTTAGAGAGAAAAAATATTTGTTTAATATATTATAATATTTATAGAAATTATTAACAAAACAAATAAAATTTACATATTCCACATTGTTCTAATGTAATATTTCACATTGTTCTAACAAAAATGATAAGATGAGCATAAGAGGCACGATAGTTGAACAGACATTGCTGTTTTCTTTGGTGAATCTAAAGCTAAAATGGAAATGCGACCTCGTTCAGCCGAGCCGAATGGCAAAACCAATGCAGTGAGGACGCGGCTTTACAGTTTATTCTTGTATTAGGTAATCATTATTATTTATGGAGTAATCGCCTATGCCTATATATACTAATTAATTAGAGTAGTATAATTTATTTAACGAATTTCTTAAATAGGAAGTAATTTAACTGCATTCATTTCTTGTGTCTTGCACTGCCCATATTAATATGTAAGTATTGGTATGTTATGTGTTTAGGACAAAATATTAACAAATAGTTCTTGTATCATTTTGGCCAGATAATTTAAATAAAGCCCGTTTGTCGCGATCTATAATTTAGGACAGAATTATGGACAAAATTCTGAACAAAATTTTTATGAACAAATTTGTGGACAGAGTTTTATGTATGTACTTACTTGCTCTCTAAGTATTCTAATATAATTTAATAAGGTAATATTTTATTAAATTTATAACTACACAATAATCAACGCCCATAATAATTATCAAAAAATTCACTGCTAATTGACAGATATCATAAATCCATTGCTCATATTATGTGCGCATTTTCTGTCCAAAAAAATCGAACTTGTTCTAATTTTGTGGGCAGAAACAAGTCTTTGATAAAAATTTCGGTATGCGATCGTCTGTAAAAATCTGTCTATAATAATATCCATAATTCTGTGCAGAATTATAAATCGTGAAATACGGGCTTCATAGTATAATAAACTTAGGAATTTATTGCCATTTTATTTAAATAAAAAAATAAATATATCATTACGGCATATTACCCCATGACTGGGTGTGCCATTTTATTTCCGAGTGAATATTTATTATTTATAGGTTTAGGTAATAATAGAATGAGCATGTACTTCTATTTACATAGGTTCGTAGGTAGTACCTAATATTTAAATTAGCAAGTAATGGTTTTATTTTATTTAATTTGTATCTTTAATTTTAATATGTATGAATTGATTTATTTTTACACTATCGAGAAAAACCCATAATGTTAATACGTATATACTCCGGTTACAAAGCATTCCATAATGTTGTATCAGTATTCGTTTATTCGCCTCATTGACGCAAGTTTTGTTTTTACTTGCATTCTGTGTTATAAGATACGGCATACCTTTTAAAATAAATTCAGTTAATTTAGTTTTTCAGCGCTGTTTTTAAAAACGCATAATAATTCTGGCGGACGAGTTTTTGTGTGGATGCGAAGACATGTTTTTTATAAGATTCCCACGAGGGTTCGGCTGGGGTAGGTAAAGCAAAACTCCACCCCTAAACTCACCCCTCAGCCATGGGCCAATCGTAGGGTCACAAACCCGGCAGATGAATTTTCGGCAAACGTAACCACCCTACTTACATCACCAATAGAAATGGCGTGCTTTTTTTAACAATATAACCGTTATGTTTTAACCTTGAATTACACTAACAATGAACGGAATAAAAAATACTTACGGCCGTTTATGACTGCACACGGCATATATTTACAGATGTCCTCAATTTGGCTTGAAGTTTTAAAGTTATTATTTTTATTTGAAACATAATTAAATTGTAAAAGATAATTAAATACCCAATCTTTAAATTTTACAAGAAAATCAAAGACAACTTATTTCTATTTATTATTACCTCCTGCTACCCTTGGTAAGGGAGGTATAGGGATCGTGCTAAAATTCTAATATCGAGATTTTAGTAAATGACTACGTTTTAAGGTCCCTAGAATCCATTTTTAACATTTTCACGATGATGTCTGTATGTGTGTATGTGTGTGTGTGTGTGTGTGTGTGTGTGTGTGTGTATGTGTGTATGTGTGTATGTGTACGAATTTTGTTTGCACTCTAACTCAAATACTATCATTCAGAAAATTCTGAAACCTTGTATTTTTACACTATTCTAATAGGAATAGAAGCCATTAGATTTTGGTGTAAATCGAATAAACGGAAATGGTACTTTACTTGAAGCTCATAATGATTTTTCTTCAAAAAATACAATTAAATGCCATTTTTCGAATTTTATTTCTTATGAAAATTAAAGATAATTGAATTTTCTACAGGAATACATTAATATTTTTTCTATATATTTTACAGATAAATTTAAAAATAGTGTTTTTTATTAGTCGCGAAGCCTAAGATAAAAACTATTCCTTTGTTACACAGTTCATTTTTCAAATGAATGTAACTGGCAGTAAATGTCACTGTCAGAAAACTTATCACTTCAAATTAATAATAGTGACATTTTAAAAAGAAAATAGTAAATAAAGCAATAGTTTTCTGCAATGGAACAGTCTGCAGCGTTAGTAAATACGTAGGTAGGTATGTATTTAAATTAATAAAAATTAAATAGCGGGAGGTTTTGTGTTGGCCACATCAGATTTTTTTTGTATGTGTACCACCAGAGTATGAAATCTAGCAATGTCTACAGTCTACAATACATATTCTTTATACACATTTTTTGCTTGCAACTTTTTTAAACATAATTTAACCTAACCTAATACACAAAACTCCCGGGCTGAATTTTGTGCGTTAGAATTTTTTTAGTATTCCTAGTGCAAATATATAGGTACGATTGGATCCCAATCCAATTCTATGTGCGGATTATGTTGTCTCGAGATTTTTATTTCAAAATTTTCTAACGGTATGTACCTACACATTTTGACTGGAGAAGGGGTTTCCGAACCATTATACATACCCGTTCAGATTTTAATTATTTTAGCGTCGTCGCGAAACTTTAGGTCCCTTATCACATACGTCAGATATATTTTTTATACAGTTTTTATAATTAACGCATCTGTTGAAAAGATTTGAATTGGCAACAAAATATATACGAAAAAACAAGTCTGGTGATGATAAAGGCATATTTCGTTTTGAGTTGATTCTAAGAACTTATCATCACTAATCGCATATAATACATATATTATGATTTATATTTTTCATACTAATCGTTGAGGTATTTCAATCGTGTTCTCCTTTTAACTTCAAAATTTTACCTGTTAGTCCTTTTACAATTAATTACAAATAAAATTATTGAAATTACAGTTTGTGCAAAATCGTAAATAGGCATTAAATTTTGTAGTACTACGGGGATGTATAAAATGGTACAGATGACCGCAACCTAAACGCATTGTTGTAAGCGAAGAATGTAAAAATTTGATATTTACTATTTTTAATGTAATTACTTCCTATGTTTACGTTTTATACTCTTCCTATAACATATACAAACGAGTACCTATAATAATGCATATAATACTATTTAGTTTATTCTACTAAAAACGTATTACAGTATTTATTTGTATTACAGTATTTATTTGTATTACAAACGTTACATATTTATCTTGCTGTTTTTGCAATCATTGATATCTCCGCATTGTTTTTCTGATCCGTGGAATAAAAATTAATATTACCTGTAATGTTTATAATTTCATTAAAAAATATTCTGTTTACATTTGAAATTTGTTTTAAAAAATTACATTTTTTGTAAAACTAAATTATAAAAGTAAATTCCATTTAATGTACGAGATTTAGGTACTTGTTTTTATGATTTTTTAAGTATCATTTATTTTAAAGTGATTGTGAAAAAACGTTTATTGATATTGATAGTCATGTTATTTTTTTCAAGTATAATTACCGTTTTTGTTATATTTCAATTTGTCAATGAATCCTTTTTACCTAGCAATATGACAAAAACTACTTATTCTAATATGATCACACCTCACGTTGAGAGATATTCTTTTAACAATATTTCGAGGCAATATTATAAGGTTAAATCAGGGGCGGATCTAGATTTTTCGGGGCCCAGGGCTTGAAGTACAAGGAGGCCCCATTCTTTTTTTTCAGTTTAAAAATATTTCAATTATTTTAAATATAATTCACTTTCATTACTGGTGTTACAAAGACTTACGTTTAGGTCATCTTTAGTTTCATTCAAATTTTCTGGATCTGCAAAAACAATTTCACTCCCACTCATTTACTTTCTTCCGGATATTTTGAAATAGGTGCAGTATACTAAAAATTAATGAATCCTACTTATTCGCATTCCCATTACAAGGAAATATTTTTAAAATATTCTACTTACAATATTATTTAGTGAACTAAAAATCAACAAACGAAATTTAAAATTGAAACAAAAGGAGCCCTCAGCGATGCATATGAAACAGAAAGTTATACGAAAGTGTTACAACGCACACTGTCACAACCCTCACCTCTTCATTGCATCAATACTGAAATGTTTTTGAAAAATACCTATTACTGAAGATTAAAGACTTCAAGCGGCGGCCGACTCGGCGCATCGCCTCTGGGTTAAATGATCAATTAGGTATTGTCAATCTAAATAAAATTCTGTATTTTAATTTGGTATAATAATTTAATTATATTTGTGTTCTAGGTTAATAGAAAATAATGCCACAGGTATTCTACAAATGACAGGAAACAAGGAGATGGACAACATTACCATACGACCTATTTTGTCTAGTTTTAAATTAAATTCGCAATTATTTGCTTTTTTGCCTATATCTATAGATATGTAGGTAAGTACACCGGGTGTCCTAAGTTGCCAAGTTCTAAGACATACCAATTTAATATGGGAAAAATTTTACCTTTACTTTAATTGATAAAATAAGCAACGTTCGCTTCTTTTCCATTTTCGCTTGTAGTTTTTCTAAACATAAAATAAATAAATAAATATATCATCATAGCTTATTACCCGTTTCTCGGTGTGCCCAGGGTCGGACTGGCCATCGGGAATTTGGAAGAATTCCCGGTGGACCGGCTCATTTTGCTGATTTTAATAGCAATGTCGTTTTCCCGCGATTATTTTTCGAGAAAACGGCCGTTTGAGTGAGTAATTTCCCGGTAAAAATTGAAGTCCGGCCCTGGGTGTGCCAATCTGCCTTTCTTCGCAGATTTCAATAATGACGATATATTTGTACCGTTCATGGCGTCATCTCACTGGCTCTCAAAGATGTCGTGGAGGAAGCTCTATAGGGGTCACTTTTGAGCTATTTGAAAATTAGAAATAATTTAAAGTATATTTAGAGAAATAGTCAAGTTACAAATTTATAATTATATAATTTAGCGCAAATAAAATTAATTGCGGTGCATATAAGCGCATAGAGCGCATTACAGGCCTTTAAAATTAATGAATCAATTGGAGCAGGTAGGTATTCGGTACCATAATGAGCTCGCTTGATAACCTTCACGACTAGTACCATAATGATTGATATTACGATCCTTATAACACACATAATTATTAAATCATTTTTACGCACAACTGTATTGTAATTGTTTGTTTACATTTTAGTTACCATGGCGGAAAATGAAAGATTACACCCTGCGGGCGGTAAAGTGTAAAGCAAAAGCCCGCTGGGCGGTAAAAAATATGACAAAAAAAAACAAATAACGGTAAATAATATTTTATTTGTGGATATTTATAATACAGTTGGATATATTATTCAACGAAATTCCCTCCAAATGAATTGTCTCTGAAGATTTTTTTAACTGGAGATTCAACTGATTTCTGTCTTTTTCAGTTGCAGAAATGTCAGATTACAGACCAGGTTTATCATGGTCTTTGGTACCAATAATCAGTCGAGCTGTTTTATTTTTTAGACTGAAAAGTAGGCACAATCTATAGAATAACAATATATACGAGTAATATTGATATATCACCATACCTTTTCATTGAAATATGCGAGCAACAACAGTTTCGTTCAAAATTGTCACATTTTTTTCTGTCAACCAGGCTTGCAACACATCGTATTCGTTTTGATATCGGTCCTTTGACTTACCAGGACATAAATCCGCTAAAGCTTCATTAGCTTCTAACAAAATTTTTTCAGAAATTTCAGTATTATATTCAGGTTGAAGCTCCATGCTTGACATTTTTAATTATTTGTTTACACAAAACAAATGGTTACCAATACAACGCATCGCCTAAATGTTTCTTGGCATAGCCATCTGGCCATATAATATTTTTTACATAGCAACAAGCTTTTAGTCATGCAATTAAAAATTACGTTTCAGTTGTGCGTAAAACGTTGTACGTACCTCAGGCCGAAAGAGATTTACGCCCTTGGACGAATAAAAGCCCTCCGCTTCTCGTCGGGCTTCAAATTTCGTCCGCAGGCGTAAACCCTTTCTTTCGGCCCTCTATACGTAAATAACTATTACGTAGAGGGCCAACTTTATTTACCTCATTAACTTCATTGTTTTTTTAAAAAAAAGAAACAGTTTTATCATATGATAATGATGTGGTAACGGACTTCTACAGCGTTATCAAATTATGTTAATTTTCTTGTGGTTTCATTTAAATAGGAATTAAATTATCTTTCAAATATTACATGACTGATTTTTAAATGTATACCATTATCATATTTACAAGTAAGATCCTACACATTCATAAACACAAATTCATGTACACATGAACTTAACATCCGATTTTACCGTGGTACAAACATTCCCAAAAAAAAAAAAAAAAAAAAAAAAAAAAACAGACATTTGTACACTAGCAAAGTCGATGGCAATAATATACAGATATGCATATTGATTTACAAAAACCCATAATTGGTTAACCATAAAATCAGAAACGTTCTATTAACCAAATATGGAAACACATTAACAATGACTGTGGTTCACATAACCATTAAACGTCTATAGTTTTATACGAAGTAATCATTTGTACTTTCGCTGGTAAAAACTGTAAAATATTTTTATCGAAACATAATGGAATAAAATATCTGTATCTGGGGGCAAAAACGCATAGCGTCTGGTCTGGCTTACTTCTCCGAAGCGTCTGGGACAAAGAAGACGGAGACCGATTCCACATTGTCTCATATCTTAAGTTTTTACATCGTTAAAACGCACCGCGATTGGTATTCAGTGAAAAAACCAGCGGTAAAATCAAGTCCGAATGAGGAAAAAACCGTGTTCGGCATGACAGCAGCAGGAGGTGCGCGCGGTGACAATGAAAAACATTAGAGCTTCTCGTTTTTACCCGCTAAATAGTTCACTGTACGCATCATGCGATTGCCTCTAAAAACTACACCAGCTTCGCGGATTGTTTTTCAATCATACTATATAGGTATACACTACATACTTTTATTATTACCGTATTTGGATTATTGTTAAAGTAAAAGTAGACAATATATTGAGGTTAGGTTGTTTATTAAGACGAAAAAGAAATTCAGCAACACACATCACAGAGAGAAATTCGTTTACAGAGCAAGTACAGACAATATTTTAAAAGCGTATTAATATAGAAAAATGTAACAAATGAAAAAAAAATGTTATATTTGTAACAAGCGCAGGAAAATTTCAGAATCATGTTTGCCGTATCATTACACAAACAATATTTTTTTCTGAAATAGTCCACAAAATTAGAAAAATTAGTGATCATAACAATTGCAATCATGACAACGAAACAAAAATCTTATGTTTTAATTATATCCCGCACTAGTTCGAATGAATTGGCCATTTTCCGCACTCATTTTGAGTTTGAGATGATCTCCAACACATCTGATACCGGTAGAAGAGCACTTACTGACCGCAATACTTATTACGTTTTTTGCACAATAAAAAAAATCTGTTGTGGCCAGCACAAGACCTCTCGCCATTTCCATATTAGGCTATATAAGTATTGTATTGCACTTTGCTATCGAACAGTCGTTTTATAACAAAATATTACAGAACTTTACCCAAATATTGTTTTTTATTGTATTTAACATGTCTTCTGCACACATATAATTCTAATTGTATCTATTTTTCATTGTATGAGGAAGTTCCTAAATATCACAGATTCTTCCAATTCATTAACCAGATTGGCGGTATTTCTGATGGATATATGTATGCATATTACTTATAATTTCAAATATTTAACTAATAAAACAATAAGAAAGATTAAATGTACTTCCTAGAAAAAACTAACAAAATGTCACTAAAACTGTTGATTTTTGATACTGAAATCTGTCATTTACAAATTATGTTATAAACATTTGCATTTGTAACTGGTTTCCTTAGTGTAGTTTCGCCTACTCGACTTGTTATATCCCGATATTCTATATATTATAGCGTCTTTATCTCTAAATTTATAGAAGATATAATAAAAAATTTAAATGTATCAGGTGTAGAATTTTATTCTTCTAAATTAGTAATATCAAAAATTCTCAAAAATTAATATTTGGAAGAATTTCTTTTAAAAACTACTACTTCCGGTTGTTCAATTGTTACCAAAACCTTTTCAGCTCTTCCCAGGAATGTCAGATTGAGGAATTCATAGTTAAACAGGTATTATGTCTTATAGTTTTTGAGGAAGCGTCCGTCCAACATCCAGCCATACACACACACACACACACACACACATACACACATACACACATACACACATCCACACACACACACACACACACACACACACACACACACACACACACACACACACACACACACACACACACACACACACACACACAGACATTTTAAAAATGTTATAATCGGATTCTAGGGACCTTAAATCGTGCTTATTTAATAAAATCTGGATATGCGAATTTTAGCATGAATCCAATACCTCTCTTTGCGAGAGGTAAAAAAATGAAAATTATTTTGACATTAAAAAAAATTTGGTTTTCATTTTTAAGGTAAGCTATGGTCATTGTTTTTATTTACTTACCGATTAGAAATTTATTAATAAAGCCTACTGTCTTGGAAATCCTATACACGATCGTGCAAAAAAAAAAAAAAAACAATGAGCCGTAGTTTACACACGTCAACATTATCCAACTTAGATTTAGGAAATTGATTCTATATTTAGATATACAATATATATAATATATATATATATATAATAATACAAGAACATCTATTAGGCGTTTGGATTTTCTATTATTTTGTGTTTTGCGTCCCAAACCGATTTACCCTCTTTTGACCAAGAGAACGACATGTCTCTATTCAAGAAATAGTTCCATATTCCCTCGCTATCGTGAATGGAATATTATTTATTTTTATTTATTATTACACGCTTTTTGTACATTCTATGTATTTAAGCGGCGATGTGATGGCGATGAGACAATTTGTATACATATTATCCATATCTTTGCACTTTGTATTTGATGGGAATGAAGATGAAATTAGGAAAGACGCTTACAACATCCATACCTTACCCGGGACTCGAACCCGGAACCCTTAGGTCATGTTGCTCACTACACCACCGGGGTCGGTGTGAATGGAATATAAATCACCCCTTAATTTTTTTAAACGATGCAAACTGTGAAAGTCAAATGTTAAAAAATAATCATTGCAATCTATTAATATTTTCTCCGCCCCAAAAAATATTACAACTCTTACAGGCGTAGTGCGTAAAATAAAGTCCATAATAAATGCATAGCATTTTATGCATCGCTATTAAAATTTTCTAAAAAACGATGATCTATACTCTGACTCTTATCATCTGGGAGTAATTATTGCATTTAGATAAAATTTTATGAATTCATTATCTTAATTGAGGTCCTTTTATTAAGCAATATTACAACGCTCCATGGTACATTACAAAAAAAAAAATAGGTAATATCAATATCATTTAAAGAAAATTATTTTTCATTGTTATTTATAAATTTGTAAAAAGTTTGAAATTTTAAATTATAGTGTTTAAAATGAATATAGTAGATAATCAGTTGGACATATTGGTGTAATTTTTAGAACAGCTTTGATGAATCGTTTCATTTAATTATTCTTCATTCGATGCAAAATACATGTACGAATTTTGAAAAAATAATTTTGAATCTACCTATTTTTTTTTTATAATTACCAAAAAATATAATGATAATAAATTTTATAACAATTTGCTGGTTTTACATTTTTTTTAAAAGTACATTGTACATATTTTATATGAAAGTTTCTGCAGTATTTTTCATAGTAATAATAAAAATAATAATAATTTGTTGCTATGTTCGTAAATAATTGTATAAAAATTTAGCGTCAGAAACAGTCATGAGAAACAACCCCCCACTCCTGTGACGTCAAAATTACATACAGCATGTCATCCATAGCCAATAGGAAAATAGTTTATCTATCACCTGTATTATTTATATAAATAAAAGTAGGTGATTAGGTGATAGTTTGTCACATATTAAGGTGTTATGAACATTGACGTTACATTATGTTTCAGGTCAAATGACTTTTTCAATATACATATTATCAGTATCCAAATTTCAATAATTAATTGTAAAATATCTAATGAATATTTCGTGACCAAATTTGAGGCTGTTTAAAGAAAAATATTTTCTAAAATTGAGTACTTAAAAGTCATATAAAAATTCTTGCAACAGTCCTAATTTACTTTAAAATTAAATAAATTTCAATTATGTAAATGAGACGCGATTTCTTGACAACAATGATTAATATTATCACACAAAACGTTTATAAAATTAATTTGCTATGTACATAATATCAGTAATGATTAATTAGGCATAAATTCTATATCCTCTGTATGCGAGATGCGAGTTATTCTAAATATATTAAATTCGAATTACTACAATTTTAAATAATATGGCTGTTGACATTTCTATAAAATAAGTCAAACTTTTTTTATTAAATAATTAAATAACTAAATATATTGTTATTTACTTCTGGAAAATAAATTGTACCCAAAAATATAAGAATAGCACTAAAGTTAACGCAAATACTTTATGATAATATAATAATATTTAAAAAAATAATATCTATTGCATCGTAGTAAATAGAATATTCTAATAATTATAAAAATCTTATTAGAATTTAGAAGTTGATTATGTTAAATGCATGTCTAAATGCGAATATAGTGTTGAACATTTTAATTAAATAAACTATAATAAAATCTACTTACATTACAATCATAAATCATTTGCACATACAGTTTTTAATAAATTCATTTTCTATTTATAGTTCTATCTTTAATGCGAATGCTATTTCACTTTTTATTTATCAATGGCTTAATGATAATACCGCCTAACTGCAAATAACCGAATCAGCATCAGGAGACAATAAAACTATCTACTATTTGTAAAATTTCTAATATTTAAACACTTTCTTTTGATTTACACTACATTCATTATTATTATAAATGTTTTAATATTAAAACTTTTACTAAAGTAGTTATTTTCTCTCCTGCCAATTTACGTTATTTGCAGTTACGGGCTATTAGCCTTTAAGCTATTGTTATATTATTACGGAATATCATAGAATTTATTGCGTGTTTTTTACTAGAACTATATTACCGTTAAGTTAATACAAGATACAAGCATTAATTCGGTAAATATTAATTATATGTTTGATATGTCTAGCATATTACCTGCCGTCAAATTTGTTATTGTTATAATTTTTAACAGAAATATATGTTTCCAGTACAATTAATTCATAAACGTGCTGTCAGTTATTTCATAAACGTGTTGTCAATTATAATATACTTTTAAATATATCAACTCTTTTACTTTAACTAGCATGACGTAGTATTTATTCAAAATTTTAGTCACCCTAATTAATTACCATGGCTACCATTTAAAAATACGTTGATATAATAGTTTCGTAACCATTTTGAAATAATATCAAAATTATTTATGAACTGAATTATAACCGGTAGTATAAAAAAAAAATGTTACTGGCAATGTTAGCATTACACGACGCTTTCATACTTTATATACTGTTTTTCTCAATATTTGAACATTTTTAAGGTTTATCTTCATAAACACAATGTACACACTCGCAAAACTGAGGCCGTTATAATAATGTTTGTATTTTACAAATAAACTATAAATAAAACACAAAAAAACGACTGTAATCGCTTCGATTTACGGCGGGCCTGTATTTTGTGCGTTAGGTTTAGGTAGTATATTTAGACAAATTATAAGCTAAAAATGTCTAAATATAATAAAAACGGTATATTTAATATTTTTAAAAATCCCTGTTGTGCTCTGTATATCATCTTAGAAATCCTCCAAACCGCGGAAGGATTAAACAAAAATTGGTAATAAATTTCATTTATTTATGTAATTTACGCTGCGTAGCGTAAATAAATAGTTTAAATTAATAATAATAATACCTAAAATCTCTAGCAACTCAATTCTCAAAAAAGTTTAAGCTAATCCTTATTTTTGGATTAGCGAATTCTACGCTAATTTTGATAGTTTATATCTTAAAATATAGTCTAATCTAAATCTATTCCTATCCTATCTAACTTTTTTGATAATATTTTGAAGATTAAATTTTAAATACCGGAATAGAATGGAATTCACTAATCCAAAAATAAGGATTACCTCAAACTTTTTTAAAATCGGACTGAAAAAGGCTAACCTAATTTAAATTTTACTGCTAGAGTAAATCAAATCTTTATTTTGGAAACTCACTGGTGCCATTAGCATTCTGACTATAAAGTTTGTTGCTTGGCAATGGTAACGACGTAGCAATGGTTGTCAAGGACGCCGGAGACGTCGGCGACGCCGGTGAGGCCGGCAGAGTGCTGGTGGGCTTTTCTTCCGACGACTGCGTGTCCGTGGTGCTGCTCGAGTTGGACAGATCCATTGCACTACACTCACCTCACCACACTGGACTAATGAAGCAAGGTTAGTCCTAGCCGCGACACGACAGCCCGATGGCCTGGTAGGAAGGAAGGGTTAAGCCCTGCGCACCCCTCTCATATGCCCTATACTGGGTTTTTTACATGCAGGAAAAACTGCTATACGCACAAACCGTCTGAACAACTACTAAATTAGAGTGGAAGCTTTTTGATTGTTAGTCCGAGTCCGATTTGATTGTCCATTGTCGCATGTTTTCCTTTCAAACCACATCTATATTCATTTTTCACATGGTGGAAAACTACTATTTATAACTCAATCTCTCATTTATTTAACAACTAAAGTTTTATTTAAATTAGGTTTTTAAACTTCAGCCTATACCGTCTACCTTAAATAAGGGAGAGGGATTTTGTTGAATATCACATATTGAGTTTTTTTGGTGATTAAAGCCTTATTTCCACCAATTGTCCGAATGCGTAAAAGCTATAATCAATAACTATTTCAAACTTGATTTTTTTTCCAATTTTAAAATAAAACAATAACGTATGTTTCATAAGTTTTGGCACAAAATATTTAACCAAATATTTTTGGAATAAATAATTTTATTTAAACTTTTATTATTTCCTATAATTAACTAATTAGATACTTACTAAATTAATAACTTAAACTAAATGAAGGGACCCGTGCTGCTCAACGAGGCGTAATTTTCGATGAATATCTCTCATCAGGTTCTGGGCAACTTGGACATCAATTTCTTTTATCTTTCTAAAAATTCTACGCTTTAGTTCTTCTTCGTATTCAGCTTGCCACCCTCCATCACACACCTTAAGAGATAAAAGTGCCCAAAAAACTTCAATTGGGCGAGCTTGAGGTAAATTAGGTAGAGTGAAAAGTAAAATATTTTTCATCGTCCATAATAAAAATTTTCTCATCCGCAAAATATATCCGCCTAAGTTGACGATAGCATCGTGGTATCTGTGCTCTTTGATTTGAGGTATATTTGGGACACTTTCATTTTTTTCGGTATTTTAAACCACTTCTTTCTATTTCCCGCGGTTCTGTATCCTTTGAAGTATGGTACTCCCTCGCTAATTACCTTGGTCTTCCACTTTTTGGGATATTTGTTCACATTCGGCTACTGTACGATAAATTGTTCTGCACGAGATATTATTTTCAAAACTCTGAATGATATCAGCGGTAGGGATCTGCCCAACCAAATTATAAATACATTTTCGAATATTTAATTTATAAGATATTTTAAAGCAACTGATTTAAAAAAGTGAGCTGTTAAATTAAAGATAAGAATATAAACAATTTTTTTGTCCAAAAGCCAAGCTGATGTTTGATCATGTTTGCTTTATTTGCAGTCATTGAAATTTGTGCCAAAACTTATGAGACTTACGTTAAAAGTACATAGTGACCCCTGTGCAGCATTGAGAGTTCTTGATCTGATGCTCTGGTAAGCGAACCCAACGCTACAGTATGTCGTCAAAAAACAGATTGGCACACCCAGTAACGAGTAATATACCGTAATGATATATTTATAAATGAATTATTTTTGCTTCGCATATTTACATTACAAACTGTATATCTAAATTATGAAAAAATATAATTTAAAAGGTTACACATGCACACTGAACAACATATAAAGTCACCTCCGAAAATTTCTAATCTAAAAATTATCCAGCGTACCTAGCCTAAAAATAATTAAGAAAATCTAAGAATATGTCTAATCGATTACCCTTAATTTGTGCAAATTGAAATTAATGTGTTTTTATTAAATATATATATATATATATATATATATATATATATATATATATATATATATATATATATATATATATATGAAAAACTACAAATTTCCATCTTATTATTTTCCAAATTAGGAAGATCAAACCAACCTCCGCTTAGTTCCGGACTAGAAAAAGTAAGGTGACAATTTTCAATAACAGACATATTAGTCTTATAAAAATATATTTAAAGAAATAATATGTATACATCGTTTTAATTATTTTATTAAAAATATTAAAGATGATTCATTCCTCACAATATTTAAAGATTTGTAATTAAACTGACAGGAGATATACCTACCTATACCTAAAAGTACCTATAATAAAATAATATTTCATTTGAATAACATAACACAAAAAGTTATGTAAAATCTTATATATAGTTTTATTAATAATATTGAATACCCTATTTGTACATTACATCGTAATAAATGATAAATATCATAAAAGTGATTTTTCAATCAGTGTACAAATTTTTCATTATAATATTGTAAAGAATTAAAATGAAAAAGTACTAGATATTTAATTTTCGTACTTTAAAATTTACAGCTTTTTCATTATACCTTTTAACAATCTTTTAACATAAGAGTTATTTAAGTATTAAGGGCAGTCAGTGCTTCCTACTCGTTGAGGATGATTTTGGAGATAGAGACGAAAGGCACAGAAGAGCACTTACTGACTGCATGCTCATTACGTGTTCTACACGATCGACGCACAGATTTAAAAAAAAAAATTGAAAATTATTTTGACAATTTTTAGTTGTCATTTTTAAAATAAGCTTTGATCGTTTTTATTTACTTACTGCCTCACCTCCTAATGGGTAAGTAATCACAATCACTAACCGGTCAGTAATTTGTAAATAAAACCTACTGCCATGGAAACCATATCAATAAACATTAAAAAAAAAAAACAATCGTGAAAAAAACATAATAAAAATCACGGACGTTAAGTTCATTACCGCCCTTAAAACTTAAATCACTATACGATCATTCTTTTTCCACTATACATTATAATTATACAGGGTATTAAAAAGTGTCAAAATTTTTGAAGGTGTAATACTGACCAAAGTAAATAAAAAAAAGCTTAATCGATCCAATCTTCAACTGTTTCCGAGAAAGAGGCCATTTTGTATTAGAATCGAAGAAAAACTGACAAAGATAGTGGTCGATGTTATGAAGTTATTTAAAAATTAAATATTAGTCAAGGTTGTCACAACATTTTACTTAGTACAATTAAATATTTGATGTTTTTTAAGAAAAAGTACATCTAAGATGACCTCTGAAAGGTAAACAAGAAGTTTTATTTAATCGAAGTAGTAACTTATAGTTTCTGAGGTAACAGAGGTAAACCCCATTTTTCACTGC
Organism: Ophonus ardosiacus; assembly: GCA_943142095.1. NCBI lineage: Eukaryota > Metazoa > Arthropoda > Insecta > Coleoptera > Carabidae > Ophonus > Ophonus ardosiacus. Next base: position 16,610,852 of record OW964823.1, read on the forward strand.
CTTATATCTCTGAAACTATTGAAGATCGGACCCAAGGTGATTAAATTTTTTTACTCATTTTGGTCAGTATTATATGCCATTTATGTTCTACTATTTTTTTTAACACCCTGTATATTGAAACCTTCATAAAATTAAATTCACACCCGCAAGTTATGTGCAAAAAATATTAATCACTTCTACTCATATTTTTTTAAATATTTACATTGTACACTTTATTTCCTTCAATTTCTCCCTTAGAACTTAAATTACATTATTTCTACTGAATCAAAATTTAATCCCGTATTCTTTAAATTTTCTTCTATCCAGTCATCAAACCTTTTTGACATTTCAGAAGACATGAAGTTTTTCCAATCCCCAATTTGTCCTTTCCTAATAAAACTCTTCCCAGAGCGTTCATAATAGTCTTTCCCATTCCTTATGTCTATGATTGGTTTCAAGTTCACTGCTGGATTATTCTTCATGTTCTTAAAATTCAAATGATCTGCCAAAATATCTACTTGCTCTGGAGTAATTGGTTTCTCTAAAAACTTGGCAGTTTTTTTGATCATTCCTTTCAAATCTCTTTTCATGTCTTCGTAACGAATGAATAGTATATTAGGTTCCTGACGCAAATTCCAAAAACTAAAGTAATGATTGAACACTGAACCTATTGGCATCTTATCATTGAGAAACAATTCGCAAAAATCTTCAAAAGACGCTTGGAGATTGTGAAGCAATTGACAGTAATGGTAATATGATACACACATGTCTTTTGGGTTGCGTGCTACATAAATTATCTAAAAACAAATAATAATGTTAATATGTTAAAACAGATAATAGTTATTTACATTATAAAGGCACGTCCACATGTACTATATAACACAGTAATATAAACATGTTTTGTAACATATTTAAAAAAAATCTGATGTGGCCCGCACATGACCTCCTGCTAATTCCATTTTTACCTCTCGCTAAGAGAGGTATTGGATTCATGCTAAAATTCGCATATCCAGATTTCAGTGAATAAGCACGATTTAAGGTCCCTAGAATCCGATTATAACATTTTTAAAATGATGTCTGTGTGTGTGTGTGTGTGTGTGTGTGTGGATGTGTATATATATATATATATATATATATATGTGTGTGTGTGTGTGTGTGTGTGTGTGTGTGTGTGTGTGTGTGTATGGATGTTGGAGGGACGATTCCTCAAAAACTATAAGACTTAAAAAATATTTAACTGCAGTTTCTTCAATCTGACATTTCTGGGAAGAGCTGAAAAGGTTTTGGTAACAATTGAACAACCGGAAGTAGTAGTTTCTTAGAAAAATTCTTCTAAATATAATTTTTTGGGAGTTTTTTTTATTAAATATTGAAGAACATAAAATTCTCCATCTAATACACTTAAAATTTTTATTATATCTTGTACAGATTTAGAGATAAAGACACTATAATTTATAGAGTAAACTAATCGCAGAGGCCAAGGCACTAAGGAAACCAGTTGACAAATTCCAATGTTTATAACATGACACATGTCATTGTCAAATATCAACAGTTTTAGTGACATTCTGATAGCTTTTTCTGGGAAGTATATTTAACTTTTCTTATTGTTTTATTAATTAAATATTTGAAATTATAGGTAAAATTATGGTAAAATGCGTATATCCATCAGAAATACCGCCAATCTGGTTAATGAATTGGAAGAATCTCTAACATTTAGAAACTTCCTCATACAATAATTAGAATTATATGTGTGCAGAAGACATGTTAAATATGTACAATAAAAAAATAATATTTGGGTAAAGTTATGTAATATTTTGTTATAAAATAACGGTTCGAAAGCGAAGTGCAATACAATACTTATATAGACTAATATCGAAATGGCGAGAGGTCTTGTGTTGGCCACAACAGATTTTTAAAATAGGAATGATCACCTCCGGTTGATCGGTTGTAAACAAAATCTAATTTGTTGTTCCAATAAATAGAAAAGTCTGTAATACGAAATTTTGGATTATATTTTATTATGTTTTTCCTCAAAAATCTGTTAGAGCTTCAAATTAAGTACTACATCCAGTTTATCACATATAGTCAAAATCTAATATGTTGTTTCAAATTATATACGACTTTTAAATACTAAATTTGGAAAGTTTTGGATCATATTTTAATAGATTTTAAGGAAAATCGTCACACACACATTATTGTAAAATCAGCATCAACTTCTTAGTGCTCTAAAACGCAATTTGTGTAAATTCTTTGCCGTACATGATCTATTTCGTAAATGTGTAGTTGTAAACAAATATTTGACACTTTGAAAACACGTGCTTATTGACAGCTGTTTGATTTATAGTGCTGCAAACATAGCAAACTTAAATCGGCTCATCCTGTACTTTTAATATTTATGTATTATGGAAAATATATTACTTTTACAAACCTTAATTCCATTAGAATCAAATATTTTACTACTACATTCTCCTTAACACGATTTCATTATTAATTTTAATGTAATTGCTTCCTGACTGTGCCATTTGTTTAAATATGTCAAAATTGTTATTAAAGTATTGTTTTTGTTTGACGCATACGCAATATGATGTATAAAAATAAATTATTTTATAAATTTATATTTAAATGCTATTATCGTAGAAATGAAGATTGTGCCATTATATTCAATTTTTATTAGTAAAAGCTGAAAAATTATATTCAATCTATTTTTTTTTTTTTTTTTTCAAGAAAAACTGTTAAAATCTTGTATAAGTGATACTTCCGGTTATCCGATATACACTAAAAACTAATGAGCTCTTTCCACATTAGTATAGAATGGGTATATAAAATTTTCTGATTGATAGTATTTGAGTAATCGTGTCCACAGGATCCACATATACTCACATACACATACATATCCACAGACATCATTGTGAAAATGTTAAAATCGGAATCTGGAGACATCAAAATCAGCTTATTCACTAAAATCTCTATATGCGTTTTTAGCACGATCCTTCTACCTCCCTTACCTAGGGTAGCGGGAGGTAAAAATCTACAAAATGTAGCGAAATTTTGTGTTTATAACAATGTTATGTTATCGCTTCAGGAGCGATAAAGATCAAAGAATGTTATAAACCAAACCGTTATAACACATCCACTTTTAAAAACAATGTTTAATAACATTTTAACCCTTCGGAAGTAGCACCAAGGAAACAGTTAGAATATCAATGTATAGTGATCTGTGTAGAATATTCAAATATTACTAATTGACAAATCGTCGGATTTCTGGTAAAAGACTTAACCGCCAAAAAATGATAAAATGAGTTATGCACATAAACGGATACGTCTCTTCACGACGCATGCTCTAAACACAATATCTGAGCGCCAAAAAATTTATGTTAGAAGGTAATTCATTCTAAAGTTTCGTAAACGCCATCTGACACTATTTGATGCGCACAGAAATTTTATACGAAATGTCTTAAACGCCATTCTGTGTTAATGTAATGGGAGATGTTAACGAGTTGTGTTCCACAAAAGTTAATTTATTTTGATATTATTTATTAATCTGGTGTTCACAACTATATAAATATTAAAAATTTAGGTATTAAGCTATATTGAACAAAAAAAAAAAACATTTTTATTAAATATTTCATGATATATGCTTCAAAATGTTGCGAAAGTATGTTGAAAAATGTATAAAATATTAATATCATCGATATAACACAATATCTTGTTAAATAAATCAATATTGTAAATAAAAACAAGATTTTCCTGTTTATCTCAAAACTAGTCAAAAGGCGGTTAAGTCTTTTTACCAGAAATCCGACGAAATGTCAGTATCAAATAATATTTACATATCTTCTTGAAATGATTTTACTGGAAATATAGAATCGTTTACAAGAAACTTTCTGTGTGGAATTTGTGCAAAATACATAAAATTGACAGAAGGTAATGTACTGACGTCATATTTTTAAATTTGTAGTTTTAAAATATATATACGAATACTGTTCCCCTTTGTTTTGTAGAAAACTTGTTTATTTTATCTTTTGATTATAACTATTATCATGCATGTTCCCATGTTCATGTTAGAAAAAGTTTATAGGTCATTTTGAGAAATTTTTCTCATTTAAAAACATTTCAAAAATAATTATTTGCAAAAAATGCTTATTTTTAATTTTTTTATTAACTCAATTGTTAGTAATTTTTATCCCTTTCATAAAACAGAGAAACCGTGACATAGACATATAAAATTCTGAATTCTTGAAAAATTTATGCTGTTTGTGCCCGAGGAAGTTTAATTTAAGGACGTGGTAGAAATGGATTTAGTGAGAGATTATTTAAAAAAATCTGTTGTGGCCAGCACAAGACCTCTCGCCATTTCCATATTAGGCTATATAAGTATTGTATTGCACTTTGCTATCGAACCGTCGTTTTATAACAAAATATTACAGAACTTTACCCAAATATTGTCTTTTATTGTATTTAACATGTCTTCTGCACACAAATAGTTCTAATTATATGTATTTTTCATTGTATGAGGAAATTTCTAAATGTCACAGATTCGTCCAATTCATTAGCCAGATTAGCGGTATTTCTGAAGGATATATGCATATTACCTATAATTTCAAATTTTTAATTAATAAAATAATAAGAAAGATTAAATGTACTTCCCAGAAAAAGCTATCAAAATGACACTAAACTGTTTATTTTTGACACTGAAATCTGTCATTTACAAATTATGTTATAAATATTTGAATTTGTCAACTGGTTTCCTTAGTGTAGTTTCGCCTACTCGACTTGTTATATCCCGATATTCTATATATTATAGCGTCTTTATCTCTAAATTTATAGAAGATATAATAAAAAATTTAAATGTATCAGGTGTAGAATTTTGTTCTTCAAAATTAGTAATATCAAAAATTTTCAAAAATTAATATTTGGAAGAATTTCTTTTAAAAACTACTACTTCCGGTTCTTCAATTGTTACCAAAACCTTTTCAGCTCTTCCCAGGAATGTCAGATTAAGGAATTCATAGTTAAACAGGTATTATGTCTTATAGTTTTTGAGGAATCGTCCGTCCAACATCCAGTCATACACACACACACACACACACACACACACACATCCACACACACACACACACACACACAGACATCATTGTAAAAATGTTAAAATCGGATTCTAGTGACCTTGAAACGTGCTTGTTCATTAAAATTCAAAATGTGATTTTTAGCATGATTCCAATACCTCTCTTAGCGAGAGGTAAAAATGAAAGTCATGTAAATATTTCTTGAATAATAATAAATAATATCTAAATTAAATTAAGTTTACTCATGCTCTATAAAAATTCAGATTTTTATTTTATAAAACTGTTTGTATAAATAATTGAAAGAAACCATTTTCCCATGTTATACGCATAAGTCACGGATTCTCGTATTCCCTTGTTTATAAAACTCTTAATCCTTTAAAATAATATTGAAATCTAATTTAACCTTTGTTTATTTTATTGCATATATATATTTATTTATTTATTTATTACCTTCGGTTTAACAGTTAAAAGTTGTGTTGGTAATAATTCAAGAGGTAAATGACTTTTGATATATCGAGGCGAGGGTAGATTATTTACTACATCCACTGAATTTCCATAAGATTCCATAAATTTGTCATAATCATTTACTAAAACTGCAGACAATCTGAAACAAATGTAAAATTATTCAAATATTATGTAAGCAAAAGGTGTTAAACCGGAAACCGGTCTCAGAGAATTTACTCCCTGAAAGTGAGAGAGAGAAATAGTGTGAAATCAGTGAAATCACATGAAAAAAATGTGAAAACTGGTTTATGATGAATAAGTAATTGTTTGAAGAAAAGGTGTTTCCGGATGAAAAACATCAAACTACAAAATCTTGTAAAAAAGTAAATTCCAAACAAATTTAATTTATAAATAGATAAAAAAATCAATGAAAAGCAGTCTGAAAAGTTAATCATTGGAAAACATTGAGTCCATAGTGGAACTACAACATTTAAAAGAGTGAAGCCCTCGATATATTAAATAAAGAAACAAAATGCCGTACTGCTGTGTAAAGGAATACAGAAATAAAATGGGACATTCATTTACAAAAACTAAAATAAAAAATGCTTAGATTGAAGCAATAGCTTAAGAAGAATAGAAAATAACGATAAATTAAAATTTAAAAATATAATCGTTATTTATTGAGTAGTACTGTACAAAGTATACATTTTATTATTTTTTGTTATGGTGGAGGACCCCCTTGTGGCAACTGTAGAAAAAATCTTGTGTTTGTTTCGAGCGCAAATGGACATTGTCGATTTCGGAAGAATAGCTATTTATTTATTTATAAAATTAAAATTGCATTATAAAAACATGCCTAAGTACCAGAAAACAGACGATAATTACAAATTAACTATAATAATAATAATAATAATAATAATAATAATAATAATAATGATAATAATAATAATAATAATAATAATACAGAATGAGAAATTTTTTGTTATTGTTTTATTATTCCTAAATATTTAAATTTTATGTTATTACAGAAAAATATTGAACGCCACACAGTCGATGTGCAAATAACGAACTCTGCTGATTATAAACCTCAGCCATGTCCGTTATTTGCCTCGGATCGGCCTAATGACGTTAATAAATATTACCGGGTATCTTAGTGACCGGCCTCGTATGTTGGAGTCAGCTTTTATTTATTTATTAGTTAGAGAAAAAAAATTTGTAGGAAAGAGTTATAAAGAATGTTGTTCTCTACAAAATTCATAATAACTATTTTTGCCCTAATACCTAGTGATAAGTAGATATTTTGAAAAATCCTATTTTGCATAACATTTCGACAAGTCGGATTTTAAATGTAGAACATATTCAAAAATATACCCAAAATTTTGTAGGATAGTCTTATTTTCATATACTCTATTACTGGGCTAGGACGACATACCAATTTAGGGGGAGGAAGGTTCCCCACAAGACTTTTTTGTACTTTTTTTGTGGTGAATCTTGGGGGCCTTAATAAAATATTCCTATCGGATTTGGCCGTCTAACAATTAATTTCGTCTCCAGACGATTTTGATACAAATAGACTATACGTACTATATTCATTTGTTTATTGAATACGTCTTGATCTGTTTTTAAAATATTTATACATACATACATATATCAAATTTCCTTTAAATTTGCTTTATCTAGATTTATTTATACTATTGCATAATTTCATTATATGCACGTATCGGTGATCTGAATAAATTTATAAACAATTCATCATTCAAAAAATGATTAGATTCTTACTCAAGGAGTGGTGTGCGAATATGTTGCATGGAACTCTTGGCGGCTTCGTAATTGAAATCATTTCCGATGAGCCATACCATTTCCTGGGTCCATGTGGAACCTAGAACGTTATATCAAACTGAACCAACAACTTTCTATAGAATAAAACAAAACATCACTTTCTTTCAATGAGAAAGTCATGTTGAACATCAGTGTTTTACATCTTTCTGTGAAAATGTTGCGATAAAAGGAAATGTATTAGATAAAAACAGTATGTAAGTGATTTAATAAAAATCATAGGACTATCGGTTTCAAAAACATAATAAGAGAAACACATTATATCACAAAAAAACTACAATTAGTTACAGCAGATAATATATTAGATAAACAGAACAGAAGACAATTTTCACAACATGTCAACAACGTTACTAAACGTGGTTACTTGTTAAATTTTTGCTAGTAAAGATTAATTTCCAAAGTAGTAGGCGATATCAATAAATGAAGTTAACAAATAAAATTATTGATTACATGCGTTCCGTTCGCGAGAGAGAAGGAAAATAAAAGTGTAATTTTTAGTTATTTGTAAACTGCCATGAGAAAAAGAACAAAAAAATGTAAAACAGTAAACAGTTTGTTGTATTGTTTAAGTAATCATGGATATACACTTACATCTCACAAAAATATAATTAATTAATTAAAAATAAATTTAATCCAATCAATAATTATCAAGACTTTATGACATTGTCATGTGTGTCAAACTCTAACATTACGACTGTTTTACATTTTTGTTAGATTTTTCACGGCAGTCTATAAATAGTTAAAAGTACTTTTATTTTATTTCTTACTCGCGAACGAAACTCATGTAAACAATAATTTTGAACTTACTAGTTGCAGTTTTTAATTCTGAATATTTTTTTGTATTTAAATTTTTGTTAAAATAAATAGGGCAGAAATTACAACTATATGAAAAATGTATTTTCTATGGTCTGGAAAAATAAAATAGACACCCGGTATGCATTTATATCTGTTTATCCTATAAAAAATGTTTGGAAAACGCTGTTGTAGATAATAGATACCTATTATTATTAATACTAACTGTTTACACAACAAGAAAGTGTATATAAAAAAAAAATGGACAATAATCATCATATTATGGTAGAACATTGAAGATGAATAAAGAATAGTAAAAATAAAATTGTTATCAAACTTTTTTATCCAAGTATATATGTATATATATCACCAGGGGACATGCAACACATTATGTATTAAACATTAAAAGGTATTGCGACAAACGTAAATTTAATTAAGATAAGATCTTATGTCACAAGAAGCACATAACACTTTTCACTATAACTATATGTTACAAATTTAATCTTAATGGGGGTCCTCCACCATAACAAAAAATCTGTTGTGGCCAGCACAAGACCTTCCGTCAATTCCATGTATTTTGTACAAATCCCATACCAAAAGGTCCTTGGAACAGATTCTATATAATATCATGTAAAATCGAACACGAACACATACTATTTTTTACAAATTCCATACCAAAAGTTCATTTGAAAAGGTTCTATAAATCCAATAAAATTATAACATAAACTACACTAAGTAATGTCCTTCCATCTTCTCTTTGGCCTTTCCCTGCGTGTCACTTACGAGCAACACTATGACATACCAATTTTAGATCCTATACTTTTTTCCATATTTGGTTTTGCACTTGCAACTGACATCTGTCAATTAAATTTTTTCGAATAATTATGTCAGCTGTTTCCATGATAAATGGCAAAGCTGACTAATTTTTCAAAAATTAATTTCTTTATAATGCTTTAACTCTACATCTATTGAATATGAAGGAAAATGAATAATCAAACCATATAGAGAAGAGTATTTTCTTTAATAAATATAATAACAAAATGTCAAAAAATAATATTTAACTGCGTTTTTTTAAGAAAAACTGTTAAAAACTTCAAATAAGGGTTCTTCCGGTGGATCAATTATAACCAAAATCTAATCAACTCTTCATATGAATGTACAGAAGAGGAATACGAAAGAATTATAATTTTTAGAATTATAGTATTGGAGTTATCGTCGGAGAAAAATTTGTCACACACGGACACACATACACACACACACACACACACACACACACACACACACACACACACACACATACATACAGACATCATCTTAAAAATAGTAAATTCGTATTGTAGGGACCCTAAAACGTGCTTATTCATTAAAAACTCAACACCGAATTTTTTGACCAAAGACAATACCTTCCTTACCTAAAGGTAACGGAAGGTAAAAATAATAAAACGTACACTTTATTTTTTTTCTATAGCAGATTTTAAAGTGTGTTTTGTTCAACTCAAATAGTTAACTAAGTGACTTTTTAACCGCAAGGGTAGATAAAATAATACTTTAACAGCAAGGATAGATAAAGAACTTTAATTTTTATTTAAATAAAAACACATTATACATTTTGGCGATTCATATTATATATAACTTCAATTGTATAAATAAAATGAAATTGTTTTCAAACAAATTCTATAACTGCCACGCTACTGAGATTTTTAAATTGTTCTTATATAATTTAATTTATAATCGGTTTTTCTAATTTTTGCTCTTTAAAATATGCTATAGAAAAAAAAAACAGAATTTTACACACGACGATAGAATTAAATTATCGACTCGCGAAAAATAATTCACTCGCGAAATCGCTCGTGAGTTAAACTTTCCGCTCGTCGATAAAATACAATTTTATCTTGTATAAAAAATAACTAAAAGTACTATTCAATAAATAACGATTAAATAAAAAAAAAATTTTAATAACTGCTTTGCGAGATAGGTATTTGAATTTGTTTTTAGAGTCATAGTGCCGTCACAGTATTGCTATCTTTCTCGCGCAGCCTACGATAGAAACTGGTGCAAGAAAGATAGCAATAGTTTCGCTAAAAATCAAAAGCAGTTAAACTAAAAACAATTATGATTTTTTAATACTACGAATTGCTTCACAATTAAAACAACTTTCATTTAAAATAATAAAAAAAATAAGAGTGGAGGACCCCAGTTTCAAGTAAATTACACTTCTCTATTATTTTTAATATATCCATTAAAATAAACCAAAAATAAATAATAACAACCGACTAAAATGAAAAATGACAATACCCAATAAATTTAAATTGTAAAACTTTTAGAATCACACTCACATCTCACTCTCACATTATTATTGATGTTCACTTCATCGGATGAACGTATGTTATGATAATTATATGTAGTTTGACGTACGTATACATAACACAGATTGAATGATTTAGTCAATAAAACAGATCACTTATTCATACCTGTTCTTGGATAACTGAGTAACCAAATATCATCTTCACGAACTGGTGCATCCAATATACTTTGTCCAATATCAGCATACTGTGGTGGTAGCAAAACTTTTCCAGGGTTAATTTCTATCAAACTGCCTTTTATCCCGAAATATTTATCTAGCTTCTCAGCGAAGTGCCCAGTTACGGGTTGAAAAGTAAGACTCATTTCGATTTTTTACATTCACTTGCAAGTAAATTAAATCCTTTCACTAAGCAAGATTCACTCAAAATGAAGGAAATTAGCATTACTTTCCGGTATCAATACAAGACTCCTTTATATCAGGTCACTTTCTCTCCCTTCCCACTATTTTATTATAGTAGAGTGCTCAGCGCTACGAAAGTTGTCAAAAAAAAAGTGTTTTGTGGGGGAATCGGAGTTATTAGCTGAAATTTTCACACATCAAAATAGTGTCCGAAAAAGTCCAATTTTGAAAGTGTAGTAGGAATTTGGGAAAGGCGCGCCGATTTTCTAAAATATTGTGGGGGCAGGGGCACATACGCACACATTTTATATATATATACAGGGTGTCCCATTTAAGGTACGAATGCATTGGTATCTCGAGAACCGTAAGAGCTACGAGGTTGGTTAAATTAGACAATAGTTGCCCCATTAGGAGGCTATTTTAATGGTGTTTTGTTATTTGCGAAAAAATGCATAGGTCACTAGATATAGGTGAAAATGTATATTTAGCGATTTTCTTTTTTTGCTTATAACTTTGTTATATGAAATAATAAGAGATTCTGGTTTGCACTTTCTTAAGGCACTTTTATATGGCGAATTTGCAGAAGTACTCAAAAAATTTTTATATCTAACCATTTACGAGTTACTGATAACAACTTTTATTTTTCATATGGAGGTCATATTAAGCTGTGGCATTTTTAAATAGAGATTTTTTTTAGCTTTACAATGATATAAAACAATAATAATTTATTTTTATAATTAACAGAAAAATGAACAAAAATTGTTATTTATACTAAAATTGAATTGAAAAAAGTAAATCGAAGGCTGCTATGGAAACAACGAACAACAAAAAAATGCAACAATTGAATTTCTGAATTTTACTTGACAATAGTAGACTATTACGAGTAATAAAAATGAATTTTTCTCGTTGTCTGTATACAGAGTGGCGCGCTTAAGACGATCCACCCTTAATAACTTTGAAACGAATTGTGATAGACATACCCGGTTTACGCTAAATGTTTTAACATCTAAGGGGCCACATTTTATTAATATTTTTGTTTTCTTTAATTCACTAGTCTCACCCTCGCCACTCTCAACTTTTAAATCTTAAATGGCAATATACCCCTTGTGACATACCAAATGAAAGCTCTTGAAATATGCTATTCAGGCATGTTAATAAATTGATATTTGAATAAACTAGATAAATATTTATTCGCATGCAACTATCCCAAATAAATTAAACCTTAGATAGCGTTCTAAACTAAAAGATAAATCTTAACTAAACCTGGAAATACCGAAAAATATATATAATATTAAGCGTAGACGCACAATCCTGATCACGAACTGCGTATGGATCTGGCGCCCGACTACATTGTAAAAGCAGAATCTAATGTAACTGATGGAATAATTGAGTGCAAAATATTTGAATTGTTGTCAATAATTATAATGTTCAATATAATTTATTAATGTAATTTTGTTGTGAGACGCACTGCCCCCTAAAAAAATGTTTGTAAGGGGCACGCGTCCCGTTGCCCCCCCCGCCCCATAAGTCGGCGCGTCTGATGTAGCAAACCAATAGACACTTACAAAATTGACGTCACTGCAAGAGAGAGATAGAAGATCATGCATCCAAACAAACCTCCCCTCGTTGTCTTGCGTCCCGTTCCCTGTTCCTATCTGTCATTGTGTTCGCATCTGTTATTCAGTGTTAAACCTAATTCTTTATTGTGATTTGTACGTTGTGTTTAATAAAAATGAGTTTAAAACCAGAAGATGTGTCTGGGGCAACTTTTTTGTTTGATAATATTGAAGATCATTCGATTATTCAACAAAAACGATGGCTAGATTGAAGAGTCTACGGCTGATGACAGGTTTTTGTTTGGACGGGGTAACCATAGCAACCTTGATTTCTATGCTTTGCCGTTAGAGGCGCTCGTGCAAATTGCAATTTTGTAAGTGTCTATTAGAAAACCACTTACGTTTCGATTTATTTAAAATCTTCATCAGAGCGTTTTGATTTCCATTAAATATATTATATATGAAGTTAAAAGAAACTTATTGAATAAATATTCGTAGGTCAATGTCATGCAATAGGTAGATGTTTATCCCACAGTGACACTCACACAACAGCCATTAAAATTTTAAAAATGTCAACTTTCGTGACCGGGTAGTCTTAATCCTGGATTCAATTGCAACCGTTGCAACATCAATTTTGCGGCTGCAGCAGCCGTCATAACAGCTACTACGGAGGATGTGCCTCCGTCATAAATATCGATGTGCATAGAACAAGCGATTTACGTCATCGTTTAGTGATTTTTGAAATTTTCTATATATTTTTAAATATAATTTATTAACGGTATTTTATTGGTTTTTAAATTATCATTATTATGTATAGCCCATCCAGCGAATCAAGCGGTTTACGTCATCGTTTAGGGATTTTTGAAATTTTCTTTATTTTTTTAAATATATTTTATTAACAGTATTTTATTGTTTTTTTTTTTTATTATTATCATGTATTTGATACCTTTAATAGAAATAATTATATTTGGATATATTATTATTAAGTAAATTTTGTAAATTTTTGCAAAATGACGTTTGATTATATTGTTTTAATTATTGGTAATTCTGAACATGCATATTACTAAATATTATTTGTCTATATTATACTTTTCAACCTTTATTGTGATTTCATTTTGTTTTTGGTTTCGTTGTTCATTGACAAAATGTCAAATGCTCTGTCATGTCAAATTCAAGAGCTTGTAGTTAATTTATTGTCTTATTTTGAAAATACAAAATAGATTGGTGGGCTCTTACTTTCACTGAATTGTAATATTGAGGTAATATTTCGTTCTATTTCTTAGTAATAATTTGAAAATTAAATCTATATGTACAGCGTGTGGTAAACGCCATACGCAATGTACAGAAACAGTGAGAAATTGTATGGTATGTAGTATTCTGTATTTTTTTAAGGATCTCACATAATACCAGATACTTTGTTGCATATACTACATGAATGAAGTATTTATAACGCCGTAAACAGTATCGTTTAGAATATTTTAAATAAAATAGGATTTCGCTGGAAAAAAATGATACCAGACGTGTAACCTTTTTAAGAAAGATTTGGATTTATAAAGGCAACCCACAGATCATATTTTAATCAGTTTTGCATGCTCATGTAAACTTTTTAATATATGACGTCATTGTTTCTAGTGATATTGTATTTATGACGTAAACCGCTTGATTCGCTGGATGGCCCATATTTAAAATCATTAATAGAAATAATTATATTTGATGCATGATGAAAAAAATCAACCAAAATTAACCTATTTTTATTTTTACACACCGTTTATCTCAAAAACTAAACAATAATAATTTATTTTCATGAAGGTTAAACTAAATATTAAACAGTAAAATGATTTATTCATTTGTTACTCAACATTAGATATAATATTTAGTACTTATGCCCAGTTGCACCAACAAGGCTTAAATTTTAAGCTAAGCTTAACAAAAAAAATGCAAATCAAAATTTTGGCTGTAATATATTATAATTCATTTCACATTTCTTTTCAATGCAATATTGTCAATTTAAACCGCGTTTAATATTTAAGTAAAGTCGATCGGATATCGGATTGATCCTGATCCTATGGAATCTGAAATGTTCGTAAAGTCAATCAGGTTAATCTGACACGTTCGTAAATTCACTCCAATCAGTCAGACCGAGCGATCCGATCAAAATTTTTCAACCTGTGCAGGGTTAATTCAGATTTAAAATTGTAAACATTTGTGTTTCAGAAAATGTATTTATTTTGATTATAAACAATGCGCACTATAGCGACTTCTAAAGAAAATATGGCAGATCGCAGTTTGTGAAGTCTTTATGAGTTATTTCGAACTCATAAATGACCACATGAAACAATTTCTGATGTAAATAATCTAAACAAATTATGCAAGTGGCCTCTCTGTCTCACTTGAGTCGACGTATATAAAATTATGCACAAGTACGGAAACAAGCGCTATTTTCTTATCCATTTTTACAAGTTAAACTTCTTCTTCTGACTACGAAAACATAATATAACGAATTCTATAGCAAGGAATTCAAATTTTATAGTGGTAGTGGTCAACTCAAATTTTAGAGGAGGCATATTTTAAAGTAAAATAATACCTTATAGAGTTTTATACTTCTATTAGAGCAATCTAATAATGCAATTTCTTTACAAAAACACTAAACAAGAAATATAGAATAAAAAAACAATAGATATTATAAAAAACGGTACTTAAAAAAAACACTCAAATTTTCTCTAAAGTAAAAATTTTTTCTTCCAAAGTATATTGCCTATAGGCAGTGCCCAATCTGGGCATTCTGCCCCTCCTTGCTACGGGCATGTATCAAAATGTGTGACCCACCAGGCAGCAGGAAATAGTAATAAAATATTTACAAACTAAACTTTCTATTTACGCAATTAGAAAAATACTGATATTGGATTTTATATCTTTAGTTCGAAAAAAACTTTTATTTTCTCATATGTATTTATTTAAATATCAATATTTCAGAAATTTATTGAAATTTGCCCAAAGTCCAAAATTTAATGAGATATATTTCTCCTTCATCACTTCATTAAAACAAAATTTTAGTGTGCAATATGATAGAAAAAATAAAAAAAATATAATTATTAAGATATTATAAGACTAGCGAATATTCTGCAGTAAGAAAAATTAATATATCTTACACATATTCAAGTAACTAATAAACTAATAAACACTCTTCAACAAAATACTAAAACAGACATTAAACTTAAAATACCTACTCAATCATCTAAACTGATTAGACCTTCCCCTCTATTCCTGGTCTAAGGATTAGACCATGGTCTAATCACTTTGGATGCACGCAAACATCTACCCAAACCTCAGACTGCCCATCCAAATATCCCTTAACAGTGTCCACCGAAATAATACCCTTGCAAATTTCTCACCCTAATATTCATACTAGCCACCGAAATGGCAAATATTTGTCTCATTTTAACCGAAATTAAACTAAATAATAAAAATTAATAATCTGACAAATAAAAATCAGTATAAATGTAAAATTTATCGCACAATACCATTTTTCAACATTTTTTAGTTGAAATAACTTATATGTATGTATTTAAATATTTCTTTAAATTATATTTTTTAATACATGTTATTACAAGTAAAAATAAAACTATGCAAATGATGTTACGATCATGTATACATGTTTCTTCTCTATACAAAATTCTGAGTTTTTAAATATTGTATTCCCAGATTTTTTCATTTAAGGCACCATTCAGTATGTATTACAGGGGAGTAGTAGATAGCGTAAATACAATGTACAGCCATATCTCATCTTGCTTCGTTTAGATTTACATTGTTTTCTAATTTACAGAGATTTTTGCTAGGAAAAAATGAATAAATAGAAAGATCTATTATCATCTATGTTCTATTGCAAAACTGCAACAATTTTTAAATTTATCAGGTGAAAACAATGGTTGTGACAATGACCTAATGAAAATCAAAATTATCGATTATAATTTGTTTATTTTCATTGCAATGTTCACTGATAAAATTTCATAATTTGCCGCCACTTCTTGCCAAAACATTCTCCACCTATTAGGGAATTTATCGGAACTAGTTTGGCAACTCTCGTAGCATTTGTCAAAAATTTGGAACAAGTGACAAGTTTCTTTTGTTTATTTTTAGTTTTCAGTGATATACAATGTGGATAACTCATAATAAAGTTGACATAGTAAATCAAAAGGAACAATGCTTTAATGATGTTATAGAGGAGTGTAAACATGCTGCCCCTGGTGCTCGATTATCGTATAATATTAGAAATCGTTTAGAGAAATTTCCTTCGGAGATCAGGCGAGAAATTGTGAATAAAGTCAAAGTTGGATGTGCACCGTTGTTTATAGCATGTAAAAGAGGACATGTTGAAATTGCTGAATATTTAATCACCGTGTGTAATGCTGATATTGAGCAGAGAGGATTGTATGAAGTTCCAGATGACAGGTGTGTTTATAATAAATTATTGAAATTGTACCAACATTTACTTTGTTCGTAGATCTGTTCATTGTGTTACTCCATTGTGGTGTGCTGCTGTGTCGGGCAAATTATCTTTGATACGTTGTTTAGTAGGCCATGGTGCAGATATAAATGCAGTATCTGACACTGGGTCAACCCCTGTACGATCAGCATGTTTTATGACTCATTTAGATATAGTTCAATATTTAGTAGAAAATGGAGCTGATATTCGAAAAGCAAATTACAATGGTGGGACATGTTTAATAAATTCGGTACAAAGTGTTCAATTGTGTAAGTTTTTACTGAAACATGGAGCAGATGTTAATGCTAGAGATATACAGAATAAAACGGCGTTGCATTACGCTATACAAGAACACAGACTTGAAACAACAAAACTGTTACTGGAACATGGAGCTGATATCCATGCAAAATCAAGATATGGGGATGATGCGTTGCAAACTGCTTGTTTGAAGGGTGCGACGAGGATTTTCGAATATCTCATTGCACATAAGCAGTATTCACACGAACGTCTTGCTAATGCACATGAATTGTTAGGCTCCACACATTTGGATGAACATAATGATATTCACACAGCTATAAATCATTGGCGCAATGCCCAATATATTCGTGAAACTCATTCTTTATTACCAAAACAGCCAATTATGGAGCCCCGAAGTGCGTTTCGTTTTGAGACTGAGTTTTCTTCAATGGAAGAACTCGAAAATGTAGCTGCGGACTTGGACTCAATACGAATACAAAGTTTGTTGATTACAGAACGAATTTTAGGTCCTCATCACAAAGATACCGTTTTTAGGTATATAATATGTTGCACACTTAACAAATACTCGAAATATCGTCATACATTTATTCACTTATTTTCTGCAAAGCATGCATTATGTTGTTGATGTTGAGAGTGAACGGATGGATAGATGCCTTTTGCGAATTTTTGTACAAAATTTGCAAAACTGAATATTGAAATGAATGTGTATATTTATGTGTACATGTGTCTAGATTTTTTTTTAAGGTATCGAATAATATTAGCGATAGAGCAAAATCGTTTGTACATTCCAGGGTCAATTTTTCGAGAAGAGTTTAATTAGTGATTACGGGAATTATCTTTTATTTATTTTTGAGACACAGACAACAACTCGTTTTTCGATCATTTCGAAAATATCTCATCCTATTTATTACGATAGTATTCGTACCGTTTTAATAATTCTGGAGATACAGGTATGTGGGAAGTTGCCTACCCCCCTTACTTTTTTATTAAGTCAGAAGATGCAACTCAAGTTTTATTTTGTAAATACCAATTTATAATTATTATACTAAAATATAAACCGCCATTATTTTTCTCTCTTTTCAACAATGTAACAGTTTGTATATAAAAGTATTTATGAACAAATTCTAGAAAAAAAAATCTGATGTGGCCAACACAAAACCTCCCGCTATTTAATTTTTATTAATTTAAATACATACCTACGGATTTACTAACGCTGCAAACTGTTCCATTGCATAAAACTATTGCTTTATTTACTATTTTCTTTTTAAAATGTCACTATTATTAATTTGAAGTGATTAGTTTTTTGACAGTGACATTTACTGCCAGTTACATTCATTTGAAATATGAACTGTGTAACAAAGGAATTGTGTCTTTCTTAGGTTTCGGGACTTGTAATAAAAAAATATTTTTAAATTTATCTGTAAAATATATAGAAAAAGTATTAATGTATTCCTGTAGAAAATTCAATAATATTTAATTTTCATAACGACAAAATGCGAAAAAATGGTATTTAATGGTATTTTTTGAAGAAAAACCATTATGAGCTTCAGGTAAAGTGCCATTTCCGGTTATCCGATTTACACTAAAATCTAATGGCTTCTTTTCATATTAAAATAGGGTATAAATACAAGGTTTCAGAATTTTCTGAATGATAGTATTTTAGTTAGAGCGAAGACAAAATCCCTACTCATACAGACATCATCGTGAATATGTTAAAATTGGATTCTAGGGACCTTAAAACGTGGTCATTTACTAAAATCGCGATATGTGATTTTTAACACGATCCCTATACCTCCCTTACCAAGGGTAGCAGGAGGTAAAAAATATATATATACAGGGTGTATCAAGATAATGGAACAGTGCATTTTATTCGAGTATGTGAAAAGATACAGAAAAAAGTGATTAAGATATTTTGTAAGGCATAGAGGGGGACACATTTTAGCATAAATTTTATTATCTTAAATCCAGTGGTACTCAAACTATATGGCAATATTATATTTTTTTAAATGGCATTGTATATATTTTATTAACTCATTAAATAGAGAATTTTGTTCTGAATTCAACGATATAATAATATCATACCCTTACATTGCGAAATATTTGATAAAAATTAATTCAATGTTAATATTTCATTTCTACTTTATCTAAGTAATCTGAGCAAACATTCAATCAATAAAACAAAATAAAATTTATTTTAGTTTTATTACATGCAAGTAAGCTACGATTTTGGCAATAAATTCTACTTTCAAAATAAATTTTTTGTTTTATTGCTTGAATGTTTGCGCAGATTACTTAGATACAGTAGAAATGAAATACTAACTTTGAATTAATTTTTATTAAATTTTTCGCAATGTAAGGGTATGATATTATTATATCGTTGAATTCAGAACAAAATTCTCTATTTCATGAGTTAATAAAATATATATAATGCCATTTAAAAAAATATAATATTGCCCTATAGTTTGAGTACCACTGGATTTATGATAATAAAGTTTATGCTAAAATGTGCCCCCCTCTATCCCTTACAAAATATCCTAATCACTTTTTTCTGTATCTTAGCACATACACGAATAAACGGCACTGTTCCATTATCTTGGTACTCCCTGTATACCGTGAGTATTTTTACCTCCCGCTACCCTTGGTAAGGGAGGTATAGGGATCGTGCTAAAAATCACTTATCGAGATTTTAGTAAATGACCACGTTTTAAGGTCCCTAGAATCCAAATTTAACATTTTCACGATGATGTGTATGTGTGTGTATGTATGTATGTGTGTGTGTATGTATGTATGTGTGTGTGTATGTGTAGGGATTTTGTCTTCGCTCTAACTCAAATACTATCACTCAAAAAATTATGAAACCTTGTATTTATACCCTATTCTAATATGAAAAGAAGCCATTAGATTTTGGTGTAAATCGGATAACCGGAAATGGCACTTTACCTGAAGCTCATAATGGTTTTTCTTCAAAAAATACCATTAAATGCCATTTTTTCGCATTTTATGTCTTATGAAAATTAAAGATTATTGAATTTTCTACAGGAATGCATTAATACTTTTTCTATATATTTTACAGATAAATTTAAAAATAATTTTTTTTATTAGTCGCGAAGCCTAAGATAAACACAATAATTCCTTTGTTCCACAGTTCATATTTCAAATGAATGTAACTGACAGTAAATGTCACTGTCAAAAAACTAATCACTTCAAATTAATAATAGTGACATTTTATAAAGAAAGTAGTAAATAAATCAATAGTTTTATGCAGTGGAACAGTTTGCAGCGTTAGTAAATACGTAAGTATGTATTTAAATTAATAAAAATGGATAGGGATATGTGTGGAAGGATGATTGTTGCGTAACTATTATTGTGGTTCAGATGCGGTTATTCGCTACCGAAAATCAGTCACTTTAATATGTTCTTATGTATGAATGCTATGATGATTGTGGACAACGCGAAAGAAGAATGTTGTTAAAGAGTGAAGTGAGTTAGCTGAGCTCTTACTCTTATCCCTTTTCTTATTGTTACTATTGTTTCCGGGTTTTTGCTAACCCACTAAGTGGGAAACGCATGATTTTATGTATGTATGTAAAAATTAAATAGCGGGAGGTTTTGTGTTGGCCACATCAGATTTTTTAACGTAAAACATTGGGTTTCTCATATCCATGGTTACGACTTGATATTTGATCGACAGCAATGTGTTTGCCCGTTCCATTCAAAATGAAACATAGGGAACGAATCTGACAGAAGTATTATATTTAAGGTAAGAAATTTAGCGGAGTCAGAAAATCACTCGAGAGCACTAAACATAGACTAAAAGTATAATTATTTAAACAAAATTAACCTCTAATGACATCTTGTCAATATGACAGATAACTGTTGAATTTTCCTATAAGTTATATTTTGACATTTGATTGACAGCAATGTATTTGCCTGTCTCATTTAAAATGACACACTGAGAATGATTTTGACAGATGTATTATATTTAAATATTGTAAGAAATTTAGCCGAGTCAGAAAACCACTCGGGCACAAGGTACACACTATAATTTTTCTACAAATAATTTTAATTTAGAATACAGGTATAATTATTGAAACAAAATTAACCTCTATTGACGTCTTATCAAATGTCAATTCGTTCCCTACGTTTCATTTTAAATGGAACGGACAAATACATTGCTGTCAATCAAATGTCAACTCGTAACCATGGATGTGACAAACCCAATGTTTCACGTTAAAAAATACTCACGGTATATATATTCAAATAGTCTAGGTAGCTATGTGAAAATAAACAAAACAGAACAATAGAAACCAACAAAATAAAATAGACATTTAATTGTTACTTGTTTAACGTGTTTTTTAAATTAATAAACTTTTAAATTTAATATACATTATTTGAATAAAATTTCTGACATTTCTCAATTATCTTATTTTTCTAGGTGTAAGTGTATACAGAAACGTCGGTTTTGTAAGAATAAAATCTATTGAAATTTCGAGTATTTGTTGACACCAAGAAATTTACTCATATTTAATTTATTTGTACTTAAACTCCTATTTTTCTGGAATAGGTTAATGTTTAGAGGAGCTTCCTATGCTGATGCAATGCGTTATCAGCGTTGTATAGATCTCTGGCGAAGAGCATTGGAAATTAGAGTAGAAAAAGATACAATATTGTACTCGGACACATGTTTCACTGCTCAAGCTTTAGTTCGATTAATGATAGATCTCAAAGAAAAAATTTTAATTGCAAATACGAATGAGGATGAAAGTCAAATATTTGGTGATGTCGTAGCTACATTTCACTTATTAACGGATAATTTAACTGGTCAGTTTAATAATCATATTTTGAAATTATTTATTTAAATAGATCATTTGCAGATGCCCGAAAATTGTTAGAAATTAAACCATCTCACAAAAGACAAATGGATAGCTTTGATCGTATTTTAAAATGTATTACACACCTAATTTACATAATGATTGAAAGTGCTAAAACGGTGGAACAAAGAAATTTAGTAACTGCATTGGTTACATATTTAGTTCGAATTAATCCTCGAAGTTCTACAACTGGAGATACTTTATTACATTTATGTGTATCTAGGTTAAATACGATCAAATCTAACTATTTCACCGATGATAATCAAATAGTAAGTTACATTTGAACTATAAAATGAAAATATAAATTTAAACAATTTTGCATTTTAGTATGTTTTCCCGAAACAAGAAGTAATCAAATTATTGTTGGACTGTGGAGCGAATGTAAATGCCAGGAACGAAACAAAATCTACTCCTTTACACGTAGCATCTGTTGCTTATAATTTCAAATGTTCTGTAAGTATACGTAGTAACTAAAAACATTTGTAAACTTCATTTGCTTATAAGTAAAAGGAAAAATCTTATTTAAATTATCACTCCCATATTCATAATAATTCAAAAATTTAAATTAATTATTCATTTGTTATTTATACAGTGTGTCCCATTTAGAAGTGCCACCATTGGGATCTCGAGAACTATAAGAGATACAATGTCGGTTAAATGGAACTTTTTGTGCGCCTTTGGAAGACCATCTCAGATGTGCTTTTGTTTTTCCAAAAATTCTCATAGGGCACTAGATAATGACGAAAAACTGAATATTGTTGATTTTTTCTTTCTCAAATAACTTCTAAACTATTAGTAATTGAGAAAAACGTTTCAAATATAAAAGATAGATATTTTTATTAACTAACCAGTGGCGTACAAAATAAATTTTTATATCCGTAAATTTTCGAGATATAACACAAACTTATATTTTTTTAAATGGAACCCATATCTGATTTTAGACTCAAAAAAATCAATATTTTTTCTCTTTTCAATGATGTAAGGGTTATTATGTTTTATATTTGTTTTGCTCATAAAATTTAATTTTTCTCTTTATTTTCCTGAATTTTCTTATTATTTCCCAAAAAAACATTATTATTTTTATTAATTATATTGTATTTGATCAAAATAATTTGTTTTATGCCTTTATTATTTAATATTGTCATTCTAGACTCATAATTACAAATTACACTATGATGAGCCAAGGGCGACCTGATACAAAATATTATAAAAATTAATTTGATACGAATTTTGAGCAAAATTTTCTAACGAAATAAATTATTTAAATACAAGGAGTATTTCCAAATAGAAATCTACCAATATTTTCAAAATAATTGTAAATTTAATACAAAATAAGGAAAAAATAATAATTTTGAAGGCAAAACAAATATAAAACATAATAACCCTTACATCGTTGAAAAGAGAAAAAAATATTTATTTTTTTGAGATTAAAATCAGATATGGGTTCCATTTAAAAAAATATAAGTTTGTGTTATATCTCAAAAATTTACGGATATAAAAATTTATTCCGTACGCTACTGGTTAGTTAATAAAAATATCTATCTTTTATATTTGAAACTTTTTTCTCAATTATTAATAGTTTAGAAGTTATTTGAAAAAGAAAAAATCAACAATATTCAGTTTTTCGTCATTATCTAGTGCCCTATGAGAATTTTTGGAAAAATAAAAGCACATCTGAGATTGCCTCCCAAAGGCGCATAAAAAGTTCCATTTAACCGACATCGTGTCTCTTATAGTTCTCGAGATCCCAATGGTGGCACCTCTAAATGGGACACACTGTATAAAGTAGAGCGTAGACGTATGTATGATTCGACTGATCTAGTAACTCTGAAATACTTCAATGAGTGCACTTGTCAGTTCACTATTTTATTTGATTATTTTGCTCTTATTCATTTTAGAGCACAGTTATTGCAAAATACTCATTTTATAAAATATAGAACTTTTTTTATAATTTTCTAATAATAGCAAATTGAAAATTGAATTACTTTGTTTGCTTCATATTAAAGATTAATAACAAAGATTCTAATAATAAAATTTAAAACTTTGAAAAAGAAATGTAAAAATTAAACGGCGTGGCTAAATGTCCACCGGCGGTATTATATACACAAACCGAGAATTATCATGGTTATAATAACATCCGCCAATAAACCTAATATATTGAGCAAGCGCGGCGGAATACATCTATTTTCTGTAGATTTCCGCTGGCCGGCGGTATGTTCCTTAATAATTTATTAATTCCGCCGGAAACATAACCAAGTTATAATGAGGTATTGCAAAAAATATTAACATGTCTGTTTTATTCGTTAATACGAATATGTTAATTTCATAGTTTTATTTAATATAACAATTTGTATAAAAGTTTGTTTATTTGAATTAGAAAAAACAATTTAAAGTATAATGCATTAAAAACGTTGCCGAAATTGTGACGTATCGGATACAAGCCAATGAAAAACAAGTTGCACCATAGATCTTACATGATAGATGGATCTATCAGTACGTCTTATAAATAAATACGCATATTAATTGAAAAAAAAAACTGAGTAAAGAATGGGGTATTCCGACATTTTTTTAAAATATTTTTTTACATTAGTACACCAGTAGGACTCTGAATATCTAACTTTGAGTAAGAAAATGTATGCATCACATGAGATATGAATTTTAAAAAATTTCATCGCAATTCAAATTTTCTTATCATGGCGCGCTTATCACGTCAACTCGATGGTGACATCTGCAACGAACTTCAGCGCCTAAATCTACATGTTCATGACAGCCATTTGTGTTTGTTTATGGTAAAAATAGGAGTAATAATTATAAAGTGGACGAAATGTCAAACAAGAAATATACCCGCGCGTGTTAACTACTGGCACCATCTGTGTTTTTAAACGAAAATATTTACTTTGAAATGAGCAACAAATTATCAACTTGACGTCACGTTTCTAGAGCTGTAAAAATTCCAATTTTGTAACATTAAATTATGAATTAAAACTTTTTATTAAACATGTTTTATTATATTTTTCTACTATATGAAAATGGAAACTATAGAAAAAAGTTATTATTTTGCATTAATTCCATATCACCGGAATACCCCATTCTAAAACCGTTTTAAAAATGACAACCTTTTTTTAAATTAAAAATAAAAATAGGTCAAAACATTGTTCATATCAAAGTGACAAATGCATTCATCGCAGAAGTATTTCAACATTGCACGAGTCACGTATGAGTATTGAAAAAAAATAGGTATTTTTTAAAATGCGAAGCAGTCTATTCCACTGTTAAATTAATAAAAAATCTGAAATACCCCATATCTTATTGTTATTATTTGTAGCTTGTTCAAATGCTGTTGGATTACGGTGCACATATCGATCAACCAAACAGTTCAAGAGAATGTCCATCCGTGAAGATTGCTCAAAATCCACTTAATTTTATACATCTGTTAAATTACGTTACGTTGAAATGTCTGTGTGCGTCAACAGTCGTTAAATATAATATTCCTTACAAAAATCAGATTCCCAAAACTTTAGAATCATTTGTTAAACTTCACGATCCAAAGTAAGTGATTTGTAAGGGCTATATATTTTTATATCCAATTTGAAAGAAAGAGATTATGTAATTAGTTCAGATTATAGTGACTATATATACATAGTGTGGCCAACCGCTGCCATATTTAGGCAAAATACGCGGGAAATTTGAATTCATATGATGTGATAACTAAACAAAATTCGATAAACAATTAATGCAAGAGCATATTAAATGGAAACAAAATATTTATTTTCATTTTAAATCCTTTGAAGAACTGTTTTCACAACCAACCGCCACGCAACCAGGCATCTAAAATATATACCTTAATGTTAGACATTTTTAGTAATTTTGACAGTTAACCTAAAAAAAATGTGATGTTAAAAGATATGTATATGTTACTTTGTTATAAATATACATATACGCGTGTAATTTAATTATTTGCACTAGCTAAATATAAATATAATATAATTACCTTCAATTCACGTAACAAATCTGAAAATGTCACTTTGTCGGCATAATATCCGCCATATTTAGGCAAATTCGTGCCGACCAATCAAAATCAATCCCCCTATTGGCCACACTATGTATATACAGTCACTATAGTTCAGATTATACTTCCATTGCTTAAAAGACATCAAGTGATTTCTTTGAAAATTACTTCGAATAAATAAATGCAATTTTAAAACATTCATTTTTTATATACGTTTATATATCTCATTTATCATCTTATTTCACGAATCTCAAAAATAGTTTTTTTTTTAATTTTTTGCCGAATTGGGTAACAATTTTTTCATTCTCTCTTTCTGTCAAATGACCTTTAATGACTATTTATTGTAAATCGTACATTACAAGGCATATATTGTTATACATGTACACAGTTCCGTTTGGTAATAAGATCATGTGAAGAGATTATCCGCATATCAGGAGAAAATATACACTATGGTATATAATTTATTATTTAATATTGTATTATAAATTTGAAATATATTTGTCAAATATATCAAATTTGCTTTTAAAATGTGATTTTTAGATGTTAAGCGCTGATTAATTTTTATTACCAAACGTCATTAATGTATATAGTATAAATTGTCTTTACTATATTCCACTTATGCTCATACTTCTCTCTACATACCCGCTAATAATAATCGTATTTATTATGATAAAATACTCTTCAACACACGTTGTTATTATTCTTCTAGTGTAGTAAATGAACATGTTATTAATGGTTAAATAAAAGGAACTGTATCATTGTTGACACTTATCAGTAATTGATAAAAATATAATATACGTAATTTCAGAAAAATATTCCTATCCCGAACCAGTCGTTTTAGAAAATAATTTTTGTTTTCGAAGGAAACTATTGTATTTTATTGTTGCTTTTGAAAACTAGCAAATTAATTATTTTTAAAGGAAGTGTATAAACTTATAAATACTCATGTTTACTATAGTCAAAAATATATAATTAAATATTTAATATATATAATTTATTACAAAGTAATAAGTAGAAAATAGGAATAAAAAACCGCTGATCATCAAATTTTCAGCAGAACTACTAGTGTAACTATCGACAATATGTATCTTCCATCCCATATTTGAGTGAGTGAATGAGTTGTAATATACAATATCTGGCCATGTAGTATTCGGTGTAACTTCTAATATAGCAGGTTCTCCTTCTTCGCAGGAAGTCTCCAAACTTCGGTTAAATTTCAAAAATGTTGGATAATCGTCGTCCAATCTTCGATCTCTGCCACTTCTGTGTTTTGATAGACATAGAGGCCCCGCTAAAATAATTAATAATAAAATGAAAATTTCTGAGGTAATGCAAAAAAATTGTTTCTTTTTTATTTAATCGAACAAACTTAGTCTAATTTATCTTTCTGTATCGTTAAATTATTTTTTATTTACATTTTTTTTGTTATATATCTATGTTTTAAAATATATTTTTAAAAAGTTGCAAATACCAGCCATTTTGTGACGTACACTGTTAGAACTGCAAGTTCAGACTCACTTCAAAGAGAGAGAAAAATATTAAAATTTACAAATATAACAACATAGTTATACAAATTCACGAAGTTTCGACTATGAAACAATGTGTTTGAGGTCAAGAACGACCGGAGTAATGCTTGGCGAAGTAATACTCAAGCATCGACTATGAATACAGGCATTAATATATGAACTCAGAATTCGTAAAAGAAAAAAATATATAGACTCTTAATTATAAATTTCATATCTAAATATTTGGAAGAATTGGTATAAAATATTAAAATAACATCATTCTATTCATTTTTATAAATATAATTTTCATTTGGCTTGAAGTTATCTTCACATCATTTCAGCTATGTACTTTTTAAAGATTTGAGATTGGACGTTAGAAGTTTGTTTAACTATAGAAACGCACGATTTTCTCACTATTTTCGCTAGTATTTTGGCATGATTGCACAAAACAATGGTCGCGTTCAGCCACACCTAGCTGCTAGATAGCAGCGGTCGTGGTAATTGGACCGGTTCATAATGCTAGTACTGCCTAGTTCATATTTATTATTAAATATTACCAGGTTCTGGATTTTCTGAACTATTGTTGTGTTGGTTTAGATAGGGATATAAATTCTGCCCTTCGATTGGTCAAAATGCAAACCTATAGGCCATCCAGCGAATCAAACGGTTTACGTCATAAATACAATATCACTAGAAACAATGACGTCATATGTTAAAAAGTTTACATGAGCATGTAAAACGGATTAAAATCTGTGGGTTACCTTCATAAACCCAAATTTTTCTTAAAAACACATCTGGTATAATATTTTTCCAGCGAAATCCAATTTTATTTAAAATATTCTGAACGATACTGCTTACGCCGTTATAAATACTTCATTCTTGTAGTAAATGCAACAAACTATCTAGTATTATGTGAGATCCTTAAAAAAAATACAGAATACTGCATACCATACAATTTCTCACTGTTTCTATACATTGCGTATAGCGTTTGCCACACGCTGTACATATAGATTTAATTTTCAAAGTATTACTAACAAATAGAACCAAATATTACCTCAATATTAGATTTCAGTGAAAGTAAAAACCCACCAATCTATTTTCCATTTTCAAAATAAGTCAATAAATTAACTACAAGCTTTTGAATTTGACATGACAGAGCATTTTACATTTTGACAATGAACAACGAAACCAAAAACAAAATGAAATCACAATACACGTTGAAAAGTATAATATAGACATATAATATTTAGTAATATACATGTTCAGAATTACCAATATTAAAAAAATATAATCAAACGTCATTTTGCAAAAATTTACAAAATTTTACTTAATAATAATATATCCAAATATAATTATTTCTATTAAAGGTGTCAAATACATGATAATAAGAAAACCAATAAAATACCGTTAATAAAATATATTTAAAAAAATAAAAAAAATTTCAAAAATCCCTAAACGATGACGTAAACCGCTTGATTCGCTGGATGGCCTATAGTTTACAAAACCGAAAATAATATCACTTGTCAGCTGTCAATTATCAAATAAATTCGATACAATTAAACGATATTTAACCATGATTTGATGTAATTTTTAAAATTCAGGATTCGTACATTTTACAGATAAAAATATTTTTAATGTTAACAAAATTTGGTTTGACGAATTCAAATTATTTATTTAATACTTAGCGAGGGATGAAGTCTCATTTTGAACGTTGTATTTTCATTTGCAATTTTTTCATTATTAAAGATTGATTTGAGGAAAAATAAAAAATACGGATCTCTCATTTTTCATTCTTCTATGATTAAAGTTAAAATTGAAAAATGAGCATGAGCTCATTAAAAACACAAATACTGGATGTGCGAAAATACCTGCTAAAGGTCTTGGCCGTCCTCTTCTAGTAAATTCGACACCAGCCAGTACTCTGATATTAGACTGAGCTATATCGCTTAATCTATCAAAACCACCGTGTGGTTCGTCAGTTATAATTAGAGGGTGATAATATTCCGTACTATGAGGGTTGTTGCCACCATACACTTTAAAAGCGTAAGTCAAACCTCTTCTCAACCATAATTCTGGGGCTAGCAAACCATTTATATACCATGACAAAGATGTAGAAGTTTGCCCTGTAAACATTTACAATTACAAAACATATTAAATCTTTTTATGCAAGTTTTACCAGTAACTCCTTGATATCCTCTTTTACCACCTGAAGGGCCTAAATAAGCTCTAAATGTCCTAATATTTCTGTCAAATATTTGAGCTTTATCCCATGCTGGTCGAACTGCAGTATCTGATCTGGTAAATGAAAAACAAGTGGATTCTGGTTCCGGTCTGCTGAAATTTACCATGATATTTGATTTGTGATAAACATCGTGGAAAGTAGGCTCATAATTGTCATCTAATCGTCCTATAGCCCAAACTATATATACTGGCTTATCTGTTGGATATTCTATGTCAGTTGGATCGGCTAAAGAAAGAAAATAAACGTCGTGAAAAAGAAGCAAAATAAGATTGTATCTTTTACTATGTTATACAGAATTTTCCAAGCATAAGAACCAAATGGCTCAATAAATAATAGTTAAAAAATGAAAACATTTTTTAAATAATTAGTTTACGAGATATTTCACATTTGCTAAAAGGAGAAATTAACGTCGTACAATTGTTATCTTTCTCTCGTAGCGTACTCAGAGCAGTGTGTGTGAGAAATACAAGTATAGGGGGAATGTGACGTTACACTGATTTCTCGAAAATAAAATACTGTTAAACTACGAACAATTAAGATTTTTTAATACTATGAATTGCTTCAAAACTGAATGAAGTTTTATTTAAAATAATATAAAAAAATTGTTGTGGCCAGCACAAGACCTCTCGCCATTTCCATATTAGGCTATATAAGTATTGTATTGCACTTCACTTTCGAACCGTCGTTTTATAAAAAAAATTAAAGAACTTTACTCAAATATTGTTTTTTATTGTATTTAACATATCTTCTGCACACATATATTTTTCATTGTATGAGGAAGTTTCTAAATGTCAGAGATTCTACCAATTCATTAACCAGATTGGCGGTATTTCTGATGGATATATGCGTTTTACCACAAGTTTACTTATAATTTCAAATATTTAATTAATAAAACAATAAGAAAGATTAAATATACTTCCCAGAAAAAGCTATCAGAATTCAGAATGTCACTAAAACTGTTGATATTTGACATTGACATGTGTCATTTACGAACTATGTTATAAACATTGGAATTTGTCAACTGGTTTCCTTAGTGCCTTAGCCTCTGCGATTAGTTTACTCTATAAATTATACTGTCTTTATCTCTAAATCTATACAAGATATAATAAAAATTTCAAGTGTATTAGATGGAGAATTTTATGTTCTTCAATATTTATTTAAAAAAAACTTCCAAAAAATTATATTTAGAAGAATTTTTCTAAGAAACTACTACTTCCGGTTGTTCAATTGTTACCAAAACCTTTTCAGCTCTTCCCAGGAATGTCAGATTGAAGAAACTGCAGTTAAATATTTTTTAAGTCTTATAGTTTTTGAGGAATCGTCTCTCCAACATCCATACATACACACACACACAGAGACATCATTTTTAAAATGTTACAATCGGATTCTAGGGACCTTAAATCGTGCTTATAAAAATAAGTATATATTTCACTGCTAAAATTATTTGCACCGCGACGCCTTCCTATGTGAATATCTTTGAAACTTTTTTAGGTTTTATATTTAAATTTTAAGTTTGGTTGTTTCATTTTGGAACACCTCTATATTCATCAATGCAAAAATTTATTTTCTAATTCTAATCCAATAAGAATTTTTTCCGTTCAAGATTCCAATTATTACTCACATACCGGAAGTCAAATATTTTCGTTTTACTAATCATTCATTTGTCTTGTCTTTTGTTCAAGGTGATCAAACCATATCAGCTTACTCATTCCTACTTTCTCTACGACATTCTTTTTCTTGAATCATTTAAAAATATACTAATCATTAGCACACAGATTTACGATCCAAGAAGGCTCAAAATATAGAATTCAGTTAACTATCCCAAACTCATAATTTCTTCAATGTACAATGTATGTACTAGGATGACTTTACGGCGCCCACACACTACTATTTATTATTACTATGCCCGGGGTTTACGTTACTATTATGTGTATTGCCACCCAGCCAAACGCAAGCCTTTGTTACAGCACTTAGCCAGTGCCCAATAGTTAGGGGTTGCCTTTCAAAAATAAATCAACTAATTTTATTTGTAAAAACAGAAATAAAATAATTTACATACGCGATATTAATGTTCTTCTGTATGTGAGAATATTAATCCCATTCTCTCGAACAGCAGTATGAAGTTGGTTACTTTCTTGACCTCCTAATAATTCATCTTTGCAAACGCCCTTATATTGCCCTAATACTTTTACGCACTAAAATAAAATATTTTTAATATAGTAAGGTAGGTAAGTAAAAATTTATTATTTACCGGAGCCAAAGATGTAATATTATAGTCCGAGGCATATCCTTGATACCCATTGATATAAGCCACAGCAACATCTGCTCCGACCATTTGACTTCTTTCTTCAGACCCAGATATACCGAAGGACATATATTCGTCTTCTGAAACTTGTCCAGCTAATTGTATAGTAATTTGTGGCCCGAATATTTCCCAAGATACTTGGAAATCTTTGTGAAGTTGTAGACAATTTGGTAAATCATTTTTATGTGGCTAAAATTAAAACACTTTAATTTTCATATCAAACGTTAAATCGATATTACTTACAATAACTTTAACTAAAGATGGAGGCACATTTAATCCATCCGGAATAATAATTGAGCCTAAATTTTGCTTATTCTCTAAATCGAAAATACTAAACCAGTCTATATTAAATATAGTTAAATCGCCAGGTAATTCTAAAGTAATAGTATCTTCAATATATTCTCTTAGAGGGTCCAGACTATAATAAAATGAATAAATAAATTATGATGAAAAATTTAAAATATTTCCTTACTATCCGTATTCATCAGGAACCAAAAATCCTTTGGAAGCTGGTTGTGGGCCAACACCAACCCAAAAGAAAGCTTTAGCTTTTCCATCGTATCTAAATTCAGCAAGTTTAATAGTTTTTGCATCGAGAATTTCTACGTCACCTGAACTAATTCCATTTAATTTTCCTGTAATTTGAGATATTTTTTGCGAAGTTGGTGGCTCGAATTCTTCAGGAATGTATATGTCTCCAAATGTGTTTTGGTTTGATAAATCATATATAGCAAACCATTTTATTTCCGTGATTTTTTTGTCTTCAGGCAGTGTTAAAGTAAAATCTTTATTAAAGTATCTACCGAGCACATTGGTTCTGAAAAGGAAAAATTAGTTTTGATTGTTTTAAAAATAGTTGTGTACATACTTTCCAAATTCATCAGGTACTATGAAACCTTGAGGACCAGGTCTATTTGCTGCACCTGCCCAGAAAAATGTATCTGCTCCATTTCCATCATAATTGAAACCGTCTAATAATATCGTATATTCGTCAACAGCGTATATGTCTCCGGAAACTTGATGATGGTAGGAATTGATTTTACCCAGATATTTTCCTCGGTATGGCCCTTCGTCATCTTGTGTTTTTACTAAGCATAACAATTTAATTATAAATGTATTACTCAAATAATATTTTAAAATATTACAGTATGGAATGATGAATCATTGTTATTATGGCTAAAAACCCATGAAATTTTAGGAAAATTCCAAAACATATACATGTAATTACCAATAGATTATAATAAAGTCCTTAAATAATACAATAGCAAATATTTTTTTAAAATATTAGAATTAATATAATAATTAATTGTATATAAAATGTTGAGTGATATGACATTTGTAAATGCAATACTTTACAACATATGGTTGACTAATTCTTTATAATTTAAGTAATATTTGAATAATTTTTATTTAGTTTTCTATTGATATTTATAACTAATAATTAGAAAATATAATATTATTTCACATCATAGAAGGTTTGTATAATATGCACATATTGAAGTCTCTGGCTCACCTGAAGATATGTAAATGAAAAATATTGTAAATGTTATTAAGCGAAACATTGTATAAGAGGAATTAATTCACATTATTAAATTAACTTAAGTCATTGATATTGAATATTTTATTTATAATAGGTTCTAAGCAGGTATCAAAAATGATTGAATCTAGTTCCACATAACAACAGTACAAATAAAGTCCCGTTATAAGACTGGGTCAAGAAAAATTCGCTTTCTAAGAAGTAGTCGAAAGAAAGTAGAAGTGGTAACTTGGGTCAAGAACTTTATTATTATAAAAATTATTGTATATTACAAAAATAACCCAACAATTATGTTAGTTTATTTTGTAAATGTTGTGAAACTACATTCTATTATTAATTAAAAATAAAATATTGAAATTAGTAACGATTATGAACGAAGCAATTCGATTATCTTCGTACTTAACATTGGAAAGTTTTTAAATATAGATGACTTAGGGCCGGTATTATAAACGTCCAGTTAAATTTAGTTTCATTGGTCCAAAGTAAATTTACGACGAACAAATGCAATGCAAATTTTTGACAACAATATTATAAATGTCATAATTAAAGCTCGGATTTATATGCAAGGAAAATAGGTAGAATATGCGCATATATATGCAGGATTTTATTGGAAAATATTCAGTTAAGTTCCCAGCATATGCAAAAATATATGCAAAATATGCAGTACAAGAATACAAAAAATATGCTTGATATCTATTAAATAAAAAATAAAATCAATTAAATTTATTATTAAAAACAAATATTTGCATGTTAAACAACTTATCGACTTGCCACAGAGAGTTTTCAGAAAATATTGTCGCCTTCTATATAGATAGTTCCGGTTACGGACGAATCCAAACAAATAATTTTGAAGCCATACTGTTCCGTAAGTAAAATGCGTAAGAATGGTTTGAAAATATAATTGAAAGAGAAGTACATTTTCCACCCCCTCTTTAGACTAAGATAACGGAACCGACAGAAATATTTAAAGCTAGACTGACCGTTACTTTCTCTTTTCTCTGTAAGGGATTAGGAAATTCCAGCCATAAATGAAATTCTGGGTAATTTTTGGCGAAGTAGCACTGGTTCGGTGACAATATGTTCGTCAAAGATACGACAATTTTATTGAAATTGATAAAAATAACGCAAAATTTTAAAAATATGTACATCGCATTGAAATATGCAAAGAATTATTATGAGAATTTTATTGAAATCGATAAAAATAACGAAAAATTTAGAAAATATGCACAAATATGCACATCACAATGAAATATGCAAAAAATGCAAGAATTAGGTAAAATATGCAAAAAATGCAAAAATATGCATTTTGCATATAATCCGAGCTTTAGTCATAATATCATAGAAAATGATTCGAATTTGTTCACTTTATTAAATTTACCTTGAGACTAAATTTAACTGGACGTTTAATACCGGCCCTTAGAAAACAATTAATGTATACCTAATATGTTCTTTAAATACAAATATTATTTATAACAGATTTTCTTTTAACTAGAATATGTAATATAAAAATTATCATCTGATTTCTGAAATTAAATGTTAATATATGAAAATGTTTCTTTTAACTTCATAAAGTTAAGGAATAAACAAAATACAAAAAAATTACAATACTTGAGTACAAGCCAAATATTAAAAAAATACTTATTTTAACAATGTAATACATAAATCTAATTGTACTAAAAAAAGTCACGTGACCTGAAATAGAATTACGTACGTGAATAACGTAGGTGATGGACGTGCTTTTCTATTGGCTATGAATAACGTGCTGTATGTAATTTGACGTCACAGAGAGGGGGGGGGGGGTTGTTTCAGCTTTAAAATGAATTTTTTTGAATTATCTCTATTCTTCAATGTAAAATATCATATAAAAACATAAAATTAAAGTGCGGAAACATGATTTAATATTTTTTCAATAATAAAATTTTTGTAATTTTTTTTTGTTATATTAAAAAAACCGCAAAAATCAGTTTTAATTCCTCCGTGACTTTTTAAATATTCTCTCACCGAGTGAGTAATGTTGTACATTATAGTTATTTCAAATATGTTATGAGTCGGTGTTGAATAAAATAATATATCATCTCGTTATATCTTGATTGTTTCACAAAATTTGTTTTATTAGAATAACGATCGTTATTATTAAGTTACATAAATATATAATATAAAAATGTATATAGTCAATTTTTTCTTAGAATGGCATGACAATGTGATCACTTGATTGCGGAGTATGAGTAGAGAAATCACATATGTTTTAGCAACGTGTTTGTCTTGATTGTTTTACTTTTAGGCTGCGTTTAGTCAAGAATAATTTGTAGGTGTACATATGCGACAATCAAAAATTGAGCGCAAAAAATGATCGAAACGGTCTAAAGAAATTATTTTGAAACCTTCTGCATACTTTGAGTAAGAGAAACGTATAAATGTTCCTCTAATTCCATTCTCGCCTGTAGAAGATGTATTATTGTATTTTGAGATCATCACATGGCAGTTCTCCTAATAAAGCAAAGTTTCTTATTAAGGGTAAATTTCTCAAATATAGTATAGATTAGGTGTTAACAATTCCCCGAAATATTTATTTTTATATGTTATGTTTTTGTAACTGTCAGTCTGTCACTCAATGTTGCTAACCTTTGAACATTGAGGTATTGTAAAAAACACTGAAAATTATATTTTATTTCAATCTTCTTCATCGGAATTGTTTAGTTCGTTCTTCTTGTACATATTTTTTGTCATTTTACGAATAAATTTACTATTACATACCGTACATCTAACCAAATTATCTTATATGTACAATAATTATCATAAGATTGGCAACACCGCATTTGCATGAAATCGTCGTATAATGTATTACTTTAGTGCCGATATCTTAACTTTTAATGACGATTGTTGTGCACTAGTGACGATTTCAAATAAATACATTTTTTCGCGATCGCCCAGAAAATGAGCTTTTTCTGATCACTATTTAGACCGGAAAGTCCTTCTTTGCTGAGCTAGCTCGGAAAGTTGTCTATAAGGGATCGGAAAATACTTTACCGATCCCGGCACCGGTAAAGCTAAATGTTTCCATGGAGATCAGTTGTTTATTTATTTTTTCGCGATCGCCCAGAAAATGAGCTCTTTCTGATCTCTATTTACACCGGAAAGTCCTTCTTTGCTGAGCTAGCTCGGAAAGTTGTCTATAAGGGATCGGAAAGTACTTTACCGATCCCGGTAAAGCTAAATGTTTCCATGGAGATCAGTTGTTTATTTATTTCTTATTTGCTCGCAGTAAAAAATAAAATAATACTTTTTTATTCTTTTTTCAGGATCGCAAAAAAAATATTGTACCCAACATGACCTGAAAGTGTCTATACTGGGCTCACAAGCTTGCTCACCCAGTAAAGTATCACTTTCAGGTCTTGTTACGTAAATTACTAATCTTATTTGCTCCCAGTAAAAAATAAAATAATACTTTTTTATTCTTTTTTCAGGATCGCAAAAAAAATATTTTACCCAACATGACCTGAAAGTGTCTATAGTAAAGTATCACTTTCAGGTCTTGTTATGTAAATTACTATTGTTTCAACATTTTTTTACAAATATCGTATAAAATTTCACAAAAAAAAACACCTGTTCGCTTTCAAAACCTGCAACACAATTGTTTACAAAAAATATTTGTCGCGAATTTCGTTATGAATAAAATTGACTATAAACTGTTATTGAAATTTAAAACTGTTCTATTTTTTGTACACGTATTTGAATTATCAGTTAATATATTATTCTCCAGATTTTATTTGTTTTTAAATAAATTTATAAATTAATCTTTACACCACATATGAAAAATCACTGTTTGAATATCAGTGAAATATCCATGAAGTTATGACGTCACAAGGATCACATTCTCATTATGCGTTCGTAATCTTTAAAAAAAATTCACACAAAATAATTAATGAGCCGATTTTAATAGTCCTTTATGGTAAAAATCTTATTAAATAGTACAAGAAAATATGCATTTGCTAACAAAATATACACATTAATTTCAATTCATTGTTTTATTAATCTTGCACTATAAAAATTAAAATACAGGTTGATGCCAAACGATTTGTCCGCCTAAACATCCACTAACAAGCAGGCAGTGATAGGGATTAAATTTACAACTAACAACAATTTCTGGATGAGTGTCTTTGAAGTGAACTATTTTATACAACTTTTCTGGGTGATCTGGTACACACGTAGAAAGCTCACGGCAAGTGTCACTAAAAGAAAACAGGCGGACTCCTGCGTGATACGGGGAGCAGATAATTCTCCCATCTGGAGAGAAACATAGTTCTTTGATGAAGCCTTTGCCTGCGTTAGGTTCTTCGATGTAGTGTGTCAACCTTGGCAGATTTTGAATGATTTTGCAAAAGCCTTCTCCTAGATCTTCTTCACTTGATGCGTTTCCCGCCGCTGGCGCTAACTCATCAGGATCGGCATGCTGGTGTTCTGATGACAGAATACCACTATTAAAAACTGTAATTGAAGCACGTGTAGTTCGTATTCCGCTACCGCGTCGGTTCGTTGGAGGCAGCATCCTCTGAGCGCGAATGTTTTCATTGGATATAAAACCCATCCACAAATCCATGGGTGAACGAGATTCACTAGAATTCGTATTATTACCATGTTCATTCGATGTATTATTCTGGGGAATTCGTCGTATGATTGCTGGCGAACGTGGTGCTAACCTGGCAATTTTGTACGCATTTAAATATTCGCTTGTATCTTTTTCTTGAATGTCATGTACACTTGTCCACTGAAAAATAAATGTGTCAATAAGAAATAAATTTAAAACTACTTTTTTCTACCATTTGGAAAAGTATATTTATTTCATAAGAATGGGAGCAGGCGGGCTAAGCTCAACGTAGATGGCAGCAGCATAACTATGAACTGTTGCCTCCGATAATTTTGAATGACTTGTTACAAATTTTTTATTGTGTTTCTGACGTAAAAGTACAATTAAAGGCAAATCCACATGAAACATTGTTAATTATTATAAATTTTACCGGATGTATAACTAAAAATTCAAACAAATACTTGTTTTATATTTTGACTAAATTTTTATTATACTTTTATTTTTTCGTCCTTTGCTAAACTATAAGAACATTACAAGAAACAAGACAGCATTATTTAAAAGAAGGATCCAAATACCAGCTAGTTTTAAGTAACTATCTGTCACTGTCACTTTTAGTACTGGATTCTCCAATTATAAGTACTTTGGGTTAACGCGCGTTTTCTAAAGTGCCTAAATTTTATTACGTAGTTCTAGAAAGAGAGTAGCGCTATAGTTACTCTATTTCACCACCTGCTCCCATTAGAAAAAGTTTTTATTCTACAATTCACTGAGAAATAAATATTCTAATACTTAAAATGAATAGTGAGAAATGAATGCATGCTCCACGCCCGAATATTCAAAAATAGAATCACGCATTGCACGAAAGCGCGGGGACAGAATCACACCTAAAGTGACCTCCGCTTAAACTCGCCCACGTATTCGGGTTTTGAATTATTTGGGCGAAGCGCTTTCTTGCGAGGCGCAATTCATGTTTTTGAATATTCGGGATTCAAATTCCGAATATTTCAGTGCATGCATATTCTTGTTTTAAATATTCGGGGTGTTGAAGACAATCCATGGGAAATAATTAAAACCGAAAATGAGACGCACGTAACCGTCTTCCGCTAATTGTTGGCTTACTATGTGCAGCTCCCATTGTGCATATTTTCTATCACAATCGCTTTAAAATAGCCATCTTGTTGATAATACGTCAAAAATTTAGAATATATTTCGTAATTTTTCTTATTTTGGGATGATTGCAGAGAACGTGATTCTAAAACTCCACGCAAATTCCAAAAGTCAGTGCGTTCGTTTCAGAATCACTTATTTTCCGTACTTTTCACAAAAATAACTATTGCTGCAGTGTGGAAAAGCATTATTTTATGTTGAACAAATGGGTTTATTTATTTCATTTATTAACAGTAACATTTTACACGTATTCCAAACGGTAGTAAAAAAAACTTTCTAAGAAAAACACGTAAAAGTATATTTTACGTACAAGATATTACTTACTTCACTTAATTCGTCATTATTTATATTTCTTGTTAGAGCACACCATCCCATTGGGTGAATTTGTAGCGAGCTTATAACTTCTGCTGTATTTGGAAAGTCGCTGATCAACTCAACCCTATTTACTTTTCTATGCGGTGAAAATAAACCATTAGTACTTGATGCAATAGGAAGACCCTGTTCACTTTCTTGCATCAATCTATAAATATTTGGCTAAAGAACAAATATATACGAAAAATTTATAAAATAAATATTATTATTTTGTGTATACCTTAAATCGCTGTAAATCACTGTTTAAAGTCTCCAAATTTATATTATGTATTAATAACATATAACCATGTGTAGTACAAATAACCATCTTTGAATCATCAGGGGTGAGCTTCATCCGCATCAAACCGTCCATCAAAAACACTCTATCGTATACTACTCCCTGTTCCGTAAAATTATTCAGATCCCATGAGTATATTCCACCATCAAAAGCAGAAGTAATTAGTCGATTTTCTCTCGAAGAGTATTCAATGTTTTTCACCTACATTGTAATTTGTTAGAAATACATTTATAAATCTACTACTACAATATTACCCAATTTGAATGACCCCGCAACATTCTAGTGGCAGATTTTAAAAATCTTATATCCCAAGTTTTCACAGTATTGTCATCAGATCCTGATGCAAAAGTGTGATTATCTAAGAACCTACAAAAGTGTGTTAATATTTATTAAGTCCAATATCTCAAAAAAATACCTAATGCAATTTACACAATTATTATGTGCTTCTTCTACAGTATTAATTAATTTTTGATTTAATGCATCGTACAATAAAATTGACTTCTTTTCACAAGCTGCAGTTAATATGGA
Source organism: Ophonus ardosiacus (assembly GCA_943142095.1). Lineage (NCBI taxonomy): Eukaryota > Metazoa > Arthropoda > Insecta > Coleoptera > Carabidae > Ophonus > Ophonus ardosiacus. The sequence continues at coordinate 16,651,368 of OW964823.1, forward strand.
ACTAAAAGAAAATGATGTTACAGATTTAATTTAAATAATACTATATATTGAATTACCCATCTATCGAAAATTCTAGGTTAAATATGCCTCCATCGCGTGGCCGCAACTTTGAATCACAAGATTCTAAAGAAGATATTAATTTATTTGTTAATTTATCTTGATATTCTATCTCATTTTTTATTCCCAATTCTCGTTTTCTTAAAAAGTTCGAAGTTTTAAATAGAGATCTCTTATTAGAAAGTATTTTCCTAGGCATTTTATATTTCAAAATAGATCATAATATACAATGAGATTCAAACAGACTTGTCCGTTTATGTACTTTTAAACTTCTGTACAATTTTCAAATGAAAACGATAAACAGCTATTAATCTTCGGTTTTTAAACACATGTTATTGACGTTAGTTAAACTGTTTTTATGTGGATGAACACGAAACCAAATACACTAAAATACATAAAAATCCCTAGTTTTATGATAGGTTCTTTGAATATAAAGACTAAACTAGTCTTTATATTCAAAGGATAGGAGAAGCTTAAGGTAGAAAGAGACAGTAGATTCGTAACAATAGGCTTATGCGCATACTCACGAATACTTGCGCCAGTGACGGCGACGAAATTTTTGCGCTTTTTCAATTTCTAGATTTCCATTCCAGTTACTCTGTTTGTATGCTTTATTCCACGTCGTTTTCGAGTACACATCAAGTCATCTAGTGCATTTTGTGGTTTTGGTTTTACTCAAATTAAAAATAATTGTATAGTTAATTAGTTGCATTCAGGAAAGATGTAAATTTTGTTAGTAATTACATGGATTAACCACGAATTTTATTAAATATATTGTAATATGAATGAATTAGTTAAATTACGAATAGAATCATGATTTCGCGATAAATATTAATTTATTGGAAGTACTGAAGTAGTAAGCAGTTATCAGTTATCATACAAATGCAAGAACTTGAACTGTATACTATCTACTAAACTTTTTCTACAGTTTATAAATATACAAAGTAGGCATTTGCGCTCGCTTTTGTCAACGCTAAATGCCACTTTGCCGCTCGCGCGACAAAGTAGAAAAAACAAAAACGCTTGCTGCTTAGTCAAGAACTAATGGCAATGGCGCTGTAGTTACACATTTACATTTACCATAGACAACATATACTAACAATTCAATCAAACAAATTGCCGTTGCTGTGTAAAGAAATACAGAAGTAAAATAGGGCATTCATTATTCATTTACAAAAACGAAAGTAAAAAAATGCTTAGATTATATAGAAGCAATAGCACAAGAAGAATAGAAAATAACGATAAATTAAAATTAGAAAATATGATCGTTATTTATTGAGTAATACTGTAAGTACAAAATGTACATTTTTTTATTTTTTGTTATGGTGGAGGATCCCATTGTGGCAACTGTAGAAAAAAATTTGTGTGTGGCTCAAATGGACATTGTCGATTTTGAAAGAATGCTGCATCAGTAATTTTTTATTAAAATTAAAATATTCACTAAAATAGAGAGAGAAAGAGAAACAACGATTATAGGAATAGAGAGAATATAAACCCGAAACCTGAGAGTTATCTAAACGATAAAACATTTGAATAATACAGCTGAAAAAGGGAAGTAAGGGCCCAAGATTTTCACGTCTGGTTAATTTGATGACTTCACGACATGGTTCTGACAACTTTAGACAAAAAACAAAAACTTTTGACATTTCTGCATGACAGCCCTTGACGATACCTCTCATTTGATACCAAATACAACATGGTTTTGACAAACAAAAGCCGATCGAGCTGTCAAATTTTTGCTATTTTTGCATGGTAGTCCTTGACGATACCTCTCATTTGATACTAACACAACATGGTTCTGACAACTTTATGCAAAAAACAAATGCCGATCGAGTTGTCAAACTTTTGACATTTCTGCATCAAAAAACACGAAATATTTCCGACAACTTTATGTAAAAAAACAAGCCGATCGAGGTTTAAATTTTTTCTCTATGTGGTTGGTAACATGTATTTTTCTAAAGTGACTTTATATACAGGATATACAGTCACTAATATTTACTATATTATAAATAGCAGTATGAAAAGTAGTGTACAAACTTCACAGTAATGTATTTACTTATGTATAAATAACTAAACAAATATATCACGACATATCCATTACTGGGTGTGCTTATCCTGGTGTATCAATCTGCTTTGTACACTGATATCGGTAACAATATGTAATGACAGCAGGAGTAAGTCATAACCGTCATAACAAAACGGCGAGTCTGGATCTAGTGTTTTTTCTTCACCGGTGATGTTTCCCGCCCTTGTATTAATAACTCAAGGTAAGCTATGGGCCGAATATCGTGACATGTCACGCGTGACGGATCAACTTTGTTCACTGCCCCGGAAAAAGTGTGCAAGGTACGCCAAAAAAATTGCTAATCGAGTTGATTTGGGGAAATTTGTATGTGTAACGTAATTAAATGGTTGTAGATGATAACATTGTATTGATACTCATTCCATTAGTTGAAAGTTCATATCAATAGACCTTTTCAATTTAACATTTATCTCTTATCCTAGGTGAAAATTTGTATCGTTTGACTTTTCTATTTTTTTAAACAACAAATTAGATTTTGTTTACAAACGATCAACCGGAAGTGATACTTTACTTAAAGCTTATAGGTATTTTAAATACGGAATTGGCGGGAGGTCATGTGATGGCCACATCAGATTTTTTAAAGTTGCCAAAGACTTTCCTCACATTTTACGTCTAAACTAAAAAAAAAAAAACCTTAATGGATTTCCTGCACGTTCCTGTGACAAGTGAGAAGCACGTAACCATAACTGCCGCCATTTGTTGGCTTGCTTTGTTCAGATTCCATTGCACATATTTTCTATCTCTTTTAATTGAAAAGATCTATTTAAAACATGTCATTTGAAAATTTAAGTACATGTCATCTAAAACAAAAAATTGCCAAACGGAATGAAGATTCTTTCGATACGCAATTGGGTTTCGTAATGACTTCATTATGAACGCAAAATATAAAAAATAGTTTTTTATTTAACTTCTTTCTTGATACCTGTCCCTTTTTAAAAATTTATGCTGACGTCTATGGTTTACAGCGACGTCTGCGCATTTTGCTTTTTCTAACGAAAGATGTATCCTTTTCTCTCTTATGTAATTCTATATATCTTTCTTACTTCATTGTAAGCGTTCCCCAGGCTAACATTGTAAGGCATGTTTTGTCATATCCAAAGGCTTAATCAAGATTAATTCTTTTATGTACCACTAGATGACACTATTTATTAAAAAGTCAAAACTTAATAAGCAAAGCAAATATTTGACAGCGTGGAATCGTGAAAGCATTTTGTAGTGAAATATTTTTTGATAAGCTATTTTAACAAAAACATGCTTCTATATCCCTAATATAACACAGGTATATTATATTAAGAACATAAAGCAATGTTTTCGTCTTTTAAATTGATACACGTTAGGTTGGTATTTGCATGGTTGGCCTTCGAGTAACAGAAAGTTACAAATATAAATATTTTTCTGTGAATATAATTCCAATAATATCATAACGAATACATAAAATAGAAAACCCATTAATGTTATTGTATGTATTAAATTTTCATTACTTGTGAAAGAGTGTGGGACAGCTTGTTTTGGTCCATACCTGATTTTTTAAACTTTTAGTTCTTTCATTATATTGCGTTTCGAATATGGTTAATAAACGTGGATTCACATATGGCTAGTTTATTTTTATATACTAACGAAACAACATTTTAATGTTTTTATTTTAAGTTTCATACATTTATACATACATTCAAATTTTATACCATATTCAATTTATTATTATTTGCCAGTAGTATGTAACTCAATACTTGTACATACTTTTAATAAGCATTACATGTTTATACTTATAACAAATAATAATTATTTCAGCCAGTTATGAACGAGGTATCAGGGTCGTCTGGTGCCAATGTGCCCAGCAACTTACTTAGTTCAATTTCTAATAATTCTTCAGCAACTCTTGTTAAAGAAGGGTGGCTTTTCAAACGTGGAGAACATATAAAAAATTGGAGGCCTAGGTAGGTATGCTTTATAAATAATTTTATAATAAATATGCTAATATCTTTTCTTTTATTAAAATAGATACTTTGTGTTATTTGATGATGGATCACTTATTGGTTTTAAAAATAAACCCGATTTGAATTCATTATCTGACCCATTGAACAATTTTACTGTAAAAGAATGTCAGATTATGGCAGTAGATCGACCCAAGCCATATACATTTATAATTAGAGGTTTGCAATGGACTACGGTGATAGAAAGAACATTTCATGTTGACACAGAGAAAGAACGAGAAGAATGGGTTGCTGCCATCAAATATGTTGCAGATCGTTTAGCACAACAAGTTGATGATGTCGAAATGATGCCATCAGGTGGATCGATGTCTGAAAGCGGAAGCAGTGAGGATAATTGGCCGGCCAAAGTATCCGCGCAAGGAACACGTAGTTCCAAGTCCACAGGAAAAAAAAAAGTAACTCTTGAAAATTTTGAATTTTTAAAAGTCCTGGGGAAAGGCACATTTGGAAAAGTTATTTTATGCCGCGAAAAAGGCACTCGGCGACTTTATGCAATTAAAATTCTGAAGAAAGAAGTAATTATACAGAAAGATGAAGTAGCTCATACATTAACCGAAAATCGAGTACTTCGAACTACAAACCATCCATTTTTAACGTCACTAAAATATTCTTTTCAAACGAACGACCGTCTTTGTTTTGTAATGGAATATGTGAATGGTGGAGAACTATTTTTCCACTTATCACGCGAGCGGGTATTTTCTGAGGACCGCACGCGTTTTTACGGAGCCGAAATTATATCCGCTTTAGCTTATTTGCACTCACAAGGTATCATTTACAGGGATTTGAAACTTGAGAACTTGTTGCTAGACAAAGATGGCCATATTAAAATCGCTGATTTCGGTCTATGTAAAGAAGACATAACATACGGTCGAACGACGAAAACTTTCTGTGGAACCCCAGAATATTTAGCTCCTGAAGTCTTAGAAGATAATGATTATGGCCGCGCAGTAGATTGGTGGGGAATTGGTGTAGTTATGTATGAAATGATGTGTGGTCGACTACCCTTTTATAATCGCGATCATGATGTTCTGTTCACATTAATATTAGTAGAAGAAGTTAAATTTCCACGCACACTTAGTGCAGAAGCGAGAGACCTGCTGGCGGGTCTCTTAGCTAAAGACCCTGCTAAACGACTAGGTGGTGGCCCGGATGATGCGCAACAAATAATGCGACATGCCTTCTTTAGTTCTATTAACTGGACCGATCTTGACCACAAAAAAATTCCTCCTCCATTCAAACCTCAAGTTTCAAGCGATACGGATACTCGTTACTTTGACTCCGAATTTACTGGTGAAAGTGTAGAGTTAACACCGCCCGATCAAGTTGGCCCGCTCGGAGCAATTCAGGAGGAGCCACATTTCCCTCAATTCAGCTTCCAGGATCTAGCGTCGACATTGGGTAGTTCGGCTGCTATCAGTAACAGCATAGGCAGCGTTGCGCCTATGCACTGACAACATCGGGTCAAAGGCTTGGCCTCAACCGTACTAAACTTGAAAGTTACAGACGTTGCGTTTTTTTTTTTTATATAGGTGCCTGTTGCATGCGCTTTCAACAAGTCATCTTGCTCCTAACTGTACATAATATTATTGATAATATACAACTATATTATGCATATTTGATTGATGATTTAAAGAATAATAATAATTACTATTATTATAAAAAATAAACATATATTATATATATTAAGTGTTGTTTTGTGAAGCTATTGTAAATAAATAAATTAAAGAAAATGGTAAAATTTTTATTGAATTTTTATAATGGAATAAAAATTTGTGATAAGGAAGAGGTAATGTATTAGTGACTGAACTTGGGACCTTAAAAATAAGGAAAGTTGTAAATTTGGTATTGATCTGTAGCGTAATAGTAATGACTTGGCGCGTGTGCAGCAGCTGATAGAAGCGCAGGCGTGTAAGGTCGGGGGTACGAGCGAGTACGGCGAGGATCAGGTACGCGGGACACGTGCGGTATTGATTGGGGCCGCGCCGCCGTGCACGTGAGCGATGTCAACAATCGGTGCGACGAAACTCCATCGGCGTCGTCAGTGCATCGCCAGAACAGGGCTGTCACCGTTGTCAACAAACGCTGAGGGTCTCTGAGATGGCGAGCGGTACTGGAGGCGGCGCTCATCGACGCCAGCGACGTATGGGCCCCGCACCCTTTGCTTCATTTGAGGATCTCTCCGACGAGGTGAGACCTGGTGTATGTATCTGGAAGCCAAATGTTAGACATGGTCAAGATCTTGGACACACACTCACACATACCGCATATCTTGGTGATGTATGATTTCAGGCCGACAGCCCTAGCGAAGTGCCGACGCAGCGGTTACCTGGCATTAATGAAGACACGACAACTAGCAGTAGCACATTGACACCGAGCGCGCCTCGCATTGATATCTCGCGCGCAAGTAGCTCATCGCATCATGAGGACAGTCGTGACAGCACACCAGAACGGGAGCTCTTCCAAACGCCTGGACAACGTCTCGGGCTTGCATTTCGAGAGGAAGGTGCCCTGGATTTGCGTTCTTCCACTGAAGAACTTGACTTCCAAGACCCAAATGACCCGCCGCTGCGCCGTGGAAGCCCAGCCACTCTTGTTACTGCTAGTTCAGTGGGAGATACTGTGCCTGTTGTGCATCAACGCAAAGATAGTCAAGGCTCTGAATTCGGTGGTTTATTGTCTATTTCTGGTCGGACATCCCGTCTGTCGAGTATTGGTAGTCAGGGTAGCCGTGTATCTGGTCAAAGTAGACTTTCTGTTACGTCTGGGATGTCTCGTTCACCATCTCCTCACAAAATGTTATTAGAAACGTCCTTTTGCGGTTCTAAACTGGTAAGATCATTTTATATTTTACTGACTATATACATAGTTTAAAAATTAATGGAATAAAAATTTCGAAGCCAAATGTACATTTAATAAAAATCCGCATGAAATTTATATACAGTAGTAAACCCACTTTAACAAGTAGGTACTTATAATGAAAAAAATCTGATGTGGGCAGCACATGACCGCCCGCCAATTCCATCTTTAATAAGAAATTTTGGATTATATTTTATTATGTGTATCCTCGAAAATTTGTTAAGAGCTCCAAGTTAAGTATCACACCCAGTTTATCATATTATATAGTCAAAATCTAATGTTTCGTTTCTAATCTAATTCACGTTTTAAATACCATATTTTAATATTTTTTTCTAGAAAATCTGTTTAGAGCTTAAAGTAAACTACCACTTCCGGTATATTAATTTTAACAAAAATCTAATAAGTTGTTTCCATTGATATAAAAGCCTTAAATACTAAAATTGAAAGGTTTTAATATAGTTTTTCATTAAAAACTGTTATGAGTTTCAAGTAAAGTACCACTTCCGGTTGTCCAATTTTATATGAGTTAAGTGGACGATAAAATCGTCACATACAGAGACATCATTGTAAAAATATTAAAAACATTTTATGAGCACTATTGACAGTTTTTTTACCTTCCGTCACCTTTAGGTAAGGAAGGTATTGTCTTTGGTCAAAAAATTCGGTGGTGAGTTTTTAATGAATAAGCACGTTTTAGGGTCCCTGCAATACGAATTTACTATTTTAAGATGATGTCTGTGTGTGTCCGTGTGTCTGTGTGTGACAAATTTTTTTCCGACGATAACTCCAATACTACCATTCTAAAAATTATAATTCTTTCGTATTCCTCTTCTTTACATCCAGATGAAGAGGTGATTAGATTTTGGTTACAACTGTTCCGCCGGAAGTACCTTTATTTGAAGTTTTTAACAGTTTTTCTTAAAAAAACGCAGTTAAATAGTATTTTTTCACATTTTTTTTTTATATATTAAAGGAAATGCTCTTCTCTATACGGTTTGATTATATATTTTCATTCATATTCAATAGATATAATGTTAAAGAATTATGAAGATATTAATTTTCAAAAATTAGTCAGCTTTGCTTTTTATCATGGAAACAGTGAGATATTCAAAAAATTCTAATTGACAGATGTCAGTGTCAAGTGCAAAACCAAAGATTGAAAGTGTAGGATCAGGATGTGGTATGGTGTTCCTCGCAAGTGACATGCAGTTGCAGCCTCGTCTTATGATTGGAACTTCCAATGCGGGGAGCACGAGGAAGGCCAAAGAGATGGAAGGATTGTATCGTAGAAGACTTGAGAGGGGAAGAACTGTGTGAAGAAGATGCGTTGGACAGGAATGAGTGGAACAGAAGAGTAAGAAACAGCGACCCCTAATAAAATAGGGAAAGCTGAACAAAAAAGAGGAAGTGTCAAGTGCATTTACACAGTGTATGTTCATTCATTATAATTTTATTGGATTTATACAATCTTTTCAAATAAACTTTTGGTAAGGAATTTGCAAAAAATAGTATGTGCTCGTGTTACAATTTTACGTGATATATAGAATCTTCTCCAAGGAAATTTTGGTATGGGATTTGTACAAAATACATCGAATTGACGGAAGCTGGCCACAACAGATTTTTTTTTCTTGCTTTTGTTAATGGAACCAAAAATTTTATATATTGTACAGATGTAGATAAAAATCAATAAGTGATGTTCATTTTTAAGATCATTTTTATTGTGTCAATTATTTCAGCATTTATTTATTTGTAGGATACCGCACCAACTTCTGGAGGTGTATCGCAACCTGGAACAAATAAAGTTGTTGAGACAGAATTGTTAGAACGGGTATTATTATCACGGAAGCACGATCCTACGGAAGCAATTCTCGCTGAAGGAATTTCAATTGAATGTAGAAGGAAAATACAACCCGCTGATTCATTAGTTCAGTTATCACCAGTTCTTCAACATGCGGTGCAACAGGCTGCTGAGACACCTCCACAATCTCCATCTTCGTCTCTTACTCATGTTTCTGTTCCTGTATCCCTTGTTTCTGTCTCTACTCCTGCTTCCAACTTAACTTCAATCCCTAAATCATCTTCTCCTGCTCCTATCCCTCCAGAAAAACCTGCGAGAAAATCTATTCCACAAAAAGTCTCTTCTGATGTAATAATCACGGTTAATAAACCTACTGATGAAATAGAGATCATACACAATGATTCATCAAGATCTAGCCCACTTCCAGGAAAACTTGTTGCAGAAAGCGGAATAGAATACACTTTTATTCCATTGAAAGGGCCTTTGGCAAAAGAAAATGATAATAAACCAACTCGCAATAAAAGCGTTTCACCTATTCCAAAAATTAATAATTCTATTTCCAAGACTAGTAACAATCCTATTAAAACAAGTAGTACGAAAGGTGAACCCCAATATATCCGTATTAAATTGAAACCTGATTATATGTATCCTGAGGAACCTACTTCTGAGACTTATACGAAACCAGTTTCTTTGGATTTAAGTAATGGGACAGCGGCACCAGCGATATGTAGAAGTCCTTTACAAAATAATACATCTACACCTTCACCATCTATCTCTAGAAAAAGTTCTTTTGCATCTTTATTTCGCGGTAAAGATTATGGAACAAGTCCGGAGTCACCCACAGTAAGTTCTTACAAAATAAAAATGTTTTAAAATTAATCTATGTTAAAAGGGTAGTCGGAATTTGGACAAGTGTGTAGTTGAGTCACGCAACAAGCGCTGAGGTATAAACAGCTTTCTATTGTAATAACGATAATTTCCTATTATTTATAAAATATGTTTCTTGTTATCTCAAATTTAATACATTTAATAGAGATCAAAACGCTCTAATGAATATTTTAAATAAATCGAAACGTTAGCGGTCTTTTGATTGTTTTGCTACACCTTTCTCCAAATCCCGACTACCCTTTCAACATCAATATTTTTGGACACGATCATATATATACTTAATTAATTTGTATTTATAGGTTCCGGCTACAGCAGCAAGAAGGAAATCTCGATCTCGTTCAAAAAGTAGCGATCGAGATCGATCATCAGATAATATGTGCGACAAGCAGTCCAAACACCGATCCGTGTTCACTTTATTTAAATCGAAAAAGACATACAGTAAGTCAAAACAGTCTTTAACAGAAACATCACCAGGACGGCATACTGCTACAAGTCTTCATAGTCTTGAATTCACATTTGACCGACCTCCGCCTCCACCTACCAAAAAATATTATGAAATTCCACTTGATGCAGATACAATAATAATTCCGTTACATTCTCCGGGAACTGAACCGCCACCGTTACCATTATTTGCGGACGATACTGAACCAACCGAGCCATCAATGGAAAGTAATGTCACTGAAACGGTTGCTCCAGTAACCAATTACAGCCACAGGCAGAGCAGCACTAGCAGTGAAAACGTTGTGTTCACCACAAATTTAGGTAGTGATAATGAAATATTCACAACGAAACTGCCAAAACGTAAACATGAACGTGAACGCAGCAAAGAAAATCAAGAAAAAAATATTACTAGTGCAACAAATATTGTAGAATTAGCTCAATCGCCATCGGGATTACCAGTACAAAACAGAATCATTGTAGAACAAACCGTTGTAGAAATAGTTGAAGAAGAAAGATATATGAAAACAAATGAACAAATTGAAGAAACTATGACTGTGACTATGACAGAACAACAGTCAATGGAAAAGAAATTAACACAGATGGAAGAAAAACGAACTGAAGAAAAAATAAAAGAAACTGAAAAAATTAATTCATCACAGGTAGATAAAGTAAAAGTAGAACTTGATGAAGAAAAAAATATTAACAAACGTGCAGATGTGAGTGAACGAGGTGGAGAAGATAATCATTCATCAGAATCAGATAGTGAAGCTTTACATCAAGTAGCAAGTAAACGTAGTGTTGAAATAGAAGATGAATCAAGTAATGAACATGAAAGGAAAGGGTTAGTCTTACAACAAGATTCGTTTGAAGATGAACTACCATATATACCAACGACATTGCCTTTGGAGAGGTCGGTAGCTGTTCCCATAGTGCCAGTCAAACAACGAGCCGCATTCGAAATCCGCACGTGTCCCATCGAGCGGCCGCGTTCTACTACACCTATCAATCCTAGTTGTTTGGAGGACTATTGTGAAGATAATATTACTACAACGGCGGTTATAGAAAAACTACGAATTTCGCTGCCTCGGGAGGATTCAATAACAGGCGCAGGCTCAAGTTTTTCCTCAGCACCCAGTCGAGGGAAGTCACCTCGTCGATGGACTGAGTTTGTACCTAGACAGCAGCATCCGGTTCGCCCGCAGCAGGAGCCAGCACCTCCGTTACCACCTCGTGGTGCTCCTAGAGATTGGATCAATTTTGAAGAGATTCCAGAACGTCGAAAGCCACCTAAACGTATCCAGACTATTCCGTCTCGTGGTACATTACATGCAACTACATCTTCCGGCGCAGAAGAACAGAATGTGATATACAGTTACGTAAATCCAGAAGATTGTAAGTGTGAATGCCATGAGACGGGTACGCGGGCTAATTCAATAACGGCAACAACCCCTGGAGGTACAGTTGTACTCGAACGACACGAAGAAGACGAATTACCTCTATTACTTTCGGCTGAACGACGTAGTGATTCCTCTCCCGAGTCTCAAGGCGCAGCTCCCCTCCCGCCCGCCAAGAGGTCTGCTGCCCGCGCCAAACCCACAAATGCCTTTCCCCATGTCGCGACAACTTCGTCATAACACTAGGCCTATTTAAAACGTCGCGATATATCGAACTACCATTTTCGCCCTTCGCTCTCTTTTTTTAATACCGTGTAAACGAAATTCTCACTGACACTAGGATTCATCTCACTCGCTCTATATTTTATTCAAGTTTTAAGGAAATAAAAATTTTATAATATTTATTGTATTATAAACTTTAAATGAAAAATTGAAAGTGCAGATATTTTTTATAAGTATTGCTTGTTTTTACGGTCTAATCCAGAAAGTTATTTTGCTTTTAAATATTAGGAAGAATATTTAAATTTTATTATTGATGTATTTAAATAAACTTTTATGTTACTAAATTTTAAAACGATTGTTAACAGTACTTAAATAGTGTAAAATATTTCGTCAAAAACTTGAATTTTGAAGAAAGGCGGTCCAAAATGCTGAGTGATATGAGGGTGTTCAGTAGAATGCTCGTAACATGTCATTTTCTAGTGTGTGCCGCGTTGTATTTGCCTAATTAAGTGGACTTGATCGGTACACCAGTATATATACACTGTATCATCTCATGTTCATACGTCGAGCACACCCGACTACGATTTCAGACACTTTCATGTCTCATTCGAACACTCGACACAACATAGACATACACTCGTACACGTATATTATGCGTGCCGGTGCAACAGCAATTTGTTGGTGTTATTGCATTTTAATCTTTTCAGGTTTAGCGTTCACTGTGAACTATGCGTGCCAAACGCGTTCATCTACCCGTGTAGAAATTTCAAATGTTGTAAGTATATTTTTTACCAAATTTTTTTTGGCAGAGCATTTTTCCAAGTACGTAATTTTATTCTTCAACAATTTCGATGTATCAATCATATTGACTTATCAGTAAAGTCGACATTGTTCATGTTATAGTGTCTAATTTAAAATGTTATAAATAAATAGTTTTAACACAGAAAAAGAATGGAAAATGAATTTCTTAAGGTTGGCCGAAACCACTTTTAACACAGAAAAAGAAAGGAAAATGAATTTCTTAAGGTTGGTCGAAACGGAGTCCAAGATTTCAATTTAAAAAAAATCCCAATACTTCTATTATACAGGGTGATTCATAACGAAGGTATGACCGGCTACTTTTCGTTACAGAGACAGCCATTTCAAAGTGCATCTCATCGGGCACATTTTTATTAATAACTGTTGTACTAGTTGCACAAAAAATTTGAGACTTGGTGTGAGGATACTGCTTATTTAGGTGCATATTTATACCTTCTTTTGTATCTGCAACTCACTCAGACAGATTTCATTTGGGAAACTCATGAACGTTTTTTTTTTATCTATTAACATTTTTATCTCCCGCTACCCTTGGTAAGGGAGGAATAGGGATCGTGCTAAAAATCACATATGGAGATTTTAGTAAATGACCACGTTTTAAGGTCCCTAGAATCCAATTTTAACATTTTCACGATGATGTCTGTATGTGTATGGATTTTGTCTTCGCTCTAACTCAAATACTATCATTCAGAAAATTCTGAAACCTTGTATTTCTATCCTATTCTAATATGAAAAGAAGCCATTAGATTTTGGTGTAAATCGGATAACCGGAAATGGCACTTTGCCTGAAGCTCATAATGGTTTTTCTTTAAAAAATACCATTAAATGCCATTCTTTCGCATTTTATGTCTTATGAAAATTAAATATTATTGAATTTTCTACAGGAATACATTAATACTTTTTCTATATATTTTACAGATAAATTTAAAAATATTTTTTTTATTAGTCGCGAAGCCTAAGATAAACACAATTCCTTTGTTACACAGTTCATATTTCAAATGAATGTAACTGACAGTAAATGTCACTGTCAAAAAACTAATCACTTCAAATGAATAATAGTGACATTTTAAAAAGAAAATAATAAATAAAGCAACAGTTTTCTGCAATGGAACAGTTTGCAGCGTAGGTATGTATTTAAATTAATAAAAATTAAATAGCGGGAGGTTTTGTGTTGGCCACATCAGATTTTTACTTATAAAATAATACATCATCGACCTTTAAACTAATAGACGCAGCGTACGAGCAAAACGCTTGTCCCGCCATAACGGTGCAGACACAGTAGGTCTGTTCGTTTGTATTACACTAACTTGTACAAAATGTACCGAGAATACGTCACAGTGTAGTTTAGTGCAACGTAGTACAGACTTGTTTTCGAAATTCAAACGAACACTACTTAGACAAGTTAGTGCAGATTGTAGGTTAACTAGCAACGCCAGTTATGAATATAATGTATGATTTTTCCATTTAGTTAAAATTTATTGCAATTCTTTCAATATGAAAAATCCATTAATGCTTAATTTTTGTACTAAATGTGAATTACATATATCTATATTGATTTCAATAGTTTTCAGTTAAATTAAAACTTTTTTTTAATAAATATATTGTATGCAGTGATATATTACTTATTTTTATATTTTATTTCTTTGGTATTCTTAAAACACATTTCCTTTGATTCATTTTTAGATTATAGAATAAAATTTTGTAGATTAATGAAAAAATTATAGTTATAAGTATACACGACAACTTATGTGACAAATTGTGACATCGTTGTAAACACTGCGCACTGCACTAAGTGTACTAGCTCGGGAGGTAGTACAGTTAAGACAAGTTAGTGCAACATGCAGGACTACAAACGAACACAGTGCAGACAACTTCGAACACACAAACGAACATATTTTTCAAAAAATTACAAGTTAGTGCAGCTAGAACCATACAAACGAACAGACCTAACATCTCTATCCTTGAACAGTACGGAAATTAAGAAAACGCGGCAAAATAAAAATTTGATTTGTCCCTAACTTGTTATACTTGGTGCATAATCGCTAAGAGTATATATTTATTTTTTTTGTGCATAGTTACTTTCATTATATATTTTTAATACAATATATTATATACAGTAAATTTTTTTAAAGAAGTCCGATCAAGGTCATCTTCGAATCGTATGAAATAAGATTTTGACAAATTCAGCAGCGTCGTTTACTTAGTTTTTATGGGAGTACATAACACACTGTTATTTTGTAATTACATAAATATAATATTAAAAATACATGTAAAGGGTTATAATTGTAACTGTACCATTATTATAGAAATGTCTTAAATTACACACCTGATTAACTGAATGAATATTTTGAAGAGGTCCTCCATTCGCTTCTTCACGTTGAAAATAATCATGCAAATTAATTAGCATTTCCTGAGATTGCTTTCTCAGTGTTCTTCCCTTTTTGCTCATACTGGTACCAGAAATAAACTTGATTACAACGAACGAAAAATACAAATCGAAATATGTTATAAATCAAATTCTGACACTGACAGAAAACAATGAACGCACGGCTATGGATCAAGTAATTATTTATGAAATAATAAATGAACTTACGTGAAACTTATGATACAGCAACAGTATTAAGAACAACGAGCATTATTATAAAATAGCATGTCGTAACTTTGTCTAAACAATATAAATTTTTGAAAGACAAACGTTTTATATTCATCCCTTTCGCGCGCGCGTGTTGTCTAGCAACTATGAGAGAGATAAATATATGCCAACTTGTAAATTCGTTCATCATACGGATGTCCTTGATCGGACTTCTTTAAAAAATTTTACTGTACACGTATTATATTATAGGGAACAAGTAATAATTAATAAGAACTTACATTTGAAATGACACAGCTAAACGGCGTACGTACTGCTGACTGCACAAAATACACCGTTTCCCCATTATTTTGTCGCATATGCACCTCACAACACATATTCGTATATGTTGACAGAAATAATTGTAAATGTTCTCCAAAAAAGTAAAATAATACACAAACAGTCACGAAACGTCAAATAGATTTTGACAACTATTTAGTGATAGAGAGCGATGTATAGAGGTTTACATATGGCTGAAAAAGATGTACAATGAGTACGAACGCATGCGCAGTATACTTTAACTGAGAACTTCCGTATTGTCGAAGGACAGAATATATATTTCTATCTTTTTATGTTGGAGCATTATTCTAACAATAAAACAATAGGAAACACTTGGTCCATTAGTTTAAAGGTTGATGTAATACATGCAATGCGAAAATATACCAAAAAGTCGATTCATAATTAGTATGACGTATCATGTGGTGGTGACTAATTTGCTGACCAGCAAAAAAGTTACTGACTGGCTATTTTAAATTTACGGGTTGTATTTATATTTAGTAATCTAACTTAGAGTAACATATGTCATATTTTGGTAACGTATCAATCTTGTGCTCTCCTTCAGAGAGGTACTTTACTCTAGTGAATTATCACAAAATTTTGCTGACTGGTTATTTATCTAAAAATAATAAATGTCACCCTATGGTAACGTATCAATCTTGTGCTCTCCTTCAGAGAGGTACTTTACTCTAGTGAATTATCACAAAATTTTGCTGACTGGCTATTTAGAATGAATCTATTTGCTTCAAAATTAGTAATTCATCTAAAAATAATATACGTCACCCTATGGTAATGTATCAGTCTTGTACTCTCCTTCAGATAATTAACTAGAGTAAAGTATCACTCTGAAGGAGGGCACAAGATTGACAAGTTACCAAAAGATGACATATGTTACTCTGAGTTAGATTACTAAATATAAATACAACCCGTAAATTTAAAATAGCCAGTTGCTGGTCAGCAAATTAGTCACCACCGTATCATGTCCTAAGCAATTTGATTTGTTGCCTGATTTTAAAATCGAGACTCGCGCGTCTTTTATGTCCGCCCACAGTGAAATAATGAACAAACACCGCCATAGTTACAATATTATCAAACTGTTTTAATGATTTATAATTTAATAGGAAAAAATACATTTTATTTATGGTTAATAATAATTTTGTCAAGAATATCACGCATAAGTTTATATATAAAAATATTTCAGCTATCGAAACATGAAAAATTACAACTAAAAATTTGTCGTACATTGGTCAGGACATGCTACGTTGTACGCCAAATTCTGAACTTTAAAAATCCATTTCTTGCTTATTACGTACAATTTTTAAGTCCCGTTTTGCACTAAAATTCTTAGTTCATCCTTACAGAAAAATAAAAAGAAAAAAAAAGGTACAGAACCCCATTACCCTGTATTTTAATTTCAAATGAAGTCAGACAGTACGGAATATGCGCTTGATTTTTTAAGTATATAAATGTTAGATAATTTATTAAAGGCAATAAAATGAAAAGTTGAAATTGTAACTACTTTTTTTTTATTAACAAATTAGTATACATTAAAAATAATAAATCTAAAAGTTAACTTGTGGTCTGTAATGTTTCTGGAATTTATTCGCTTTAAAAGAAAGTTTGCTTGCCCATTTACTTTGAATTTTATGCATGTATCTGATATCTCTTGCTCTCTTAACTGCCTGTTCATGTTGAGTTTCTGTCCATCCAAGTGCTCTATATGTGGCTAAAACTCGGTGTAATGTTTTTCCTGATTTCGGTACAGCAACAATTGATGCATTTGGATTTAATTTTTGTTTATAATATCGTGCAAGAGAACGGTGGCCAATAACAGTTCCAGAAGGTAAAACTAGCTGATAATCTGTGCCATCAATAACATTCAAGTTTATTTCTTCGTCAACATCCATGTCCACTTTTTCAGTATCAGGGTATGAAGAACTATAGTCGTAAAATTCTGCGTATTCAACAAGAACAGCTCCTTCATGTAACATCTTGCAATGGCCCTTATCCCGCATATGACCTTGAGCAGCTTCTGCGGAATGAAATGCTTTTCCAGAGTCATTACACCATAGGCACATATATCCCTGGTAAACTTTTTCTCCTAAATAATTAACCACACCTTGTACATCAACACAGTATTCTGTGTCTGGAATGAAAAACGAGTGAGCTTGGGACATATGACGTAAATTGCGAACCAAACTCCGACTTTTGTGTGGACAGAATAAGCAAACGTGATTTATAGTAGGATTATCAAAATCTTCATCCCATTCATCTGAATCAACTTCTTCGCTTTCGCTGTCCGTCTCATCATCCTTTACTATAGTCTCATTTATTTTCTTTTCTAGTTCTGACCTCTCATTATTTGTATTTGAAAGTTTATCGTGAATATCTGATTCCAATTTAAAGATTTCATTATCCTTGTGCTTTTTGGAATTTAAGTGATTTGTATATGAATTTTCGTTATTGAAAGTTTTGCGACATGAGTCGCAATATTTGGATTTATCTTTAGCTGATTCTTCATTTTCATTTCTTTGCGCAATAACTTTGGTAACGAATTCTTCAGCAGACACCGGTGGTAATTCCGCAACTTTACGTTTCAGATTATACCGATGCCAATCACTTTTGTAATGTTGTCTTTGAGAATCACCTTCTTTAAAGGCAACTCTACAAGTTATGCACGTGTACAACAAATCTGACATTTTTTATTACTGACATTGACAGGCAAAAACGTTTTTGATGCGTTTTTGTTTCTGTCATGCGTTTAGTGATTTTAGCAATTACCCTAACAAAAATTCCCTACATTTAATATTTTATTATTATAATAATTGAATATTATTATTTATTTAAAGAAATTAGTTTTAGATATATGATTTGTATATGAAAAATAATGGATAATTATTTATAATGTTATTATAGCCAACCAAAAATAGTAATAGGAATTTGTCAGTGGCGACTCTAGTGTTTCATTTGTTTACTAGGGAAAAGCCATTTTACTTTTACATCATTCTAGTAAATTTCGTCATTTCCTATCTGTGAGAAACGTGTGTAAGACTTGATTTTAATAGGCAAGGTTTCTAAACTAGTTAATCGTCGGATAATTGTGTCATTTTAAATTGTTTTAATTCATTTTTTCGTATTTGTGTGTACATATTTTGCCAAGACGCGAAATTCATTTGTTCGCATTAGCACTTGACATTATAAAATGTGAGATTCTTAAGTGATATTTTATATTTTTGGATGTAATAATTTTGATTTTTTACAGATATCTGTATTCTGCACCTTTCCATTGACATTAAGATTTCATCATTTTTTGTTTTATCGCGTTTTCGTCCACAGGGGCGTTACCATTTTATATGACTTTAGCAAGATATAAAGGTAATTTAAAGATTATTATTATTGATTACTTTTATATATTATTGTGATAGTTTTTCGATCTTATAATTTTTTATTTTTTTTTTTTCATGTGCATATTGCTTTCATATTGACAAGTATGGTAGCCATACGCTTGACTTGCGTGTCAGTGTCTTCAGAAAAATCATTAGTGTATAAAATTTTAGAAAAGTGGTTACTAATATTAAACTTATAGAATGAATTTTATCACTAAAATGTAGTGTTTTTAAAATTAAATATATATATTTTTATAAATAATACAAATAACATATTGATAAATTCATTTGTGATACGTGTTATTTAATGAATGCAAATGAATTAATAACAGAAAATTACTGAAAATATCGGAATTAAAAAACGTGCGGAGTAGTGGTTTGCGCTTATTGACTTTGGTACTAGAGCATTGCGACGACTCGTTTCCGTGAGTGTGGCCCGAGTGAGCGACGAATCCGCACATTCGAGTAAAGTGCATGCGTCATTTCATTGCCGTTCTGCAGTCAAAACCGGGCTACTATCTGTTAAAATCGAACATAAAGGCCTTCATTACAAATACTGCATATTCTTTAAACATATGGTGCTCGAAAAAGATCCAGGTGAATTTATCAATATCATAATTTCTTCTTAAAACTATTTATTTTAATCAACGATTGCAGTGATTGAAATTTTGTTTTATTTCATCACGTTGACAGATTCTTTTAAAATGTTCAAATATGTTATAACACCGTTTAAATTCAAAAGTCCAAATTCATGTATTTCGACGAAATTAAAATAAACTGCTCTGGGGATTCCCATTCATACATCACAGCACAAAATTGATAAAACCTTTTTAAAATTTTCACCTTCTAAACAAATTTTCTGGTAACATATGTATAGCTTGGTATGTGATGGTATTTGTCGTGTGTCTGCAGAAACATCTACGTCCAGAGAGCTGTCTGGTAGTGATCACCGGAAGGTTTGTCTGTCGCCGTCTTTTGGCGCATATACGACGTGTATGACTTCATTGAAGTGCCGCAAACCTGTCACTTATAGGTACGGTACATATTGCTATTTACATAAAAGAAAATTTATTAAAATTCATATTTCAAAATAATGTTAGTGAAATTTAAGATTATTTTATGAATTGTCAGTTGAAATATTTGGAATTTTGCAGGACAACAAAATTTCCATCCAACAGGCATCGGAAACTTCAACCATTTAGAGAAACGTGACTGGCCGAGGAAGACGCAGTTGATTACCGTATCGCTGTTTCAGCATCGTTCTTCTGATTCAATCATCATCGCTACCGTTCCCAAGTTTTGCTACCACCAGAAACATTCGTACGCTAGCACAAACACCGACACTTCCTTTTTGACAACGCGCATCATCTACGCGACTTCATCATGGGCAGCGTGAACGTAAATAGGAACGTCAGTGATGCGTTCTATCGCTACAAGATGCCTCGCATCCTTGCCAAGGTCGAGGGCAAAGGAAACGGTATAAAAACTGTCATCGTCAACATGATGGAAGTGGCTAAAGCCATTGGTCGTCCTCCAACGTACCCAACAAAGTACTTCGGTTGCGAGCTTGGTGCACAAACTCAATTTGATTTTAAGAACGATCGTTACATCGTCAATGGTTCACATGATGCTACTAAGCTCCAAGACCTGCTGGACGGGTTCATTCGCAAATTTGTGTTATGCCCAGAATGTGATAATCCAGAGACTGATCTGCTGGTCAGTACGAAGAAAGGTACCATTTCCCAAGGTTGTAAAGCATGTGGATTCCATGGACCATTGGAATTTAATCACAAACTCAACACATTCATTTTAAAAAATCCTCCAAATTTGAATCCAGCAGTACAAGGTTCCTCACTTACTGAAGGTAAACGGGCAAAACGTAGTAAAAAAGGTAATGAACAGGCAAACAGCAATGGAGATGGACCAGCCGAAGGCGGAGATGCTGAGCATGGAGATACTGTTGAAGTACCCTCACCTGTTGTTTCTAAAACAAAAGCGAAAGCTGATGAAGATGACGATGCGAATTGGTCAGCCGATGTGTCTGAGGATGCTGTGCGCGCTCGCATGCAAGACTTGACAGATGGTGCCAAAAACATGACTTTCAACGATGATCTGGAGAAGAGTGAGAAAGAACGAATGGATATGTTTTACACATTAGTGAAAACACGTCGAGATGCGGGCCAATTGGACACTGTGGCCCAACAAAAGGAAATCTTAGCAGAAGCTGAGCGGCTTGAAATTAAACAGAAAGCAACTTTAGTTCTTGCTGAATTACTCTTCGATCAGAACATCTGCGTGCAGGCCAAGAAGCACCGCTTATTGTTATTACGTTTCACTTTAAACGACAAGAAGGCTCAGCGTTACCTGATGGGTGGTATTGAACAAATCGTTGCGTTACATCGTGATGCATTGATGGCTAAAGTCCCTGGATTGTTGAAGCTCTTGTACGACATTGACATCCTCTCCGAACAGGCTGTGATCGAGTGGGCAGACAAGGTGAGTAAGAAGTATGTGCCTCGAGAGGTGAGTCAAGAAATTCACAAGCAAGCTGAGCCATTCGTCAAGTGGTTACAAGAAGCGGACACTGAAGAATCAGACAGTGATGAGGAAGACGCGAATGGAGATTCGGATGATGAGGTGCAGATTGAGTATGATGACCGCGCTAAGGTAACCTCGTTGAAAGACACGGCCAAGGCACCGCAGCCAACTCCAGCAGCTACTAAGATTCAGGAGGATCTTGACGATGGGACAGATGACGTTGACATTGACGGAATCTAATACGCCATGTATTTTACATCATACATATACACAATATTTACATGATATATACCAAGAAATAAAACACGTTTGCCTATAAATATGAATTTTGTGTAATGTTTTATTGCTTCAAACATTGTATTATTAATTATTGTATTCAATATTTCTTTCATTAACCATTATTCGTAGGGACATTTTTGGAAATAATATATTTGTTATGCATTAAACAATGGTATTAAATTTGAATCTTGTTTTCATATGAATTTTTATTTACTATTGTATTTTTAACAGAAACAAGTGTAAAGTGATTGTTCACCATATTTATTTCTTTTTACTTATATTTAGGTGACGGAAATATTGCAAATCTGCTTGCAACAGTGTATTTGGTAATACATTTTATGGTTTTTCTAAGCTGGATAATTAGAAATTCATTTTATGGTGTTTAGTAAGTTCAAAATTACGTTTAAAAACATTTACTGCATTATTTGTAAAGAAAATTTAAAAGATTTTTAAATATTTTCATAAAATTTACCGATACCGAGGAAATAATAAACATGCTATATAATACGCAGTTCTGCTGTAAAACAGGTGTCGAAAAATTCATAGGAATATTGTAAAATAAAGCAGTTATGATTCCTGTTGATCAGTAAGTATTAAAATTATTTTTATCCTTGTAGCCCCCGGTTTTATAAATGGCAGAATAAATTTACTTGATTGTAAATTTACTCTTAACAAATTCGAATCAATTTTATTCACTTTTAACGTTACTGTCAAAAATGCGACTGTTATTTGAAGGGATAAATTTCATTTACTTTGGAAGTAAATTTATCTGCCGTTCATAAAACTGGTCATAAATAATAAACTTGCTATTATACGCAGTTATACCACAGACCCATTACATATATTGGGTCTGTGGTTATACACGCGACGAAAAATTCATAGGAATTTGATAGCATATAGTTATTGTAAAGTAAAGCAGTTATGATTCCTGTTGATTAGTAAATATTAAAATTATATTTATCCTTGTAAATAAAATAAAACTTCTTCCTACAATGAATTTACAACCTTTAAATTTCAATAAAGTCCGTATCCCATGATACAACGTACTCGTTAACCGTTAACAACTTTTTAGCGGCAATTAGTTTTATACTTTTTTACGATATCGGCAATTTTCTTGGAGAAAATTGTTTGAGAAATTTCCAAAAGTAACTAACATCAGATGACTGCGCAGGCGTCATTTCATACTTGTTTGATAAAAATTCGATTTTGTGTATTTTTGAGCAGTGGCAGATCCAGCCAATTTTCTTGGAGGATGCATTAGGATTATGTAGGGATGTAAGAAAATAAAACGTAGAAATAAATTTTACTAAAAATATCATTCGCCATTGAATTTTTTAATAATAGAACATATGATTGTTTTTATACTCTTGGATAGTAAATTTCATATAGTTTTCAAATTTCAATAAATATATAGAGATGCTCTACCAATTATTTGAAAACCGAAAGTAATAATATTCTTCGAAAATTATGTGGGCATTTAATTAAAAGTCTGGTTATAGGCGTTTAACATGGAAAATCAAATTTTCCTTGCGCAAAAATTACTCACTAATTTTAAATCACTGAACAGATTTAATTTTTCACGTTCGAATTAGAAATTGTATAAATATTGCTCATTTGTAGTGATAGCCATGGAATTGAAAGTTCAGTTTTCAAATAAAAGTTCCATACAATTCAATTTTGCACCTAAATCCCTATGCAGATATTTTTAAAATCTAACACTTATTTTTTTACCTCCCGCTACCCTAGGTAAGGGAGGTATAGGGATCGTGCTAAAAATAGCATATAGAGATTTTATATAATAAGCACGTTTTGATGTCCCCAGAATCCGATTTTAACATTTTTACAATGATGTCTGTAGGTATGTATGTGTGTGTGTCTGTGTGTGTGTGTGTGTGTGTGTGTGTGTGTGTGTGTGTGTGTGTCTGTGTGTGTGGATCATGTGGACACGATTACTCAAATACTATCTATCAGAAAAATTTGAAATTTTGTATACCCATTCTATACTAATATGGGAAGAGCTCATTAGTTTTTAGTGTATATCGGATAACCGGAAGTATCATTTATACAAGCTTTTAACAGTTTTTCTTGTAAAAAATTCATTGAATATAATTTTTTAGCAACTTTTACTAATTAAAATGGAATATAATGGTTTAATCTTCAATTCTACGATAATAACATTTAGTAAATAACTCTAAATAACTTTAAATATGAATATATAATATAATTTATTTCCATGTATCACCTATCCTATGCGTCAAACAAAATCATAATGACAGGTTTGACATATTTAAACAAATGTCACTGACAGGCAGCAATTATGTTAAAATTAATAATGAAACTGTGTTAATGAGAATATAATAGTAAAATATTTTATTAAGGTTTGTAAAAATAATATATTTTCCATCATACATAAATGTTAGATGAACAGGATGATCTGATTTAAATTTGCTAATTGCTATTTTTGCAGCACTATAAATTAATATTAATTTACAACTACACATTTACGAAATGGATCATGTACGGCGAAGAATTTACGAAGGTTGCGTTTTAGAGCACCTAGAAGATGATGCTGATTTTTATAAGAATGTACGTGTGTGACTATTTTTCCTTAAAGCCTATTAAAATATGATCCAAAACTTCTCAAATTTGGTATTTAAAACTCATATATAATTTGAAACAACATATTAGATTTTAACCATATATGATAAATCGGATGTAGTACTTAATTTGGAGCTCTAACAAATTTTTGAGGAAAAACAATAAAACAATCCAAAATTTCGTATTACAGACTTTTCTATTTATTGGACAACAAATTAGATTTTATTTACAAACGCTTAACCGGTAATGATACTTTACTTAAAGCTCACTGCTATTTTAAACATGGAATTGGCGGGAGGTCATGTGTTGGCCACATCAGATTTTTTTACATTTATATTAAATTTCTGACGGTTCAAATGATATGAATTTCTTCGTAATTTTGTTTCACTTCCATGGCTATTACCACGACCAATTAACAAAAATGTTTCAAATAAAAGTTGTAGATAATTAATTAATTAGGTGCAGAATGTGAATATTTACTACTTTTATTTAAAACATTTTTCTTTAAAAGTAATTGGTAACTTTTGCGCCAGGAAAAACTGATTCTTATGTTAAACGCGCTCTAGCCCAAAGTACTCATAATTGGAGAATCCGGTATTAAAAGTGATAGATTACTTAAAACTATCTCGTGTTTGGGTTCTTCTTTTAAATAATGAGTTCTTGTTATGTTCTTATAGTTTACCAAAGAATGAAAGAAGAAAAGAATAATAAAATTTAAGGCCAAATATAAAACAAGTATTTGTGCAAATCATTTTGAGAAAAATGAATTTTTCGTTATACAACTGATAAAAATTATAATAATTAACATTGTTTCATGTGGATTTGGTTTTATAATGGGGTCCTACACCATTTTTCTTTTATTTTTTTTCTGTAAGAACAGGATATAATAAGAATTTTAGTGCAAACGAGACTTAAAAATTTTACGTAATAAGCGAGATATGAATTTTTAAAGTTTAAGAATTTGGTGCGTGACGTAGTAGGTACTGACCAGTGATCGACAAACAATGGGACAAACTATTAGTTATAGAGAACAATTTTTATCATGTTTGCATAGCTGAAATGTTTTTATTTAAAAACTTATACATTATATTCAAGAAGAAATTTTTATTAAGTATAAATAACATAAATAAGAAGCATTTTTTTCCTAATGAATTATAGAACTTTGAAACAGTTTGACAATATTGTTACACAAAGTATGACGACGGATGACGCTAGTGTTTGCCTGTTTTAAAGTTTCAATATTAATTTAATTAATATTATTATTAATTTAATTAATATTACAAATTGATTTAATTATAAATACATTATTATTGTTAATATTACTAGATGTTATAATTAAATAAATTCATCAAACACAAAATTGTTAAATGTTTTGTTAGGTTATAGAACATGACATTTCATAATCTTTTAAAGGTGACCATTGCAGACGCGTATCTCCTTTTTAAAATCAGGCGACCAATCAAATTCTTAGTACCTAACACGTCATACCCAATTAGTAATCAGCTTCAAACGCTTGTAGTTTGTGACCTAGTCAATATTTAAAGAAAATTTTTTTACTAATACTCATTAATTTATGTATATTTTCATCTTCTTATGTAAGATAGTTAAATAATGACTATGGTATTGTACTCTTACTTCAGAAGCACAATAAAAAATTGTAACTGTCAGTGCAGTCATTCAAATGATCGGCGGCAACCGTTCAAAGATAGGATGCTGCTCCCTATGTTGAGCTTGTTCCCATTAAAATGTAACCATAGTACGTTAGTATATGTTTTCTATGATAAATATTAAATGTTGTACGCCTACGGGTACAAAAGCTGTGAAGTAGTTATCTGCAAGTAATAATATCAGACGGCTTATAATAAATAACCTCGAACAGTCATCTACCGTGAACCAAACTATATACACCTGAAAATTATTTTTTAGACGACCATTGTGATACGTATTCGCGATGGATTTGGAAGCTTTGAGATTGGTATTCGGTGTGATTTAAATAGTAATTTGTGCATTCAATGCCGATATTAATACTTTATTTCACGTAAGAAAATAGCAGATAGCTCATAGGAGCCGACTGTTTTTACGTGCATTAAATAAATCATTTAAATTCGTGAAACCAAACTTTGCTAATAATAAAAATATTTTTATCTGCAAAATATACGAGCCCTGAATATTAAAAATTATATCAAAACATGGTTAAATATCACGTATGGGCTATCAAGCCAATCAAGCGGTTTACTAGTGGACTTTAACTGCTCATATCTTTCTAGATATAGAAGATATCGTTCTGATTTTTTCAGATTATGATTTATTTTTGTTTTGAGAATGTTTATGTAATAAAAATTTCATATTTGTTTCTAAATTGATAAGAAAAATAATAAAAACTAACATTCGAACACGTTTATTTTGGATTTTGCAGCACAAAATATCCTCAGCGAGAAACTTTTCGTCCTTACGTGATACTGTGATAGACCCCAATATATAGCGACAAAGTTGTAATAAATGAATTAAAAAAGTTTTTTTATTAATTTTTTTTCCAAAATACTCAACCGGTTTCGAAAAAAACGAACACAAAAAGTAAGTACATCGTAACGCGCGCGACTTGACGCGTAGAGTATGCGTTTCTTGTTCATTAAGGAGGTATCCTTTGAGGAAGGAATAATATGGAGAGAGCATAAACTTGTATTATGGGTGAGGGGAATGTAACATGGTGTGAACGGACCAAAGACAAAGAAAGATATATACTAGACCACTAGACCGAGCTTCCATCATGGCGGCAATGTCCAGCTTTGTGCCGAATTGAATAAATATCGAGACGCTAATTCTAGTGTAAATTCTACAACATAATGAAAAAAAGTAACTATGCAGTAACTTAAATTACGTATTTTACATCATTTCTTCATTTCAAAATAATAAAGCTCAGTCGCCCAATAAAAAGTACGAACAATATTTAATTTTCATTATTTTTACAATAATTATAATAAATATTTTCTTCAGTTGTAGTGAATTTTATTTATTTATGTTGGCAGCCCAGCAATCTGTCATTTCTGTTAGTGAGAGTTTTTCAATTTTATTTATTTGGTTAGTATTTGTTTACAAAGCTTGTTTCGCTATTTGTTTTATGTACAAATATATTTTATTATTGAATTTGATTGTTTTCAGGCTTTACGGTATACATATGTCTATATTTTGTTATTTATATTATATATAATATATATATATATATATATATATATATATATATATATATATATATATATATATATATATATATATTAGCGTCTCGTTATGGCGCCCATCGATTCTATTTGGAATTTGATTTAAAAAAGTTTGATTTATGAGACGCCCCTAGGCAATTGCCTAGGTTTGCCTGTGTGTAAATCCGGCTATGTACACAACCCTTGTTATCACCCGTGCGCCGAGTTACATATATTTTAGGTTATTTACATACTTAATGTTGGTAACGGTTTTTTACACGTCTCATAACCTACAACTCTAGAACAGCTCTAATTACATATATATATATATATATATATATATATATATATATATATATATATATATATATATATATATATATATATATATATCATCATTTCCAAGTATCCAAATGATTGTCTGTTTTCAAACATGTTCGTGAAACCAGTTTCTTTATCATATGCAAAAAAATGTAGAAAATCGGCAAAGTTGCAGAAAATCTATGACAAGTTGCGCGTATCTGCTTACGTGTGATACCCCCTTAATTCTGCGCTGCCAGTAATTCGCACAGCAGCCACCAAACGCTCCCATTACAGCAAGGCTTTAGAAATTATTTTTTATTTAAAGAAAAAATTATAATTCTTATCACAGATTTAATAAAAAATTATATGGATTTTTGTAGTTAAAATTATTTCGATGTGACGTTATCGCTTAATGCTTAGTGTACTTACCAAAAATTCTGGATTCCGAGTTCGATCCTGCTAGAGCTCCTGATGTTTGTGTCTTTATGATCACATCCTTGGACATTAGCCATTTTTTTTCTATTTTTCGGCTTCTACCGGTTTCAGCACCACATGTGCCTTCTAAAGGAACACATTGCTTACATTAAACAGTATGTAATTAAATTAAAATATAATGTGGTAATTAAATCTTAAGCTATGAAATAAAGGTAAATTAAATTATTGCTCCATTATACTCTACTTGGTTCCATTTAAAACTTTGACGTTTCCGTACTACGGAAAAAGGATCAAAATACTTCCCATTCCAGTTTATTTTTTTTACGGCGTGGGCAGACACGTGGCTCAGGTCACCTTAATATTATGTTTGGAATCAGCTATTTTTGTGTGCGCTTATCAATGTGATAAGAACAATGTTTTAAACAAATTAAATTGTGAAGTCCTATTTTATTCTTTGCAATTATTTTTTCTCGTTTTAATTTTTTTTTCTAAACTTATTGAAATATTGTTGAATGATTGTCATTATTTCTGAGCAACAAAGTTTAAACAATAATTTCACATTTTGTATATAAAATATAAAAAAAGAATATTTTGAAGTAAGTACCTATTAGTTAGTAAAAAGAGCAACAAAATTGTGAAGTGACAAGCGCGTACAAATCAATTGTTTTATAGGTACATTTCAAAGTCCCAAATTGCACGGAAACCTAACTTTGGTACACGCTACAGGCTGTTCGGATTGGAACCTCCGAATGGAAGATTTATTTTTCCAGTGTAGACGCTGTTATGAAAAATGTTTTAATCTTTATAGTATGCTTGAGCATATAAACGATGTGTCTTTAATATAAAGATTTAAAGGTGAAAACAAAAGGCATAAATATATGCAGTAATACTTAAAATTTATGATAATTTTTTTTTTAAGTTGTATTAGACAAGATGATCTATATGAACAACGCCGGGAAACAATTTTAAATACAGCATTTCAACAACCTTCCGAATCATTTCGGAGTTGGTTAAATTATTACAACATTTAAAAATTTATGGTTACATTTTAATGGGAGCAGGCGGGCAGAGCTCAACGCAGGTATAGGAAAAATGAAAAGGCAGAAGACTTACATCATCGCCCTGAAAAAAAAAAACATAAAATGAAATATAACTTATAGAAAATATTTATTTTTAAATCCAGACGAAAAAATATATTAGTATTAAGAAACGTATATGTTAACGAAATTTACAAATATTTCTCAGTCAATCTCTATTCCTTTTACGAAATATAAAATTATTTGAAATAATTGTAGTTAATTTTTATACCATACGTTGGCATGACAATGTTTACATTAAATTTTATATCGATCGATCCTGTCACTATTGTCACGTATTACGTGTTTGTTTTAAAGAAACCAAAAACATAATAAAAAATCTGTTGTGTACACAAGACCTCTCGCCATTTCCATATTAGTTCATATAAGTATTGTACATATTTAACATTTCTGGTACACACAAAAACACATATCTTCTTTATATATTTTTATATTTTTTAATTCATTCTATTCATTCTTATTCTTCTAATGTTCGAGATTCTTCCAATTCATTAATGAGATTGGCAGTATTTCTGAAGGGTATATGTAATATAATATGTATCTATAATTATAAATATTTAAATAATAATAAAATATGAAATTTTAAATGTACTTCCCAGAAAAAGTATACAGTAATGTCAATGTCTCTGGTTTTTTGACACACAGTTATCTGTCAGTTACAAACATTTTAATTTTTCCACTTGTTTTCCATGGGCTGCAAGATTCATTTACAACATATTATTTTATTTATTTACATTCCTCTATCCTCTATCTGTAACTCTATAGAGTACATAATAAAAATTTTAAATATATCGGATAGAGATTTTTATATTTAATATTTGTAATAACATAAATGCAAAAATTCCATCGAAAACCACATTTTTTCCAGCTTTTGAAGATAATTACTGTAAAAATAGCTGGTAACAGGACGTTTATTTACTCATGTATAAACTGCCACTTGAACTGTCCTTAAGTAGTTTTTTGTACAAATCTGTCGTTTATTACTACTACGAAAAAACCGTCCTTGTGAGACAGTATTCCTATAATACCAATGTATTTTCGGTCTATTTTGGTTTCATATACCTAAGCTCACGGATGGTAAACTTTTTTAAAAATTTGCATTTACTTTTTGACAGGTAAAATTATTAGATATTGAAGAATTTAAATTATTTTTTTAATGTATCGTCTCTCAAGCGCATTTGTTATTTTCTTAAGCGAAACGAAGTAAAGAAATAGACACGTCCGGAACTATGCAAAATAGAAGAAAATCCGAACGCGGGACCGTTGTTGTACACAGTCTACTTAAGAGCATGTAATAACAAAGAAACCGGGCTGAGTTTTCCAAGTAGTGTATAGTGTAAGTTTTGTGCATTATGTAATGTTAATGTTGAAGTGTATTTGGAGAAATAGTTTTAATCACCCCTTATGGGGATTTAATTTTTTCCTCACACTAAAACAGGTATGGGATTCATGCTAAAAATCACATATCTAGATTTTAATGAGCAAGCAAGTTTTAAATTCGATTTTAACATTTTTACGATGATGTCTGTATGTGTGTGTACAGTGTGCGCAGCGATTGATGAGCTTAGGGGAATCGGGAAGGGGGGAGCGCTGACTTCAAAATCCATGGGCGCCATGAGTAAAATTTTCTATGGGTTGAGTACGTATTCAGAATGTATAGGTAAAAATAATTTCAATCAAAATTACTGGTTTACTGGTTTTATAAAAGGTATTTAATATTAACAATTAAATAAATAAAAATCAAAATCACAATTAAATTTTTTTATTACAATAATCAATATAGTTAACAATGATGACAATAATTTGTGTGATAGTTATTTTTATTATTGCAATCAGATTTAGTCTATTGTACGTGAAAATTGTTGTAATCAAATAAAACTACACTGTTATTAACTGTAAAACTTTTCATTGTTGTATCAAATTTAATCTTTTGTATTTGATAAATATTTATTTGTTCTAATCAAATAAAACTACACTGTAATAAACTGTAAAAGTAATAGATGTGAGAAAGAATATGAGAAATACCTGGAAATCAAAATTCTCAATTTTGTTGGTTACATCGGGTCTGGGCCTTTTCTTTCCCGGAGAATTTAATTTTGATTCTGTATTGATAGCTCATCTCTCGCTGCGCGCACTGTATGTGTCTGGATGTTGGAGGGACGGTTTCTCAAATTCTATACGACTACAGACCAATTTAACTAATTCTTAACCAATTCCACTAATTCTCAGGTAATTCCATTAATTCCCTGGTAATTCCACTAATTTTCAATTCCGCTAATTCCTAGGTAATTCCCAAGTAATTCCGGTAATTCCCAGATAATTCCATTAATTCCTAGGTAATTCCAGTAATTCTCAAGTAATTCCGGTAATTCCCAAGTAATTCTGGTAATTCCTAGGTAATTCCAGTAATTCCTAAGTAATTCCGGTAATTCCTAGGTAATTCCAGTAATTCCCAAGTAATTCCGGTAATTCCTAAGTAATTCCGCTAATTCCTAGGTAATTCCGGTAATTCCTAGGTAATTCCTGTAATTCCCAAGTAATTCCGGTAATTCCTAAGTAATTCCGCTAATTCCTAGGTAATTCCTAAGTAATCCCGCTAATTCCTAGGTAATTCCAGTAATTCCCAAGTAATTCCGGTAATTCCCAGATAATTCCAGTAATTCCCATATAATTCCGGTAATTCCAGTAATTCCCAAGTAATTCTGATAATTCTATTAATTCCAGCAATTCCCAGGTAATTTTACTAATTCTCTGGTAATTCTGGCAATTCCCCGGTAATTCAGCTAATTTTATTTATTTATTTAACCAAGACCACCAGGTTAGGTAATTCTAGTAATTCCCAAGTAATTCCGATAATTTCGCTAATTTCTAGGTAATTTTACTAATTCCCAAGTAAGACCAAAAATTCCCAAGTACTAATTTTCCCCACTAATTTCGAAGTAATTCCGGTAATTCCACTAATTTCTATTAAATTCTTAGAACTTTTGTTAATTCCCGAAGTAATTTTCCGTTACAGAAAACTTTAATACTTTTCTTCTTAGTAATTTCAAAATTATGTAAAATAAGATCAACTCCATTTTTGCGTCACTTACAATATGCTCTTCTATTAAACATATATATAGTTTATTGTTAAAGTATATTATGTGAAAGTAATTATTCAAATTTTAGTGAATTCCCGTAAAATTCTTGTTATTTCCTGGGTAATTCCTTCAATTCCTAGTGAATTCCTTCAATTCCTAGTGAATTCCTTTAATTCCTATGCAATTCCTCAAATTCCATCTTAATTCCTCTAATTTCATAGATATAAATTTCTCTAATTGCTAGCTAATTAATACCAATTCCTACTGTACAACTAATTTCTACGTGGTAGACCCGTGAAACGATGATTAAAAAGTTGTATAGAAGTTCAATGAGGACATTTTGAAATTTTTTAATAATTTATAATTAACTGTTTTTCATTGTTACGGCATTACTGCCACTATGATTCTATTTTAAGGTTAAAAATATTAGTTGTATGTCACAGAAATAAAATTTTAAAATCGCTTATAGCATTTTTGGATATGTGCATATGATTTTTTTTTTCATTTTTTGAGATGCATTACCCACATTTAAATTTTTGAACATTCTGTATAGTCAAAATCTAATTTGTTGTTTCAAATAATTATATACGAGTTTTAAATATCATATTTGAGAAGTTTTGGATCGCATTTTCATACATTTATTTTTTCAAGAATATTTGTTTAGTATTTAGTAAATTTGCTAGCTAAGTAAAGTACCACTTCCGTTTTATCAATTTTAGAAACAATCTAATAAATTGTTCCTATTAATGCAAAAGTCTTAAATACCAAATTTGGAAATTTTTAGATTATATCAATATATTTTTCACAAATTTTTGTGAAAAATATATTTCTGTTTAGAGCTTCAAGTGAAAGTATCACTTCCGGTTTATTAATTTTAGCCAAAATCTACTATGTTGTTCCCCTTGATATGAAAGTTTAAAGTTTTGTATTATATTTTAATATAGATTTTCATTAAAAACTGTTATGGGCTTCAAGTGAAGTACCACTTCTTGTTATCCAATTTTACCCAAAATTTAATCAACTTTTTATATTAATGGAGAAAGCTTAAATACGGAAAATAGAAGGTTTTGGAAGTATGACATGAGTTATTGTGGAAGAAAAAATCGTCACACGCGCACATTGTAAAAATAGAAAAATCTGATGTGGCCAACACAAAACCTCCCGCTATTTAATTTTTATTAATTTAAATACATACTTACGTATTTACTAACGCTGCAAACGGTTCCATTGCATAAAACTATTGCTTTATTTACTATTTTCTTTTTAAAATGTCACTATTATTAATTTGAAGTGATTAGTTTTTTGACAGTGACATTTAATGTCAGTTACATTCATTTGAAATATGAACTGTGGAACAAAGAAATTGTGTTTATCTTAGGCTTCGGGACTTGTAAAAAAAAATTTTTTTAATTTATCTGTAAAATATATAGAAAAAGTATTAATGTATTCCTGTAGAAAATTCAATAATCTTTAATTTTCATAACGACAAAATGCGAAAAAATGGCATTTAATGGTATTTTTTGAAGAAAAACCATTATGAGCTTCAGGTAAAGTGCCATTTCCGGTTATCCGATTTACACCAAAATCTAATGGCTTCTTTTCTTATTAGAATAGGATAGAAATACAAGATTTCAGAATTTTCTGAATGATAGTATTTGAGTTAGAGTGAAGACAAAATCCCTACACATACACACACACACACACACATACATACACACACACATACAGACATCATCGTGAAAATGTTAAATTTGGATTCTAGGGACCTTAAAACGTGATCATTTACTAAAATCTTGATAAGTGATTTTTAGCACGATCCCTATACCTCCCTTACCAAGGGTAGCGGGAGGTAAAAAGTGTTGTGAGGATCCTAATTTGTGCTTATTCACTGAAATTCCACTATCGGGAGGTAAAAATTCAAAAACAGTTTTATATGCATAAATTCGCAGTCTACAGGTTTTGCCGTAAAATAAATAGGAGAGCATGAAATTGCGTAAAACTAAAATCCTATATTTAAACCCTTAACCGCCACCATCCAGTATATGTTTTTATTGATATTGTTTAGTTCAAAATAAAATTATAAATAACAAATATTTATTGGATTCTTTTGTATCTTTTGTCCTATCCCAGTTTCCAGAAGTTTATTATCAGTACAGCTAGTTTCATGTTGCTCCTTAAATTAAACTTATTATCAAACTGTACTTGTAAAATGATTATCAAAAAACCTACCATATTTGATCATAAAATTACAAAATTTCAGAAGAAAGATCAATAAATTCCCAATCATTTGTAATTCTGAATCTTTCTCTTTATGGCCAGTTGCTCCAACGTAACTTTTAAGTATTAAACGCGCCTTAAATTGACAATATGTCATATGAATTATGAATTATAATATGTATATTGCTGTCAAAATTTCGTTATGCATTTTTTTTATTTAAGTCTAGCTTAAAATTTAAGCCTTGTTGATGCAAATGGACATTAAAGAAATGTTTTTTTTTTAAGTCTAGTTTACACGAAATATTAAATTTTGTAAAATTTAATTGAAATGTACGACCCCCATTGCATTCTGCAGTTAAAATCTATACTACATGCCTGGTAATTTTTATAAAATATTACTATTTTTTTTGCTTCAAAAACTTCAGAGTTTAAATAATGGTAACACTGAAGAACGGGACACTCAAAATAACTTTTTTATTTATAATTATTTTTTAATTTTCTTTATATATTTGTAAACTAGGCTTACGGGTCCACAAATCATGGTATTTGGTTGGATGGTAGCTCTTCCGGTTTAACCGGAAATTACATTAACCGATATTTCAAATGGGACATTCTATTTTTATATATATGGAATCCACATAAAATTACGAATTCAACGATATACTTTTATTGAAAAAATAAATTACAAAACGTAAGAGAAATTATTTAATAAGAAATGAAAAGCAGGACTACGCTTTTGTGCGAGATCTTAGAAAAAAAACGAAATGGTAAATATTTTTGAATTATTTATTTACTAAATATTATTAAATAATTAATTGTAATAATATACTGTATAAACGGCGATTATTATAAATCTTTCTCATATTAGCATATGACGACACTCAGATGCAAGAGTTCAAGCTGTATCACATTTATATTTTTTCTCTTTTGTAATATGTAGTATTTTTTCTTCAATTTGTTAGTGCTTTCTAATAATTTTAATAACCCACCAATATATCAATAATTTAATTATATGTCTATTACATGTTAATGACTTTAAATTTCAATGTGAAAAAATTGATAAATGTAAATAGTTGGCTAGAAATTGGTGAATTTAATGTTTAAACATGAACATTACATATATCTGGAGTTGTTCAGCGAACAAAATTGCTGTTTAAGGTATGAAATATTTGAAGATAAAATTATGCTATCTCTATGCTCTGGCTATTTACTTTTTGAATTATATTAATGGCAAATAAAAATAAACAAAGGAAAACACAAAAATTAAAATGATGCCGGTATTACAATGCCAATGAATTTAGAAGTGATATTTTTTTTTATATATTGGCGAGAGGTATTTTACTTGCCACAACAGATTTATTTTTCTGTTTGGCGTTTTGGTGAAAATATAGGAACTAAGAGTAAGTATATGAAAGAAAAATAAAAAGACAACAGTATAAAATCGAGAGAGCTTTAATTCATCATCATTGTTATAATATACACAGGTGCACAAGACACAGTAATGGATATCTATTCACACACTGATTGAGTATTTATATTATTTTCCATCTGAAACAGTGAACACCAACAGGCTGGGTTTGACACTGCCATTGTGAATCATTATTTACAATAGTGTCTCGAATACATGAACATACTAATATAGTACAGCGGGCGCGCGGGCGACATTGCACATAGACCTGCTAGTGCCGTGCGCGCGCCCCAGGATACCTCATTCGGGTGTGAGAGCCGAGGCCCTCGCTGCTACCACGATGCTGTCACTACGTAAGGCAATCAAGAGGTTTACGATAGACACACTCACACTCGCCTGTCATACAAATACGGGGATGATCTACAGCGCAGGCAGACACCCTGCTGCTGTGCTACTCGTGTGCGTTTGCTCTACAGACATATCATGTAGGTACCACACCACCCATCAGAGAACGCACACGATGCTTCCTAACACTTAGCGCCTGCGCTAAAGAGCCTAATGAGATATAAGCGTCATATAAGTCATAGTAAAAACACAAACCACTATACTCTAATCCTGTATGCATATGTCCATTAGCAAATCAGAAGAACAAAAATACTTTTCACATCGAGATTATTATTTTTTTGTTTCATTTTTAGATATGTTTGTAGCTATATTACGATAAGAAAACTCAAGTCTCAAATGAAATATGTCTATAGAACATAGCTGTGTATCAGGAGATGAAACAAAAGAGAAAACAAGAAGTGTTTAGTTTCAAATGATCTGATTGGATTGTTTGTACATATGCTATTTAATTTAATAATAAACAATATATAAGTTAAATTACATAGGTGCCAGCACCTCGTAACAAAACAAAACGTAAATATATCACGGATCAACTACATGTGATAACGGTTAACGTGTCCGGGAACATCCTGGTCGGGAATAGAAGCTACACTAGGACAGGGGTATAAGACAGAGACAAAGGACACTGGACATCGACTGACATGACACGGGGATGGCAAGACAAGGAGCGACGTCCCCGGAGGCAAGACTAACAACGTACATCTCTCGTATACGTATATATATAATATAATAATAACTCTTCTTAATACAGTAAAATGCTGCTTCATCACACATCAGAAATAAAGAGAACAGACCGGCAAACCAAACATACCCTTGTGACTAGGTACGAGATAGTAAGGTAGGTAGTATTATACACTCTCTTTGTTATACAATATAAAACAACAAAATACATAACACTGTTGATGATAGATACTGCGTACTGGCGTACGTTCCACAGCCTCAGCGAGCCCGAGCGGGCGCGGCGGCGGCGGCGAGGCCTCTCTGACGTCGAACGTTAGAGAAAACGGCCGAGTCTCACTTACTGGCGGACTTTCCACCATAGCTGCATCTTTTCGTGCAACTTCCTGCAGAGTCCCAGGAACCTCCGTCACATCCCTGCAGCCCCTTCCTCGCTGCCCTCCGTGTCTCCTTCGGTTTCGCCTTCTTCTAACGTAACCTGCTCAACCAAACATAATGCGTTAGTCTCATTTGTCATACAACTATTGTGTGTGTACTATATTACCTGGAAGCGAATCTTATCCGGCCTACGGTCTTCAGACGCCGATACCGCGGCGGAGGACAATTCGACAGGATCCTCGGCCTCGCCAGATGAGTCGCCTGGTGGACTGGGCGGGATCATGCTTTGGTACCAATCCCGGTTTTCCTCCAACGTATCGAGGATATCTTGCGCGTCTGGATGCACCAGATCCGCCCACGTCTCCCATAAGGGGTGCACGATGTAATCAATGAAACCGACCTGCGACTTCTCTATCGTTGCAGAGAGCCGGTCGCACATGGGACTGATGTCCATATTTTGCTCACGTTCGCGATCTCCCTGCTGGAAAAATTCCTCCATAAGTAGATCCACCCAGCGCCGGTAGAGCGCGAGGGGCTTCGTCGGGTTACTGAGATCTGCACAGTGCACCAGGTTTTCCAGCACTTGGATACGGTCCGTGTAATTATCCAGCAGCAGCACGCCCGAGCCAGCAACCTTCTTGGTCTCCACCATGGTTTTGAGGTCGGCCAGCAGGCTCATGTGCTTTGACATATCGGTGGAGAGCACCATATCGATAACCATCTTGCGGAGGGTCTGGCGCTGCTTTTTGCTCGTGTTGCAGAACATATCGCAGCCATCGTTCTGAAGCAACTTGAAGGCCACAGCCAGGTGATGATTTTCCAGCACACTCTCGTCGTTGTACATGAGCGCGAGTTCGGACGAGGAGTTGATAAGGAACTGGTTGGTGAGGCCTGGGTGATCCACGTCGTGGATGGTAGCTGCGAAAAGCGCGGCGGTGATTTCGAGCGGCGTGAAAACGGATTCGAGCGCGGGCGTGTTGAGTAGCACATGCGTGCTCTGCGTTACATCGGCCGCATGCAGCGAGTTGTGGAACGGGTTGTCCTTGACGTAGTGATCCTCCAGGGTCATCATGAAGGTGATGAAGGTTTTTGGCGGGATGAGCAAAGCCTTAAGCAGGTCGCGGCTCTGGAAGGCGGTGTAGGCCACGCACGTAAGCGGCCGGTTGTTGGACATATCGCCTATCCGGAAGATGTCGATGCCCCAGCGGTCGATTTCGCCCAGCATCTCGCCCAGCTCGCGTTCGTGCGGGGTTTCCACGCCGTGCAGCGGCAGCTTCTCGCCTGTGAAAGAGTTGGTGTGGCACAGGGGCCGCCGGTTGATGCCGGAGATCTGCGACATGGTGCTGCTGGCTCCAGTTCGTGCGCGCTCCTTCTTCTTGCCCACGCCGGGCCTAGCTGGCTCCACTCCATCGTCTATCCGCAGAGACGGAATGTCTAATTCCTGGGTCTTATCTATAAATAATACAAATAGTTAGCGACAGTTTCAAACACATAAACAATCGATCGACGTACCTAAGAATGTAGAACAAATGTACTCGGAGATTTGGTTGCCAGATTTGCTTGACTCGGAGAAATGAGACAGTTCCTTGTTCAGCATCCGTTTGAACTGTAATCAAATAAAAAAAAATAATTAAAATTTGTTACTCATCGTCATTACATTACAAAATGCATAAAAGATAGAAGTAATAACAACTAATGAATTATGGTTAGATATTCTAATCATTAATATTTAAATTACAATTGTAAAGGGGAACGACCACCAGTAATAATCATAATGTCGCATCACGACACCAAATATGTCAACCTCTGCAATAAACTTCTTAGTTCGCAAACGTGGGAGGTTGAGTTACCATTTCTAGCATCTGCGAATTCCATTTTTAACCATACTTCTTGTAATCAAAGCGATTCTTCGAAATGAAGAAAGTAGATGTAATATATTTCATAATGTCCTTGAATTTCACATATAAATTTTGCACACGGCGATGTTCAAATATTTTAACAATAACCATTATAACAACTCCCAGATTACACTTGTTACTAGGTGACAGTAACGTGATAATCTTATCATTTAAATAAAATAATAAAATATTTGGTTCGTTTCCGCCAGGTACCCACCCGGGCAAATCGATAATGCTCTCCGAATGAGTTTTCGTTTCTCATGATAATGTAATCACATTCGTGGTCAAGGTTAGGTCACGACCTAGTGGTTTCACGACAACCACGAGTGAATATATCGTCATTGTAACATTGTATATGTCTGTGACGAAACACACGGAAAGAGATTGTAAAGTTTTTGAGACGTTAGCAAGAGGAATTAACTTTTGGAGATAAAAACAAGTGTAGGACTTCCTCATGCAACTAATAATTATATAATTGCTTGGAACTCTTGGTAGTTTTGCGCATAAAGAAACACGCAATGATTAATTTATAAGAACGTGGGCGGAGTTTACAAAAACAGAGCTGATGTTCGATATTGCGTTTTTAATAATAAAAGTATTGTTTTATTCATCGCAAATATTTTTTTTTCAAAGTTAAAGAGCACAAATATTGATATTTATATTTTTTAAATAAAAGATAAATTTCATTAGGTACTAGTTCCTTCTTATATCTAATGCCAAGAAAATTTTGAAAATATTTTCTATTTTCTATTCGCTAGTGAAATAGAGCAATATGACGTCTAGCGGCGAAAATATGAACTAGTGCATGGTAGTAAGTCCTAGCCGAGGTAGCGGCGAACGCATCGTTTCTGTCACTTATTTAACAAATAAATCAAGAGTGGAGTGAAATTTGTAGGCTATACTTCATTGTACGTAAGAAAATAGTAGATTGCTCTTAAGAGCCGACCGTTTTTATATGCATTAAATAAATAATTTAAATTTGTGAAACCAAGCTTTGTCAATAATAAATATATTTATCTGTAAAAATGTCAAAATCTGAAATTGCTACAAAATATGGTTAAACATCACTTAATTCTGTAGATTTTATTTGACAATTGACAGGTGATATTTGTTTCGTTTTTGTTAAATAGGTTTATATTCTGACCAATCAAAGGATAGAATTTATATGTCCCTAACTAAACCAACTCTATTCTTACGTGTAATAAAGTATAATAACAAAATCTAAAACTTCAACCACGTTTTTGTTGCGTTTGACCTAAGTACGTCATTAGCACGCAGAAATCCAGAAATAATTAATTTCCATAATTTCCCGAAAACAAGAAACTAAATTCTATAGAAAAATTTATTAGAGAAATTTACCAATTTGAAATAGTTGGTAGACGAAAGTTATGCATTCATCTTTTAAAAATGGGAAATGAATCGAGTAAAAATATGCGTGCTCCTTGCAAGCAAGATTATATTTTGTCGGGTATAACTATAAGATAATAATTACTTAGTGTCTTTATTAAAATACTTCGTAATGAAATCTAAACTTGTAGATCTGCCTGCACAAAGATGACAATAAAATAATAATACTTATCTCTCCATTAATCTACCAAAGACTGTAATAATGCAGTACTATGTAGATTCAAGAAAACAAAGACTCGAATAATGTAAATTCAAAATTCGAGAGAATGCTGAACATAATTTTTATATGAAACGGACTAGTTTGCAAAATTCAAAATGTTATTCATACTAGAAACATTATTTTTATTTAATATTAACTATAATATTAATATTACTTTGTATTTCAAACGCCGCAGTGTATGAGAATACAGTTACGGGAAACGAAGCATCTACCTTAAACCGGCCATATTGTTACGTCACGCGCTAAGCTCCTCCTCTTCCTCACTCGCGAATAGTCTAATGTCAACTGATAATAATTTTAGACGTAATTTTCAGATTAATAAGAAAACCGAAACGGTGAGATGAATAAGGTATAAATAACATTACAAACTTAACGAGATTAAAAACGAGATGTGAAAAGTTGTAATTAGTTTTTAATTAGGTACTGATCCTGTTCTATTTTTATTACCATGGAGAGGTATTTCAGTTTAAAGAAATCTTAATTAATTAATTTACTGGTATATCTATTTGATATTAATTCCAATCAAATGTAATAATGTCGATGATTAATTACCATGTCGGCTGTCAACTATTAAATGATAATCCAGTATTTAACCGACAGTAATGGATTTACTACTGACTTAAAATGAAATCAATGATGTTCCACATTAAGTATATTTTTTTTCTACTAGTATTTTATATCTAACATATTTTTTGTCGTTACTGTCTAAAAAAAATTAATTTGTGAGAAATGTTATGTTACCCGGATTACAATCAAGCAAAGCAAGTTGTTTCATATAGTAAGTATTGAAAACAATAGTAAAAGCTTCCTATGAGGAGTGTGCTCCATAAAAGCGCTTTTATTATAAAAGCGCGCCCGTATTACAGGCCCAAATGTTTTTTTCAACCCAGCGCAGTTGACTTTCATTGTTTTACAATTTTATTAAATTTTTGCCCGGTTGCACCGCTGAGTTTAAATTTTAAATATACCTTGACAATATCGTATCGAAACGAAACGTCAAATGAGTAATTGACTATTACTGTCAAAATTTTGATTTGCTTTTTTTTGTTGAAGCCTACCTTAAAATTTAAATGTCAGAACGCAACTCGTTATTTTTTAAATAAATGTATTTTAATTGAATTTTGAATTAATCAAATTTTTCGTAATAGACATATTTTTCAAATTTATTAAATTATAATATTCATTTCTATTGCATTGATATTGGCTTAAATATTTGTAAAATTTGATACAGAAAATATCAGTGATTGCTCAGCTATTAGTTTATATTTAATAAATGTGATTACTTTGCATTAATTAATTTAAAAAAAAAAAAAATGAAGGAACTTTAAAAAAACCCGGGTAGGTTTATAATGAGTTTTGTTAAGTGTGTTTTTGGATTGGGGAAAATAAGACCAGGCCTGTTTATAAGGGCTGAGGGACATTTCATTTAAAACGGGTTAATGTTATTACAATTAGCTGTTAAGGTCCTAAGTATTTGCACATTCATAGCTAAATTTACCAAAATCATAAATATATAATTTTTCTAAATTTTGATAATTTTGAGCGGCCGTTAAGACAATCTTTGCTGAGATGTGGATATCCAAATCATCAGTTAAGGTAAAGGCAAGAAGTTGAGACATGTTATAATATGTATTATATTTTATATGAAGGGCCTGGTTACTGCAAAGTGATAAAATTGGGCGCCCCCTAAAATCGCCGTAGGCTAGTCAGCCAGTCAGCATATCCGGCACTATGTATATGTATTCGATAACTACTAATAATCAAAAATGAAAAGAATGTATAAGTAATGTGTAACTCATTTTTAATCTCATTATCACATCCAGGCTGTTAAAGCGTAACATCTTGAATATGGTATATGACAAATACCACTTTAATAATACATTATTTATTTAGCCTAAAAAGTGCGATTTTACTAACTGAAGACACTTTTATGGATGATCCTTCGGCGTGTCCTGATAAGCTTCGTTTTCAGCAAAAAAATCCGAGTATGAAACATCTGTTGCCGACAATATATTGAAAAGTAGAGTAATTACCGAATGGGATAAGCCAACACACATTTTTTTTAAATGGTATTATTTGCAAATTCGTTAGACTAATATCTCTTAATAAATTACGGGTACAAGTAATAACATTTATCACTATTTTTTGCAAGTGTTGTATTAAGATTAAAATATTGTGCGACAACAGAAAAAAAGTTCAACGTTTATAGTTAAAACAAAATAATAAAATAATATTGCAGTTTGTTTACGATTAAGTAATAAATAAAAAGTAAAAAACCTTAAGATATCTAGTAGTAGTCCAATGACACGGATACGAAATCAATAAACTATTTCTACTACACACCTCCTCAAGTTTAACAGAAATCATCACGTCACTTAACACACTCTCCCAAGGAATGCTTTTTAGAAGAAGTTTTACTTTAGCACTTTCCACATCCACGGGGTAACTGTCAGTGGTAGAACGATTATCAGTTGAGAAAACCATGTTGTTTGTGTTTACAAGAGACTAGTGTCTATCTTTCACGCTCCTATTACCAATAGAAACTGACTTGCGAGCAGCGCGCGTCGAGTTAAATACCCAACGTGCGACATATCTTGGAAATGGACTGTGTTACGTCACAGCAGCTTCATGCTTACTGTATTGAGTGCCGAGCGTAAAAATAGTTCATTTCTCGGATGAATATGAATGAAAATACAGACATCCTATTGTTTTTCTTGCTAGAACGATATTAAGAATTATTAATATATAAAAATAGGTTAGGATATGCGTTAATAAATTATTTGCATATTTATTTATTGCTAATTTTCCATTTATAAAAATTTGATGCATCAACTGGCTACAGCCAGTATAATTACGACCTCTTGCTATTTATTTAAATAAATAACTACATAAATATTTATTAGTGCTGGCATCAAAGCCTGGTTGATATGGTGATAAATTGTTATTAAATTTGTTGACAATTTATTACCGTGACAAACAGGCTTTAAGTCTCTTTGCATTTATTTTGTTTTAAATTGTCATTATTAACTCCATAGCAACAACTGTAAGTAAAATTTTGTTCACAAGTGAATTAAATTTTTTTAAATCACTCACAATTTTTTTTTAACTCACTCTGCAACAAATAACGCATTTAAAATAACACCAGGCACGAAAATAACACTCATCACAGTATTTATTAAATATTATCAGCCATTTTCATTCTTTTTCACGACACAAATGATAGACAATAATGCTTTTTAAATAGATAACTTGACGTCTATCATTGACGATTGTCATGCACAGCCTACTGACTGATTAGTTTTTATTATTATTTCGTCAAAATTGAATAAAATATAGTATAAACCACATGAGCTAAGAATGTCTATTCACTCGAAGAATTTAACTCACGAGCCCTTATTATCAATTTTATATATATATAATTGTTTTATTCAGAAGATATATTACAAATTCATATTGTAATATTTTCTTCTTAAAAACTCGAACATTATTAATTTGAAATGTTTAGATTTTTTGATATTGATAATAACATTTATTTGTCAATTATATACAGTTGCAATACCTTAACTGTGTAACCAAAAAGCTGTGTTTAGCTTTAAATATGCCTGTTTTAAGTTTGTTAATTTTGGGCCAAACTCAATAAATCGAAGTTAAAATTGTACAATAAATTCAAATTCACAAATTTTTTGCCAACTATTTATCACACAAGCAGTCATATAATTAAAATGATATATT
This sequence comes from Ophonus ardosiacus, assembly GCA_943142095.1. Lineage (NCBI taxonomy): Eukaryota > Metazoa > Arthropoda > Insecta > Coleoptera > Carabidae > Ophonus > Ophonus ardosiacus. Next base: position 16,696,072 of record OW964823.1, read on the forward strand.
GGTGTGTTATTAAAATTACTAGAAAGCACTAAAAAATTTAAGGAAAAATAGTACATGCTCTATTTACAGCTTATTCAGCGGCTTAAAATTGACGCAAAAATTGACAAGTGTATTAAGCTCAATTTCTAGAACTTGGAAAAGTTCTTATAATTGAGAAATATAAAATAGGTTATATGCTGCGAGATTTAGGTATAAAAATACATCATATTAAAAATTTAGCTAAAAAATATATAAAAAGTACCAATGCATACACATGTGTAGAAAATTTATTAATCTTTAAATTTATAATAACATAAATCACGAAAAGTTGACACTTAAAAATTTTTTTAAAAGAAAAACTAATGTGTTCTTTTCATATTAGAACAGAGTAGAAATACAAGATTTAAGATTTACTGAATGATAGTAGTTGTATTCAAATTAGATGCGTACATCGTACACCTATAGATATCAATGCATATTAGAGGTTATATGCCACTTTTTCGCATTAGTATGAAAAAATATCATTTTGATATTCAAAGTATCAAATAAACTGCTAATTTATCGAAACGGAATTAGAACTAAAATTAATTTAATGCTAATTTTCTATTTATAGTGAGAGCGACTTGTGTATCGATTACGTTATTTACGTTGAAAATGAGTAATTTTTTAATCCCTTTTAACCTATTAGATGAATGAAAAATATGACATTTTGAGTTTTTTCTCATAATAGTAATTTTACGAACCTGTATGGATAATGTTAATTACCTTTTCCATTTATTTTGGACTACGATAAACTATTTTTATAACATTGTTAGTGCGTACAAATGGATTACTTCCTTTTCTCATTTGCATATTACAGAATGACAGAAATGTAATTGACAAGTTTAGCTTACATTAAGGCACATTATCTACAACTTTAAATAAAAGTTTTATTATATGTAAATTAATGAGTTACTCAATTTCTCTTCTCATGTTTTAGGTATGAACAAAAGTTAGTTTTGAATTTCACTACTAAATTTGGTTGGACTAGAATTTTTGAATACAAATTACATATTTGAATTTTGAATATTAATTCGAGATTAACAGCATTGAACTTCTTAATTATAATTACAAAAATTCTTTAGCTTTCTGGAAATATTTTATTTTAAATACAAATTTAAACCCAATGGCTGGTAGTGCGAGCTCGGTTTTAACTAAAACGCTGTTTTAAGAAATGTCAAATTTTATTATTTAATAACAAAAATAAATAATACCAAATTTATCAAAATATGATTTTTAATCAGAACATAGTTTGTATTTAAACAGTTATTTTTTAAAAAATCATTCTTTAAACATAAGGGTGATATTAAATATTGAAATTTGAATTTGACATTTCTAAAAACAGCGTTTTAGTTAAAACCGAGCTCGCACTACCAGCCAATAAGATTTTCTACTATTTTTTTTTCATGAAATGTTTAGCTGAATTGATAGTAATATGTAGTTCTAGAAATCTATAAAAAAAATCTGTTGTGGCCAGCACAAGACCTCTCGCCATTTCCATATTAGGCTATATAAGTATTGTGTTGCACTTTGCTATCGAACGGTCGTTTTATAACAAAATATTACAGAACTTTACCCAAATATTGTTTTTTATTGTATTTAACATGTCTTCTGCACACATATAATTGTAATTATATCTATTTTTCATTGTATGAGGAAGTTCCTAAATGTCACAGAGTCTTCCAATTCATTAACCAGATTGGCGGTATTTCTGATGTATGCATATTACCTATAATTTCAAATATTTAATTAATAAAACAATAAGAAAGATTAAATGTACTTCCCAGAAAAAACTAACAAAATGTCACTAAAACTGTTGATTTTTGACACTGAAATCTGTCATTTACAAATTATGTTATAAACATTTGAATTTGTCAACTGGTTTCCTTAGTATAGTTTCGCCTACTCGATTTGTTATATCCCGATATTCTATATATTTTAGCGTCTTTATCTCTAAATTTATAGAATATATAATAAAAAATTTAAATGTATCAGGTGTAGAATTTTGTTTTTCAAAATTAGTAATATCAAGAATTCTCAAAAATTAATATTTGGAATAATTTCTTTTAAAAACTACTACTTCCGGTTGTTCAATTGTTACCAAAACCTTTTCAGCTCTTCCCAGGAATGTCAGATTGAGGAATTCATAGTTAAACAGGTATTATGTCTTATAGTTTTTGAGGAATCGTCCGTCCAACATCCAGCCATACACACACACACACACACATACACACACACACACACAGACATAATTGTAAAAATGTTAAAATCGGATTCTAGTGACCTTGAAACGTGCTTATTCATTAAAATCTGGATATGTGATTTTTAGCATGATTCCAACACCTCTCTTAGCGAGAGGTAAAAAGTTAAAAATATTTTATGATGTTGATGTTAATCCCATTTTGTTCTCAAACAATGGAGTTCGTTAATAATTATTGGAACCAAATTAATTGATAAATATGTTTGAAATACATAACTTGAGTCAATGAGAACTTGTAGTCTGTCTTGATTGCCAATGGCACGATGTTTCGCCTGTCATTGAACATATATTTAATTTCCACATAATCTTTCGTTGTTTTGTTTTTCTGTATTCATTTTCTTGAAAATGGATTCCGGATTTCAAAAAGGCGATAGTGGACAGAGGTAAAGAGAGATAGCAATGGTGTGACGTACATTTAAGGCCATTAAAAACTCGAATATATTAAAAACTAATAATTTTTCTTAAACATTGATAGTCTATCATACAGTTTTATGGTCTCGTTTTAATATAAATGATCAATTTTCTAATTTGTTAACATGGCGAAGAACTTGCTAAGTATTAAAAATTTATAATTCATTTTCAAAATAATTGAAAGGGTTGATAGGGACTACAAGTCAATGCTTACTACGAGCGGTAATTATAGAAAATGGTTATGTAAAAACATCTGAAATATTCAGAATTTATTTCAAATAGGAAAAATGTGGAATAAGTAGGATTATTAGAATATAATTTTATTCTTATATTCAATTGTGCAATATGGAGTTAAAAAAATCAGTTTGTACTTTGCAAAAGTTTTATTAATTTGTCCTTAGCGTGAAAATAATTAATACATCATGTACCATTAATTATGAAAGGTTTATGAACTTCACTGATGAAAGACTCTTAAATCGGTTATGGAATTTTAACCATTGTATAATAATGGTTAGTGCGCCAGTTAATTTAGTGTGAAGGACAAAAATTCAAATTCCGTATCCAAAAATAACTTTCAATAAAATTACCAGTATATATATATCAGAGTTGTTTGTAATTGCAACACACTATAAACTGTAGATGCTTTACAGAGCTTGTGATTGACACAAATTTATATTCAAATGCAAGTAAAGCAATTCTAGGAATAAATCGAATTCTAATCCCTATTTCTTTTATACAGGGTGTTAAAAAATGGTTAAAATATACATAGATATAGGTGAAAATGTAAATCATGCAGTATGAAATAATACTAGATTGTGATTAGCACGTCCTTGAGTAGAATAACCAATATTTTTACCCTATAAATTTAATTCATTCAATAGGCTATTTCACGATATTTTGTTTAAATTTTTTTCTTGAAGTACATAAAAATGTAAGACCACAGGTGAAGGACTGAGTTAAAAATTCCTCCAAATAAGCGAGCTATTAAGGTCCGAATTTTAAATTAGCTTTGTGACGTAGTTATGTGGATACACCAGAAGTAAACAAACACTGGTTCACAAGCCACGAAAAAATGTTAAACAAATTACAAAATAATGTATATTTAAATTGTAATATTATAATTCATTATTAGACACATAAAATAAATTGTTATACTTAATTTATTTCACTTTTTTTTTCTCATTTTATAAAAACAAAGATATTAGAACGTCACCCGAACAGCAACCGAACAGATCCGAGTTAGGGAGGGGCTTCTCAAAGTTGCAGGTCATACTTGGATCCTATTTGCTCAAACACTCATGCAGATGTCCTGCATCATCAAAAGCAAAACACCCCGTGTCTTCTAGAAGGAATAATTTATGATAAAAGAAATATGGTTTTCCTTATTCTTTAACTATTATCGTTCATATTTTCAATAAACTTTTACTATTTTTGATTACTGTGGAATAGCCTATTAAAACATCCGTGACGTCATAGCTGTTGAGAAAATAGAAGTAATGAGAGCGAAATAGTTATAAAGAAAAAGACGGAAATAGTAAACAAAGCCGAGGAAAATGGCTGACGTCAGACGTTCACGATATGGTTTTATTTTAATACATATTACAGCTTTTTAAAAGTTATTTAAGTAGACTTTTGGTGCTTATGGTAATACAAAAGGTTATATTTTAATAAAATATAAATATTTTCTCTAAATTTGATCAAGGTCACATACTCCATTGTTACATGTTTGCTGTATGCGACAAAAGTATTGTATTGGAAAGCTAAAAAATCTCTTTTCAATGGTATAACTTTCTACTATAGCGCCCATAAAAGTAAAACTTTGACGTCATAAATCGATAACCAACATTGCAAAAAGTATGAATGTATAGAGCATACCTGTAGAAAATTAAATAATCTTTAATTGTTACAGTACCATATGTCACCAAAAAATGTTGTTTAAGAGTATTTTTTTAAGAAAACTGTTTACAGCTTTAAAAAATGCCACATCTGTTTATCTGATTAACAATGAAATTTAATAGCTTCTTTCCATAGAGGAAGACAATATTTAAATATATATATTTTTTTGAATAACAGCATTTGAGCTAGAGAAGTTTCCGGATCCAAATACTAACCTACCGACACCATCATGAATATAATAAAATAAGATCATAGGGATAAAAATTTCAGTATGTGATTTTTAGCACGATCCCTATACCTTTCTAAGTCAGTTGCGAGAATTAAAAAATGCAACATTTATGCTATACGCTTATATGTAGTGAGCCATTAATTTCTCCGTACAAACAGAAAAGCACGAAAATGACTTCCTAATTAGGCAATTATTGTCTAAGTTAATAGATTTTGTATTTCATATAGATATTAAGATTTTATTGTTCGTCTTGTTATTCTGGACTCGCTGTATATTTTGGGATCACATATATTAAATCTGCAATTAAGACAACTATATGTATATGCTATGAATAGTTTATTTTTCAAGTTGAAGATGTTAGTCAGGAATTTTTATGTTCTACCTACTAGCAAAAAGGATAATTAATTTATATCTTGTGCTTGCGACTAACTTAATTCTGGTATCAAATGACTCTACGTTGGTAGGCGTTTTGAAAAAGGTATTTTGAATTTGATATTTTCTCTTTGACTTGACTCATTTATAAATGAAGTGAGCTGTTGTTGAGAACTACCTTAACATGCTTGAAAATGTGCAATTTATTTGCTATTCATTGTTGTAGGTGGCATAACTTTTTTTATATTTTTCACACCAGTTCCTAAATTTGGTATTGACTGGTATATTTTTAGCTTTATGTAAATTAGATTCAAAAACTCAAATGCATTTGGTCTACCAAAGTTTTTAAAACAATCGATAGGTAATAGTTTTTTTTTAAACAAAACAAAATTCTATTTTATCAAGGAGCAAACTATTCTATTTTTTAAAGCAGATTTTATACAAAAGAAAGTAAGGAAAAGTTGTTCCTCGAGTTGTTCTATTTCAAGAATAGATCTTTCTGGTAACGTTAATTGCACAATTGAAGTTGTTTTTAACATAAACTGTCAAAGTATATAATGTATTTAATTTAAATAACAATTATTATTTATATACCCTTGCATATTATTTTGTCTATCCCTGCGGTTAAAGTGCTGCTCTTGATCCACTATTTTAAATATAGAAAAGTACACTTTAAAATTTGCCATAGAAAAGAAAATATTCATACATTAGCAGTATTTTCCGAGAGTACGTGTCTTTGTTAACGTATACGAATAATGAATCATGAATTCATGCGATACTTTTCAGCGTAATTTCACAATATAAAATAGCATTACTTGTTATTCTTTTTTTTGTATTTATCATGTGAGTAACATGGAAATGAGTTATTCAAAGGTTCATTAATATGTAATTTCTAAGTTTATTACAACACTGTTTTGCTTTTCGAGAAATATGGAACGCGACGCTTCGCTTATATCGTAAGACTAAATTCGTATTGAAGTCACAAATTCCGAAAAAAAAAAAACAATGAATGTTCTCAAAGCTTAGGTGACTTAAATCAAAAAAATTGGAAAAGTAGATCAAATATACTCGTACTGAATCGTTTCTGGCGAGAAGACGTAATGTTTACCCTTTTTCCAAACGTTCTGAGATTTATATTGCAATTTCCTAGCACTGTTCCGGATTTCTAGGAATATGTTCTACAAATAAGAATATTCTATCGACAGGTGTGAGATTTCAAATAAACAAAATTGTTTATAATCAAAATTAAACAGATTTCTTGAAAGTGGTTGCCAAATTTACGATGTAAACGAAAAGAAAGGAATTTGAAATTCTGTTTCATGTTACAAATAAAACTAAAGTTTATTTTCTGAAGGAAATCTTAAACTAGAAATAAAATGGATCGTAATCACTAATTACCTACATTGTCTTTGAACAAAGTTTCTGTTTTCTTTCACAAGTTGTATACATTGCGTTACAAAAGAATGAATGAAAATACCTGAGCGGCGGTATAAACCGCAAATATTTAAATGTTATTTTCATGTTTTTCAGCGAAATTGTTTACATTTCTAATCGTGCAATTAAAATATTAAAAGTTAAGTTTTTATAAATAAGACTTTTCATTGTTTAAAATAAAAGAATGTTTTTAATTTACGTCATTTAAAAATCATATACCGAAAACAGAAATTAGAATTCGCCCAGGGCTGGGACAGTACGAAAAAGATGTTTGAGTACAATATCACTTCCATGGTTACACATTTCTGTCAAAAAATGACAGCAATATAATAAATGACCATTTTAAAATGTAACATACAAAATTTGTAGTTATGTATTAGCAATACTAATTTCCAATAAATTAGCCTACACAAGATTAATAAAAAACTTTAATGTAGTACATCTTGACAAAATTTGGTTTACAAAAATTTAAAATATTAAGGTTCCACCACGATACTATTTGAATAACTGACCTCTTTCTTCAGTTTTGTACATTACGTTGTAACAAAATTAACTATGTAAACTATAAGATTGGTTGTGATTAAATAGTAATTTATGCTATACGAGAGGTCAATAGTATTACTACTTAAGAATACGTGTGGCACCCGAGAGAAGCGAGGGTTGGCAATTAAGTCCTAGACTGGTGAAAGATATTTACCTCGAATTGCATATCAGATTTTTTCCACTTCCGATGATTTATTTTTTTACCTTTTCATATTTATTGCCAGAAATGTCAAGGAATACCGTTGAATATTGATATATTGAAACGAAACAAAGGATCTTAGAATTCCATGAGAAATTTAAGAAGAAAAACGGTGTCATCTCTGTCACTTTTGACACGTCAATGGTAATTTTTAAATAAAAAAATCTGTTGTGGCCAGCACAAGACCTTCCGTCAATTCCATGTATTTTGTACAAATCCCATACCAAAAGGTCCTTGGAACAGATTCTATATAATATCATATAAAAACACATACTATTTTTTACAAATTCCATACCAAAAGTTCATTTGAAAAGGTTCTATAAATCCAATAAAATTATAACATAAACTACACTAAGTAATGTCCTTCCATCTTCTCTTTGGCCTTTCTCTGCGTGTCACTTGCGAGTAACACTATGACATACCAATTTTAGATCCTATACTTTTTTCCATATTTGGTTTTGCACTTTGCAACTTACATCTGTCAATTAAATTTTTTTGAATAATTATGTCAGTTGTTTCCATGATAAATAACAAAGCTAACTAATTTTTGAAAATTAATTTCTTTATAATGCTTTAAATTTACATCTATTGAATATGAAGGAAAATGTATAATCAAACTGTATAGAGAAGAGTATTTTCTTTAATATATATAATAACAAAATGTCAAAAAATAATATTTAACTCCGTTTTTTTAAGAAAAACTGTTAAAAACTTCAAATAAGGGTACTTCCGGTGGATCAATTATAACCAAAATCTAATCAACTCTTTATATGGATGTACAGAAGAGGAATACGAAAGAATTGTAATTTTTAGAATTGTAGTATTGGAGTTATCGTCGGAGAAAAATTTGTCATACACGGACACACACACACACGGACACACACACACACATACAGACATCATCTTTAAAATGGTATATTCGTATTGTAGGGACCCTAAAACGTGCTTATTCATTAAAAACTCACCACCGAATTTTTTGACCAAAGACAATACCTTCCTTACCTAAAGGTGACGGAAGGTAAAAATTAGCAAATGAAGACAATTTGAAACAAAAAAATTCAAAATCATAAATTGTAAGAACAAGCAAATATTTGACAAGTTTAAAACATCTAACTGTTGGTATTTCACAAAGAGGGAAGTAAGTCATCTGCGTAGGGATGTAATGTAATAACGTTCTAATCCTAATAGCCTACTTACGGTATCGGTAGTGGGAAAAATAGATTATATTTATGATGCTGTCATTTTTTAAAAACAGTGTGTGGAAGTAATGGACCATATTACTGAGTTGACATACAGTTTTCAAAACGTTTCAGTGCATGTTGTATTTTAAAATAAATTCCCTACATAGTTGCAACGAACAAAAAAATACCTAACCTATAGATCCAACAAGTCAGACGATTTACGTCACAAATACAATGGACGTTAGTATGAACAACTGATTTAGGGTGATTAGCGAGCACTAGACTAACATTGTTTTATCTGTCAAGTGTTTATGGATTACTTTATAGGAAAATACTAAAAATAAGAAAAAAAATTACGCATCTTTTATTTCAAGTATTTTTTTCAAAAATAATCAATAAACATTTGGCAGAGATAAAACAAAGCTAGTCAAGTGCTCGCTAATCACTTTGAAGCTGATTTTTTACACGAGACGCGGCACGTGCAACACGTGTTGTTCAATCATACGAGTGTAAAAAGGCTTCATGCATATGTTATACACTATACTTTTTCTACGATCGATTCAACAAAAGTATTCAAAATTAGAAAATATTTTGCTTCTGCTTGGAACCAATGTGTGATATCTGACTTTTAATCAGGGCATCGAACCCGCCAAAAACTGGGTTCGGTTCAGGTTCGGGTTAATTTGTTATTTAACAGATGGGTTCGGGACCGGTTCTGGTTCAAGCATTAATAAAATTTGCGGTTTCGTTCCGGGTTCAGGTTCGGTTCGACCTAATGAAAATTGAATTAATGTTTTTTTGATTATCAATCTTTATAAAGAAATAATTTCAAATGCGAGCTGGAATTAATAATGCAGCGTAGTTTCACGAACAGTCAACACAAGTAGCAATGCAGATCGGCTGTATTACCATTACGCTTGCGTTTCGAACTGAAAATGAACCTGAACCGGAGCTACACCCTGAACCCGAATTTTAATACCCGGTTCGGTTCCGACTCTGGTTCTATTGAAAAATATATCAGAGGTTCGGTTCTGGGTTTGGGGTCACTAAAATGTTACGGTTTGGTTCCGGTTTTGGTTCGGTTCAGGTTCGGGTTCGATGCCCTGCTTTTAATATTGACGCCTAAAATGCAATTCATTTCAGGAGTTTAATTTATGCAACTAAGCCCACAACAGTATATTATCATTGAATAGTAATATAAATTAAACCATTATAATGTCATTTTCGATTTACGAGTGATGCCACAGTACGTCTGAAATGTCAAAATGATATTTAGTTGGGTGTTTCAAAGAAAGTGTAAAAAAATTTAAGGGCATATAGTACTGACCAAATTGAGTAAAAAAAGCTTAATCAACATGGGTCCGATCTTCAATTATTTCCAAGATATGAGGCAGTGAAAAATGAGTTTTTACGGAGTTTACCTCTGCTATCTTGAAAACTATAAGACTTTTTGTTTACCTTTCAGAGGTATATGTACTATACTCGCCGTTGTCGCCGCTTCTTCATAACTTTTCAACTTGACCAACGGAATTGGCAACAGTGGAGAAATCTCTAGCCCACATTTATTTGACGGCAAGTAAAATCACAAACTACAGAAAAACAATAATGAGTCGATAATGATGTTTATACGCCACAAGTAAAAAAGCGCTCTTAGTTTTTGACAAGGACAAAAATTTAATAGACTGTGTATATTTTTGATATTTAATTTTGACAGTAGTTTCGAAATTTGTCATACTACTGCTGAAACTATTATTTTTGCAATGGTAATTTATTTTGTTAGGATCACTTTTTTTTGTTCGTCTCAACTTTTTTGTGCAAATCTATCATTTTTGAACTGATAATTTGTTTTTGTAAAAATACATGTTTTTTATTATACATAGTATAAAACATCCTAATAGCGTATATAATAAATAATAGCCATTAAATAAGGTAGGAGATTAAATTAATTAGTCTTTTAATTAAGCTTTTTTGACGTACACGTAAATATAAAGTTTACTCCGTACGCATTAGCATATTTTTATGTACCAACATGGTCAAAGAAAGTAATCCATAATAATTTTTGACGTAGATATATTAATCCATGTGCTATATATGTCTCTTGTTGTTTCTAAAAATGCATATTTAAATATTATCTCCACATACGTAGGCTTATATCACGATGTTTGAACAAGCGTCACACGGTAGATACTCTATGATAAAACGTGATCAAGTTTTGTTTGAATTTACTCTTAATTTTAGGAATATAATCTACAAGAGCCAGTAAGGGATCAAGATATGTCAGTCACATTCAACAAAGAAGAGAGCCATACAATCTGCAAGCAGAAAATTTAATACTTGACAAACAGATGCGTAAGTAAACGTAGTTACATATTTCTTTGGCAATGTGACATGTGTTGCTTGTTTACTGTATTGTAATACGCAAACGCAATTAGAACAAAAAAATATAGTAATTTACATTTACATTCTATTTACAAGTTTAAAGTACTCACAATGTTCCTATCAAAATCCAATAAGGACTATGGATCTGCCGTTATAATACTGTTTACTTCAATATATATGCTATTGTACACATATTGAATACATAATAATAACCAGATTTAGTAGAACTGTCATCAGTTGACATAAGATGATTGTCAGATGAACTACAATGATATTAGACTAGTATAGTGGTAGCATGCATTTTAGAATTCTTTCATAGAAAACAGGCGAACGCGATTTTACTTTTACGAATCTTCGTTCGCGACCAGACACTCAGTTCGAATTTTAAATGGCACAAAAGTGACACCTTTGGTGCACTCTCCACGCCAGCAATGAGTGCCCGTGAGGTAAACGCCCGCATGGTAGAAATATGTCATCATTACCGAAATCTATTAAAATAAAAAATATTATGACAGTTGTTGTATATAATAAATGTATAAATTATATATAAATTGGTTTTGAATAGAATTGTGGCAAAATAATGAAGTTACTTTGACCCTTTCTCCTCGAGTCATAAGGCGTGTTTCTTCGGACTGTGATTCGTGAATCGTGATAAAATTGAACAAAGTGAACATGATCAAAAAGAAAATTGTTTCTTCATTCGTTATTCGTTATCCCCACTCTTTCATATTGTGATCACAACACGCCATTCCCCTTTCCCTTCTGAATCAGTCTTTTCGCATGATCACTGTGATTGAAATAACAAAATATTTGAAAATGGCGGAAAAAACATACATACATACATACATAAAATCACGCGTTTCCCACTTAGTGGGTTAGCAAAAACCCGAAAACAATAAGAAAAGGGATGAAAGTAAGAGCTCCACTGAATCACTTAACTCTTTAAAAACATTCTTCTTTCGCCTTGTCCAAAATCATAATAACATTCATACAAAGAACATATTAATGTGACCGATTTTCGGTAGCGAATAACCGCATCCGGACCACAATAATAGTTACGCAACAATCATCCTTCGCCACACATTCCTATCCATGCACACTTCTTTCACCTCAGCCACATTCATAAACGTATTCATACATAATAACATATTAAAGTGACCGATTTTCGGTAGCGAATAACCGCATCCGGACAACAATGAAATATTGGAATGTGCAAATTTGTCTACATCAGAATCATTCGAACTACTAGAACTTGAGTCAGTAGATTCAACATTTATAATTGGTTTCGATTTTTCTATTAGATCCCGCAGGTACAAAAAAAAGTTAAAGAAACTTGTTTTCATATTTTACTTCACATTCCATACAAAAAATATTATTTCTGCTTCAGCACAATCCATCTTTAAACTATTTTCGATTTGGGTATTACTTCAATCAAAACAGCCGATTTATCATTTGACGTTTGCCGCTACGCTAGTTCGTTCGAAGTTGTGTATGTTTCGCGTCGATCGAGTTAATTTTGTTGTTTCTTTGGAATTAAATTTAATCATGATTCGAAGGAATCATTATTGAACAAATCATTATTTAGAAAATCATAATCACAGTCCGAAGAAAGACGCCTATATACTTGCAGGCGAATATATTGAGACACGCATACTACCAAATTTTTGCTTCGTGGCGAAAATCGAAAACGCATGCCTCATTTGATAAATTCTAAAGTGCGTGCAAAAATAGAATATTATTGAATTTCATTTCTGCAACTAAATTTCAAGTTTGCAGCAATATTGAAGTTTGGTTTACATAACTCTCTAGAGTCTACCTCTAGAGCACTATTTTTTATTCAACGATGAATAATTTGTTTATGTTTGTTTTAAACAGCTAAAATACAACATTAATTATGTTTGCCCTATTTTTTTTAATTAATGATGTACCTATTTCAGCAGTTTAAAACAAAAGAAAAAAGATAAGTTTCACATCGTTAAAAAGCTGAAAAAATCTTTCCAGTGGTGTGATAATAAAAATTCTAATTTGCATGTTATAATTCAGAACTTGACTGTAATAAAATAATTTGAGTATCGCAATTTGAAAGAAACTAAAGAAAGAAATGCATATCAAAATCAAATATTATTTCTTACATATCGCACCCCGGCGAGAATAGTGACACAAGTCAAAATTTAGAAATTCTAAGTTCATCAGATAAAATTGGTCAAAAATATGCTTCTAATAATCAGGAATAGTGACATAAATGAAGATTATATTTTTCGAGAGATGGAGCTAATGTAGTTTCATTTCGAGCTAATGTAAGTTACTTTATATTCAAGAACTGTCTTCTTTAATTTAAGTTTTACGCAAAACTATTTTTTGGATTTATGTCACTCTTCTCGTCGGGGTGCGATATATGCAAAAAATTGTCATGTCTTCTTTTTCAGTATCCAATGACTCTAAAACGTTTTAGCTTCTTGTCTTCTACAAAATTGATAATTGTGTCTCTTCTAATATCTAATATATACTGGTAAGGAGATATTTAAAACAAAAAGATTATATAATTATCGTTAATTAGGTATCTAAGATGAAGGCGCGACCGGAAATGCGCCAAGGTCGAAAATTTAAATTTTTTATAGGGACGTCTTATTTTTATATCTCAACACTGGTCTAATAGTCATACAACATTTTTTTAATTTAAAAGTCGGAAGTCATCATCGATTTTGGCTCTCTTTATTCAACTAAAGAAATATATTAAAAAGTTTTCTGAATGTCAAATTATGAGACGAATTCATAAAAAGGCAAACAAATATCTGATAAAAAGCATGAATGAAAATATATAAACATACAGAAACAAAGTTTTTCTTTGATGAATACAAACATCTAACATATTGACTCACTAAACGTAATTATTATTGAAAAAAAACCAGTAGAATTTTTTCAAATTGCTTTCCTTATACATAATACATCACCTATTGTAAAAACATTACAATTTAAAATGATGATTCACAATTAATTAAAATCAATACACGTGGTTTAATTTTGAGCTCTATATTATAAATACCTACATAATTTATGTAAAATTACAATTTACACAGAAAAAACTAAGTTAGTCACCATATTAGTCACCCTAAAATACATTTATTTTACTGGCGAGAATAAATGTGTATTTCTTCGTAACGTTTATTTAGACCGATTTCTCGAAGTCTGTTTCGGAGGAAATGTCCTCATTTATATTCGTTTCATCTTTATGGTTCATAAACATATATTTGAAAATGCATTAACACATTTTCAAAATCTTTCGTTTCAATCCATAAAATCTTTTATTATGAAGAATAATGTATACAGTCTGCTAAAAAGAGAGTCTTTATAACATTTATTATTTTATATTAACATGCATCAAATAGAAAAATATGATTTAAAATAAAATTTAATAATGGTGACAGTGAATTTCCATTGTGTTTTATTGGTATTCTACAGGGTGGTGGCGGTTAAGGGTGCATATAGAGATTTAACATAGGATATTGGTTTTAAGCAATTCCTTGTTCTGCTTTTCATTCTACGGCAAAAATTGAACAGTACAAAGTTGTTCAGAATTAAAAGTTGCATATAAAACTATTTTTACATTTCTTATATTGTTTATAGTTTCTTTGCAATTTTAAAAAGAAATTTCTATATTTCGGTCTATAGCCATGGAAGTTGTTTTTTTACCTCCCGCTACCCTTGGTAAGGAAGGTATAGGGATCGTGATAAAAATCTAATATCGAGATTTTGGTAAATGACCACGTTTTATGGTCCCTAGAATCCATTTTTAACATTTTCACGACGATGTCTGTATGTGTGTATGTATGTGTGTGTGTGTGTGTGTGTGTGTGTGTGTGTGTATGTTTGTATGTGTGTATGTGTACGAATTTTGTTTGCACTCTAACTCAAATACTATCATTCAGAAAATTCTGAAACCTTGTATTTCTACCCTATTCTAATAGGGATAGAAGCCATTAGATTTTGGTGTAAATCGGATAAACGGAAACGGTACTTTACTTGAAGCTCATAATGGCTTTTCTTCAAAAAATACCATTAAATGCCATTTTTTCGAATTTTATGTCTTATAAAAATTAAAGATTATTGAATTTTGTACAGGAATACATTAATACTTTTTCTATATATGTTACAGATAAATTTAAAAATATTTTTTTTATCAGTCGCGAAGCCTAAGATAAAAACTATTCCTTTGTTACACAGTTCATTTTTCAAATGAATGTAACAGACAGTAAATGTCACTGTCAGAAAAATTATCACTTCAAATTAATAATAGTGACATTTTAAAAAGAAAATAGTAAATAAAGCAATAGTTTTCTGCAATGGAACAATTTGCAGCGTTTAAATACGTAGGTAGGTATGTATTTAAATTTATAAAAATTAAATAGCGGGAGGTTTTGTGTTGGCCAAATCAGATTTTTTTTTTCTAGTTTTTCATAAATTCTTTATAAACGTCAATTTGACTTATGGAAAATAAATTTCGTATTCTTTTGTAACTATTTCCATAATATTTCTTTACAATATCAGGTTTTTCATTCGAATAAACAATCATTATTTAATTTACATCTTTTTCATAAGTAAAATTAACGTTGATAACGATGAAAATAAGAAAAAAATTAAAAAAAATTTCATGGCTATTGCTACTAATAAACCGAAATTTTGAAATTTCTTTTTGATATAATGATGAAACCGAAAACATAATAAAACATGTAAAAACAGTTTTATAAGCAACTTTTAATTCTGCACAACTTTGTACTCTATATTTTTTTCTCATTTTAAATCCCTAACTTCACCCTTAACTGCCTCCATCCTGTATATTCCGAATCCAATAATTACAAGAATCAATTTTAACAGTGATTTATCTGTCATTTAAAATTAAGTAAGTAATAATTTAATCAATTTTTAAGGCCTATTTATAATTTATAAACGCCAATTGTAAACACTGGTTTAATGTTTACCAAGTCGGTTTTTAAACGCATATTTAGGAAATAAACGTAGCAAATAAACAAAACTGACAACGCGAAAACATTTATTAATATTAATATCCGCAGGCTTTCCTATGCATTGGCTTATTCATTAAGCAGTAATTTTAAGAATCATTTCGAATGCCAAAAAAAAAAAAAGAAACACGTGAAAAATTAAAAGAAACATGTTTTGTCTATTTAGTTATTTTTACTCGGCGTCAACACATTCTACGGTCACACTATCACAAGATATGAGTATAATGTTCAAAAGTATTTTTAGCAAAATTAAGTAAATATATGTACTCTTAGCTGCTCAGGGTAGGGATTCCAAGACTTCGCTATGATAGCGTAGCAACAAATATCACTCAGGTGAAACGTAAGGGGTATTTTCCGTTACGCTATCACAGCAATGTCTTGGGACCCCACCTATCGTCAATTAATCCAACAGCCTATTTTAATCCCAAATGATCCAAGTCTACCTGACTTCGATTTCCAAAAAGTATCAATTCAACAAATATTACTTTTTCATATTTTTTTGCAATAATCGCATACTAGATTTGTTTTTACTAGGTTACCAAAGAAGTACATACTTACATTAAAATATTTTGGCATCAAAAAAATTCACCACACACCCCATAAATTTTTAAGGGAAAGATAAATTTGTTTTCTCATGTTAAATACGTCAATGATTAATTGGGATACTTGATATGTACCTACAGATATATAAAACTAATATAAATTTGTTATGGTCAAACTCATTTCATATATTTAAGCCCCAAAAAAGGTAAGTAAAACATTTCACTTGTTCAAATGTTGACAAAATCAATGACATTGTGAAAAACCCAATCATTTTAAATTAATAATGGTAAAATTTTATGAAGTATAATATTAAAAATATTAATTTATAAAATATATAATCGATGAGACCGATAAACGTCACTAAATAAATTTATAAATATAATGGTAAGATTTTAGAAAAGAACGCATACCCTAATTGATAATACTTTGAACAATGAAACATTAGTTACATGCAAAAACTTAATTTGCCACAATAGGGTATGTGACCATAATCGAATTTCAATATATATCTAAGTCATAATATATAAAAACAAACCTCTATAGCTTCTCATTATAATAATAAAAACTAAACATTAGTTTGTAATAATATTCTTATTAGCAATTTAGTGTTTAGGAGAAGGGATCTGTGACGTCAGTAGGGTAGAATGGTAGAAGAAGACAGACTGAGATAGATATGTTGTGATAGGTTATGGAATGGCGAACGTGACAGCTGCTGTCACTTTCGCCTACCACAATATATCTATCTCAGTCTAACTGTCTTCTTCTATCATTCTACCCTACTGACGTCACAGATCCCTTCTCCAAAGTTTTAATAATTATTTTCTCGTAAACTACGAATAATTAATCAATTTAAAAAAAATACGGGTATTTTATTTTTTGGTCCAGTATCATATATGTAAAAATCAAAATTTAGTCACATACCCCATTGGTAAATAGGTACATATTTATTTAAAAATAGATAAAAATTAAATAAGGGAGGTAATAGTGCTCACCACATCAGTTTCTTTTTTAAATTTAAAAATGCTGTTGTTTTGTTACAACAAATTAATAAATCGGTTTATATTTTATTGAATGATAAATGTTTAACCGATTTTTAACAAACGAAAATATTAGTTTCGGTTTGTGTTGAAGATAATATTTTTGGAAGAAAAATACTAATTAAGCAGTTTCATACAATAACATCCATTAAAAGTAATTTATGTAGTACTGCTGTAAAAAGTTTATCTGTAATTTTTTTGTTTACATCACTTTTAAAATTTAAGCCAATAGTGTAAACAGCTATTAATTTGATACGTACGTATGCTTGACACTATAAACGACAAGACATATTACTGAAAAAACAAATAAAATTTATTTCTGCAAAAACAATAGAAATAAAATACTGATTACAATTAGCTCAATGGAAAATAACTTCTGCTGTTTTTGTTTACACCGCCGTTCTGGCCTTAATCTATGTCAACTATTAATTATCTTGAAGTCATTCACATTGCACACAACTAATTCTTGGCATCGCTGAGTCTCTAAATCCAACCAAGACAGCTTGACTACAAATTACAACTAGTCCTTATCTCTCATATTTTGTTTTAGTCACCGTGTGAGAAGTCACGTACGAATATAAGCGGGTCACACTAGAGTGATTGAGAGTAAGAAAATGAGGTAGGCCGTGGAAAACAAAATAGGGTTCTATGCTATTATTTTTTAGTTTTTCTTCTGGATGAATGAAATAAACTAAGAACTTTAGTGTAAATGCGACTTAAAAATTTTAGGTAATGAGCAAGATATGAATTTTTAAAGTTTTGAAATTCACTAATGGCCGAACGCGCGTCTCGGTATTAAAGTAAGGTAACTAATCAAATTGCTTAGGACATGAAATGTTTCGCGAACTTTCAATAGCTTATATGTAGTTTGCGCAAGAATTAATATTTAATAGTATATTAAAACATAAAGTTACAGAAGGCAACGTATTCTATACGAGCTACAAATTCGCTCGAGAGCGGGTAGCAGCGAATGCTTTAACGAGCAAGTGCTTAAATAGTCTTCTCTAACATATGTTTTATACTATTTTCTCCTTCGAGCACATACTGACTACAGAAGCAATTCCCTATGCCAACGTTTAGCCATGTTGTGATCGGAAGATATGTTGAAGGGGGGATTTGCGGGGCTGGAAGTCAGGGAGTATTGCAGGCAGCGTTTTTTTTTTGTTATATCACTACTTGTCATCTTACTATAATCAACCCTATTTTTGCGTGAAGTTCGAGTATATTGTGTCACATTGCAATGAAAAATACAAAGAAAGTACGGAAATTTCGTTTCATATGTAATGGGGTCCTATACCATTTTTCTTTTATTTATTTTTTCTGTAAGAACAGGATAAAATAAAAATTTTAGTGCAAACGCGACTTAAAAATTTTACGTAATAAGCGAGATATGAAATTTTAAAGTTCAAGAATTTGTGCGTGACGTAGCAGGTACTAACAAGTGATCGACAAACAATGGGACAAACTGTTAGTTATAGAGGGAACAATTTTTTTCATATTTGCATAGCTGAAATGTTTGTATATAAAAACTTATACGTTATACTCATGAAGATATTATTATTAAGTATAAATAACGTAAATAATAAGCATTTTTTTTCCTAATAAATTATAGAACATTGAAACAGTTTGACAATATTATTACACAAAGTATGACGACGGATGGCACTAGTGTTGGCTGTTTTGAAGTTTCAATATTAATTTAATTAATATTATTATTAATTTAATTAATATTATTATTAATTTAATTAATATTACAAATTGATTAATATATTATTATTGTTAATATTACTAGATTTTATAATTAAATAAATTTATCAAACACAAAACTGTTAAATGTTTTGTTAGGTTATAGAACAACATGACATTTCATATTCTTTTAAAGGTGACTCAAAGGTGACCGTAGCAGACGCGCGAATCTCCTTTTTAAAATCAGGTGACCAATCAAATTCTTAGTACCTAACGCGTCATACCCAATTAGTAATCAGCTTCAATCGCTTATAGTTTGTGACCTAGTCAATATTTAAAGAAAATTTTTTCACTAATACTCATTAATTTATGTATATTTTCGTCTTCTTATTTAAGATAGTTAAAATATGACTATGGTATAGGACCCTATTGACTTTTGTTTTTACATATAATATAATAAACAAAATGTAACTTTTAGGTTTCTTGCTAATAATGACGTAAGAGAAAAGAGAACGTTTATTGGAAATAAAGATGATTTACATATTTCAAAAGCAGCAACTAGTCATTATTTTGTAAAAAGGTAATACAAACATTAAGACAATAAGCAGCCTGCATTACACCACGGCTTCCGTCCCCGCAAATCCCCTTCCGTATATCGATTACAACAAACACCGTAAGACGGCCTCTAGTCAGTATATGTTCGAAGATTTTCTCTGTTGAGGCTTTCATTTACATTATTTATAAACATATTTGATAATTTTCACAGAGGGAATTTTTCAGTACAATTATTAGGTCGGTGACAGTGTTTTGTGTTTTTTATTCTATCCGTTGCCTAGATATTTAGTGTATTTAATGCAGTCATGCCAATCTGAAATAACAAAATATCACCAAAAATTGTTTAAGAATGAAACTCCTTCTAACATGATGCGAGCTAGATTAATTCATTCTAATTCCGAAACATGGAAGAGTTATTTATGTATCACAAGGCACTGAAGTTCTATTTTTAATCAAGAATGTGGAATATAGAGTGATAAAAGGAACTTCAGTGCCGAGGTGCATATTCAATTTTATTTCAAATCGAAAAATTATAAAAATTAAAGGAATATTTTTTTATACGTTATATTTACACCTGTCAGTCAGACATTGAAATTATTGTAAAGAAACCTTAAAATTACGTGTTTTATCTATTATCTCAAACTTTTTCATTGGAATTATTTAGTTCGTTCTACTTATACACATATTTTTTTGTCATTTTTCGTATAAATTTACTATTGTATATCGCACACCTACCCAGATCATCTTACATGTACTATAATTATCACAAAGTTGACAACATTACATTTACATGAAATTATCATATCAAGGATTAATTTAGTGCCGGTTTCTAAACTTTTAACGATGATTTTTGTGCACTTTAATATCGATTTCAAATAAACCATCTTTTTTCATTAATGTTAATTAATTTATGTATATTTATATTTTCACTTTCTTACCTTTTGACTAAGGTATAGTACCTTACTTGCACTATAGTCAGAATAAACCTTTATAAAAAGTAACGTCAAATCTAGTGAACTGAATTAACGACATTAACAAAATGAGCTATCTATCTCTTTCGTACACACTTTACTCTCGACTGTCACTTGGAATCCATTATATAGGGAATACAGTGTTATTTTTTTCATTTTGCTATAGTTACCTATTAAGTTAAGACACAAGTTGTAAATAAAAAAGTTGTTCAGAATTAAAAAGTACACAAAATGAGACTAAAATGATT
The DNA here is from genome assembly GCA_943142095.1 of Ophonus ardosiacus. Classification (NCBI taxonomy): domain Eukaryota; kingdom Metazoa; phylum Arthropoda; class Insecta; order Coleoptera; family Carabidae; genus Ophonus; species Ophonus ardosiacus. The sequence continues at coordinate 16,717,052 of OW964823.1, forward strand.
AACATTTTTTATTAGAGTGCCATTGAATTACTGATGTTTTATTTGTTTTTATTTGACATTAAACTTTTGGCACATTATTATTAATATTATTATTATTATTATTATTATTATTATTATCATCATTGTGAATGTTACAATATGTCAATCTTGAATCATTTTATACTTTTTACCTCCCGCTACCCTTGGTAAGGGAGGTATAGGGATCGTGCTAAAAATCACGTATCGAGATTTTAGTAAATGACCACGTTTTAAGGTCCCTAGAATCCAATTTTAACATTTTCACGATGATGTCTGTATGTGTGTATGTGTGTGTGTGTGTGTACGTGTGTATGTGTGTATGTGTGTATGTGTACGAATTTTGTTTGCACTCTAACTCAAATACTATCATTCAAAAAATTCTGAAACCTTGTATTTCTGCCCTATTCTAATAGGAATAGATGCCATTAGATTTTGGTGTAAATCGGATAACCGGAAATGGCACTTTACTTGAAGCTCATATTGGTTTTTCTTCAAAAAATACCATTAAATGCCATTTTTTCGCATTTAATGTCATTGTAAAATTATAGATTATTGAATTTTGTACAGGTATACATTAATACTTTTTCTATATATTTTACAGATAAATTTAAAAATCATTTTTCTTTTTTTAATCCCGAAGCCTAAGATAAACACAATTCCTTTGTTACACAGTTAATTTTTGAAATGAATGTAACTGACAGGTAAACGTCATTGTCAAAAAACTAATCACTTCAAATTAATAATAGTGACATATTAAATAATAAAGAAAATCGTAAATAAAGCAATAGTTATATGCAATGGTCAATGGAACATAATATAGTTTGAAGCATTACTAAATACGTAGGGTATGTATTTAAATTAATAAAAATTAAATAGCGGGAGGTTTTGTGTTGGCCACATCAGATTTTTTTTGTGTTTAATTACACTTTTAATAATTATGTAAAATTATGAGATCTGTTAAATAAAAACAAATACATCAGAAATTTAATGGCACTCTGAAATATGGTATAAATTGCGAATTTTAATTTGCGTTTTTTCGTAAAATAAAAACAAATTAATTAATTCTATTTTAGTCTCATATTGTGTAATTTTTAATTCGGAACAACTTTTTTATTTACGACTTTTCTCTAAAATGAATAGGTCAGTAACTACAGTAAAATAAAATAAAAAAAAATAACAATGTATTCCCTATACAACGGATTCCACGTAGACACGCGGTCAGTAGATCGTATGACATAAATCATAAGGGACGGAGATGATTGATTATGTGATGACGTTCATATGACGTCACTTCTATATGGGTTTGTTCGTTTGTTCCTGCAGTGACTACTATGCCATTTATTTATGTCATTTTGCATCAAGTTGCACAAATCAATTTTTTTATAAAGCAAATATCACTGCGAATAAAAGTATGCAATAAACTAGAGAGCATTTTCGAACCATAGTTTATAATTTGGCAGTTTTTAAATCATTCTGAAATTAATTTGCCAGTTTTGAAGTCTCCACTAAATAGCTTGAAAGCTTTTTTTTTTAGTAACCAGAAATTTGTCAGCTTTGCTAGTTTTTATGACTCCCAGTTAGATTGAAAGCATTCCAAAACAAAATTGGTTGGGAGCTTTTAAGAAGTGTGTAGAAGAAGGTAATAATGAAGTGTGTTATTGTTAAAAAGAACTACTTTGAACACACGTATTTAAAATAAAATTCTAAAAAATATGAAGCATATGTCATACCCTCTAATAAATACGGCGGTAACAGCATTATGTTTAGGGGCTATATTTATTCAGCAGGAGTACGAAAATTTAAAATAAAGTGTTGAAAAATAGGGCATTAACAGATAATTTTAATTTCATGCATCAGAAAAATTCGACAAATAATTCGCGTCTATAAGAGAATGAGTACTGTATATTTAAAATATGCTTAATCATCCCTCACAGTCTCCGGACTTTAACCAGATTGAGAAAGTGCGGAAAATTCTTAAAATAAATAAGAATATAAAGCAAAAAAGAATTTAAAATTAATAACAAGTAAAATGGCAGAATATAATGCCATTGGTGACCAAAAATTTGGTAGATTCAATGACTCATCGCTTAGTTACTGGTGGAAAAACCAAAAGGAAACCCTCTAAATGTTAAATTTCTTTATAAAACGTACATAAATGGTTTATTATTTAAATGTTTTGGTTATCGTACGGAGACTTTTTTATCATGAAATTATGAATACTTTCAATGTTTACCCCATAATATATAGTTATTTTCATAACAAGTTATGAAAAATACCAAATATCATGCGAGTGTAAATTGACGCACGACGCGTAGCGGAGTGCAAGTCAATACACACGAGCTAAGATATTTGAATTTCATACAAGTTATGAACATTATTTTTTAGACGAGCATAAAAAAATTTAACTTTTTTTTCAAAACTGATATTTAGGTTCAAACGTACTGACAGCTGACAAATGAATAATGTATACATATAGCCAGAAATAATGACATAGTAACCTAGCAACCGTGTCAACTATTACGATATGAAATATATCGTAACACTAATGTGATAAGTTCAACTTTCAGTGTTAGGATACTACGTTGATATGTCATATTTATTACAATGGTCGTCTAAAAAATAAATTAAGTAATTTATTTCTTTATTATTTATTTATAATAACGTAATATACTGCGTCTCATTTTGGATTAAAAGAAAATTAAATATATTGGTTTTTAGACTGCTATTTTTCCTAAAATACATTAAAACTACTGTCATACGAAGACTTTTTTGTATGACTATATACTTTAGTCGGGTGACTAGTTAGTGCTTGTTTAGTTGGGTACTCAGAATACCCGCGGTGCCGCAGTCAATATATCTAGCGTCTAGCATGAGCGTCGTATCATCAAAGATGTCCTGCTTGCGTGTTCGTCAATATTTCCTGCCGGGGGCAGGAATGAACTTCAACTACTGCGACCTGAGTCGGTTACATTAATTTCCTGATGTTTATTTTGGTGGGGCTGCCGCAGAAATCGATTCTATTTATATTAGGAGAAGGGGGAATTAACTAATTATTAAAGTCTTCCCAATTTAGCCCCGGTTTACGTCAGTATTTTATGTCAGGGTTGAAAGAAATAAGATATTAATATGTCCTCAATGAATGTTCTCTATTGGCGTAGGTTGCGTGGGAATGAGCTTGTTAAGGAATAGTGCTCGTATGTTGTATGTTTTGATGTTTGGAGTTTCGTAGTTTGAATTTACCCGATGTATGTTCGGAATAATTAACTAAAACGAAGTATTCGGTGTACGTATTTCCACGTTGCACAAGTTTATAAAGCTCAATTATTAGTACTTGAACTAATAAGGTCGTCTATATTTTTTTATTTTTGAGGTTATCAAACATTTTAAATAAAGGATTTTTGTATTTTTACCTCCCGCTACCCTAGGTAAGGAAGGTATAGGGATCGTGCTAAAAATCGGATATAGAGATTTTAGTGAATAAGCACGTTTTGATGTCCCCAGAATCCGATTTTAACATTTTTACAATGATGTCTGTAGGTATGTATGTATGTATGTGTGTGTGTGTCTGTGTGTGTGTGTGTGTGTGTGTGGATCTTGTGGACACGATTACTCAAATACTATCAATCAGAAAAATTTGAAATTTTGTATATCCATTCTATACTAATGTGGGAAGAGCTCATTAGTTTTTAGTGTATATCGGATAACCAGAAGTATCATTTATATAAGCTTTTAACAGTTTTTCTTGTAAAAAATTAATTGAATATAATTTTTTAGCAACTTTTACCAATACAAATTGAAAATAATGGCACAATTTTCAATTCAACGATAATAGCATTTAGTAAATCACTTGAAATAACTTTATATTATATTATAAAATAATTTATTTTTGTACATCACTTTGCCTCTGAGTCAAACAAAAACAATACTTTAATAACAAATTTGAAACATTTAAACAAATGTCACTGTCACGAAGCAATTTTCATTAAAATTAATAATGAAACCGTGTTAAGAAGAATTTAGTAGTTTAAATATGATTCTAATGAAATTAAGGTTTGTAAAAATTATATATTTTCCGTCATACATAAATATTAGATATACAAGATAATTCGATTTAAGTTTGATGTTTGCAGCATTATATATCAAACAGCTCTCAATAAGAACGTGATTTCAAAGTGTCAAATAATAGTTTGCAACTACACATTTACGAAATGGATAATGTACGGCGAAGAATTTACACAGATTGCGTTTTAGAGCATAAAGAAGTTGGTGATGATTTTGACAATAATGTGTGTGACGATTTTTCCTTAAAATATATTAATGATCCAAAATTTCGCAAAGTTGGTATTTAATACTCTTATATAATTTGAAACAACATATTAGATTTTGACTATATATGATAAACCGGATGTAATACTTAATTTGAAGCTTTAACAGATTTTTCAGGAAAAACATAATAAAATATATTCCAAAATTTCGTATTACAAACGTTCTATTTATGGGAACAACAAAGTAGATTTTGTTTACAAACGATCAATTGGAAGTGAAACTTTACTTAAAGCTCATTGCTATTTTAAACATGGAATTGGCGGGAGGTCATGTGCTGGCCACATCAGATTTTTTATTTTCTCAATTAATACTTAATATCGGAAAAAATAATTACCTATTAAAATTTTAGCGTTTGCCTCCGTTTGCTTATATACTAATAGTGACAACACTATGTCATAAGAAGAGAGAAGTAAAATACGTTACCGTTCAAATGTAACAGCGTTGGTGTAGGTTTTAGTTGTTATTTCTACTAAATGTCAGTCGCGTCTTTATCAAATGTGGTGACGTCAACATCAATGTTTTACCTACATGGAAACTTTTAATTGTACTGTTATGCGTGTAAAAATAAAAAAAGACAGCAATTATTTAAACTGTTATCTTTTATTTATATAAATTCATATGTAATGGTATTCTAGACATTTCTTTAAGATATAATCGTATTTAATCCCTGTCTTCCATAGTAAATATATTTAAATTAACAAATTCGAATCAATTTTAATCATTTTATGTATAACATTACAAAATACTGCCAAAAGTTCAACTGTTATTGAAAAGAATTAATTTCATATACATTGGAAGTAAATTTACCAATATGTTGTCTATAAAACCGACCATAAAGCCTCATTTCCACCGAATGTCTTAATGCTTAATACATAAGGCTTAATGAATTATAACAATTTACTAGGATACCATTTCCAGCTATTTTGTTTAGTGACAATACAACAGAAATGTCATATCTTTTTTCCGAATTACTTGTTGTTTAGTAGTCTGCCATTGCAGCAACAATTCATCTTTTTTTAATATGTTATACCTATACACAATTTTCTGAATTTATATCGATACCGAAAAATTAATTAAAAGTTAATAATTATAAAATAGACTGAGAGTTGACAGTTCAGGTTAGAATTTTTCAGTCATTTGTTTTTACGCATTGCTCTTAGTTCTTAAGCATTAAGCCTTATGCAAAGCTGGAAATGGTAGTAAATGTTGTCATATGATAAACATTTTTACGCATTGCGCTTAGTTATTAATTATTGCTCTTACGCATTAGGACAATCGGTGGAAATGAGGCTTAAGTCTTTCTATAGAATTATATGTCTTACAGACCTTATTGCCCTTAGAGCCTGTTTGTAAGTAACAAAATTCTATAAATGAATATCTATAACTTTAGTGTTATCATACTTCTAGTGTTGACCGTAAATATGTTCAATTAAGGCTTCAATTTTATTTGCAATATATGTAGTCGTGGTCTTTTGGAATGTGCGCATATTAGTTGGTTTTGAAAAACATTGGCCCGCGAATGAACATTCAACTGCAGAATTAGTTCGTTGGCACGGATTTTTTGTTTGTATCTGCTTCATGTTTTGTCTTGATTCAAAATTTTATAATTTATTTTTTGAATTGTACACTTAATATTTAATTAGTTAGCATGGAAATAAAAATACATACACTCTTTTAATTTAGACATGAATACAAATGAAATATGTCTTGTTGCACCCACAAGGCTTAAATTTTAAGCGACCCTTACACAAAAAATGCAAATTGAAATTTTAGCAGCAATGCATAATTCATTTAACATTTCATTTCGATGCAATCTTGTCATTTTGAGGAACGCTGAAAATTTAAGTTACGTTCGTCATTAATTTCTTTATTTATTATAAATAATAAAAACCCACATTTACATTCTCATTCCAACTAGAAAATAATTTTTGTTACTAGTAAAATTTAGATAAATTTTTAATCACCCTTATTCTGCAAGGAAGTTGTTAAGTCTTAGCAACGTTGCTAAAAATTATAACCAATAGAAACAAATGTAAAGGTTATTTGCTATAGCAATGTTGCTAAGTCTTGACAACTTTCTTACAGAATTGGGGCGATGTCGTGTTTTTCACGGTTACTTTCTATGTGCTTTTTGCATAAGCAATACATAATTTGTAAAGGGAAATGTGTTACAAAAATTTGGAGATATAAATATAAAAATGCCGTCAATAATTCGCGTCAATAAAACTGGCCACCTAAGTAATATTTCATATAAATTTTTTGAAAATATAATCGATTGTGTATTTAAACAATTTGTAAGTAATGTAAATGTAATGACTATATTCTTATGCTATAAGTTCTCCATTTGTGAGTTTCCATATTCTTATCCTAATGTTACAAATTAAAAAGTCAAAGAAAGAATCGCTCTACTATACTACACATGATATATATAAAGTAGAATGCAACACTGGTCCAATTATGTATTTATTAAATTCACATCGATAGTTAATGAAATTAAAAATTACATATTTTTTTTGTGGATTACTTTTGACAAAGGACATATGAATGGGGGATTACACCATTTTTTTTTATAATTTCATCTGAAAATATTAGGAAAACTAAGACTATTGATGAAAATCCGGTGAAAAAATTCCTATTAATAAGCGAGTTATGGTCTCCCGAATTTTGAAAAGATTGACGTGACGTCACATTTATGTGTTTTTATATCAAACTGTTTTCATTATGGACCTGAATGTTCTTGAAATATATGCTATTTTAAGTTATATTTACATAAAAATAAATGAATATTATAACACTGTATAAGTATACATACTTTATAATTAGAGGAGTATTTAAATTATTAAGTTTAATGCAAGAAATTTATGTTAAAATAAAAACTGTTTGGAAACTGTAGTACAGGAATGTTAGCCCCTCCTTTCGAATTTGAATTTCTTAACTACCATTGGTAGTAATCCCACCTCCTAACACGCTATTTGTAATGCATGTATAGGCGGTTTCTCGGTCGCCAATCAAAATATTTTCATATTAGTGTCGAAGCGTTATAACAAAAAACTCTTTATATCCGATATATCTCAATTATACCATTTCATTTTTTTTTATTAATATTCGTTACTCAGCATATACATTCGTATTTTTTTTACTAATTTCCTTTAATTCGATTGAGCCGTAATCCCCCATTGTGCAGAGTGGAAATTATATTCATTGATCTAAACATGAATTTACCAATTACAACAAAACAACTTTCATCTGATTCAACAATAACTGTTCATTGGTACGAGTATGTAGGTACTATGCAGAAAATGATAAACAAAAGTTACGTGCCCTACAATTATTTATTAACAAAAAATACTACTTTCAGGGATAGTGTAGAATGAATCGATAACAAATTATAAGTTGTAGAAATGTACTTACATATTTATTACAACTGGAATTACACAGGACAAGTAAAAAATGTTATAAAAAAGGTAAAGCAACAAATAATAGCTAAGAAATTGAGGAAACTCATATATACTATTTTCATTATAATGTATGCAGCAAGCATGACAATTAATGTTAAGAATATACCTGCTGCTTCATGCATCAGTCGTAAAACGCTAGACTTTAATTTATACTAAGTCATCCTACTCTCCTTAAATGTAGTTCTTGAAGTATCAAACATAAAATAGTGGACTTTAATCATACTAAGAACTAAGTCATCCTTTGTTGCAAGAATATTAATTAAACATGTAAATTTTTGGCGTGTTACAACAGTTTATTTCTTGTTGTTTGAGGTTTGAATTTACCTGGTTAATGTGTCGTAAAAAGAATAAAACAACATGCTTTTAGTCACACTTCGACCACCGTTCGCCTTAAATGAAGCTATGTAAATTTCTCTGTTGCTGTTTACAAAAATCTGTTTTTCCCAATGAAGTACATGTTGCAATTTCGTATTACTTTGAGGGTACTCACACGTATCACGTATGCATAAATGCACGTACGAGTACGTGCATTTTTTCACATATAATCTCTAAGTGTCTAAGTTATATGTATTTCGTCCAGAGCTGGTCTAATTTCCCCAATTCAACAAAAAACCACTAGGTTTTTTAAACCTAACCGTTTTTTTTTAGACTCACTTAGGGCCAGTTTTACAATCTCTGGTTAAAATTTTAAGTGTCAGACAAATAAATAAAATTGAAAGGATCAATATTCTAGTAGAAGTTGTAAAAATACTCAGGTGGTAATTTTTCGATGGCACATTTTTTGTTTTAACTGATAGTTAAGTTAACAGACAGTTCATACCAAACATGAAAATACCGGGCCTAAATGATGTTGTTTCATTAAAAAAAAAAAAAATCCGTTGTGGCCAGCACAAGACCTTCCGTCAATTCGATGTATTTTGTACAAATCCCATACCAAAAGGACCTTGGAACAGATTCTATATAATATGTAAAATCGAACACGAACACATACTATTTTTCACAAATTCCATACTGAAAGTTCATTTGAAAAGGTTCTTTAAATCCAATAAAATTATAACATAAACTACACTAAGTAATGTCCTTCCATCTTCTCTTTGGCCTTTCTCTGCATGTTACTTGCGAGTAACAATATGACATACCAATTTTAGATCCTATACTTTCCATATTTGGTTTTGCACTTGCAACTGACGTCTGTCAATTATTTTTTTTTTGAAAAATTATGTCAGCTGTTTCCATGATAAATTGCAAAGCTGACTAATTTTTGAAAATTAATTTCTTTATAATGCTTTAAATTTACATCTATTGAATATTAAGGAAAATGTATAATTAAACCGTATAGAGAAGAGTATTTTCTTAAATATATATAACAAAATGTCAAAAAATGATATTTAAATGCGTTTTTTTTAAGAAAAACTGTTAAAAACTTCAAAAAAGGATACTTCCGGCGGATCGATTATAACCAAAATCTAATCAACTCTTCATATGGATGTACAGAAGAGGAATACGAAAGAATTATAATTTTTAGAATTGTAGTATTGGAGTTATCGTCGGAGAAAAATTTGTCACACACGCACACACATACACACACACACACGGACACACATACACACGGACACACATACACACGGACACACACACACACATACAGACATCATCTTAAAAATAGTAAATTTGTATTGTAGGGACCCTCAAACGTGCTTATTCATTAAAAACTCACCACCGAATTTTTTGACCAAAGACAATACCTCCCTTACCTAAAGGTGACGGAAGGTAAAAAATATAAATTTATATTGTAACTCTAATATTACGATGGATTTTCTATCTCATTAAATTCTTTTTATTTTTACCTACAAAAAATATTTGAAACAATTTTTAAAATCCCATTCAGAAAAAAGTTACAATCATCAAATTTATGTCTTCCGTTTATAACTCGAAAACAACTGAAAGTATATGAAATGTCTTTGCACCATTGATTATTTCAAAAAGTTGGCTTAAAAAGATCTATACCTTCTGTATCGTGCTTAATAAGAGAGTTATTAATATAAGAAATTCGAATTTGTCCCACCACCTTATACAGTCCTATGTCGCCGAATAATTAATTTTAACACTGATAGCAATGTAATAGCCAGTTGGTGCAACTGGCTTTTTTGTCTGAACTAGGTTTAAAGCATGGCATTTCAATTCGACGCAATATTGTCAATTTAAGTGAAGTTTAATATTAAGTTACGTTGGTGCAACCTGCTATTAATTTTATAAATATAATAGATATCATCAATTAAAAAAGATTTTACGACTTGTATTGAGATTTGCAAAATTAATCATGTGTTGTTCTAGAAACAAACATAAAATGTGAAATCACAAGATCTATTATTTATTATCCAACAAATTATACTGATGAAGAAAATTAAATCAGTATTACAGTACAGTCTTTCTAATGCTAATGTGTATTCTTTGATTGACGTCACTGTTATATCAATCTGAAAAGCTGAAAAGGAATGTGTCCTCAATAATTTCTCTGTCTGACGTAAGACTCCGTCGAAAGCAGACTAAATATTTTCGAGATAAAATCCTACTTTATATAAACTACGTTGTAGTAAAACCCCACAACCAAGTAAATATTTTTTATCTATTAATTATATACTGATAATTACATAATGTGTGGAAAATCTAGTTAAATCTGACTGTAAAGATAATAATTTTTAATTAATTTTTTAATGATAAGATTGATTTTTAATGCAATTTGAATAATCCCACAATCTTCATTTTGAAGATCTATAAAAATAAATTGAAGAAAATTTTATCAGGAAGTAATGATTAGATGTCGTCGTCTCGGTTCAATTTTATTTTCCATGTACATAATTTTATCATGTTTTATAATGTTCATAAATTACTCATATAATCTTAAATAAATAATAATATTAATACATGGACATAAATCGTTAGTATCTATCTATGTTGTTAATGTATACATATTTGCTTCAAAATATTGTCCTCTCTAAAGTACGACGAACACAAACATAGAAATAAAATAAAAAATAAATACAGTTTAATTTTTTAAAGATATCCGGTCAAGGCCATCTGTATCATGAACGATTGACATGTTGGCGTACATTCATCTTTCTCATATATGTACAATGATAGGAAGGGCGTGCGATAATGGATTTAACACGTTTGTTTTTCAAAAATTCATATTGTTTTGACTGTTACGACATGCTATTTTAAAAGGATACTCGATGTTGACAATATTATCGTTGTACTGTAAACGTTAGTACATTTCTTATTTAGGATATTTCATTTCATTTCATTTCATTCCAGATGTCAAATTTTCGTACCGTCACATTGAAAAATTCTCCTATTTTCGTAGTCTGTCATGCAGTAAATAATCTCTTTAATGATATTTTCATTTAATGAACATTAATAATGTTAAATTTATTTATCTTATTGTAAATTTGTCCTGTAATTGGTATTCTGTAGGGCAATAAATATTATTATTATTATTTAATTTATAGCAGTGCGTACAGCGTTATTATATGTCAGTATATTATTTTTCACATATTCGATTTTACATTTATTAATAAAAATACAAATTGACTTATTTTTGTATTGCAATACTTATTGTCCTCCTTTGTCAAGAACTTTAAGAGTACAATGATATTTCATTTCACCCATTTTATTTTCATAAACTATAAAACTTTTTCAATTTGAATCCAACGTGACTGAGTAAGCAGATAAATGTTACAGTAATTTGGCGCCAAATAATACTTTCGCTCGTCATTTGTTTTGTTTTATGGCTAGACAGACAGACTCTGAATCACCGTAATAAATAGTATAAAAAAAGTAAATTAATCATAATAAAATGTATTAGAAAAAGACTGTTGTTTACGAAATATTCAAATTTGAAGCTCAATATCTATTTCTGATGCGTTTGTAGATGGTAATGAATCCCTATCTTATGAATTCTGTTCAAAACAAGATAATAATTTGATCTTATGAATATTTTTGTACAATTGCATTTGAATTCTTGCCAACACTAGTGAAACAAAAATTATACTGAAAAGTAAATTGTAATAACAAGCAGTGCACTAGACAAAAGAAAATACAACTATAGTATAATACTGCCTTATTTAGTAAGCAGTTCACAATGAAATTTCGTTTCAGAACTGAATTATGAGAGAGCGTTAACCTTTCATTACTTACTACTGTTTATTGTTATTCTATAACCAAGTCGGTAACAGAGACATTCATGTCTTATTACATAGAACTGCGACTGAAAAGATAAAGGGAATGACCTCAAAGAAACGACAATTAAGACAAGTTTATCTCAAAAATAGAATATGCTCAAAAGAAGTAAATCCTGGTCCATGATAAAAGTAAGCGAGACGTGGCAACTGAAGAAAAAAAAAACCATCTAAATTGTATTTAAATTAACTAAACAAATCTGTAATTTTCAGCCTACTAATATGTTTTCATTAAATTATCTAAGTTGATTTAGTTAAATTTTCTAAATATGTAATAACAAATTATTGTAAAATTATATTCAAAATTAGATTAAATGACTACATTTAGTGTTGAACTAAATATAAATAAAGAAATTAACTAAATATATAGGTATCTAAATTTTCTGTTTACTTACCTAATTCATTAGATAAATCACCGAAAATTGTAGGATAAAAATAACGAAGCCAAAATATAGTAAAATTAAATAAAATAAGTAATTAAAATAACTATTTACATATTTAAATTAACGATTTTTTACAAAATATTTATTATCTATTTCGGGTTAGTAAAAACGCTCAATTAAGATTTGTAAATTATACTGAAATATTAGATATATTGCCTAATAAAATAATATCTAATTATAATTAGACAAAATTTCAATTCTTTTTTTCTGTGTGAGCGAGGGTTTGTTGGACGATCGTCACATAAACATAGTACAGGCGACAGAAACTTAATTTTTTTAACGTTTAGCAGGCATACAATTCAAAGATTTTCTGTGCTACAGAAGAAATAGTTAAAAGTTGCGATCTGATTTTCTAAACCAACCCCGCCCAGGCTTTATTGGTTTACTTTTTTGGGTTTATTGAGTAATATTGAGTTTTATGTTAATATTAATAATTTTTTTAATTAACATTTAAAAAAAAATATTAGTTCTATTATATTAATATTGGCTTAAATATTTGTAGACCTTGGAACTGAGAACATAGTGTTTATTCAGTTATAAGCTCATATTTAATAAATTGTGATTACTTTGCATTAACTGCTTTTTTTAAAAAGATTTTTTAAGTGTTTTTTTTTGGATTGGGGCTTTGACCTTAACATAACGTAATGCACAATTTTGTAATTGTATACATTTACTATTTTGTCGCCCAGATACCCAGCATTCAATAGACACTTGCACAATGGGCTACTTGCGTGGTGCTGAAAATCCAATTTCTGTCACTATATACGTAATGTTATATTGAAAACATATATAAAAATATAAATTTTATTTTAAAATAATTATTTGTTTTTTACTAAATTAAGAATGAAATTTTTCTGTGACGTCTTTATATTGAACTGGGGAGGGGAACCATGTTTAAGAATGTTATCAATAGATAGCATGGCGTGCGAGAAAGTTTTAATTTGAATTTGACATTAGTTCATTTTTCGCTCTCTCTGGTCTCTCAAATACATTAATTACTTTATAAATAAACACATAGGTAATTATTTGTAATTTAAAATATCGATACCTAAAAGATAAACTAAAATACTAACCTCCAAACTATTGTTGAAACGTCAAACAGGAGACCTACATTACCCGCACAAACATACCATTACTATGGGACGGCACCACGCTTGGCTTTGCCACTTTTCATTGGTGCGGCGTAATTCTACGTCATACATGGCGGGAATTCAAATAATCAAATTTCATTATTTTTTTTTCTGGCTAATTAATAAAAATTTTGTCAAAAGAAAAAATATGGGTAGCAAGTTTTTACCTTCTCTTCAAAAATATTAAATAAAAAAAAGGTACGCAAGTAGCCCATTGCAATTTGCAAGAGCGTATCTAGCGGGAAAGCATAGAACTAAAGGTTGCTATGGTTACCACGTCCAAACAAAGACCTGTCATCAGCGATAGACCTCTACACTTCAGCCATCGTTTTAGTTTAATAATCGAATGATCTTCAATATTATCAAACAAAAAAAAAAAAAAATGCCCCAAGCACATCTTGTGGATTTATACGAAATATTAGAGGGGCCACAGAAAAAAATAATTTATTCTTGAAATTTCACCTTTTCAAAAAGTTGAAATTTCAACTTTTTTCTAGAAATTTCACCTTTTAAACTTGAAATTTCAACTTTTTTATTAAAAAAATCCAACTGCAACGTACCTAACTGGCAACTCATAATTTCAAAATGTTGAAATTTCAAGTTTAGAAGTTGAAATTTCAAATTTTGCCCTTCTACGCTTTCGTAGATTTAAACTCATTTTTATTGAACACAACGAACAAATCACAAAGAATTCGGTTAACACTGAATGTTTGGAAGCATGATCTTCTATCTCTCTCTCTTGCATATGATGTCAATTCTGTAAGTGTCTACCACTCAAAAGCTTGTTTAAAACGGTCACAATATTGTTAACAAAAATTTTAAAAAAATATAAAACACATGCATAATGAAAATTGTGATGGAATAGAACATTCGTTTTTAATGAAACCAATTTGTTACCACATATATTAACATATTTGTTAACAAATACAGTTCAAAAAATGTATTATGCACTTATAGATTTATACAAAACATCACTTTTCACTATTGCATTCTTACATTTAAGACTATTGAGGTTAGTTGTGGTGTAAAATAAAAATAAATTGATCACTGAATGGTATTTAAACTGTCTCATTCAAATAGTATCAACTATCAAAAATAAAAATACAAGCAAAAATATAACTTTTGCACAACCTTTTTTTTTAATGTTTAGCGAAAGGATTTCCAAGGCAGGAAGCTTTATTTACAAATAATTACTGATCGGTAAGTGATGTGAATCACTCACCGATCAGTGGTGGTAGCACGCACTTTAGAATTCTATCAAAATAGGCATTTGTTTTCGCTTTTCGCATCGAAGCGAAAATTTGGTAGCATGCATGTCTCAAAATATTCGCCTGCCAGCGTTCGACTTGAGGCGAAAGTGTCGAAGTAACGTCATTATTTTGCCACAGTTCTATTCAAAGCCAATTTATATATCATTTATATATTTATTATATACAACTATCATAATATTTTTTATTTTAGTAATATAAAATCCAATAATTTCCGAATCAAAAAGCGAATATAGAATTCTAAAGTGCGTGCTACCACGATTCGTTAATGTAAAATCGTATTCGCCTACTTTCTATGATAGAATTATATACTGCGTGCTACCACTACAGGAGGCGGAATCGGTAAGTAAATAAAAACAACAATCAAAGCTTACTTTAAAAATGAGAACCAAAAATTTTTATTGTCAAAATAATTTTCAAATCGTATTATTTTAAATTTTGTGCGTCGATCGTGCAAATAAACGTAATAAGCATTGCGGTCAGTAAGTGCTCTTCTACCGGTATCGGATGTATTGGAGATCTCGACCTCGTCTCAATTTGCAAAATCATTCTCAACCGGAGGTAGGCAGCACTTAATTGCCCTTAATATTTAAATAAGTGATTTGTTTAGCTACAAGAAGTGAAACTACTAGCAAAACATGCAGTATGCGAACACAAGAGAAACCAGTAAATTTTTTTTTTTTTTTTTTTACCGTAAAACATTTGATAACCATGTAATCAAATATTTCAAGAACTATTTTATTGAAATGAGAATCACAAAATGTCATTATTGAAAATAGATTTTAGTTTGAAATTTAACGAAATACAGATCTTGGTATCTTGCAGAAAAAAATTAAATTTTATGTAATACAGCATAAAAAAAGGAAAATACAAATATAAACTCGTCAAATTTTATAACTTTCAATTTCTCACTTTACATACATACAATTAATAAATTTCTTTTGACATCTTTTAAAAGTGTCAGGCCTCTTCGTTCATCGTTCTCATTTCTTATGTACTAAAATTATATTTATGTAATTGGATAACTGGAAACTTGTCTGCAAAATTTCCTCAAGTATTCTCAAATATTTAGTCTGTCTTTTTAACTCGAATATCAAAAATAAACAGACGAATTCTCATGTAAAAGATCTCATCATCTATTTGGCACACAAAACTACAATTCCTGCGATTTAACATGACAAATGCCTACTCCTGCCAAATTGGCCCGGAAAAACAAATGATCAATTTCTCGGTAAAGCTTAAACAATAATATTTGGAATATGTCGCATTGTTTGTTGTATTCGTTAACTGTTAACAGCTAATAAATAAAGGACGTTGATTATTTTATCATTTATGAAGCGGGAGTTTACACTATATAATACGGAGAATAATACTTTGTGTTGTCTTAAAGCGATCAGGGTTTTTTAACATGTTATTTTATGTTGAAACAAACGTAAAATACTTTGCATTAAAACACGTATATACATATATACATAAAGGTGAATAATGACGATTTTACTTTGAATGAAACCGGAATTATAATTCATGGCTTTTTCATACTAAAAAGTGGCATTTGACTTCTCCCTATAGACCTATAGTTTAAATTAAAAAGTTGGGGGCGAAGTTAAATGTCCCTTTTTGGTATGAAAAGGTCTTGAATTCTACTTTCAATTGCGCACGAAGCGAATGCATAGTTGTTTTTTAAATGAAAGGTGTCATACGAAAGTTTTTTCTGTCGGATTGTAATAATTGGGTCCTACACCATTATTTTTTTTTTTTTTTTCTGTAAGAACAGGATGAAATAAGAATTTTAGTGCAAACGCGACTTAAAAAAATTACGTAATAAGAGAGATATGAATTTTTAAAGTTTAAGAATTTGGTGCGTGACCAGCAGGTACTGACCAGTGATAAATAACATAAATAATAAGCATTTTTTTCCTAATAAATTATAGAACATTGAAACAGTTTGACAATATTCTGACACAGAGATAGTATTTGTGTGTTTTGAAGTTTGATTGATTTAATTAATATTATTATTAATGTAATTAATATTACGAATTGATTTAATTATAAATACATTATCATTGTTAATATTACTAGATGGTATAATTGAACAAATTTATCAAACACAAAATTGTTAAATGTTTTATTAGATTATACATCAACGTGACATTTCATAATGTTTTAAAGGTGACCGCAGTAGACGCGCGAATCTCCTTTTTAAAATCAGGTGACCAATCAAATTCTTAGTACCTAACGATAGAGCTGGGCGCGGGCCGTGAATTTTGTCGGGTCACGATGGGTCACGTCGTGATCCGCGTGAACGTGAATATATTTTAAATTTTGCGCCGTGATTGGGCGAGAGCGTGAGGGACTAAAAATATATCGTGAGTTATCGGGCGTGATTGAAAGTTAATCGGGCATGAGTGATACGTTTTGTTTTAATTTTTATTTAAAAAATCTATTTATAATATCCACATTTTATTTTATATACTTATTAAAGTACATATATCGAAATATGATGTCAGCAACAATAAGTTTCTTTTTTTGTTTTGTTTTTTTGTATATTTAAATGTCTCTGATTTTAGTAAAGATTTGTCTCAAATTTACGAACAATTACGTGACACGAACGTGACCCGCCGAGCGTGATCGTTCGTGAATGCCAAAATAAATTCGTGAGCCTGAGTGATCGTGACTCAAACATAAAAACTCGGGCGTGACTGGTCGTGATTACCAATTAGTAATCAGCTTCAATCGCTTGTAGTTTGTGACTTAATATTTAAACAAAATTTTTTCACTAATACTCATTAATTTACGTATATTTTCGTCTTCTTATTTAAGATAGTTAAAATTTGACTATGGTATAGGACCCCATTAAAGTATTGGGCGACTAGTTTCTAAATGTTAAAATTAAAACAGATAAGTAATACTGAAGTGAGAGTAGCTCATTTATTTTGACTAAAATTAATTGTTCTTACATTAGATTTAATGATCTACAGTGCGAACAACAAAAGCATAGTAGCTCAGACCTCAACACATGTATTTGTAATTAATTTAGGCAAATCGCATACGTAGAAAAAGTAACGATGTTTTTGCAGAGCAGCTATATGGCAATCCCGCTTAAAACATACTCCCGGTTTTATATAGGGCAGAATAAATTTACTTCCATAGTAAATTTATTCAAGCTAACAAATTCGAATCATTTTTTTTTTCATTTTATGACATAACATTACTGTCAAGGATTCGACTGTCATTTGAAGGAATAAATTTTATTTACTTTGGAAGTAAATTTATCTGCCGTTTATAAAACCGGGCATAATTCTAATTGATTCCTTTGTATAATGAATTATAAGGGGTACAATAAAAAACTTTAATGAGCATATATGCAGACCCGCATTTGCTACTGCAAGTAATAAACATGCTATAATAGTATATTAAAACATAAGTTACACAAGACAACCTTCTCAAGCACGGGTTTTAAATTCGAACATGAGCGCGTAGCAGCAAGCGAGACCACGAACGGGTGCTTGAACAGTCTTTTGTAAAGAGTGTTCTATAATATTTTCTCAGTTTCGGCTTTAATTTACCATATTTCTTTATAAAAGTAATTGACAATTTCCATTAAGGGAAATTTATGGCACAATAGTCAAGTTGGTAACAGTTGACTTGACATAATCTGTCAGTTGCTGTTTTTCAAACGAACGCACTTATGTTAAGTGTTGCGAACCTCCGGATATTGAAGCTATCGTAATGGACACTCAAAATTAGGTGTTATCTCAAACTTCTTCATCGGAATTATAGAATTTGTTCTATTTGTCATTTTACGTACAAATTTACCTACTATTGTACATCGTACATGTCCCCAAATTATCTTGTATGTACAATAATTATCATGAGTTTAACAACACTGCACTTGCATGAAATCGTCGTATAATGTATTCCTTTAGGGCCAATTTTTGAAATTTTAATGACGATTTTTGTGCACTTTAGTGACGATTTCAAATAAAAATCATATTTTTATTATTTTTTTGTTTTAATTCCAGGGCTAGCACTATTAAATTGTAATTTTTTAAGTATTGTTATCAAAACAAACGAAAAGAAACGAAGAATAGGATTTGACGAACTCGCCTATGGCTCATTCGGTCAAATTTTCCTATTCGTGAAATAAGACTATACTTTTTACTCTTGTTACATATATTGTAGAACTATGAAATAAGAAAAACGGTAATTTTTATATCATTTTTACCTCCCGCTACCCTTGGTAAGGGAGGTATAGGGATCGTGCTAAAAATCTCATATCACGATTTTAGTAAATGACCACGTTTTAAGGTCCCTAGAATCCATTTTTAACATTTTCACGATGATGTCTGTATGTGTGTATGTGTGTGTGTATGTATGTATGTATGTGTGTATGTATGTATGTATGTATGTATGTATGTGTGTGTGTATGTGTAGGGATTTTGTCTTCGCTCTAACTCAAATACTATCATTCAGAAAATTCTGAAACCTTGTATTTCTATCCTATTCTAATATGAAAAGAAGCCATTAGATTTTGGTGTAAATCGGATAACCGGAAATGGCACTTTACCTGAAGCTCATAATGGGTTTTCTTCAAAAAATATCATTAAATGCCATTTTTTCGCATTTTATGTCTTATGACAATTAAAGATTATTGAATTTTCTACAGAAATACATTAATACTTTTTCTATATATTTTGCAGATCAATTTAAAAATAATTTTTTTTTATTAGTCGCGAAGCCTAAGATAAACACAATTCCTTTGTTACACAGTTCATATTTCAAATGAATGTAATTTACAGTAAATGTCACTGTCAAAAAACTAATCACTTCAAATTAATAATAGTGACATTTTAAAAAGAAAATAGTATATAAATCAACAGTTTTATGGAATGGAACAGTTTGCAGCGTTAGTAAATACGTAAGTATGTATTTAAATTAATAAAAATGGATAGGAAAAAAGATTGTTGCGTAACTATTATTGTGGTCCGGATGGGGTTATTCGCTACCGAAAATCGGTCACTTATGTATGAATGCTATGATGATTGTGGACAAGACGAAAGAAGAATATTGTTAAAGAGTGAAGTGAGTCAGCTGAGCTCTTACTCTTTTCTTATTATTACTATTATTTCCGGGTATTTGCTAACCCCCTAAGTGGGAATCGCGTAATTTTATGTACGAATGTATGTATGTAAAAATTAAATAGCGGGAGGTTTTGTGTTGGCCATATCAGATTTTTTTATTTTTTGATCAGACCTCGAAATATAGAAAAAACATATTTTTTCAATTATCTAATGTTGTGTAAATCAGGCTTTTGAATCCGGGGTCATCATATAAAGCATTATAGAGCAAATAATTGTTTACATTTTCCTTGATATCAACGACACATATCTGAAGATGTTTTATTTGATTTCATTGTAATACCAAGAATATTCAATGAGCTCGTAATGTTGGAAAATAAACATTTTTTGCATACTTATCACTGTTAATGTAATCATAAATTTATGGTTATCTCAATCACAGTCTGAAGTAGTTAGGAATTCAATTATAAACAACATTGAGAACTAATATGCTGACGTATATTTGTACATTTCAAACAAATTGAATTTATTAAAACTAATTAAGTTGGAACTCGTGGAGATTTTAATATAAGCAATAATACGTTTCTGCGGCTAACTATTCAATGTACATACATATAACCTTACAAATACAAAATCTCTCGACGTCATTCATATACTCGTACGTAATGGAGAGGTAACAAAATAAAATTGAATCTACATGCAACAAGAAAAAACTTGTTTAAAATTATAAACAGAGAGCTCTAGTCATCTAGTCTATATTTTCCGGATGGGACTTTCTAAAATGAGATTTAAAGATAACTGTACACAGTAATAAAATTTAGAATATGTATGTTCGCTAAATTTGTAATAAGACACTACAGTCTTTATTTTTAGTCGCTTTTAAAGATACCTACATATTAGCATTGTTACAACAAAAATTCGAGGTCAATCAACTAATCTTCATGTTTGAGTAAGATAAGTAAACAAACAAAAAAATTAAATTACGCAAAAGAACGCCATAGAAGAATAAAAAGTGTTTTGGATTAAGTTAAAGATAGATATTTTTGGTTTCCATAGACCGCCAATTAAACTACTACACATTATTAAAAAGTGGCGGTACCGATAACGGTAGTTTTGGAGAAAAAATAAAAAAAAATTGAAAAAGGAAGTTAGTAAAATAAAAGCAGACGTCCTTTTCTCGCTCTAGCTGTAAGTACGAGAAAGACGAAATAATTTGAAATATTTGCAAGTCTTTGAATATTGTTAAACGGCAGTGAAAAATTGAATTTTGTTCAATTTAATACTTATTTATGCGATAAGTGCAAAAAGTTTGTATTTATTACACAAGGAGTGCAGATCGCGACAAGTCGTAGTTGAGGTGCCGTTGTCTGGCGTGACTAGTTAAGGCAAAAGACTTTTTATGGTTACAAGTTGGAATCATTTTCCAACGAAGTGTCAATTTTTGAAGTTTTTTCTATACTATGTTATCAAATTTAGGACTAAATCGTTAATAATAACATAGATGAATACATAAATAAATGTAAGTAATTTTATAGCACTCGCATTGAAAAACCAATAAAACATGTTTGTTGATTTTTCGGGTTGTTTATAAATCCATGTGCCTTGAAATTTAAATCTTCTGATGTTACTGACGTTAAAAATCTCTAGCATTCAATATTTGGACAATAAATCAAATTCATTTTATAAATTTATTATTGAAATCGGCACAAAAATCCTTATGTATTACCTATACGAGGCCAGACTTGTCAAAATATACTCACAATCGCAAAAGTACAGTTTCCAGACTAGTGATACAAACAATATTTCCAAGCGTTAGCGTTGTATACTAGCTATTTACGTGTTTAGTCGCAAAATGACGATGTTTTCCGTAGTAGACGAAGTGAGTTTGGCAACTCGTTAAGTGTGAAAAACAATAATAAACGTGATATTACAATGAATCACATACAAGATGTTTTCTAATTCAGTTCATAGCAGAGCTGGGAAAGATACTTTATAAAAGTAACTAAAGTTAAAAGATTAAAGATACTTTTAAATATTGTTACGAAGTTACAAGATAAAAGATACTTTTTTATTAAGTAAAAGGTACAAGATACTTTGTAACTATAAGTTACTTATATAGCTACTTAGGATACTTTAATTATGTTAACTAAAAATATGGCTTTTAGAATAATGAAAACAAACAATGATGAAAAATCATGTAATATATTTATAAAAATACAAACAAATGGCAAATAGCTAATTTTTAATAAAAAAATACACATATATTCTAAAATAAAAAACAATACTCTTAAAAGTGAAAAAGTATTTATTTTTTAACCTTAAACGTACGTACTAGGTACTATATAGTATAACTTAAGAGTGGTTAGCTTTCGCTAAAACCAAATTTTCAAAATTTGGAATCTTAGAGCGCGTGCCGTTTGGGGGCGTTTATCATCGTTGCGAATGAAAATAGTCGCTCTACCGGAGCTGAAGATGGGAGGCACGTATTATATTCAATGTAATGTGTTATTTCCTAGATAAAACAAAACTAACGAAGAAACGCGTCGGTACTCGGCGCATCGTCTTTTGTGCGCGGTCAGTGTTAACATGCGCACGCGGCACGCAGCACCATCAACGCATATGCAAAAAGTAACTTTTATCTTTACAAAGTAACTTCGATACTTTTTAATTAAAAGTAACTATTGATAAAAAGATAAAAGATACTTCTGAATAAAAGTACTAAGTTATTTGTATCTAAGTTACTTTTTTGTAACTAAGATACTTTTAGTATCTTTTATCTTGTATCTTTCCCAGCTCTGGTTCATAGTCAACAAATACATATAAGAAAAAAAATAATTCATTTTTATTTTAGAGGTTAGATGTCACATTTTCGCATTAAAGTGCGGAAAACGCTTATTAACCCATCCTTCAATCTTAAGTACTAATGCAATTTTGACTTTCAAAATTCCAAACAATTGGAATTATGAAACGGAATCAGGAAATAGTTATTTATGTAATAAGTGTAGCCGAATGCGGAAATTATAGCATGAGATAAAAAAAGCAAAAATTTTTCAAATGCCCACTTGGCTATAATTGCCCTTACTTTTGAAGAAGGAAATGAAGAAATTCCAAAAATAAAATAAAATACAAAACATACTATTTTTATGTAATCAGCTGAGTGGAAGTAAACATCTACTAGTAATTCTCAATATCTAGAACTTGGCCAAGTTCTTAAAATTGACAAATGTAAAACAGGCTTGCAAGCAAAGACTGCTATAATCAGAAAAATTGACTATGTTGGGTCCTGCAATAAAACTAAAAATATCGTTATTAGAACAAAGCGGCATATCGCTCTCTATTTCCTTTATAATATTGACTACCAAAAGGCTATTATTTGAGCCGGTATAATGGAATGAAGACATGCATAGCCTGGTACATCTATCTGCAGTTAGTGCTCCGTAAAATAAGCTTACTGTTCCTTTAACATAATAGTATATTGTGTTATTAGGAGTAAAAGTGATTCTTTGTGTGGCGAGCATGTAAGTTTGCACGACGAGCGGTACGCGAGTCGGACAATTACATGCGAGGCACATAATGATACTTTTACTCCGGATGACATATATTTTTTGTCGTTACAATAATTACTAATACTTTACATGAAGGACGTTTGCTGATTTCAATTGCTCTGTTGCTATGGATACTTTCGTATTTGTTCACGTTTTGACATTTAAATAAAAACTATGCAATTTTATATTCTCCTTATGTGCAATTATATCAGAATTTGAAGTATTGCCATGTACGGCCCTTGAAGTTGTTCAATTGAATAGAAGTTCAACAATATTGCTCAAGGATGTGATAGGTACGTTGCTGAAAAACAATATGAACTTTTCTTATCACTTTAATTCTAATTATTCTTACCGTCAATTCCAATACGTTAGTCTGTTATTTTATAATACATTATTTCGTTAAATATACACTGTTTATATTTCAATTTGTAGGTTATTATTTTAAATGTGACAGCTGTTGGATGTTTTTAGTAACTTTAATTTTAAGTTATCTAGCGTATAGTGCAACTTGGGGCGATATGACAGTTTCTATTTTACAAGTTACTTCTTATTCGCTTATTTTATATAGTTGCTATGGATATTTATTTATTTCATTTTTACCTTGTGAATCAAGTCATAAAAGATGCAATTTTTATGACGTTCGAAGAAAAAAGCTATTTTTGATTATTTTTGAAATTACAATTTTTATTCTCATACGAAATTATTTCAAACAAAAATAGCATTCATGTTAAAGGAACAATATTTTATTTAACTGTATTTTACTATACAGAGCATGTTTTCATTTCAACAGAGCGGCGGAAATAATAGCCCGCTGACGTGCAATGTTATACCGCAAGCAGTGAGCGATATGCCGCTTCGTCAATTATGATATTTATAGTTTTAAGGCTAGACTCGACAGGGTCAATTTTTCTGACTATATCACAGCAAATAAAACTATAATTATCGTAATTATGACAAAGCGGCATATCGCTCACTGCTACACATATTAGTGAAAATTAATATTTCTTAATACAATTTATTACTTTTATTATTATTTACCTAAATATCTACATGACATAAATTAATCGAATGTGTATGTCGCCTAGCAATGCCTATTTAACGTTGACTATTTAGGCTTGACGATACAACCACGGTCCAATGACGGTACGATACCGATACCCGATACGATACGTTTTGCTCCAATGTATTTTAATACTCATTTATATCTACGTTCTAGGTACGATAACGAAACGATGACGATAGATTGATGTTCACTGCTTTACATTAGTGATACGACCACGATACTATTGTATCATTTTGTTTCTACTGAAAAAGATATTGTACCATAGCGACAGTGTAATATTTGCATGCAAGGGTGAGTGAAAGGTTGCATTTGCGTATATGTATATTTTGTTGCGTCCAAAATGTCAGTTTTCGTTTTAACATGTTATTAAAAGAAGTATAGTCATCAGAATGATACACAGAGAAAAAGAATTGAAATTTTGTCTAATTATAATTAGATATTATTTTATGGCAATATGTCTAATAATTTAGTATAATTTACAAATCTTAATTTAGAATTTTAACTAACTCGAAATAGATAATAAATATTTTGTTAAAAATCGTTAATTTAAATATGTAAATAGTTATTTTAATTACTTATTTTATTTAATTTTACTATATTTTGGCTACATTATTTTTGTCCTACAATTTTCGGTGATTTATCTAATGAATTAGAAAAATAAATTGAAAATTTAAATATATATTTAGTTAATTTCTTTATTTATGTTTAGTTCAATACTAAATGTAGTCATTTAATCTAATTTTGTATTTAATTTTACTATAATTTGTTATTACAAATATAGAAAATTTAACTAAATCAACTTAGATAATTTAACGAAAACATATTAGTAGGCTGAAAATTATAGATTTGTTTAGTTAATTTAACTACAATTTAGATGGTTATTTTTTTTCTGTGTACAATTGTTATTGTGCAACGACATTCTTACGCGAATACTACTATAGCCAAAATGAGTTAGGATTGAGAAATAATTGATTGTATGACACTTATGACAAAACGTGAAATATATACTACGGATAATCGCAGTAATTACATAAAAATATAGTTTTATATCCAATAATAGTATGTTGATATATAAGAAAAAAACTAGATTTTTAGTTGTCAAATCAACATCTACTGGATATTTTTTAACCACTAAGTTACAGAATACGTTCGATTGTTACGTTAATCGTCATCGGACCGTTATTGTATCATGGTTGTATCACTAATGTAAATCAAGCCTTACTTTTCACGCACTAGTGCTATACAAGTACTTTTCAAATACTATATTTTGAAAAGTGACTCTTTACAAACTCTAAAGAGTGCGAAAATAACTACTATTTTGATATTTTGTGCAATTATAATATTTACTTTGTAACCATCTTGTTTTCGTAGTAGTTTGAATTTTTTATTCCACGTTGCCAATACTGTCAGAGGTAATTAATAAAATAAAGAAATGCGCGCTTTGCAATGAAGGCTTATTTTTAATTCTCAATTAAGTTTTTTTTATCTACTTTTTGCATCATTATACAAAAAATCTGTTAAATAACTTTAATAGAAGATGCCCAAATTAAAGCAGTTAATTACATGTTTATCAAAAGCATACACCTACATGACCTGTCACGCAACCTTATATAATATATCGTTTTGTTTGTTTATACATTTGTTTTCAAAAACAAAATTGATATGGAAAATTGTTTTTCTCGAAAAACGCATTCCGCTTTTTATTTGAAAATGTGTATAAACACATATTACTACATAAACTAATGTAATTAATACGAATACAATTCTTTGTACGATTTTGTTTAAGGAAGTAAACATAGATATTTAGGGTTAACCTTGAACCAAATACGGTTCGACTTTTAAATCGATTTGTATAGTTGCTTATAGCTTACTGCGTCATTCGTATACAGCAAACATTTCTCTTTGCGAAAATTTAGTGGAAAATTAATTAAGCGGAAAATTTTTAAGGAAAACATTTCATTCTGAGATCACCACGTGCTGAAAATTTGTGACATATTTTAAACTATAATAGTAAATATTTGACTGAGTAATACTTATGTTTATCGCGATACTTAAAGATAAGCCAAACAAATGTTTACATTTATTAACATTTTATCAAATTTTTACCGTTATGAGTACAAACAAAATACTAACATACATAACACGATCTTGTAACTCTATCAGGTAGTTTTTTGATTATTTTTAGATACTTTAATCTTGTTGTTGTTGCTAATTGAAAATAGATTTTGATATCTTATTCTATTTAAAATCAATCAATGTCAAACCATATTTAAATGATGGATTGAGAGTTTATTTATTTTTAACTTACATGCAAATTTTTAAAATGGATTACGAACAAAAAAGAATATTTATTTACTTTTTTACTGTCTCTATTAGCAGAGGTCTTATTTAAATACAGCATAGGTGTAAAGATTTTTGTAGTTTCCACCGCAATTTTTTTTATGCAGTTCTAGTTATATGTATCTCTAGTATCAAATGAATTATTGCAATGAGATATTGCGAAAGGAATTGCATAACGCTAAATTATTGTTCATATGATTTAAAGAGAAAGTAGCCGTACTTTCTTCTTAAATTTCCCCGGTTAATAAGGCGAAAATACTTTTATTTTCAATAAAATTAGGCGGACAACATTTCAAGAGTGATTTTTAATTATTTTTAGGAAGTATTACATAAAAATGATTTCGTAATCCACCTGTTTCCTTATCATATGCAATTTATTAATAGAGATTATTAATTGTGCAACGGACTTATATCTAATATGGTTCCACTTTGATATACAGATTATGCATGGATTTTGAGGAACATAAAGATAATACATAATTTTAGTTTTCTTATTCATTATCCTTATCACCTGATCAAAGGCGCCACAATAGGTACTTGAAGAGCAAGGCCAAGTAATGAATAAGTACGAGCCCTGAGTTCTGCCGGTTTAAGATTTCATCAAACAAATTATGCAAATGGTGAGAAATTTCTACAAATTTCTTTCGACTACTTTAAAATATAGATATGAAAGTTACAAATAAATATGTTTTCCCCCATTTAATACTATTGGGTTACAATGCCTTTATATTTTAAGTATTGAGAAAAAAAAAAAAACAAGAGTACATAGAAACCAATTACAGGTTTCCACAGTTAATGGTTTACAATAAATAGTTTGGCCTATAACTAGGGTTGCCAACTTTACAAAATTTCAAAAAAGGACATTTTTTCGGCATTCTATTTCTGAATTATGTGTAGGATTTAAAATTTGAGAAAAAAATGCGCCGCCGGCGATTTTTTTGAAAATTTTCAAGGTCGAACGTGTTTTAATGCAAAGTTAGATAATATAGAGTTCTTTATAAAGAAGCAAATTTAACAAATTCTTAAAAAATTAAAATCAATATTTTATGACGAAAACAAGTACCGCCACCTTTTTTGAGAACCCTGTAAACTAAATGTTAGTAGAAAAATTAGTACCAATACATCAACAATTCAAAAATTCTATCGTTATTTTATTACATTACATAAAATGTGAGATAATTATTTCATTTTCATATTTATAATAACAAGAAAAATATTATTAATAACAAAATTTACTATAAAAGGACAAATCGCGTCCTTTCCTTGTTTAGAAAAGGACAAGGACCAAATATGCTCAAAAAAGAACAGTCCTTTCCAAAAAAGGTCAGTTAGCAACCCTACCTATAACAAATACTTAAAATATGATGAATCAGTACAGATTGAATAAGAGCATAAAAAATATTTAAAATAATTGTTTTTAATAATAGTCTTATATTGCTGCTTGTATATCTGCATTCTGCAAATTTGGTATACGAGTATGTAGACATAATTCTATTTATAGGTTAATTTCTATAATTATTTGTATTACTAGCGCCCCAATTCTGTAAGAAAGTTGTTAAGTCTTAGCTATAGCAAATAACCAATAATAATTGCGAACACTGAATAAAACATGAAAATGACAGGCTTTACATTTGTTTCCATTGGTTACTTTTTTTAGCAACGTTGCTAAGACTTAACAACTTCCTTACAGAATTGGAGTGAATGCAGTAATATTATCAGTAATAGTAGCTTTAATTCTATTAGGCATTATATTCACAAGCCCTACACATTCTTCTATTAGATTAGAGTATTGTCTCATATATCTTGCTTATGCCCGTATTCATAGTCGATGCTCAATCTCGTACTTGAGTATTACTTCGCCAAGCATTACTCCGGTCGTTCTCGACCTCAAGCACATCATATGTTTCATAATCGAAACTTCGTGAATTCTCGGTTTTCTTGGGAGGATTTTAGAGAATTTGTAATAACTATGTTGGTATATTTGTAAATTTTAATATTTTTCTCTCAAATCGTATATTTGACATCTACATATATGTCACAAGGTACAGATACATGAGTTATATCACGGATATATCTTCTTGAAGCAACCCTTTTTCATTGTTATTATTAAGGCTTCTTCTACTATGTCTACAAATTCTAAAAATTGTTGATTATCTTCATGATTCATTATTTAACTTAGATGTCATATGTGATGGAAATGACAGTTTGCAAGTTTTTTTAAATATTGATCAAGTCTACCTAAATTTTTTGAAAAAAGCATCAATCAGTGCTTACTTGGAACTCGCCTCAAGTAAACCTTCGATAGAAGTGTGAAGAAACAAGTAGCGACTATGAAACTGAAGTACTGACTATGAATACGGGCAATAGTAGGTTTTACTGTCCGCACTGTATTTTTACGAAATTTTTCATATCGTGCAAAAGTAAAGGGTCTCGATTAGAGATGGGTCAATTCCCGAAATTTAAAGTTACGGGAAAATTTCCCAGGGATTTTGAAATGTGAATAAAAATTGTATATGTAGGTTTATTTAGTTTTATTTTTTAGTGAAATTGTGGTTTTATTTAACATTGTTTTCAGGTCTACTGGACATTTGTTACAATTCTGTAAAATATGTTTTGTCATTTTTGTAATATTTTTCACATTGTAGATTAAACTACAATGTTTGCACGTGTAAATTATTTTAGAGTTTTTTTCAGACGTAAATTGATTTAAAATTAAATTTAAATTCTTTTTCTTTCCACTCATTCTTAAATTCGTTTTAATCCAAAACGCACTAAACCGCTGCAGATGTTTGTCTAGTTATAACTTGTGAACTTATACACCGAATACCACATTGCTTGTTGTTGGATTAGGGGTAGATAACAGACAGGCACAGGCAGACAAGGTCAAATATCTTTTAAAATATCCAAAAATAATATTCCCAAAAAAAATCCAGGAAAATACGTACCTAACAAAATTTCTTCCCGCAAATCGTACCTGAAGGAAAAAACAAATTCCCGACGGGAATTTTTTGGCGGCACATTACTAGTCTCGATAGAACATAAATCTGAACTAGAAGATGATCCTTTAAAAAAATATCGATCTATTTTCACCCGTCATTTGGCCCAGAGTTTTTGTTGGTTTTAATAATATATTTAAAGTAGTCGAAAGGTTTTTACAATTTGCAGAAAATTAAAGATAATCTGACTATTATGAGCCTGGTCTCGTTGTTGTAAAGCCTGTTTTACATTTGTCAATTTTTTCGCCTTCAATTTTAAGCCGCTGAATAAACTTGAATTACATGTACCATTTTTACTTCCTTGTACGAAGTAAAGGAAGTATTGTAATCGCGAAAAATTTCGGTTTCCAGATTTCAACGGAAATATCCATTTTGAGCATCCCTGAATCCATTTTGACTAATTTCGTCGTGACGTCTGTACGTACGTTCGTACGTACGTACGTACGTATGTACGTATCTCGCATAACTGAAAAACGGGAAGCCGTAGAAAGTTAAAATTTTGTATTTAGAACTGTTATAACATCTAGTTGTGCACCTCCCTTTTTGGTCATTACATAACTTGCGGAAGTGGTACTTTACTTGAAGCCTGTAATAGATTTTAATGAAAAACTATATTAAAATATAATCCAAAACTTTTCAAATTTGGTATATAAGACTTTTATATCAATGGGAATAACATAATAGATTTTAGTTAAAATGGTTTACCCGGAAGTGGTACTTTACTTGAAGCCTATAATAGATTTTAATGAAAAACTATATTAAAATATAATCCAAAACTTTTCAAATTTGATATATAAGACTTTTATGTCAATGGGAATAACATAATATATTTTAGTTAAATTGGTCTACCCGGAAGTGGTACTTTACTTGAAGTCTATAATAGATTTTAATGAAAAATTATATTAAAATATAATCCAAAACTTTTCAAATTTAGTATATAATAGTTTTATATCAATAAGAATAACATAATAGATTTTGGTTAAAATGGTTTACCCGGAAGTGGTACTTTACTTGAAGTCTATAATAGATTTTAATGAAAAATTATATTAAAATATAATCCAAAACTTTTCAAATTTGATATATAAGACTTCTATATCAATGGGAATAACATAATAGATTTTGGTTAAAATAGTCTAACCGGAAGTGATACTTTACCTGAAGATGTTATCAGTTTTTCTTGAAAAAAATGGTGTTATTTTGATTTTAGTAATAAATGCTTCAAATAAAAGTTTTAGAGAATTAAATTCTGCGTCGAAAACATTAATTATGATTAAATTAGCTCTTTGTATTCTCTAATTAAGTTTGCTATGGATTAGGACAAAAAATAACAAAAAAATAAAATGTTGATATCAAATTATGTCAAATATGTGCAATTTTATGATTGGGTCTGTTATAATACATATTTTAATTAACAAAATATGTATAGTGTAACAGGCGTACAAGGAAGTCATGTGCTGTCCACATCAGATATTTTATTCAATTTTTGGTTTGGCTAGAAACTGGTGCATTTATTGTACAATATCAGGTTCAATTTATTGAGCTTGGACAAGTTCTTAAAAATGACGGAAAAACTGACAAATTTAAGAAAGACAAAAGAATTCTTAATTGGTTTAATAACTTTTGATTACTCATGTAAGTACCCAAAGCAATAAAGGTAATAGCACAATAATCCCAAGAACTACAATTCTTCTAACGAAATTGCAAATTGATGTTTAAATTATAGGGAAAATACATTTAAAATCCTTACCTACGTAGTCTAAACATTCCACATGAATCTTGAGTGTATTTAAGTATCTCATTACAATGACGCGGACAACATTTCAAGAGTGATTTTTAATTATTTTAGGAAGTATTATATAAAAATGATTTCGTAATCTACCTGTTTCCTTAACATTAATGCAGTTAATATTGTTGATGACATCAACAAGCCTCAACTTACTGGCTCGTGTTAATACACCTAGAATAAACTCAAGCCCAGGCATCGAATTTTTTTTAAGTATACCATGGCGAAATGTAATTATGAACTGAAATTATCGACCCGTCGCCTATATTTTAATTATAATACAATTCACTCACCACAAAATTCCATTGATTTATTTTCAAATTCTTTACCAACATCAACATTCAAAAACTTATCAACTAGCTACTTTTTGTCAAACTGAAATTCTCACCAATGTCTTTATTATATTTTAACAATTTAAACAATTTATTTCAGTATATAACAAAGTAATGTTTACTAATCAAATTGCTACTACTCTACAATCAATTTGTATTTAACTTGTACCAATTTTTTCAACCCTCTATAATTGGGACTTTGTCCTGTTACGCGGTTCCAAATAAAAAATAAATAAATAAATAAATAAATAAATATATCATCGCGGCATATTACCCATTTCTGGGTGTGCCAATCTGCTTTATCGCAGATAACGGTAAAAAAAAAATAAATGTATTGATAAGAGATTACCAATTGTGCAACGGACTTATCTTACATGGTACCACTCTGATATATAGATTATGAATGGATTTTGAGAAATATAATGATAATACATAATATTATTTTTCGTATTCATTGCCCTCATCACCTGGTTAAAAGCGCGACATTTCTTGAAGGGCAATGTCAAGTTTCGTATAAGTAGTTGTTTGTTGTTTCGTAATCAATTAATACAAGTATACTTAGAATTCTTAATCCGACTTTTGATTACTCATATATAACGTACTCAAAGTAATAAAGGTAATAGCATAATAATCCCAAGAATTACAATTCGTCTAGCGAATGTAAGTTGACGTTTAAATAAGCAATGACAATAAAATTTAAAATACGAAGAATTGTTAGGAAAAATATATGGAAAATCCTTTTATAGCCTTGAGATTGCACATAATTTTGCCTGTAGATGTCTCACAATAGTACCTCAATAAACGTCTGTACCTTGTTAATCTTTTAAATATTTCCTAGCATTTCAGTAGTAAAGAAGACCATTGTTAATGAATTTCATGGATTTGGTAAGATAGAATTTGTGTATATGTATGGGTAGTATGGGTACCTGGGAATTCCTTCTTATCATAATATTTTTAACAATTCTTTGCTCAGTTAAATTTAAGACCCTAAATTCTGAATGATGATGTCCCTTTTATTTATTTTCATGTTAAAACTTGGTATTTCTCATTTTATAATATCAGTATTATACGAAATAAAGCAAATGTACAGGTTTATTTTACTTAGAAAATTATCGTACATCTATTGTACTGTACTAGTTGAACCAGTACATCTAATTAGTTGAAAATACCATTATAAGAGCATTTGAGATAATGCAGCAGATAGAAAGACAAAGTTCCAGTGAATTTTGTAGCACAAAATAACAGTCTTTTTCTAAGAAGCAATATGATCGATATATCTACAATTGTAAAGAGAACTGCTGAGAATATAGGAGCTATGAATAATAATCAAATGATTGTGAATATTACTGTTAGAAATGTAAGCTGTCTTGAAATGCAATGCATATTTCTTATGGAGTTAATTTTACTCCAATATTTTTTGGCACGGATAATTTTTTTATCTAGAACTGTTATAATGTAAGTACATTTTGCGTCATAACTTTATTTCTCGTCTCTAAATTTTTCTCGTCTCGTTTAAAAGAGACTCGTCTCGGCCGAGATTCTCGCCGAGATTTCTAGATGGAAATTTAATATGTATATTTTGGTCCCATAAACTAATTATTAAATTTGTACAATTTTGTATTAATCGTAATTTGAACAAAAAGATAAATATTTGTCGTTTTATCTGTCAAAATTTGTTATAACCTAAAACTTGTGCAAATTTTATTTTGTTATAATTTTATTCATTTAATATTTATCTAGCATTTTCTAATCTGTTATAACACAGTAAAAAAAAAAAAAAACGCTCAAAGCTAAAGCGCGGATCAAACGATGAAGTTTTTATTTTCAAGTGACTTGAAAAGTGTCTTTATAAGTGAACTTACAAGAATATTTACACGATCAAGTTTTGTGTGAATTTTTAAAATATCCGTGTCAAAATTTAAGTTATACTTATATTAAATTGTCATTGAATTTTCGTCACTTGAATTTTTCATATACCGTGAGTATTTTTTAACGTGAAACATTGGGTTTGTCATATCCATGGTTATGACTTGACATTTGATTGACAGGAATGTATTTACCCGTTCCATTTAAAATGAAACATAGGGAACGAATCTGACAGAAGTATTATATTTAAATATTGTAAGAAATATAGCTGAGTCAGAAAACCACTCGAGAGCACTAAACATATTTCGGGCACAAGGTGCACACAGTATTTTTTCGACATCTAAATTTAATTTTTAGAAAACAGGTATAATTATTTAAACAAAATTAACCTCTAAAGACATCTTGTCAATATGACAGATAACCGTTGAATTTTCCTATAAGTTATGATTTGACATTTGATTGACAGCAATGTATTTGTCTGTCTCATTTAAAATGACACATGGGGAATGAATTTGACAAAAGTATTATATTCAAATATTGTAAGAACTCGGGCACAAGGTGCACACTATATTTTTTCTACAACTAATTTTAATTCAGAATGCTGGTATAATTATTTAAACAAAATTAACCTTTAGGGACGTCTTATCAAATGTCAAATTCGTTCCCTATGTTTCATTTTAAATGGAACGGGCAAATACATTGCTGTCAATCAAATGTCAAGTCGTAACCATGGATATGACAAACCCAATGTTTCATGTTAAAAAATACTCACGGTATAGCCATCAAGATCTCAATTACTTCTCTATCCCATTTTGCCATTTTTCAGTTTAATATCGAACACTTATAACACTACTTGTATACATCAAAAATATAAACACAAATAACATTTGACAGTTACTTGACAGTCCAAATTTGTAGGGACTTTTAAGAAAAAGTAGCGCATGTTCCAGTTTTTCTTTAAAAGTTTTTCGTTAAAAGTCTATTCATTTGTCTCTCATGTCATTGTACGAGATAGAAAACTTTTCAAGTCAGTTGAAAAGAAAAACTTCATCGTGTCTTAACAAATTCTGACACATAAAATGTTAAATACTTTATTATTTTTTTGTTCAAAAATGCCATAGCTAATAGAGACAGATATCACTAAAAATATGTAAAATTTCACACGTTTGCAAATATAAATGAGAAAAATAACAACTGAGAAATCTCGAAACAGTGTTCGAGAATCGAAATCTCAGCAAATATATCTAGTCTCGTAAAACATTTTTTACATTTCTGTCTCTACGCATATTCCACATTTGGAATATGAAAAATCCACGGTAAGACTTTTTTAAGTAAGATATATTGTATTATTGATATTTTTATAAAACTCTATTGGTAGATATTGATTGACGAATTAAAATTATACTAGTTAATTAAAATTATTGACAAAGAAATCAGTTACTCATGTCAAAATGTGACATAAACATCTGACATCTGATATAGTGTTTCAGTTTCCGCTATAACGTCAAATTCTGTAATATGATGACACAATACTTAATAATACTTATTTACGTATAGAGGACCGAAAGAATAGGTTCACCCCTGCGGACAAAATTTGATGCCCGACGCGTAGCGGAGGTCTTTTATTCGTCCAAGGGTATAAACTTCTTTCGGCCTGAGGTATGCACAACGTTTTACGCACAACTGTAATCAAATGAAATGTTTTTAAATACATGCAAAGCTATGTAAAAATATTACATGGTCAGGTTAACCATATTTTGTCGTTATATTATAAATAATTAGAGTAATACTGTTATAGTTGCGCATAAATTATAGGTGTTATCTAATATTATCAATATATAAAGATGTATTGTGCCGAAAATTAAACTACGAAGCATATATAGATTTAGTGAACTTTCTTCTTGCCAAAGCCTAAAGCACAATTACGGTATACCCTGAAAATAATGGTGAGATATTTTTCGATTGTGTTGGGGTAACAACTTAAAGAAATGATAAACGTTTCTCATGTACAATGAACATAACCGTTGATATTAAGGTAGAATTATTTGGAAAAAGAGATTTTCATTGTGAGCAAACGTAGTACTACATTACTTTTTATGCGTTTCCTAATAAAATGAAAAAGCCAATTTGTCGCACACAAAATATTGTGCTATTTACGAAACAATTTGAAGGGTTCAGAGCTAAAAGAGTAATACTCCATTTCTTTCAATTTCGAGCTTAAAATGCTTCTAGTACTTTGTTAGAAGTTTCAATTGCCGCATTCAACAAGCGGAAAAACATTGAAAGAAAAAAGATTATTAAGGTAAAAGATATATGGCATATCAGGAAAGAAATCAGTTTAAAAATTCAAGAGCAGTTTTATATAGAATTAAGTTTGTCACATAATTTTATTGTAAATAAAAGTTATTAAACTTTATAGGAGACTTGAAACTTTCTTTTTACTATCCTGCAAACTATAACTTTTCAACTTCAATTTCAGAAAAGTAACTTCAATTTCAGAAAATGTAACTTCAATTTCAAAACCAGCAAATTTAATTTCGGAAAGGGTAAATTGACATTTTCATATAATTTTTTTGAAATTGACGTTACTTTTTCTGCAATTGAATTTACTTTTTCTTAAACTGAAGTTACTTTTTCTGAAGTTGAAAAGGTATAGTCAATCTGGACAATGGGGGATTACGGCTCAATCGAATTAAAGGAAAATAGTAAAAAATTACGAATGT
Source organism: Ophonus ardosiacus (assembly GCA_943142095.1). NCBI lineage: Eukaryota > Metazoa > Arthropoda > Insecta > Coleoptera > Carabidae > Ophonus > Ophonus ardosiacus. Next base: position 16,753,659 of record OW964823.1, read on the forward strand.
ATATGCTGAATAACGAATATTAATAAAAAAAATGAAATGGTATAATTGAGATATTTCAGAAATAAAGGGTTTTTTGTTATAGCGCTTCGACACTAATATGAAAATATTTTGATTGGCGGCCGAGAAACCGCCTATACATGCATTACAAATAGCGTGTTAGGAGGTGGGATTACTACCAATGGAAGTTAAGAAATTCAAGTTCGAAAGGAGGGGCTAACATTCCTGTACTACAGTTTTCAAACAGTTTTTATTTTAACACAAATTTCTTGCATTAAATTTAATAATTTAAATACACCTGTAATTATAAAGTATGTAGACTTGTACAGTGTTATAATATTCATTTATTTTTATGTAAATATAACTTAAAATAGCATATATTTCAAGAACATTTAGGTCCATGATGAAAACAGTTTGATATAAAAACATATATATGTGACGTCACGTCAATCTTTTCAAAATTCGGGAGACCATAACTCGCTTATTAATAGGAATTTTTTCACCGGATTTTCATCAATAGTCTTAGTTTTCCTAATATTTTCAGATGAAATTATAAAAAAAAAATGGTGTAATCCCCCATTACTTTTTTCTCCTGAAGACTTCATTTTATTTTCCATACTATTACTATGTTGGAAAATTCAACCGCGGTTATCGTGGTAATTTTACATGGTAACTGAAAGGTTACGGTTCTCGCGGTAAGCAGTCGAACGCATTGGAAATTCATGGTTATTAATAGCTGTCAAAATCATTTTAGTATACTACTTGTTTTTGGTATCATGGTAGGGTAGTTGTTTTTAGATCAATTTATATTAAGTGACGATAGTAGTTCCGATGAAGATGAAAGAGGTCATTTACATATATTTGTATAGGTACATACCACTTATAATTAATTTCATACTTTTAAGTTTTCAATAACAGAACATGCATACAAAATTATTTGTGTTTACATCAAAAGTTAGGTTAGACTACAAATTACCACAAAAACCGTGCTTTGGAGCACGGTAACGGCGGTAACTAAAATTTACCACACATTTCAGTTACCGCGTTCGAAGATAGTACTGGTAACCTGAAAAAATTTACCGGTAACGTAGTGGTTCAATTTTCGAACATATTACATAAATGTATAATTTTTTTTTTTTCAAATGTATACAAATAATTTTAAAATTAGTAACGTATATGAGTACACACATACAAAAATCTCGGTTAAGTTAGGTACACTGATTTCTTTTCGCATAATTACATTTATTATTACGAATGTGAGCTAACAAGTTATATAGTTTAATACTATATAACTGTATATGACAGTAATTTTGAAATTTTAAAAAGAACAAACTATATTTTACTTTCAGCTTTACAGTGGAAAAATTGCAAAATGCGCAGTAAACTGTAAACGTCAATTTCCTATTCTACTCATAAACTGATAGGTTTTACAAAGACTACTTTCAAAATGGACATAGAAAATAATTATTTACGTAATAAGTCCGGAAAATGTTGTCCTAAAAGAGGAAGCTTGTGAGTCCGGTATGTACGCCTGCCGGACGTGTTACGTATATTATGTTTGTCCGACAATGGGCTACTTGCGTACCTTTTTTTTATTTAATATTTTTGAAGAGAAGGTAAAAACTTGCTACCCATATTTTTTCTTTTGACAATTTTTTTATTAATTAGCCAGAAAAAAAATGAAATTTGATTATTTGAATTCCCGCCATGTATGACGTAGAATTACGCCGCACCAATGAATAGTCGTAAAGTCACAGCGTGGTGCCGTCCCACAGTAATGGCATGTTTGTGCGGGTAATGTAGATCACCTGTTTGACGTTTCAATAATAGTTTAGAGGTTAGTATTTTAGTTTATCTTTTTGGTATCGATATTTTAAATTACAAGTAACTACCTATGTGTTTATTTATTAAGTAATTAATGTATTTGAGAGACCAGAGAGAGAAAAAAATGAACTCAAATTCAAATTAAAACTTTCTCGCACGCCATGCCATCTATTGATAATATTTTTAAACATGCTTCCCCTCCCCCAATTCAATATAAAGACGTCACAGAAAAGTTTCTTTTTTAATTTAGTAAAAAACAAATAATTATTTATAATTAAATATATATTTTTATATGTTTTCAATATAACATTACGTATATAGTGACAGAAATCGGATTTTCAGTACCACGCAAGTAGCCCATTTTAATTAATGTAACAAAATCATCGATTTATAAATTCCCTACTGTTCATTAAAAATGAAAAATCTAGTAGCTAGGAACCAAGAAGTGTAAAATACTAGCTAAATTTACCAAATTTTGTTTTCCGTAAAATATCAGGTAATATTTTTTATACAGGTAATTGCTTTTTATTTTCTTTATACATAACATTTGCATGTTTTCTATTGTAATTTTCTTTTTGTACGTATATTATAAATTATATTTTTCAACCCGATATATACATATTATATTATCTATCTAGAACTAGATCTAGGGATATTGGTGTTAATCACCATTTAAATTTCAGCCAGTGGTACATTTCATTTATTATTTCTATTTTTTAACAACAATCATACAATACCAGTAGAAAGATTTAAATATGAGAAAGACGGTTCGGGTGACGTTACAGCGAATGGTAAATTACTACCGGTTCTTTAGTACCCTATCTCACAATATAGTCCTAAAATTAAACAAATAGCTGGTCAGTACCAGAAAAATATAAATTATTATCAATAACAATAACCTTGGTAAATGTTATTGATGAAGCAAATGAAAACTATTTGAAGCATGTTTAATGGACATGAGATGTTCAGAATTTTATTGTTCAGTATTTGCTTTAGATAATTCCACATCGATTTAAAGATATAAATCAAGGATCTATTGAATAAATACAATTAATAATAGCTTCTAATCATTCAAACAATCAGTATTTAATCAAACAATTTTAAATGTTAAAACAAGTTTCATTATAATATGCTACTCTATACAATTCGTCCCCTGCTTGTGTACTATGAATCACATCACATTCATTGCACGTTGCCAGTTGCGTTTGACATATCAGCAGCCAGCAACACCGTACCGTTTTGGCCCAATGCGGTTGCTTACCCGCTAGGCGGCTGAATGCCGACGACCTGGCAATCACGCCAACGCCTGTGAGCAACTGGTCAGCGAACACCAACAGCGACAGAGTGCGAAAGTATGTTCTCGTATGTGGGTTGGCTCTTGGCTCGGTAGGTGGACGTCTGAATAGTTTCAGAGATGAACAGAACAGAATGTGGAGGAATTCTGTATTATTGGATGCATATTTGACATTTAGGTTGATATTCTGGGAATTATAATAATTTTCCGGGACAATAGAATGTGGAAATAATTCCAATATATTGCATTTTGATTTCATTTGTAATGACATTTTTAATAGTTTTATTTTAATGTATTTCAAAATTGCTTACAATAATTCGCATAATAATAATTACAAGAGTAATGATAACAATTAAGTATTTTAATTTCAAAGTATTGCGGTTGTTACGTAAATGGGCAAATCTGGAAATTATTGCAACTATTCTATGTACATAATAATGAAAAATTTTTTTTGCACGATCGGGTTTTATTTATTTAATTTTTACCGTTAGGGTTTTCAAGGCAGTAGGTTTTATTTACAAATTACGAATCGTAATGGCTAGCTGTACTAACGTATCTTAAACCTTAAACTTGACTTAAATTGAAAATATTGCATTTAAATGAAATGTCAAATGAATTAGAATATGTTGCGGTCAAAATTTCGAATTGCATTTTTTTGGTTGGTTAAACCTAGCTTAAAATTTAAATCTTGTTGGTGTAAGTGCCATAATGTAAATCATTTACCGATCGGAAGGCTGAGGCGATAATTAAATAAAAACAACGATCAATAATTACTTTAAAAATGACAACCAAAATTTTTTAATATGTAAAAATAAATCAAATCTTATTTTTTTTTTAAATTAAGAGAAACAAATGAATATAAATACATTACAATTTCTCGTAGATAAATTTTTACAGTACTTTAGTGCTTATGATAATTAGTATACATAAAATTAATATAAATAAATAAAATAAATATATCATCACGGCATATTACCCATTTCTGGGTTTGCCAGTATCTACAACACATGTAGACATCGGTAATGATGACGATAAATTAAATTAATATATAGTTGGTTTTTACAATTCTCTTTAAATAAAAATAATTTTTCTGATCTTGTTTTTTTTTTTATTTACAGAGAATTTAATTTGTGAAATAAATGAAACACTATCAAAAAAATTATTAAATGTTTTATACAGAAACATTATTCTATTTTCCAGAGACATCATATTGAAATATTTTAATTTGGCATTGTAATCGTTACAGTCAATACAATTTTTTTTGCACAAAATAGAAATAAATTTTTGTTGGACATTTCCTATACATAATTTCGGAATTCTTTCTATAGCAAGGACTCCACACAACACTTACAACGAACTAATGCTTTTAACAAACAAAATTAAACAAACATATAAGGGACTGTGGATCATGAAAATGTTTACAGTTGCGTAAAATAAATGACAGTATCTTATACGATATAATTGTTTAGCTCAATTTTCAGTATTATTATTCATTAATAATTTAGACTCATAAAGTATGCCTAAATCTTTAAAAAGAGTTTTACGTTGAATAATAATTGTGTTATTAATTTAATCGTTATAGTGAATTATGTATATTAAAATTCCGAGTGAAGCCCACGGTATAACATTTTGAGACACTTAAATATAAACAGTTATTAATACAAAAATTTGGTAAGTATTGTAAGTCACTTTGTGGTAATAAGTTATCATCATTGGTCTTGATTACTTTGATTACTGTCAGCATTTAAAAAAAAAACTTGTATGTTGAAAATTATTGTTCATATCATTGCAATGAATTAAAAATTCTAGTCAAATGTTCATTTGGATGTAAAGAGGAGAAATACGAAACAATTGTAATTTTTGGTATTGTGCTATTGGAGTTATCGGAGATGAAATTATCGATATTCACACATACACACACACACTCATACACACACACACTTACACACATACATAATCGTAAAAATAGTTACATCGTATACTAGGGACCCTAAAACGTGTTTATTCATTAAATCTCATCATCGATTTTTTTGACCAAAGATTAATACCTTCCAGGTGACGGAAGGTAAAAAATATTAATTAATATTTTTATAAAAAACCTGTCAAACAAATACAGGAAAGTAAGATATTAATCTAACCAATGTGAAAATAATTACTTAATAAAATCAGTTTTTAGTTCCTTGAAATTTATTACAATAGTAGTGCCATTTCATTGTAATAACAATAAGATAGAATTGGAAAATACATGGCATCACCACTTGTTCATAATCATATGAGATAATTTTCCACATTAAATAAAGATATGAATTAAATAATTTTCCCCGATAAGTTCCGGTAGATATAACAAAGTACTTGATATGGAAAGTTGCATCATTGTTTACAATAAAAGATAGAGTCAATAAAGTCGGCTTTCCAAGGCGTCGCGTGGAACTTGACGAACACGAGCTTTAATGCGTCTATTTTATTCTCATACGGCGTCTAATTCGTTGCTTGTGGTTAGTTTGTGTTTGTGGTTCATTTGGAAGCCAAGTCGTTCTTGTCAGTAGCATTTGAAAATAAATTATCGACGAAAACGGACTGCTGCTTGTGCAACTTCTTACAAAATAAAAAAGTGAAATGTCGCGGGACGGCTGGCAGATGTGAAACCTTGATTTTTTTCCAATTCGCTCCGATACACCGATATAGCGGTGAGAGTATAGTATACAGGAAAGGACGTCAATAAACCGATACACATATGTGAATCAAAAATTCGTTACGAGCTATGAATATGATAAAGCGTTGTAAGGTCGTACGATCCGATCGCTGGCGAACGGTACGTTTCCTTTGAATTGTACTTATCAATTTTACCGATAAATATTCGACGAATCCCGAGTAAATATTCATGAAATGGAGACTGTGTGGATGGGGTGTTTGCCGCGAATATTCGATGTTCATCCCTTCCCGATTAGTGTCGGTTGACAAATATTACTCGTCGAAAGGCGAATATTCGGCAATCGGCGAATACCGAATGTTTGGCCCCGGCTTGCGTAGGCTTTCCAAATTCAGGTAGTTAATATAACTAAGAGCTGGTTTATCAACGCAAGAATAAAAGTGACAGATAATAAACTTACAGTTAACGTTAAATGTCAGATAACTTTGTATGATTGTTTATCAATATGAAACTATCTGTCGGTTAACAAACTTACAGTTAATTATAATTATTGTTAACAATGAAATTATAAAACCCTTGGTGACTGGCTAAGGGGGCTAACGTTCCTCTGGGTTCATGTGTCAAATTGACATACAATTTTGACAGAATAAGAACATAGGTAGATCATAAACAGATCTTTAGTGAAGGATTTTCTTGCTAATTATTTGACAACTATGAGGATATTACTGTACGAATTTAATAACAAACTGCAAAAATGTTATATTTCCTAAAATATAGGTAAATGTACTCATATTGTAAACATATTTTTAGACTCATAAGAACACCGAAATAGAAAAACATTTAGCACATTAAAATAGAATAGAATATTAAGAAATCCCGTTACGGTTCACATGTACAAAGTTTGAGAATGTATGCGTGTTTGAACAAATTTGTTTACTTACTTTACATAATGTATAAAATTAGTATATCTTTGCTAAAAGGTGTGTATAAATATTATTAGAACAAGTGACCATTGTCCACTCATTTTTAAAACGTGCGTGTTCAGTGATGTGACCTAAGAATTTATGATATTTTTGTTATTCCCGTGACTTTGTTAACAAGTATTAGTACATCTTCAAAAACAACTCTAAAGTATCGTTTACAATACCACTACCGCTTAATTATTTGACAGTTTTGTCGTTTATCATTTGGAAAAATGAATAATAACAATATCAAAATAGTTATTTATGTAACAAGTGTGGAAAGTATTATTTTTTTGGTCGAGTGCGGAAATTAGATCGAGATAAAAAATACTATTTACACACGAGTTGCTTACAATATTTTTCCTGCAACCGAAATTTTAGTGCTATTTCTCATACCTAATAATGAGTATGAGTGTACCGGTATCTTCAAATATTGTTAGTGTTAGTTGATACGTAAATTAACCGTTTTCTAGCAACCTATTTAATTTTCGCACACTAGTACTTGAAAAGTACGTGCCACGCACTAGTGTTTGTAAAGTGCGCGTAAAGTGTGCACTTTTCGCACGGTTGTAGGATATAGCTTTGTTTTTAAAGAGCGCAAAATGGGGTATTGTCGATTGATAGGTTCTCGAAATCGACATTGTCCATTTGCGCTCGAAACACAGACAAGATTTTTTCTACGATCGTCAAATTGGGGTATCACCACAACAAAAAACGCTGTACTTACAGTACTACTCAATAAATAACAATTATATTTTTTAATTTTTTTGAGCTATTGTTTTAATCTAATCTGAGCAATTTTTACTTTTGTTTTCGTAAATGAATGTCCTATTTTATTTCTGTACTCCTTTACACGGCAATGCGACATTTTGTTTGGTTATGTAATATCGACTGATCAATCATATGTCAGATTAACTTGTAGAGGTGATAAATGTGTAACTACAGCGCCATTAGTTTTTGACTAAACGTTCCCATTAAGAATATAGACAAGTTACATTTCTCAACATTTTATAGTTAGAAATTCGGAGGAGCGTTTTTTCTACTTTTACTATAAATTTTGTACACTACTGATGCCACTAATTCTAGCACTAGCACTACTTTTTTTCGCGATCGACCAGAAAATGAGCTGTTTCTGATCACTTTTTAGACCGGAAAATTCATTTTTACTGAGCTAGCTCGGCAAATTGTCTATAAGGGATCAGAAAGTAACTTTACCGATCCCGGGACTGGAAAAGCTGAATGTTTCCATGGCGATCAGTTGTTTATTTATTTATTTTTTATTTCCTCATCATAAGAATATAATGTAAAAGTGTTTTATTATAAAAGTGCGCTCATAATACGGACCAGTAACATTAAGGAAATTGTTTCACGTAATTTTCAGAAAAAATATTAAACTAAAGAGGTTAGAACACATACAATTCAATGAACTTTGAAATTCATGCACTTAGTAGACCACAAATATTTAGAACAGATGTATTTTTTCTAAAATGTTATTATTACAGAAGTTATTTAAAGTAAATAATAATGAATCCTTGAGGAGATCATTAATATTATACTGATATAAAATTAGATTTCTTAAACCAATATTCTCAGAACATTGCCTATTATTTTTTTATAAACTAATAAATATTTTGGTTTTACATTGTGGAAAGCATTATATTACGTATTTATTTTTATGGAGAGGAATTATTTGTTTTCGCCTTCTCAAGGTTCAATAAAAAACACTGTTTTTATTAAAAATTTGGACGTTTCGAGGGACCCAAGGCCCTCATCATCAGCAGATATAATTTTTTTTTTTTTAATTACAATTGTTTGCTACAATAAATTACATATAAGTTTGACAATTATATACCTTTCAGAGAAAATTTTTCTTACCTTAAGCATTGTCTAAACATTGACCCTAAAATCATATTTTTAGGATATGTTTGCATATATCGGTTTCCAGTTTGGAGGTGAAGTCGGCTTTAGCGGTTTGGAATCCTGTATGCAAACATATCCTAAAAATATGACTTTAGGGTCAATGTTTAGACAATACTTAAGGTAAGAAAAATTTTTCTCTGAAAGGTATATAATTGTCAAACTCATATGTAATTTATTGTAGCAAACAATTGTAATTAAAAAAAAAAAAAATTAAATCTGCTGATGATGAGGGCCTTGGGTCCCTCGAAACGTCCAAATTTTTAATAAAAACAGTGTTTTTTATTGAACCTTGAGAAGGCGAAAACAAATAATTCCTCTCCACATATTCATCATCCAAGGTACCAAACAAAAGGAAAAAGTATTTATTTTTAGAATGTTTCTACATTAGCAGATTAGATCAGAAAGTTATTTATTAATATTAGTATTTTCAACTTCAATTAAACTTCGCTAAAGGAAAAATATAGCATCGAAAATTTGAGAAGTGTAATTTTTACTATATGCAATATAATATGTATATTTGATACCTTAATAAAAAAATTATTTTTTTTACTATTGTCAAAAAAAGATTATGTTTACGCATTGAGGCCATTATGCGAAGTACGCCATTATTTTCTCGTGTACGTAAAAATAACAATGTGTATACGTGCAGTATATCGTGAACTAGAGCGCGAAATATTCGTAATGAGCAAAAAATTATATTTAAAATTGTGGAACTATTTCTAACATTAATAAATGTGCATAATTTAATAAGAGCCGTTTTCTAAATATAAATTTCGGTATTTAGCGAGTGCTATTACTTTAAAATAAACTCCTAAAGTCATTTTAATTAAAGTCTTAAAGTGTGCCTGAGTATGAAATTTTATATAAATTAATTCAAATCTCAAAATAAAATGACCCTTTTAACACTATAGCTAGGGCATCGAATACGAATCAATTCAAAACCTAAACTGAACCGTATTTTTTAAAAAATGCGAACACGAAACTGATTCAGGTTCAGGTTAATTTTTTACGTTAAACTCAAAACGCAGTGGCGATAGTGAAATCGAACTAAAGCTGATTCCAAAATATGAACCAAATCGTTCTAGATTAGCGAACCACAGAAAGCAGGCGAATACGATTTTACTTTTACGAATCTTGGTAGCATGCACTTTAGAATTCTATATTCGTTTTTTGTTTCGGAAATAATTGGATTTTATACTATTAAAATAAATAAAATAAAATAAATAAATATATCATCACGGCATATTACCCATTTCTGGGTGTGCCAGTATCTACAACACGTGTAGACATCGGTAATGATGACGATATATTTTACCGTGTGGGCGCTTACCAGGCGTCACCTCACGGGCACTCATAGCTGGCGTGGAGAGTGCACCACAGGAGTCACTTTTGTGCCATTTAAAATAAAAAATATTATGACAGTTGTATATAATAAATGTATAAATTATATGTAGATTGGCTTTGAACAGAATTGTGGCAAAATAATGGCGTTACTTTGACATTTTCGCCCCGAGTCGTACGCTTCAAGGCGAATATTTTGATACACGCATGTTACCAAATTTTCGCTTCGTGGCGAAAAGCGAAAATAAATGCCTCTTTTGATAGAATTCTAAAGTGCGTGCTACCACTACTGAATTGGGAGCCAAACTGCAAAATGGTTCTCGAATAAGAACAGAAGCCTAATCCAAAATCTTAAAAATAAAGAATTAGTTCGAACCCTAAACAACTCATAAATTAAACGTGGGTCATGCTAGAATTACTGAAAATGAGACACAGCTTTCTTTGAGTGTAGTGATCATTTGTGGTAGGTAACCATGGAAATAGCTTGCATCTTTTTCTTACTATCGCATGATTAGATCATTACAATATGTTTCTCTTTATTTCCTTATGCATAATTAGTTTTTTTTAGTACAAGAAGAGTGCTGAAATTTGCCCAACAAAGTATGTAGTTCCTTTTGACAATACAATTCTTTATTCTTTTCTTCCACTTCTTAAAAGCTCCCAACCAATCCTCTTTTGTAATGCTAAATGCTTTCAAAATAATCATGAATTGCAGCATCAATCTCTTGTTCCGACGAAAACCTTTTACCCCGTAATTGTATTGGTATGTATATTTTTTAATATTTGAGTACGATGACAGTTCATTTAATCTTCGGAATACATATTTCGTTTATTCAATAATTTCTAATAAGATAAATTAATAAAAACATCATTCATCACTTCTCTGGTTAATTCTAAATTTACATAAAACGATACTTAAACAAATAAGTTGGAACTAACTTAACTTTCACAACTTAATATCAAACTCCAAATTTCAACTGTTTAAAATAATAGCGGAAGAGACATGGTCCAATATTAGTTGCATCTCTGCAATCTGTTTACTATACGAGTACGTTATAGGTTCGTTTGGCTGCTTTGCTTCTACGGTTTACTGCCGTACAATGGCACAATATCCATTGAAGTATATATATCAATATAGTTATTCGTATATCAAGACCGCGGAATCTCTTAAGCGTAAAGAGGAGAAAAATTGTCGCAGCTAAGTATTTTGCGAACTAGGTGTACACAATTTTTTTTGTGCAAAAAATATGTAATTACAATTTTTATTGTATTTAGGGCCAATTTTACAATCTCTATAGTTACAATTTTAACTGCCAGTTATTAAACAAAACCGAACTGAAATGAACTGTCAAATGACAAATTTATAATTGCTGTCAATAATCTGATTTATGCCCATATTCATAAACACTCGTAGTTTCAAAACGGCTCATTATAATTTTTAACAAATAGAACAATTGACAAATAAAATTTCGATTTTTCTTTCAATGTTGACTGTTTTTAATGGATAAAAATTATAACGAACCGTTTAAAATTTTACGAGTGTTTATGAATACGGGTATAAGTATTGTTTATGTAATTGGCAGTTAAAATTTTAACTGGAGATTGTAAGAGTGGGCCTAAAACCTAATTTATAGATTGGCGCTCTGTTTACGCAATGAAATGTCTCGATCCGTTCTGTTTATTTTAGAACCAATTTATAAATTTACGTTATACACATATGTAGATGCGCGTCGCGCAGACGTACAAAATCTCATAACCCACTTGGAGGTTAAATTTTTCGGTAGACAGTTTTACTGCAAAAATTGAGATTGAAGAATCAATGGATGAGAACCATTTTGAAAAGTGTCTAGCTGAAATTGCTGTTGTTTGCTTAACACGATATCGTTGAATTTATTTCAAAATGTCAATTTTTTTTACATTAATATAGAGAACAATATTATCGACACATATGGCGCAATATGATTGGCTACTCCTTGGCCTGCTAACGCAAAACATGAATCATCACCATCTTTTGCGTAAGCGGATGCGTTAACTTATAAATGAAGCAATCTTAAATAATAAGTTCATCTTTTGCGTTAGCGTGGACGACAGCGTTGCGTAAATAATACGTTAATCTATAAATCAAACTTTAAATAGTTTAATTTATTGTAATAGAAAGGCGGTTACAGGATTGACATTACAATTAGTTTTGAAAAAAATTGTTGAAAAGACAAAATAATTGCTAAAATAACTATTTTACATTATGTATTGTAATTATTTTAACAAACCAAGAAACTTATTGTGTTTGTCATATTATAGAAACGTCACTGTTTTTGTCGTATTATTTTATGATCTTAACTCTCAAATGTCAGAGTGACTCCAATTTCGAGGACGCTACTATTGTAACGGCCGCGAAATTGGATTTCGCGGACTGTATTGCGTCTGCGAAATGTTTGGTTTGCGGACGGTTGTACAAAAAAGCTTATTTAAATATGAGTACAATGAAATCAATTTGCTACGTAGTATATTTTCTTTCGCGTGATCAGCTAAAAGATTAATAAATAATTCAAGTGAGTAATGTTTGTACACAATGTACGTACAGGTGAATTTCCCTGACTCATAATAACACGTGGATATGAGTTCTTGTATTGTATGACGTAGGTTGACGTATGTGGTAATATTTTCATGAAGGTCCGGCTATTTTTATCCCCGGAATAATGGAACAGACAAGTGACATGGCCAATTGATTTATTTATCGCACTCGGGTCATCGGGGGTGCGTAGGAAGTCAACAAACCCGGAAATATTAATGTGAGGTTGGAAATAGATCTCGTTTTGAGAATGAAACGAAGATGAAGTGTAACGTGAATAAAAATACTACAAGATATCGGCAGTATGATTTATGTTGATTATTAAATAGAATAGCAATAGCATAATTCTCTAATTTTCACTAATTCCGCAAGCTTATAAATCTCTACAGTTAATAAACTTACTATGGTTACAGTAAAATAAGGTTTTATCTGGTTTATTTTGATTAATAAATTTATATATTTTCTCACAGAACTTAAATCTATAGAAAAAAGGTGTTTATACGAGGGGCAAGTAAAAAATAAGGTTCCCAAATTTTTTCAGGTGTAAGGCATTTTTTATTGCAATAAATATGTATACCATCTGAAAGCTTGTATTTCAAACTATTTCTCTACATAGTCGCCAGATCTTTCAACGCATTTTTTCTGACGAGTTATCCACTTCTGAAAACCCGCTTCGAAGAACTCCGCCGCTAGGCCGCCGATGTACTTGGTGACCGCTTCCTTCACCTCTTCATCTGTACTGAAGCGTTGTCCACCCAAGTGTTGCTTCAATTTCGGGAACAAGTGGAAGTCGCTGGGAGCAAGATCAGGGCTGTAGGGGGCATGATCAAGCAATTTCCAGCCGAATTTGTCCAGTAGGGCGGTGGTCTGTCGAGAGACATGCGGTCGCGCGTTGTCGTGGTGCAACCTAACGCCCTTGCTCAGTCTTCCTCTCCGGCGATTTTGGATGGCTCTTTTGAGTTTCGTTAGCGTCTCGCAGTACCTGTCCGAATTTATTGTGGTCCCTTTAGGCATAAACTCGGTAAGCAAGACGCCTTTTCGGTCCCAAAACACCGTAGCCATCACTTTTCCTGCGGATAGCGTCTGCTTAAACTTCTTCGGCCTCGGCGACCCGGGATGGCGCCATTGTTTCGAGTCTTCTTTTGTTTCCGGAGTGACGTAGTGACACCACGTTTCATCTCCCGTAATAATGGAGTCCAAGAATTCTTCAGTATTCTCGGCGCATTCTCGAAGAAACCCCTCGGCACACTTGACGCGATTGTCTTTGTGGGTTTCTGAAAGCATATGCGGGACCCACCGCGCACACACCTTGTGATAACCAAGTTTTTCGGTCACAATGTTGTCGATGGTTTTTTCACAAACCTCAGGAACCTGATCAGCCAGCTCCCGAAGCGTTACTCTTCGATCCTCGAGGAGAATGCGCTCAATCTTCGCCACGACTTCGTCGGACACCGATGGCCTCCCGCTCCTTTGCTCGTCGTGAACGTCTGTGCGTCCTTCAGAGAACTCCCTGCACCATTTGCGGACGTGTTGGACGCTGATGCAAGCTTTGCCATAAACTTCTTCCAACTGTCTATGAATTTCAATAGGTGTAAGCTTCTTCGCGTTTAAAAATCGAATCACTGAACGGATTTCACACCTGGCGGTGACGGCGATTGCGGGCTCCATCGCGGATGGCTGTTAGACTGGCACTAAGCTTCGCAGTGATCTTCCAGGTAGTTGGAATGGAGTGGGGGGGATTAACAATGAAGGCGGTGTTGCCGGATTTCTCCTAGTATCTCGGGCGGCGAGTGTACAGCGTTGGGAACCTTATTTTTTACTTGCCCCTCGTATAAGTTATTTACGGAACAAACCAGTCGACCCTATTCTGTAACTCAGTGGTTAATTTTTAACAACTCGTTAAAAAATGTAACCAATCAAGTATGTTGATGTATAACAAAACTTTAACAAAAAACTGGTTTTTTAGTTGTCAAATCAATATCTATTGAATATTTATTTTAATCAGTTGTTAAAAATTAAGCAATTTTTAGAGAATAGACTGGGCAAGTTTAAACAAAACTAAATTTTTAATTAAAATTGTACCTATAATGCTGGGTTTATGCAGCATGTAAATTGTGAAATTAAATTAAGCCACTAAATTAAGAAACTAAACTAAAATAATATCGTTTATGCAGAAAATTAAAATTCAGAATTTTATGTTTTTACATTTCGTATGATCTAACTTTTATAGGTGAAATTGCGATACATTCTGTTTATATAAGATAAAAAAATAAAGGTAAACAATTTGTTGAATAAGTCCAATTAGTATTTCGTCGCGCTTTTCTGCAGAAACTTTGTTATCATCGGATATTTTCATAGGTTAGGTATGAAAATCTGTCATAAGTGCGCGAATGGCGGAGGCGCAAAGCTAAGAAATTATAAAATTAAACTAAAAGTTGAAAATAGACAACTTCTTAATTTAGTTTCCTCAGTTTAATTCTTCACTTTAGTTCCATAAACCTTGTCATTGACAACAATGGTTTCTACTTGTTTAGTTTAGTTTTAGAATTTATATTTTTAATTTAGTTGCCTGGATAAACCCAGCATAACTCTTCTGATAATTACAGGTCTCATTAACCCTTAATTTGTTCCAAAAAAATATCATAAATCTCATGGCAGGTTTAGAATAAAGTGAATTGAAGTAAATATGGCCCTTTCCTATACATAGCAAAATTTCATGCTGTGAAGGGAATAATCTATCGATTAGTAATTCAAGTCAATAGCACTAAAAGTTGGCACGACCTATTACACAAAATTCTTCATCGGTATATATTTTTTGTAATTTTACGTACAAATTTACTATTGTACATCGTACACCTACCAAAACAATCTTGTACGTACAATAATGTTTAAAATTTGGCTCCTGAACTTGTAAAATCTGCATGAAATCGTAGTATAATACATATTCGTATTTTCATTCGAGAATTCAGAAATGACCTCCCAATGGTGAATAGTAAGTTTATTAAGATTATTGAAAAACGATTATCAAACAATTCATTAATATTGATATTCTATCGCAATTGTCTAATCTATTATAAGTATCAGCCTCAGATTATAATATTATCGTTATTGACCCAGTAGATTAATATAAGATTAAGAAATATTATAATCTATGTAATAATATAAAAAGTTAATACTGTTTGCAAATAAACTACAAATAATTCTCATTGATAATTAATACTCCCCATTATAATTAGGATTCGAGGTATTTCAAAATGTAACCAATATTTATCTAATAAAACCATTATTATTATATTGTTTGGCAACACGTTTGAAGCATATTTACTGTTATTCTAATTATATTTAATATAAATATTTTTTTGTTTTATTACATTAATTGTGTTTGCTGTATATAAATTTATAACCGATTGCCACAATATCCATGTATAAAAATGAAATACTCTTTAGAAAATAAATATAAATAATTTCTACGAAATATTCAAATAAATATGGATATGAAATTATGTACTTTACAAAATGAAAAGTAAATAAATAACACATTTCTAAGATGATGCTGCACAATGTAAACAATAAATGTAGCAATGACGTAAATTTACTCAATGATTTTCATAAAATAAACATCTTGTACCAACAAGAGTGATTCATATCAATAATTAGATACAGTAGAGACAATAAATAACGCATCATTTAGATACAACAATCCCCCTTGTTAAAAGAATTTTCATGTTTATTTTATATTTATATTTTATGTTAATAGAATAAAAGATTTATACAATAGTAATATGTTTAATTCGTTTACGCTTTACGCATTTAAATAGGTTAGTTTTCATGTCTAACATATATTTATTTTCTTGATTATACAGATCCATTATTATAATTCATTACAATGGGGTATGTGACTAAATTTTGATTTTTACATATATGATACTAGACCAAAAAATAAAATACCCGTATTTTTTAAATAGATTAATTATTCGTAGTTTACGAGAAAATAATTATTAAAACTTTGGAGAATTGATCTGTGACGTCAGTAGGGTAGAATGATAGAAGAAGACAGTTAGACTGAGATAGATATATTGTGGTAGGCGAAAGTGACAGCTGCTGTTTTCCATAACCTATCACAACATATCTATCTCAGTCTAACTGTCTTCTTCTACCATTCTACCCTACTGACGTCACAGATCCCTTCTCCGAAACATTAAATTGCTAATAACAATATTATTACAAACTAATGTTTAGTTTTTATTATTATAATGAGAAGCTATAGTGGTTAGTTTTTATATATTATGACTTATATATTGAAATTCGATTATGGTCACATACCCCATTAAAGTTAATGTTCACACATTGTGATAGTTAAAGATTATTACTTAAATAATTAAATAAATTATTTCAACTGTAATGGGGACTTTAAAATTGACGTCACACCAGACACATCCCCTCCGTCCAGAACTAAATGTCTTCAGAAGAAGATAACAAGGTCGACGAGAGATAGTATTGTTTTTTATTACTTAAAAATCGATGCCAAGCTTGTTTATGGGTTCAAGGTCATCATTTTGAACAAATTTTATATAAAGGAATGTAATTTATAATTTTTTAAAATAAATCTTCGAAATTTTTATATTTTATTGTTAAGAGTAGAAATACAGTAACATCCTTATAACACTTAAATGCAATTGGCTGGCACCACAACCCTTTTTTGAAAACGCTGTTTTCTATGTTCTGCTTTAAAATATTTTTTTGAAAAAAATAATTTATTAAACATAAATATGAAATTAAATATTGAAATCTGTCATTTTCAACAAGGCTTGTGGTACCAGCCAATATCTCAGAAACGAAGCAACTGTGAGAATTTGCTTACATGAAATTATCCACTTATCTTTAGGTCCTTCATTCAAAATTTAAGTGACGTTGTTTAATTTCAAAACACCTGTATATAAACTTCAAAATCATCGATAAAGTTGGTGTAAACTATCACAAATATGAAAAAACCGAAAAATAATTTTAGAGACTGTTAACAAATTTTGAGGGAACTAACAATAGGCACTCTTTACTGCGTAGTATGCAATTATTACTTATTAAAATTATTTTCATTTAAATTAATAAAATAAATATTTATTTACGTATTTATTTTTAAATATTGTCTTTAGTCTAAATTTGCATAATATGCTTAATTAATCCTTTACATTTTAGTTCCGAATTATGTTTTAGGGGGCAATGCAAACACGATACAGCGATATTATACCCAGGGGATTTCAAGTCTAATGGATAAAATGGCAGCATAAATTTAGTTCGTCCATATGACCCTGCACACAGTTGATTTGAAAGATGTAAACAAAAACAAATTTATGTGAGTTGTCAAAAGTCAAAAATTGTAAGTTTGCTATTAAATTTAAATTATGCCACTGCAATTAAAAGTTTTCATTTTCTAATTGAAATTGAGAGATGTAAATATGTATGTGACATGTGAAGCTAATAACTGTAAGTACATTAAAATTCGTTTTTTATACAAACATGTTTATTAATGTTACTTTTTAGCCGTGAAAATATACTACTGCCAAGTCAAAACCCGTGGACTTGAAAATTTTGTGATAAATAAAATATACAATATTAATGACTCTCCATGCTAATGGCAACACTGACACCTTTATTATAAAACTATTACTACATGTAATACTTGATCATTTTTTGATTGGAAAAGCAGTTTTGTATGTGTAGAACTTCGATAAGATATGAAAAAGTAAGTTAAGAATATAAGAAAAGTGAAAACATATTTATTTATTGTAGAACAGCTAATCATTTTATTAATGACCTATCAGGTGATACCAATGAAACTATCATCCATAATCTGTCCTCGAAATAATGAAGAATATTTGTTAACGATTTAACTTGAATGTATATTTATGAGACGAATTTATATCAAAATATATTTTTATAAATTATTAATGCTTTCTTAAGGCTCATTCACAGCACTGAAATTATACTTAGAAATTATAATTATAATTAAAAAATATAATTAAAAATTATACTTAAAAATGACCGTCTTAAAGCATGTTAATTATATGTTCACTTATATATACAATTCATAATTAGTATATTTTGACATCTACAATATTTTTGTTTCTTATTGTAATCTGACATAATATTATCAACGTCACTTTAGATACAGCATTGTATATTTATACACATTGTTCATTTTGATTCTTTATCTTTATAGTCATCGCTTTCTTGGAAATGAACATAAGTATGGAAGAATTTATTTCATGTATTGTGGAAAATTCACATTTTTGGAATAAAAAAGACAAAAATTTTAAGGAAAAACGTGGAATGAAATTGGAGCTAAATTCAAAATGCGGGTAGGTAATTTATTTGATACGCAAGTAAAGCCAAGAATAGTCGTTTTAATATACGTTTTTTAAATTAATTGCATTGCTAATTTGAAAATTTAGAACGCTGACGTTTGTATGCATTGACATAAACCTGTATTTATAAATATAATTATAATTACTAATTATAATTTCGCTTAATTTCAGTGTTGTGAATGAGCCTTTATTCTTGCGTATTAATTTATATGTACCGCTGTCATTCATTTATATAGTACATGTTTTCTACATAACCCACAAGAAAATATAGTTCCGCCATATAACACGACAGTGCTGCTTGCAAAATTTGTTTCCATTTTTTTTTGCTGGCAGCTGGTTCTCTATTGCTTTGTGATTATACCTATGACTTTCACATATTATTTGTATTTCATGTTATGATCTGTGGTTCACTTGTTTATTTTTCTTAATTGCTCGTGCATAGATTCAATACTAATCATTTCTATCAGTGGTACATGAAATTTAATGTAATCAGATGGTAAGATTAATAGAATTCTAATGAAATGAATCCGCTTACGCATTTCAATTAGTTAGTTTTAGTTTAACTTTTCCATTTTCCCTTCCAACAGAAATTTAGTTTACGAAGTAAGGAAATATCTACCTCGACTGGTATTTTATTCAAAAACTTCTATAAACTACCGTTCCTTAACACGTAATCTCTCAAAGTAGATATCCGTATGAAATGAAATAAATCAAGGAACACTTTACTTACTTTGAGTGATGCCATGTCTGATACGGATCGATGTGTCTGAATCGTCTCCAGCTGATCCAAGCACCAGTCCAGTTCTTCCATAGTTTCCAGGGCAAGCTTCATATAAGCGTCATCTGAAAGAAGTATCAAATTTTTATATAATATATTTCAATATTGTATCAAGTTAAAAAACACGTAAAACATTTCATATTTATTTTAGTTATTTGGTTAGCAAACAAATACGTACATGTAAAAGAATAATGTTAAATTTAAAAAGTGTATATTGATGAAATGTAATTTGTAGACATGTTTGACATTTGGAGATGAAAACACAAAAATTTTATTTACATGGCCAACCATTGGCGCATTAACCTTATTTGGCGCCGCGGGCCCGGGCGCTGTACGTTTCATTTTTTTCACAAGCCCGGGCTTCGGGACACTATAATAAAATGAAAATTGTGGTATGAAAAATTGATATAAACCGGTTTCACATAAATGGAAGTTTATGCAATATTTTTCATACTAATTGAAAACTAATAATAATTTGATGTTATTTTCGCAACTAATTAAATAAAAAGATTGGCAAAAGGACAGGTAAACAGTCTATCCATCACCTACATTGTTTTATATACATTTATTTTATTTATTATTTTTTATTATTTTATGGGGTCCCGTGGCCGCGTGCCTGAGTGTCTGGTCGCGAACCTAGGGGAACCGGGTTTAAATGGCACAAAAGTGACCCATGTGGAGCACTCTCCACACCAGCTGTGAGTGCCCGTGAGGTGACGCCTGGTAAGCGCCCACACGGTAAAATATATCGTCATCATTACCGATGTCTACATGTGTTGTAGATACTGGCACACCCAGAAATGGGTAATATGCCGTGATGATATATTTATATTTATTTATTTATTTATTTATTTCACGTTCTGTTTCAGAATTCTGGTTAAGCGATTTTTTTCAAAATATGTAAATTTCAATACTTATTTGCAAAATATAATATTTTTTAAAATTTAGTACTGAGGCTTTTAAAATTTAAATGTTAAATATGTTACATTTTCATGATTAAGTTTTAAATTTTTAATAGCACACACTTCTCAAAATATTAGTAGTACTTAATAAAAATAGCTGTGGCATCTAAAAGATAAAGTTTAGAAAATCTTAGAAAATTATAATTTCAATTTGCATCAGTCGCATAAATAAACAGAATTGCACTGAAATCTTTCCTTACCCACACTTATTGTGGAAGACTTTTCTGAAAAAAAAAATCAATAAATAATGTGAGTACAAATGAATAAAAATAGTTTTAGTTCTAATAAAAAAAGCATAACTGGGTGGTCAATTATTGCAAAGATTTAAATTTCCCGCCTTTCAAGACTTAAATAATACAATATACCTACGAGTACATAGTGTGTTCGTTTTAAGTTTGCTAGCTTTGAACTATAAGAATTTCAATTATATTAATAATCATTATATCATCAAGATTGATTAAATTAGCATAGATATATCTACTATATTGCAAGACATTACAATAAGATTAAAAAAAAAAACATATTTTCGACCAGCGGTTTTCAAATGCGGGACTTTATAAATTTTAAGGGTAACACTGCATTTGCATGAAATCGTTGTATAATGGATTACTTTCAGTGCCATCCTGAACTTGTAATGACAATATTTGTGCACTTTAGTGACGAGTTCAAAGAAAGTTATTTTGTTAAAATAAATTTCAAATCATTTATAAAAATATTTTTTAATACAGAAGGGAATCAATTTGTTTCTTATAAAATTAGAAACGTACACTTATATTTTTCATGCTTTCTTGGTCTTTGACAAAACATTGTTGCTTGCATTGTTAAGTAACAGGAAATGGATTTGTTCAATTTTTATGAGTAACTCGTAAATTATTTTAATACATTTTTTTTTGTAAAATTAGCACTTAAACTCTTAAGCTTCATTTCCACCGATTGTCCTAATGCTCTTAAGAATTAAGAGCAATGAGTAAGAACAAAAGATTGCAAACTTCTAACCTGAACTGTCAACTGTCAATCTATTTTATAATTATTAAATTTTTTATTTTTCGGTGTGGATATAGATACAGAAAATGATGTATATCACATATTTAAAAAAAGAAGAATTGCTGCGGGAATTGCAGTTTGCTAAACAAGTAATAAGGGAAAATTTTCTTTTGAATTAGTCACTAAACAAAATAGCTGGAAATGGTAAATTGTCGTAATGCATTAAATCTTATTCACTAATCATTATGCATTAAGCAATAAAACATTCGGTGGAAATGAGGCTTTAAACGATGTGACGAGAATACCAATAATTGGTGAAGCATTTCGCAATATTTAATACATTAAAGTAAAATTTCCGCAGATTACAATAAACTTCTACCGAGCAAATGAAGATATACAAAAATGCTTCTAAACTCAATCTAAAGACAGCGTTGTCAGCAGTTCTAAATGTCATCAAGGAAAAACTGGTTCGTTTGCAAAAAACCTCGTTAGTTAATCACAGCTAACTACACTCTGTAACCATAGTTACCAATGTTGTGAAAATTAACAATGCGATTATTGCTAATTATGCTTTACGCAGCTGGGCCTAGTATTGATTAATATTCTCTCGAAATAGAGCTACATACATCCAGAAATACTGGAGAAAGACGAACACACGATAGATATAAAAGTAATAAACATTACTTTTATTCATTTCAATATTTCAAACAAGCTTATTACAGTATTTTCTTTCATTCCTTTGTAAGTTTCTTTCTATTCAAAATAATTTGCTTTGAGGTTTCTTCAATTTTAATTCAATATATTTCTTTATAAAATAGAAACCTATCATAAGCCTAGTTAGACTCTCAAACTCGGGGATGTTTGAGTTTTCATTTTAGCCCTGAATGAAAAGTCGGGTATCGAAAACTAAGAACAAATATATTCAGGAATTATTCCTGTTTAAATTACAGTAATTTTACATAGCAAAGACAAAATGTTAGACCTCTGTTTGACACTTAGACAGAGTTACCTACTTCCATTTCACAAATTAAAAATCCTTAAAACAGTTGAACAAAGTTGAAAACTTTTTTTTAGTAAAACAAAATTTACTTTGTGTACCCGAAATAGGGGAAAAATGTTATTGTACGTACAGTTTAATTTTAAGTTAAAGGTCGTCTGTATCATGAATGTATTAATAAGTTGGCCTATTCTCAACTGAAATAACCGATAGAGGCGCTGCAAGCATTTTCAATATGGCGGATGCATGATGGTAGGTGTACAATTTGTCACTGTCATATGATACAATTTTGCTTGTGTTTCTTGAAAATGAAGCTAAGTATTGTTCAGATATTTGACTTTCTAAAGGCAACTGATCATTATGATTGTATATAATGTTCATTTACTACTTTATTTAAAATATTAATCTTGTAAACAGGCGAAGAAGTTCTGAATGCGAATCACATTATATTATGTGGAATTACCGATAGTTATAGAGAAATTATAAATGTAATATCACTCTGTCTTCAAGCAAGTGCTCAGTCGTCACAAATATGGTACAGCATTTTTTTAATTTCTCCATTGAGAAGGAATTTCTAAAAATTTAAATAATCATAAATATGTTTCAAATATAATTATTAATAATAATACCTGGAAGAATAAAGTCACTGGCTGGTAGCACAAGCCCTGTTTTAACTAAAACGCTGTTTTAAAAAATGTCAATTTCATTATTTAATAATAAAAATAAATAATATCAAATTCATCAAAATATAATTTTAAAGCAGAAAATAGTTTATATTCAAACAAATATTTAAAACAAAATCGTTCTATACGCATAAGGGTGAAATTAAATATTGAAATTTGAATTTGACATTTTTTAAAACAGTGTTTTAGTTAAAACAAGGCTTGTGCGTATTCCCTGGCTTGTGCTACCAGCCACTGTCTTTAAAATGTCTCGAACATACTCTTATATACTTGGAAAATTGTTTTCCAAAACGTAAAACATACTTCCAAGCTTGAAATCTATCCAATGTTTGTTGAATGCTTGCATTTGTAATTATAGTCACTTTATTTTTACCTATTTTTGGAAAAATGTGGAAACTTAAATGAGTTTCCCTACTCATAAGCGAATGACACCCCTATACGCAACACATAATGTTGCTTTTACCGCGTTTTGCAACATTCATTTTCGTATAAAAGAAATACTTTTAAAAAATGTATGCTAACATATGTTCTATTTACTCGCACCTACCGTCATGCACTAGTTTAAAATTTAGTCACCAGATGTCATATCGATTCTCTACAGTTGTCAATATTATTTATCTCTCTCATATTTGCACTGACAAGAATCGCGGTTGATTGGATAGATATAAAATGCGTGTTCTTACTTGTGGTGTTGTGGATTGTACTTATGCATTTTAAAACAATACAGTAACTGTATTATCATAAGTTCATTTATTATGTCAGTATCTTATTTACCACAAACATATTTGGTTTGGTGTGACATTAGTAAGTAATTACATACAATCATTTGCTAATAAACCTATCAGTAGACTAATTTTTTAATGTTTTTACTGCAACATTTTTATTATAACAAAATAACAGTAGCTATGTGCCTTCATAAACTAAGCAAACGAAGCTATTGAATTTGACAAAACGGGCGGAGTTAAAATCTTAAGGATAATTTCAAAGCAAAAAAATATGTTAATGTAAATTTTTTGGGAGTGTCAATTCAAAATGTGGAAGTGCTAAGCACCATGAAATCCTCCCTGTAACTACGCCCATGAAATATATCCTGAAATATTTCTAGAGACTTTATTTTAGCATTTTTATGTATTTACACAAGCAGGTGTGAATTGTGAATGTTTTTTTTCTGAATGAATTTATAACATACACATTTGCGACTGAAATATTTTCTGCAAATACCGTGTGTATCGATCAATGGCGTCCCGCATGCGAAAATTTAAAATTAGCTTGGTGCAAAAACTATCAATTAAGTGCGATAGCAATATGTGTTTACAAGCTGCAGAACACATTTTCGTCAAACATAAATAAACACTTTGAAATTTTCATTCGTTCAAAATACGCATATTGACAAATAAACTATTAATACAATTTTTGTACTATTTTTTCTATTGAAGTAATTTTATAAATGTATGATTCATTGTTGATTGACAGCAATTTGACATTATATGTCATTCATCTGTCAGTTATGAAAGCAGTCATACCATCTCTAAAAAACGAAAAGCGCCAAAACACTACGTTTACAGATCTTCTTAACGATGTGTTTTCAGTGCGTTTTTAGACTCATAAAGACAATGAAGTAGAAAAAGAAAAAAAAGTAATCATAGGAAACAACAGTAGATGAATATTTCAGGAATATATTCAGTTACAACTTTACGAAGGTGGCTGTATTAAACTGGTTACTTCAAATTAGCTCTATTATTATAATAGTGCTCTCGTAAAACGGATCATTGTTTTTAACAATAATATTAATAACTATACTTATTTAAGTTATTAAAATTTATTTGAACGTATTGATAAATAAACAAACTGTTAATAACAACGGCCTGAATTCATCACCCTTCACTAGAGTAATGATCGTTTCTATACAGTGTCCCACACTCTATGTTCAGTATAGGGTCTTATGGAGTACCCTGTTGCCATATTTACCTGCTTAAGTCTACAAGATAGAAAGAGCAAAATAGATGCCAAAAAAGAGATAAAATATTCTAGGTACTCCATTGAATGTATTTATGACTGGTGTACTTTCAGTGTATCTAAAGGCGGATTTATGCAGCCATTTTCATTTACATTTTAATTTAATTTTCATTTAATTCTCATTTATAATTTTTAAATGTACCTATTCATACAAAAATATATAACAAAAATAAATGAAAATGAACGCATGCGCACATATAAAAATACGCTGACAGATGATTAACGTTATAACACGACTTTCATTGGAATAAAATTTGTTAATAAAAATATTCAACAATAGTGACAGATAAGAAGTTATGAGTTTAGTTTTAAACGTGTTATTGCAATAAAAAACCGTAAAAAGAAACGATATCGGAGATACATAATGACAACCAGCTGATCAACTCAAATTCTCGTCCCTGTCATGTCGTACACGCATGCGCCATTTATAATTTTTATTTATTAGATAAAAGTTGGCCATCTTTAAAAATAAATGAGAATGAGAGATAAATGAAAACGTAAATGAAAATGGTGTATGAATGGCTACATTGGTTTACATACATTTATCTTTTAAATGAAAATTAAATTAAATTAAATGTAAATGAAAATGGCTGCATAAATCCGCCTTAAGTAGGTGGGTGAAAAGAAAAAAAATGTCATATTGATGAATATTTTTTTTATGTTTTACTGGTTTTATGCCATTTATGTTGACATATTATATAATGAACTTTACATTTATTTTCTGTTTAATTTTGTTTATTTATTTGTTATTGAAATGTATTAAAAGTAAATAGATTTTTAATTTTATAAAGTTAAAATTATTAAGCATTATTTTTTTATTTAATTTATATCTTCTTATTTGATAATTTGCTAATATTTAGGCTTATACTGCATATATTTTACATGGTTCGTAAGTCTGTATTCTTTCTTTATAATTTCCAATTTGAATTTATAATATTTCCATATTCTAATCTCTAATGCATTTGATCAAGATTAGTATGCCGGGCGGTTTTAAAATATTGTATTGAAATATTATTTATTACAGGTACAAATAGCTTCAGCATGTTTTTTACACCCCAGTTCCAACTCCAACGCATCTTTTCGCGGCCCTTTATATAAAACTATTTAGAACTGCAGACAAATTTCAGGTGAATACAATAAGCCCTTGGGTAAATAAGAGACCCTCATAAAACTTAAATTGTACAGTGTTAACTAATTTTGGTATAGCAATGAAAATTTATGAATGTTTATATTACATTGCATTGAAAAATGGTACAGGGTACAGAAAACGTCCATAAGAATAACACTGGCTATCTCTGCTACACTGAAGATAGAGTGTGGGACACTGTATAGCAAGCATGGGAACAACTTGCATCTTTCTCTCATTAATGCATCGATGCATACGTCTCTCTTTATTTTGTTAATTTTAGATAAGCTTTATTTAAAGAAGAGTGCTGAATTCAACCCAATGTAAATAAAATAAAATGTCTAGAACTAATTTTGTCATTAATAATGTTACTGTTACTGTTCTTCAGAGCCTTATAAATAACATTGCTGTCACCAAAAATAACTTTAACAAACTACGATCGCAAAATATATGCTATTAGGTTAGGTTTGTTCCAGCCTATCACTATCAATGCTGATAGTTTGTGACTGTCAGACACATGCCCAGTACCAAAATACCGTTCCAAGCAGGGATTTGTTAACTACTGGATGGAGCGAGTGAATTTTAACCATGTACCCGGCCAGATCGACAGAGACAGTTATACATAATTCCGATTTGTTGTCTTTGTTTCCGTTACTTGTCAAATATTTTGTTTGACAGGTTTGACAGATTTTAGGTTATTCTTGATATCATCATTGAAATATAATTATTTTAATATAAGTTCGAACGTGTTGTGTTGAAAATTGTGTATCAAAATATGTGGTGTACGCGCTGTGTCGTTTCATTAGTATTAAAATTATGATTTCTTCTAAAAAATAATTTGTCAAATAAACATGACATATTCTTATATGTGTTCTAATTTAGCGTTGCATTGGTTGTATTCGTACTTATTTAACGTTTCATGATGAAATATACTTAAACACAATTAATTTTTGACGTGAATTTGACAGATGAGAATATGACAGATGTGAATATGACAGATGTGAATTTGTCTAAAGTGGAATTATCTATATCTTTCTCACTGACACTTCCTGTGTTCTTTCTTCATCCAGCCGGGTCCACAAGAAATACATATATCGATATACACTTGCTCCATCCAGTAGTTAACAAATCCCTGGTTCCAAGCATACTACTGACAAGTTTGCAACTACTGGTTATGTATTCCAATGCGTACTATTGGACTATCACAAACTAGTTGCTGATAGTCTATACAGTCAGAAGTTAGAATTATTTCTGCTGACTTTTGCTGGGTTTATGCAGGCAACTAAATTAAAAAATTAAATTGTAAAACAAATATGTCATCATTATTACCGATATCTGCGATAAGCAGATTGGCACACTCAGAAATGGGTAATATGCCGTGATGATATATTTATATTTATTTAAAATGTAAAACTAAACTAAACGAGTAGAAACCATTGTTATCAATGACAACATTTCTGCAACTGAACTGAAGAATTAAACTAATGAAACTAAATTAAGAAGTTGGTTTTCCAACTTTTAGTTTAATTTTATAATTTTCTAGTTTTGCGCCTGCGCCATTCGCCCACTTATGATAGATTTTCACACCTAACCTATGAAAATGTACGATGATAACTAAGTTTCTGCAGAAAAGAGCGACGAAATACTAATTGGACTTATTCATATTGAAAACTAAAATCATTAATACTTTGTAAGCGCATAATTTAATTTTCTGAGCAACATTGTTAATAACACGTGTTAATATTATTAACAATGTAATGTCCGGTGTAACGCTAGCCTTACAACGGAAGAACGAAGTATAATTGGAATCTATTTTCATATTTCCGTTATAGAAATATTAATATAGAAATTTCAAGAGTTGTAAATTAAAATTTTAATTTTCAATATCGTTTCTAAGTTTAGAAAAATTAATAAATATTGAAATTCTAACGTAGTAGGCGGGTATCAAATAATATTACTTTTGTTTTATTGAATTTATTGTCCAAGTAACGCCAATATATCATTTATGAATGAAAAACAAATAAATCTCACACACTGCTGATTATTTTATTGAATACGACAGATATTTTACTATTTCATATAGCAACATATTACTGCTTCCTCTAAAACCAAGTGACTAAACACTTATGCCGATATTCATAAACACTCATAAAATTTTAAACAGTTCGTTATAATGTTTATCCAGTAAAAATAGTCGACACTGAAAGAAAATTCGAAATTTAATTTGTAAAGTTTGATTCTATTTGTCAAAAATTGTAACGTGCCGTTTTGAAACTTTAAGAGTGTTTATGAATATGGGCATTAATGTTCAACCGGTATATTATTACTTTCATAATAACCCTGCTTCGGGGTAACTATATAATAAGTAATGCCCGAGAGCATTATGAGTTGTTGCTATGGTAATGTTGTCAAGAAATTGAGATTCGTAAATTTTAATAAAACTTTCTGATCTGTAATTTGTAGAATATTAAAAAAAGTACGATATTAAACGTTGAAGGCACAAGGGAGTTAAACAAAACAAAATTATTGTCAGTTTTATTGAGAGTAAGTGACAGTTTATATTTAAGTGCTGGTTACCACAGGCAGCGGGTTGAAATATTTTTCATAAAGTTTCTAGGGCAAAAAAGTAAATTGTCTACATAATATCTTTGTTGGGATTTCGCAAGTAATATAATATGCAAGGCTCTATTTTCATATTACACAAATTATAAATTGAATAAATACGTAACACATTTGACATTTTCTTTTTGAAATAATAATAACCGCTACCTTTATTAATTATTATTGATTTGACAGATATGAATAAAAAAATGAAAAATACATAATTTCATTTCTTGCAAAATGATGTATAAGATATGACAAAAAATGTCATATGTACCTCGAGTCGTACAATACAATTTTCAGACACGAATACTTAACCGAAAAACTGCATCTACGACTCTTGAAATAAAAATAACTATTAGATACAGCATAATTTTTTTTTTACGTTGCCTTATAGCAAATTTACATTTCTTTAAGAACAATCATTATGTACATAAATTATTAACAGCGTTCGAAAGCAATGACAGAATGAATAATAAGAACTGTTTCCATAATGCATTATCAATTTGCTGTGATATTTTTCACTTTCTTTGTTTTGATGTTTATCTGATGTATCAGTAGGCATTTACGAAAATTCTACCGGTAGATACCGCGCCTACCGACTGCGTTCGAAAACACAAGTGGTTAATAATTACCGTGTTCGAAAATTGTACCACATCTACCAGATCCATCTACCGGATCCATGATTTGTGGATCGAGTAATTCAGCCAGTAAATGCGGTAAATGAAGAATGTAACCTCAAAAAAAGATAGAGATGCGAAGCAAAGTTGGAATCGGAAGTAGGTTTCAGAAGTTAATTATGATAATACAGAAGACGAGACCAGTTAACGTTTAACTACGTCAAATTTCAAATCTGTTTCATCTTTCAACTGCTTTTCATATTTCCACTTGCGTTCTTAAAATATCTATCCCGGTAGCTGTAACCTGATAAACAGCTGTTTACCTATATATACCGCTAACAGTTCACTGGTAGAATTTTCGTAAACGCCTATTTTTTCATCATTTTGAATTGTTCAAAATAGTCAGAAACAAATGATACATTAGGTCAAACTATTTCCTCAAAGAAATAGACACAAATATAACAATGCTTCAAATTATCAAAATTTTGAAAACTAGCTTAATTTTTCTGAACTAGAAATAGAATTCAGAATCTATTGACACAAAAAAGTGGCACTTAAGTTCGCCTCCAATTTTGTAATGTGTATGAGTATGTTTAAAATTAATAATAAAGAAAATAGCAATTGCTCCCTTTTTATTCAATCATACGGCATATTTTCTAAAGTCATTTTATTATTAATCTAGTATAGACATCACATTAATCAATAAAAATAATTTTCCTTTGTAATTGAAAAATAAATGTCATCAGTTAATGAAATCGGCAACTAATTATAGGTAAATAATATAATTAAAGAAATGCCATCTAACAGTGACAGAATCAATTGCAAATAAAAATTGCCTCATCCACCTTTTGAGTTTGAAAGAATTCTTTCTTACCTCCCGGATTGAGGTTCCGTGGTTGGGGTGTGGAGGCGGCGGTCGCCCCGGAGGATCTCCGAGACCTGCAACAAAACAAAATAGCATCAGCAATGTCAAAAGCATCGACATAAACAATTCACTCGCAGTCGCAGCGTAACTAAATAGCTTATTTGCTCCACGCTTTCTCTACTTAAATTTGCTTTGTTTTGTTGTTAATTTAACTTCAGAATGAGATACATCCCCCAGGAACAAACCCGGTTTAATTTATCAACCAATCAAAATAAGGAAAATTGACCTAGTTTGGAACGAGAAATATTTATGCTTGTCCATAACTTTTGTTTGATTAGTGTTCTAATTTAAATATATATTTAAAAGTTCGAATAAAATATCATAGCAATGAAGTCTACTATTATATTTTTTTTATATTCTATGACGTAAAACCTTGATGTTAAGCTCATTTTGTAGTCAAACAGACTTTGCTTATGATTGGAGCCATATAAATTAACCTACTTCAACACATAAATATACATGTAAATAAGCGTACAACCAATGGTAGAACTAAACCCATATAGCCCGATTCACAAAAAAGTTTAAGCTAATCCTCATTTTTGGATTAGCGAATTCTAATTTAATTTTGAAAGTTTATATCTTAAAATATAGTCTAATATATTCCTAGTATCTAACTTTTTTGATAATATTTTGAAGATTAAATTTTAAATACCGGAATAGAATAGAATTCACTAATCCAAATATGAGGATTAGTTTAAACTTTTTTGTGAATCGGGCTAATAGATATTACATCTGGCAATAATTTTTATTTTGCATGCTTTTCACAAGAACGGGAACCCCTTAAAACTGACCAATTACGTCATAGCACAAAATTTTGTAAAATAATAAAAATTTATGTGTTCTCTGGAAAAAATTTGATGACCATTGGCGTCGCAGCAGATAATCGGTCTAATTCTGTAAGAAAGTTATGTTTTAGTAACATTGCTATAGCACATAACCAATAATAATTGCGAACACTGAATAATGAAAATGAAAATGACAGACTTTACATTTGTTACTCTTGGTTATAATTTTGTAGCAACATTGCTAAGACTTAACAACTTCCTTACAGATTTGGGGTGAATAGGTATTTGAGACTTTTATGGGCCATCCAGCGAATCAAGCGGTTTACATCATAAATACAATATCACTAGAAACAATGACGTCATATGTTAAAAAGTTTACATGAGCATGTAAACGGATTAAAATATGATCTGTGGGTTGTCTTCATAAATCCAAATCTTTCTTAAAAAGGTAACACGTCTGGTATAATTTTTTTCCAGCGAAATCCAATTTTATTTAAAATATTTTGAACGATACTGCTTACGCCGTTATAAATACTTCATTCTTGTAGTATATGCAACAAACTATCTAGTATTATGTGAGATCCTTAAAAAAATACAGAATACTGCATACCATACAATTTCTCACTGTTTCTGTACATTGCGTATAGCGTTTGCCACACGCTGTACATACATATAGATTTAATTTTCAAATTATTACTGACAAATAGAACGAAATATAACCTCAATATTACAATTCAGTGAAAGTAAGAGTCCACCAATCTATTTTTCATGTTCAAAATAAATCATTAAATTAACTACAATCTCTTGAATTTGACATGACAGAGCATTTGACATTTTGTCAATGAACAACGAAACCAAAAACAAAATGAAATCATAATATAGTTTGAAAAGTATAATATAGACATATAATATTTAGTAATATACATGTTCAGAATTACCAATATTAAAAAAATATAATCAAACGTCATTTTGCAAAAATTTACAAAATTTTACTTAATAATAATGGGTGAGAATCAGTGGGTTGTATTAGCGTGTTTTAAGCTAAAACAGTCCTTTGTCAAAAATATTTTGGCAACTTTGTACTACCTGTCAAAAAAAAGTGAGAGACCAAAGGATCAAATAAAGAAAAAATATTATTAACAGAAGTAAGAAAAAAAAGACAAATGTCAAAACTGATCAAAACGGGGGTTGAGATATTTTAAAATTTATTAACATTCAGGTATGAAATATTTGACACATAAAATTTGACATATTTTTAACCTAATTTTACACCTTCCATTTACAATAATACTTCCTCATTTAACTAAAGGATATCTGTATTACTTTTCCCTGTGGTAAAATTTCTAAATCACAATGAATCTCATTGTTACATGTGGAAAATATTACAATGTTGCCATATACTCAATACAAGTTTTAATACAGACCTTAATACAACCCACTGAATTCCACCCAATATATCCAAATATAATTATTTCTATTAAAGGTGTCAAATACATAATAATAAAAAAAAAAAAACAATAAAATACCGTTAATAAAATATATTTAAAAAAATAAAGAAAATTTCAAAAATCCCTAAACGATGACGTAAACCGCTTGATTCGCTGGATAGCCCATACAATGAAAAACTACACGTTTATCATTAAGATAAATGGAATTTTAATATTCAATAAACCGAATACTAATTGTATGTCAATGCAAAAAGCGTTCCACGTCAGTTTTGACAATCAATATTTTTTCCAGAGAGCACAGTGTTTATTATTTTTTTTCATTTACAAAATTTTGAACTAAGACGTAACTGCGCAGTTTTAAGGGACTCCCAGTTTTTATAGGAAGCATGAAAAACAAAAATTATTGCCAGATTTACTATCTATGGGGTTAGTTCTACCATCGATTAAGCGTTGTGCGCTTACTTACATAACACCCTACATATATATACATATATGTAAAATGAAAATAATTATTATTGTAAATAATTGGAAATATGCATTCACTTACTTTAAAATTGATTCTGGATTTCAAAAAGGCGATAGTAGACGACATGAAAGTAGTCAGAATTTGGAAATGACAAAATTATTGATACGTCCCCAAAAATGCCGAAGTAATCGCAACAGGCGCTTACGCTTACAATATACAAATCACCTCGCAGTGGTCGAGTAGGAGACGGAAGATAAAAATAAGTGAAATATCCAATAATTAATGATTTTGGTTGAATTAAAACTCGGATTGTTAACTGAGTTTAGATGTAGTTTTCAAAACTAATAAGTCCTGCATACCCTGTCAAAACAGTTTTGATTTATCCCAAATCAAAACTAAAATTCACGGGTTTGACTAAACTAGTTTCAAAACTACTCATGTACATACTTAAAAATCAGTTTTGATATTGCACATAGCATAAGGTTTCTACTTCTGATGCCGCTTTGTGTAACTAACCTACAAATAAACTGACAATTGTGTAGTTTTAGTGCATGTGCATACTAGTGGATAGTAATTTGGAATAATGGCAAAACGAAGTATTTGAAGACCAAATGCATATGAGCAGAATCTGTAGCCTTCTTTTTAGAAAATTGGAAGTAAATAGTTTCGCGTAATTTTGACTGAAAACTGAAACAATTTTCAAAACTGCATGTAAACGTAGTATTAGAACTACAGTCGGTCATATTCCAGTAAAAATGAAGTAATATTAATTGCTATTTAATCACAATATATAATATATTAATTAATCTAAATCTGATAATCTTCTCTAATCAAAATAAAACATATTTCAGACATTAAAAATCGGATATCCTAAAGAAAAGAACTTGTTGCATTTTCTTATCATAATCTTAAATGATTATTTACTATAAAAATTATTCTTAAGTGCAAACACTCGAGATTATACTATGTAGTAATTTCTTGGGTAATCTGCTTATAAATCTAAATATAGATAATTTTAAACATGTATAAAAATAGATATAAGAAACAAAATAAAATTTTGATATTCTTGTTTGGGTGTTACATTACACGTGAACTGTAATTATATAAATGCAGTTTCATATTCTCGACAAAAATAACCGAACGTCATTAAACCGGAAGAAACGATACCACGTGCATTAACACTTATTTTTATAAAACAAATACATCTTGTTTACAAAGGAATCAACTTTAACTTTACAACACGAAAAGGTGGAAGTTGGAATATGTTTTACATTACATGCCTTTTAGTTTGAAATTGCTAGGAGACGTGCGGTTTTTGTTCGCAACTCTGCACTTTATAGAACAAAATTACTAGTATGTGCATGCTCTTCATTAATTAACAGAAAAAAATAATTTTAAAGTCTTTCATTTTGCTCTCTTGGGAAATTTAAAAGAACACAAAAATATAGTGTACAAGTCGAATTTTATGTCTTATGAATATTAAAGATTATTGAATTTTCTACAGGAATACATTAATACTTTTTCTATATATTTTACAGATAAATTTAAAAATAATTTTTTACCTCCCGCTACCCTTGGTAAGGGAGGTATAGGGATCGTGCTAAAAATCTCATATCGAGATTTTAGTAAATGACCACGTTTTAAGGTCCCTAGAATCCATTTTTAACATTTTCACCATGATGTCTGTGTGTGTATGTATGTGTATGGATTTTGTCTTCGCTCTAACTCAAATACTATCACTCAGAAAATTCTGAAACCTTGTATTTCTATCCTATTCTAATATAAAAAGAAGACATTAGATTTTGGTGTAAATCGGATAACCGGAAATGGCACTTTACCTGAAGCTCATAATGGTTTTTCTTCAAAAAATACCATTAAATGCCAATTTTTCGAATTTTATGTCTTATGAAAATTAAAGATTATTGAATTTTCTACAGGAATACATTAATACTTTTTCTATATATTTTACAGATAAATTTAAAAATATTTTTTTTTATTAGTCGCGAAGCCTAAGATAAAAACTATTCCTTTGTTACACAGTTCATTTTTCAAATGAATGTAACTGACAGTAAATGTCACTGTCAGAAAACTTATCACTTCAAATTAATAATAGTGACATTTTAAAAAGAAAATAGTAAATAAAGCAATAGTTTTCTGCAATGGAACAGTTTGCAGCGTTAGTAAATACGTAGTTAGGTATGTATTTAAATTAATAAAAATTAAATAGCGGGAGGTTTTGTGTTGGCCACATCAGATTTTTTTTATTAGTCGCGAAGCCTAAGATAAAAACTATTCCTTTGTTACACAGTTCATTTCTCAAATTAATGTAACGGACAGTAAATGTCACTGTCAGAAAACTTATCACTTCAAATTAATAATAGTGACATTTTAAAAAGAAAATAGTAAATAAAGCAATAGTTTTCTGCAATGGAACAGCGTTAGTAAATACGTAGGTAGGTATGTATTTAAATTAATAAAAATTAAATAGCGGGAGGTTTTGTGTTGGCCACATCAGATTTTTTTACTACTATCTCTCTAAACGGTTTAAACAATCAGAACTTTTTCTGTTAACTGCCTGTACTTACTTGCGAACTTCAGGTTCAATCTTGAACTGATCACTAACAAACCTGTTCCAAATAAGTATTACAGTTTAAAATTTTGCGGAAAATTCGAATTCACGTCATTTATTTTCATCATTGTTAGCATAGTTGGCTCTTTTTAATCTTTATTTGTATACAAACCACTCGACGTGTAATCCATGTCTATTAGAAATAAATAAAGAAGCAATTGTTTAGAGAGAGTAGACGGTTTGTGCAATTATTACAAATTCAGTATTAGTTTTCTTATTAAGTGTCTGTTAAGGGAAGATGAAATTTATTGCATTAGATAACTATAATATATTTATAATTCATGTTATTATATTTGATATTATATTTTTCTTATGACATAATTTTATTTTATTTTTAGAAAAATGGCCAACGAAGACATTTGTTATTTGTTGTTAAATAATTTATTTAGGTAGGTACATAGCATCATTTCAGCGTTTCAATAATTCGGTGTTTCAAACTTGTCAATAACTAGTTAATGTACACGCATGCGCATTAAAAAAATCAAAATATATGTTGCAAACTTGTTCAAAATTACTGCTTGGAACAAAGCTTCTCTAAATTAATCAAATTCGTATCTCTTCAAAAATGAAAGCTAGCAATTGTGAGCAAGATTTTTGAGATATCCAGTACTTAACTTTCAAAGTTATAATGTACTTGCCTATTTCATTACGAAAATAGAAGTTATCAGCGTAGGTGGAATTTATAAATTTGTTAATACTTCAAACAAGTAAATATTTACGATGAGCGTTTTTAGACTATATTTAAAAACATAACTCATTAATTTCGATAGTATCGGGTGTAGTTTACAATAAATCTAGTAACTTAAATTGTGACCAGCAAAAGTTAAGTAATTTAATAAATGTACAGTACCTACCGTACCGGCAATAAATATGGATACACCTGGTAATAGAAGTTTCCAATTTTTTTTTTCATTTTTTAATAGGTATGTTACGAAAAGAGATATCGACCTGCGTTTTCATGATTTGGAATCAGTGCATTGGGAAGTACGAGATACATGAAAATTGGACAATTTAAATAATTGATACGTTACTAGTTAAATTAAAATTTAATCTTTCATTTCACATTAATTTTGAGTTTCTCTGTATTGCAGTGTAGGTAAGATATTGATCCAAAGCAAGCATACTTTGCGAGATGAACAATTATCAGTTTAATTTTAACAATAAACTAGGATAAAAATTCAAAATACTTTATGTAATTTTGTTAAGATTCCACTGCAGGAAATATTATCAAGAAAGTTACAAGAGCAATAACAAATTAAAAAAATCTTTATTATATACGCTTACCGAAAACAGTCAATGAAATAGCAGCTACAAAAAAAAAAAAAAAAAAAAAAACGCTCTAGTGCGAGATTTTCAAGAGTTTGACTGTACGCTTGTAAAAACACAGTCACCGGTTATTATTATTATAAGTTTATTACCTTACAGACTACAGTCCAATACATAGGTAATACATAAGATAAGTTACAAGACTAATGAACAATATTAATATCTGTACAAATAAACAAATATCAATTACAATTATAATAATTTACATTGCGGATATCATGTAAGGAGCAGTTAAAAATGTCACAGAGTTTACATATTTTATTATAATTCGAACAAATTGTGGAAACGGGAGACATTTGTAGCAAGGTGGTAGTAGCTTTTGGAATAAAAACTGCACTGGCGTTTCGAGATGCAATACGGGGAATTAAAAATTCAATTTAGACAGTAAATAGCTACAGTCAATCTGATAATTTATGAGTTTATATAAAAAAACCAAACTTTGTTCAAAATGCCTAGCTTCAAGCGTCGAGAATTCAAAAGTATAAAGCAATTCCTGGTGGTTATATCCTCTGGAAGGATAGGTTTTATATGTTTTTAGCCACAGATACTTCAAAAATTTGCGTTGAACCTTTTCAAGAAATAATTTTGAATTTTCAAATAATGGATACCATATAAGAGAGCAGTATTCCAAAGTAGACCGAACCAAAGAGTTAAACATACATTTCAGAGCAGCTATATTATTAAATGATCTACTATTTCTTATTATGAAACCAATAGTTTTGTTAGCTTTATTAACTAAGTTGACTATGTGGTTCTGAAAGGTAAATTTAGGTTCAAAAATGACACCCAAGTCTTTTATAACGGTTCCACGATTTAAAGGCTCATCATCAATACTGTAAGTATAGGATATGTTGTTACGTTTCCTCGTATATGACATTACTTGACATTTATTTATATTTAAGTACAGTTTATTAGTACAACACCAGTTACTAACATTGATCAAATTAGATTGTAGTTGTACACAATCTTCAAGAGTGTGAATAGAGGAAAATAATATCACATCATCAGCAAACATATGGTGTTATTAGTACGTATATTCAAATTATACATAAATTTAACATAATAAATAAACCTTCCGCAAAGGAGGAGCACAGGCTGAGAACATCGTCTCTGCAATGTTGATTGCAAAATCACCGACAGTTGCACGATAGTCAGGATCAGGATCTAGCAATGATAATAATATTTTTGATAATTCTCGGTTACGAATGCGATTTGAGACTGGAGGAAGATACAATGATATAATTTTAGGAGATGGGGGTTGTTCTTTACGTCCTTATTCATTGATGACTATTTCCGGCGCAAACCTCTTTATTTAAAAGTTTAAGAAAATAACAACAAATTATTATATTTTTTGTATTACTATGAAAAATATTGCACAAACTTTCATGTATAATACTTTTTGAAAAATGTGAAACCGTATCATTCGAATATATTGATATTTACAAATCGACTGAGTTCCCACATTTTTGGACGGTGCTGTACGAGTAGTTAACAAAGGCAACCTGCTTTTAAAGAAAGGGCTGTTATTATCAAAAACTTTGATTTTGATATTTTAGGTCCAGCCAATTCCAGCGGCAGATTCTATCCTAAGTATTTTAGTTACAATCATATCAGATTCTAGCGCTTTAATGCAATCGGATGTTAGTAAAAGGCATTCTAATGTTATTAAAACTTTTTATTAACTTATTTTTGTAGTGTTCTAAAACAAACATGATTTGATTAAAAACTTTTGCATTATTCGTAACAACGTAAAATATATGTTGATATTTTCCTTTAGTTAAATTACAAATTTGCATAAGAGCAATGCAAATAGAAGAACATACATATTTTAAAAGTACTTATTACCTATTTTAATTATGAAACTGTTTTATTTAACTTTATTGGTTAAAATAAATAAATTGTAATATGAAATATTGATTTTATATAAAATGTTATATTTTTGTAAAATATTTTAGGCAGTTCATTATGTATATTCACTCATACGTTATTTCCACTACTAATTGACAGTTGAATAAACCATATGAAACTTTCCTGGAAAATTTAAATGAAACTAAATTTCATATGCACCATATTGTACTATTTTCCTTAAAATTTACTAAAGAAAAAACCCCTTAACCTTAACAATAAGAGCTGTTTTAACCTCTGGCATGGTTTACATGCTGAGTAATCTTAACTTCTCTGTTTTTACTTTGTAGTTTCTACTGATGATGAGAACTTAGTTCTCGAAATACGTATATAGTTTTTAAATTTATTGTTAAGGTTAAGGGGTTTTTTCTTTAGTTATAACTTTACCTTAAGACTCCATTTTAGTTTTATAATTAAAATTTGCTGTTTAAATTTCGTTCATTTTGAGTTGATCCAAGATAATGTTTAAATAAAAGATAGAATTTTGGCGATGTAGATCTTATTTATTGTTATAAATTGCTGATATTTCGTAGAAATAGACTACGAGTATATAGTATAATAATTAAAGTCGTAGACACTGTGCCGTAAAATTTAAACTTGTCATTTGCATTTCTGTCATGTTGCACAAATGAGAAAAGGAAGTAAACCATTTTTATGCACGAACAGAATTATAAAAATTTAGGTATACGATAGTCGACAATAAATTGAAATGATAATTAATATTTTCCATTGTAAAACTACTATATGAATTAGGAGAAAAAACTTAAAATGTCATATGTTTCATTCATCACACAGGAGTAGGTCATAAGCGATTTAAAAATTACTCATGTTCAACGAATATAACAAAATCGATAATATAACATCCACACTTTTTATAAATAGAATAGTAGCAATAAATAAATATGAGTAGTTCGTAACACTATTACGGTATATCTGCGAGAGTGATTATTTTGATGTTACATACGAGCACTTGTACAATTTTTTTTTCTGGTTTCTGCATAAATTTGTTAAATACTGTCCAAAAAATAAACATTAGGGATTTTAAGTATGAAATATCAGAAAATTTAAATTTTAAGTCATATGGATTTGCTAACATAAAATACCTTACTTAGATTTTTTAGATTTATATGAACAATATTACACAGTTGTATAAAGTTTTGATAGAAAAGATATTAAAATTTATTTTTATGTTTTTTTAAGCAGTTTGTTACCATGACCCTCGTTATACATATATGAAATATAATAGTTATCCGGGTTATATTTGCGAAGAACAACAGCATACTATAAAGCAGTCTAAGTAAAAATGTTTTTCTTCAAAATTTGTTTTTAAAGTACTGATATTTCTTCATGAAAGCAACATATTAATGATGAGAAATAATAGATAAAAATTATTTAAGGAAATTCATATCCATAAGTACTAACACAATTTGCGTTGGTAACTGCAAAAATGAAATATAAATGACATTTTTAATTTAAACAAGAAAGATTTTGAATGCAGAAAAAAAAATCTGTTGTGGCCAGCACATGACCTCCCGCCAATTCCATGTTTAAAATAGCAATGAGCTTTAAGTAAAGTATCACTTCCATTGATCGTTTGTAAGCAAAATCTACTTTGTTGTTCTAATACATAGAAAAGTTTGTAATACGAAATTTTGGATTATATTTTGTTATGTTTTTCCTGAAAAATCTGTGAGCAAATACCAACTTTGCGAAGTTTTGGATCATTAATATAATTTAAGAAAAAATCGTCACACACACATTATTACCAAAATCAGCACCAACTTCCTTATGCTCTAAAACGCAATCAAATTATATAAGAGTATTAAATACCAACTTTGCAAAGTTTCGGATCTTAATATATGTATTTTTAGGAAAAATCGTGACACATACATTATTGTCAAAATCATCACCAAATACCTAACTTCCTTATGCTCTAAAACGCAATCTGTTTAAATTCTTCGCCGTACATTATCCATTTCGTAAATGTGTATTTGCAAACTATTATTTGATACTTTGAAATCACGTTCTTATTTGAGAGCTGTTTGAATGCTGCAAACATCAAACTAAAATCGAATTAACCTGTATATCTAATATTTATTTATGTTGGAAAATATATTATTTTTGCAAACCTTAATTTCATCACAATCATATTTAAACTACTAAATTCTTCTTAACACGGTTTCAGTGACATTTGTTTAAATATGTCAAATTTGTTATTAAAGTATTGTTTTTGTTTGACGCAGAGGCAAAGTGATATACAAAAATAAATTATTTTATAATTCAATATTTAAAGTTATTTCAAGTTATTTACTAAATGCTTATCGTAGAATTGAAGATTGTGCCATTATATTTAATTTGTATTGGTAAAAGTTGCTAAAAAATTATATTCAATGAATTTTTTACAAGAAAAACTGTTAAAAGCTTGTATAAATGATACTTCCGGTTATCCGATATACACTAAAAACTAATGAGCTCTTCCCACATTAGTATAGAATGGGTATACAAAATTTCAAATTTTTCTGATTGATAGTATTTTGAGTAATCGTGTCCACATGATCCACACACACAGACACACACACACACACACACACACAGACACACACACACACACACACACACACACACACAGACACACACACATACATACCTACAGACATCATTGTAAAAATGTTAAAATCGTATTCTGGGGACATCAAAACGTGCTCATTCACTAAAATCTCTATGTGTGATTTTTAGCACGATCCCTATACCTCCCTTACCTAGGGTAGCGGGAGGTAAAAATTATATGTTGTATGCTACTTGAGAGGAAAGACAATTATCCACTCAGAAAAAAATAGCATACTCTCATGTATAAAATATAAACTTCACACATTGTATCGCAAAACGTAGTCTGACTTTTTAATAGCGATGGGTAAAATCCAACGCATTTTCTGTGGATCTTATTTTACGTACTATGTCCATAAAAGTTCTTATAATTTTTTGCACGGATATTTTTATTAGATTGATGCTTGAGATTTAGCTTTGATAGCTGATTGACAGCATAAGTAAAATATTTTCAAATTTTGAATATTTTTATTGAATCGATCATAGAAAAAGTGGCCACACGCACAGAAGCGTGAAGCCTTTTTGCACTCGTTTGGACGTATGGTTAGTGGTCGCACCAGTATTCACCTATGGCTCTCCTCGCAATGTCCACTCTCAGCTTAACGATTTTGTTTTACAATATAAATAATATGTAACACCATTGTCTTCGAAAAAAAAAAAATGTTACAGTTACAACTATATAATTTTCTTCGAAGTAGATCCTTTAATATTATTGTTAAAAAATTTTTTTTGTAGGCTTTTTGGATCTTTTGTTTATTGCAAAATACAATTTAGTTTACATTTATTGGACGTTTCGATTGTGTTATCACAGTCATCATCAGCTATATGTTTGATATTACATTTTTATAAAAATTAGTTGAACATTAAAACGAAAAATTTTGTAATACATAAAGTCATATTTTTTGACTACATTTTAATTTGACTAGCAGTAGGTAAAAGTGTTGTTCCGCCAGAGTATGGCAGTAAACTATACAACTATACATATAATTATTATACGTAATATTACTGAATTCAATAACAAAATACCGAGTGATTTACGCCACCTGTCCCAGGCTTTTTTTCAGAACTGAGGGTCAGGAAAAAAACTAGCATAACATAATCCTATCGGAAAATTTAATAGCAGGAGTCTCGATTTTCGTAATTTACTGGAAGTAGGCGTCTACATACAGGTTCAGAATTTCAAATGGAAACCCTGATCATGTATGTGATATCGTTGGATGAGTATTCATAAAACATACAATTTTTGTTGGAAACATTTTTTTATATTAGGTATTATTTACGAAATAAATACTTAATAGTATATTACATCCGAGGTGGGAGATGTTTCATTACAGGGCTTATGGATATTACAGAAAGGCGAAGCCTTGAGATGAGATAAAGTGCGAGGCTCTGATGAAACTCCCACCGACGTTATGTATACTATTTTATTCACAATCATCCTCATTTTAAAACAATTTTCAAAATAAACCAATGAGTTAAACTTTAATTTTATTAATATATTTGACAGCTCTC
The DNA here is from genome assembly GCA_943142095.1 of Ophonus ardosiacus. Taxonomy (NCBI): domain Eukaryota; kingdom Metazoa; phylum Arthropoda; class Insecta; order Coleoptera; family Carabidae; genus Ophonus; species Ophonus ardosiacus. The sequence continues at coordinate 16,796,945 of OW964823.1, forward strand.
TTAAAATTTGTTTTAGCCTACTTTATTATAAGGATCTATAACAATGTTGCTAGGCAACCTCTACATAAACATTTCCAAAACAAGTGATAAGAGCGAAATCTGTTACTTTACCCAAGACATTGTCATTAAAGTTAGGATTGAGGTATTTCCCAAACTCCAAAAGGTTAGGAATCGGTATATTACTATAATGATTGTGAATAAATTGTTTAAATGTTCGAAGTGCCTTCCACCTTGATCAGTGCATTTTTGCAGCCAAAGTCGTTTGTTGACCGCGCTTAACACTCCATTTTTACTCAGCGAGCGACAGACGTCTCGAATCTTGTCCTTTATGTTATCCTAACGCCATCGACATGTCGATGCGCGGTTTGAAAACATCATGTTATCCCATTCAAAAGCTAAATGCAAGTGTGACACATTGATTAAAAGTAGAAAATGTCAAATTAAACAAGTGAAAAACAGGAATAACCTTGTTATGCAACCATTAAAGTGCGTAAAGTTCTTGGAACACTTAAAGCATTTTTTGTATAAGTTGTTTGTTTTTAGAATACGCATCCAACGATATCACACATGACCTAGGTTCCCATTTGAAATTACGAATCTGGGGGCCTATTCTAATTCATAGCCACATGTGCTATCCGCTATATAAGTTCCACTACTAGCCAACAGATGGGGGTCCCCATCTCGCTATCTGACTTGAATCCATCTGTTGGCTAGTAGTGGAACTTATTAATATTGACAGATGTCAAGTTAACAAGTAGTTCAGCTTTTCAATTTTGTGATCAAATACTTGTGTTTTTGTGTTATATCAATAATATTTGATTAATATCTATTTATTGTAAGTACCTATTTAAATTATAATAATTATTTATAATTCTAACAAATAGCACATGTGGCTATCCGACTTAAATCCATCTGTTGGCTAGTAGTGGAACTTATACAGCGGATAGCACATGTGGCTATCCGACTTGAATCCATCTATTGGCTAGTAGTGGAACTTATATAGCGGATACCGGATAGCACACGTGGCTATGAATTTAGAATAGACCTCCTGAGTCTAGTTATGCCTACTCCCGGTAAATTAGGATTGTGTTATGCTAGTTGTTGTCCTGAACCTCTAAGAAGTCGTAGTTCCGAAAAAAGCCTGGGACGGGTGGTATGAAATACGCGGTATATCAACAATGAACTAAAAAATCTAAGTAGGCACTCATACGTACTTCAATTTGATTTTATTACAAATATAATCATCTTCTTTTCCCTTGTATAAACGTACAACGTACGTGTAAAATTTTACTCAGCGCATTTGTTCGACAAAATTCAATTTGGTTCTTTTATGTGAATACCTCAAAATTATTTTACAAGTTTCCCTGAATTTTCTATTAATATAGCTATCGAAGCCGTGATACTTTTTATATACTTTCATGATTAATGTAATCACCTCTGAAGAAAACATATTTTTTCGAAGTTTTCCTCAATTTTCTTCATATTATAAGAAACATTATTTTTAAGAAAATGTTTCTTTGGCAAATTCTTTTTTCTAATAATGCGTAATAATATACGTCAATTTCACATGATATATGAAAAAATTCTGTAAAAATACATCACACAGAAAAAAGTTATATGAAATAAGTTTAACAACACTTTCCAGGACCATATAAAATTTAATTATTTTTTGATTAAATTGTTCACTGTTCTTATTTTAAACAATGAATTTTCTTAGTAATTCTATTTTGCAGGGATATTTTTTTGTTTTAAAGTTAATAATGCGACGATACATTATTTTTTGCAGAAAATAAATGCAATTTAAGAAGCGTACTCCGCTTAACCGATGGCAGAACTACAAAATTTTGAACCATGACATAATTGGTTTATTTTCCAAAGGGCTCTAGTTCTTATAGGAGGCATGCAAAACAAAATTATTGTTAGATTTACTATCTATGGGGTTAGATCGACTATCGGTTAAACATTGTACGCTTATTTAAATAACAACCTGTATACAGTGAGGTATACTATAACACAATTGGGATCAAACCCTGTTCTTACTAACATTTGTTCATTCTAGATTAATAGTTGTACTCGAAATTTTTACCTTCCGTCACTTTTAGATAAGGAAGGTATTGGCCTTGGTCAAAAAATTCGGTGGTGAGTTTTTAATGAATAAACACGTTTTAGGGTCTCTAGAATACGGTTTTACTATTATTACGATGATGTCTGTATGTGTGACAAAAATTTCTCCGACGATAACTAAAATACTACAATTCTAAAAATTATAATTCTTTCATATACTTCTTCTTTACATCCGTATGAAGAGCTGATTAGATTTTGGTTAGAATTGATCAACCGGAAGTTCCCATATTTAATGTTTACAGTTTTTCTTGAAAAAAAAAACGCAGTTAAATATCATTTTTTGACATTTTATGTGATTATCAACATGAAGGAATATCTTATTGTTTATACTGATTGATTATACCTACATTTTCTTCATATTCAATAGATATAGAGTTAAAGAACTATAAATATATTAACTTTCATAAATCATCCAGCTTTGCTAGGAACTTCTTTTACGGAATTTGTACAAAATACATAGAATTGATGGAAGGTAAAACTGTTCGTTGTAGCATCCGTTCGTTATAGGATTGTTCGTTATAGCGTACCTCAATGCACAAACATTAATTTTGAATTTGTAATTTTGAATATTCAGATTTAACACATTTTTATAAGTACAAAGACTATTGACAAAACATGGTTTCATGAAATGAAATAATTTATGTAATATAAGTAAAAAATCTGTTGTGTCTAGCACAAGACCTTCCGTCAATTCCATGTATTTTGTACAAATCCCATACCAAAAGGACCTTGGAACAGTTTCTATATAGTATCATGTAAAATCGAACACAAACACATACTATTTTTGTTCAAATTCCATACCAACAGTTCATTTGAAAAGGTTCTATAAATCCAATAAAATTATTACATAAACATACACTAAGTAAAATGCACTTGACACCATTATTTTTGCTTCAGCTTTTCCCTGTTTTATTAGGGGTCGCTGTTTCCTCTTCTCTTCTACTCATTCCTGTCCAATGCATCTTCTTCACACAGTCCTTCCTTTCTCAAGTCTTCTGCGATACAGAAATTCCATCTTATCTTTGGCTTTTCACTGCATGTCACTTGCGAAGAACACAATGACATACCAATGTTTGATCCTATACTTTCCATATTTGGTTTTGTACTTGCAACAGACATCTGTCAATTAAAACTTTTTGAATGTATCAGCTGTTTCCCTGATAAATAGCAAAGCTGACTAATTTTTGAAAATGAATTTCTTTATAATGCTTTAACTCTACATCTATTGAATATGAAGGAAAATGTATGATCAAACCGTATAGAGAAGAGTATTTTCTTTAATATATATATATATATATATATATATATATATATATATATATATATATAATAACAAAATGTCAAAAAATAATATTTAACTGCGTTTTTTAAGAAAAACTGTTAAAAACTTCAAATAAGTGTACTTCCGGTGGATCAATTATAACCAAAATCTAATCAACTTTTCATATGGATGTACAGAAGAGGAATACGAAAGAATTATAATTTTTAGAACTATAGTATTGGAGTTATCGTCGGAGAAAAATTTGTCACACACGGACACACATACATACACACGCACACACGGGTACACACACACACGGACACACATACAGACATCATCTTAAAAATAGTAAATTCGTATTGTAGGGACCCTAAAACGTGCTTATTCATTAAAAAATCACCACCGAATTTTTTGACCAAAGACAATACTTTCGTTACCTAAAGGTGACGGAAGGTAAAAACGGTCAACTTTCCAGCGCCATCTGCTATTTTCTTATCTGAATCGCACTATAATTCTGTAGCCTGTATGCCTTAAAAATCTTTTCAAGGTCAATGCAAATATATTATAGTCCCATCAAAACGATTTTATAAAACAAATTGTTATATTCATTCTGTTTTCTGTATGTTGTCTAGGTATTCTACGCAGTGCAAAACATATTGTAGTGACAGATATTGATATAGAGAGATACTTACTTGCCGGTGGGGACATTAGTGAGGGCTTGGAAGTTATTCCGCACACTGCGCAGACTGGCCAATATCTGGGCGAAGGGCGTAACGATGAGGTCCTCTCCATGACTGAAACAACAACCACACAAACGTTAGTTTCTACCACTAGGGACACACTGATTTATACGCTTAATTACTAACCAGTAATAAGTGACAGATTTACACGAGGGATATTACGTAGTACACATGTAACAAAAGATTTAGGCTGTGTCCGATGTCGCATTTTGGCATTTAGTTTTTAGAATTTAGCCTCATTCACAGCTCCGAAAATAAAAATAAAATTATACATAAAAATAAAAATAAAGATATAAACAATAGATTCATATGAAAGTAATCACAGCTCTCGAAAATAAAATTAAACATAAGACATAAGGTCTGTTCGTTTGTATGGTTCTAGCTGCACTAACTTGTAATTTTTTGAAAAATATGTTCGTTTGTGTGTTCGAAGTTGTCTGCACTGTGTTCGTTTGTAATCGTGCATGTTGCACTAACATGTCTTAACTGTACTACCCTTTGAATATATACATCTGGAAGTAGCTACCAACAAAAATCGTGTACCAAAGAAGATTGACAAGGATGGAGATACAATTGAGACCAATCCATTTTCCCCTTAGAAAAATAACCTTCTCACTCTTTTACAGGAGCGCTCGTGTGGTGCTCGTGGTTTTCCGTTCCGCCTCGTTGAAAATGGGAGTATCAATTAGCAGGATATCTTTGTCCAACTAATGCTTATACATATTTCTATCCTTCTCAATCTACTTTGAGCCAACAAAGTCTTAAGGAACATATAGTGTACGCTACTTCCATCTACGTTAGTAGATATGTATATTCAAAGGTACTACCTCCCGAGCTAGTACACTTAGTGCAGTGCGCAGTGTTTACAACGACGCCACAATTTGTCACATAGGTTGTCGTGTATACTTGTAACTATAATTTTTTCATTAATCTGCAAAATCTTATTCTATATTCTAAAAATGAATCAAAGGAAATGTGTTTTATGAATACCAAAGAAATAAAATGGAAAAATAAGTAATATATCACTGCATACAAAATATTTATTAAAAAAAAGTTTTAATTTAACTGAAAACTATTAAAATCGATATAGATATATGTGTAATTCACATTTAGTACAAAAAATAAGCATTAATGGATTTTTCATATTGAAAGAATTGCAATAAATTTTAACTAAATGGAAAAATCATTATAATTATAAATATTTATAAATGGCGTTGCTAGTTAACCTACAATCTGCACTAACTTGTCTAATTAGTGTTCGTTTGAATTTCGAAAACAAGTCTGTACTACGTTGCACTAAACTACACTGTGACGTATTCTCGGTACATTTTGTACAAGTTAGTGTAATACAAATGAACAGACCTATAAACACAAGGATTTGCAAATGTTAAATATTTTACTCAAAAATAAGCACATACATAACAACTGTCATTTGAGCTGTCAATTTACTTTTTGACTAAAGGATTTCAATTTAGATATAATTTTAAAAAGCTGTCTTAAGACAAACGTTCGCATATATGATTGCGTACAGTATATTAAAAGGTATGACGTTGTTATTACTGTTTGTTAATTATGAATATATTAAATGACAGTTGACGTAAATTTACGTTTTATTTTCGAAGCTATAAACACCAACCATAAAGTATTATTTATAATTTTATTTATATTTCTTATTTTCGTAGCTGTGAATGAGCCATTTAGGTCTTCTTCACATAAATGCAACTCCGAATGGCACACTGATGAAATTCGTTTGATTGTATGGCAACAATTTAGAATATATATTTAGAATTTTAGAATTTAGAATAACAAAAATTCGATTTAATTTGATACTTCAGATTAAATGTTAATATCATATTTCACAAAATATAAGCTAATAAGCTATTCTTTGAAAGTAAATTTGTTGTTTTGCATAAATTATAGCAACGAACATGTTTTGTTTAATTAGTGCGAGTCAACTTCAAGGTATAGTGTGCTCCTGCAAAACCCTAAAATCTAATTCCTAAAATCCTAAATAATCACTAGATTTAGGGCACAGAAATTTAGGATTTAGACATTAGGGTGATAAAAATGCAACATCGGACACAGCCTTATTCTTTCGCAAATAATTTAGGTGACAGAATTCCTATTTTGCTTTTGAATAAATATCTTACAACTGCAATTGAAACAGAGAAACATTCATCAGAATATAAAACGTAACATAATGTACGAAACGATTTTGTTGTCATTGTAAGGTGTATAAATACATATATGTACATAGATGAAACTTCTCAAAAGAGTGTGACCTTGATAAAATTTATAGAAAATATTTATAAATTTATTAATATGGACTTAAAGTCCATGTAACATGAGTGAAACAAGACATTTTTTACTCCAGTTGCACACACATTTTTTTACGTCTGCAATAAAAGTGTTAAAAAAGCGCCATTTTTTATCCGTTTGCGTTAAAAAAGTCCTCTTTCATTGTGTTTAATAAGACATACTTTATAAACTCATTTCAATGAAAAACAGTGTACTTCTTTATAACAGGCGTAAAATAATAATATAAGTAAACAAAATCACTGGTTTCAGTCAATTTATTAAAATAATTATTCAGTCTGACGTTTCGGCCGTACTGCGACCTTCTTCACGGGATGAATAGTCAGAAGTTAAAATTAGTAAAGAACATCGTCAATGGAATAAAAAATATATAAATAAATAATTGTAGTTGAAATACATAATAAAAAAAAACTACAATTCATTCCCTGAAGAAGGCCGCAGTACGGTCGAAACGTTGAATGAGTATTATTGCTTGGCAGTATTGGTGGGCAGTTTGGATGGGAAGGTTATGTGGGCAGGTTACGCGGACAGTTTCAGTGAGCAGTTTGCGTGGGTAGTTTGGGCGGGCAGGTTCCGGGGGGCAAAATGGGTGGATCCACAAATTAATAAAAGTGAAAAATTAAAGTTGTTATATTTTACAATGCAAATTTGGATGATTAATATAATTAAATTGGGTGTGTGAATTTAAATGGTTATGTATAACTCTTAAATTATATGAATTAAAAAAAAAATAGTAATACACTCGAATTCTATCTTTAAATTTTATATTTATTCAGAGAAACGTAAATTGTTTTATTACATATTTATCACAAGAATATTAAACACTTTATTTTATACCATTAAAGGTAAATCTTGCATGAATTTTTTTAATGTTCTAAATATCGTTTCAGTTTCAAATAAGAATGGATCACACGCGTAGATCGTGTCATTGGTTAACATGCAAAACGAGTTCAGAATAGCGAAAAAAATATCAGCTATTTATTGTTAAATAAAATGAATACTATAATAACTGACAATTTACCACGTACGTTTTCACGAACGCAAAATATGTAGTATGAATAAACTTGAGTAACCCGAATTTAAATTATTTATTTTAATCCATGAATAACCGATCAACTCTCAAGCGCTAGCTACCGCATCCTTCATTTAATCGATGTTTAAATATATCTTGAATTTAAAATGACATCTTTGTTCAGTAAAATTTAATATTTGTACAACGAGGTTGTCACGGTGTCTGGAAGTTCATTTGCGAAGATAATATTGGCGGCGCTTCGATCGCTTCTAAAATGGCGGTTGACATACGGGTACTGAATATAATACGAAAATTTTTAATATTAAAGGATTTACATAATTTGTAATTACTATTTAAAAATGATTTATGAACACTTTTAAATAGGTATTTATTAAGTAATGAGTAATATTTAAATTAAGGATGTAGATTAATTACGAGTAAAATTATATTAAAATGAGCTACTTGCGTGGTACTGAAAATCCGATTTCTATTACTATATATGTAATGTTATGTTGAAAACATATATAAAAATATAAATTTTATTTTAAAAAAAAATGTTTTTTAGTAAATTCAGAAAGAAAATTTTCTGCGACGTTATTATATTTAACTGGAGAACCATGTTTAAAAATGTAAAGTATAGATGGCATGCGAGAAAGTTTTAATTTGAATTTGACATTAGTTCATTTTTCTCTCTCTCTGGTCTCTCAAATAAATTAATTACTTCACAAATAAACACATAGGTAGTTACGTTTAATTTAAAATATCGATACCAAAAAAATAAATTAAAATACTAACCTCCAAACTATTGTTGAAACGTCAAACAGGAGATCTACATTACCTGTACAAACCTTGTGCGGCGTAATTCTACGTCATACATGGCGGGAATTCAAATAATCAAATTTCATTATTTTTTTTCTGGCTAACTAACAAAAATTTTGTCAAAAGAAAAAATATGGGTAGCAAGTTTTTACCTTCTCTTCAAAAATATTAAATAAAAAAAAAGTACGCAAGTAGCTCATTGGCAACATTTGAGTGAGATATAATTTCACTTTGGGACATGGATAACTTTCATTATATTCATACCAAAACTGTGAATAAAGCTAAATTCAAATTTGTTTTGAAGTTGGTTGTCAAAATTATATGTGTATAACGTCAACAAAATACAAGATATGTTAGAAACAAGCAACACGAAAGTAACTAATTTGTTTACATGAACTAATTTTGATTGAAAATTCAAGTTGGTAAACAGTAAATGTGTAAGCAATTGATGTATGGTTTTCGTTAATGTTTCCTCAGTTTCAAAAGAAAATTTATTTTTATTGTTTACAGTCTGGAAGATGTTTTCTAAAAATATCTTGCAAACAACTTCTTTTACTTTATGGTTAATATGGAACTTTGTTTTACTGTATCATTATTCTGGATTCATATGAACACATTTTTAAAAAGAAAAAGGTCATTATAAAATATGAATACACGTATTGTTCTTGTGTTTTAATTTTTAAAGAGTATGTGGAGGTGTCAGATGTAAAGAGAAAATTTTATTTTACGTTAAAAAATTTACGTACCTACTTTGACATTTTATAGAGATTATACACATATTTTGTGTCGCCTGGAGGTCTATTCTAATTCACATAGCACAAGATAAAGGGCTGGTTTAGGATTAATTTGAAATTTAGATTTGGAATATAACTATATTTTATAATTCAAGTTAAGACTTTCTGATACACCACAAAGGTTCAAAATCGGAAGAAACTACATACGGCAACAAGCTTTGAAAAATATTTTGGATGATTATCACGGTTTTTATGACGGATGCCCCCCATGAATAATATTAATTGAATTTTATTTTATCTTACTAAATAAATATTTTCATATTTTGTAAAACAATTATTCTTCTTTCATTAATAGCCTTATAAAAATTAATTTCAGAAAGGTTGCTGTTGCTAAGTCCATAAAATCATATGAAATTATTAATTTTAAGGTTGGAAAATTCCACAAAACTGCATAAAAAGATTGCAAATTATTAATGCGACACATTCTATACGGTTCTTTTGGTCTCCTACGACTTTTTTTCAAAGTAGACTAAGCAGATTTACATTGTTAGCCGATGTGTTGTCACTTTACTTTTGACATTGCCCATTGTTAAAAACTATAACTATACCTACTTAAAATTTCACGATAATATGCAAATCTGTCACTGGTTAGATATGTGTTTGACACGATTATTGTTACCATTTTATTGTCAAATTTGTTAAAAACTGATATCACTGAAAAATAATGTTGACGAAAAATATGTTCAATTCCCTTACAAATTTAATTAAAAATCTGTTGGATCCGATTACAAATTTGTTAAAAAAATTAAGATCGTGTCAAACGAACCTTAGAAACATCGTTTACACAAGAACACAAATTACATTATTTCATTTAAAAATGTTTTCATAACCTAGAAAAAATTATGTAATAAAAACGATGTAGTGTAATTTTTTTATTGACAGCATGCATATAAAATAAACAGTTTTGTTTACAAAATAAACAAGAACATAGCTGAACAAGTTGTTGGTAATAAAGTAATTATCTAGACAACGAGAAGAAAATTGCAAGATGAGTGACGTCAAAACATAGGTTAGCTACATGCTTAAAATTAGCACTACATATAATTAAGATTACTAACATCAAGGCCATAATTGTGAAGAGGAACAATAAAAATAAAATTGGGACACATCAATTCATTAGGAGCTCTTTCTACATGTCGACAATATTACACAATGATGTTACCATAATAACATGGTCAGTTTTTAGCTGTTTACAACTGTTTCAGTTCAATTAATCAAAATTGCAAACTGGTTGCTACAATTTAATAATATTAAGATTTCGGCACTCAAAAATTTAGAACTTTTTATAAATTTGTCGCATAAAGTTTTGCGAGACAGAAAATATTTGAAAAAAAAAAATGTTTTCCCATGTTAAAAGCCTGGCACACATCCTAATGTTCTCTGTGTATAACAATTAATATTTTGATTATCCGATTGTTTTAATATGTAAATAAAGGTGGTAGCATATTAAATATGTGTGTGGTAAAAATGTAAAGATATTGAATTATTTTATAATATAGTATAGGGATAATTGTAACAAAAATGTAAGAAAGTCACTTATATTTCTATTAGACGGAACAATTGTTGCTTATTAAAATGTTCGCTTCATTAACAAGAAAAAATAATAATAAATTTAGTAGAAAACAAATTTAAAATTAAGCAGAGCAAAAATATTTTATTATTGCATTAGGACGAATCTAATAATGAAAACATAAAAAAAATAAATTTTAATTTTCTCAAGACGATGCTAAGATAAAATGAGCAAAACAATGAAATTATTATTGACAAAGGATAAAAATTTCACATTCCAAAAAATTAGGTATTAACAGAAAATATTACTACTTTATGAGGGGAGTTTGATTCTCATTTTCAATTTTGACAATCTGCTCTGTATCCGTCTTTTATAAGTCTTTTATAACATAAATGAGTTGTAGAATTTATTATATTGTTGTAAACATGAAGAGTAATCTCAAAATTTGCCATTAAATTTAACAGCATTTTTATTAAATTTTGAAATGTCCGGTATTATTGAATTATTATTATTATATAAATATCTGTTTACGGTATTTTCAGTGAAACAATAAAACATATAAAGCTAATTGGCAGATCTAGGGCTTAATAATATATGGGAGAAACAACAAATAACTAAATCAATGATCACGGAGATAATTTCTAAATATGAATGTAAAATGATTGAAATAGATTTAAAGAACTTAACAAATTCGAAGTATAGCACAATTTATAAACGACTAAAAACAGAATTTAAACTATCAGAGTATTTAAAATATAATATATCTGTAACTAAAGTGCGACTGATTTCCCAATTAAGACTTTCAAATAAATTTAAAATAATACTGAAATATAATAACATAAAATACATTTTAAATGCCGCTGAAAACTGCACAATATGTAACCTCCATATGTCTGAAAACCTTTACCACTTTTTAATCGCTTGTCCAATATATAATGGACTTAGGGACTTTTATCTTTGTAAATACAGTATTAAAGACATTACTGAAAATACTATTCATGAATTACTTTGTAATCTAACAAAGAGTAAAATAAACGATATATTTTTCTTTATGGTAAATGCATTAAAATTAAGAAGTTTTTGTGTCAATGAATAAATGTATTTATTTGTATTTAATTATGTAGCTAATTTGGTCACAATGAATAAATAGTTTTTGCATCGAATAAAAATAATTTGCATAATTGTAAAATATCTGCATACTTTCTGAATACTTATGTAGTGGAGTAGTTATTATATATTTTTTGTATTGTACCTATGTATAATATATGTATATGTATATAAATTTACAATATTTACGTATAGTTGTCAATCAATTGGTATAAAGTGTACTCTTTGGTATCCAATAAATATATTATTATTATTATTATTATTATTATTATTACTATTATTACTATTATTATATAAAACTAATTGTTGAAATAAAAAAAATACTTCTGGTTTAGGTACCTACTCAAAAGTATTTGAGTGACAATATAGTGTATTGAAAATCTAAAGACAAGTGTTACAAAAAACCTTATGGTAATACGTGTTTTTTATGCTAAGTACTTTTTCCATAAGATAACACAATATTTGGGTATAAGTTCGGTATCATTTATTGAAAAAATACAACGTTTTTACTTTTTCCATCTTGTTTAATTATCCTGTATTTCAAAAATTACTTTTCATTTCAAAGTATTTAAAACTGTCGTACAGCAAATTTTCAAAATAATATCAACATGGCATGCTTGTGCCTATTTACTATCTATGTTAACAAGCTAAAAAATAATACTTTGAATTTTACTTAAAAAAGAGCTTCACAGTTGGATGTCATTATTCTAATATAAAAAAATCTAATAAATTGTAATAATAGTAGTAAGTAATGGTAAATAAAATGATAAATCTGTGTTCGACATTCAGATCAAGTACCAACATATAGAAAAAGTCCTTAAAACGAATGTACAGAGCTGAACTTTGTTAAGCTTGTTTTATATTTGTCAATTTTAAGAACTTGGCCAAGTTCAATAAATTATAGGTACTTAAAATCAAGGACTTGAACCAAAACGTAAGCTCAATTTGTAGAACTTTGCAAGTTCTTAAAATTGACGAAAAAATTGACAACTGAAAACAAAAAGCGAAACAAGACAAAAATTATTATAATTTTTAAATTAAACAATCTCAAATTGAAACATTTTAAAAACAAAGAGTGTAGATAAACAAATACAAATAGGTACTAAAATTTTATGATTGTTATGTCTAAGGGTCGTAAGTATATAAATGCTTCAATTTTTACAATATCTATTTTACTATTTTATGTAACAGTATATTTATGCATAACTACTCGTATAGGTACCTAAATTCAAAGAAATGCAAAAAAAGTAATATAGCCAAATTATAAGCAAATTCGATTTTCTGTATCTACTTTCCTGCACAAAATTTCATATAAGCACTTAAATTTTCCCGTAAAATCAAACCTTAAGAGATTTAGCTGAAAATGTGTTCCCTTCATTTGATCGTTGATCGAATAAACTTTTAAATTTTCCACGTTTCGGCTAACTCTTCGCCCAAAAAATGTATTTATGTACCTATTTCAGTTTTCTGCGTCAGGCAAACTCAGTTTTATCGAATATCAAACAATTCAATTTCATTACGATCTGACACTACCTTCAGGGGGATATAAACGGGTTCACTTGTTTTGCGCGTCATGTTGCTAAGTTTATAGGCCTGAAATTGGCAAGGCGGGGGATGTTATAGCTATTGAGATTTTGATTAATATGCTATGAAAGGAGTATACAAGTTTTGGAGTAATTAAACTTAACTAAACATGATAATTAATATATTCAATACAGTGTGAGTATACTGATGTAATAGTTACCTATTCACTGAACTGAAAATTTCATTAATATTTTTTATTTTTATGGCTTGCGATCAGTAAAAGCGTAAATTGACAGGTAAATTACCAAATAAATTACCTACCCAATTTTGTTTACGGTAAATTATCAAATATATTACGACATATTACCGAGGATTAACAAATTTTAAAATTTTTACGATGATGCTGTGTGTGTATGTGTGTGTGTGTGTGTGGATGTGGATGAGTGTATGTGTGTATGTATGGATGTTGGAGGGACGATTCCTCAAAAACTATATGACTTAAAAAATATTTAACTGCAGATTCTTCAATCCGACATTCCTGGGAAGAGCTGAAAAGGTTTTGGTAACAATTGAACAACCGGAAGTAGTAGTATCTTAGAAAAATTCTTCTAAATATATTTTTTTGTGAGTTTTTTTTTTTATTAAATATTGAAGAACATAAAATTCTCTATCAATACACTTAAAAATTTTATTATATCTTGTATACATTTAGAGATAAAGACACTATAATTTATAGAGTAAACTAATCGCAGAGGCTAAGGCACTAAGGAAACCAGTTGACAAATTCCAATGTTTATAATATAGTTTGTAAATGACACATGTCATTGTCAAATATCAACAGTTTTCGTGACATTCTGATAGCTTTTTCTGGGAAGTATATTTAATCTTTCTTATTGTTTTATTAATTAAATATTTGAAATTACAGGTAAAATTGTGGTAAAATGCATATATCCATCAGAAATACCGCCAATCTGGTTAATGAATTGGAAGAATCTCTGACATTTAGAAACTTCCTCATACAATGAAAAATAGATATAATTAGAATTACATGTGTGCAGAAGACATGTTAAATACAGTAAAAAACAATATTTGAGTAAAGTTCTGTAATTTTTTGTTATAAAACGACGGTTCGAAAGCGAAGTGCAATACAATACTTATATAGCCTAATATGGAAATGGCGAGAGGTCTTGTGCTGACCACAACAGATTTTTTTACTATTGTTATAGTACAGAAATAAAACAAACACAAACTTAAAAATCGCAAATGGTCGGTCTGTTAGGCCGTGGTTAGGCCTATGAACACATTGATTTGTTAACGGGCAGTATCATAGTTTGTTTCTGAAAATGAAATAAGATCATCAACAATTCTTGAAATATCCCTCGTTGCATTGAAATTACGCATAAGTTTTATTTTTGTACAATTACGATGTTCGCGAATACTGATTATCAACAAAAACAAAATATCAATTTGTTCATGTGATTTCATTGTTCAAAATGTCAACAATTCACAAACAGAAAAGAAAGTTGACAGATGAAGCAACGTTATACCTTGCCGCCATGTTTAATAATTCTCTCTTGTGATTGGTCGAATTTGAAATTTACATTTGAAAATATAAAATATAGTTATATTCCAAATCTAAATTTCAAATTTCTAAATTTGTAAATCGTTCATACACCATCGTGTACGTTTTACGTGTGTTTATATTTTAAAATCTAAATTATAAATTGTAAATTCAATTCATCATAAACCAGCCCTAATGGTAGGAACTTAAACAGTCGCCAAGGTCTCGATTGTAAACACACAGGAGACTATACACTACCACTCTCTATCTACAACTGCTGCAACTAAAAGATCATTTTTCTGCGTTTGCTACTGAAAAGAAAAGTGCAAAGAAATTTAAATATTTATTTTGAATTAATTTTTTGATTATTCTAAACCCGAATCTAAAATCAGTGAATATGAGAATACAACAGATTGATAAATTCGCTTAAACCAGGTTTATTTTTTGCTTTATAAATTCTATAACATAGTGTAATAGTTGGATATGTATGTGCTTTTTATCTTACAGTTAAATATTTGACAACATTTGCATATTTTAAAATTTATTATTTAATATTATTTATTTTTAATTTTGTAATTACATAAAAAGTACTTATTTGTAAATTTCTGCACGTACGGTCATTTCTATTTATTTATTGGTAATTTCTCGGTAATTCATGGGAAATTTAAAATATATTCCGGTAATAAGAGTATATAATTTTAAATTAAGCATTAAGCAGTAATTTAAAGGGAAATTTAAATTGCTAAATTATCGCGGTATTTTATCAAAAAAAAAGTACGGTAATTTTATATCCCTACGTGTATCTAAAAAATTTTTTATACCCGTTTCATTTTAGAGTTAAAAAACAATATACTCAAATTTTAATAATTCGCTACACCGGGTGAAACACTAAAAGCGAGCCATGCATTTAATATGAGAAAATAGTTTTCCTAGTTCAAAAGCGGCCTTTTAATTTCAAAATTATTTCAAATAAAAATTGTAGAGAATTAAATTAAATCGAATTAATTTTTTTATGTAAGTTACTTCTTTATAGTGTTAGCCGTGAAACTGAAACAAATCACAATCAAATGTAATCATGTATAAGGTATAACATGAACGCCATGTAATTATTACATAATCTACTAAATATTTTTAAATTTTACTAAGATCACATAGTTTATAATTGACTAAATAATACTGTTATTTTAATTAATTGTACATAAGGGTATAAACATAGGCTTGTATTAATACTAAACAAATAAATTTACATGTTTGCGAGTATATTCGTAGCGAAAAAAAGTGCGCAGCATTTAGTCTTGTTCATAATATCTTTTGCCTTTTGTAATGTACCTGTAGCAAAGGAATAAATGGAATTCACATATTTATGCATGAGCAAATTTATTTTCTGATGAAATTTTGAATAGGATTCATATTGCATACACCGCATAACAAATGAATTTCATCTTCATAAAGCCAGTAGTGCATTACATAATGCATTGTTAAATTTATAGAGAACATTAAAATAATGTAATTTATTGTAAATTGTGTATAAAATTGGTTTGTATTTATTAACTTCTATTTCCATTTTCCACAAAGTATTGTCTTCGTATAATGGGGGATTCCACCATTTTTTTTTTTTTTATAATTTCATCTGAAAATATTGGGAAAACTAAGACTATTGATGAAAATCCGGTGAAAAATTCCTATTAATAAGCAAGTTATGGTCTCCCGAATTTTGAAAAGATTGACGTGACGTCACATTTTTGTGTTTTTATATCAAACTGTTTTCATCATGGACCTAAATGTTCTTGAAATATATGCTATTTTAAATTATATTTACATAAAAATAAATGAATATTATAACACTGTACATACTTTATAATTACAGGTGTATTTAAATTTTTAAGTTTAATGCAAGAAATTTATGTTAAAATAAAAACTATTTGGAAACTGCAGTACAGGAATGTTAGCCCCTCCTTTCGAATTTGAATTTCTTAACTTCCATTGGTAGTAATCCCCACCTCCTAACACGCTATTTGTAATGCATGTATAGGAGGTCTTTTGGTCGCCAATGAAAATATTATATATATATATAGATTTCATATTAATGTCGAAGCGCTATAACAAAAAACCCCTTATTTCCGAAATATCTCAATTATAAATACCATTTAATTTTTTTTTTATTAATATTCATTATTCAGCATATACATTCGTATTTTTTTACTATTTTCCTTTAATTCGATTGAGCTGCAATCCCCCATTGCCTATACGTATTATTTAAAATTAATTGCGATGTATTATTTTACTTCTTTATATTATATTAATTTTACACGTCAATGTGGTTTTCTAAAATGATCTTGTTTATTTATTTAAATTTTTGACTGTATAACATTTTACAATGTTTCAGAACATCAAGTAAAACAAAAAAGTATAAAATAAGTAGGTACATAATAATGTATACAAAATAGAGTAAACTTACCTAACTGTGTTTCATAGTTTTAAAATCAGAGTGAAGATACTCATTAATAGAATAAAAAGCATTATTAATCAAATAAGATTTGATTACCATTTTGAAATTTTTTTGTATTTAAATTTTTGACATTGTCCGGTAAAACATTATATAAATCAAGGTTTAATGAATTTTTTTATTGATTTAGTAAGTCTTAGTTTAGGAAACATGATAAACCATATATATTTTAAAAATTATTAACCTTTAATTTATAAGTTTTTTCTAAAGTCTATAATTTATATTTTTAGATTATTCATTAAACTGTGCAATCAATGAGATCAGTTTTGTGCCTTATGGAAATTGAAAATTACAACCAGTTCCATAAAGTACTCAGACAGGCATGTAACCCTATATACATATATATATAGGCCACTCAAATTTCTTATGAATAATATGTAACATCCGGAATAGGATGTTCCACTAATTTTTGTTTTTATAATAATAGTTTTTCAATAGTTTTATTTTTCTTCAAACGTCATGAAAGTGGCATCTTTTGTGACTTGATTCACAAGGTAGAAATAAAATAAATAAATATCCATAGCAACTACATAAAATGAGCGAATAAGAAGTAACTTGTAAAATAGAAACCTGTCATATCGCCCCAAGCTAACCAAGATAACCTACAAATTGAAATATACACAGTTTATATATAACGAAATAACATATTATAAAATTGCAGACTTACATATTGGTAATGACGGTAAGAATAATTAGAATTAAAGTGATAAGAAAAGTTCATATTGTTTTTCAGGGATTCCTCGACATATCACATCCTTGAGCAATATTGTCTAACTTTCATTCAATTGAACAACTTCAAGGGCCGTACATGGCAATACTTCAAATTCTGATATAATTGCACATAAGGAGAATATAAAATTGCATAGTTTTTATTTAAACGTCAAAACACGAAAATTTTCACTTGAATATTTGTAACAAAAAGTGAACAAATACGAAAGTATATCCATAGCAACAGAGCAATTGAAATCAGCAGACGTCCTTTACGTAAAATGTTTATAATTAATGTAACGTCAAGTTGTAATTATTTTATTTAAATACGTATGTTTGAAGAAAAAATATAATATGTTATTCGGAGTAAAAGTGTCATTGTGTGCCTCGCATGTAATTGTTCGACTCGCTGCCGCTCACCGCGCAAACATACATGCTCGCCACACAAAGAATCAGTTTTACTCCTAAATAACACAATATACTATTTCCTGTAAATTTATTCATATATTGTAAATTTAATCCACTGAAATTGCGTCCACTCTATATTATTAATACATTACATCACAATATTGTCTGAATCAAATTTAATCAGCTTTATATTGAATTACCCCTTGATACAAAATTGTATTCTCTGCGTATTGATTTTGAATTGTGTCCAAGTTAAGACCTAGTTCATCGCCCCCAAAATTTTGCGTGCTATTTCTTTTAACAATATAAATCTTTCTAGCTGTCAACTACATAAAAACTTTCCTATTCCTATGAAAAAACCTTCGTTTCGTTTTTGACAGCTGACCACTACACAATTAGAAATGATTTACTTGACCCGAATAGATAGGAGAGCCCAGGGAGTTGCAATATGACAGTTGGCGTTTATAAAATTAGAGCAGATACGAAGATAATCAATCATAATATATTCCCAGATAAGTGGTGAATATAGGTTAACAAGCTCTGAGTATTTAAATGAAAGATGTAGAAATGGATTCTAGTTTCGAATTCTTTTCCATTTATATTTTGTTACGATAAAGATAGGTACAAGTTGTCCCCACATTTATAAATTATTTTAAATCAAAAATAATGCTAATATTAGCGGTATGAGATAATAAGCCGGTTTCATATTTTTTAACCCCAGAGAGCTAACTCATGAAGACTAACCTTTCACAAATTTTACGATTCTAAATGAAAAGTGTTGCAATTTTTTTAAAAAATTGAAATTTTACATTACATAATAATGTCAATATAAACTTTATTAAAGTACTTTAACAAATTTATTACTAGGCAATACACACGTGATATCTGCGCCAGGGCATCGAACCCGCCAAAAACTTGGTTCGGTTTAGGTACAGGTTAATTTGTTTTTTGAAAGATGGGTCCGGGTGTGGTTCTGGTTCAAGCATTAATAAAATTTGCGGTTTTGTTTGCGGTTCAGGTTCGAAATAATGTAAAATGAGAGCCGGAATTTACTCAAAACGCAACAAGAAACGAACACAATTTTCATGAAAAGTCAGCCCAGACAGCAACGCAAACGCCTAAGACGTCGATTATCGGCTGTATTTACTTTTCGAACTAAAAATTAACCTGAACCGGAGTTGAACCCCGAACCTGAATTTTAATACTCGATTCGGTTTCGACTCAGGTTCAATTAAAAATATATCTGAGGTTCGGTTCTCGGTTTGGGTTCCCTAAAATGTTCCGGTTTTAGTTCGGTTCAGGTTCGGGTTCGATGCCCTGATCTGCGCAGATTCAACGTTCACACAGCCCTCAATATTTGGTTCTCATACGCTTTTTTACAGACTTGGATGGTAGTTCTCTTTGTATGTATGCAATTCATGAATCATGTACAGAAGCCTTTTTTTCGGTTTTCGTGAAGTGCTCATGTTCCTACATATCTTCAGCCCTTTGTCAAGACACAACAATTTTTTTTGTTTATTTTATAAATAAATTAAAACAACAATATTTAAAAAATTAATAATTCTGTATTATTACTTTTGATAAAAATGTACGAACAGGGTGTCTGCACAGAAAAAACGAGACGTCAGTAGCACTAAATAACACTGTTGGCACTGGTACGACACTACCCTATATGTGTTTCTGATTGATGACGTTCAACAGGGTCGCTTTACGCAACCTTTGCACGTAGCTTAGGCGTACGTAAGATATCTGCCTGGCTGCCTAGGAGGAAAGATTATTTATATTAATATCAATGTTAATTTAATTACTATAAAACTTAAACCTTTAATGCCTTTACGCAACAATATGTAGCATCCGGCATTATAGTAATCTAGTCTGGTAGTCGTAATACATTTGCGCTGAACCGCTCTACACACGAACGCCACCACTCCGTCACGCCCAATCTCCTTGCGTTACCCTTCCCCGTTCTAAGTTCATGCACATATAGCTATGAGCACACGGACCAACGGACTGCAATACATACAACAGTGTTACTTGTGTTGAAGTTAGTCATGTATATATTCTGTGCTGTTGGTGTGTTGGTCAAATATTTGTACTTGCAAATAATGAAACTACTGCAAGAACTAACCATGTAGAACGTATTCACTAAAAACCCGCAGACAATTTTAATGGTGCTTCGTAAAATTTACGAATGCTTACCTTTCTAGGGTTAAAAAGAGTTTTAAATGAAAGCTTATGCAATATTTTACATAGAAATACAAAATATAATAATAAATAAATTGTTATGAAAAACAAACCGTTAATATGAACGATGAATGACAGTGATTAGCGAATATTTGATTAGTATTGTTTTATCTCTGTCAATTGTTTATGGATTATTTTAGAGAAAAATACTTCAAAAAAAATTAATTGTACGCATCTTATATTTGAAGCATTTTTCTCTAAAATAATCCATAAACAATGGACAGAGTAAAACAATGCTAATTAAATGCTTGCTAATCACCCAAAATCACCTGTTCATGCTACCTAACGGTCATTGTGTTTCAGATCAAGTGACTTATTCAAAATATTACACAATTTGAATAATTAATTGTAAAATGTCTAATGGATTTTCGCGATATTTTTCAATTGGAAAGCAATTAAAAAATACGAGGTCTGCTGGAAAAGTTTATGCAAACAATGTGAAAGAAGACCTAAAGAATTTTATAAATGGCTTTATTGTTTTTCAAAATATTCTCCTTTAATATTTATGTACTTTTGCCTGTGCTCGAACCAATTTTGGAAGCAGGTTTTCCATTCCTGATCTGCTATCTATGGTACCCCAGATTCAGTCAAATTGTGGGGTATTCAACAACTGCAAAGTTTCCGTACTGACCGTATGCAAAATCGTATGTATAGCTATAATACCCAATGATGTCCGAGTTTCTCGGAGTCATATTCCGATCTCGCTCAATCATTTCGCGCATGTCATCAACTTCGGGGACAACGGACAATGTGAATGGACTAGGAATGACGAATTCCGATAATTTTGATACCCGAGTACCCGAAACAACTACCCGGATAATAATCTCGTAAATTATTTTTGCAAAACCGAAACCCTTTTAGTAAAACCGGTATACCAAAACCGATTGCTGTATAAAAACCGAAACCCAAATCAAAATCGGATTTTTATTTTCACGATGACCGAAACCGTAACCCAAACCGATATTTTTTATGGTTACCATCCCTGATTAGAATATAACATACCTTACCGTGACCAGTCTAATGCTAATAAAAATAATCGTGGTACATAAAACCATTACAATAAAAAGTTAAACCCCATTGATAATTCAGTAGTTTATAAGTACTATTCAAATGATACATCACTCAAAATATTGTTCAACGCTAAATAATTATACATATTTAATTAAAACCTGTAATTAAACAATTTTTAATTAAATTGATTAAATCGCTGAAGATGACAATTTAATTACTACATAATAAAGAAGTTTTAAAGTAAAAATTTTATGAATAGGTACTTTTGGTTTATACATATAAAAAATATGAGGCAGCCAGCAAAGTAACATCAGCCAATGTTATATTTATTTTAAAATGATTTATTAATTATCATTTATGAATGCAAAATGTCATTTATTTTTTATAATTGACATTCACCTGTTAATTGCAGAAATAAGATAAGTTAACTGATTTTCTTGATATGAGTTTAAAGATTTATAAATAAGTATTGTTACGTAATTTTGAAGACAAATTATTAGGATAATTTTGATAGCAAATTATTATAATTCATACGACATTTCATTTCTATGCAATATTGTCAATTTAAGCTAAGATAAATATCGAGCCTATGGAATACGTCTACATACACATCATCGGAAGATGTTAAAATCGAATTCTAGGTATCTTAAAAAATCCGCTTATCCACAAAATCTTAATATGTACGTGATTTTTAACACGATACGATAACTTCCTTATTTAAAATATGAACCGCAAACACAATGAGCTTGTTGACATACATATTCATAATTGTATGACTCGTATGTATGTCAAAACAAAGTTATATTACATCATACTACCATCTTAATAGCTAGACTCTTTATTTAATAATAAAACATACTCGTACATTAAGGATACAAAGTAAATAATGCATATTCTTTGTTCCATAGCTTTTTGTTTTTGTTCTTGATGTTCATTTTTGTGGTCAGTTAGCCCTTTTAATAAAAACCTCATACCGTAGAAACTCATTTATTTTATATTTAATAACTATAATAATTCTTGTAATAATTTCCTCTCATATTCTCAAGTAAAATTTAAGACAAGAATATTGCTGTAATTTAAAGATTATCTCCTTTATAATTAATTTTGAATAACGAAAACTGTGAAAATTAAACTCAAGTTTCAATGCAAATAAGCCATTGCGAATAGAAATTTAATTCTGCTTTAACATTATACTCTCATTTATAATTTTTATTTACTATTTGCAAAATAATTTCTTTTTATTGTAATACTTTTTTCGAACGCATATTTTTAAAGCGACATTATATGTTCAATTATTCCTATTACGAAAACAACAATTTAATAATAAAAAATATTTATAACCATGGCTTATTATCCATTTCTGGGTGTGCCAATTTGCTTCTATTCGCAGATTTTGGTTAGGTCAATGACTATAGATCTCTACCGTTGAAGGCATTTACCAGTAATCTTACGTCAAAGCAATCGTGGAGAGCGCACCACATGACGTCACTAGCGGTCATTGAAAATTCAACACCAAAAAATATTGGGAATAAATAAATGAGATGCTTATTGTTATTACTAGTACCAAGTGTAAACGATTAAAATTTGGATTCGCTGAGTATAGTCTTTGAAGAAATATACATGTTCTGTAAAAGGGGGGAGGGAGAGTCACATGATTCTGTTTTCTCTTTGTTCTCTTACCCCAACGATGACTTTATTTAACTGGTGGACGCTTGCTGGTTTGTCCACCACTTTACTGCGACGGAACACCCTTACGCTCACACTATCACTAAACACTTGATAATAGATGATGAACACATCTTAAATGAATGACACACACACAATATTTTTATACTAATTTTAACTAACTTTATTTACATAATTACATTACTAATAAATCATTATTATTAATTACACTAAACTACTAACACAAAACTATACTCTCACAGTTACATTGTAATCTAATTATGAGTACTGGCGGAAAACGCCCAAAAATTAAACCCAGGCTACATGTCTGACCTGTCTGAGCCTTTAATCTCAACTGCCTTAAAACAAAGGGTTATCTCTTCAGACGTATATCTAATGAAGGGTGCGAGGGTGTAGCATCCATAGCAAAATAACAAGATTTCACGTAGTCTAGGCAATAACTTATGTAGTTAATTGTCAAATTTTGACTTACAAAGATAACAGAATTAAAATGTTGATATTGAAACTATAATTTAGAAGAGTTTATATTAAAGTTATTACTTGTTATTTCACTATTCTCACCTTGTTACAGTTCAATCCTTATCAAACATTATCGCACAAACTTGTTTATCAAATATTTCGTGCAAAATGTTTCAAATTCAGTTCGAATTTGATTGTTATCAAATAAATATGCCTCGTAGAAGACGACGACGTGCATTTGATCAAATAAATGATTATGAAGGCGGCCGAATCGTGGGTAATCGTGAGAGCGATTTATCACTGCGTGATAAAGCGAATCGTATAAATAGCAACGGAAGTACAATTTCACGCATTATCAGTCAGTGGGTAGAGACAGGTACACGTACACAGAGACGGCAGACAGGGTCTAGGGCCAATAGGAGGATCAGAGAGGGAGGACCTTGAATTTATTCGTCTCATTTAAAGTGCTCCAACTTTAGTAGATGAGGAAAACAAGATATCCTCTCTCTCTATGACACATTCGTCACCGTTTGGCGGAATTTGGGCTGCAAGCACGCCGGGCACTATTAAGATTTTCTCTGACTGTGCGCCATAGATCTTTGAGATCGGATTGGTGCAAAAAAAGACAAATATGGACATAAAATTATATTTTTTGATGAATCGCGATTTTGTGATTCTTGGGTACTTGTTACACGACGCCAGGGTAAAAGAGGAAAATTATATAACTGGAAATCTCACTTAATATGCATTTCCGGTACTCTAGTCAGTCAGTGGTACATTAGTGAAATTGTAGTGTAGGAAGTTTCTTCGCATATGCAACTCAATCTGACAGCCGTATTTCAGCAAGACCACATGTTGCGAAAAGAGTATTGACTGACATTATTTAAATTGACAATTTGTATTCCACTCGAGAGTACAATTTTGAATGTTTAGATCCAGCAAGGAAAGGGTATAGGTTTTTTGGCCAGTTACGCCAATATTTTAATTGAAATTTAATCCAAAATTCAATTAAATCAGAAATTATAAAATATATTTTATACGTGCACAAAGCATATAGTAGGTACTGTCCAAAATGAGTAAAAAAAGTTAATTAACATATATCCAATCTTCAATATTTTCCGAAATATAAAGCAGTAAATATAAAACTATAAGAGTTACGACTTCGCTTAAATGAGACTTTTTATTTACCTTTGAGAGGTCATATTAGATGTGCTTTTATTTCTCAAAAAAATAAATTAAATAATCGTATTAAGTTAAATATTGTAGTGATCTTGGCAATATTTAATATTTAAATAATTTCGCAATTATTAGAAACTGAGAAAAATATTTAATATAAAATTTTATTGTATTGTTATAGTCTTTTACTGGCAAAAACAAAATTTTATTCAATCACTATCTCCGTCAGATTTTCTTCGATTTTAATAAAAAATGGCCTCTTTCTCGGAAACAGGCTAAGATCAGATCAATATTGATTAGGCTATTCGTACTCATTTTGATCAGTACTTTATGTCCTTAAAGTTTTTACCCAAAGTTTGATAACACCCTGTATAAATAAATGTAAATTTTAATTTAATGTTTGTTTAATACCAATTAAAATGTCATTATTTTTATATTTTTGATTTAATTTATTATTAATTAATGTATTTAGTGTTGATAATTTCACCAACTGTAAATACTTTGGATTTCTTTATTATGGTAATCAAATGCTATACATAAATAAAGATCTATAGCAGCAGGATTAAACCACTTAGATATGTTTTTGATAAATTTCATGATTTATTGCAACTTTTACAAATTATTATGACTTTTTATTTAACTTTCACTGTTTTCGTACGTCACTGTCATTTGTGACAGAGGACAATCGGCTAATAAAAATAGTTGTAGGACATGTTATATCTTAGTGACATATTGTCAGATTACATGTCGGACAATATTTCAGAAATAAGACATCGCTGAAGTTTCAGGTCCAGTCGATACTAAACGCTATTGCGATCTCTGTCTCTCTTCTGATTCTTCCTCGTTTCCTGGCTCTTTTCACCTACGCTTTCGCGTTGCCTAGCAACGAGGGCCGGGTAAGACAGAAACGCGATACGAATACGAACTCGGAACGCCGAAATACGAAAGAGAAAAAGTTTTATATTAGTGAAGTTACTTGTTAGCGAAATATTATACCTTGTATTAATAATTTTATTATTTTTCGTATATTTTTATTATTCTCATTCCGAGTTTTTACATTTTATTTATATCTATTGTTAACGAGATGTTAATGAGTTAAATTATTCTGTGGAATCTGAATTCATTTCAGAGGAAAGTTAGACAGGTTCAAGACTTGAAAATGATATTTTATCATTAAAGAGAAATTTCCACAGTTTTCATTATTACTTGAAATAATTGGCGAAATGAAATATTCAGAAATATTAAACTCTGTCTTATTCATCATTATTTTATAATTCAACTTTCCCATTCATTTACTTTTGAATTTTATAAAATTCACCATCAGTGTGAATTAAAATTTACATAATAGTTTTCAGTACCATTACCAATATTATAGTTTGAGTTTGAGTAATGAATTTTATGAACAAAACTTAGAGAACTGAGTGCCGAAAAGTATATGCCCATTTGCGATCAGAATTTGTAATTAAGAAAAATGTAACTATACGATGCATAGTAGGAGGCGGGAATAGACACTTACACAATTGCAATTTGCAAGAGTGCATCTAGCGGGAAAGCATAGAACTAAAGATTGCTATGGTTACCACGTCCAAACAAAGATCAGCCATAGACCTCTGCACTTCAGCCATCGTTTTAGTTGAATAATCGTGTGATCTTCAGTATTATCAAACAAAAAAAGTTGCCCCACGCACATCTTGCGGTTTTAAACTCATTTTTATTGAACACAACGAACAAACCACAAAGAATTAGATTAACAGATGCGAACATGATGACAGATAGAATCAGGGAGCGGGACGTAAGACAACGAGGGGAGGTTTGTTTGGAAGCATGATCTTCTATCTCTCTCTGTTGCATATGACGTCAATTCTGTAAGTGTCCATTGAAAACACGCTACAAAGAATAAACATAACTGAGTTTAATAGGGTCTTCCCACATTTTCCAATCCACATATTTTTTTCGTGTGCTTAAAACACTTTACATGATGTGTGAAGTACATAGGCGCAATCTACTTTTCTCAAAAACGGATATTCTTTTTTTATTTTTTTTTCCGTAAAAGTGCATTGCGTTTATAAAGGTTTAATAATATTAATAATATATTTCGCAAAATGAAAACAAATTATTAAATCTAAGGTTTTGCAATAACAATAGACGCTAGCTATAAGCACTATGCAACGACCATAAATATTTCTTCCATAACCATACAAGTAAAATTTTTAATACTTACATTTAATGGTAACACTCAAAAAATTATTATATTTGTTACTATTAAAATTCATACATTAAATTGAAATTGAAAAACAGGGACATAATAAACCCTCCACAACACTGGCACACGAGCGTAAAACAGGGAATGTCACGGACAAACCAGGATGTATGGCATCATTGGCATCCCTATATTTAATGCATGTAAAAACTGTCGGCTATCAAGCGCCATCTGGTATTTTCGTCGGTGAAACGAAGTATAATCAATTTCAAATAAAAATTTATTAATATTTTATATAATCGCCCCAATTCTGTAAGAAACATGTTAAGACAGCCATTGCTATTGGGCTTCCAAATTATCAAGAGATGGCGCTGACGTCAAACGTCAAAATTCAAACGAATGGTACATTTTTCGCTGGCTTCCATAAGAGTACAATTGGTGTGGACTAATTTTCGTAGTTTTTAATTTAATTTGAGATGTAGTATAGTGTTTTTTTGTTAATTTCGGTAGAATTGAGTTTGATCTTTCATGAAGTAACATTTTAGTGATAGTTTTAATAATATTTTAGTTATTAGGGTTAATTTTAGTAAGTAGTTGTAGGTTAAGAGTATTTTAGTCATATTTTAATTAACAGTATATTGGTTTTTATAATAAAAAAAAATTTGATTTCCTTTATTTAGATTATATTTCATTGCTGTAGTTGTACATATATTAATTTCTATCTACATAGCCTTACTTTTATTTGTTTTTGTTTACATGTACACTTCACTCAGTTCAGAAATCTGCCACCAGTGGCGCATTTTAATTTTGGAAGCCCAATAGCAAATAACCAATAATAATAGCAAACACTGAATAAAACATGAAAATGACAGCCTTTACATTTGTTTGTTATAATTTTTAGCAACGGTGCTAAGACTTAACAACTTCCTTACAGAATTGGGGTGAATAACTGCATTCTGAATCAACATGCCAAATTTCAATTCAATTATTAATAGTAGTTAAGATCTAAAACTTTTATGGCCAGTTCCACCAATATACTTACAAATACAAAAAAATTAATGTTAAAATTATTCACAAAGCCTCTCGATACACAACACAATAAAACTTTAATTTTGTCCATTCATACGTATTAATATTAGACATTAATAAATTTGAGCATTTTTTTGAAGCTAGATATTGAGTTTCAAACTCAACTGATTATAATTATAAATCCGTTCGTAGTGTCATCTTTCGTTGTCTTTATCGTTTATAAACCATTTCTCGGTAACAGGATATGACATTCATAAAGCTTTGTCGTGCTTTTGAACATCTATCAAATTCTGAGTGCTTTACTATAAATTAATATATAATTTCCGTTACTGTGGTCAACATTTTAATGAGGAACTCTCTAGGAGATTTATTGGGCTTTTCATTTTCAGAATCATTATCTTCATGTTCACATGAATTTATTCAGCGGTTGCAAGAGACTCTCCGCAGGAAATGCACAAAGCCTCTTGCTTTTCTTGTTCAAATCCTTCCGTATCTTCTTCCACATTCCTTTAATCTTTAACATATTTTTCGTTGACTTCATTTGTGAATAACTTTTTATTCATGTTTACGAACGCTCCCGAAACTAAAAATGCAATCAGGTCCAACTTTTTACGTTTGATTCTTGACCTCTCACGCCAATGAATTTATTTTGGCACTCACGACCAACGGAACAAGTTTAAAATTTGTCGTTGTACTAATACTAATAATAATAAGAATGCTCACATCCTGAGACGAATTAAAATTTAAAATATAACGTCGTGATCTACCAGAACCGGCAAAATTCATGGGCCCTGGTAGTGATGTGAGTCGGGTAATACTTAATGGGCAGGTAAATAAAATTTTGGTATTTACCCGGAATTTAGCCGGGGTTACATTTACCTACCCAATTGTAAAACTACGAAACATGTCTTAACAAGATCATAGCCATTAGTGACCCCTTGACTCTTGAACATGCAACTGCAGACCTGAACGATAGATAGTTACTATTTGTGATTTGTGCGACAAACATTAAAACTGAGTAAATATGACCAGAAAAAAAAAAAAAAAAATAGGCTATATGGAGTTTTTTTTTTTAATTCGAATGATAAACAGGTAGTTTGTAAATATTGTCCCGCACAATATGTTCATGCAAATGTAAATAAAATTGAAAATCATATTAATAAATTAATGAGTGTCCCTTGGAATTAACAAAAAAAATCTGATGTGGCCAACACAAAACCTCCCGCTATTGAATTTTTATTAATTTAAATACATACTTACGTATTTACTAACGCTGCAAACTGTTTCATTGCAGAAAACTATTGCTTTATTTACTATTTTCTTTTTAAAATGTCACAATTATTAATTTGAAGTGATTATTTTTTTGACAGTGACATTTACTGTCAGTTACATTCATTTCAAATATGAACTGTGTAACAAAGGAATTATTGTGTTTATCTTAGGCTTCGCGACTAATAAAAAAAAATATTTTTAAATTTATCTGTAAAATATATAAAAAAAGTATTAAGGTATTCCAGTAGAAACTTCAATAATCTTTAATTTTCATAAGACATAAAATGCGAAAAAATGGCATTTAATGGTATTTTTTGAAGAAAAACCGTTATGAGCTTCAGGTAAAGTGCCATTTCCGGTTATCCGATTTACACCAAAATCTAATGGCTTCTTTTCATATTATAATGGGATAAAAATACAAGGTTTCAGAATTTTCTGAATGATAGTATCTGAGTTAGAGTGAAGACAAAATCCCTGCACATACACACACACACACACATACAGATATCATCGTGAAAATGTTAAAATTGGATTCTAGGGACCTTAAAACGTGGTCATTTACTAAAATCTCGATATGTAATTTTTAGCACGATCCCTATACCTCCCTTACCAAGGGTAGCGGGAGGTAAAAAGTAAAACAACTCTAAAACTCTATTGGACCGCCTGCATGTATTTCAATACCTACATACGTGCAGCCGAAGTAAATATTTAATAATGTACTTATATGTGACTCCAAATATTTTTCATGATATTGCATACGCATATTTTTACTTTTTTATGCACTAAATATATACCCACTTAGGGGTAAATACCCGGATATTTACTCTGGGTGTTTACCTTGAAAAATAAATATTTGGGTATCTTGCATCACTAGGCCCTAGCTCACCTCTACATAACAACTAAAATCACGAACTTGTGTTAAATACGACAAACCCAGTGGATAAATGTTTTTTAATCCAATCCTTTCACTTCATTTTGACCTTTACTATCTTCCAATTTTTTATTTATATCCGAGTTCTGCTGTTCTTCCTAAATGTCAAAAGATGCAAAATACTTTAAAGATCAGTGCTGCCTCCAAGCCAAGAGTCTCAGAAATACTTTAGAACAAACATTTAGCATTTCGTACCTTCAATCTAGAATTTTCTAAATGACTAATGTTTTGTTGTTAATTAAATATTAATTAGAAGAAATAAAATATAAGTATGCAGTCTAGCACGGGTTTAATAGTATTGATGAAGTAATTACAAATTAGAAACCATATTAACTGAGATTTTTTAAGTGTTCGTTAAGTAATTTATATAGTTAAAAATTTATTGCCAGTTAGCAAATTAAGTACATTCAGCTACATACATAATTTATTTTTACTTAAACATTGACAATATTAGTTGCTGAATTTTAGATATAAATGGATTAACTTTTTTATAAATTGTCGTGTTGAAAAATGAACACTTGTAAAAATGTTAAATTTTAAATTGCAAACAAAAGACAGTTATTCAGCTTTAAAACAGAAAAAACGCATAAAATATATAAAATATTTTTGTACTACAGAAAATCATAAAATGTATTTCCATTTTCACTCATTTGAATCAGTTTTTGTAGCTATTAAAATATAGAGTATTAAAATAATTAGAATTAAGTAAAATTTATATAAAAATGCAAAGTTACAAGTAAAAGTAGGGAATAATGTTTCTAACTTTATTAGATGGTAACTCGTTGTACAAATGAGTATGGTGATAGTTTTATGGGTTAAATTGTGGGCTGGGTGTGAGATTTTATAGAACTACGAGTTTTCGGAAAAACGACGCGGGGCGTCGAGACGGCGGTGGGAAAGCGGTAGATGTAGGGATCTCAAGGATCCGTATAGAAATATGTACGGACGGTTTTGGCGTGACCAACGCCAGGCGTCGCAAAGCTGTCTCGTTTGTTCGGCTGGTGACAGTAGTAATAACGAAAGATACCGTTTTTGATGAGTTCGGCAGTTTGACAGCGACGCTCGTAAACAGATGGTCGCGGACTTCGCGGGTTATTGACGGTAGCCCGCAGGTTCTAGGCCTTGGATTCCTCTGCTTGCGCAGAGTCGAAAAGAGGCACTAGGCTCGGTGTGCAATAAAATGGACGCCTCTGGTTAACGGAATGGTTATAGTAACTCTGGATAAACCCGCGGACTTGACGTATGTAACGAAGTCAGTAAAGCCCCGGTTTACACGCCGCAGGCATCGAAACGTCAATTACGGCCGGGGTCAGGATGTTTTTCAGATATACCTTCTGAAGATCCTTTGGCTTACGCTCAACAAGCGTTCCGACGAGGGCGTATGAATCTCACGACGAGACTAAACAGTCGTAAAGATTCAAAACGGCTCATTATAATTTTGACAAATATAATCACACTTGACAAATAAAATTTCGATTTTTCTTGCAATGTCGGCTCTTTTTATTGGATAAAAATTATAACAAACCGTTTAAAATTTAACGAGTGTTTATAAATACGGGCATAATTTATACGGAGGGCTCAGGGTACGGTGTTTTTAAAGAAACGGAAACTTGCTCAACTGGATCGGTTTCGAGGTTTTGATGGATGACAACTGTTGCGCTGCTAAACAGATTTAAAAGGCTAGAGCGAAGGTAAAAAATGGAACGCGACCTTGACAGCCTGTCACTAGGCTTATTTCCATCAAACTATGCATCCTGTTCATATTGCCGGGAAGAAAAGTTTTCGCGTACCGCAGATTTATAACCTACGTGACGTACATAAAACTTGTGACAGAAACTCAACCCAATTTTGTAAGAAAATTGTTGTCTTATCCATATTTCTAAAGGTTGTATGTAACCAATAGATACAAACTGAAAGGGTAAGCGGATAAAAGTGTTCAGTATATAACATTTTCTGAAAAACTCCAATTTTGTAGCAAATGAAGAAGTTGGGTATATGCGATAGTTAAACCTAATTTATTCAGCCAGTTGTCCCTTCAAATTGTTATTTTCATATTTTATTCAAAGTTAGCTATTATTATAGGTTATTTCATACAGCAATTTTTCTTGTTACAGAATTAGAGAATATTACAGAATAGGGGATTACACCATTTTTTTTTTTTATATAATTTCATCTGAAAATATTAGGAAAACTAAGACTATTGATGAAAATCCGGTGAAAAAATTCCTATTAATAAGCGAGTTATGGTCTCCCGAATTTTGAAAAGATTGACGTAACGTCACATTTATGTGTTTTTATATCAAACTGTTTTCATCATGGACCTAAATGTTCTTGAAATATATGCTATTTTAAGTTATATTTACATAAAAATAAATGCATATTATAATACTGTATAAGTATACATACTTTATAATTACAGGTGTATTTAAATTATTAAGTTTAATGCAAGAAATTTATGTTAAAATAAAAACTGTTTGGAAACTGTAGTACAGGAATGTTAGCCCCTCCTTTCGAATTTGAATTTCTTAACTTCCATTGGTAGTAATCCCACCTCCTAACACGCTATTTGTAATGCATGTATAGGCGGTTTCTCGGTCGCCAATAAAAATATTTTCATATTAGTGTCGAAGCGTTATAACAAAAAACCCTTTATTTCCGAAATATCTCAATTATACCATTTCATTTTTTTATTAATATTCGTTACTCAGCATATACATTCGTATTTTTTTACTATTTTCCTTTAATTCGATTGAGCCGTAATCCCCCATTGGGGTGACTATTACGAGAATATATAAATCACTTTTACATATATACTTCGTTATATTTCCAGACGAAATATTTTGATGTTGATATTACTGTATTAAGCGCACAGTGTGCATGTGCAAGTCTAATACGAAACTTGGATGGAAAATACTTTTGAAGCTTTTATTAAAAATAGCCAGAAAAAGTTTTATTTTGCTTTACATTATTATTATTTTTGTGTTTTTGTGGTATATTGCTTGTTACTTAATTACTTAAAGAGCGCAAAGTTTGTCTTACAAAGGTAAGATTAATAACTTTCTACCTTAATAAATCCGCTGCGCCTGTCAAATTTAAATTCAGTTAATTAATAGTAGCACCCAAAATATTTACTCAAGAGCAGCTTTTAGTCAAAGAAGGTAAATTCTACTTTCTTTTGTTGGTTTTTTTAATTATACCAGCGGGATCTTGGTAATTAAAGAAAATATTTACTTAAACTTCTAAAGTTAGCAGATATCTGATCCAGTTAACAAGAAAAAAGATAAAAGATTTCAAAGAAAGATTAGAGTAATAAAATAATTATTACTTTAGAAACATTAAAGATGAAATATGGTTGCACATCTAGGAATGTACTCGTACATCAATTTAACTAAATGCGAATGTTCGAAGTGTTTATGTGATAGAAATAAGGTGCACATCAAAGGAGAACATAATCATATTTTAGGTAAACACAAACATTAATATCTTATAAAGGTATGCATGCGGCACTTATGCACGAGTCACTGTAAAGTTTAAAGTTATAAACAAGTAATTAATAATGTTTCAAACATTAATTAATATTGAAATTGTTTCAAATCAATGAATATCATAAATTCTTCAAGAGGTGTAGACGTAGTGGTTGCGTTCTAATTTCAAATAAGGCGGGTATTTTGTTTAATTTGTCTTGTAGATATAGAAGAATTTTAATTAATTAATCTTTTTAATTTTGCTTTCAACAAGAGGGTGACACTATTTATTATAGGATGAACGTCAAAATGTGATATGACAATAGTAGATTATTAAAAAAAGCAGGATGTGGAAAAAAACGATTTTTCGACAATCGTTAACAAAATTCATTATTATTCAATGGGGTCCTATATTTTTCTTTTATTTATTTTTCTGTAAGAACAGGATAAAATAAGAATTTTAGTGCAAACGCGACTTAAAAATTTTACGTAATAAGCGAGATATGAATTTTTAAAGTTTAAGAATTTGTGCGTGACGTAGCAGGTACTAACAAGTGTTCGACAAACAATGGAACATACTGTTAGTTATAGAGGGAACAATTTTTTTCATGTTTGCATAACTGAAATGTTTGTATACAAAAACTTATACGTTATATTCATGAAGAAATTATTATTAAGTATAAATAACATAAATAATAAGCATTTTTTTCCTAATAAATTATAAAACATTGAAACAGTTTGACAATATTAGCTCTGTTCGATGAGAAATGCTTGAAGTGTAGAGCAGAATAGTGCAGTGCAGTGTAGTGTACACTAGTACAGTCTAATTCTTGTGGTTTCATAAAACACACTAGTGTATATTTGGGCAAGTTTGCTCAGCTGTGAGTAATCAAGCCAAGCATAGCCAAAGGTGTAAAAGGTTAGGTTGTTTATAAACAGTCATATCATAAAGCTGCAAAAAAGTGACTGCAGAAAGGTCTGTTTTAAAGAGCATATTGAACTAATAAACGATTCTGACGAAGATCAATCATCACTTGATTCTTCATCAGATTCAGAGACATATATATTAATTAATTCTTTATATAGCAAAACAAAATTTTAGGTTAAATAAACAGATGTGTAGAAAGGATAGAATTAAAATATCTACCGAACAACATTTAGCTACCCCCACTCCTAGTCTGCACTTTCTACACTACCTCGCGAGTCAGGTCAGAAAAGTGAGCACTAGTTCTTAAAATTTTTGTCATCGAACAGCCTGCCAGAAGCTGCCCGTTTCTCATAAAACATGTTAGTGCAAGAAAGTTAACACTAGGGCGGCCTAGTACATGTCATCGAACAAAGCTACACGGTATGACGACGGATGGCGCTAGTTTTTGCCTGTTTTGAAATTTAAATATTAAGTTAATTAATATTTTTATTAATTTAATTAATATTACAAATTGATTTAATTATAAATATATTATTATTGTTAATATTAATAGATTTTATAATTAAACAAATTCATCAAACACAAAATTGTTAAATGTTTTGTTAGGTTAGAGAACAACATGACATTTCATATTCTTTTAAAGGTGACCGCTGCACAAGCGAGAATCTCCTTTTTAAAATCAGGAGACCAATCAAATTCTTAGTACCTAACGCGTCATACCCAATTAATAATCAGTTTCAATCGCTTATAGTTTGTGACCTAGTCAATATTTAAAGAAAATTTTTTCACTAATACTCATAAATTTATGTATATTTTCGTCTTCTTATTTAAGATAGTTAAAATATGACTATGGTATAGGACCTCATTTAAAATAGTGAGCAAAGTAAATAACTTTCTTCACAGGTGAGCAAAATATGTACACAAGCCTATTGTAATAAGGTGTCCGTCATAAAATAATAGATATGTTCATCAAGTATTAAGTGTTAGAGTGTGATCATCCTCAAGAAGTGAAGCGTCACCAGTTGGATAAAGAGTCATCGATAAAAAATATCCTTTCATTAAATATTTTTTTAATAAAAACACGCTCTACCCCTGCCAAAGATTATTAAATACGTATCAACCACCCACCACTCTACACAATTTAGTTTTTTAATTAAATTTTCCTTGAATAGACTACAATCAAATAGGTTTATTTTAAATTTAAAATTTTAAAATTCGGGGTAATACGAAGCTTCGAAGGTAATAATAAAAATACTCGTTGATTTTTATTAATAAAATCATGTGATTCAAATCTGGATTCAATCATTGACACCCTGCTAAAAAGTAAAGAAAACTGATACAAAAGATCAATTTTACACGAGCTTGAAAATATTGTTTTTACTACTTTTCTTTGTTTTTTTTTCTTAAAAAAAAGACTGTTCATTTTTAAATCGGTTACCGACGGCGTAAATTTACGAATATCTTAAATTTTGCGCGGCAAAAATATCAGAATTTTATGATTAAAAATTCTATTATAAAGCAGTCCATAACGTTTTACAGACACTATTTGAAAAAAAAAAAATTATTTTCATGGTAAATACCTACGTTACGTATTCTCATATTCATCTTGTAAATTTATATGTAGGTAAGGGTTAATAATAAATATTGTTGATTAAAGCTACTTGCTTTATAAAATATGTTCTTGTTCTGAATAATTTTTGTGAAGTCAGCCTTTTTGATAAAAATCTAGTATACCGCGGAAACTCCTTAATTTAATATTTAACGAGTATAACAATATTTGTAATTATCTTCTCTTCAAGGAACAGGAATTTCGCGGGTAACTTCAAGTTTTGTTCTGAATAATTTAAGCAATAATTGAGAAAAAGCGAATATTGAAAGTATATATAATAGAAATAACGTTTACAAATGAAAACTGGATAAGATATGTCAATTTTTTTCAGGAATTTGTTTTTATTTTAAAGCTTTTTCCAAAAATATATAATAAAACATTTTTTACTTGACCCCAAAACTTCAGTAATTAGTATAACGAAAACAATATGAAAATATATATGTGGGACACAAAAACTAGGCAACATATTTTTCATCAGTAAAAACCCTGTACGCTAAAACTGTCATAAGATATTAGACTAAACTTTTTTTTTTTCTAGTTTTAAGGTAAAAGGTGGGTTTCCGAAAGTAACTATACTCTGACTTTAAGATTGCAGTGGTGGACGGAGCTTGATGAGAGCGGTTTACGCAACAACATTTTAAAGTTAAATATGAATCTAAGTTTTATTTCGATAAAATAATAATATTAGAATAATCGAAACATTCAGACACATCATTTGGAGATGGAACATCTTGAATATCATCCATTTTGATCAGACATGCGAAGTTGCATGAATAATAAAATATTTTTGATAGTTATTGACAGGTTGACAGGTGATGTGTGTTTTGTATTTATATTATCCTTTTTACGTTATATTATTAGTTTTTTTATTTTACTATTATATTGATATTAAAATTAATTATATCACATATTCAATTTAGCTAGCCAAATTAATTGTACACAAATGCAGAAGGAAAGTGGCAATAATATAATATTGGGACAGTTTGAAACTGACTTGCGTTTGCACCAATCACAAGCCAGGAAATGTCCCTATACCATGCTACATTGCATTCTTGTAGCAAACAGAGTATAATTTAGAAAAAGTAACATACAGTAAAATTTGTGAAAGAAGTCCGATCAAGGCCATATACGAATTGCATCTATGAATTAAGATTTTATGCTGTCAAATTTAGTAGTGTCGTTTACATAGTTTTTATGAGGTACACAAGATATTAAAAACTATCATAAAAACTAAGTAAAAGACACTACTAAATTTGACAGCACAAAATCTTAATTCATAGATACAATTCGTAGATAGCCTTGAACGGACTTCTTTCAAAAATTTTACTGTATATAGTTTTTTTCTGTAGTTTTCATTTCAGTTAGATATGAATATATTAATACATATTTTACGAAGGTATAAATGTGGAATTCATAGACATTTTCTGAATTTGTTAAATGTTAAAGTTTATAAACAGGCAATTAATGTCATTTCAAACATTAATTAATAATGAATTTGTTTCAAATCAATGAATAGCATAAATTGTTTGCAGTGAAACAATAAAAATGTGTTATCGTAAATCGATGCGATTGCACACAGGTTTTCCGAAATTAAATAATCGGAAAACAGCATGACTTATTTCAATTACATTAAATTGTTCGCGGAAAATTTGTCCTCAACTATACCTCTATTGCTTTTATTATTGACAAATCTGATATTGTCGTCATTTGAAAAGAAGAGCACGTTCAACTACTTCTTTACAGTATATAGGTACAAGTAATTGAAAATTTATTCGCACAAGGAAGAAAAAAATATAGCGTCAGTACATCGATTTACAAATAATCGTCTGTGAGCTTGAAAATAGGATGACCTTTATATAAGCTTTCAAAAATAAAATTAAAGTTGAGATGACTACAAAAATCATGTTTTCCTGAAAGGGGATTTGTATTTATATACTTTTTATGATTTTGTGTAGGATGTATTCCAGGAAGAGTCTTACATTATTATCTAAGAGCCATATTGAACTTTCAGATGATCTTTTGATTCTATCAAATATCCAAAATATATACGATACAATATTAAAAAAAAAAATAATTGTGTACTTATTCCATATAAGTTCAGAAAGCGGTATTTTGCTGATTTATTGCGCAAGGTAGTTCTGATAGCCTCTGTATCGCATATTATGAAATAGGTATAACATATAAGAAAAAAAATATGATCATTTTGTTAAGGTGAGCAACGGTTTTCCTTTTTGACGTACTGTCCTCCATTAAATATTTCCTCCTATATATAAAAAAAAAACACCGTCAGTTGAACATTATATTTATTTTTTACAGTATACCGTTTTAAACTGTCGCCTTTTCCGTGAATTAACTACAATAATATCGCAGAAAGATACACGTAAACAATTTATTAAATGAAGCTATAGCAAATTGACTAACAATAAAATGGAAAATTTATGTAAAGAGTTAAACGAAATGAGACGGTTTCACATTTTTCAAAAAGTATTTTCCATGAAAGTTTATGCAATATTTTTCATAGTATTAAAAAATATAATAATTTGTTATTTTCGTAAATAATTAAATAAAAAGATAGGCGCCACAAACAGTAATGAAAAACAACCTCCCCACCCCCCAACTCATGTATCGACAAATTACACACAACACGTCATTCATAGCCAATAGGAAAACAGTTTTTCCATTACCTACGCGTTAGTTGTATAAACAAAAGTATGCGATAGTTTGTGACATGTTACACTGTATGAACTTTAACGTCATATTCTGTTTCAGACACGATTTAAAATATACTGGCTATGCCACTTGTCATGTTTTTCATTGTTTCTGATGGTCCGCTTAATACGTGTTTCCTTGAAAAATCCGCTAGATGCGCTACGTGAGAACGACCCTACCACAGCAAACTATTTTTACATAAAATATAAAAAATGAAATGCATGATGAATGAATTTATTTTTAATATAAATTTATATATTTAATGGAAACCTGAATCAATACATTGTTAGAATTTAAAATTGGAAAACTAAATAAATTGATAGAACCGTACGCTTCCAGATTTCCATTCGGTAATAATATCTTCTTCCCGAAAATGTTTTCGACAAACATCATTCAATCTTAATTCGCGATCATCTCTACTAATTGCACATTGGCATTTTTTAAAAAGTGACATATCGAGTGGAGCAGCAAACAGAGATACTTTTTCAGTGGATTTCTTGTAACCAGTTTCACATCCAAGAATGAAACATTTTCTATTTAATTTTCTTTACATTTTGCATTAATTGCAATATCTTTCAACAAAATATTTATATTACATTACATATAATACGAATATGTATTTCAAAACCTGTTTTATTTACCTTTCTATAAGATATAACATGTAATATTTTCAAAATGACATGCAAATGACAGGTGTCAGTTGGGTCGTTCTCACGTTTCGCCTTTAGCGGAAAAAACGAGGAAACACGTATCGCTTTGGTCTCTCGTTTTGTGCAGAGTGGCACAACCAGTATATTTTAAATCGTGGTTTCAGATCAAGAGACTTTTTCAAAATATTACGCAAAATTCAATAATTAATTGTAGAATATCTCACATATTTCATTAATTTAAATTTAAGGCTATTTAGAGAACATTTTATTTTAAATTTAGTACTTAGAAGTTAAATAAAAATTCTTACAATAACCTTATATCAGATGTATGCAGTATTGGCCATAAACACAGCAACTAAAAAAAGTTATTCTGATGTCAGAAGGAGAATTTTGAAATAATTTCAAAATTAATGTTCCCTTGAAGCAATACTATTATATGTTAAAACATATCATTTTTATAAAATTAATTCAATTCGTGTAACCAGTAACCACTTGCATTTATTAGTTCACATATCGCGTACCGTTTTTAAGGTAAACGTATTATTGTGCCTTCTACATGTAATTTCTAAAATTCCATTTCTTACTTGAATGTACATAATAGAATTATTTTGAAATTACTTCTCTTGATTTATAAATAATTTGCGTGAATCTGGTACTAGTTCTTTTCAGTAAATTTTTTGTACTCTTCCTTTTCTTGCTATTTAAATTTATTAAAAGAATATTTTTCTTTTTAAAAAATAAACATTCAGAGAAAGCTCAGTAAATGCTTATTAAATAAACAACATGTATTAAGTGCGCTTTGTTATATTTGCTAAATGCTATTTATTTATTTTCCTGCAGTCTGGTATAAAGGATTTATTTATTTACGTTAACGTATTTTCTGTTCTAACTGCAAATTCTTTCCACCATTTCTTTATTTTATTTTTCTCATTTCATTAAATATATTTCTTTAAATCCTTTACAAGCTTTATAAACGCTCGTACAAAACAGAAAAGTAATTTCCGAGATAATTTGAAATTGTCCTTTAAATCCTTCGGAAAATCCCCGACTAGTAACATGTAATAGACTATTATCCGTTCGACTAATCCTGCTAGCTAGCAGGTGCTTGTCAGGATACTGGCAGGTTTGGACAGGACGCCTACGGGCCATGAGAGACAAGGATACAGGATCAGGATGAAACCGTTTTAGATTGTGGTAAGTAGAAATCGAGGTTTTACATGTACGATTTGATATTGTATTGAGCTGTTTACGAAATAATGAGGGTTCAATTTACACATATTATTTAGACGAGATGTGAAAGTTCAGTGACCAGAATGTTTATTTATTGAGTAAAAAGATGTAGTAAATGAGCACAACAATGAATTTTGAGGTGGTCCAAAAATAAAAAAAAGATTGTTCAGTATATTAACAAATACCAAGCAATTTTTGGGCCTTAGTTGTGTAGTGCTTATCCGTGTTATGCGGAACTAAAAAATAAAACAAGTTCTAAAATCTAGTAAACATGTTACGAGATGGTATGTTTGACGTATTTTAAGTGAAAATCATCTTAAGCCTTCGATACATGCACCCGGTCTCACGACCAACGATAGTCAAAGTTTTAATTATTTCTGTAATCACAAGTTTTAATTAAAAAGAATGTATTAATAATTTATAAAAACTAATATATAATTATTTTGTCAATAAGGCCATATTCGTTGTTTATTTGTTTAGCCGAATGGTACCTTAGACTGGTGCGTGCACTGTGTGCCAAAATTTAGTAAAATATACATACAGTACTCCCAACATTAGAACTCATTCCAAGGTTGCATGCGCAAAATTACTTCGTGTTACAGAGATTTCGAGTTACAGAAAAAGTATATTTATTGCAAACAAGTTTAATTTATTAAAAAAATACTTAATTCTAAAACATTTTTAAACATTGCTTTTTTTTGCAGTGCTGGTGCCTGCTTTGATGTATGGAAGTGAATGTTGAGCATGGACGAGAAAGCATAAAAGGAGAGTGACTGCTGTGGAAATGAGGTATTTACGTGGTGTTTGTGGGTATACAAGACGGGATCGCGTGAGGAATAATTTGGTGTATGAAGAATGTATGGTTAGGAAGAATGTAGTTAAGAGAGTTGGAGTGAGTCAGTTGAGATGGTTTGGTCATGTGGAGAGAATGATAAGTGAACGACTTGTAAAACGCATATATGTTGGTAAAGTTGAGGGTGTTCTATTGCGTGGCCGTCCAGTGTGTAAGTGGATGGATGTGATTGGTAGTGTTTTGAAGGAGCGTAAGTTTCCGAGTGGAAAGAGAAGAAGAGCATGTATGAATACGATTATGAATGTGGCTGAGGCGAAAGAAGTTTGCCAGGATAGGAATGTGTGGCGAAGGATGATTGTTTCGTAATTATTGTGGTGTGAAGATGTATGGTTAGTAAGAATGTTTTGTGAGAATGGAGAGACAGCTGAACTTTTATGTGGACGAGAAGAATGAAGTATGTTTGTACAGGAATGTGTAGCGAAAGATGATTTTTGTGTAACTATTATTGTGGTCCGGATGCGGTTATTCGCTACCGAAAATCGGTCACTTTAATATGTTATTATGTATGAATACGTTTATGAATGTGGCTGAGGTGAAAGAAGTGTGCATGGATAGGAATGTGTTGCGAAGGATAATTGTTGCGTAACTATTATTGTGGTCCGGATGCGGTTATTCGCTACCGAAAATCGGTCACAATAATATGTTCTTTGGATGAATGTTGTGATGATTTTGGGCAAGGCGAAAGAAGAATGTTTTTAAAGAGTTAAGTGATTTTCTTATTATTTTCGGGTTTTTGCTAACCCACTAAGTGGGAAACGCGTGATTTTATGTATGTATGTTTTAAACATTCTTTAAAAGAAAAAATGGGGTGTTGAACAAAAAAATAATTTTTTAAAATAATCACTTATTAATGATTGATGTTTGGTTTTCTTTGGCATGCTTAACTCATAAAATTTTCTTATTTTATTGAGCAAACTAAATATTTCATTTGTAGTATTTACATTTATAGTAAAAAAAGTTGAATTGTTTCAAATGATGACAGAACGCGAAGGTAAACCCAGTTGTATCTCGATTTTTTAACGTGCATAATATTATGCCAAAAAAATTATTTTGTGCCTGAAAATTCGAGTTATATAGACTACAATGTTACTGGAGGATGTGAGTGGTTTCGAATTATTTAGAGTTATAGAAATTCAAGTTAGAGAGGTCAAAAAACATTGCAAATATATAAAATATGCCAGGAACACAACTAAACTTCAACTTGCAGTGAGTTTCGAGATATGGAGGTTCGACTGTATTTAATATTTAAATGAGTCACGAAATGGCGCCCCTTTGATCGAGCGCCCTTAGAGGGGATCAATCTCGCAGACCGCTTGTTACGGCTCCGTGTTTTAATATACTATTCCAGCTAGATAGACATCTACCAAATTATTTTTTGATTAAAATTAATGACGATATTTCGGAATGACATTTGACAATTTTTAAATATTTACAATACTTATAAACTTTGGCAGTGAACATTGGGACTATATTATACCGTATTTTTGTGTACATGCAGCGTGCTATGAGAAGAAAAACATAAACTGGACTACACAGGGTTCTGCTCGCCAGAAAAATGCATCCAATATGGAGTTGGGGATAGAAAACTGTGGTGCGGGTTTGTAGGTAAACTAATAAGCTAAAAGCTAACTCAAAGCAAAAGATTTCATTATGCTACCACGCCATGGTCAGACCAAGAGCATGCGTTCGCCGTTGAAACTTATTTTAAAAATGACGGTTCTGTGCTTTCAACACAAAGAGCGTTCAGGCTGCGTTTCAATCTTCGCCCATTAGCATACCAGGAGGTTTTTACTTTAGTTTTGAACTTGTTGCGCGAAAGACAGCTACCCTACAAATAATCGCATTGAGTTCTGGCACTGAATCTAATGGGCGAATATTGAAACGTAGTCTGAACACTTTTTGTGTTGAAATCACAAAACCGCCATTTTTTAAAATATTTCAACAGCGAACGCACGCTCTTCGCTTGACCACAGCATGATAGCGTACTGAATATAGTGAATACTGATTACTGAAACTTTTTGAATAGACACACAATTGCA
The DNA here is from genome assembly GCA_943142095.1 of Ophonus ardosiacus. Lineage (NCBI taxonomy): Eukaryota > Metazoa > Arthropoda > Insecta > Coleoptera > Carabidae > Ophonus > Ophonus ardosiacus. Next base: position 16,840,825 of record OW964823.1, read on the forward strand.
ATTCTCAAGAGCGCATCTAGCGGGAAAGCATAGAACTAAAGGTTGCTATGGTTACCACGTCCAAACAAAGACCTGTCATCAGCCATAGACCTCTACACTTCAGCCACCGTTCTAGTTGAATAATCGAATGATCTTCAATATTTAACTTGTCTTTAAACTTTAACTCGCAAGATAATGTATTACTCTGAATAAAACTCGATTTCTGGACTGAAATTATCTTTATTGAAAAGACAAAATTGTTTCACAACGTTTCGGATGCTAAGATCTGCTTCCGAAACGTTGTGAAACAATTTTGTGTTTTCAATAAAGATGTCAGTCCAGAAATCGAGTTTTATTCATCTTCAATATTATCAAACAAAAAAAAATGCCCCACGCACATCTTGTGGTTTAAACTCATTTTTATTGAACACAACGAACAAATCACAAAGAATTCGGTTAATTCTGAATGACAGATGCAAACATAATGACAGATAGAATCAGCGAGCGACGTAAGACAACGAAGGGAGGTTTGTTTGGAAGCATGATCTTCTATTTTTTATTATTATTATTATTATTATTATTATTATTATATTTATTCTTGCCTAACCGCTTAGAATCTATATATTATATATATTTTACAATAAATTGTGGTACTACATCATAAATTAACCCCCCGTTTCTGGATGACTTCCTTCATCCAATCTTGTCTGGACCCTATACCGTTTCTTTTCTTCCTTCTCTCGTAACTTCCCTGCATGAAATCCTCTCGCATATGACGTCAATTCTGTAAGTGTCTATTAGCATACCTGCAAACCTCCACCACACTTTTATATCCCCACCCATATAAGAGTTGCTATGCTATATAGCAGCCGGCGCACGGCACTTTATTAAATTTCTAACTGTAAAAAATAATCAACGACTGGTTATTTATGCACACTATTTACTCGAGTTGCACACAAATTGTTTTTCTACATCTGCAATAAAAATATGAAAAAAGTGCCATACCTAATAATTATTTCACTCGTTTTCGTGTACTTTTTCACACTTTTATTATATTAAAAAAGGCATACTTTATTTTAATGAAAATAGTGTACCTTTTTTAATATATGAAAAAAAAATCCCTCTGCTAATTGCCAGATATCATAATACAATGTGCACATAATGTGCGTACTTTCTGTCAAAAAATTGAACTTGTTTTAATTTTGTGGAAAAAATCCTTGATAAAAATTTGTGTATGCGATTGTCTAAAATTCTGTTTATAACTATGTTCATAATTCTGTGTACAATTATAAATCGTTACATACGGGGTTTGCGTTCATGTATTTATCAATTTGCAGTGACGGTTCTTGGAAATATGGAACACGTGTGGTATTGTTTTATTCTGTTATTCGTACAGTTGCAGCAACATTTTCCGCAAACATGCTCACTAAATAATAATTTTAATAACTATGTTGTAATTGTAAATAATTATATTCGTAGCTAATCCGTTAAACTGTAAACAAATATCGCGAAAAAGCAATTTAGTTTCCCGTAACACTAATGGTTTCATCAAAGTTCAACGGTTGCTTTCCTTATTTACTAAAGCAAAAGCCAAGTTCCTAATTATTCTGAAAGGTACTCTAAAGATATATTTGTAGATACTTCTATTTTATTATTGCCATTTTAATGTTATTTTCATTTATATAAAAGTAGATTCAACTTCTTCAATATCTTAACGAAACAAACTTTTTAGGTATTTTATTTTCAAAAAAGTAATGTAAAAGTCGTAATAAATATTTCAACATTACTGGACGTACCAATATGCTAAACACAGATTATGATAATGAAGTTTTTGAACTTTAGAAATATAACATCACTTGAGATGAACTTAAAAAATCATGTTTTCTTTTGTAACTTCATATTCCGGGGCTGTCTTTTCCACCCAGATTGGGCCTTTTATGAACAACCATCTACGACACCTCTTTCTAGCTTCGAACCCAAGTCTCTTTCGAGCTGAAAGAAAATCTCCAACGGAGAGAACATGTCCCGCGGTGACATGAAAGTTAGGGTGTCTCATAGTTAATTTCCGAACAAGAATTTAGGAACGATTTATTTTTAGATATATGATCAAATGGAATTTTGAAATGTTTATGACTTGCAGATGTCTTTAACAAAGGCATTAAGGGTTGTAGTAAAAAATTGACTGACTTTCTAAATGTCAAACAAAAATAATGTCGCTGAATTTCGTCTTGTTAGATGTTTACAAAAAAAAATTCTTTGATATACTGACTTTAGCAAATAAGATTCAAATTTGCGGGAACTATAAACATATTTAAAAAAATGAAATATTTAAAAGTTGTATGTTAAAAACAACGAATAAAGTTTTACGAGAGAGATAATAATTTTAAGCTATGCGATATTTTTTCTTAATAATTAGCAAGCAAAAATTACCAAATTAAAATATTGAGTTAAATGCTACACTTGGTACAAAATAATGGACTTTTATACCGAAGCTTCGGTCATATAAAAGTACTAGTTTTTCAATTCCCTTTCCTTATTCGCTTTGTTGACGTCACAACTTTCCCGCCAAAATTTTAAGAATTATTAAGTTATTAAGCATTAATTTTTTTTTGAGTACCTTAATTAAAAAAAAAAAAAAATGGACTGGTCGGATCTATTATATTATTTGATTCAAACATTTATGTAACTGGAGTACTTATATTCCGAGCCAACTACATATTTGTATCCCGTTTCTTACAAATTTGGAATGTACTACTCAAACATATTCCCCTCCCCCATAATCTTAACCCTCCGCAATATCCAGCATATTACGTTTCCCTTACTTTCAATACTCATTTCGTCCTGATTCTGCATCCCCCCCCAACTTTGAGGTTCGGTTTATATACGTATCGATTGCTGGGAGTCTGGTTCGTTGTTCCTGCTCGCTGGAATCACCTTCACGGCCTTTCAGCCTGGATTCAGGAGGAAGGAGGAGGACCAGGATCAGGTTCGGGATTCAACATCAGTAGGATCAGATAGTGATACACAGCTTGTCGGTCATTATATTGATAGCTTGATAACGCAGGACGGATAGAGGAAAGGTGAATGAAAAGGGTAAACTGAGTTATTGGTGGTATAAGTGTGTGGTGGAAAAATAATGGAAATTAAAGGAGAGAGGCCAAAATAAAAGCTACTTGAGTATAACATAGGATGATGAATTGCCGCGTTCGCGTTAGACTCCAAAATGAAAAATTATATTCTTTGTTGAGAAATACTTTTTTGTATTAAAGTTATGAAAGAGATTTTGGAAACTTTAAGAAAAATGAGGTAGGATAAAATACACAAAATGAAGAGGATGCATATCTGAGATATATAGTGTTAAAAAAAGCGTCCCGAAAATTTAGGAGCATAAAGTACAGACAAAAATAATTGAAAAATGCTTGGATCAATATGAGTCCGCAAATTAGCAATGAGCCTGTTTCACATTTTTCAAAAACTATTCTAAATGAAAGTCTATGCAATGATTTTCTTAATAATAATTTTTATTTTAATAATTTCTTGTTATTTGTGGAAATAATTAAATAAAAAGATTGGCGTCCTGAAAAACTACCCCCCACTCCTGTGACGTAGAAGTACATACATTTCCATCACCTACGTTCTACGTTTATTCGCAAGATTTATATATATATATATTTTATTTATATACATAAACGTAGGCTTATAGTTTGTCACATGTTAATAAAAAATCTTTTAATTTGACATTTGAAGCTGACATTGCTCATTGTAAATGAATAATAATTACACTCAAAATAAGTCGGACAATTTACCGAAGGTCGATAGCTGGATGGTGGCTGAATTTATATCAGAGAACGATTGTTTTACTGCTACCGAAATAAGGGATGTTAAAGATTTGAGACAAAATAAAATATAAAAACTGAATGCACTATATAAATTGATAATATATTTTACTTTAAGTTTCTGGTCATGATTCTTACATTGAATCTGCTATAGGATATGTAGATCTATGTCGAGAAAAAATAACTGTATAGTAGATGTAAAGTTTGCCCTGAACATAAAGTAAAGCAACAAAAATATACTGTTATCTTCAAGATGGATGAAAGTTGAAATGATCTTCACAAACATGAAGACACGATTTTTATGACAATTATTCTTCGCAATCTTTTGGCAAATTTATAAACTCTATAGTAGCTTTATTCCTAACAGTATTTTTGTAAGAAGGCACAATACAATGTCGTAAATTACTCATTTTATTTTGAACTTTTTATTACCTACATATTATACAACTTGAACCAATTTAAAAATTTGACACTTGTTTGACAACTTCGACAATACACTTGACACCTTAGACTGCTGAAGATGTATGTACTCTGTCGTCACATTCTGTTTCAGATCACGTGACTTATTCAAAATTTTATCCAAATTTCAAAAATTAATTGTAAAATATCTAAAGGATATTTCGTGATATTTTCAAATTTGAGGCTCTTTAAAGAACAATATCTTTTAAAATTTAATACTTAGAAGTCATATAAAAATTCTTGCAACAGCCCTATTTCAGATATTATATGCGCTATTTTAAATACATATTTGCAAATGCTTCTTTAGAATTTAATGACGCTTTATCAAGTTTGCTATGTTAGGCCCGTTTACACATGAGCAGCGCTGATGAATTAATGCAAGTTCAAACTATTAGTAAGTATATGGGGTGTGTAATAACGAAATTTTAATAAGCGAGGTAGAGAATCGTCCGAAAAACGCATTTTAATGATCTTTGACTATTTAAAGGGTGCATCCAAAGTCGTTTTTTATTCGCACGTTTTCTTGAAATTATTATGTAAGTTGCACATATAGCAACATTGTTTAATATTTGTCCATTGGAGTTTATTTGATGCTGCATATCAGCGACTACGTGAAAAGAGATTCAAGCGTTGATGATCTGCGTTTGAGATTCTTTTCACATGGTCGCTGATGTGCAGTATCAAAATGGAGAAACAATACCTAGCTTATACTGATTAATATTTTGCTCGATTAAACCGTCAGCTCCGCGGATGCAGCGCTCTGTGTAAGCATACATGAGATCAATGGCCCGTCCGCTCTCCGACGGTACGCGAGACCAATAGGCCATGCGTACGCCCAGGCGAACGAAAATCGACGCGCTGACCGTCAACAACTATATAAAAGTTAAGTCTGTAAAGTCACGATCTATAATTCTGTACAGAATTATGGACAAAATAATATACAGAATTTTTTATCAAGGATTTATTTCTGATAATTATTGTGGTCATTAATTATTGTTTACAGTTTTTAATTTAATAAAATATTAAATTATTTTGGATTCTTTAGCAAGAAACTACGCTCATATAATGTTAAAAAGAACATCCGTGTTTATAGCCAGAATTATGTAGCAAATTACGTAGACAGTGGCATTTGTACAAGTATTTATAATTCTTTTCACAAATTTGTTCATAAAAGTTCTGGTCAGATTTCTGTCCATTCGATTTTTTCCAAAATTATAAATCGTGACAAGCGAGCTTTAGCATTTAAAATAATACGAAGAAATATTTTGTGGAAAATTCATGTACTTCGCCGGGATTTAAACCCAGGACTTTTGTAGTGCCAGTACGATTAGAGCCCGGCTCGAAAATTGACTCGAAATCGGGCCGGGCCAGGCCAAAGCTCAAAATTGGGTGCATCCGGCATTCCTAATGTTGATTTTTATGTTAAGGTGAAATGTTTAACTTTTTTCGTGTCAAACTTAAAAAAAACCTCTACATTCTTATAACTTCAACATTAGTTAACATAAGTAGTTAAACAAGAGACCCTTCTAGTGTAAGTTTGTTATAAAAATTACAGACCTATGAGTACTTAACACTTTGTTTACCAAAGCCGTTCGAAAATTTAAACAATTTTTTCACAAATCTTATATAAAAAATGTAATTTACATAAGGATTTTTTATCTAACTTTGTTTCTGCTCAAAAATAGAACAAGAAATCATTATGGTAGGAACAAAAATCACTTTTATTTAAGTATAGGAGTAATAACAATAATAAAAGCAACATCACAATATAATTATTATGCTTTAATTAATAACCTTGAATTGTTAAAGTAAAATAATATATTTTTATTTATTAATATGTGAAGTAGGTTGTTATTAAATAATTTTGATCCTTTTTAACTTCATCCATTTTCATTAAAATATTAAGGAAACTGTGCATTTGATTGAACTATAAGCTTTTTCGGGCAGGCCCGAAAAGCTCGAATTTTCGGGTCGGGCCGAGATCAAAAGTCCGACTCGCCTCGATTTTTGAAAATGATTAGCCCGATTCGCCCCAAAAAAAATATCTTCGGCCCGGTTCGATGATCGACTCGTAATCGAGGCGGGCTTCGGGCCGGGCCGGGCTAAAGCTCGAAATCGAGTGTATCTCTAAGTACGATGCTCTCCCATCTGAGCTATGAAATACCTCTGAAGTCAATGATTTTTTCACCTGTCTTAATGCTAGCCTAAATTTAAATAAATACTCGTAATACGTTCTTATTAACAAATTTAGTTAACAATTAACATTTGTTGTGTGTACGTATTATATTTTGTCTATACATACTTCATGATACTAAAAATTTAGAACGTATTTTAACACCCTGTATTCATAATTTCGTATTTATAATTAAATGTTTCAAATATTAAATATATTTTTTATTGTCCCTGACCTCCAAGTTAAGGGATGAATTATCTTTGATGAAAAGTTCGATAATGAGTTTTTAATGAATAAGATTGTTAAAGTTGACATAATTGACATAAAAAGTTTGTTAAGTAATAATAAAACATGAGGATATTTTTATACTTGATTATCAAATTCAACATTTTGTTCGGCATGTTATTTCAAGAGAAAAATTTCATATAAATATGTATAGCCGCAGTCTCCTACTAGAGTATTATCTCGAAAAAGATCGTGGAAGTACATATTTTGCTCTCTAATTTGAATATGGTTATATGTAAACGAAAAAAATCTGGTGTTGCCAACACAATACCTCCCGCAATTTAATTCTTATTATTTTAAATACGTACCTACGTATTCACAAATGCTGCATGCAAACTATATTATGTTCCTTTGGATATAACTATTGCTTTATTTACTATTTTCTTTTTAAAATACCACCATTATTAATATGAAGTAATTAGTTTTTTGACAGTGACATTAACATATCAGTTACATACATACATTTGAAATATGAACAAAGGAATTGTGTTTATCAAAGCCTCTGGAATTGTTAATTACAATACTTATACAACTAAATATGAAAACAGCGAGAGGTATTGTGCTGGCCACAACAGATTTTTACCGCCCGCTACCCTTGGTAAGGGAGGTATAGGGATCGTGTTAAAAATCACATATCGAGATATTAGTAAATGACCACGTTTTAAGGTCCCTAGAATCCAATTTTAACATTTTCACGATGATGTCTGTATGTGTAGGGATTTTGTCTTCGCTCTAACTCAAATACTATCATTCAGAAAATTTTGAAACCTTGTATTTCTATCCTATTCTAATATGAAAAGAAGCCATTAGATTTTGGTGTAAATCGGATAACCGGAAATGGCATTTTACCTGAAGCTCATAATGGTTTTTCTTCAAAAAATGCCATTTTTTCGCATTTTGTCGTTATGAAAATTAGAGATTATTGAATTTTCTACAGGAATACATTAATACTTTTTTCTATATATTTTACAGATAAATTTAAAAATATTTTTTTTTTACAAGTCCCGAAGCCTAAGAAAAACACAATTCCTTTGTTACGCAGTTCATATTTCAAGTGAATGTAACTGACAGTAAATGTCACTGTCAAAAAACTAATCACTTCAAATTAATAGTAGTGACATTTTAAAAAGAAAATAGTAAATAAAGCAATAGTTTTATGCAATGGAACAGTTTGCAGCGTTAGTAAATCCGTAGGTATGTATTTAAATTAATAAAAATTAAATAGCGGGAGGTTTTGTGTTGGCCACATCAGATTTTTTATTTTTATTTTATTATTGTTTAATTACTATTTATTTACAGAAAATGAGTGAAGTGTTAATTAACGTTATTATTTTATTTGAAATCGTAGAAAATAATCTAGGAACTCATTTAAATTACAATATGCTAGTTTAAAACGCAATGGCACCGTAAATACCGGTGTGTTTGAAAACACCATAAATTCCGGTGTGTATGAAAAGTGCCATTGAATGGCACCGGTACCAGCACCGGTTCCGGTTTTGCCTGTGCAATTTCCAGTGTCGTCCAATGGCGCTTTTCATACACACAGGCTGCATTTTCTAGACCTGTTTGCCGGATCGGGCTATGTGTGAAAATGCTCATTTGAATACATTTCATCCGGTGCCGGTAACGACTCCGGTTTTGTTGGTGTGTGTGAAAACGGACTTAAAGATTCATTATAAAGTTATACACGAATATGCCTTCTTAATAAACATTGTATAGGATGCATCTATCCAGGGATGGTAACCAAAACCGGAACCGAAACCATTAACCGAAAAATACCGAAAAAAAATGAGAACCGAAACCGAAACCGGTACCGAAATTCGAAACAGATACAAAACCGGAACCGAAAGCAAAACCCTTTTTACAGGTCTCTTGTAAATTTTTATTATTATAACACTTGCGTATAAAAAAGTAAGAACATAAATTTATTTTCTATTTGTTTCTTTTTTGTCGAAAAGTATTTCAATTTTCAACGTAGTACCTCAATCGGGTGGCTCTCGAAATCCGTTACATGTTATATTTACATAGGCATTTAACATGGGAAATTAGAATATTTTGAATATTTGCTTCCCATTAGAACTGATTGTTATAAAACTTTGTGGACACTTTTGTATCATTATAATAATTAATTGTTCAAAATTAATAATATAATTTTTCTCGTAAATTACTTTTACAAAACCGAAACCCTTTTAGTAAAACCGGTATACCAAAACCGAATGCTGTATAAAAACCGAAACCCAAATCAAAACCGAATTTTTATTTTCACGATGACCAAAACCGTAACCCAAACCGATATTTTTTATGGTTACCATCCCTGCATCTATCAGTTAAAAATTAAATCGGCAGCAGTTAATATGTTGACCATCTGTTATAACCAACTGTCAAAATAATATATAACCTTAAATTCAAATTATTGCAGTCGACTAAACTTTTACCGGGTTAATAATTTTGGTCTTAAAAAAATATTGTATAAATTTAGTTTGTAAATAACTATTGTATAATAAATACTGTTTTTTTGTACTTAAAATATTGCATCCTACTATACCTACGAAAAAATATGTAAACGCAAATAATGAAATAGGTATTTTAAATACAGTATATACCTACTGCTAAACTATAATATGTAATAAACGTACATTTTTTCGTGAATGACAGATTTTTAGCTTTGTGGCTGTTTCAAGTCGTTGTCAAGTGGGCTTCAGTACGGAACGAGAAGTGCATCACATTGAGCTTTTCACAGACCAGGTCAAAGTAAAATTGCCACGAGCATAATACAGTAGGTTAACTAAATTTTCAATGTGTATAAATAATAGTTAAATGTTGATAATCCAAAACATCTGTAAAAGTTTCCAATGTGATATTCTATAGTTTTCAACTTCATCTAAATTAAAAGCAGTATTTAGTATATTTCTGTACACGTTTTTTTTTTTTTTATTATTATTATTTTCATGAGAAGCTTTATGAAAGCAGTAGCCATAGTAATATTTTGAAATTATTTTATCATTCACTGCTCATGAATAAAACAAAAGTTTTAGTTCCCGTGGTTTCATCAAAAAGGCTATTCTTTGTTTTGTATATTCAGTTACTATTTTTGGTTTTTGTACAATAACAGATGTCAAAAGTTCAGTTTTAAAAAATGCACATTAATTTAACATAAATAAATACATGCATATATGACACATTTATTGTAAACATTTGTAAATAAGCGATCATGAGTTCTATGTATTCGTTTGGCATAGAGTCCCGGTATAAAGAGAGAACCGCAATTGATTGCGTCACTCTTTTGTTGTCAAAATTGTGATAAAGCAGATCGGTCATGTTATTTACGTGTTGTTTATGATTTGTGGTGTTTTGTGTACGTGATATGTTTGTGTTGGAAACTGCGATCACTGTTTGTTGTATATATATAATCACTGTTTGTTGTATATATATAATCATTTTTTGACTATTCTATTATTGATATTAGCTGAATATATCTTTAGTTTTTGAGCAGAGGTGTTAATAAATGTTGATGTAAGCTTCACATAAATCAGTTCCCACAAAAACCGAACAAGTCCTACATTGAAGTTTCCGGTTTATGGCCCCACATCGATCGATTCCGGACGCGTAATGCTGCCCATACACGTCATGCCAGGCATAATTCCGGGTTTGTCAATCGAACTGTTCATGCCATAGACAGTATGGGCATTCAAGCCATCATGCTTGGCTTGAATGCATAACATTGTAAAAAACAAGGTTTTGTGAAAGAAGATTTGTAAATTATACTAAATTATTAGACATATTGATTAAAATAATATCTAATTATAATTACACAAAATTTCAATTATTTTTTTTCTGTGTAGGTGTTTCTGCACGAGTGCCACACTATCCTTTTTCTATGACCACATTTTTTTGTAAAATATATATAATTCATTTTTAATAAAGAACACACTTTTTTCCCCAATAAATAAAAATTTAAAATAATTACAATAGTACTTTTACTATAAATGGAAATATATTTACAGGCTGTCTCTTAAATAGGGGGACATGGCTTAACCACAGATTCCTGAGGCTAAAATAAGACGATTTAACCAAACTTGCTTCTACCGGAAAGTGTACCATTTAGCCAGAATTGTGCTTCAAAGTTCTTCGAAAAAAAAATTAATTTTGCTTATAATAATCGGACGCTTTATTCGATTTGGATGAAATTTGGTATGACAGTTTATATGGCTATGTTATCTTTTAAGGTGATACTTGTTATTATTAGTGAACCACTAGTGTATGAAAGTTAGGTCTCCCAACATAAATTAGAGCGTAACTTTTTAATGGCAATGCCGAAAACGTGAATTTATTTTTCTTCAGAAAGATACATTCAATAGCAAACTTTTGTCTCTCTGTGTAATTTGTAATATCTGTTACGGTTCACACAGAAAAAAATAAAATTTGAGTGTCTGCACTGTTAAATTTTTAAAATAAATTTAATCTAGCAGTCTATCCAAATGTCAAACAAGTAATTTTTAATGACAGTAACGAGTTGTCAATCTTCACAACTTGTTTAGGAGTTAGCTGAGATATGTAATCGTCTTATTTATAATAATGGTAGTAAAATATTATTAGGCCGAACAAACGGATGTTACTAATTTTAGAATATTGCAAAGAAAATTTTTGACAACCCGTAAAACAATTGTTGCTGACATTAAAAATTACTTGTTTGACATTTGGATAGACTGCTAGATTAAATTTATTTTAAAAATTTAGCAGTGCAGACACTCAGATTTTATTTTTTTCTGTGTGAACCGTAACAGTTATCACAAATTACACAGAGAGACAAAGGTTTACTATTGAATGTGTCTTTCTAAAGAAAAATAATTTCCCGTTTTCGGCATTGCCATTAAAAAGTTACGGTCTAATTAATGTTGGGAGACCTAAGTTTCATACACTAGTGGTTCACTAATGATCACAAGTATCACCTTAAAAGATGACAACCATATAAACTGTCATACCAAATTTCATCCAAATCGAATAAAGCGTCCGATTATTATTAGCAAAATTAATTTTTTTTCGAAAAACTTTGAAGCAGATTTCTGGCTAAATGGTACACTTTCCGGTAGAAGCAAGTTTGGTTAAATCGTCTTATTTTAGCCTTAGGAATCTGTGGTTAAGCTATGTCCCCCTATTTAAGAGACACCCTGTATACATGGATAAGTAATTACTAAATATTTCGTAATTTATACATCAAAAAATACATATTTAAATATTAACATTATGTACATTACAGTTGGCAACTTGTGTGAGAAATAATTTAACCCACGACTGTGGGAAATGAATAACTTTCGGGCTTTGTAAACAATGGGAATGCGTGAGAAATAATTTGTCACACTTTAACTCACGACTGTGGGAAATAAATAACTTTTGGGCTTTGTAAAGCATGAGAAAAGGGCAATTTTCTGTACTTTACATTTAAATACTATTTTAAATTCTACTTTCGTAACGCGATTAGTTTACATCATCCGTAAAGAAGTTTTACTTCAATGGCTTCAGATTGTATCCTCCCGTTACCCTTATTAAGGGAGGTATAGGGATCGTGTTAAAAATCGCATACCGAGGTTTTAGTAAATAAGCACGAGTTATAATCGGATAATCGGAAATGGCACTTTACTTGACGCTCAAAATAGTTTAACTTACAAAAATAAAATAAAAATAAATAAATATATCATCACGGCATATTACCCATTTCTGGGTGTGCCAGTATCTACAACACATGTACACATCGGTAATGATGACGATATATTTAGCGTCGGTAACTTACAAAAATACCTTTAAATTATCAAATTTTCTACAATTCCTTAGTTACACAGTTCAGATATCAAATGTACATATACGTAAATGACAGATTAATGTTACTGTTAAAAGACACATCGCAAATTAATAATGATAACGTTTTAAAAAGAAAAATGTAAATAAAACAGCAGTTATATTTATTCGAATGCACACAGGAACATAATATAGTTAAAAAGTTAAATGGCGGGAGGTGTTGTGCTGGCCACATCAGATTTTTAGTTTACACTTCAAAAAGTTTGTCACCATTTACACAACATAAATGACGCAGACATACGTCAAATAATCATTCTCTTTCTAACATGAAATGTTCTGAACGAATGTGTATTCTTTCTTCGAACATATTACCTTGAATAGTCATCTTTCCGTAAATCCAACTAAACCTGGCAAATTAGAATCAAAATAATACTTTCTAACTAAAATGAAAAGAACTTTATTTTTTTTTTCAATTTGAGGTTAAGCGACCACTAAATCATCAATTTCGGGCGTTCAAGTGCAAGATCGCTTAAATTTAAAATTTGGCGTAATTAATTAAGCGTCTAGATTTATTCAACAACATTTATCATATTACAGAGTAGTATAAATAACATCTATTTGATGTCGAATTAGAATTGATCAAATATAGGCTACATTAGTCTTATGTTTGCATTGCAAACCGTTTGTGTACTTAGCGCATTAGCATCAATGGCGTTCAATAATTCACTGGAAACACGAAATTGAAGGGGGACCAGAGAAGAGACAAACTCCACTTTGAATAGCTCGTTCTGCAATCAAGTGCTAGAAAGCGCTAATGATTAGAAACCCCTGGAGGACAATAATTTGAGTGGGGACTTGTATGTTCCTCAGGCACCAGGCAATTACATCCTTGGAAATTTATTCTCAACTGGATGACTTCTTCTTAACCACGAATGGTTTGGGGTTAATTACAGGCAAATAATTATGAAAAAGATGTTTTACAACATAATGTAGCATCATAATTTTTCGCAGATAACTATTTGCGACTCAAATTACGAGTGAGGCATCTGGTGTTGAATTTTAAACTATTGATCATGGAGGTATGAAACAAATATGGAGGGAGCGTAAAGCGATACTATGGGCGAGGGGAGTGAAGCCTAGTGGGGACGGACGCATACATGTCTTGGTCCCGAGCTAGAGTGGGGATCTCGCGGTATTTTTGAAGTACGAAATGCGAAAAACGTGTAACTGAAACAATAACATTACTTTTTTTTTTAAAAAAAAGGGATTGACTGATAATTATATTTCTTATGAAAATAAATTTAAAACTGTTTGGAAATATTAAATAGTAAAAAGTTACTTCAAATATATACTAGACAATAAATTACAGTAATAAATAATTACCTATCTTTTATTCACTACAATTTGTAAAAATTAAGCTACATAAAATATGTTGCATCTAAATAAAATGGAAAAGGTATAAGAGTACATTAAAAAAATAAACAATTGATTTAGATCATTTTTGTTATAAAAACAGTATTTTAGTAGCCTGTAAACAATGTCATTTTGTTAATTCAAATTCTAATATTTTGGGATTTATCAATATTTGATTTTGTAAAAAAATGCAACCTAACTTATAATAATTATGACATACAGGTTTAATTAAATGAACTATGTGATTTTCCAGGGGCCCATGTTCAGAACAATGTTCATGCAAAGTAAAATAAATGTCTGTATTTATAAATTTTTTTAAAACATTTAAAAACATGAAATATAGCATTTTTGTATGATATATTTTCCTATCGTCTTCTTGGCGTAATGTAATATCACATTTTGTGTACACGTTAATAACATCCTTATTATCTTATTATAGAGTTTTTTGTAAGCACCTTTTTAATAAAGAAGTAACAATAATAAAAATATTCCACAATATATTACTTCGCACAACACACCAGAAAATTAAATCTCAACAAAACTTTGTACTGTACACGACACAAAATGACAGATGGTCCCGACTGGTAGTGGGGAGCAGTTGGCTTCATTAGAGTTCACATAAGCTACCTCCATATTTGTTTCATACCTCCTTGCTATTGATAGACCTGTATACCCGGTAGAGGAAAATTTTAAATACGAAACTACACAATATGAAACTAAAATTAATATCAGTTTTTATTTATTTTACGCAAAAAATTACTAAATTTATAGTATATTTCGGAATGTCATGAGTCAATTGTTGTTTTGTTGATTATTAGATCTGTCACACAAAGAGCAGCATCATGACTTATAATGTTTTGTATGTATCTTCATTATTTGAGGATATATTTTGATGTTTATTTGATATATCATTTGTTTTTACTTATTTCGAACAATTCGAAAACATACAATAAGTTGTAAAATTAATAGTATATTACGTTACTAGGAGTTGAAATAAGTCTTTTGGTGTTGAGCTCATATATTTGCGGCCAAGGGGTAAGTCGAGGCTATGTAAATTGAACGAAACACAAAAAGAATGTTCAACTCCGAGTAACATATATTATTTTTTCTTCAAGCATTCCAAAGAAAACTTGATGTATATAAAATGTAAATATGTCATTTCAGACGTTTCTTCTGCATTTGAACAATACAATATGCCTGGACTACGCAATACAACTGTTATTCGTCAGAACTGCTGTTGTTGGTGCTGCCACCAGTGGTATATGTACTGTACACCGTAAAAAAATATTTATATTATACATGCTTGAAGAAAAATTATATTTAAATACAAATATTATTTTCTTTTCTTCGGCAAATCAGGGCGCCTATTTTGTAACTAGAAAGCAATAACGAATACCAATTCAGATAGAATACGAACCCCCCTACCATTGTAAAGGCATCCATTTTGCAATGAATAAGCTATTCAAGTGGTCTGGAGCACTTGAATAGCGTATTCCATTGATTGTAAAATAGGATTTCACTGACGTTTATCGGAAATTTCATCGTCTTGCAATATTATTCTATTATTATTTGAAACAGGTTGATTTCACGAAGATTATAAATAATAATATTTTTAGCAAGATGGTTCATTTATTTCTTTTATTTTATTGTGAGGAAATTATGAAAAGAAATAATACTCAAAATTTAAGGATGGAGAGAAGAAGATTACCATCAGAAACATTTGGGAACACATTTTGGTAAATTTTATAAAAACTGTGCGATAAATTTAAAATTTCAGGTTGATTTTGCATAATTAGACAGAATTCGTGAATCTGAATAGAAAATAAAGACGGCTTGAATTCGTATTCGTTATCGCTTTCTAGTTACAAAATAGGGATCCAGAATAATAAAAGAAATTATCCTTCAGGTAAAAGACCAAATATTTATCAAAAGGTTTCAATCTACTGCTAGAGTTGTAGTCCGTCCAAAGATCTAAGCAGTGATTCTATATTATTATACAAGGTGTAACACGTATACCGACCACCGCCATTATCACCTTTATTATTATAGTTACAAAAAAATACTATAGAACAAAGTTGTAGGGGACCAAAGGGGACATCCTTTCAGAGAAGAAAAATTTTTTTTAAATCAGTGGTTCTCAAGTTACAACACAAAGTTATATTTTTTCAAATGGGATTCTACATATTTTTTATGCCTATTCGATAGCATATTTTTTTCTGAATTTAACCATGCGTTAGTTTTATATCCTTACATAATAAATAAAAATATTGAAAAAAAATGCGATTGAAATTTAAATAAATTTTTATTTTTAATATGCTATCGAATAGGCATAAAAAATATGTAGAATCCCATTTGAAAAAATATAACTTTGTGTTGTAACTTCATAACCACTGGTTTAAAAAAATATTATCTTCTCTGAAAGAATGTCCCCCTTTGTCCCCTACAACTTTGTTCTATAGTATTTTTTTGTAACTATAATAATAAAGGTAATAATGGTAGAGGTCGGTGTACGTGTTACACCCTGTATACTATAATACTTCTTTAAGCAACTGATTATTTACTAAGGAATTAAAAATAATAAAAGTTTTGTGTGTAAAACGGACTGGATCCAAAGCGCCACCAAGTTCATTCTTATCTGGAATACATTACTTACATATATGTTATTTTTTATGAAAATACAAATAGGTATTCCTGAAAAGATAATATAAATTACTTTTAGAACATACACGTATAAAATACATATCATTTTATTTAAAAAAATAACGATAATATCGTTTCCGACACAATCAACAATAGAATTCAGGACCTTTTTACACCAAAAAATTGCATTTAACGTTCGTCCTGTACTCTGTAATTTAATCAATAGTTCATAAATTAATAATAAAGAAAATATTCAATCATACGGTGGGTGTGTATCATTGTTATATGGAATTACAAAACAGGAGTACAAAGTCAAAATATAGTTACAAAGATTTATTTTTTTACTGATTATTTTATAATATAAACTAATATAATTCATAGAATACAATATTGAAATGATATAATAATAAAAATTAATTACTCTGAACATTTTAGCTTTCGAAAATATAAAAATGTGTATTCATTGGACGAAGTTAATTAGCAGTAACACATAATTAAACATTGAATATTTTTAAGTTAACGAGAAGTAATGCATTTAATTGCGAACAAAACAAAAAAAAAAAAAACAGAATGTTAAAAAATAAGTGTCACAAATTATGAGGTGTAGTATTGACCAAAATGTGTAAAAAAGCTTAATCAACAATGGTCCGATCTTCAACTGTTTTTGAGAAAGAGGCCATTTTGTATTAGAATCGAAGAAAAACAGACAAATATAATGACTGAACAAAATTTTGACTATGTCAGTAAATAGACCATAAAAAACAATAAAATTTTATATGAAACATTTTTTGATAATAGTTTTTCTAATAGTTAGGAAGTTATTTGAAATATTGGCCAAGATCGCCAAAACATTTGTCTTAGTACAATTATTTGAAATTATTTTTTTTGAAAAACAAAAACACATCTAAGATGACCTTTGAAAGGTAAACAAAAAGTCTCATTTAATTATATTCGTAACTCTTACAGTTTTTGAGATAGCAGATGTAAACCAAAAAAAAAACATGTTTCACTGCCTTATATCTCGGAAACTATTGAAGATCGTACCCATGTTGATTAAGCTTTTTTTTACACATTTTGGTCAGTACTATATGTCCTCATAATTTGTGACACTTATTTTTTAACACCCTGTATAGTGCATTCTTTTTTTTATAAAATGCTAAGAATATAAATTGTGCCATGAAAATTTTAATTTTTGTTCTTATGTTCAGTCTCTTGCTATTCTTCGTCTAGAGAATCTCGAATTTAACAATTTCAGCACTTTTTCTCAAATAATCTTGTTATTTTACAAACATTGTAAACAAGCAAAAATATAACTGTTTGTTTGCTGGCGTTATCTTTATATTTTTAAAGTAAGACAACAATAAATCATTAATGATTCTGGCATTCCTAATTGGTTCAAAATTCACATCCGTCATTACATTCGAGTAAAGCTGTTGTAAAATATGAAAACCTTTTATATTTTTCCGTACAGTGCATCGAGTGGATCGGGCCACAGAGATATTTTTTTTTGTTGTTGAACGTTCCATCCATCTTATTTCCACTATAAAGCATACTCAGAAATGTCCGTCACAGGACTGTCATTCTTGTCACACTAACATAAAGCCGGCTCTTAACAGCTCTATAGTCGTTTTCCATTTGTCCTTTGGTTTCTCTACAACTTTCATGAATTTGTTGTTGCTTTTGACTCTGACTTTGATGAAATGATCCGTAATACCATTTGCTACTTTCTTAGAATATACGAGCACAAAGTTTCTGAAGTGAAATGATTTGAGAAGAACACACTCTTTTATTACATTACTTGTTATGATGGTATATAGTACGTTAAATGTTGAATTTGATTACCCATTTGACAGAAACAGTTTTGTAAAATTATTGAAGAACATATTATTGTAAATTATTAAATTACAAAGTAATATCATCAATAAATTTACAATACAAGCAAGCTAAACTGTAATTAAATAACCACATTATAACTCAGTAAAATATTCATCTGGGTATTATCTATTTTAAATTCTAAACAACTACTAAACAATTTTTTGTATGTATTTTTAAAATTAAAGATATGTACCGAAAGTTACTTGTAACTAAAAATTCAAACAATGACATTCTGGCAAATCTGTAGTAGTCTAAAGAAATTAATGAAATATTCTTTCAGATTAATAATAAAAAAGGTAATAAATATAAGTAAATAAATATATCACCACGGCATATTACCCATTTCTGAGTGTGCCACAATCTGCTTCATCGAAGATATCGGTAATGATGATGACATATTTGTACCGTGCGGGCGCTTACCAGGCTTCACCTCACGGGTACTCATTGCTGGCGTGGAGAGTGCACCACAGGAGTCATTTTTGTGCCATTTAAAATTTGAAATATTTGGCGTCAGTCGGGATCGAACCCGGTGTCCCAGGTTCGCGACCAGACACTCTGACACGCGGCCACGGGACCCCTTATTAATAAATATTTAGCAGTGATATCTATCTATAAGTATGACATATCAACGTAGTATTCTAACACTGAAAGTTGAACTTATCACATTAGTGTTACGATATATTTCATATCGTAATAGTTGACACGGTTGCTAGGTTACTATGTCATTATTTTTTGGCTATATGTATACATTATTCATTTGTCAGCTGTCAGTACGTTCGAACCTAAATTTCAGTTTTGTAGAAAAAGTAAAATTTATTTAAGCTCGTCTAAAAAATAATGTTCATAACTTGTATGAAATACAAATATCTTAGCTCGTGTGTATTGACTTGCACTCCGCTACGCGTCGTGCGTCTATTTACACTCGCATGATATTTGGTATTTTTCATAACTTGTTACGAAAATAACCATATTAATAGAAAAATATTCATGAATAGAGGTTATTAAATAAAGATTTTCTATTTCTATACATAAATGAAATTCATAAATTTAGGAAAAAGAAATGTTTCAACGGTGCCTCATGCAACATTGAAGCCATTGTGAGTTTAGTTACTATTTCAATTAAATGGAACTTTTTTACGTTTTTCAAAAGAGGTCTCAGATGTTTTTATTTTTCCAAAAATTCTCAGCTCAGTCAGTAGGGATTTTACCTTGCAAATGGTGGGGTACTTATAATTTTAATATATGTTTAGCCATTATCTCGAAAACAGTGGTCCATTTCAAAATTTAGAACAATACAAAATTAAAGCTCGTAATTTTTTATGCAAAGAGTTCTTACATTTTTTTATCTAGGGTGAACTCGTAAAGAGTTATTTTAAAAAACAGTTAACCAGAATACTAATTTATGAAAGTTTGAAAATTTGAATTCAGCATGAAATTCCTTATCATGTCATGATTACACGATTTTTGCCGATGAGCGATTTACAAGTTATTATCAACTTAAACTTACATGAAATTCCTCTAAAATTTTAAACATAAGCAAATCGGCTCATTTCTCTCGCTAACCTTGTTAACAGAGGTATAGGGATCGTGTTAAAAATCGCATATCGAGATTTTAGTAAATGACCACGTTTTAATGTCCCTACAATACAATTTTAACATTTTTACGATGATATCTGTATGTGTATGTAGTGATGCCGAGGCGAGATTAACCTTATTCTCGTCTCGATATTTTGAAACGAGACGAGAGTAATGCCCTCCAGATTTGCTCGAGACGAGAGTAGAAATTCGAGATCTCGATTGTAAAATTTGTTTATATTATATAAATATATCTAATAAAAATATATAAAATATTAATCGGTAAAAATAAATATTTTAATTGACTCTTCATTTACATTCATATTTATTTATTTATTTATTTATTTTAGTTTTATTGGGTTTTAGTAATAGAAAATGCACAAAAGTGAGTTCAATGGTATGCTCCCCACGCTCAAAGCCTACGCTCTCTATACGAATGTATAATCATTATTACCAATATTTGGGAATAAAGCAGATTGTCGCAACGGGTAATAAACCCTGATATTATTGAGTATTTTTTACCTATATGTTGCTTGTAATATTAATATATTTATAATTGCTAATTATAAATTCGAGAAATTCGAGACTCTCGAGTCGAGATCGAGAGAAGGCAAGAAAAAATATGACGAGACTAGATGCAGAGAAATTTCGTCTCGAAAATTCGAGACGAGACGAAAGTAAATTGTTTCTCGCCGTTTCTCGTCTAGCGGCATCACTAGGTGTATGTGTATGGATTTTGTCTACGCTCTAACCAGATATCATTCAGAAAATTTTCAAACATTGAAATTCGACCCTACTCTAATATGGAAAGAAACCATTACATATTTATGTAAATCGGATAACCGGAAATGGTGCTGTACTTTTATTTTTTACAGGTATACATTACATATTTTACATATAATTTTAAAAAATAATCTTTTTTTATAATTCCCAGAGCCTATGATTTAAAGATAAACACAATTTCATTGTTATACAGTTCATATTTCAAATGTATGTAACTGACAGATATATGTCACAATTAATAATGGTGATATTTTAACAAGAAACAAGTAAATAAAGCAATAGTTATATGCAAAAGAACTTAATATAGTTTGCAGCATTAGTAAATATGTAAGTATGTATTTAAATTGATAAAAATTAAATAGCTGGAGGTATTGTGTTGGCCACACCAGATTTTTGGATCTGAAATATCAACATGATTAACGATAAACAATATTCCGTATTTAATACGCGAAAGGCGCTCAAAAGTTCCTAAGATGCTTGAAATTCTTGTAAGTGTGCAGAAATTATGAATTTGAATTGCAAATGATTACAGAGAAATACATTTGCTAAACTTATAATTTTAAGTAAACGTTCATTTGTAATACGTCCAAATTCAACACACTTTATATCTAACATGTTTGCTTCACATAAACATGATATTAACTTATTTACTAGTATATACAGTTTTAAATAATCGAGGAAAACAACTTACATAATCCACATTATACAATTGACAGTAATTGTTGAAAATGAATATGCTACATATGTAGGTGATAAAGTGTCTTCTATTATCACAACAAAACAACATTAAACATGCACAGTGAATGATGCTTAACTATGTTTGTGTACATGAATAATTTAACTATAATAGGTAACAATAATTTTAGAACGCATGGAATCCTTTTGGAGGCAGTAGGTTGTTGGATTCTTACAAGATGTAAAAGAGGATTCGTAGGGTGTGGCACAACGGCACAAGTAAATTAGATTCATTTTAACAAGACATGAGCATGTTGAATATGAAAAGAATGTCAGGGAGAATCAATACGTTTTACATTCTTTTCAAATTTATAGATGGAATTGTTTTCAGGTATTGCCTAAAGTAATCTACTGGAGTGAATGTGATCATTAGGGTGATGTAACAATCTCGTCCATTCAAATTACTCCAAACCAAATATACAGTCGCATTTAAATAAATTATTCAAATGCCGGATTGAAATTGAAAATATGTATAGGAAAACATTTAAAAGTGGATATTTTTTATTCATATTACCATATATATGTAAATTAAATGGAATAGTATGTATATACATATGTTAATGCTTACTGAACCAATGCGATTTATTGTTGAATTCTATTTAAAATAATATATCATATTGTATACCAAATGGTTTTGTTTATATGGATTGATACCAATTTCCAATGCTGATTTATAGTTTTTAGCTTTAAGCTACGTTTCCACCTCTTAACATAGTCTTTGTTTTTGTTTTAAGTCATAGTCACAAAAGTTTGTCATACGGCGACACAGCTGAGCGTTTCCAGCTGATGATTTTGTCTTACTCTTTGTCGCTGTCGTAGCGCATAGTCAGAAAGTTTGCAAGCTCCAAACATTTTGTCTTTGTTTTTGTCATAGTCGTTGTTGTGTGGAAGAGAGATAAGGGCATCTCTCTCTATGTAAGGTTATGTGCTTTGCTTAACCAAACATTTCGCTAGTTGTGGAAACTGAAATCTGTCATTATGTTACTTTTATTGTTATGGATAATACAACTGTATTAGTAATAACCCTTAAGTTCAGTGGTGAAAAGAAGAAGGCTTGCTCCAGTGGCAGCAATACTTTATAAACAGCGTCGTAGAATTCATCGGTGGTGGATATATCGGATAAATCAAAAACGATTAGAACAGGGAGACTGGAACAATTTATTAAACGAAATGAGACTGTTTGATGAAGAAAAACTTTTTAATTACACAATATTAACTGTTGCACAGTTTGACTTTTTGTTAAATTTAGTACAAGAACCACTAACAAAGTTTAGAAAAACAATTCCACCAGGGGCAATTACGTTAATACATCAGATAATAAATAATAATTAGTTAATTGATCAAATTTTTGTAGATTTTTACTTTTTAGCAACCAGTGACTCTTGGCATGCCATGTTGGGGCGTAACTGTGGCGAAACATCAAATCTACATGTCAAAACATATTTTCATCTTGATTTTAAGTTTTAAATACAATCTTATTATATTATATTAATACAAATAATATTTTTGAAATTTAAAATGCTCTATGTAATAATTGTGGCATATTCAAAATATTTTTTATAAAATTTCTTTTTAAATTATTTTTAGTTTATATACATTGATTAAATTGTAAAGTCGTTATATATGTGAGTATCTATTAATTACACAAATAAAAGAATTTGTAAACAATTTCAAATGTCTAACTAAATTGTCTTTTCGTTTAAATGTGAACACACAAGAACAAAACAATAACTAAGTGTTACGAGGTGGAAACTGTTTGAATGTTTGTGACAAAAACAAATGAAAGCGACAAATACAAAGATAAAAACAAAGACTATGTTAAGAGGTGGAAACGTAGCTTTACTTGTATATCATAAATAGTTATTTAAGTATTAAGGACAGTAAGTGCTTCCTACAGGTTGAGGATGATTTTGGAGATCGAGACAAGTCGAGAACTCTAATACAAACAACATCGGTACAGAGCACTTACTGTCCGCAATTTACGTAACGTTTTTTGCACGATCGATGATGACCAATTGACATTAATAGATATTTATACACCAAGTGAGCTAAGATAATGTTTATTAATTTCTTCGAGTGAATAAAAATTCTTAGCTTACGTGGTTTATACAATATTTTATTCAATTTTGACGAAATAAAAAAACTAATCATTTAATAGGCTGTGCATGACAATCGTCGATGACAGACGTCAAGTCATCTATTTACAAAGTTTTATTATCTGTCATTTGTGTCGAGAAAAATTATGAAAATGTCTGATAATGTCTAATAAATACTGTGATGACTGTTATTTTCGTGCCTGATGTTATTTTAAATGCATTATTTGTTGCAGAGCGAGATAAAATTTTGTGAGAGTGATTTAATAGATACTTACACACCAAGTGAGCTAAGGTAATGTTTATTCATGAGAAGAAAGTTTAGCTCACGAGCCCATAAGGGCGAGTGAGTTAAATTCTTCGAGTGAATAAACATTTTTAGCTCAAGTGGTTTGTACAATATTTTATTCAATTTTGACGAAATACTAATAAAAACCATTATAATATTTAATTTTGACTAAATAAAAAACTGATCAGTTAGTAGGCTGAGCATATGACAATCGTCGCTGATAGACGTCAAGTCATGTATTTAAAATGCTTTATTGCATGTCATTTGTGCCGTGAAAAATAATGAAAATGGCTGATAATGTCTGCTAAATATTATGGTGAGTGTTATTTTCGTACCTGATGTTATTTTAAATGCATTATTTGTTGCAGAGTGAATTAAAATTTTGTGAGAGTGATTTTTTTTAATTCACATGTGAAAAAAGTGTTACTTATAGTTGTTGCTATGGAGTTAATAATGACAGTTTAAAACGTCAAAATTGAATAAAAAAAATTATTTCACTTGTGAATAAAATGTTACTTATAGTTGTTGCTATGGAGTTAATAAAGACAGTTTAAAATCACAGGCACTAAACGATCAGTAATTTGTAAAGAATAACATACTGCCTTGGAAACCCTATCGATATTTTATTTAAAAAAAAGATCGTGCCCAAATAGTTGTACAAATTTATAACTATATTATTTTAATTATATAGATTACTCTATAAATGAAAAAAAAAATGTTTCTAATTATATTATTTTTGCTGTTTGGCGCGTAAAGTGCGTGACGTAGATTTTCTTGATAACACTTCTCATAAATTTTGAATATGACTGTATTATTGTGTTTAATTTTGGCAGTTTATTCAAGTTGGTTGTGTTATTACACTTTACGTAAAATAACATAATAAACAATGCAAATAATTAATATGGGCATCGAAAATCAATAAAGTAAGAAATAAAGCAGACATTTTCTGTTTGCAAACAAACATCAACAGCAAATACATATAATTTTAGGTAAAAATAGCACAATTAAATTCCCTTGAAAACAATAAATAAAATCAGAATGCCAATGGGCTGGACACTGGAAATATAGGCAGTATTCTCAACTTTTATATTTCTGGCCAATAGAATCAAATTGACACCCGTCACGTCATAAAATGTTTAGTTTCATATAATAAAGATTTTTTAAAAATATTTTTAAATGAAAGTTCGTTTAATTTTGAAGCAATTCGTAGTATCAAAAAGTCATAATTGTTTTTTTATATAACTGCATTTGAAGGGTACATGGGAAAAAGGCGGTTTGTCACTAAAAATTTGAAATTAGGATTTTCATGCCATCTTGTAGGTAAATACCGAATCTTTTACGTGGAATATTCTTTTTGGGCAAAAGCACGGTAGGTCAGAAGTTATTACCATTGGAAAATTTGTCGTACAGAGGAAAAAGACGGGTATGTCCATGCTGTACCAACCAAAAAGGTGGATTGTCCACTCTTATGTATCAAGAAAGTTGATGAGTACAGGGTAAAAAAGCGGTTTGTCAAAAAATGTAAAGTTTGGAGGAGACAGTTTTAAGATTTTAAGATCGTGTCAGTTTTGGATAATACCTTCAGCTATGCACAATTTGATGCAAGATTCTTTACTGTTTTCTAAATGAGTGCCACAAATTAGAAAACTTGTCTGGCATCCTATTTTGGTGAAAATTTAGACTTTTTATTTTGGTGTCAAATTAAAAAACCGAAATTTCCCCCATTTACAAAACAGTAATGAATCCTGCATCAAAATTGTACCTAGTTGAAGGCATTATCAAAAAAATGACACGAACTTAAAATCTTAAAAACTACCGCCTACAAAATTTACATTTTTTGACAAACCACCTTCTTCCCCTGTACCCTTCATTTGATTTCTAAAGAAACCTGTAGCTATCTTTCTCACACCAGTTTCTGTAGTAGGCTGCTCGAGAAGATACCAATAGTGTGACATCATGTGTGGCTCTGGAAATAAATTCAAATATCTCGCAAATTATTAAAAAAATGTTTTTTTTTATCTTAATCGTTATTTATTGAGTAATGAGTAGTACTTTAAGGATAAAGTGCACATTTTATTATTTTTTGTTATGGTTTATGGTCATTAGTAAGTATTTTACGATTTGTATATAAATTTGTTGTACTTCGAATATGGTTAATAATCATGAATTCAGAAAACAGCTCTATATTAATAATCCACAATTGACAAAAGGAAGCTAAATATAAGAGCTCATACTCGCATTTCAAGTAGCTCCTATTTATTTATTCCCTCTTCAAATGAAAATTATGTTTCTGAATGCTCGCACTTTAAATTCTGATTTGAATCATTAACCACATGAAAACAACTTTCCTTTTATCCTTTGTGAGACAAAAATTTTGTTTAAAACTCAATTCCAAATGAAATTTTAGCCCGCATAACCATACGTATCATCAGTGAGATATTCGTTTTATTAAAAATCTTTTATAGAATTCATGGCGTTTTTTCAAATATTTAAGTGAACAAATTCGGCTCACGCGAACTCCAGCATGCGATGTTGCTATGCGATCCAAGGAATGACGTTAACTCGAAACGAAACTCTATCGAACGAAGGTACAGACGTCGTTTCTTTTGTCTCAAAGGCAAAGGATTTCAAACACATCCCTTTATTAAGATTATTAAACCAAGTTTAGAAGCTCAACAAATATATCTCATTATAAATGTCTTAACAATTAATTAATTTACAACGAATATTCTATTTATAATTTAATTAAATATGAATTAAATAAATACATACATTTCAAAGGATATTTTATATTCATGTCCGTTTCATTTTGAAGGCTGCTGAATATTTAATATCCAGTAGTATAAATACTTTTTCAAATTCGATATATTTCTAAAAAAAAAAAAATAAACAACTGTCAAATAATATACCTATAATTTAATGAATTAATGACCTTCGTTACTGTTGCTAAATGAATATTGACAGTTCGATGGAATAATATTTAATCGGTATGTCAAATTCAAATCTTACTTTTCAACAAAATTACTTTAATAACCATTTTTTCCACATAAGAAGTCAAAGTACCATTAGTTTCGTCATTTATCATCCTCTTATTTTCATTTAAACTTAACTGTAGCTGAATAGTCGGTTTTAAGATTTTCTGTTAAATGTCAAATCACTTCATAATTTTGTTATAACGATAACTAGATATTTTTATGTTTGAAAACAATTTTTTTTGCAGTTGTCAGTGATTCTAATTATTTTTTGATATATGTATTCGAATGATTAATAGCATACATTACATGCTCATTGAATAATATACTATTATAGTACAAATGAGTAAAGATAAATTTAAACTACAGGCAAAAAGTTTAGCACACGCTGTGTTAATTTTCGCGAATGAATAATAGTTATTCAAACAAGGGCGGGAAGAGATACTTCCCATATTACCGCTGCTCTACTTAGACATGTGCAATTATGCTTGTCAAGTTGACATTTCTAAACATTTTTAGTTTTTTTTTGTGTGTTTGGAGGTTATACTACGAAATGATTGTAAATAGTATAGGTACCTATTAATATATACTTGCTGAAAGAAACACAGGAAGCGTCCGAAACATTAGGGTGCAGACATATATATATATACAGGGTATTAATGCATAATTATTACAAATTTATAGGGTATGTAGGGGATGCAAAATTGACTATCTTATACTAATAAAATCTTTTTCTGTCTACCTAGACGAAAAGTGAAATTTTACGTACTTATTTTCGGACGAAAAATGACACTTTTCTGAACGTTATCACTTTTCGTCCGCAAACCTTTTTCGTCCGCAAACCTTTTTCGTACGCTAAGCCTACTACGATTTTATGATTATTGTAATTGTGTGTACTTCCGGAATTGTAAATAACAAATATCAAACGAGCAAATAAAAATATTATTTTAATGATAAATTTAATTGAAATATGTGCGCAATTAATAATGAAATTAACTATACTAAAAATTATTAATTTTGACATGACTAATTGTTAATCTAAGATGCCGCTGGATAGAGTTGTTTTCGAGGTTATTTTGTTGGTTTTGTTTATTTTCATCTGTCAAATAGTGTTGATGTGTCTGTGAGTGTAGTGTGTCTTCCTTCAAACTAAAACAGAGCTAAGAATTAAAATTTTGTGAAAATGGCAGAAGATATATATTATCCTATCATTATTCATATAATAAATAATAAGATTTTACGAATTTAAAAAAAACGTGTATTTGTTTCTAGATCTATTACGTAAAGTAAGGTAGACAGAAAAATGTAATATGTACCTCGGCAAAAAATGCATATTATAGCCTCGCTTGTTTGCTTTACCTCGGCTTCGCCTCGGAAAGCAAACTCAAGCTCTGCTGTAATATGCAATTTTTTGTCCTAGGTACATAAATAACTATTTCGCACCGTTTTCGAGAAACAGGCTTTAAAATGAGTCTAC
Source organism: Ophonus ardosiacus (assembly GCA_943142095.1). Classification (NCBI taxonomy): domain Eukaryota; kingdom Metazoa; phylum Arthropoda; class Insecta; order Coleoptera; family Carabidae; genus Ophonus; species Ophonus ardosiacus. The sequence goes on from OW964823.1 coordinate 16,869,202, forward strand.
CTTAATTTTGTTGGCTGAACCTGTCACTAAAAACTGTCAAGCTTGTCAAATTATAAATTATGATTATACTCTCTGATTAATTCCATAATTTTCATTCATAACGATATCTACTTAAAAATTTGACTAACTAAGTTATTATTTTCTTTCACAACTTAATTGCAAATGACTGTTTAAAACGATATTGCAAATTTTGTTTTCCACGGCCTACCTGAGTTTCTTATTCTCAATAATTATAAAATTTCATTTGTGAGAAATACTCTATTGGAGAATGCTATCACAGTAATATATTAAATTTCATACATACATACATACATGAAGAATTTTGGGGACATTGTCCTTGTTAAATATTATACGAATGAATATGATAAAATACAAAAAATACATATCATTTCTTTTATCTACTATTTATCAAATAAAAATACAAATAACACGGTAAAGAATTATTTTTAAAAAACCTTCCTTTATTATTTTTTTTTTTTAATATAATACATCGCAATATATTTGGGAATATAGATACATTTCTCAGAAGACAGAACGAAGCTATAAGAAATTTCATTAAAACTTTATAATAATGAAATCTTCAAAAGCAATTATTCGAAGCAAATTCGCAGAAAAACTCTTTGATTCAGTCGTGCATGGTTAAGATTTTATTGACATAAAAACTGAGAAAGCAATAACGAAAAATTAATAAATTCCTGTGCTACGAAGTTTAATATATACGATTGTATTAATATTTTGCTCATTTTTATTCAGGAGTATATTTACAATTCCAGTCGGTTTCCGATTGAAATTCTGCGTAAGTATCGATTAAAATGCAAAAAATAATTGAATTAAGGACAGGTCAAGAATGATGAAGAGAATTTACATTTTTATTTTCCGCAAAGATTTCATTTCCTTTGAAGAGGAACTTGCTTTATCTGCCCCACGCAGTTCGCAAGGTTCCAGAGCATCTTCCGCAAATAGGATTATGTATTTTAAAACCTAATTCTATAGTTTGGACGTTTAGAGGCATGTTGCTACGCAGTATGACGTATTTCTTCGGGTATGTATCGATCGACCACCTTTTTTTTTGTATCTACCATCACGTTTGTTTTTGATATTTGGGCCTGAAGCTATTTGAAGCCAATTGTACAACACAAAACGTGTCTCAAAGAAAGGCGGTAATTGGAACCTAACATAGGAAATTGGGTTTTCTTACAGTATATTCCTATATTCAGCAATACCACTGTGTTTCAACATGAACCGTTAACGAATACTATTTATTGCGTAAACTGTATAATATTCTATGTTTATTAACAAAATGTTTTGTTCATGGTAAGTATAAAAGAATGAGCTATTGGGCTTCAAAATTATCAAGAGATGGCTCTGACGTCAAACGTCAAAATTCAAATTCAAAATCGTCTGATGATGTCCGAAAGGACGAAACGATCGTTACATAATAAATAAAATCTGTGGAATAATCAAGTGTTGTGTTTCAATAATTATATTCAAAGGAATGGTACATTTTTCGCTGGCTTCCATAAGAGTACAATTGGTGTGAGACTAATTTTCGTAGTTTTTAATTTAATTATAGATAGATGTAGTATAGTGTTTTTTTGTTAATTTCGGTAGAATTGAGTTTGATCTTTCTTGTAGTAACAATTTAGTGATAATTTTAATAATATTTTAGTTAATAGGCTTAATTTTAGTAAGTAGTTGTAGATGGAATATACTTGCCATTCTTAATTTTTTATTTTGTATCCTTTTGTGCCTTGTGACGTATTATAAATGTTTTTCTATGTAAACATACAATAATGAAATAAATATTATATTATAAAAATTATATTATATTATATATATTATATTATATTATATTAAGAGTATTTTAGTCATATTTTAATTAACAGTATATTGTTTTTTTTAATAAAAGAATATTTGATTTCCTTTATTTATATTATATTTCATTGCTGTAGTTGTACATATATTAATTTCTATCTACATAGGCTTACTTTTATTTAATTGTTTTTGTTTACATGTACACTTCACTCAGTTCAGAAATCTGCCACCAGTGGCGCATTTTAATTTTGGAAGCCCAATACCAAAATTTTTAGCAATAGGTACCTTGAAAGTTTTTTTTCATTTTTCTGTAATTAAGAGTTACTACAGCTTTTCAGAAAATTGGATTTTGCACTTTTTATTAAATTAACTATAAAAAATAAAACCATTAAAATGTAATAATAACTGAAACAATTGCTGAAATTTGAAAATTGCAAGAAACCTATTACGCATTCGGAGTTTCTGTATTCAGTGATGGTATCTATTGGAGAATCCTTGGTATAGCCGTATGATGTCATTTCATTTTTATGTGTTGAGTGTTGTAGAGAAGATGTTCATAGATGTATGTACTTCATAAAAATAGCTCTATTTTCATGTTGGGATGGAAGGATATTTTCATATTTACCAACTTTCATGTAAATTTCAAATAATCAGACATCTTTGTAAATATGTATATAGTTTAAAAGAGACTTTACAGTTACTTTAAATTTTGAAAATTGTACGCTTTAACACGTTTGATTGATACCAGAAAAAAATTCCTAGCAAATAGATATACGTAGGTACTCCCATAAAAGACTCCCTGAAGCCTGAACATTTTTACTTAGGTATAACTTTTACAAGTTCAATAAAGACACAATTTTTTTTTAAGTTGTACATCTGATCGCAATTCTACATATTTCATTTGCAAATTGTAAATTCGTATGCAACGTAACGATATCAACCAACTGAGAATGAAGTAAACTGAAATGTATTTGGTGTGTTTTGATATATTAAAATCTATTAAGTCCTGCGACAAAATAGCAATTAATGTTGCATATATTCTATTCTTTACGGCGCTTGGTTCATACAATGTTTCAAATTGAATTAAGTTATTGGAACAGTACAAAATTCAGCGGAATTAATTTAATGAATTTTTCAACTTATTACATGATGATCTGTAATTGAATTTTTTATTTGTTCCGTAACAAATTTAATTTTTTTCACTTTAAAAAATTAATAATTCATGTATTATGCATGTTTAAAACAAAAGAATGTATACTTGTTATACATCAATGAAAAGCTTATAAAATAAGAAAAAGGTGAGAATATTGAATATTTTCAACATTATGTTCCCATTTAAAAAATATTTTGTTTGTGTTATATATCGAGAATTACTAAGTTTTGAAATACTCTTATTACGCCATGTTATTCTACGTAAAAAACCGTATATATAAAGCATTTTCAAAATAAGCGAAAATAAATTTTATTTAACCTGTAGCTCAAAAACAAAAGATCGAAAATTTCTGTGGAGCCTATTAAAGTTGCCCTATAAGGAACTCGAATTTGTTCCATCCTGTACAATGTGAGTTAACAGTCAGATGAAGTAAAGTTGTTAGTAAGAGAATATGTAAGTTGTATAATAATATAGTGTAAATATGTTCGTAATAATAGCTCTGTTCGATGAGAAGTGCTTGAAGTGCAGAGCAGAATAGTGCAGTGCAGTGTAGTGTACACTAGTTCAGTATAATTCTTGTGGTTTCATAAAACACACTAGTGTAAATTTGGGCAAGTTTGCTCAGTTGTGAGTAATCAAGCCAATCGTAGCCAAAGGTGTAAAAGGTTAGGTTGTTTATAAACACAGTCATATCATAAAGCTGCAAAGAAGTGACTGCAGAAATGTCTGTTTTAAAGAGCATAATGTTTGAACTAATAAACGATTCTGACGAAGATCAATCATCACTTGATTCTTCATAAGAATCAGAGACAGATATATTAATTAATTCTTTATATAACAAAACAAAGAGAATATACTATATCTGAATCCATTATTTTATTTTCTCAATGTGTAAAATTTTAGGTTAATAAACAGATGTGTAGATAGGATAGAAATAAAATGTCTACCGAACAACATTTAGTTACCCCCACTCCTACTCTGTACTTTCTACACCATCTCGCGAGTCAGGTCAGAAACGTGAGCACTAGTTCTTAAAATTTTTGTCATCGAACAGCCTGCCAGAAGCTGCCCGTTTCTCATAAAACATGTTAGTGTAAGAAAGTTAACACTAGGGCGGCCTAGTACATGTCATCAAACAAAGCTAATGTAAGTTTTATTTAATAATAACTATTATTTAATCAATGCAACTTTGTCCACTCTGCTTGTATTTTCATGCATTATTATTGTTTTATTGTTGTATATTATTAATCTGCTAGATTGTTTAAATTTGTTTATGTCAGAATTTCCAACTTTATTCATTATATTGTATCATTGTAACTAAATTCCATTTTTTTTTTTGCAATATAATTCTTAATAATTGCCCTTTGATTACTTTGTCTTGCCTCCGAATCCATGAAATTAGTATTTTATTATAAATTCTATTAACTTTGTTTTGGATGTTATTTTGGATTACTTATACAAATTAAAAATTACGTTTCTTTGTTTTCCTTCAAAAATAATCTGGTGGCAGCATTACCCTTTCGGCTTTAGAAATGCGAAATTCTAAATTAATAATAATAACAATGTCATAGGCATGATTTAAGAACAGGCAACCGTCCTGTTACATTATTAATCTTAGTATGAGATTGCTACAATTTTAGTTCAATTTGAATAGCCGTCACTGTTTGGAACACCATGTACGAGTATTAGTTGATTTTAACCTTAAAGGGGCATGTCCAGTATAAATACAATATTAGACCAAGACAACCAGTTCCCATTTACTAATTCAGGTACAGGTTTCCTTTCCTTTTGGGACCATAAACACTTTTCCGAACCCGGTTCCCAATTACTGAATAAATAAAAACCTTTACTGTAATCGTTATCCTACACCATAATACATAAACCCTTTATTTCTTTTTTCAAATCAAACGTTTAAGTTACACGAGACGCAAATATTTAATAGCTTTGTGGGTCAAATGCATGCAAGAGGACTGCGGGTTGTAGACCCCTGTTCAAGCACCTGTTATAAAATATCTAAATTAAAAATAAATTTTTCATTTTTTCCATAGATCAGATATTATTAAACAATTTTAAATGTGTTTCTTAACCAATTTTTTTATTTATGCCCGCAGTTGCACCGGTGACGCTTATATTTTAAGTGTTCCTTAAATTGATAATTTCGTATCGAAACGAAACGCCAAATGGGTAATTAAATATTGCTGTGAAAATTACGATTTGCATTTTTTGTTTAACTTAAAATTTAAGTGCTAGCGGTGCAAATGGGCATTAAACTTTCATAAGTTATGATTACAATAATTCCGTTTTTAAAACTAAGTTCTTAAGAAAGTTATGCCATCCACTTTAGACGATTTACCCCCTTAATCTAATTAAGTATTCCGTAACATTCTTCTGTTTAATTTAGTAAAGTTTCTTCCAATCTGATTGAACATGTTGAAACAATAAGTGCATAATTAAAGTATAAATTTGTTTGTGCTTTCTTTTCATCAAATTAGGACTGATAAAGACTGACGCCTGCAGAGTAATGATATTTTGTTTGCTTTAACTTTTAAATTGGAAATAATTAACGGATTTTCTCGCTTGTGTAGATAACGTGGAGCGTTCTCGTGCCATGTTCCGAGAAGCTTAGATAAACTTGTATATAAAGAAGTGCTTGACAAGAAATTAATTTAATTTCCTCAAATTCTATATTAAATCCAGAACAAATACATAAATCATGTATAAATTATATTTAGATTCACTTGCTTAACCCTTTCACTGAAAATATAAAATTTTGCTATTTGCTATGTTCTATTTTGGCAAAAAATTGCTATACTTAATTTTAAAATGAGCTTGAGTAATAGTAATAAATCAGTACATCAAACATATTTCAGTCGCGATCTTCTATAAGCAGAATGTCGCCTAAGATACCGTCAAACTTTTACCATGTATTCTAGTTCTAGGAATTATTCAAAGTAAAAATGTGTATGTAAACTAACAATGTGTCAATCTTCTCCGTTTTAGAGATAACGATAGCAACACGCAAAATCTTTAATAGTCAAAATCGTTATTTGTATCACTAGGCCAGAAACTGAATAATTGCGAGCGCGAGTTTATATTGAGATCTAGCAAAACAGTTTCTGGGTGTGTGATACACAAGATTTTTTTGTGCCGACGACATTTTTAATTTATTAAAGAAATATTATTACTATTTCAAATATTATATACTATAAAAAATTTATATTGGTAACATTTTCGATTTACATGGTTTTATCAACAATTTGTTTGTTTTATTGAAAAAAAATAAGTGACATTTTAGTTCAATAATCCGCATATAGGTTAAAATTTGAAGATACATTTTCTGCTCGCGTATTCGTTCAACAGAACCTTAAAAATAAAACGAATGTGATGATATTTTACAACAATTAATGTAATAGTAATCGTATAATACGGGTATAATATGAATAATAAATCAAAAATAGTGTTTTTAAATATTGTTTCACTAGAATAAAACCAACTTATAGTAATAAAATTCGCTATCTGTTTGCTGGCCTCGGCCAGAAAATAAGTGCTTCTGGACGATTTCGAGATATGTAAAACAAGCTATGTCAGATGGAGGCACGGAAAGTCTATTCTAATAAGAATACAATGCAAGTAGCTGTTGTTCACTTATTGTTTTATTTGATGTATCAGTAGCACGAACTGTGAAAATTCTCCAAACTTGGCACCAACGAACAACGGTCATGTATGATGTATACTTCATTTCAAGTAAGAAAATAGTGACGGGAAGATAGATTGGGTAATATCGGAGTATTATCAAAACAAAAAACAAGATCAAACTGCACCTATCTTCCCATCACTATTTTCTTACGTGAAATGAAGTATAGAACTACGCGATTAGCATATCGTTGACGATATTCTGCTAATGCAGCTCATCCGCTTCCATTACAAAAACCATAAGAAAAGACCATGCCAGTATATATACCACGTTAGTGAAAGTTCTAGGCATAGTTGTTAAAAGAATAGGGACTTTGGTAACCACTTACCTAACATTCTTATAAGAATAGACTTTTTGATTATTAAAGATTTTACTTGTTTTTCAATTTTCGTTCCAACTCTAAAGATAAAAATCTGATGTGGCCAACACATGACCTCCCGCCAATTCCAGGTTAAAATAGCAGTGAGCTTTAAGTAAAGTATCATTTCCGGTTAATCGTTTGCAAATAAAATCTAATTTGTTGTCCAATAAATAAAAAAGTCTGTAATACGAAATTTTGGATTGTTTTATTGTTTTTCCTCAAAAATCTGTTAGAACTCCAAATTGAGTACTACATCCGATTTATCATATATGGTTAAAATCTAATATGTTGTTTCAAATTATATATGAATTTTAAATAAAAAATTTGAGAAGTTTTGGATCAAATTTTAATAGGCTTTAAGGAAAAATCGTCACACACACACATTCTTATAAAAATCAGCATCATCTTCTAGGTGCTCTAAAACGCAATCTTTGTAAATTCTTCGCCGTACATGATCCATTTCGTAAATGTGGAGTTGTAAATTAATATTAATTTATAGTGCTGCAAAAATAACAATTAGCAAATTTAAAACAGATCATCCTGTATATCTAACATTTATGTATGATGGAAAATATATTATTTTTACAAACCTTAATTAAATATTTTACTATTATATTCTCCTTAACACGGTTTCATTATTAATTTTAATATAATTGCTTCCTGTCAGTGACATTTGTTTAAATATGTCAAAACTGTCATTAAAATTATGTTTTTGTTTGACGCATAGGCTAGGTGATACATGAAAATAAATTATATTATATGTTCATATTTAAAGTAATTTAGAGTTATTTATTAAATGTTATTATCGTAAAATTGAACAACAAAGTAGATTTTGTTTACAAACGATCAATCGGAAGTGAAACTTTACTTAAAGCTCATTGCTATTTTAAACATGGAATCGGCGGGAGGTCATGTGCTGGCTACATCAGAATTTTTTTATATTAATATTGAGATAAAATATAATACACAAATGCGACAATTAGTGGCATACCTCCGACCAATTAATAAAAAATAAAATAGCTAGTTTAGATGCGTCATCTGCTTCAATTTAATAGTTGCAAACAATAAAAATCTGTTGTGGCCAGGACAATACCTCTCGCCATTTCCATTTTATGTTACATAAGTATTGTATTGCACTTCGCTATCAAACCGTCGTTTTATGACAAAAACATTACAGAACTTTACCCAAGTATTGTTTTTATTGTATTTAACTTGTCTTCTGCACACATACAATTCTAATTATCTATATCTATTTTGCATTGTCTAAGGAAGTTCCTAAATGTCCGAGATTCTTCCAATTCATTAACAAGATTGGCGGTAGTTCTCATGGATATATGCATTTTATCTACAATTTTAAATATTTAATTAATAAAACAATAAGAAAGATTAAATGTACTTTCCAGAAAAAGCTTTCAGAATGTCACTAAAACTGTTGATTTTTGACACTGACATCTGTCATTTACAAACTATGTTATAAACATTTGAATTTGTCAACTAGTTTCCTTAGTGCCTTAGTCTCTGTGATTAGATTATTCTATATATTACAGTGCCTTTATCTCTAAATCTATAGAGATAAGATATAATACACACACACATACACACACACACACACACACACACACACACACGGACATCATCCTAAAAATGTTATAATCGGATTATAGGAACCTTAAAACGTGCTTATTCACTAAAATCTGGATATGCGAATATTAGTATGATTCCAATACTCTTAGCGAGAGACAAAAATAGTGTAGTTTTGTATTATTTACACGCTGACTAGAAAACCAAATTCAATGAAATACTCGTTATAACGAGATCAATTTCTACACAATATTGTTTGCGCATTAATCAACATTAATTACAACTTTAGTTTCCCTCGTTGTTCTTTTTACTTTTATTAATTATTCCTGTCAATTTATTTATTGATTTTATTTCAGGAACGTAGAAATCAAAAAAGAAACTTCTTTTCTTTGTCCTTGTATTTTTACGGTGTCTAACATATCTCACAATTTTTACAAAACAAGTCAAAACAATGTTTTATAGATTATTTATGCAAAAGCTTGACTACTGTATTCAATTAGAATTAATTTCTACAAACTAATATAATAATAATTATAATAATAATAATAATAATAATAATAATAATAATATTCAAAGAGACATACGACATTTAAAGGTCAGTAAGATTATCTCCAGGATCAACATAATAACAGACGTTAAGTACATGATATATACAAATAGGATAATAAAATTGTAATATAAACTTTAGAGGTATACAACAGAGGGAATAACAGTAGGATGATTATGATATCGTCGAAATATTACGTGATATACAAAGTTGCATTTATGGAGCTTCATTTTGAATGCAAGTTATTAGTGGTTTTAGGCAGATATTAAAAATAAACGTGCTATTGCTGAGTAGTAGTTGTATTGCGTGTAGTCCCTCTCTGATTTTCGAATCAATATATAATACATTGTGATGGGATAATTTTCTTCAATGGTTGATTCGCTACTACAGTTGAAGCATCAATATTCAATTGTCGTGTGCCCGAGTGTCTGGTCGCGTATCTGGAGACCTAGGTTCTATCCCGACCGACGCCAAATATTTCGAATTTTAAATGGCACAAAATTTATCCCTGTCGTCCACTCTCCACGCCAATGAGTACCTACCCGTGAGGTAACGCCTGGTAAGCGCCCGCACGGTACAAATATTTCATCATTACCGACTTCTGTGTACAAAGCAGATTGGCACACTCAGAAATGGGTAATATATTTATTTATTTAAAATTTGTACTAGTTGTGGAACAATTCATATAAATTCGCAGAAATTTAATAAAAATGTCTCAAATTGTAGTAAATTGCCTTGACTAATGATCATTATAGGAATAGCATAAATAAAGAAATATATATATATATATATATATATATATATATATATATTATTTTGATAAATTTGACATAACTATGAACCTGAGTTTTTGAATAGTTAGAATCGTAACAGAAAACAAGTATAATATCTAGATATTTTTATACTTGCAACATTTTTCTCGATTGCTATACTCGCCGTCAAATGATTATGTACTAAAGTTAAATTTTTTCCCTTTCCGCACACTGTCCCTTGCCCAGCGGTGTTGCCGCTTGTAACTTGGCAAGACCAGCAATGAACGCAAATGTCATATAATACATTTAAAACTAATTCAAATTTTTAATACATCATAAATGAAGAAAATATTATAACAAATAAGTAAGGTAAGACAGTAATACGTAATATAAAATATAAAAATTGTCTCTGTGGAAAATTTATATTTATATTTTGACCACAGTTTCCACACAAGCTAAGGTCGCGTTTGCGTTAAAATACGATAAGCCCATTTAAATCAAACGTTTTTTTGCACATCCGGGCGTAAAAGTCGGACAAATAGCATTATTTTAAGGACGAAATGACTTTTACGCCCGGATGTGCAAAAAAACGTTTGATTTAAATGGGCTTATCGTATTTTAACGCAAACGCGACTTTAGCTTGTGTGGAAACTGTGGTCAAAATATAAATATAAATTTTCCACAGAGACAGAGAGAGCTTTTCGTGCCCAGTTAAAATAATTACATCTATCATTAGCTTGCTTGTTTTCATTGTTATCCGTGACAACGTACATATGTCAAATAGACTACTATGATCTAAATTTGATTTGAACATCGTTTTACTTTGATCACGGTGATGAAGTAACATTACTCCGGATGTGCAAAAAATATTGTATGTATTACGGGCGAAATATATTTTAGCCCTAGGTGCATTGTAACTCACCGCTACGCATCGGGTTTCAATCTTACACCGCGGGCCAAAATCTACATCATTTCGCCCTTAATACATAAATAGCTATTTTATAAGAACCAGGACTATTTAATTCATGAATTTCACTCATTTTCATTTCAAAAGTCTAAATATAATGCAATTTATAGGATTGGAAATAAAAAGCGTATCCAAGTACTAACGAAAATGTCAGAATATAAAATGATATTGACAGATTACAGATATTTGTACAGGTAGACACTTAAAAAATTTGGCATCAGTGTAGAAATCTCCAGTCCATAATTATTTGACGGCAAGTATAATAGTATAGAATTTATTTGAAAAAGAAAAAAAAAACAGCACCCTAATGAGATTTTTTGGAAAAACAAATGGACATCTGAGATGCCCCTCCAAAGACGCACAAAAAGTTGCATTTATCTGACATCGTATCTCTTATGCCCGTATTCATAGTCGATGGTCAATCTCGTACTTGAGTATTACTTCGACAAGTATTACTCCAGTTGTACTCGACCTCAAGCACATCATATGTTTCATAATCGAAACTTCGTGAATTCTCGGTTTTCTAGGGAGGATTTTAGAGAATTTGTAATGACCATGTTGGAATATTTGTAAATTTTAATATTTTTCTATCAAATAGTATATTTGACATCTACAGATATATGAATCTTCTTGAAGTAACCTTATTTCGTAGTTATTATTTAAGGCTTCTTCTACTATGTCTACAAATGCTAAAAATCTAGATTATCTTCACGGTTCATTATTTAACTTAAATGTTATATGTGATGGAAATGACAGTTTGACAGTTTTTTTTTATATATTGATCAAGTCAACCTAAAATTAAAAAAAGCATCAAGTATTACTTGAGCATTACTCAAGGTTGCTTGGAGCTTGCCTCGGGCAAACCTTCGATCGAAGTACGAGTGAAGAAACAAGTAGCTACTATGAAACGAAATCTGGTACTCAAGGCATACTCGGCATACTCAAGTATGAGTCGAGGCGAAGTACTGACTATGAATACGGGCACTATAGTTCTCGAGATCTCAATGGTGGTAGTTCTAAATGGGATACCTGTATAAATAAATAGGAAATATGGGTCTCAACAATTTGACGCTTCACATGATATTATATGAGTTTCGTTGCGTGATATGTACCTTAATAGGAGCTTAGTAACCGAGACTATTAATTTTTTCCTGAATGTACATTTGTTTGCCTTGAATATTTGAAAGTATTAATCCTACAAAAAAAATGAATAACACCTTTTTGTAGGAAATTTCATCTACTTTAATTTTGTTTATATATTTTCGCTAGGACCAATAATATCGGAGAATTTTTCAAAAAAAAACGTGACAAAATATTGTTAAACGGTACGCCGCACTCGTGAGGACTTTTAGTATGTAGTACAGTAAACCAACGATGAACTGTGCCAAGTTGTAAAACTCCGGGATTTTTTTCACTTGAGAAGTCTAATTTAACTGGGATATGAACCGAGGACTCTCCTATATCAAGTAGGATGCTCTGCCACCTAAGCTACCTACATTTTGTATAGTTGTGGTGATTGGTAGAGCATCATATTTGACATAGCAGGACCCTGGGTACAAATCCCAGTTTTCACAAATCCTTCTTCATAAAGCCTTATTCACAAATGAAATATTTAAAAAAAAAAAAAAAATATATCACGGCCACGGCATATTACCCATTTCTGGGTGTGCCAATATCTACAACGCATGTAGACATCGGTAATGATGACGATATATTTTACCGAGTGAGCGCTTACCAGGCGTCACCTCACGGGCACTCATAGCTGCTGTGGAGAGTGCACCACAGGGGTCACTTTTGTGCCATTTTAAAATTGGAAATATTTAGCGTCTGTCGGGATCGAACCCGGTTTCCCCGGGTTCGCGACTAGACACTCAGTACGCGGCCACGGGCCCAAAAAAATGGCATTTAATGGTATTTTTGAAGAAAAACCATTATGAGCTTCAGGTAAAGTGCCATTTCCGGTTATCCCATTTACACCAAAATCTAATGGCTTCTTTTCATATTAGAATAAGGTATAAATACAAGGTTTCAGAATTTTCTGAATGATAGTATTTGAGTTAGAGCGAAGACAAAATCCCTACACGTACATACACACACACATACATACACACACATACACACATACAGACATCATTGTGAAAAAGTTAAATTTGGATTCTAGGGACCTTAAAAAGTGGTCATTTACTAAAATCTCGATAAGTGATTTTTAGCACGATCCCTATACCTCCCTTACCAAGGGTAGCGGGAGGTAAAAAAGTTTTGTGTTTTATATTTAAACAGTCTTCAAAAGCCGCATTCACAAATGATTATTTAAATTATGGTTTTATTACGTAATGACATCTGCAGACATATATAATATACAAATTTAGTAAATAGGTCACACAGTTTTCACTTAATTATAATTTAAATAATTCTTTAAATCAATTATTAAATATCGTAATGAAATGGCTAGTCTGAATTCTTCCCTTACTACAGGGCGTCTTTTAATATGTGGACGTGCACCTGAAGAAGATAACTGGATTACTTAATCTCGATAAAATTTTGAAGTGTGGATAGCTGTATAAGACAAAACATAAAACAGAAACATAAATTTGTGAACGATGCTTTATGTTACAAAGACCTCGATTTAATAAAACTTTTAGCAGTAAATTCAAAATTGCTCCCGATAAGTTCACTAGTTAAAATAATAAAATATTATCCTTCACTTACTAGTCCCGTTTGGTTCGAGTCTCCCAGAACTTATCCCAGAAGGACGACCTGTTCTTGATCCGGAGTGCACTGGTGGACAGTGTCCGTGGAAGCGTCGGTTGGCCACCTGGGTCCTGCGGCCGTGGTTCACTCATGAGTAGCGAGGGGCTGGAGCAGTTGCCAACGGCGGACCGCGAAAGGGAGCCGCGACGCACAGGGGACAGGGGAACGGGAGCAGGGGAACACGAGGGACGGGGAGGGCTGCCTGGATCCCACGCTTTGGCCAGCGCGACCACCAGGACCTGGTTACCACATGGAGGAGGGAATGGTTAACACGACAAATGAGGTGGATGTGGTTAGATGGTGCGAGAGGAAGTCATTTTTAAGTTTGTTTTCACAATGGTTTATACAATTCAGTCCTTTTGACGAGTCCAAAACAGAGGTATTTTATATTGCACAATAATAAACGTCATTAAATAATGGTCACTTCTGAATTAAGTCGCCCCACAATTGCCCGTCAAAGTAGTAATGCTGGTATAAAAAACAGAAATTTTAAATTTATTTGTTAAGGAATGCTAATTATTATAACTGTCAAAACAAATAACCGTTTTTGTCAAACAGTGGAATGAGTACATAAATATCTACAGAGAATTTATTTTAAAATGCAACATTAGGTGCGTTCGGTGGAGTATATCTAGGATACAAGGTACACTCCATTATTTGTGACTAACCGAACGAGTAGAGTTAAAATTTTGGTGCACGAATATAATAACCTCCTTTTTTTGACAATCTTATATACTGCACTGCTAAAAAAAATAAATAATGAACCATACAGAAGTTATTCAGTTTGGTATTATTCTTTAATGATTCTGAAGTATTTATTAGATATGGTACAGAATTCTTACCGTTCCGACATACTGTGCCTTGTTATATTACAAAACAATATTATAAATATAAAATAATTGTATATAATAAAATATTTCAACATAAAAATACAAAAAGATTTGACAGATGTCAAATAAAACAAAAAAACTCCATGTATGCTTGCATATCAAGGTTGGACCTATGGAGTTAACACTTTTCACTCCACTTGACTCCATTCTGCATTTGCCGAACGCTCCATTTTAAAAACGCTTCTCACTCCATGTAATTACCGAACGGTGCTAGGAGTGTACAGAGTGAAAAGAGTGAACAGAACTCATTTGCCGAGCGCACCTAATATAGTTCATCACTTCCATGGTTAGTCACTATTGTCAAAAAATGACAGCAATGTAATATTTGTCCATTTTAAAATGCAACCCTGAATGCAACATTATAAATAGTATTGCAGCACAGGAGATACCTCCAGAACACATCACAAATGGTGTCAATTCTTATTACTGCCGACTAGAATATTGCCTCAGTGTGATTGGGGGTATTTTTTTAACATTTATTACATGAAAGTTAAAAATTTTTGTAAGATAAAGTTTGTTAAGATGTACAGCATTCATGTTTTATTTTTTTGTTAATCGTATGTAGGCTAATTTATTGGAAATTAGTTTTGATAATACAAAACTACAAATTTTGTATGTTGCATTTTAAAATGGACAAATATTACATTGCTGTCATTTTTTGACAATAGTCAGTAACCATGGAAGTGATTCACCATATGTTGCATGTTAAAATAAATTCCCTGTATAAATTGTGTATTGCCCTACTTGAATATTATGAATTATTTCTGTTAATATAATATATTTCAAGAGGTTGTGATCAAAATTTTGAGGTAATCATGGAAAAAAACCAAGATTATTTTTTTTTTGACAAAATTTCCTCACAATTCTAGTAATATGTTCTATCAAATTATTTAGCAACCCTACTACCATGCCATACTGTACAGTTAAGAATGGACTTCGTGGCATTTCGGAGCCAGCGTTTATGAGTTAGTTTTATTTCGTCCAAGACATATCTGACATCTCGAAACGTCAAAATTTGATAATTTTTAATTCATCAAATAAACATTTACCTAAAGCAGTACAGTTTAGTACGTATATAATAATATAAAATCGCAGCTGCGACATCTGCACTGACTACAAGTATAGCTCTTATGACGTTCAACAGCTGACACGTTTTGAGATAAAAAAAAATTCGCTATTGTAAACTGGGTGCGCGTTTACACCAATCTAAAAGCTGAAATCGTAAGCCCTATCCTAATCCTAAGCCCATTCTTATCTGCAATAGAGTTTGGTTAATTTTTTAAAAACTAAAAAACAATATATTAACAGATTAGCAGTTTACCATGACATTTGTACCTTCTGTGAAGAAGTATTTTGACGTTTACCTGACGTATCATTTGTTTTACATTATTTCAAACTATTCCAACAGCCTAAGATCCTATAAAAAGTAAAAATAAATTAAATTTTTCTATAAATGTCAAAAAAAAAACATGACATTTATACATCGTTATGGATAAGTGAAGTTTGTGTTTTCTTTTAAGGCTCATTCACAGCTACGAAAATAAGAAATATAAATAAAATTATAAAGAAGACTTTATCGTTGGTGTTCACAGCTTCGAAAATAAAACGTAAATTAACATAAACTGTCATTTAATACATTCATGATTAACAAGCAATAATAACAGCTTCATACCTTCTAAAGCACTGCTCGCAATCATATATGCGAACCTTTGTCTTAAGACAGCTAAAATTATATTTAAATTGAAATCCTTTTGCCAGAACGTACATTGACAGCTCAAATGACAGTTGTTATGTATATGCTTATTTTTGTGTAAAATATTTAACATTTGCAAATCCTTGTGTTTATGTCATGTTTAATTTTATTTTCGAGAGCTGTGAACACTTTCATAAGAATCTATTGTTTATATCGTTAATTTTATTTTTATGTATAATATTATTTTTATTTTCGGAGCTGTGAATGCGGCTTAACATGTGAAAAAATATATAAGTATTCTCATATTGACCTCTCGATTTGACTTTCAATAAGATCGAAATAGCAGCATTTATAGTTTCGTTTACCTCAGGAGGAATAGCGCTATCACTGATCTCGTCACAATCCATCGTTTTAAAGCAAAAATTGATAATATTGATAGATCGAAAATACAAATTCGTTGACACTTTATTTATTCAAATTTGCATGTTTCCTTGGTTACAACACACCAAACGACTTCATATTGATAGCAAATTAATATTATTTTGAATATTTTCCTATAATTTACTTAAATAAATCTAAAATTATTGAATTTCTTTTTTTGGCTTTTTTGGTTTTTATTTCGTGGGCAAAATTTGTGTTTTTTGGCGCGTTGGAGTGACTTTTTTGCCTCAACCTAACGATCTCGGCTAAAAGTAACATCCTCACGCGCAACAAAAATTTCGCGTATTTAATACAAAAATAACTATTATATATTTTTTCCGTAACTCTTTCTTGGTTCAAAATAATTAAAAACAAATGATCGGATAAACGGTAAAATAATTCATCAAAGAAGTTACAAATGCCATATGGTAAACTAATACGTTAAAGTTTCAACATTTTGAGAAATTACTAAACTGTTTAATTTTTTATGAAAATGTAACTATTTGGTAAAGCTAAATTAAATTCTTTTCAGAATATATAAAATTATTTATTTCGTTAAATTTGTAGTTACTGGGTGTGGTTCCTAAACCGACACGCGCTGTCTATTAAGTATTCAATGCTCCGAAAGGAGGGTATACTTGAATGTAAACTAGCAATAAGACAGGTGAAAAATTCATTCACTTCAGGGGGATTTCGTAGCTCATTTAAGAAAGCATCGTACCGGCAATACAAAGGCCCTGGGTTCAAATCCCAGTGAAGTCCACGAATTTTTCATAAAATGTACTAAATTTTAATAATAAATTGTTATAAATAATAAATGTTGGTAGAAATAAGAAAATATTTAATCATCAAGATTTCAATTTCCTACCACAGTTTTCAAAAGAGTACAAATTAGAAAGTAAATCATAAGCATTTGATTCTTCGCAACATGCTAGTATTAAAATATTCATGAACTTTTTCATTCATTTTTGTAAAATAGTATATTATGTAGCAAGTGTGTGAAGTTCATATTTTTACATGAGGGTGGAGATTGCGACACGAGCCGAAGGCGAGTGATGCAAACCACCCGAATGTAAAATAGGCTTCACACACGTGTTACATACTATACTTTTTCTACGACCTTGCAATAAATATATATATTTTTTTTCACATTGTCATTCTTTTAACGTAAAGCCACTGTATTATAGACTTGTGTAACCATGGTTACCAACGTTACGGGTGTTTAACAGTTTTGTTTTATTAAAATACAATTCAGTTTGTAGTATGTAAAATACTGAACGGTGCGTGAAATGTTACTTCACGCACTGTGTGCAAAAAATCAAACTTCACAAATAAAAATTGATACGTGAAGTACTCACTTCACGCATGGGAGTAGAAAAAAATATTTATTTCATAAATATTGTATTTTATTACAATTATTTCATTTACGCTTTACTAAAAAAATACCTTTCAAATTAGAAATATTAATTTATTTTTAAAATAATTATAATGACATTTCTTTCCAAAACGTCAAATTTAACTCACTGCTCACTAAATTCTTTTACCCACATGCAAGTAAATTAGAAAAGGATATACTCGTACCTATACCCAAATGTATGAAATAAAAAGAGACGTAAGAAACGACTATCGTTTTCACATGTTTTGATAGTGTCGACTAGAATTCACATTTTTTTTCGGTCTAAAACGATATCGTTTTCGGTTTTCATTATTTACGTGATCACATTTTCACTTGTCGACAGTCGCAATATCGTTTTCACAGTTATATGATTCCACTACAGAATTGGCGTATAAATATTGAAATGTGTTTCATAACGTCTCAGAATTAGTATGGTTTAGAACAACTAATAAAGTGCCATCTATTTCATACTTGATTAAGTAGAAACATGATCAATTATGCAAAGAGCAACTGTATGTCACGTGTACTGAAGTATAAGCTATCAAACAACAAATTGTAATTTTGATCACTTTTGCTCTACTGAACCATAATTTACACAACTATTAATTAAGTTAACTGAGCATTGATACGAATACTAATTATACATATGTAAAGTACAAACACTATCTCTAGATCAACGATGAAAACTAGCCTACGGATATTTTACATTTTAACTACGGGTCCAGAGACAAAGCAGTTCTTACCCCTTAAATAAACATACAAAAAAAAATTAGAGTGGACATTTTAACTTTTGGAAGGACAGGATAAAAATCTTTCAATCTATTTCGCCTTCCTAAAGAAACAGTTCTGTACACAATAGAACGTAAATAGATTACTTTACAAAACAAAAAGAAAAAGATCTTTTATTAATATACAGTAAAGTAACTTTGAAAATTTACAAAAACTTGAAAAGAGCGATTCAACCAAGAGATTAAAATGTTGCCGACCATAAGATTTTATGCAAGTGAACAATTGGAGACATTTCAGTTTCTTTACATATCTTTTTGTTAGACGTTCGTTTTATTGCTCGTACTTTACTTATTATTTATATAATTTGTGTATTTTATAATCAATGTTTATAAACAGAGGTAGAGCAGTTAACATGTTTTGACGCTCTGACAAGTTAATATTAGCCTTTATCTTTTTCTATTAACACATATGAAGTTGGTTGTAAATTAACTCCTAGTTTGTAGTACGAAGATAACAAGAGATGACAATACGGGAATAGTTATTTATTTCATCCTGTGTCAAATTCCAATACTTTACGTCAACAGTTTCAGTCCGGGAAAACGCGAAAAACGGCCTTGTCCGGTAAAGTGTTGCTATTGGAAACATATAATTAAATTAATAATATAATTAATTGTTTTTGATACCTTTCACCAGACTTGCTAGGTATTAATTTAGCACACGCTTCTTCAGATTTTCTTACAATTTCCGGAGGATTTGCATTAGAGTTCATTTTGACACACCAAATTATTTCAGCGAAATCTACAAATTAAACAATTGTCAAACAGCCGTTGCTAATCATGTTCCGACAATGTAACTAGATTTGGAGCATTTGTTAAATTATTTTGAAATTAATTTCACTCTTTTCGAGTTTCAAGACTCGGCTCCTTCGTCGCCTCGTCTTTAAACATCTCACTCGCACTATAAAATATGAGTTCCCGGACTTATAACGTTAATTACTATAACGTCATTAGGCCGATATGAGGCAAATAACGGACGCGACGTTTATAATCAGTCGTATTTGTTATTTGCATATCGGCGGTGTAATGTTCAAGATTTTTCGTAATAACGTAAAATTTAAACATTTAGGAATAATAAAATTCTTCTATATCTGTCATACTGAGCAACTTTTTTGGTTAATTTATAAATTCTCCTAGACAACAGACCATCAATATACTGTTATTTTTCTAGGAACACCTGATCCTTATGCTGGATTTATACAGCGTAACCCGTAACGTAACGTACAGTGCTTTGGCATATTGTAACGTATCGTAACGTGTGATTTTTTTAAGCTATTTTATACAGACCTTTTACGATGATTTGTCGTAAAAAGTATGCTCATGCTCAGTCGATATAATTGTACGACAAATTTGTATTTAATAGGTTAGTTTATTGGTAATGCACTATATTTCGTATATATTTCCATTTAAAATATTAATATAAACTTTGACACATGTCACACATGTCAGTCATTGTCGACAAAAAAAGTCTATTACTAATGCAGTATTTTTTATATTTCTTTCCATTTAATGTATTAAGGTAAATTTTAATATATATTAGCCACATAAACACAAACTGTAGCACTGGGAAGTAATAATTTTCGTAATAACACAACGTATCGTAACGTGCCGTACCGTAGAAAGATAAAAGTTGGCGATCTTTGGGATTTTAATACGTTAGAGCACGATACGTCACGTTACGGGTTACGGCTGTATAAATTATCACATTTGTTTGCATTGTTTTATTTTTTACGTTACGTTAGAGTACGGTACGTTACGTTACGGCTTACGCTGTATAAATCCAGCATTATTTGTAGGCGACTGTTATAAAAAATAACGGCCTACGGGCCTATTCTGTAAAAAAGTGGTTAATTATTCGCAACTGGTTAAAAGTTTTGTCCAATATATACTGATTTGACAATTAAAAATCCAATTTTTTGTTATATATCAAAATACTTGATTGGTTAATTTTTTTAACCAGTTGTTAAAAATTAACCCCTGAGTTATAGAATAGGCCTGCTAGGTCGTTATTTCTATCATTTAATTTTTGTTTTTAGTCCTGTTATGTCGTAATAACGGTGTGGTATTTCGAAAAATAATTTTGCTGTTTACTATTTGTAGTTAAAAATAACTGCCAATTGTTAACTACTAATTTTACAAAAGATAAAAATAACGAGCCTAAATAAATAATATTTGCAGATATAATTTTAAAAATATATTTCAGAAGACGCTCGAATTTCAATGACAAGGGTTTCCTATTCGTAGAAGCTTTTCAACGACAAATATCTCTTTTCCTTAAGCTTTTTCCAAATATGCGAATGACATTACAGGGATAAGACAGATTATTCTGTCTGGTTATACGAACAAATATATCACTTATTTGAAATCTCTTTTATTATCTGAAGATGTTCTTCAATTTATTATACTGGAATTGAATGCTCGACTCCATAATCAATTACCCAGAACAAATTGGGTTCTCTCTTAGTTATAAAAGATATTAAGAAATATCAATGAAGGCAGTCTCTGGTTACTATTCTAATATAACCATTTCTGCTGTATATTAAGTATATAAATAGTTTTATAAGAGGACATAATTTTACGACCAGTAAGGATTATAAAATTATGTCATTGACGAGATCATTGAGCATTATCCTTTTAAACGTAAAGAACAAAATCATTAATGTATCAACGCTGTGTTAGAGTTGATTACGATAAAAAATGTTTCAATACAGAGTTTTCACATAACGTTATAATAAATAGCGTGAACGATAAAGCTTCCTTTGGCTTCAATGCGCATGCATACATAAATTCTTCAACCTTATTTGCTCAGAAATATCATTGAGAACCACTTTATATTTGACTAAAACAGACATAACCTTACTTTTAAAGAAAGATAGCTGCAATATTGTAGATACGCAGATACACTAATTTTAACGTTCAACGCTATACAGGGTGTAAATTTTAAAACGGGTCATAGGGCTATAACATAGAAAAACAGTTTTTTAGTCGCCAAAAGTTTCTATATTAATTTATTGAAAAAATAATTGGTGCCTATTATAAAGAAAAAAATTACGAATTTTTTAATACTAAACACATTCCATTTCTGTTTCATATAAAGCCAGAAAATAAATTTAAAAATTTGTACAATTAAGAAAAAATATTATTAGCCATGAAACTAACAGTAAAAAAACATAGTCAATTTTCACTAACATGACAGGGGTCAATTAAAGATTAAAGTTATTAATTTATGAATTAATACAAAATAACACAAAATAAAGAAAACGCTAGTATATTTATTTAAGAAACAATTATTATTTATTGTAATAGATATTAACACATATTATAGGTGATCTACATGCAACAATTAAAATTAATAATTAGTAATTTTTCTTCATGAGACAAATTATCCATGATTTCTTCTTAATAAAACGAAAATAATAATAATTTGCAAAAAAACGTTTATTAATGAGCGTCTTAAGTCAACAATTGTTTTGTTTTGTTTCTGTCAGTTTCACGGCTAATGATATTTTTTCTTAATTTTGCAAATTTTTAAATTTATTTTCTGGCTTTATATGAAATAGAAATGTAATGTGTTTGGTACCAAAAAATTCGTAATTTTTTTCATTGTAATATGCACCAATTATTTTTTCAATAAATTAATATAGAAACTTTTGGCGTCTAAAAAACTGTTTTTCTACGTTATAGCCCTATGACCCGTTTTAAAATTTACCCTGTATATTTTGACGTTATGTGAAAAAAAAAATTAATAGATTATTTTATTTATAAAGGTCAATTACATGCGATAGTAATATTCGACAAGACCGTTATAGTTATGATTTATAAAATCCGTAGATTGTTCAAAAATTTATTGGTTTCAGAAAATGAATATGTTATTAATAAATATTTTTTTAATCATAACAGAATATTGCTTTTATGGTAACCAAGACAGCAACAGAAAATTTATCTTTTTAGTACTAGTACTAAAAATTCAACTCAATAAAAATCACAAATTTAAACTTTAAATTTATTTGCTTAAATTAATTTGAAAATGAAAATTACAATTTGTACAATTATTATTAAATCCTGACAGTACAGAAATGCCAGCACCAGTATTATCGCCGATACATTTTTTCGAGTCTAATGTAGTGGTGAAAACTATTTTGGCATATACTTCCGAGTTTTCACGAGAAAAAAATTATTTGCGATTTTTTTTATTTACTTTCCAAAGAGTCTTCTAAGTAATCTCCCGCAACTGGTGAAGTTCTTATATGATTGCAACTCTCGGCTTCGCCTCGTACTGCAATATTCATATTGAAAACATGCACTTTCAGTACTTGATACATAAATAACAAATTGTGTAATTCTTTTATTAATGCTATTTATTAAGTAAACCGTTTTAAGAACGATAAATTATCGTTACCTGTATGCATTAATAAAGAGCATTATACTTTCATTTTATTTTATTCTTATTTTGTACACTGTTGTTGACATGTCAGTATGGTAGTAATAGTATCGAACAGACATAATTATTACCAGCCTACTTTTGTAAGTAAACAAAAGCTTAATATCCTGAAACCAGTAAAATAAATATTATCATAAATAGTTACATAAAGAGAATAAAACGCTGGACAAGAACTGAAAATAATGGGTAATAGTTAACTGAAATCAAGAACATATTTTTCAAAACTTTTTTTTCAAAAACTTGTTTTTAATATGGTTACAAACTCCTATTTAATTCTTCTAAGCCCGTTAACAGTATATTACATCCGAGATGGGATGTTTCATTACAGCCGAGGGCTTATGTATTTTACCGAGAGATACAGCGCGAGGCGGTGATGAAATTCCCACCGAGGTATGTATACTATTTTATTTACCATCACTATCTTTTTAAATCAATAATTATCAAAGTAAATCATTGAGTTATAACCTTTAATTTTATTAATAATTTTTGACAGCTCTATTAAGCAACAAAATTAGAAAAGTGACGTTTTAATGAACGAGTATGGTTGTTGAAGCACGAGCTCTATTTTTGCATTAAACATATTATTAATAACGCGTATCATGACAACGTGAAACATAATAAAGTTAAGTAAATAAACATACAAAAACGTCAAAGATAGAATTTTCCAATTTGGAGAAGATGAACTTATAGAAAGAGCCCCTTTCTACAGCAGACGAGATTTTGAAACAGTTATGAAAACTACGAGCAGTTTGCTTCCAACGAAATCCAAAGATAAATGTTATACTTTGTTCTGTGAATGAAGGCCAATGAAAATGGTGAATGATGTTGGCTTGTGTGTTTTTTTTTTTTATTTATTTTTTGCGAGTGTGTAATTCATTCGCACTTAATTGCTTTTTCGTAATACCATACTGTTATTATGACATAACAGGACTAAAAACAAAAATAAAAAGAGAAATAACGGCCTAGGCCGTTATTTTTACCTCCCGCTACCCTTGGTAAGGGAGGTATAGGGATCGTGTAAAAATCACATATCGAGATTTAATAAATGACCACGTTTTAAGGTCCCTAGAATCCAATTTTAACATTTTCACGATGATGTCTGTATGTGTGTATGTGTGTGTGTGTGTGTGTGTGTGTGTGTGTGTGCGTGTGTGTGTATGTATGTGTACAAATTTTGTTTGCACTCTAACTCAAATACTATCATTCAAAAAATGCTGAAACCTTGTATTTCTACCCTATTCTAATAGGAATGGAAGCCATTAGATTTTGGTGTAAATCGGATAAACGGAAATGGTACTTTACTTGAAGCTCATAATGGGTTTTCTTCAAAAAATACCGTTAAATGGCATTTTTTCGCATTTAATGTCATTAAAAAAATTATAGATTATTGAATTTTGTACAGGTATACATTAATACTTTTTCTATATATTTTACAGATTAATTTAAAAATCATTTCTCTTTTTTTAATCCCGAAGCCTAAGATAAACACAATTCCTTTGTTACACAGTTTATTTTTCAAATGAATGTAACTGACAGGTAAACGTCATTGTCAAAAAACTAATCACTTCAAATTAATAATAGTGACATATTAAATAATAAAGAAAATCGCAAATAAAGCAATAGTTATATGCAATGGAACATAACATAGTTTGAAGCATTACTAAATACGTAAGTATGTATTTAAATTAATAAAAATTAAATAGCGGGAGGTTTTGTGTTAGCCACATCAGATTTTTTATAACAGTCGCCTACATTTAAGAATCAGGTGTTCCTAGAAAGAATCAGGTGTTCCTAGAAAAATAATAGCATATTGATGGACTGTTGTCTACGAGAATTTATAAATTAACCAAAAAAGTTGTTCAGTATGATAAGAAGAATTTTATTATTCCTAAATGTTTAAATTTCATGTTATTACGAAAAATATTGAACGCCACATGGCCGATATGCAATAAACGAACTAGACTGATTATACAAACCTCAGTCGCGTCCGTTATTTGCCTCATATCAGCCTAATGACGTTAATAACTATATAACTCCAGCGGTGTACAGCACTTTTCTTCGAGCACAATTTCACTGAAATTTATGAATTTGCATTTGATTTTATTTTTGCAAAAAGAGGTTATGTCCACGTTATGACAGTTAATGTCCGTTATACGTCAAATTTTGCAGGTAATGTTGCCAACATGATTCTAGGGATAACCGGAAATTCCCCAACACTGTTACGTAATATATGTATATGTATTACGTAATACTGGTGAATTTCATTACGTAACTCTCTGTGTAAGAAGGCATTTACTTATTTGACAGACAGTGTGTAAAAGGTAATTTACTGATATGGGAGTAAAAAAAAAATTCTTCTTTCATTTTAGTGTGAAGTAGTTTACCCACTTTTATAATAATGTGTAAAACAAGTTGCAACAAATGGAAAAATACGCTCCTTTTCCTTCTATTTGTAAAAGTTTAAAAAACCGGTTATATTAATTTTGATTATAAGTAACGGTGAGGTAATGAGAAAAATGCTATTAGCAGTTTTTTTTTTTAATTTTTAAAGGTAATGGGGGATTCCAGCTCAATCGAATTAAAGGAAAATAGTAAAAAAATACGAATGTATATGCTGAATAACGAATATTAATAAAAAAAAATGAAATGGTATAATTGAGATATTTCGGAAATAAAAATCTATATATAATATTTTAATTGGCGACCGAAAGACCGCATATACATGCATTACAAATAGCGTGTTGGGAGGTGGGGATTACTACTAATGTAAGTTAAGAAATTCAAATTCGAAAGGAGGGGCTAACATTCCTGTACTGCAGTTTTCAAACAGTTTTTATTTTAATATAAATTTCTTGCATTAAACTTAATAATTTAAATACACCTGTAATTATAGTAATGTAGACTTATACAGTGTTATAATATTCATTTATTTTTATCTAAATATAACTTAAAATAGCATATATTTCAAGAACATTTAGGTCCATGATGAAAACAGTTTGATATAAAAACACATAAATATGACGTCACGTCAATCTTTTCAAAATTCGGGAGACCATAACTCGCTTATTAATAGGAATTTTTTCAGCAGATTTTCATCAAAATTCTTAGTTTTCCTAATATTTTCAGATGAAATTATATAAAAAAATGGTGGAATCCCCCATGAACATCAAACAACAATTTCTTCTCGAATCTCTTATATTTGAACTAAAATATTTCTTAGAATTACTGGTAGGTGAAACGTTGTGTGTAACAAAACGACCAAAATTCGTTTTTATTATTTCTATGAGATATATGAGATTCTAAGAGAAAGGAAAGCATTTCAAACATAGCCTCCCAAGGGCGCACTAAATGTCTCATATAGCTGAAGATATCTTTTATATTTCTCCAGAACAAATGGCGATCGTCGAACAAAATATCCCCTACATAAAATACCATTTATCTCTAACTAAAACTAAAACAAACGAAAATGAGACGCACTTATTTTTAGTTGTTCTACTGACCTATAAATTGTGTTACCCTTATTTTTAATAACGTGCAATTATAACGGATTACGCAGTCCACACAGATTTTTATAATTAATGATGTCGGAGTGTATTGTAATGGGATTTACTGTAATTATGAACAAATTAAAACGACATTTAATTTAATTTTAGATTCAGATGTCTGTTTATAACAGGAACGAATTATTCCTACATATGTTAACAAGAATACAATTACAAGTAAGAGTAGATCATGAAGATTATTAATTATTAAGAATAAGATTGAAAAAGGTTATTTTGATGCGTAAATTTAAGTACAAAAGTTTCAAAATAGTATACGAAACACTTCTAATTAAAAATAGTAATTAATTATACCGGATGTCTATTTGTAATCCGTTAGAGGGACAATGTTAATTTTTTTATTTTGCTGTAGTTACCTATTAATTTTAGACAAAAATGTTTCAATTAAAGGTTATAGATAATAAAATTCTACATCTCTACCACTAATCAGATTTTATTTTGCATTTGTCATTTCTAGTGACACAAAATCATAAAATGATCTCGACAAATCGGATGACGAAGAACTATTTTTTAATTTTATTTCAGTATTGTTATTCTCATAGGAACCAAAATCTTTTTTATTATTTTACATTGTTTTATTATTATTTATTTAGCAAAAATAAGTAGTGTTAATTAATGTTGTCATTTTAATTGAACTCGTCACAGTTCGAAAAAAAAGAGTAAAAGTAAAATATTTTGTTGGAGTAACTACATTTTTATTCTTTTAAGTATAAAATTTTATTATTTCGTTTTGCATTTAGTACTTTCATTATATGAGTAAAAATTTAGTAAGAGTAATAAGTACCGCTTTTATAGTAAATCAGAATAATACTCTTTATATTATTTCTTTTTAATCATTTATTTTTTAAAATCTGCTCCCAAAAAGTGTAAAGTGATTCAAATTGCACTAATTTGAATAATTTTTATACTTTTCTTAGTAATATACTTTTTTAAAATAAAATATTTAGTGAAATATAAATTTCATAAGGGTAAAATATACTATTTTCAATGTAGAATCTATTACGAAAAGAGTACTTTTATTATTTTTTACTCACCACAAGTATAAACATATTTTATAAATTTGTACATCAGAGAATGCCATACATGTATACTGTTTAGTTTGCATTTACTTTAACAAGAAACATTATAAGTACGCCGTTGATGAGATTTATATACCTACAGAAAGAAAGAATTAAAATATTATTCTGAAGTACTACTGCCTATAAAGTTACAGATATATAAATACCGAAGGAGTTTATGTATAAATAGTACCTACTGTAGATTATAACAGGTAAAATTAATTTTAAAGCAAATATATATTATGTATGTAAGTACGTATAATATATTTTTTTATAGGTTGGGATGATGAAACAAAAGAATGTTATAGGATATTTTCCTTCTGTTTCTACCATCACATCTTAATTGTATATTAGTTATTATATTTAATATGTACCTACTTATAAGTATATGTGTTTCTCAATATGTATTTTTTTAGATTAAGTTATTATATTTTATATTTAAATTTTTATAATATTTATTCCATTAAACAAAAATTTATTTAATAAGAAAAAAGAATTAATCCGATCCAGAATTACCCTTTTATGCAGCAAATTTGAATACAGTTATTAGTAGTGAATTTTACGCTTTTATTAGTAAATAATATTACTAATTAAAGAATTAATAGATATTTACACACCAAGTGAGCTAAGGTAATGTTTACTCATGAGAAGAAAGTTTAGCTCACGAGCCCATAAGGGCGAGTGAGTTAAATTCTTCGAGTGAATAAACATTCTTAGCTCACGTGGTTTGTACAATATTTTATTCAATTTTCACGAAATACTAATAAAAACCATTATAATATTTAATTTTGACAAAATAAAAAACTGATCAGTTAGTAGGCTGAGCATATGACAATCGTCGCTGATAGACGTCAAGTCATGTATTTAAAATGCTTTATTGCATGTCCTTTGTGCCGTGAAAAATAATGAAAATGGCTGATAATGTCTGCTAAATATTATGGTGAGTGTTATTTTCGTACCTGATGTTATTTTAAATGCATTATTTGTTGCAGAGTAAGTTAAAATTTTGTGAGTGATTTAAATTTTTTTTTAATTCACATGTGAAAACAGTGTTACTTATAGTTGTTGCTATGGAGTTAATAATGACAGTTTAAAACGTCAAAATTGAATAAAAACTATTATTTTCATTTAGCATATTTTTACTATTAATAAGGGTATTACATTTTACTTATATTAAGGAGAACAAATCACTTATTTGTAGAATAAAAATAAAGTACTCTTTTTGATTTACTATTTTATTATGAGTAGAACAATCTTCGGACTTATATAGAGTCTTTTAAAGAGTAAAATTTTTGAACTGTGAGAAAGTAAAGTATATAGTAATTCTGTCTTCTAAGATACAATAACACAAGGAGACAATGACTGTTGGCAGCAATACACATATTGACATATTTCTACCATCAAGGTCAAAAACATGCTAATTTAAAAAGCAACGGCACCGTAAATGCCGGTGTGTGTGAAAACACATACACCGGCAAACCCGGAACCGGTGCCGGTGTCGTCCTATGGCGCTTTTCACACGCACCGACATTTACGGTGCCGTTGCGTTTTAAACTAGCATATTTTTGGCCCTGTTGGAAAAAATATGAGTACTGCTCTTAACAGACATTGTCTCCTTGTGCTATTGTAACTAAAGAGTCACTAAATTATTTACTACGATTTCAAATAAAATAATAACGTTGATTAACACTTAAAACACTCATTTTCGATAAATAAATACAAAGAAATAAAACAATAGTAAAACAAAAATAGACATCCAGAGCCCTGTACGAATAACGATAATACTGAAGTAAAATTATTAAAATAGTTCCGGCATACGATTTGTCGAGCTGCATTTCCCTGACTCTCGTCTGCTGGACCAGTAAGTATGCCGAATCGGGTTATATGTGAAAATGCTCATTTGAATACTTTGCATTCGGTGACGGTGTACGTGAAAATGGCCTAGAGCCATTGAGCAGCACTAAAAACGGCACCGGCACCGACTCCGTTTTTGCTAGTGTGCGTGACAACGGCCTTTACGCATTTCTTATGGAATTTATTTATTTTGCAACACATACGGTAAAAGTGATTCTGAAACTCCACGCAAATTCCAAAATTTATTTAATTCGTTTTAGAATCACTAATTTCCCGAACGTTACAAAAATAACAGTTCTTATACTTTTTGCCACGGATTTTTTTATTAGATTTCTACGATTGTTTTCTGACATTTGACTTTGACAGTTGTTTGGGTGCACAGGTAAAATATTTTAAAATTTTGAATTAGTAAATTAGAAAAAAGTGTAGTGTGAGTGTGCAATACATGCGTGAACAGATTCACGCATTTGGCACAAAATATACTATTGTTAATAGTGAAATATGTTAAAAGTAATCTGCTAGAGTCATCAAATGGTAAAAGGCGTAAAAAATGCAGATAAATTCATTCATCATTCTTTCATAAGAAATTTATGATAAACCATGAATAATTATCTCCGCAAATTAGAGCGCTCCTCTATATCAATTTGTACCATAAAACAATTCTCACAAACTAAAAAACTTTTATCCACTAACCGAACAATCACACCCACTAATTTGTGTACACTTTTCCACTCGAATACCCGTATTTTAATCACTGTTCTGGTTGGTTGTCTCTGCACGACTACCGTGCGTCGCAGTGCACTCGATACAGGCACAGGCTTGGTTTGGCGCCATGCGGGGATGTCAAGTGGAGCCTGCGCCGTCGTGGTGCCCCCTGCCGCCGAACTTACAACACAGGACGATGGCAATGGCATGGGCAACACCATTCATCCAGCCTCTCATGCTCTCGACCAGGCTTTGTTAGGTATTACCACGACACTTCCATAGAATTCCTGCTATACTACTATGAATGTGGAGTGGGTAGAGGAGCTAAGAAGGGTTTGTTACTAAAGGGTGCTTGTAAATTGTTTATATATGGATTACCAGAACAGAGATTATGGAAATAAATTAAATTCGATTTTGATTAAGTAACAAACTACTCGATGAAATGTACACAAATTGGAAAAGGGTTTCAGGAGGATTCGATTTTCGGTCTTCACTTTTGCTTTAAATATGTTTTACATTAGAGGGTGTTCAACTCCAGACCCACAAAGCTAATATTTGCGGTTCGTGTCGTGTACATGTTTCCATAATTTGAAAAATGAAATAAAGTGCTATATAAGTACAAAAAAACTGTACCTGGGTTAAAAAACTGGTTAACTGATTTATGTCCGGTTGCAGAAACGTTCATTAATTCCTTGATCAATCAACGGTTCTTCAAAAAGAACAAATTCATCGCGATTTTTTGATAGCAATGATTTAAATGTCATAAGATGAAGAGAACTGATTCGAATTTATTCATTTTGATGATCTTCTAACTGAAGAAAGAATTGATGGACGTTTCTGCAACCGGGCATTAGCTTTTATGTTGGACATCATAAGTTTCTAAGGTTAAAATTAAGTAAGAAATGATATGTTTCAAAAATGACAGTGGTTGAAATTAAACTGAAATTGTGACAATTCGCCCCAATTCTGTAAGAAAGTTGTTAAGTCTTAGCAACGTTGCTAAAAATTGTAACCAATAGAAACAAATGTAAAGCATGTCATTTTCATGTTTTATTCAGTGCTCGCAATTATTATTGGTTATTTGCTATAGCAATGTTGCTAAGACAACAACTTTCTTACAGAATTGGGGCGAATTAACCTTCGGATGACTAAGCGGGGTAAATTTTGACCCCAGTGTTTGTTTTTGTTTAATAAATCTGGAAATATAATACATTTCTACCTGGATATTATTAGCTGAATATTTTTAAGTGTACTGTCATATTACTTTATTAAATTAATTTTTTTTCTCGTACAACATGACTAAAAAAAAAAAAATGTTTCGTTTGAGTCAGAATTGACTTCACTTGGTCATTCAAGTTTCATTTCTTAGTTTAACTTTTCATAGCGATTTTTATATGCTGAAGCACGCAGACTTATTCTAGGACATGCTAACCTGCAGCAGCTTCATGTAGCCGTAATAAGCGCGTTTACTTTGTACGTAGATATATACAATGATTATGAAAAAGGAAAGTACTTCCGCAGGAGACTCTTTGTTCAAAATTGGGACTTCAACTTGTTACCTCTCTAATAAAATACCGGCCGCGTCAAGGATAACGTTGATATGTTCAAAAAGCAATAGATACATACCATACTTGAAGTTGAAAATCAAGAAGGCAGTGAGACAGGCTCAAGAAGATCTACGAATACGTGCGGCGGTTGCAAAATTTGTCCCCGTGCTTCAGCGACAACAAATATTTCACGAAGTGCAAGAAATGTTTTTTGTCTGCAAATAACATTCTTATATCGAAAAATATATAATATGCAACACGTGCCGCATTAATTGTAGCTTATGTGAAGAAAAAATGTGTATTTATAATTTGATTTTGTATTCTTAATATTTATATTATATTTGATAGCCATTAAATAAAATGTTAATTTTTCTCATCTGAATAGTGTATTTTACGTTCTAGTTTAACAATAATTTTTTTTTTAAAATCCACAGATCTTTTATTACCTAAAATAGATGGGGTCAGATTTTACCCCACTTAGTCTTCCATGTACTAAAAAACCACTGAACTCAATTACTAGAATGCGCCCTCAGATTTATATTATGAGAAAGAATGTTAGTAGATTTTTCAGTTTGTTTTACACATTCTGAGTTTTATTTTCATTGACAAATATCAAATAGCTAGGTTCCTTATGCCTAGTTGCACCAACAAGGCTTAAATTTAAACTATACTATCTTCTATCTTACCAATTTAGTATTTTGGAGAATAGGGCATAGTTTTGAATTCTCTGATTGGCTGACATTTGAGCCAGTTTTACACACTGTAATGTCAGTCTAGTTTCGGTGTATATGACATGTTAAATCTCGTGTCATTTTATTTGTGCATTGTCAAGTATCTTTATCCTATTTGGAAAGCAGGTGTAGGTGTCCTTTATATTTCATACATCCTGACTAGGACTAAAATATACGAAGTTTCGATGGCATTATTTTTTTCGTCTACAATTTTATACAGTTTGAGAGTTAAAAAATTATTTCCATTTACAAATGTCAAATAGCTATGGAGTCCCGTGGCCGCGTGCCTGAGGGTCTGGTCGCGAACCTGGGGGAACCGGGGTCGATCACGACCGGCGCCAAATATTTAGAATTTTATATGGCACAAAAGTGACCCCTGTGGTACACTCTCCACGACAGCAATGAGTGCCCGTGAGGTGACTAGAGATGCATTCGGGCCGGGTCGGGCGAGCTTTAATGTTGGATCGACTCGGCCCGAAAATAAAAAATGCCGGCCCGATTCGAAGATCGACTCGATAAAAAATTAGCTGTCCCGGCTCGTAAATTGACCCGAAATCGGGCCGGACTTCGGGCCGAGCCGGGCCTAGGCTCGAAATTGAGTGCATCCGGCATTCCTAATTTTGATTTTTATGTGAGGCGAAATATTTAACTTTTTTCGTGTCAAACTTAAAAAAAAAACTCTACATCCTTATAACGTTTCACATTAGTTAACAGAAGTAATAAAAAAAAGACACTTCTAGTGTAAGTTTGTTATAAAAATTACAGACCTATCTGTATTTGACACTTTGTTTACCAAAGGCGTTCGAAAATTGAAACAACTTTTTCACAAATCTTTTACAAAAAATATCATTTACATAATGATTTTTTATCTAACTTTGCTTGTGCTGAAAAATAAGACAAGAAATCATTATGATAGAAACAAAAATCACTTTTATTTAAGTTTACGAGTAGTAACAATAGTAATAATAACAACATCACAATAGCATTATTATGCTTTAGTGAATAACCTTGAATTCTTGAAGTAAAATAACATTTTTATTTGTTAAGATGTGAAGTATGATGTTATTAAATCATTTTGATCCCTTTTAACTTCAGACATTTTCATTAAAATGTTAAGGAAACTGTGCATTTGATTGAATAATAGGATTTTTCGTGCCGGCCCGAAACGCTCAAATTTTCGGGCCGGGCCAAAATCAAAAGTCCGACTCGCCTCAACTTTTGCAAATGATTAGCCCGATTCGGCCCGATAAAAAATCTTCGGCCCGGCTCGATGATCGACTCGAAATCGAGGCGGGCTTCGGGCCGGGCCGGGCCAAAGCTCGAAATCGAGTGCATCACTAGAGGTGACGCCTGGTAAACACCTGCACGGTACCAATATGTCATCATCATTACCGAAACCGAAATGAAACATGTTAGCTGTTAACTAATTAATTAATTATTATTATTAGAGTTTTAAAAAAAACTACTTTCACTAAAACTATAACCTTTTCAACTTCAATTTCAAAGAAAAAGTAACTTCAATTTCCGAAAAAGCAAATTCCATTTTCGAAAAAGGAAGTTCAATTTCAGAAAAAGAAGCTTCAATTCGTTACAGAAAATATCAATTTAACTTTTCCGAAATTGAATTTACTTTTTCTGAAATTGAATTTACTTTTTCCGAAAATGTATTTACTTTTTTTCTGAAATTGAAGTTAATTTCTCTGAAATTCAATATCCTTTTTCGGAAATTAAATTTACTTTTCCTGAAATTCTTCTGAGGTTGCAAAGGAATAGTGGAATTCATATCTCATATTTTGTTCAGTAGAAGTAAAATATTGCAGGATTAAAAAAAAATCATGGTAAAATAACCTGAATACATTAAAATCTATTTTTATGGACCAAACTCGTATTTATTCGTAAGTTTCAATGCCGGTTGGCATGGTAGGTAAAAATAATCTGATGTGAAAAACAATTTTCTACGGTTTTATTTGCTATGAATGACGTGCGATCAAAACTGATTACGGCTTCAGTGAAAAAGATGTCATTCAGTGGGTCTGCATTATTCACAACTCAATAAAGGATAGATATTGGTATTCCACATAAAATCAGATTTCGCATACTGAATTATGCATTAAATTTTGTAGTATTACTGTTCAAACAAGATAAATAAATCCTAGGATTTTCAAAGAAGTCTGAATGTTTGATAAATTCAGTCCAGTTAAATAATTCATGTAAAGAAGAAAAATGCTTTACTGAAAAAGGTGACGTAGCATTATGTTATTACCGAAGTTGAAATTGATTGTTTTGTTTCAATGGCTTGCTAATAATTGAATTAGCTTTAAATGGAACATGGAAAACGATTTTGTTGTTTCTTTGTTTTATTTTTCAACAAAAATTCCGATTTCAAACTATGTAGAAAAAAAAAAACTCTAATTATTGACACAAAAGTTGATTTTTATTCAGCTAACTGGATTATTTGTGGTTAACCGAAAAAAATCTCAGTCGGTAACTTGTTTGATTAAAATATACTCTGTTATTGGTGAAACACATGTTTATTTTATTTAATGTATATATATAAAATAATATTATTTGTATATAGGGTTTTAGAATAGAGCAGAAGCTCCTTGAGAGCCGACCATAAAATAATTTAAAGGTGAAATAAAAAGGCTTAAATGGCCCACGTATGTTGTAAAATTTTATTTACGGACGTTTCGGGCTTAAGGCAAGCCCATCTCCATTAAATTAGAAAACAGTTCCACAGAATAAAATATACAAAATATTTCTTAGCTAACAACGAATATACAGTGTCTCTTTATGTAAAATAAATAAATAAATAAATATATCATCACGGCATATTACCCATTTCTGGGTGTGCCAGTATCTACAACACATGTAGACATCGGTAATGATGACGATATATTTTACCGTGTGGGCGCTTACCAGGCGTCACCTCACGGGCACTCATAGCTGTACTTAAGGAAACTCTTCATATTAACATAAATAAAAACAACTGTGTCAATTTCAGATTTTAAACAATTTAAAATACAACAACCAACTGCAAATTGATTAGGAGGCTTGTTGAAATGCTTTATCTTAAAATTTTATCAACGTAACTTTTATAAGGATCAATATGTCTAATAAAATTTTAAGATTTTGTAATAAAATTCATCAGTATTATTATATTCACCATTAGGTAAGAAATATTTTGTTAATTTTGTTGTGTAGAAATTATTTTGCTAATTTAAATGTATCACCCCTGATCACATAACTAGTTAGTTATGTGATCAGGGGTATCACTAGCAGACGATGGGCTTGCCGTTAACCCGAAACGTCCGAAAATAACATTTTATGTCATACGTGGAGCATTAAACATTTCTAGTTCACTTTTAAAAACTACTCAACGGTTGGTACTTCCATCCCTTCATGCATAAATAATGAATTAAGTTAGAAAACCTAATATCTTCATACTAGTACATATTTTTAGAATAGAATTTATTTTCATATCTAAAACATAGTTATATTCTTAACTCAAACGCTCTATAGATTTCGTTGTCATTCAAAATGGCATAGAAAACAAAATGAGGTGTAAAATTTTCAAACGTTCTATATGCAATACAGCGTAGATTTTGGACCTCGCCTATTGTTAATTGATGTCTTTTAGGTTAAAAACCATTATATCAGCAAGAAAAAAACTGCGGGAAAGAAAAGTGCTATGATACATAAAAATATTTTTAAAAAATTGTATTTGCAAGTAGAATGTTTCCATTTTGCATTAGGTATTTAAAAACAGTCTAATTACGTCTGTTTTTTAATTTAAATACGAGGTTTTTCTTAAAAGTGGCGCGTGTTGTTCACTGTTTTCTCCCGAGACACTTTATATGAGTATTATTCCATAAATGAATTTTTGAAAGCGCTTTATTCTTTATGATATTCCAATATTCCAAACTCGTTCCTTTGAGTTAGCCTGCACTACAGAAGTCGATATAGAAGCAACTACTACGGATTTAAGTTAATACCTATTTAGTGAATACAAAATGCCAATAACGATAAATATTTCAATTTGTCTACATGTCTAGAACGTAGCTAAATCTAAACAAATAAAGCATTATTTTATATTTTATACAATGCAATCCGCACAGTAAATACATACTTGAAAATTTTATATACAGCTAAATCGTAATATTTCCTTATAAATTTTTCATTGTATAAAGTTGGAAACTCAAATTATATACGAGTACCACATGTCTAAATCTAAAATACTGTACTCGTAGAACAATTCTAGAATACACTAAACTAGAAGGAGAGCATATAGCATGCCAGGGATCTCGAGAACTAACGAAATGAAATTATACCAAATATTCCCCATTAGTAAGCCCTTATACTGCAGTGTTTTTCAACCTTTTTTGTGTCGTGGCACATTTGAATCTATACTTAAACTTTCGCGGCACACTTAAATTAGTATAATAAGAAGTATGCATTTTTACCTCCCGCTACCCTTGGTAAGGGAAGTATTGGGATCGTGCTAAAAATCACATATCGAGATTTTAGTAAATGACCGCGTTTTAAGGTCCCCAGAATCCAATTTTAACATTTTCACGATGACGTGTGTGTGTGTGTGTGTGTGTGCGCGCGCGTGTGTTTATGTGTATGAATTGTGTCTCCGCTCTTACTCAAATACTATAATTCAGAAAATCTGAAACCTTGTATTTCTACCCTATTCTAATATGAAATGAAACCTTAGATTTTGGTGTAAATCGGATAGACGGAAATGGCACTTTACTTGAAGCTCGTAATGGTTTTTCTTCAAAAAATACCATTAAATTCCATTTTTCGCATTTAATATCATTATGAAAATTAAAGATTATTGAATTTTCTACAGGTATATATTTATACTTTTTCTATATATTTTACAGATAAATTTAAAAATCATTTTTATTTTTAATCCCGAAGTCTAAGATAAACACAATTATCCATTTTACACTTTTTCAATAGTTCAAACATTGCTACAGTATTATCTTTTTTAATCCTTTCCTTCCAAAGTAGTAATTTTTCTCTGAAAGCATTAATTTTATCAGTAGATGTGAGAATATTTTCATGACTACCCTGCATACTCTTATTAAGAGTGTTCAAACACTGAAATAAATTTGCAAGAAATGCAGCTTTATTACACCAAGCTTCATCACAAAGTAATTCGCTAAATTTAGACATTTGTAGTTTTAGAATTGATGATATTTCTTCTTTTAACTCATAAAATCTTGCTTGAACTCTTCCGCGAGATAACCATCTTACTTTCGGCAAATAACTTTATTTCATATAGCAGTGACAAATTCGAAAAATGATTTGGTTTTTAATTTTGTCATATACCCTTGTTGTGTTTTGGACTTATATTTCGAACATAATTTAATGACCTTCAAAAATTTTCGCGGCACACCTGCAAATCTCTCACGGCACAGCACTGTGCCGCGGCCCACCGGTTGAAAATTACTGCCTTATAGCGATGTATTGTTTACTCGCAAAAAAAAAAAACAAGTCTCTAAATATAAGTGAAAATTTAAACTTTGAATTTTCTATTTTATATAAATATGAATTAATAATTTACAGGGTAGGTTATTAAGGTCGTATTTGTTTATTACTTACACTAAAATCGTTCATTAATAGAAACTCATTCATAATAGGTGTCAGCAATAAACGGTTTCCCTATACATTAATGAAACCCACAAATAAATGATCAACAGGAAATATTACTTCACAAACGAATAGTATTTGATGTACCTATAGTGTTATTTACTTTCAACATATTGTCAATTCTACTATAAATTAGTGAAATATCCTTAAGGTAGAGAGAGATGGAGAGTACGCTGAAAATCTGCAATAAACTAAAATAATTTTCAATCAGAAATAAGTCAGAACACTATCTATATAACATTTTTGAGAGTTTTTGAAACGTAACACAGAATTATGCATTACACCAGATTGCATTAAACGAGATTTTTTAGTTAAAGAACTACCGTAAATTGGGGTCCACAGGAACACTTTTCGGCACATTTCGTGATGTGTAATTAGTGTCATATAGTAAATAAATATATTGGGTGCGATTCAGTGAGTTATATTAAAGTCTGTACTAACACTTGTATTAACTAAAACACTGTATTAGCTTAAAACACATTTTAAAATAAAGGTGATTCAGTGGTTTGTATTAAGCTGTTTTAGTTAAAACACAAAATTACACTTGGCAACACTGTAATAACTGTCAAAGTGCGAAATTGGCGGCATATGAAACGTCAATATTTAGTATTTATGTTGTTTTAGGTTATGTTACACTACTTTATGACGTATATTTTAAATTTTAACATATTAAAATGTCAGGAAAAATAATTACAGAACCGATTGGTTTAATGAAGAAAAGATTATTTTAATAAGAGGCAATTACTAAACGGAACGGTATTATTGAAAATAAGGGAAATGACATTAAAATAATGAAAAATAAAAAAGCTGCATCATTTTGAAGTGGTAAATTGGAATGTCCAAAGAAATAAAAGTGATGTTTGTGCTGATTGATATTTTTTATTTTTGTAATCAAGTTTCCGTTATTGTAAATAAGCGTTTCTTTGTTGTAATCAAAATTTCTTTAACGATTTCTTGTTTGTAATAAAAATCAAAATCAAATCAATATTATTTTAATTCAATGAAGCGGGGCCCTTAAATTGTGAGGGGCCATAGGCATTTACCTACCCTGCCTAATGGGTAATCCGGCACTGATTGAAATGCAATTCAAAGTGTGAAATTGCGCATTATTTAAAAGAAAAACTAAAACTGGAGGAGGTACATCACCGCCAAACCCAGATATGTCAATTCGAATCAAATTTATTACATGCTGAAATACATTTTTTGATAATCGGTATCACTTTCGGAGAGAGTATTGTCATAGTTTTTCGTCTTCTGTATATCCTTCTTCGTCTTCTACAATCAACAACACGCCAAACATGCTCAACTCTTTCAACAGCACGTATTGTGTCACCTATTTTACTTAAACAAACTCAGAAAATAAACAACATATAAATAATTGTTGTAACTTGCCTGAATTTATTCATATTAACCTCAATTTTTTAAATTATTCATTTTCTCTTTTATGAAAGACTTTTAAATGTAAAAAACATTCATTGTTTCCATAATAAACTACTAATATTATATATTTATTTAGATTAAAAACCCAATAGGCAAAGCCCAATAGGGTAGGGAGAGACATAAGAATAAAAATAAATACAAAACAATAGACAAATTATTAATGATTTATTACTGTACGCCTAAATTGTTTAAAATCTAGGAGACAAATATCTACATCTTAGAACATGGTTTCGTAAAGTAAACTCATCCGATAAATGGGGGAGGATAGGCGAAGATTTGAGCTAGCAAAAGGAAGAAAAAATGTGTAGCAGGACCTAGTTCTAATGGAGGGTACATGGAATTTTAGTAATGATAGGGAGTGGGAGTCATCAACTAAGCCGTTTATCAATTTGTAGAGATACATAATTAAAGTATATTCTCTGCGTTCCTGAAGACTTTAAACATACATATTTAATAACGAAATATAGGTTACTGATCCATCAGGAAAGATGCTAATGACTTTGGAAAACAGATATATATAAAAAAAAATCTGAACTGCCTCAATTAGGTCTTGGTGAACTACATAAATGGGGTTCCATATAATATTGCAGTATTCTAGTTTAGTCCTAATTTGAGAATACGTAATATAGAATAAGAATAGAAGTAGGTAATGTCTTTAAAAGACCGCGTGTTTCTAAAAATAAAACCCAGAAGACGGATTGAGGCGTTATAAATGTCCCTCACGTGATCAACGAACGAAAATGTAGTGTCAAATTTTACTCCTAGGGCTTTGTATGTATATAATCAGTCCTGTATTACAAATATCAATCTTGCATTACAAATAACCGTATTGTGTAAACAATAAGGCAAAAAAATTGTTATTAATAAATAACAAAAATAAATATTATTAAAAATTACATATTTTGTATCAGGTATCAGTAGTTCAGTACGACATTTCGCTTTTATATCCCCGACGGCTTCTGCTATGATAGTTTGATCATATTGCATGTATCTTTTGGCCCTTGAACCTTGTTTTATTTTTCTCGGCATGATCTATCAGTTGTTTCTATAGACCCCATATAACCGGAAAGAAGTTCATATTTTGATTATATCTATATTTATTTTCTTACTATATGAAATGAAATGTTTTTAACATAAATTTACACTTTTAGGGTGGTTTTCACCAACGACAGTTAAACAATTTATTCTCTTGTTAAATTTAACAAGCTGTTAAACTGTGTACTTCATTTTCACCAACTACAGTTAAGTCTATCAACACAGTAAATCATTTGTTAAAATAACCGACGAATATTCTAGGGTTAAATATTTATCGGGCCGTTATCTTAATTATTTCCCTGGTTACAGTGACAAACATAGAAAAAAATTATAATTTAGTTTTTGATATTTTATCGTATTCAAGTTTAAAAAAGTGTACAAAGTGCATCGACCTTTAAACTAATGGACAAAGTGTCTCCTATTCTTTTATTGTTAGAATAATGCTCCAACATAAAAGGATAGAAATATATATTCTGTCCTTCAACAGTACAGAAGTTCTCAGTTAAAGTATACTGCACATACGTTCGTACTCATTGTATATCTTTTTCAAACATATGTAAACCTCTATACATCGCTCTCTATCACTAAATAGTTGTCAAAATCTACATTTGACGTTTCGTGACTGTTTGTGCATTATTTACTTTTTTGGAGAACATTTACAATTATTTCTGTCAATACATACGTATTTGTGTTGTGAGGTGCGTATGCGACAAAAAAATGGGGGAAACGGTGTATTTCGTGCAGTAGGTACGTATGCGGTTCAGCTTTGTCATTTCATATGTAAGTTCTTATTAATTATTACTTGTCCCCTACAATATAATATAATATGTATATAATATATTGTATTAAAAATATATAACAAAACTAATTATGCACAAAATAAATTAAATCTATACTCTTAGCGATTATGCACCAAGTATAACAAGTTAGGGACAAATCAAATTTTTCATTTTATCGCGTTTTCTTAACTTCCGTACTGTTGAAGGATAGAGATACTGTGTCTGCACCGTTATGGCGGGACAAGCGTTTTGCTCGTACGCTGCATCTATTAGTTTAAAGGTCGATGACAAAGTGAGTTCTTTGACATCAAATTCATCGTTATCATTATCTGTGTCTATAACGTCCTGTAATTCTTCTGATTCTGATGAAGAATATCTTCCTAAACGTCCACAAATGTTGAGAGAGAAAAATAATCCTTTACTGATGTATGATGATATTGACTGGTAGTATTTACTCTTAATCAGGGATGATTAAGCTATGTCTAAAATAACAAATTCGCTTGTTTTTTAATCATTCCAATGTATTTTTAAATTGTAGCCATGGTGATTAGTTACTTACGGTGACTAAAATTTTGAGTAAATACTACCGATCATTGACTTTAGAATCTGTTTTTTTTTTTTTTTCTACGACGTTTATTCTTCTTTTCATCATTTGTGTTATTCTTTCACCTTTCCCTTTTTTGTAGTTTTTTTCCTCATCCATTTTATAATATTTTTTAGTACACATTGACAATGTCAATGACAGATGCACTACTTGTCAAGAATAATTAAAACAATAATATATTTTCAATATTTATGGTAAATTGATCAAAGATAAAATACAAAACTGATCAGTAGGTCCATCTATCAATAAGTAGCACATTCAAAATCTAATGTTAAAATATGACATTCGGCTGATAGCTAACTGGTGCTAAAATTATTTGGTGAAATTACAGATAATTTATTCTACCGTTTTAATTTATTGCTTTGTTAGGTAACCATAGATTTAACTGTCGTTGGTGAAAACCACCCTTAATGTCATTAGTTTCATCCTAGTGAATCAGCAACATATCCAGTGTTGCCAAT
This sequence comes from Ophonus ardosiacus, assembly GCA_943142095.1. Lineage (NCBI taxonomy): Eukaryota > Metazoa > Arthropoda > Insecta > Coleoptera > Carabidae > Ophonus > Ophonus ardosiacus. The sequence continues at coordinate 16,911,886 of OW964823.1, forward strand.
TGAAAAATAAAGTAATGCCCTACAACACTATAGTTAGTATAATAGTAATATTTTGTTTGAAAAAAATTAAAACTTTTTCTGGAAATTTGTCTCTATTTAAACTTAAGTCTCCACACTCCAGTATTCGGTATGTGTTATATTATATGAAACAAGTAGAATCAAATCAAAACTTTTCTGAAAAATCGTTTAACACATTGTGTGCGCCAGAAACAATATTTTTACTTGCAAAAAACTACACTGGCATATGGTTGATTTGAAAAAAATAATGGATTGTCTCCACACAAATTCTGAACCCCGAATTGTGCTACATTTTCCCTGGCAGATCTACTGTGACAAAATCATACAAACATTGAACTAGTGAACACTGGTGGCACGGTGGAACAAACACAATACCCGGCAAACAAGCCGTGTAGTCGAAACTTCCAACCTTGCAATGTATTCCATTCGGAGTCCCACTCGCCATTTACATACGAGTGTCTTGCGGAGATAGCATTGCCGGCATGGTCTGAGCTCCTCCAAGTCCTGCTTTACAAACTGCCCCCACAACGTATAAATTATACATAGCTGACAGGACAGATTCCACCAGCATAAATATTTTAGAAATGCGGACCAGTTCGAATAGCCGAAATGCGACCCTGGTAATTTTGATTGTGTATTTAACCCAAGGGATACAGCGAATGAACGAATGACATTCAACTGGAAATAAATGTTAAAGTAAAAATTATTAATTGTGAATCAGTAAAAATTAAATTGTCCTTAAAAGAATTCAGAATTGCTACTCGTACATCGAGAATAAGAAGTAGCAATTTTCCCATTTTCTTTATGTTTTTACCTTCCGTCACCTTTAGATAAGGAAGGTATTGTCTTTGATAAAAAAATTCGTTTGTGAGTTTTTAATGAGTAAGTACATTTGATGGTCCCTAGAATACGGATTTACTATTTTTAAGATGATGTCTGTATAAGTGTGTGTGAGTATGTGTTTTTTTGTCGATATCTCGTTTCGTTCTCGAGATATTTAGATTTAAAGTTTTGCTAAAAATATAAATTTGACGATATCACCATTCGATTCTACGTACAAAAGTACATAAGTATAGCAATTTTCATAATTTTTGTCCAACCGGTTCATTTTTTTATGTATAAAAGCTTGAAAACCCCAATCTGATTGCGATTTTTGACCATTTTCGGTTATTTTGCTTTAAACACTGCATGCGGTGTTCAAAAATTCTGAAAATTGCTATACTTATGTATTTTTGTCCGTAGAATCGAATGGTGATGTCGCCAAATTCATATCTCGACCCATTTTTGAATTGATACCCAAAAATGGGCCGTTTTTTAGCAAAACTTTAAATCTAAATATCTCGAGAACGAAACGAGATATCGACCTGCGATTTCAAAATTTGGAATCAGCGCATTGAGAAGTATCTAAGTTACATAAAAATTAGTTTTTTAAAATTTTGAAATTTTTATCTAAATGTGGGATATATTGACTTTTGGGGCAATAATTCAAAAATGGGTATATAAGCTTGGTAGTAATATTATTTGTTTTAAAGAGAATATTACGTAAATGTACACATTTTTAGAGTATTTATATATGAGTGTACATAATGTATATTCATGTGATAATTTTATTGGATTTGTAGAATATTTTCCAACTAACTTTCTGTATGGAATTTGTAAAAAATTGTATTATGTTCGTGTTACAATTTTACTGAATATATAGAATCTTTTCCCATGAACTTTTGGTATGGGATTTGTACAAAATACATCAAATTAACGGAAGGTTTTGTGCTGGCCACAACAGATTTTTGTTTAACTATAAATGTTATATTTAAAAAGAGAGTTGCAATGTGATTAAAAATTTATGTAATAAGTAAGATAATAATTTTATAAAATTGCTTAGGACATGAAACGTCATATAAACTTTCAATCGCTTGTAATTTGAAGCAAATTAATATTTAACCAATTTTTTTGTCAAATACTCAATTAATATATGTCCCGATTTACACATATTTTCTTATCTAAAGCATGTACGGGGGTATAGTTGTATGAATGGATCTAAGGAATTAACTTATGCAGGGTTTACAACCTTTTATAGAGAGTGGGTAGCTTAGTGGTCAAGATTCATAAATTATTCGAACTTGAAGGTATGCCTTAATGGCTAAGAAATGGGCCGTATTAAAATAAGTCATATTGAATTTTTATATAAATTTTGTAAACTGAAAATATTAAGAAATACGACACAGTAAATACAAAATTTTCGTATATTTACCGTGGAAATATATTTACATATCACAAAAAAAACACATTATAATAAAGTAGAACTCTAGTACAGAGTACATATATAGCACAGTGCAGTCAGATTTGGGAAAAAATATTTATTATAACTGTACATTCAAAACACATTGACTGGTAGCACAAGCCTGGTTTTAACTAAATCGCTGTTTAAAAAAAATCAAATTTCATTATTTAATGCTTATAATAAATAATATCAAATTTATCAGAATATTATTTTAAAGCAGAATATAGTTTTTATTAAAACAAATGTTTTTTAAAAAATCGTTTTTTATACATACGTGTGAAATTAAATATTGAAATTTAAATTTGACTTTTCATAAATTTTTTGTTTTAGATAAAACAAGGCTTGAGCTACTAGCACTTATTATTATATAATAACTGTTTGTATTTAAAATTTAGGTTTGAATATATTGTAATCCCTATAACATTTTAATCTCTTTTCAATATTAGAAGTACTACATTTAAAACGCATTATTATTGAAATACAATAATCCAGATTTATAAAAGTACATAATTAGGAAATATCTTGAACGCAAATTTCGGGTACGGTCCATGACAGAATAAACTACCTATACTGAAGAACCTTTACCGCAAGTCCCATAAAACTATATAACGAACAATGGGGGATTACGGCTCAATCGAACTAAAGGAAAATAGTAAAAAAATACGAATGTATATGCTGAGTAACGAATATTAATAAAAAAATTAAATGGTATAATTGAGATATTTCGGAAATAAAGGGTTTTTTGTTATAACGCTTCGACACTAATATGAAAATATTTTAATTGGCGACCGAGAAACCGCCTATACATGCATTACAAATAGCGTGTTAGGAGATGGGATTACTACCAATGGAAGTTAAGAAAATCAAATTCGAAAGGAGGGGCTAACATTCCTGTACTACAGTTTCCAAACAGTTTTTATTTTAACATAAATTTCTTGCATTAAACTTAATAATTTAAATACACCTGTAATTATAAAGTATCTATACTTATATAGTGTTATAATATTCATTTATTTTTATGTAAATATAACTTAAAATAGCATATATTTCAAGAAAATTTAGGTCCATGATGAAAACAGTTTGATATAAAAACACATAAATGTGACGTCACGTCAATCTTTTCAAAATTCGGGAGACCATAACTCGCTTATTAATAGGAATTTTTTCACCGGATTTTCATCAATAGTCTTAGTTTTCCTAATATTTTCAGATGAAATTATATAAAAAAATAGTGTAATCCCCCATTAGCAGACTCTATAATGAGTTCCTTAGATCCCTTCATATAACTATACACAAGTCAATATATCATCTTAATTTCAATACGAAAAATATTGTAGGTATTATCTACTACACATTTCTTGTGTCTGCTATTCTATTTTTATTAACATACCATATCAAAAAACAAATGCATAATGTATGTATGATTTAACAGAAGTAGATAAATAGTATTGTTCTATGAATTGTGAGTATATAAATGCGTAAAAAATATTTTAGTTGCAGCAAATAAAATCTTTTATTATAAAGACTAAAATTATGGAAAAATCGAAAATTATTGTGAAACTTAACAACCAATCATAATTTTAAATTGATTTTGTACAGGTGTTCACGAAAATTTTTCAAAGTAAATAAAAGATAAAAATACCTAAGTTATGATTACATTTTTTATCTTTAGGTCTCCGCTCATAGTACTCAGAAAAACTAAGTTATAAAAAAAAGATGGATATTGCGAATTTTTTGCCTCCCCCTAAAAACATTCTAACAATGTCGCCGGATAGATGGCAAGCTTTAGTCTTGAACAGTTTACTAAAATATATTTACCAGAATTCGTATATTGAATATGCAAAGAAAAAGAATATCCATTTATTTTATTGCAGATAATATGAAGCAAATGGTTTGGACTCGAGTCAAGATTTTCTGATCTACAAACTGTTTTGCTATTATATTTATTGTCATTGAATTTTTCGCCCAATAAATTTTTATATATATTTGTATTTTGAGAATATTTGTTGCGAACATTTTTGAATAATCGTAATTTTCCTTGATTTTCTTTTATATCGGATGAATACTTATTGAAAAGCAAACATGGACTTCAACATGTAATATCCAACTTTCATAATTTCGTGCTTCCTTATTTATTTTCAGGTAAAAAGTTTCAAATAAAAGTTTAGAATTTAGACCATAAAATTCTGAATCTGAATCTCGGCAAAATGAATTAATTGAAAAGGCAAAAATTAGGTATAACATGTCGCAAATTACCAGAAAAATAGCGATAGCCATGGAATTGAAACTAAAAATTTATAAATGTTAGTGATGTATCCGTCAAGGTGAAGTAGTTTATTTTTATTATTATATATAAATAAAATAAATAAATACATCATCACGGCATATTACCCATTACTGGGTGTGCCATTATCTACAACACATGTAGACATCGGTAATGATGACGATATATTTTACCGTATGGGCGCTTACCAGGCGTCACCTCACGGGCACTCATAGCTGGTGTGGAGAGTGCACCACAGGGGTCACTTTTTGTGCCATTTAAAATTGGAAATATTTGGCGCCTGTCGGGATCGAACCGGTTCCCCAGTTTCGCGACCAGACACTCAGGCACGCGGCCACGGGACCCCATTATTATTTGAAGTGAACAATTATATGTATATAATAATATCTAACAAAAATAAATTAAATTAACCTAACTTGACAAATAAAACGTTAAACTTATTTGTTTCAATTCTATAGCTTTCGCTATTCTTTCGATATCATACATAATTTCTGGCATTACAAATCATGCAAAATTATTTTATGCTTAGCTTTTGTTTGGAACTTTTTCTTTAAAATAGTTAGGAAAGCAGAAAATTACGAAATTATGATTTTACATGTTAAAGTTTTATGTTCGGTATTTGATTTTAATTGCAAAAAATGGTAATGAATATAATATTAAATAAAAAGAATTCATAAGATAAATTTGTTGTATAATATTTACATGTAAAAAATAAAATAAGTAGGTATACTTAAAGCTAAATTATGTTGTTAAAAGTTAAAAAGAGAACAATTTTTAAATAATGTAACACTGGGCCTTTGTAAAAAATTTACAGATTTGCAATGTAGCAATTTGTGTTTGTAGTAACATGGCAAGAATGCTAGGATATTTCTTTGTAGTTACATAATTTAATTGTTTTATGCCGATTTCATTGAAAAATAAACCATACCCCGATATATTGAATTAAATTATTTAATTTATTTTAAATAAAGTACTTAAACCATAATAACCATTAAAAAAATTAATGTATACGGTAAAGTTAAGGAATAAATTGCATTATACGCTATTTATTTATATATTATGGTTTTATGCACGTATATTTCTTATTCGCATAATTTTTTTTAACAAAAAAAAAACAAAAGAAAATATTATGGTTCCGCTGTTTAAGTAAAAGTTGGTTTACCTAATAACTATATTATCTTAAAAAATATCTTGCACGTTCTGCAATAATAGCATATTTTTTATTCTTAAAATTCATAATTTTTTGTCTACGTTTTGCAAGATTGCAGAAAAAATAATTTATAAGTGAAATTGTATGCTTCTTATAGCGTAAACAAATTTCACGGAAAATTTTCATCCTCAAACACTAACCTTTTATAAGTTAAAAGTTAAATGTTCGAAAGACAGTTGACCTTTTTAAAAAATTTCCCTTTCATTATGCAGAATTTCCCTAGAGGAGCATTTTTTCTTCTCGTCCGACAAATTTAACATAAATTAAACAGCGAAAAATTTACATATACACACTTAACAAAGAACAAAATAAATAATATGATAGTAATCAGCGATTACTAATAATAACGAAAACAGTTCAGTTCAGATGTAAATATATCATATTTTTTAAAGTTTCCGAATAAATAATATCTTGCAGTGCAATACAAATTATTTTAAAAAAGGTGTAATAATATCAGTTTTTTGGAAAAAATGCAACTAACCAGACAAGAGCCAACTGTAAACATAACCTAAATATCCTACCAACATGATAAACAAATTTCTTGTTTAATATATCCAATATCACATTTTTATCACAAAATCCCGTTTGATAAAAGCAATAAACGAATAAACCACGCACAATCCACTATAACCCACAATCGGAACTGTTATCTCGGGAATTACACCAGCAATAATTTTCATTTCCAACGCATGAAAGAAGATCGTAGCGATCGTACACAGAACTGCCACAAGCATAGTAATAAACCTCACGCAACTAGTCAAAGAGAGACAGGAGAGGAGGAAGATGAGTATGTAGTGAGGGTCATATGATCACAGTGGCGTAGAGAAAAAGAAATCTGTTGTGGTCAGTACAATACCTCTCGCTATTTTCATATTAGGCTACATATATAAGTATTGTCTTTAACACACAAAAAATTCTAATGGGCCCACAAACCAATTGTTTAAAATATTTTTAAATGAAAGTTCGTTTACTTTTGAAGCAGTTCGTGGTATCAAAAAGTCATAATTGTTTTTTGTAATAGGCCCATAAATCATAACAAAAAATAGTAAAATGTACACTTTATCCTTAAAGTACTACTCAATAAATAATGATTAAGATAAAAAAAAACATTTTTTTAACAATTACTTTGCGAGATATTTGAATTTATTTCCAGGCCACAGATGACGTCACACTATTGGTATCTTTCTCGCGAAGCCTACTACAGAAACTAGTGTGAGAAAGATAGCTATAGGTTTCTTTAAAAATCAAATGCAGCTATACAAAAAACAATTATAACTTTTTGATACCACGAATTGCTTCAAAATTAAACGAACTTTCATTTAAAAATATTTTTAAAAATTGGTTTATGGGCCCATGATTTTTAAAGAAACCTATAGCTATCTTTCTCACACCAGTTTCTGTAGTAGGCTGCGCGAGAAAGATACCAATAGTGTGACGTCATCTGTATCCTGGCAATAAATTCAAATATCTCGCAAAGTAATTATTAAAAAAATGGTTTTTTATCTTAATCGTTATTTATTGAGTAGTACTTCAAGGATGAAGTGTACATTTTATTATTTTTTGGTATAGTTTATGTTCTTATTACATCTATTCTTTATTTTTCAATTCCTCCTACTCTTCTAAATGTTCAAGATTCTTCCAATACATGATGAGATTGCGATTGACGGTATTTCTGAAGGGTGTATGATGAAATATACGTATAGTAGGCGCTTGTTTAGTTGACACTGATACTGTACATACTTTACTGGCTTATAAAAGAAGCCCCTATCTTTTTATATCAATTTTAGATTTTCCTCGTTATAACAATCCATTTTATATTTTTTAATATTTTTAATAACATAAATTTCCAAAAATTAATATTTAATTTTTTTTAAGAAACTATTACTTCCGGTTGTCCAATTGTTACCAAAACCTTTTCAGCTGTTCCCATGAATGTCATAATAAGGAATACGTAATTCAATTTGTCTTTAGTCTTCTAGAATTTGAGAAACCGTATCTACAATATCCACACATACACACATCTAAACACCCACCCACCCATGTATACACACACAAAGCCACACGCTTGCGCGCGCACACACACCACACACACCACACACACACACACACACACACACACACACAGAGAGAGAGAGAGAGAGAGAGAGAGAGAGGTGGGGGAGGGAGAGATCATTATGAAAATGTTAAAATCGGATTCTAGTGATCTTAGAACGTCCTTATTCACTAAAATCTGGGTATGTGATTTATAGCATGATTCCAATACCTCTCTTAGCGAGAGGTAAAAAAATTAGAGAGGAGCAAAGGGAAAGAGAGAAAGATGAATTTTATTATTGTAGTTTATAATAAAATTATAATTTTTGGAATTGTACATTGTATTGGAAATCACACACACACATCCTACACACATACAAACTTAAATAATTTTTTGATTAAGAACAAAACCTCTTCCTTATTTTTAGTTATAAATGACGGAAGGTAAAAATAACAAACAGTATTCTCACCGTAGCAATAATAATTCTTTATTTTTTCTTTCATAAACTTTCTGCTAAATTAAAAGAATAAAAATATACATACGATTCATTTAAATCTATTTATAGTATATAAAAATCAATTACCTGAACTATGAACTTGACGTTGTTTTTCTATGTTTTTCGAAAATTTACATAAACAATGTCTATATAATTATTTACTATCGAAGACCTTGTTAAAGTACTCGCGCAGACAATATTAGAATAACAGCATATTACGGTTAGTACTTTAGTACGCACGTAGGTGATAAACGGGACAACACAGATTTAATTTTAAAAAAATCAGGACTTTCATATAAGAAGCTTTAAAATCAGAAAATAATTTGTACTCGTACATTGGGCAAACAATAAGAAGCATCACGAACCTTAAGTGCATTTATACCACTTACGAATAAGATAAAAAAATATCTAAGTTGAATTTGTAACATTGTTTTGATTTAAAAGTGTCGTAAAAATTGTATCTCGACATAGGAAAATGTGTTTTAAAAGTGTAACATTTCATGTCCCTAATCATAAACTCAATTAAATTACATTTTTTCTGAATACCAATTAAAAGATCTTCCCCCGTATGTGAGATAAAACCCTGGCATGTAAATCACAAACTTCATTACATGTAGGAGTATGTTTGACATCGTATCATAGTCTCAATATCATTCAGTATCTACCTACGCCACTGGACACCAGTACACAACATAACATAGAGACAACACCGCCGTAGAGAATTGAATAACATTGTCAGGCATCGCAGCTGATATGCGTGTCTAGTTTCAGTTTTAATAAACACAAAACACCACACAAATGCCAATGTGGTTTGCTATGTTTATAGTTTTGTTTGTGAAATGCAGGGTAGGAATAAAACATTTTTCGAAAATAATAATTGTTGAGTAGTGTTTCTTTAATAATCATACTGGGAATCAATTTAAAACCAAATTTAAATTAATGTATAAATAGGCCCATAAACCATAACAAAAAAATAATAAAATATACACTTTATCCTTAAAGTACTACTCAATAAATAACGATTACGATAAAAAAAACATTTTTTTAATAATTACTTTGGAGATATTTCAATTTATTTCCAGGGCACAGATGACGTCACACTATTGGTATCTTACTCGCACAGCCTACTACAAAAACTAGTATGAGAAAGATAGCTATAGGTTTCTTTAAAAATCAAATGCAGCTATACAAAACACATTTATGACTTTTTGATACCACGAATTGCTTCAAAATTAAATGCACTTTCATTTAGAAATATTTTTAAAAAATTGGTTTATGGGCCCATTAAAGGTACGTGTACTATGAGGGGAGATTTTCATGTAATCTACAAAGTGATTGAAAAAATAAGAAACGATAAACGTAAAGTTCAATTACGATACTTGGCCAAACTGTTCAAATATATTTTAAAAATCTGTTGTGGCCAGCACTATACCTCCCGCCAGTATTTCTGATAATGCCGTAAATGGCGAAATTGTACAATAAAGTAAAAATATACTTTTCTTGTGAAAGTACACCGAGTGTTATTATTTTTATTGATCTTTGACATTTATTAATTGAAAAATATATCTATACATATTTATTTAATGTTCCTTTGCATTTGTATAATATAACTATTGTTTTATTTGCTATTACAATTTTCTTTTTAAAAAACCATTAATAATTCGAAATGACAGTTTTTTGACAGTGATAATTACCTGTCAGTTACATACATTTTAAATCTGAACTGTGTATCTAAGGAATTGTGTCTATCATTAAAACATAGGCTCCGGGATTTATAAAATAGATTATTATATACAGCAAAAATATGAATGCATATCTGTAGAAAATTTAATAATTTTTATTCAATTTTGACGTTTTAAACTGTCATTATTAACTCCATAGCAACAACTATAAGTAAGACTTTTTTCACATGTGAATTAAAAAAAATTTTAAATCACTCTCACAAAATTTTAACTCACTCTGCAACAAATAATGCATTTAAAGTAACATCAGGTACGGAAATAACACTTACCATAATATTTATCAGACACTTTCAGCCATTTTTCATAAATGATAGACAATAAAGCATTTTAAATACATGACTTGACGTCTATCAGCGACGACTGTCATGCTCAGCCTACTAACTGATCAGTTTTTTATTTTGTCAAAATTAAATATTATAAAGGTTTTTATTAGTATTTCGTCAAAATTGAATAAAATATTGTACAAACCACATGAGCTAAGAATATTTATTCACTCGAAGAAATTGAGCTAAGCTAAACTTTCTTCTCATGAATAAACATTACCTTAGCTCACTTGCAAATCGCAAATCGCAAATAATTACATTTAAATGTATTTTTCGAAGAAAAACTATTTTGAGCTTCAAGTGCCATTTCCGGTTACCTGATTTACACCAAAATCTAATGGCTTCTTTTCATATTACAATAAGGTAGAAATACAAGGTTTCAGAATTTTCTGAATGATAGTCAGCGTTGACAAAGCCCATACACAAACATCATCGTGAGAATGTTAATATCTGATTCTAGAGACCTTAAACATAGTCATTTACCAAAATATCAACCTTTTAAATTTTTAGCATGATCCCTATACCTCCTTTACCAAAGGTAGCGAGAAGTAAAAATTATACTTGATATATTTCACAATATTTCAGTCTGAATTAACCTCTCGGTCATTTATCAGACGCTGGTCGACTCAACCAGAACCAAAGACGCGTTTCACTCTTATTGAAGCTCATCAGTGTGGTGCACTGCAGCCTCTAAGAGGCACTGACTAGGCTGAGTAGACGGATGATAAAAAATTAGGATGCAGAACTATTTTCTTTATTAATAATTTTAGATTTGATTTATTATTTTAAATCAAAGTTGAAGTTAAAGGCCACTTCCGGTTTCATTCCAGTAAAATTTTATATTTTCAGAAATTATTCTAAATTAGCTATACAGTGATGTAAAATATTTTCTTTAATTTTCATTATAAATACCTTGCTATTAATTTTTTTGAAATTATATTTTAATGTATTCTTAGTTTGCCATGACATTTGTGTCTTCTTTATTTGAGGAGCTGATGTATCACTTGTTTTTGGTTATTTCAAACAAGTAGACTATTGTTGTTTTGTTATATAAGGCCCCAGTAGCGTAACTAAGGGGGGGGTTAGGTGGGTGCGCTCACCCCCCTGTGAAGATTTTCAAGATATAGGCGCCTTTTTCAATAATTTAATTAAAATCATTAATATTTTTTTTAACTTATAAATAAAAAAAATTATTAATACAATCTGCAATCCTTTTCATCCTAATATTATTAATATTTTAATATACCTATTAATTTTAACATAAATATATTAAATAGTAAGGTTAATTAGTTTTATTTGTTGAATACTATTTTCTTTTTCACATCGCCACATCGAAAAGGCACAAGTTGCAAATGCAATGCATTCGTCTGGTGTATTTTCTATGCTACTGTTTACTGTGTATTATCTTCTGTGCTGTTTTATTAAGTTCAAAATATCATTTAATAATGAGTTCAATTAAGAAAAAGATGTTCGGATGGCAGAGAAAAAAAGCAAATGCATTAAAAGAAAGTACAAAAGGTGTTCTTAAAATAAATACTTTTTTTACCAGTAATAATTCATACAATTCGGAAGTTTGTAAAAAGTGTAGTTTAATTATATTATACCACAGGACAAATATTTTTATTACTAAGGTTATATAACTGATGTTGATGTTTTTATATTTTACTTTAAATAAATTACGAATTTATTATGGCGCCTTTTTACTGAGAAAAAACCCGCCTATGGATTTTCCTAGTTACGCCACTGTAAGGACCTCACAAAGCAAAGCGAAAGATTTGCAGTGGTGGTGACGACGACAATTCCGCTGAAGTTTTCAGTTCACTACAGCAACAATATTCGTGGCAGAAGGATATATTGAAGACTGCCTAAACAACAAGATTGAAATTGCAAATAAAATACTTGCAAATAAAATACTTATCACGGCATCAACCTCCAATGAAATCGAAAACACAACTGCCGCAACAACATCGAAGCAACAAACATTGTTTTCCTCATCAGCAGTAAAAAACGTTCCTATTAGTGCTGGAGAAATATCATCAGGAATGAACCTGGTGAATAATTGTTCCAAATTTAATATTAATATTTATTATAATACAAATAAATAGGTAGTTATACTTTTAAAATTTTTGAGTAATGATTTTAAAATCATGTGCGTGAAATATTTTTTTAAAATCATATGCGAAGAAATTACGAATGTCTGTTATTACATGTTAAAGTCCTATATTCGGCTGTGCTGTATAACATGGTGGTACTTGTTAAGCGCAAAAATAAAAATAATTTTAATAATAATATAACACGTAATTATATTAACCAATAATTAGTAACGAATGAAAATTGAGATGTATAACAATAATATAAATATGATCAAATATGTTTAAAATTTTGTCGAGTGCACTTGACCGACCCCATGCACCCTACAAGTTAGGGCAATTTGCTTATCCATGCCACAGTTGAGAAATTTTACTTACATAAATTAGTATAATTATTAGTAGAACAATGAGAAATCTGTGGAAGCAGTATTTTTTGAAATTAATAATGGAAAGAAAATCATTAATTTGTTAGATGAAAAAAACTAATAGTTTTAGCCATTTCATAAATATAGGACTTAGGCTTATGGTAGACTATGAACTGTAACAAAACTATCAAATTTGAAGTCAAAATGGTCAAAATTATTACTGGTACAATGTTCTACGAATACTACGCTGCTATGCCGACAGTGTCAGTAATAAATTCAGTTAAATCTACATTCGAATGTAAGGTACTTGATCGTTTTAAAATTTTCTGATATAGATAAACAGACGAGATTTAGGATTTATCTAAATTCGATTTGATTAAAAATCTCATTAAAGGCTTCGATATAAACTTACTCAATGAAACTGTCATCCTTTATTTTGTTAAATCTAAATTTTCAATCATTTTGAAGTTTTTCTTTTCACAGGTCTGCTGGCGCTTCAGTTACTCTCAATCAATTCTCGGTCCGGTCAAATTTGTTTACACTAAAATTTCACAATAAATAAATATGACCGCGAATTATCCCACTTTACTCATTACCTATCATTTTCAAACGTATGCAGAAACTGCAAAATTCGTTTAATTTGAAACAAATATGCTATGTAAACAAACAAGTGAAACAAAACTTTGACAGCAAAACGTTACGATTGTCATTTGTTATTTGCATTGCTAGAAAGATTGTAGTATATTTATATTTATTTAAAATGTGAAAAACACGTTATTTTTATTGGTTACTATAAATTGTTAATTTAAATGTCTTCAATTAGTAGTGGGTCAATAATAAATACATATACCGAGTATCTATTAAAAAATCTGTTGTGGCCAGCACAAAACCTTCCGTCAATTCAATGTATTTCGTACAAATCCGATACCAAAAGTTCCTTGGAAAAGATTCTATATATCCTGTAAAATTGTAACACGAACACACTATTTTTTACAAATTTCATATTGCAAGTTCCTTTGGGAAGATTCTATAAATCCAATATTATTATAACACGAATGTAAATTGCACTTCACACTTCCTCATTCCTATCCAACGCATCTTGTTCAGACAGTTCTTCCTCTCTCAAATATTCTGCTACACAGTCCTTCCATCTTCTCATTGGCCTTCCTCGTACTCCCGGCATTGAAACTGCAAGTCACTTATGCGAGGGACACTCTGTCACTTATGTTACTTTTACTTTCTGATCCTATACTTTCCACTTTGGTTTTGCACTTAACACTGACATCTGTCAATTAGAATTTTTTGAATATATGTGTTGTTTCCATAATTTTAGCAAAGCTAACTGATTTTTGAAAGTTAACCTCTCTTAATCTCTCTATAACTCTATATCTATTGAATATGAAGGAAAATGTATAATCAAATTGTATAGAGAATAAGATTTTCTTTCATAAATGATCACAAAATGTCAAAAAATGATATTTAACTGCGGTTTTCCCAGAAAAACTGTTAAGAACTTCAAATAAGGCTACTTCCGGTTGACCAATTATAACCAAAATCTAATCAGCTCTTCATATAGTTGTAAAGAAGAGGAATACGAAAAAAACATAATTTTTAGAATTTTAGTTTGCGAGTTATCGTCGGAGAAAAATTTGTCACACACACACACACACACACACACACACACACACGGACACGCACACAGACACACACACGGACACACACACACACACACACACATACAGACATCAATGTAAAATTAGTAATATCGTATTCTAGGGATCTTAAAACGTGCTTATTCATTAAAAACTCACCACCGATTTTTTTGACCAAAGACAATACCTCCCTTACCTAAGGGTGACGGAAGGTAAAAATGAATCCTGTTTGAAACTCCGTAACTCCGGAGTACAGAGATACGATTTAATTTTTTTTAAATTCAAATCTCTATTAATTATACGCTGATAATTTTATAATCAGCTTAAAGAGAATTAGGCTGTTATTGAAATAAATTTCACTATCAGTGGCAAGTTAGTTGTAACATACATATACCTATATTTGTAAGGTAATCCGTACCTATTATAATATATTATAGGGTATTACATGGTAAATATTAGTTTGTGAATGGTATAAACTTAAAATTACAAACAACCTCACGAATGATTCAAATGGCTATTATTTAGTGATTAATTGAAGTTATTTTCATTGCTGTATTTTGTATTCATAATGGTATTAATGTAATCTCAGTACATGTAGTTTAATATAAATTATATTATACCACAGACACAATTCAATACATTATTAAAATTAATATTCCCTTCACAATTTGCTTTTTGAAACCAGTAATAATTAACAAAATTTAGATATAAATTTATAATTATTGGTCAAAACTCAAAGCTATATATTAAATTCGGGATTGTTGAAAATTATTAAATATCCAATAATTGCTATTTGCAAAGATATGAACAGAACTGTCAATGAAATAATATGAAACTAAAATATTGGACCAATATTAATGAATAACGATGTTAATTTTGAATTATAATTGGACTACTACTATAAATCAAAGTAACGTACACTGGCATACTATGGATATCAAAAAGATATATAATGTTTACGTAGTTAAAAATTAAGATGCAATTTTTATGAGTTCTTATAACGAAATTTAAGTTTTTGCATGACAATTTTTTTTATAAATATGTACAATCTCATTTAAATAGTAATTTCATGACAAAATACATATTAGGACAATTAGAAAAAGATAGAGAGTGAAGAGAATAACTTAGGAGCCTTTAAAATAATACGTCCGATTGTTAATTTCTTTAATTTTGAGTTACATATTAAAAAAAAAAATCTGTTTATGCAAAAAGCATCAGCTTTTAATAGTGTGAGAATAAAGTGGAAATTATCGTTAATAAGTTGATAATTAAATCATATTTGTTCTCTCATTCTCATTAAATTCCATAATAATAACTAGATGAATTTTGGTTTACCTATAATTGAGAAAATCTTTTATAAATTACAATATATTGATAAAATATAATAATTATTATTGTACAGCTGTGCTAATAGGGTAAATAATCCACAAAGCGTTCGCGGTTTGAGTCAAGCAGTCTTTGTGAGATTCCAGAATTTTGTAGAAAAGCTCTATAGTAGCCTTTAAAAGATTGTTTTCATAAACAGCAGCTGTTTATTGTTTATCTATCAATCGGAGTGCCAAATTTAATTATTCTAGTGTTAATAATTTAAAAGACTTTATACCGTGAGTATTTTTTAACGTGAAACATTGTATTTGTCATATCCATGGATACGACTTGACATTTGATTAACAGTAATGAATTTGCCAGTCCCATATAAAATGAAACATAGGGAACGAATTTGACATTTGACACGAAGTCAATAGATTAAATAATTATAAATACCTGCTTTCTAAATTAAATTTAGTTATAGAAAAAATATTGCGTGCAGCTTGTGCCCGAGTGATTTTCTAACTCGGCTAAATTTCTTACATTTAAATATAATACTTGTGTCAAATTCGTTCCCTATGTTTAATTTTAAAATAGGACATGCATATACAGTGCTGTCAATCAAATGTCGAGTCGTAACCACGGATATGACAAACCCAATGTTTCACGTTCAAAAAAAAAAAAAAAACTCACGGTATAAAATGCCCGCAAGATGGGTACCCCGAATGTCCGAAGAAAAGCGAGGGAGAGTCACCTTTTCAGGAGCCAATTCGACGTTTAAACAAAATCCAAACAGTTTTTGGTTCGCTTTGTTACAGTTGATGAAAAGTTGGTTCACCACTTCGATTTCGATTCCGTGTCGAAGTTTCAACGTATGGAACGGCGACTTTGCAAATTTAAGGTCCAGTTATATTATGGCTACTGTATTTTGGGATGCTGAGAGAATTTTAAATGATTAATTATCTGGAACGTTAATTGCTAATAAGGGTTCCCGAAGGAAAAATAATCGGACACGCAGTCAGCAGTGAAATTATATTTCAAGCCGACGTTTCCACTAATACATTAGACTTCTTCAGGGCAAGAAATTGTCTAATAACATGAGTTTTATTAGACAATTTCTTGCCCTGGAGAAGACTACCGTATTAGTCAAAACGTCGGCTTGAAATAAATAATTTCACTGCAGACTGCTTGTCCGATTATTTTTCCTTCGGGAACCCTCATCCATTCCTCCGTCGATTATCGCTCAAGTAAATTAATTGCTAAAATTTGTGATTGCATTATAGAAACATAAGTAGTCTATTGAATACTGTGGACGATATATTTGTATTGTTGAGGCGTCAGCATATAGGCTCCCAAACCTATCATGAAGTGTACACTGCAGAGGACTTTTTACCTTCCGTCACCTTTAGGTAAGGAAGGTATTGTCTTTGGTCAAAAAATTCGATGGTGAGTTTTAAATGAATAAGCACGTTTTAAGGTCCCTACAATTCGATTTTACTGGTTTTACGATGATGTCTGTATGTATGTATGTATGTATGTATGTATGTATGTATGTGTGTGTGTGTGTGTGTGTGTGTGTGTGTGTGTGTGTGTGTGTGTCCGTGTGTATGTGACAAATTTTTCGCCGAAGATAACTCCAAAACTACAATTCTAAAAATTATGATTCTTTCGTATTCCTCTTCCTTACAACCCTATAAAGAGCAGATTAGATTTTGGTTATAATTGGTCAACCGGAAGTACCCTTATTTGAATTGATTATACATTTTCCTTCATATTCAATAGATATAGAGTTATAGAGAGATTAACTTTCAAAAATCAGTCAGCTTTGCAAAAATTATGAAAACATCAGATATATTCAAAAAATTCTAATTGACAGATGTCAGTGTTAAGTGCAAAACCAAAGTGGAAAGTATATGATTTGAAAGTGATATAAGTGACAGAGTGTCCCTCGCCAGTGACTTACATTTGCGGCCGCGCCTCAAGATAGGGACTTATAATGCCAGGAGTACGAGAAAGGCAGAAGAGAAAATGGAAGGATTGTATAGCAGAAGATTTGAGAGAGGAAGAACTGTGTCACGAAGATGCGTTGGACAGGAATGAGTAGAAGAGAAGAGTAAGAAACAGCGACTTCTAATAAAATAGGGGAAAGTTAAAGGAGGAGGAAGTGTTAAGTGCAGAACATAATGTACGTTCGTATTTGTAAAAAAACAGTGTGTTCTTGTTACAATTTTACTGGATATATAGAATCTTTTTCCAGGAACTTTTGATATAGGATATGTACAAAATACATCGAATTGACGGAAGGTTTTGTGCTGGCCACAACAGATTTTTTAATTTGAAAATTGTAAATAATAATATGTCGGTCTGATTTGAACGAGAATCATTGAAACCGTAACCAATCAGACTTCAAATAAAACAATAAACCGTTTCAGTAATTCTTTATAATCCGTAAATTTTAAATCTTGTTTCGTTCTGTGGAAGAAAAATATCTACTAATCTTTTAATAAATTGTACCCGTAGGATTAATATATCTCCACAAGATTGCACCTTTTGTAAATTTTAATATCTTCCACTTTTATAAATCACTCCTAGAGAACAAATTACCCTGTAACAAAAATTCTTTGTCCTCATCAGACAGGATATTAACTCCTTTACGACGGAATCAGTTATCGTGGGAACATTTTCACCTGCGTCATGATGTAGCAAAAGTTTGCGCATACGCACAAAACTGACAACTGAGAAAAAGTAATTTATTTAAGGCTCTTACATCATGTAAATGTGCGAATCGCGAAAATATGATAAATTGGAGGAGAGTGAAGTCGGATCTAAAACGGGGTTCCGGTTCATTCGCTTCTAGTAATAAATTCTTGAGGATGTGTCAAGAAGAGATTTAGAGTATTATTTGCGAGGAAGATGACAGTAATATTAGCTTAAGATGTGAGAGAATGTCTTAAAGTGATATCTTGTTTACTTCAATCAGTACTAATGTGGCATTAAACGAGACCAATTAAATATACAATACTCTTTAATGCCACATTTTGTGTACGTAATTCAGACCAAGTGTAAAATACTTATGCCCATATTCATAAACACTCGTAAAGTTTCAAAACGGTTCGTTATAATTTTTGAAAAATAGAATCAAACTTGACAAATAAAATTTCTATTTTTCTTTCTATATCGACTGTTTTTATAGGATAAAAATTATAACGAACCGTTTAAAATTTCTACGAGTGTTTATGAATACGGGCATTATTATAATACTTTTGCCCATATTCATAAACACCCGTAAAGTTTCAAAACGGCTCATTATATTTTTTGGCAAATAGAATCACACTTGACAAACAAAATTTCGATTTTTCTTTCAATGTCGACTATTTTTATTGGATAAAAATTATAACGAACCGTTTAAAATTTTACGAGTGTTTATGAATACGGGCATTTGACTAGTTGTATTTTGACAACTAAAAACAAATGTACCTACCTACCTACGTTTATATGACATTTTTTACTCAAATTGACCTTCCCAACAAATTGCTACTCTTTAACGGTAAAATATTAATTTTTTAAGCTCTTTATTTTCATGTACTAATAAATTACCTAACAGCTATTTGGCAAATAAGTGATTTATTAGATAAATAAATTTTGTTATCTTCAACTAGCTAATAGTTTATGTCAAATAGTCAAATAAACATATATGTAAGCTGTCTAATTATAATAGATCATTTCAAAAATATAAGCGGCCTCTATGTTTATGTTATGAACTTGAAAAAAAAAATGTGCCGTTAAATGACGGCATTTCAAAAATATACAGAACTCCGGCATTTATTTTTAGAAGTATAACGGAGTTGTTATATTAATTTGAGTATAAGGTATGGTTTAAAATGATATGTTACAAATAAAAACTTCTTTTAGAATGTGAAAAATTAAAGTATATTCATTAATCAAATTTTTTAAATGGTCTATATTGTTTAGGTTGTATAGGCTAAATTAATTTATTAGAAACATTGAGTAAGTTTTATCGAACCCTTAATTAGATTTCTAATTAAATCGAATTTAAAATATCCTGAATATTAACTGTTTACTTATACCAGAAAATTTAAATGTAATCAAGTACGGTCAAATTTAATGCAGATTTAACAGGATTGCATAGAATATTTGATAGGTCTGTTACAGAATTCTACTAATATTTATACTAATTTACTGTTTACAGTACAGGTCGAATATCAAACCGCCAAAGATGAATAAATTATGCCCTTTTCACACTTGATCTTTTACCTTTTACCTACGAAATTTTTACATGAAACAGTTTTAATAATATGTTTAATTTTTTAAAAAGTATTATATTTTACCTCATATTTAATCTAAATTAATTTAAGAACATTAAGGGCCGGTCTTATAAAACTATTTAGTCAACAGTTAAAATTTAGTTAGCTACTAAACTAATTTAACTGAAGATTTGGGTATTATAAAAGTTTAGTGACAAGTAAATCGACCAATTAAACTAACTGCGGAATTTCATGCTATTAGATTTAAATCAGTTGTTAAAGAAACATCAAACTGTAATTTTTGGTTATGTATATTTTAAAACAACTTGAAATAGGGAACTATTTACTTCTTAAATATTTTTTTAAGAAATGTCTGTGTCGAGTGTCTCATCTACAGAGTTTGTATCCTCAGTGTCCTGGGATTCATCAACAGATAATGATGATGAACTTATATTTGCACGAGCTAGGCTAATAAGATTGTTCCGAAACAGGACAAATCCATATGAAATATATAATGACAATGAGTTTAAAAAAAGATTTCGATTGTAAAAACAATGTGTGTTACACATATTGAGAAAGATTGAAGAAAATATAACACCACTATAATTAAGAAATATGTCAACCGGGTCGTTCCAAATTGTTATAGGGGACCAATTTAATGTTACAAAAGCCACAGTGGGTAGAATAATCCATCGTATTACACATCATATTGTGTTATTAAGAAATAGTTATATAGAAATGCCTGATACTCCCCCCAAAAAAGAATAAAATTTGTAACGATTTTTTTCCATGTAAGTGGTTTTCCACATGTAATTGGTGCCATAGATTGCACGCATGTTAAAATCCAATCACTAGGAAGGGAAAACGGTAATCACGATAACTAAACTTACTGTCAATTTAGTCAGCTGATTTACGTTTATAACGAATGTGAATATAGATACTTTTCACAAAACCACAAACACACTACTAAAATTTAATTAAATCTCCCGTTAGTTATTTGATAGTGAGATTAGTTTTATAATATCCATTTCTTTTTTAAAGGTCCATTTAATTTACTTGTGTAGTAACTAACTGAGGATTAATTTATTGTTTATAAGACCGGCCCTAAAAGATTTTCTTGTAGGAAATTAATAATTAAAAAATGCGGGTGATTAATGATTGAGACATTCCGCTACGCTCACGCGTTAATTGTTGGGATAATTAATCGTCAAATAACACACGTGTTAGTTACAATATTTTTCAGTTGACCGTATTTTACTAAATTGTAAAATCTAATTTTATTCCATAACAAAAAAAATTAGGTTAGTGACGTCTGACACATAAGTCTTTATTTGTGTGTTATGTTTGGATGTTTGTGTGTTTGTGATCATATGTTTATGATTATATGTACTGGCTGGTCATTACACGTAAGTACTGGAGACATTGGGCTTATAATTTGTTCATATAATAGGAATTAAATATGATTATGATCTTTGTGGGAATTGTGGTATTTCATTTTACAATATCGTAGTATGCTTTTCAACGATTCATCTTTTTTTTTATTATCTGTTCAACGGATCATTGTGTACTGAACAAAAAAACGTCTTGTTTAATACTTTTTTTTTATGAGATGAAATTCGATAAATCATTAATTAAAGCTACTGGCAATTGCTAATCCTTTAAGTAGTCCGAAATTTAGTCATTAAAAGTTTTGCGTAAATCCCCAATTAGTATGTACAACAAGATTAAATTTCAAATAAAACACGATATAAATTTACTCTTTCATAACTAAATTTTAATACATAATCAGGAAATATTAGCGTATAACCTATATTTGTCAATAAAAAACTTCCTCCTTGTTTGATGAAGAAAATTAAACGTACCAGGTGCAAGTTATTTTGAAAAAGTCACGTGATATGAAACAGAATGTGACGTCAGAGTACATACAGTTTAACATGTGACAATCACCTACTTTTATCTATAAAAATAAAATGAATAACGTGCATGGTAGACAAACTGTTTTCCTGTTGCCATGCTGTATGTACTATGACATCATAGGTGTGGGAGGTTGTCTTGCATTACTATTTCTGGCGCCAATAACTTTATTTAATTATTTGCGAAAATAACAATAAATTATTATTATTTTTTATTACTATGAAAAATATTGCATAAACTTTCATTTAAAATACTTTTAAAAATTATTGTAAAACCGGCTCATTATTTAACGTTATGATAAAACTTTTGCCTGCTTGTAGATATAATTAAAATATATAAGAAAATACCTATATTCATTTTTTACACCCTTTGTTAAAAAGTCACAACGTACTAATTTCCATGGCGCTATAACATCTTAATCACAATTTGACAAGCTGCAGTTTTTGTTTCATTAGCAAATACTAACAACCTGTAGATTTCGTATTATCAGCCATATGCCATTAGATGGCAGTAATGTATTGTTTCAAAATAATTAATCTAGAGAGTATTTCTGTATTTCTGCTGTCTTAAAAAAAGACTAATTGGACAAAGCTTGAAATAGAAGACAGCAGAGTACTAATTTATATTTCCCAAATCAGTATACAGCTATACAAAAATAAGGGACAATAACAACCAATAACAACACTGCCACTTTAATTAAGGATTTTTCAATTTCAATACATTATGCTAGCGAATTCTAAGAATCGTGCCTACATTATATTAGATACACACTCCTAGAAATTAAGTCGCCGCAACTCATACAGTAGTAAAAAAAATTGTTGTGGCCAGCACAATACCTCTCGCCATTTCCATTTTATGTTATATAAGTATTGCATTGCACTTTGCTATCGAACCGTCGTTTTATAATAAAAAATTACAGAACTTTACCCAAATATTGTTTTTTATTGTATTTAACATGTCTTCTGCACACATATAATTTTAATTATATCTATTTACGCATTTTGCCTATAATTTCAAATATTTAATTAATAAAACAATAAGAAAGATTAAATGTACTTTCCAGAAAAAGCTATCAAAATGTCACTAAAACTATTGATTTTTGACACTGACATTGATATCTGTCATTTACAAACTATGTTATAGACATTTGAATTTGTCAAGTGGTTTCCGTAGTGCCTTAGCCTCTGCGATTCGATTATTCTATATATTATAGTGTCTTTATCTCTAAATCTATACAAGATATAATAAAAAATTTAAGTGTATTAGACGGAGAATTTTATGTTCTTCAATATTAGCAGTACTAACAAAAATTTTCAAAAAATAATATTTAGAAGAATTTTTTTAAGATACTACTACTTCCGGTTGTCCAATTGTTACCAAAACCTTTTCAGCTCTTCCCATGAATGTCAGATTGAGGAATTCATAGTTAAACAGGTCTTGTCTTATAGTTTTTGAGGAATCGTCCCTCCAACATCCAAACACACACACATCATTTTAAAAATGTTATAATCGGATTCTAGGGACCTTAAATCGTGCTTATTCAGTAAAATCTGGATATGCGAATTTTAGCATGAATCCAATACCTCTCTTAGCGAGAGTACCTACAGTATGGAATTCGTTTTACAAACTCTTTAAATATTCGTTTTTTATACACTCGCTTATGATAAAAAAACTCGTAGATAAAGAGAAGTTTATAAAACTTGTTACATAATATATTATTACTAATCAGAAGTAAATAAATACGAATTGTTTACATGCGACGCATCTGTCTCAAGCCGGTCCTGCTTACAAAATAAAATAACCCGCTGAAGCGAACTCAATTTTCATCGAAGTTACCATATTCCGATCTCAAAGTTCGTAGATTTTAATTTTCTAAAACAAAACCCGATGATGGGCTCCGGCATTTCTGATTAAAAACTTTTCAATCACAAAATCAATCCTGAACATACTTCTAATAATTTATTGATCTCTCTTTGCATTTTAATTGACTCAGGAGTATAAACAAAAAACACCTTGACGACTAGACAATTGAGGAAGAAACAAACGTATATAGTGACGTCACAAGTGAATAAATGGTTCTAATTCACACTTCCTGCGTTTTGGTGCGTTCACCGCAGCCTTAAAGGAGGCTGGAAATCGCTTAATTTTGTCACGTGCGGCAATAACTTGAGTAAATGGCTTGTCTTGTAGTTATGTTTATTTCTTCCAAACTTGGACTCGTATACTTGTTACAAGTTTTATTGTTGTTATGTTGTTGTTGATCAAAGAAGGAAGTCAAGAAATTATTTTCTTTTGAGTTCACGATTATTTTTTGTAGGCTTTCCGAGCAATAAAATTATTACTTTGCAGAAGGTTTTGCAATAAGAATGAGAATAATTTTTATTTGTTTGCTGAGGTTTAGTTGCTAGCGCATTTGTTTGATAATACAGGTATTGTATGCGATCGTGGGCTTAATCGTGGGTTCACTACGACGATTTTTATAAATTTCGTAGGAGGAGGTAAAAAATGTTTAACTTCTAAAAAAATATTTTTTAGATTTTCTGTAAATATTTTGGTATTGTGACAAGGTGAAGGCAGAACAATAACAAGTAAATAAATAATAGTTTCAATATCATTATTTCACCTTTGTTATCTTTGTATGTCAAAATTCTGTTTAGAAATAATTATAATTTTTCCCATATCTCTCTCTGTTTAGTCTAGGTGTGAGCCACTTATGCCCGGTTTCATCATTGCCGAATAAATTTACAAATAGTTATCTAAGGAATAAATTTTATTCATCGGTTAGTCAAAGTTTCGTTTCACCAACCAAAATCGTTGAATAGATAGTTATTGACGGAATATTATTTTTCTTTCCATAATTTGCATTGAGTATACAGCTAACAAGTTCATCTCCCTGACAAAACTGTCATTTTCACTGTCAACGAAAATAATTTTTTGATTTGTGTCATTGAAATCAAATGAAAATGAGTAAGTTATTGCCAGCTTACGTGCAGGGTTGATATTTGGCTACGGATTCTGTATAATAACCTTTTACCCCGCATCCCTCAGATATACCCTACGGAAGATGATATGTGTTTGTTTTGAGTCAGTCTAGTTTAAAGATTTAAACTGGAAAGACATAGACTAGTGTTGAGTTTCATATCGCAAAGATATGCAGAGTTTTAGTTTAAGCTCGCGTTCTTCGTAACGAGATTATTTTGTCCTAGGGATGGATCGGCATCTTTAGGATTCAGTTGTTTAGTTTAGTTTTATCAATAATAATAAGTTACTTTGTAAATTGTAAATAAAAATTTAGTATATAAAAATATTAAGTGTGCCCGTCTCCATAAAGATGTTCATTAACCATAACATCAGTGTTCATCAATACACCATCATTAAAGTAAATAAGAAGCCTCATCTACTCCCTCCCCCGTGTTACAGTATAGTTTAGTAAATAATATGTAACATATCAATGTTTTACACTTTTTAATAATTAAGTTAAAGTGCAGAATTTATAAAAAAAAAATGCAGGAGTTGCCTCCTTTTTGCACCGGAAAACAATTTGAAATGCGTCAACCTAAATAATATACTATTAAACGTAATCTTGTATTTTTATTATTCTTATTTGAACAAGGGGAACACAACATGCTGTGTGTTGTGTATTAAGGCATCTGTAAAGCTGTCTGAGGATACTCCTTATGTTCTACATTTTTTATCCGATTTCAAATAGCAAAGAATAGTTATTTATGTATCAAAGTATTGAAGTTCTACTTTTTATCACAAATATGGAATTTAGTTGCCGAGGCTGTAAGGCCAGTGATAAAATAGAACTTCAATGCCCTGGCGCATATTAAATTTTATTTGAAATCGAAAATTTGTGAAAATGAAAGGAATATTTAATTTTTTGTAGGTTATCTTTATGTAACTGTCAGTTTAACACTCAATGTTGCTAACTTCCGAAGATTGAGGTTATCGTAAAGAACACTCAAAATTATGTTTTAATCTTCTTCATTGGAATTATTTAGTTCGTTCTTGATGAACACATTTTTTGTCATTTTATGTACAAATTTGCTATTATAAATCTCACACTTACCCAAATTATCTTGTATGTACAATAATTATAAGGTTTGCAACACTGCATTTGCTTGAAATCGTACTATAATGGATTACCTTAGTGCCGATTTCTGAGTTTTTAATGATGATTTCAAATAATAGTAGTTTATATATCAAGAGAGCAAAGTTCGGCAATTGTTTGATTAAAAAAAATAAATAAATAAAAGGACATCTAAGATGAGCTCTGAAAGGTAGAGAAAAATTCTTATTTAATCGAAGTTGTAACTCTTATAGTTTTCGAGATAGCAAGGTAAATTCCGAAAACTTTAAACATAATAAAGAATTATTATTATTATTATTATTATTATTATTATTATTTTGGACTTGTAGTTTGAATTATAAAGCTTGAGGCGAATTTCAATGCCAATGTTTGGTGTGAAAAGGTTCTGAATTCTACTTCTGGTTTGGCCGGAAACGATTTCATCGTTGAAGTAATTTAAATTAACGTTACAATGATGTCAAATACTTTTCGTCAAATAATGACCTAATTATTAATTTGTATAATTATGAATTTTAATGCATCATCACTTTGCCATGATCTTTTACCTTCTTTGATTTTTGAAGCGTTATCTGTTGTTTCCAACCCAAGAGATTGTCATTAGAGTTACGAATGACGTATTTTCCAATCCCAACCTCTAAAAGGTTAGGAATCAACGTATTACTATAATGATACTGAATAAAATATTATTATGTAGGTTGTAAAGATATTCCGCCTCTACAAAACAATCTAGCATCCGCACTCCTACATCATCCTCATCATGTTGAAAAGTAAGCTGAACTTCCAAATTTTGATATGAATGTTTTATGTATTTATGTAACAAACTTCTGGAGCAAAGTAGAAACGGAGAGAAAATTAGAGTGATATATCAAAAGTTTAGGTAATTTTTAGGAAATATATTGCAATTCCCAACGCAGTTTATTTTTTGCACGATCGGTTTTCTAAGTGTTTTCAGTAGGGCGACGAACCCGCCAAAAACTGAGTTCGGTTCAGGTTAATGTTAATTTGTTTTTTGAAAGATGGGTTCGTGTGCGGTTCTGTTTCAAACATTAATAAAAATTTGCAGTTTTGTTCCGGGTTCAGGTATTGGGTTTAGGTTCAGTTCGACTTAATGAAAATTGAATTATTGTTTTTTTAATGACAATCTTTATATGAAAAAAAATTAAAATACGAGCCGGAATTTACGCGGCAAAGAAACGAACATAATTTTCACGAAGGTGTCGATAATCGACTATATTATGATTACGTTTCCTATTCGAACTGAAAATGAACCTGAACCGGAGTGTAACCCTGAACCTGAATTTTAATACCCGATTCGGTTCCGACTCGAGTTCGATTGAAAAATATATCTGAGGTTAGGTTCTGGGTTTGGGTTCGCTAAAATGGTACGGTTTGGTTCTGGTTTTGGTTCGGTTCAGGTTCGGGGTCGTCGCCCTGGTTTTCAAGGCGGAAGGATTTTATCGATCAATTGATTGTTAAGATAACAAAAGCAGTGAATCGTACAAAAAGACCACGGGCGGTATATTGGATTAAGGTTGAATGAATGAATCGATAGGTGAATGTACATTCATACATTCATACAGAGTGTGTGAATATTGCTTAACTGTGAGTGTCTTATGCTAAGAGATATTTTCGGAGGTGGGGGTGGTTTACCTCCCTCTTACTTTAGAAAGCATCCAACAGGCGGTAAGTAACTAAATAATTTGTACATTAACTTAACAACATCATTAGAATAAATACAAGTCGTAGTTGTCTTTAGTAAAATAACTACTGGTAATACAAAATGTCCGATCGTGCAAGAAATATAATAAGCATCAAGAAGGTTAGTGCATTTATACTGCTTTCGGATATTGGCTTAGGATCCCGACAAGTATCCTTTAGCGGTGAATTACACTTACCGCCCTTAATACGTAAATAACTATTTTTCCTAGAAATTGGAAACGCGAAATATAAAAATAATAATAATAATCTTAAAGTGCACTCTTGAAAGATTTTAGTCTTTGTTTTTTTACTGCAAAATATAATAAACGTAGTTGTTGAATCGATATAAGTGCTTCAGGTATTAAGCTGTATTAAAGTTATTAGAAAAGAGTAATTTCATCGAGATCCAATATACGAGAAGCTCCTTCGAAATTGCCAATACTTCCCACATATTCAAACATAGAAAAGTTAAGTTAAATAATACTGCGTAGATGTTAAAATTAGGTACAGTGTGTTCAGAAAAAAACCTAATTCGGAGTAGGCTATGAACAGAGACACGTTTGTCTGATCATTATTTCTATTTCTAAAATAAGTATTCAAGAAGAAAAGCTTTGATTTCTTTAGATAACTTTTTTGACAATATTTCGTGTCATATTTACATTAAATTAAATACTTATTAAATATTTAATGTGTTTCCCAGAAAAAGCCTTCAGCAATGTATCTAGATTTAAGACAATGACATTCATCTGTCAATCACCACTAACATTTAAATTTTTCAACTGTTTATATATATACATGGAAGATGCTTTTGAGCGAGCAGATTCTTCCAAAAATTGATGTCGATGTGTCACTTTCAGAGAACTATAGTTGTAAAAGACAAAATCAGTTGTTATAAAGATTTTAAATACCTAAATATATTTTATTTTATTAAAAAATGTAAGCTTTTTACACATTTCTATGTAATATAGAATTATACATATATAAATATAGTAGAATGGAATTTATTTTCACAAATTTTTAAAAATATAAAATTATAAGTAGGTACCTATTCTTTTTGCTTACTAGTATTATAACTACATTGAAGTTGTGACGTCATATCGTTATAGCGCCAATAGTTTTTATAAAAATTAGGAATGAACATTTTAAAAATATTTTGGTACAAAATATGTGCATCTTTTTTTCAGTACCGGACAACATTGTTAATCATAAAAACGCCATCTTTGAAAAATGCACAATAAAAAAATTAAGAAATAGATAACGAAACTTCCAACAAACAGTAAAACACAAATAATTGTTGATGACATTCGTTACAGCTGTTACACTACTGTTTCTATTTTATTTTTTGCCGTTGGTTGGACGGAGATAGCGTATATCTCTCTATAGGTTTGTTCGAACCATCAATTCGGAACTGTTCCAGAATTAGGAGTTCTGCGCATGGCATATAAGAAAGTGAATTCAGAACTGTTCTCTCATGGACAGGTTCGAACGCTCATATTGGTTATAATTTGTCACATACATTTGTTTTAATAAACGAAAATTGTTTTAAAATGTGCGATCAAGGAGAAAATATACATATAATTAAATAAATTCGGTATACATAATTGTAAATATCATATTTAAAATTTTCAATTGTACCTAATAATAAATGGACGTGCATACTCCGCAAAAGGAGTATAAAGCATGGACAACAAAATCGAAGTGAATATATGTATAAAGTAAAAGTTAAAAGTAGAAACAAATACAATACGAAGAATGAAAATGTATATTTTAAACGAAATAAATATTATTACAGTGTCGCTGATGGTGAAAAGAATTTTTAATATTTTAATGATATGAACGAACGTCTTACAATCCTGTAGCTTTTCGTGTATATTAAAAATATTTAACCTTAACAATATCAGACAATACATACTTATGAAATTTTCCTTAACCAAAATAATTATTAATAAAAAAAATTAATAAAATTGGTACGTATATTAATCTATTATTTCTATATAGCCTTCTAAACGTCAAATAGAATCTTAAAACTTCACTACGCATGGTTAGAATTTCAAATACTTGCTCCGTTGCTCGAACTGGTAGAACCGTTCCACGAGAATTTGAATTCAAAGTTCTAGCCTGTTCGAACGCCGAACTGATAGTTCTCAGAATTTCGAATTTCAGAACTACAGAGTTCGAACGCTTTTAAGTGAAATGCGCATGCTCACTAGTTCGGGAACTGCTTAGAACTGTAGGTTCGAACAAACCTTGTAACATGTACGATAATGTGATAGTGAATAAAACTCTCATCTATGCCACTTGTGTAAGACAAAGATTCTAAGAAAGAGTGTAGTAATTCTTGCAACAGAAATTGATGACTCGAGGAAATAAAGTGTACATATGTATATGTAAAGTGAGAATCACGGCGTCCTACATCAATGTCTTAAAAATTAGTACACCATGGTTTTTCGCAAACACGATCTGTAAATATTTCTGTCAAGAATGTCAAGATAAATGAATAATTAACAATATATATATAATATTTCGTCTTCATGAAAATAATGAACATAAATATTTTTTGCGTCCGTCCTATTTTTGTCGCTATTCCGACATATATATAGATGCTGGGAAACAGTTGGCGTTGGAAAAATTTTAGTGCACAAATGTCAAACTACAATTTATTTAAAATATCTGTCCAATAATAACATCTGGTTGAAGTGATTTATTGTGGTGGAATTCGAAGTGGAAATAAACTGCAACATGAAGTTAGGAAGAGAACATTATCGCGCTATGATTTACTACGACTTTAAAATTGGATTACGTGAAGAATAGTGCGAGGAACGTCTACAATTGGCATTTGGAGATGAAGCTCCATCTCGAGCAACAAATTAAGGGTTTAATGCTTCACCATGATAATGCGTCCTCCCATACCGCTGCGTCAACTGTTAATTTTTTGAAAGAAAATGGTATTAAAGTCATTGAGCATCCACCGTATTCTACTGATCATGCAATGTGTGACTTCTGGCTATTTTTTAATTTGAAAAAACATTTACGTGGTCGTCATTTTACGTCAGAAGAGGAGATTAACAACACCATAATGGAGTATTTTAATACGATTCCAGAAAACGAATAGCTCAAAGCTTTCCATCTCTGGAAAATTCGATTACAAAAGTGTATTAAAGCATGGGGGACTACTTTGAACACCAGTAAAACTACATGCTTCTCCTTCAAATAATATTTCTGTATCTCAATAATTTTGGCGTGATCCTCGTATATATATGTCGGAATAGCGACAAAATAGCACGGACGCAAAAAATATTTTCGTGTATTATTTTCATGAAGACGAAATATTTATGTTAGTCTAAACAGAGTATATTCATTCAATTAAAATTGCACAGTAACTAAGCATATAAAATGAAATTAGCTAGATCAATAACAGCCGTACTCCAGAAATCCAACAGTAGCAATAATACTCAATTATCGAACACAGTGAAACACTATCGAGCTAATGTATGCCCCAGTAATGAATAGTAGTAGATACATATAGCCCAGTTTAGTTATCAAAGCATACCGTACAGTGTTTGCGTTAAGGGCAATCACTTGATCAAGTAGGTACTATAATTTTCAGTACATACTCACATTTTTACGTAACTATGAAAGTGGATTCGCATATTAATTAATATAATGGTGGGATACACAAATGCGAAAAGAGAACTCTTGGAAATGAAACTTAAAAGGATTTAATTAATATTTGAATCATGTCTCTTCCAAACGCGGTAATTAATTAATTAATTTACTGAAATCATTTGAAGAAAGAAACAATGATTCATAATATGTTAATTAAATAAATATAGGTACCATAAATTAAGAAAAATTGACTATTGTAATAATTTTAATTAAATTATTCTATTTCCTTTTTGTAATGTAGTTATTTATGAAATAAATGTAAACGAGACATTTTACTTTGTGAGCAAGCAAAATAAAATCGCTTGTAATATGTGTTTTTTCACGAGTTTTAATTTTTTACGTAGCAACTTTTGTCCCAAAATAATATCAAAATTGTATTACAATTTTCCATAATTAGTCCAGGGAATTACTGAAAAAATACCCCCAACCTCAAAGAAATTGCAACAAAAGCTTTTTAAACGGAATCCTGTCCAGAAACAGGCGCTGAACAACATATCCAAATTTCTGGAAATCGGAGCATGGGAACCTCCGCCAATTGGGAAAAATGGTGGCATATTTAGGTTTTTGGCCATTTTCTCAAAACAATTGCCCGTATCAAAATTTTACAATAATACAAAATTAAAGCTCAACAATTTTTATACAAAAAAGGATTCTTACATTTTTTACCAAAGATGAACTGTCAAAGAGTTTAAAAAATATGGAACGAAAATAACAATTTTACAGAAATTTAAATAATACAAAAAATAAACAATATTACATATTTCATAAACACTCGTAAAGTTTCAAAACGGCTCGTTTTAATTTTTGACAAATAGAATCAAACTTGACAAATAAAATTTTGATTTTTCTTTCAATGTCGACTGTTTTTATTGGATAAAAATTATAACGCATCGTTCAAAATTTTTACGAGTGTTTATGAATACGGGCATTAGTTTAATAGATTTTACATTCGCCGTGGATTCTAAAGATGTAAATTATTAATGAGTTTTAAATAATTTTTGTCAACGTTTTTCTACAATTTTTTTTTTTTACATCATGTATTACACGATTTTTGTCGTTGAGCGGTTCGAGAGTTACTAATAACTTAAACTTACATGATATTGCTTTAAAATTTTAATTCTTTTTGTATAAAAAATGTTGAGCTTTAATTTTGTATTCTTGTAAAATTTTGATACGAGCAATCGTCTTCGAAAAAGTGGCTAAAAATCTAAATATACAGCCAGTTTTTCCCTATTGGCGGGAGGTTCCCACGTTCCGATTTCCGGAAACTTTTGTTATGTTATTCAGCGCATTTTTTCGAGGCAGGATTCCGTAAAAAAGCTTTTGTTGCAATTTAAGGTAAAATCGTAAATTTGCAGGACTAAATTCATCAAAACTACTCGTATATTCCATACGTGAATATGACAGATGATGACAGGCGCATGACATTGATTAATATCATTACCGTACGATGATTCACTTGATATTTGTTTCGTATACCTTCGTGAAAAATATTTAGTTTCATATAATTATGGCTTTTAATGAAGAGGGTGATAAATTTCTTCTTGAAGCGTATTTTCGTTCGAGTGAACGTACAGAAGACGGTTTTTAGAATTATTCTTCGAGAGATACGCCCATGGAAATAGTAATGCTGTCATACTAAGTAAGCGGCAAATGTCAAAATCGTATGAAGCGGTACGCTTCAGCTATTTTTGATTAGTCTATAACGTGAGTATTTTTTAACGTGAAACATTGGGTTTGTCATATCCTCCTTACGACTTGACATGTAATTGACAGCAATGTATTTGTCTGTCCCATTTAAAATGAAACATAGGGAACGAATTTGATATTTGACAAGACTTCAATAGTGGTTAATTTTGTTTAAATAATTATAACTGCTTTCTAAATTAAATTTAGTTATACAAAAATACTGTGTGTAGGTACCTTGTGCCTGAGTGATTTTGTGACTGCTAAATTGTTTACAATATTTGAATATAATACTTCTGTCAAATTCGTTCCCTATGTTTCATTTTTAATGGGACAGGCAAATACATTGCTGTCAATCAAATGTCGAGTCGTAACCATGGATATGGCAAACCCAATGTTTCACGTTAAAAAATACTCACGATATAAAACTAACCTTTACTTAAAGTTTTGAATTTGCCGACATTTTTCATTTTGCTAAGAATATTTTTAAAGTATACACTATTTTTTCATTTACGTAGAAATTCTTGGAAAATTAAATTTTTAAGTCTGTTAAAAATATACCTACATATTTTTCATTAAAATGGGTTAACAGGTTAAAAATTTGATCCAATAAATATTGACTTGACAACCAAAAATACAATTTTTTGTATATCAACAGACATAAATGGTTAATTTTTTTGTAGTTTTTAAAAATTTACCTCTAAATTACAGAACAGGCCCATAAAAGTGTTAAAAATTGCAAATTTTTATTGCAAACGGGTGAAAAAATGAAACGTTATGTCAATTTTTTTCACACTTTTATTGCAGACGTAAAATAGTTATTTATGCAACAAGTGTAAAAAGTATAGACTTATTTCACGAATAGGAAAGTTTGACCAAACGAGCCGTAGGCGAGTTCGTCAAATCCTATGAGTGAAATAAGATACTTTTACTTGAGTTGCATACAATTTTTTTTTACGTCTGCAATAAAAGTGTGAAAAAAAAGTGTCGTAACGTTTCATTATTTCACTTTGTAACGTTAAAAAAAGTAACTTTTTTTCACACTTATTGTGTTAAAAAAAGACATACTTTATAAATCCATTTTAATGAAAAAAATGTACTTTTTTTAACAGACGTAAAAAAAATTGTATGCAACTCGAGCAAAAAGTGTATTATTATTTCACTCAAAGGATTTGAAATAAATAAGACTATATAAATAAAATTAAACAATATTTGGGTTTAGTTCTGTAGATATTTTATTAAATTAACAACGTTTCGACAGCAAGGTACTGCCCTCTTCAGGTTTTAATAATTATTATTATTATTAATATTATTATTATTATTATTATTATTATTATTATTAAAACCTAAAGAAGACAGTACCTTGCTGTCGAAACGTTGTTAATTTAATAAAATATCTACAGAACTAA
This sequence comes from Ophonus ardosiacus, assembly GCA_943142095.1. NCBI lineage: Eukaryota > Metazoa > Arthropoda > Insecta > Coleoptera > Carabidae > Ophonus > Ophonus ardosiacus. The sequence goes on from OW964823.1 coordinate 16,946,418, forward strand.
ACCCAAATATTGTTTAATTTTATTTATAATGAGTTCTGAAAGCATATTTCAAAATATTAAGACTATATACTTTTTATTCTTGTTGTATAATTAACTATTGCCTTGCTCATAATAACGGCATGCATCTAGGTAAGCAGCAATAATTGTTATTAATAACTTATGTTGATTGATTGATTTGAATACATAAATATAATAGCATTTTGATATTATACATTTTAACAAGTTGACAGCTGATTACATATAAGACATTTAAGCTGTAGTTCACAATTTTAGATCCTCCATAAAATGTTACTTTTAAGTGGTCAAGCAGCAATTCAAAATCCTACCTTTCACAACGATCGTAAATAAATTAAATTTTCTCTTGTAAGTTCAATTCTTTGTAGAATTTACGTGCTTAAAATAACTTAACCTAAATTGTAACATAGTTACGCAATGAAAAACATCACATAGTGTGTAAACAGTTCGACAGAGCGAAAAGCATGCATTATGTGGAAGCCAACTATAGAGCACAAACACATTAAAGCGGGAACCTAGGGATGCACAACAAAACAAACAGTACATACGCTCTGTCCAACACGGATTCCGTTTCCTTGAATCTGGAAAATACATCACATGTCATATTTCTACTAAACCTACTACAAGTTCTACGATGCAAAGTAGATTTGTAGGTTATGTGCATTTCCAACGGTATTGGTTCTACGATTACGATTACGTCTACATTTATGATTTTAAATACGGAACGGAACAGTTACTACATGTATTTTCGATTATTGTTACTTTATTTTTATATATTATTTCGTTATGAGCACATAATTGTTACAGTTGTTTCTCAACAATTTTAAATGTATGAATATTGTAAATTTATGTTAGTTTTTAAATGTATGAATTAATCAATATTATTAAAAAACAATAAAAGTAAAAAAAAACTCATCATACTTATATGTTAACATTACATCTAATAATAATAAAATTTGTCTGAATATATAAAACAAACTACACCTTGTTCCATAAGAATAAATTAAAGTGCTGCCATCTTTAGCCAAAACAAAGAAGCGGCAAATTTATTAACCCTCCCAAATGTCATTGCATGAGCAAACATGTTGATGACAATAGCATTGATTATGAACTGGCTTTAAAGTTATGAAAATTGAATACACATTTGGTGAAAAAAAAGCGTATGTTTATTCTTTTCTACCATCATTTTTGGCATTTCCTTTACTTCTGTTTTATTTTCTTTACGCTATGAATCTTATAAAATAAATACTATACATAATGGCTGGTAACACAAGCGTGGTTCTAACAGCGGTGTCAACTAGAACCTTGTCAATGACTTGGCACATACTTCAGGGTTGTTAACAAAATAAGTGTTGCCAATATACTGAATTAAATCGAATATGTACTGACAGCCATATTCAATAAATTTGACCTCATTATTTAAAACTGTTTTTCCTGGAAACAAGTTAAAAAACAAAACATATTAAATAATTTAAATAGTGTCGGCAGTTTTATTGAATATGGCTGTCAGTAAATTTTCAACTTGATCAATATATTGGCAACACTTGTTTTCTTAACAAACCTGAAGTATTTGTCAAGTCGTTGAGATGGTTCTAGTTAACACCGGTGTTAGCACCACGCTTGTGCTACCAGCCAATTTGTCTTTTCATTTTCAACATAGATAGATATTTAAGTATTCGCGGTTTTGTACGAAGTGGCAAGTGGCGAAATAAAGTTGCATATTTAAAATGAATACTGGTAATGGTAATACAGTTGTCCAAAGAAAGCGGATCACCCCCATTAACTTCTTTTTTTACAAATATATCTAATTACTTCTATTTTAACCAGAGGTGGTATCAACTTTCATGTTTTAAATGGAACATTCTGTATGATTACATATTTTTGAAATGTGCGTTAAATTCTAAATACATGTCATCACAAGTCAAATATTGATAGAAAAACAAAACTTAAGAACAATATTTTTTAATTTTTGTAGAAAGTAAAATGTTAAAACATTAAGCTAATTAAAAAATATTGAACTGCATTTTAATTGTTGCATAAATAAATAATTTTAGCAAATACAGAAGCTGTCAGTTAAATGATGCAATTGTTTTAAATAAAGCCACAGCCAACTTTTGTTGTTTTTTTTGTATTTGTTTTTACTTAAAAATTGATTTGTGCTAGATCAGTGTATTCAGAATTTAATTTAGTATGCAAAAACGTAAAAATATACAAGTGTTCCATTTAAAAATACGAAATTTAATGCCATTTCCAGTTAAACCGGAAGTAACATGTTTATCAATTATACATAAAAATGATGCTACGTTCCCGCATATTGATTTTCAATTAGATATCATTATAAATAAAGAAGTTAATAGGGCTGTCCCAATTTATATGGACACCAGGTATATGAAAATAATGAATTTGTATAAATAAAACAATAAAACTACAGCAGATACAATCAAATAATTAAAAAAAAAAAACACTTAAGTATGATCCCACATAAACAGGGTTACAAATAAAAATTAATATTTCAGAAATATCTGCAAACTTTAAAAATGTCAAAATGAACCAAGCACTTTTCCAAATACTTGTTTGGCAAGTATTAGTGTAAGTCTAAGGCGAAAATACGAGTACAAGCCTTATATGTAGGAACAAGGTATAGTAATAATATAAATTTATGTAATTATTTAGATCATATATGTATGTGATTGTTTCAAATTATAAGTAAAAACTGACTGAAGTAATTATTAAATTGATTGTAGTAATAAACGGAATAGTTCTAATAAAAGTAAATTAAAATAATAAATAGCAAGCATTCATTATTGTAACAAATTTTTAAAACAAAACATTAAACAATATTTGATTTTAGAGTTGGTAATAATGTACAAATATTCTTTCAATACAAACAAATTTTAGTTGTACGTATTTGTGACACATTTCATGCAACGATTTTAATTAATATTTAGACAATTAATAAAAGTTTTAATTTTAAAACAACCTACACGAATTTCAAATGAAACATAGTTGTTTAATAATATTTGATTTGAATTTTAGAATTCATATCATTCTGTAATTACAATTTCTTTTACACGTGCAGGTAAACTAAAAATTAAATTTAGTTGAACATACACAAATACATCCGGAACATTTATTATTACATTTTTAAGTATTATAAGCAATTTTGCAAAAAATTCTAATATGTACTATCTATTAATATTATGTAATTATATAATTATTATCAATTATTGATAAAAGTTGTCATTATGTTTTAACTTATTTCCCAACAATGATATCTTCGCATTAAAATTCCTACAACAGATTAATTTGCAAATAGATATTTACATTTATCTTCAAAAAATACAAATCCTATTTTATTCTATGTGAAATCGATACATGCGAAAATTTTATCACAAATTCTAACTACGTCTTCTGTAATATGGTTTAAGTCGCGTAAAATGCAATATATACGAGCTGCTGAAAATATCCGACGGAAAAAATACACGAGTGGTATGGATCCGAACGATCAGACAAGATGATAGTGATGGCGATACATGTCAGACGGAATGGAGACGAGAAGACGATGAAAGCAAACGCAGGAGATTTCGAGATTCCCTTGAGGTTTCCTATCTGATCGCTAGATGGGTTTAACAGAGAATGGAATATGTATTAAACATCATGAAATAATGATATTGACTTCAGCTTTAACGGTAGGGACTCGGAGTCGAACAAGGTCAAGGTGGATTTGGAATTCGTAATTGTTTTTACCTCTCGCATAGAGAGGTATTGGAATCTTGCTAAAAATCGCATATCCAGATTTTAATGAATAAGCACATTTTAAGGTCCTTATAAACCGATTATTTTCACGATGATGTCCGAGAATGTGTGTGCGAGTGGGTACATGTTGAAACTATAGTCTTCTAGTTCTGGCATTCGTACCCACATTGAATATTTTAAGCAGTAACATCTTTAAACTGAGTTTAGTGAAATTATGATATGTAGGTACGTAGAATTGTATATTAAAAACGAACTGCGAGTTTTATAAGGAATGAGTGCAGTACCAGGCCTTATGAAACATGTTTTTATATTATTTTTTCTATTGAAGTTAGAGATGCACTCGATTTCGAGCTTTTCGGGCCAGCCCGAAAAATCTTATAGTTCATTCAAATTCACAGTTTCCTTAATATTTTAATGAAAATGGATGAAGTTAAAAAGGATCAAAATGATTTAATAACAACACAGTTCACTTATTAATAAATAAAAATGTATTATTTTACTTCAAGAATTCAAGGTTATTCATTAAAGCATAATAATTATATTGTGATGATGCTATTATTATTGTTATTACTCGTATACTTAAATAAAAGTGATTTTTGTTCCTACCATAATGGTGTCTTGTCCTATTTTTGAGCAGAAACAAAGTTAGATAAAAAATCCTTATGTAAATTAAAATTCTATTTTTTATATAAGATTTGTGAAAAAGTTGTTTAAATTCTTTGGTAAACAAAGTGTTAAATACTCGTAGGTCTGTAATTTTTATAACAAACTTATACTAGAAGGGTCTCTTTTTAACTACTTATGTTAACTAATGTTGAAAGTTATAAGAATGTAGAGGTTTTTTATAAGTTCGTCACGAAAAGAGTTAAACATTTTGCCTTAACATAAAAATCAACATTAGGAATGCCGGATGCACCCAATTTCGAGCTTTGGCCCGGCCCGGCCCGATTTCGAGTCAATTCTCGAGCCGGGCTAGCTAATTTTTTTGTCGAGTCGATCTTCGTGTCGGGCCGGTAATTTTTATTTTCGGGCCGAGTCGATCCAAACCTCAAAGCCCGGCCCGGCCCGCCCGAATGCATCTCTAATTGAAGTAATATTATAATTCCATAAGATTTTTAAAAATGCGACTTGGCAATATATGACTCGATGGTTTTGATTAGTTGTGCTTGCGCTAAAAATTATAACTTTCATTTGTCAGTTTTGAAATCAGTCATACGCCATGTGGCCATACCATGTACCTCTAGAAAACGAAAACCGACAAAAACAGTGCGTTTACAGATCTTCATAACGACGTGTTTTCAGTGCGTTTATAGACCGAAATAGAAAACAAAAATATGCTGCTTTTGTTGTAAGTAAAATGTTTGCTAATAGTGTTAAAGAAAATAATACATTTTTTGTTTTAATGACTACCAGAACAATTTATAAATATACTTAATTGAAGATAAAATGATTCTTCATGTAATTAGTTGTTCTCGTTTATTAACATGTGATGTAATTTTATAAACGAAGCAAAATTTTGAATCGTTTATTTGCTTTATATATTGCCGTGGGATAAGTTATACCATATCGCACTCATTTTAGAATGTACCAGTCTTATTCTTATCCAATGAATGTGACAATGAAATGTAAGTATAAAATCAACACGTATTTTATAAAAAACGTTGATTTTAATTTAATTTGTCTTTAATTCTCACTTAATATTAGTGTAACCGGCCGTAAGTATTACATACCTAAAATAAGTATGGTGTGTTATACTTTATTCTATGATAATAGTGACAGTTAAAACTTTGTTCAATGTTCGTGGGATTACAACACGCCCAGAGAACTCGTGGGACAATGGGGTCATTTAAAAAAAAAAATAATTGTCGATTTTTTTTTTTATAAAATCATGAAATCAATCTCATTTAATAAATATAGTAATAGAAAATAATTTGAAATATGTGACTTTTCATTCATAAATTTGTTAATAAACTTTCGCGCTTTTAAACACGGACTAAATTTGTGACGACACAAATTCATACTCACACAAAGATAATTCTCTCTCACATACACACGATTCACAACATGAGAGAATATTATTACTTTCTATTTCTTTAAAACTAGTGCAGGATAAGGTATGTAAATAAACCATTTATTTAAATAAATACCAAACCAAATAATCATAGTTCTAAATTAAACCGGCAGAGCTCGACTGTCGTATCCGTGAATATGTGTATTTGAAATTAAACGCAACTTTTAAAAAAACATATCTCTGATTCTAAAGACATGTAAGATGTAAAACATACAGATACATGTTTAATTTGACCTATTTTTTCAAGAAAAAAATAAATCAGAAAATGTGAAATGACCCCACTCTGCACAATACGTGCATTAATAATGCCTAAATCCCATTTATATTGCAAAATAATCACGGACCATTTCAGTAAAAGAACTGCTCTATGATTCTATTTTATTGAAAATTGTCTTCAATTTTAATTTCACGAGACGATTCTATAGTTTTAATGTAATTTCTCTTTGGTCATTTTTTTCCATAAGAAAAACTATTGATCATATTATTTCATAAAAGTCAATGCAAAATCAATATAATTAAAAAAAAAGTAATACAACATAAGTGAAATAGAGGTAATATAAAAAAAGAGAATTACTAACAAACAATTTAATTGCGAGTCCATAGGAAAAAATGATTACTAGAATAAAATCCCTCATGCCAATTTATTTATCCTCTTTTAATCTCTTAGTTCTCATCCCAAACCGCAACCAAAATCCCCATGCCACCCAACATAACCTCAGCCAACCTCAACCCTAACAGTAACCATGACAATGACAGCATAACCTTCAACTTGTCTCCCGTAATCTGTACATCCCCATTGCTATTCTAGTTTTCCCGCACGTATTCGGCAGGAACCTGCGAGCAGCACACCGGGCCAGCAGGCCACGTGACCGGGAGCATGGCCGGATCCGGATCGATGCAGGCCTCGCTACAACGCGCAGGAGGCGATGGACTGAGTAACTGCTAGCGACATCGAGCGGGATAGTTGGGAAACTAGCAGTTGGCGAGACTACCGCCAGAGGGATAACAGGTTGGGATAGGTTATGGTGAAAACAGGATTATTTATTGAACATTTATTTTTTCTGTAAAATTGAAAAACGGGGGTACTCTACCATACAAAAAAACTGATGTGGCCAGCACTTGACTTCCCGCCAATTACATGGGCTTTAAGCAAAGTAACGCTTCCGGTTGATCGTTTGTAAACAAGATTTAATTTGTTGTTCCAATAAATAGAGAAGCCCGCAATCCAAAATTTTGGATTATATTTTTTTATGTTTTTCCTCGAAAATTTATTAAGAGCTCCAAATTAAGTACCATTTCTAATTTATCATATTATGCCAACATCTAATATGTTGTTTCAAATACATATGAGTTTTAAATTAAAGATAGAGATGCACTCGATTTCGAGCTTTGGCCCGCCCCGGCCCGAAGCCCGCCTCGATTTCGAGTCGATCATCGAGGCGGGCCGAAGATATTTTTTATCGGGCCGAATCGGGCTAATCATTTTCAAAAATTGAGGCGAGTCGGACTTTTGATTTTGGCCCGGCGCGAAAATTCGTGCATTTCGGGCCGGCCCGAAAAGTCTTATAGTTCAATCAAATGGAAAGCTTTCTTAATATTTTAATGAAAATGGATGAAGTTAAAAAGGATCAAAATGATTTAATAACAACAAACTTCACATATTAATAAATAAAAATGTATTATTTTACTTCAAGAATTCAAGGTTATTCATTAAAACATAATAATTATATTGTGATGTTGCTATTATTATTGTTATTACTCGTATACTTAAATAAAATTGATTTTTGTTCCTACCATAATGATTTCTTGTCCTATTTTTGAGCAGAAACAAAGTTATATATTTTATATTTATATTTTCTATATAAAATTTGTGAAAAAGTTTTTTAAATTTTCGAAGGGCATTAGTAAATAAATTGTTAAATATTCGTGTCTATAATTTTTATAACAAACTTACACTAGAAGTGTCTCTTTTTTTAACAACTTATGTTAACTAACGTCGAAAGTTATAATGATGTAGAGGTTTTTTTTATAAATTTGGCACGAAAAAAGTTAAACATTTCGCCTCATATAAAAATCAAAATTAGGAATATCGGATGCACCCAATTTCGAGCTTTGGCCCGGCCCGGCCCGATTTCGAGTCAATATTCGAGCCGGGCCAGCTAATTTTTTGTCGAGTCGATCTTCGAATCGGGCCGGCAATTTTTATTTTCGGGCCGAGTCGATCCAAACCTTAAAGCCCGGTCCGGCCCGGCCCGAATGCATCTCTAACTAAAGATGTGAAGTTTTGGATCAGATTTTATGTATATTTTCAAGAAAATCTATTTATAGTTTCCAGTAAGGTACCAACTTTTACTCTAAATTAAAGGATAAAATTGAGCCTGATAAATAGAGGTCAAATGTGGTTCTTGTAAAAGTAAAAGTTATATTGGGGAACATCCCTACTCGTAAAAAGGAGATTATATCAGTATCAAATCAACTGCATTGTACTCAGATTGTACTAAACTGAACGAACACCATAGCGCTTTGTGTATACAGCATGTCAGTACAAGGCATATTTTCAATTTCGTCAAATTCAAAATTTTAGGTAAAGAACCAGATAAACATAAATGTTTACTTTATGAAACCCTACATATCAATTTAAATAAAACCAATTCTATCAACAACCAAACTGACTATAACAATAATCTGTATGTAAAAAATTTACTTAAAAATATTTAAATTTAGCTCTCTCATTTTTAATTTCATTTACGTTCATCAGATACTTGCCTCTTCTTACTCTTATATTTTTTGGTGATTGAATATCATATCTTCTTTCAGTTTATTTGCTCATTTGACATTTCCGTCTTGACAGCCATGCATATCATGTCGCTGTCATGATCAAAAGTTTTTTATCTTCGAATATCTATATGTAACAATTTAAAATTAATTAAAATTCATATAACTTTTTCAACATGTAACAAATTTTGATGTGCTGTCATAGTTAAAAGTTTTTTATCTTCGAACATCAATGTAACAATTTAAACTTAATCAAAATTCATATAAATTTTTCAACATGTAACAATTTTTTTTTGATAAATTAGATTAAAACAGTGTATTTTTGTATACAGGGTGTATCAGAGCTCGTGTAATAAAAAAATAGCGTATTTCTGAGCACATTTTGAGCAAAAAATATTATATGAAGGTATGTCCGGAAACTTTTCGTTACAGAGTTACAGGCCTTTAAAAGTGCACCTCATCAAATCTATTATTAATAACTCTGATACTAGTTGAACTAAAATTTTGAAACTTGGAATGACAATACTACTTATTTAGGTGCATAATTTTACTTTCTTTTCTTTCTATATCTCAACCAAAGGCGTGTCATATGGGGAAGACATGAAGATTTTTTATCGTTATTTTTTGACCTACTAACATTTTTTTTATTTTTACCTATAAAGTATTACATACAATACAAAAGAATACACTAAAAAGTACTCTTGTTAAAACTTGATAAACGCAGTAGTTTTTGAGATATTATAAATTTTAGAAAAAAATAAGTATCCAAAAAAATTTAAGTAACAATTACGAAACAATGAAATTTATATAAATTCATTCTTGGATATTATGAATTAGCGAATTAGCGATTTTGCCGGATTATCGAACGTCAATATTTTTAATGGGAATACCAAAGATAAATCTAGATAAAAATTCAAACTATTAAAACATGGCCAACTAAATGCTACCTCAAAACCAGATAAGATAAACACATGAAAAATTGCAATAATGTAAATAAAAATAAAAACAATACTAACAATATTCGAAAATGTGCTTTAATTGGACAGGTAGAATCATCTAAATACAATTTTAATTTCGATAATGTAAAAATGTTGAATACTGAATATAATTTACACAAGAGATTAACCCTTGAGATGTTACACATAAATAAATAAAATTTAAAAGCAGATACTGCACACATCAATAAAATTTATAATATCCTAAAATAAAATATATATTTATACAAATTAATATAAAACATGTACCTTTATAACTTAAAATAAACATTCGTAAAAATACTTAACAATAAGACGATAAAACTTTATTTAACTAATGGCGGTAATTCAAGAACCTGACATTCGGAACTCTGCAAGTCATAACTATTATTAATTTCGTAGGGTGCAATACTTTCATATTTTTCAAAATATTTTTTTACAAAATTTTATTGACGGACATCAATGTTTTTTATTTATTTATTATTATTTATTGTTTTAACTTTTGACGACCATTGTGATGTGTTTTTTATTACATTTATACTTTATGAATTGTACATGTGGTATAATACCACGTTTTTATAAATTTTAACGCAAGTTTTACGTTGTTAAATATTATACATTTGTCAATATAAATAAAATTTATAAAAAAGAGGCTAAAAATAAAAATAAATTGACTATCTAGGAATTTTTGAACCCTATGTATTTCACGTTTACGTAACCTAATCCTAGTTCATTTAGTCAACCATTTTGTTCAACGGTGCATATGTCGAGATTTGAGCATTCCGGTACGCGCCAACTTCATGAGCTAGATTTTCGGAGTCGAGAAATTCGTGATTTGAAGAAGACTATGTATAAGTTTTCGTGTGTTTCATACAATTCCCTAAATTGTACTTGACACTGACATGAAGCTAACATCTGTCAGTTAATAAAATAGAATAGAATTACTGAGACTGTTTCCATGGTGATGCAGCAAAGATTGCAAGATTTATAAAAATTAATTTCTTTATAAATTTTTATCTGTAAATACATTGAATAAGAAGAACATAATGTAATCAAATTGCATAGAGAATAGAGTATTCTTTAGTATTATTAAAATGCCAAAAAATATTTAATTGCGTTTTCTTAAGAAAAACTGTTAAACGCTTCAAATTATGGTACTTCCGGTGCACCAATTGTAACAAAAATCTAATCAAGTATTCATCTGGATGTAAGAATGAGGAATAAAAAAAACTGTAATTTTTGAAATAGTAGTATTGAAGTTATCATGGCCGTAATTATCGTAACACACACATGTACGTCTTCACAAACGTCCACACACAGGCACACAGACCCCAAAACGTGCTTATTCATTAAAAACGCCATCGAATTTTTTGACCAGACTATATCTTCCTTACCTAAAGGTGACGCAAGGTAAAAAAGTACCCTAAAGAAGTGCAAACCGAAATTAAGTATTGCTTCGTACATGAAGTTATTTGCAAATATTAAATTTAGCAAAATTTGCTTTTCTGATAATATCTAATGATTTTAAGCGCTATAATGTTCTAGGCCAAAGTTATAGGGAATTTAATTTTCTGCAAAATATTTAATAACTACTTTTGCTCTAACATCTATTGGTGAAAAGATATTTTTAAAAGATTGATTATTTGCATAATTTTTACAATTTAACAGCACTTCCGGAAGTGTACCAAAGTCGGAAACTTAGATTTTTTTTATCAGAACCTCTAAACATACAGGATGAATGCCTACTTGAAAGCTGAACATTGAATATTTAAGAAATTAATAACCTACTTTAATTTTGTTTTGAAAACAGCGTTGCTAATATACCGTGAGTATTTTTTAATGGTAATGGTATAATTATTTAAACAAAATAAACCTCTAATGACATCTTGTCAATATGACAGATAACCGTTGAATTTTCCTATAAGTTATGATTTGACATTTGATTGACAGCAATGTATTTATCTGTCTCATTTAAACTGACACATGGGGAATGAATTTGACAGAAGTATTATATTTAAATATTGTAAGAATTTTAGCCGAGTCAGAAAACCACCCGGGCACAAGGTGCACACTATATTTTTTCTACAACTAATTTTAATTTAGAAAGCAGGTATAATTATTTAAACAAAATTAACCTCTATTGATGTCTTATCAAATGTCAAATTCGTTGCCTATGTTTCATTTTAAATGGAACGGGCAAATACATTGCTGTGAATCAAATGTCAAGTCGTAACCATGAATATGACAAACCCAATAGATACAACAATATAATATATACAACAAGAAACATTATTAGAATAAGTGTAATATTAAATATAGGTCACATTCCATTTCTTTTACTTTTTCGATTTCGATTTATTACACTTAAATATGTCAAACAAATCAGCAAACCAAGTAAAGTAGTAAGAATAATAAAAAGAGAATTATCAATTACTATGACTTTCTTGAACGTTAATGGTAAAGTCAATACATAAATTCTTGCAAAAACTTCGAGTCAATAAATTTCACTAATCAATAATTTGATTAGGATTACAAGGAATAGAAGCAATGTCAACAACTTTTTACTATTTGTAAATATTTATTGTTTGTTACGTACGTACGTAATTCTTTTTTAGTAGTATAGAAGATAGTAGGTAGTGAATTTTCGTTAACGGTTGCTGTAAAAAGATTGGGAAAATATTTACGATGAAAGAAATTTATATTTATTATTATATATTTCCTATAATTTACAAATAATAAATAGTTATTATCTTTTAAAAATGACATAGGTTATCTGAAGATAAATAAATTCAACGTATTACTAGCTTTTAAAATTAAACCAAACAATTTATTTTAATTAAAAGATATCATTAAATTCTCGTTGTTGGGAAATGTAAAACACATAACGACGTTATTATCGGAAGTACAAATACAGTAGAGAAAAACACAACTTCCATTTTCTATTGTGGTTACAATTTCCTTTTTATCAGGAAATGAAATAAAACGGTTTATTTACCGTTATAAACTTGGCGCTGCTTCATGTAATCGATATTACAAGTTACACGTGTACTGCATAGATGGCGACATAGGTATTAATAGGTATATACAAGAGCGCGAAATTTAAACTCAAACTAAGCAATAACTAAGAGATGAATAACGTATCAACATTGTTATCGTATCTATTGTGTGTTGATTCGCTATTAGAATAGATTGTATATTGTATAAGATGAAAGCAGAAAGATAAGACACAGATTCACGAAGACACATATATGGAGACTTACTGTCTACTGAAGTTAATAGAAGGAGAGAACTGACAAAATGGAATACAGTAATATGAGCAGTTATAATTTAACATTACATTATGTTATGGATTATACATACTTTAACTAAATTCAATAAAAATCAGTAAGTACAGGCACATTTACACAAAATACTATTGAACTATACTAATATAGCAAAATAATTCCTTAATTTATAATAAAAATGATGAATTTTCAATATTTTATATAAAAATTTGAATATTTCTCTAACATTTTTCACGACGAATAAAATATTTTGATATATGGTTATTAAATTTTTGAAATGCAGTAAAATTTTATTGTATATGGAATAACACGATTTTATTAGTCCAATTTATATTTTATACATAGAATATGCAGTAAAGATCAAATTATAAAAATATAATTAAAGTTATAAATTTTATAATGAATGTTTGTTCAGAAATTACAAGAAATAAACTTAAACATGTTCATTTTAATTGCATTACAGTTTAAATACAGAGTATTCAAATAAAAACCTAACTCGGAGTAGGCTATGAAGAGAGAAAAGTCAACGTGGCAAAATTGATCATTAAATGTATTCCTGAAATTAATTGTAACATGCAGCAAAAGAATGTTGCCATTCGCTGTTTTCCAATTTATTTCTATTTATAAAATAAGATTCAAGAAGAAAAGCTTTGATTTCATTAGATAAAATGTTTGTCATTATCTTGTGACATTTCATTACATACTTTCAAATTAAGACAGCTTTGTCTGTTCATAGCATACTCCAAGTTTGTTTTTTTTAACACACTGTATTACGTTATATCAATCAAAAAAACTTGTAAAGCAATATATCAATTACATTATCTTAGTCTATTTGATATAATTTTAATAGCTCAAATATTTGCAGAGTGATAAATAAACGAAGTAATAATTTTCTATCATAAATTTATACCTTTTTTAGTTCAAACATACTTTAATTTTCCAATTATTTTAAAAAATATCAGTCTGGATAAATTTATAAAAAAAAACAAATGTTCGTTTGAGATAAAATTCTTTGTATTATTTAAAACTATAAATTTTAAAGAGAAATGTAGAGCACATTATTGATAATGATTTTTGATTTATTTCGATAATAAAAATTATGAATTATTTCTTTTTCAATTTGAAAATGAATCTTATCAGATTGTAACCGAAATAATTTCAATACTTCAACATAACAAATGAAACAGCACTCGGTAAAAAGAAAACAAATTATACTTATTTTACTGACGATTTTTGAAAATAAGTGATGCGCGTATTCTAAAAGTAGTTAGCTATAACAGTTATTTATATTATAAAGTAAATGGAATATTCATGTAATTAATTACATAGATAAATAAAAAATAAATTAATACATAAATATTAATTATAAAGCAGCATTGTTCTGAGAAAGAAAACTAGAAATGCATAACGTATAATGAAATCTGATATAGGAAATTCTTATGGGTTTATTCTAAATAAATTTAGGTGAAAATTTGCAAAGTATGAAAAAGGTAAGTTTGAATCATATTTTTTTCTAGATCATTCTAACTTTTATAAAGAAGTTAAGGTGAATTCACAAATAAAAATTAGCATTATGTTTATATTTTATGTTATACAAGTAGTTTCTATGAATGTAACTCTTCATCTTTTCGAATTTCCTATTTTTGATAATAAATAAAAATATGAACATTTCAATTACAACTTTCAGTATAAGATATAGCGGCATTAGCGGCACGGCAAAATTAATGACGGTAACAGGGGCGACCGTCGCAGGGCCTCCAAAAATTAGGAACTTCCACAAATCAGGGATTTCTGCTTGTACAGCCAATAAATTAAATGGCCAAAATCGCAAAACAATTCTGTCGGGTTGTACCAATATTTTAATTACAAATTAAACAATAATTTTGGCAAAATGAACACCTATATAATATATTTTATTGTAACGTAGTGGAATTTTAAGACATGTTATATCTTAGGGAGTGAAATTTGATATTTCTGTCTGCGTAGCCGAGTCAAGCAGATATGCATTGACAAGTTTTAGTTCTATTTAAGATATTAGCTGTGTTCGATGAGAAGTGCATGAAGTGCAGAGTAGAATAGTGCAGTGCAGTGTAGTGTACACTAGTACAGTCTAATTCTTGTCGTTTCATAAAACACACTAGTGTATATTTGGGCAAGTTTGCTCAGCTGTATGAGTAATCAAGCCAAGCGTAGCCAAAGGTGCAAAAGGTTGGGTTGTTTATAAACACAGTCATATCATAAAGCTGCAAAGAAGTGACTGCAGAAATGTCTGTTTTAAAGAGCATAGTGTTTGAACTAATAAACGATTCTGACGATCATCAATCATCACTTGATTCTTCATCAGATTCAGAGAGCAGAGACAGATATATTAATTAATTCTTTACACACAACAAAGAGAATATACTATATCTGAATCCATTATTTTAATTTCTCAATGTGTAAAATTTTAGGTTAATAAACAGATATGTAGATAGGATAGAATTAAAATGTCTACCGAACAACATTTTGCTACCCCCACTCATAGTCTGCACTTTCTACACCACCTCGCGAGTTAGGTCAGAAACGTGAGCACTAGTTCTTAAAATTTTTGTCATCGAACAGCCTACGAGAAGCTACCCGTTTCTCATAAAACATGTTAGTGTAAGAAAGTTAACACTAGTGCGGCCTAGTACATGTCATCGAACAAAGCTATTGTTTCAACTAGCCTTTCGGCGAAATAATTATTAATTATTAGAGAGTTTGGTTTGTACTCTGGTAGAGTCAACATGTAGCTATAGATATTTCGGTCCGCGTTCGGTAACGCATATGTTTTTCCGCTCTAAAGATGCGGGATTAGTATCTTTAGGTTTGTAAGAGTTTAATTAATTATAGCATGTAAACAAAGTTATTTTTATATGCAAGTGTCCATAATGTTCATTTTAATTAATAGTGTTCATCCGAACCATTAAATCATCTTTAAATCATAGATTCTACGATTCTCGTCAACGTTGGTTGAAGTAAATGAAGTGCATAGTCGACTTTTCATTGTTACATGATACGTAGAAAAATGTTGATTTTAATTCAATTTTTCTTTAATTCTCAATTAAATATTGGTACAACCAGTCATTAGTCTTAGATTTTTTTTTGTAATTTTTCACTATTTTCAATTATTTTGCTTTAGAAATTGTATCAATTTTTTTAAAAAAAATTATACCTACGTAATTTTGGCCTTAAAATCGAATGGCACAGTTGACAGGCATCCAATCTATCCATTTTTGTTAAATTTGAACGCAAATATAGATACTAAAAAAATTATGTATTTGAAAATTTAGAACTAGCGCGATGAAATGAATCTAAAATTATAATACTAGAAAAAATGTTCGTAGGGAATTGCTCAAAACAGCTGCAGACACGTGTTTCGCTCTTATTAGAGCTCATCAGTACAGCATAGTTAGTTAATAGGTGGACATTAACTAGAAGTAAAAAATCCGACAACTTGTACCAGTACCAGCAAGCAGCCAAATACACAATTGTTGCATATGGTTTTTTTTTTCTAGTTTTATAACTTTGCTCTCACGATAGAATACTTTCATAAAATTATAATAATTTTACCCAAAGGTGAGTTTTGGATTATAAAATATTGAAAAGAAACATTCATGAATGTATCAATGTGATTAATTTCGATTTCGATAAAAATTACTAGTGCACCATAGGTATCATTTTTGTGCCAGAAATAGTATAAAAAACTGACTTCAGCTGAATTCAAAATTAAGTATTATTTTATTAGTAAATTCAGTATTTTGAGCTGTACTTTAAGTTTATTAAAAGCATACCATAAAAAGTAACCAAGTAGCAAGTAACAATAAACCATAAGTATTTATGACATTACTGTGTCATCGATTTTGTCACTCTTCCTTCTATATTGTATATTATACAAATGTTGCAGATCTAAACACCCTACCTTTCGCTCGCAATGGACGAGTTGCGAGACATGCTCTTAGGGGACATCTCGAAGTCGCTGTCGGAGCGGTAGAGGAAGCTCTCCCGACGCTGCGGCAGGTTCTGCAGCACCAGGCCAGCCGACGGCGACGCCGCGCCGTCCAGCGGCGAACGTCCGGGGCTGGCGCCATTTTCCACATCGAAACTAAAACAGAAAAATTCACTTAATGATAGAAGCCTAACAAGGTAATTTAATTAAGATATCGCTATTGGTTGGGGATAAATAATAAAAAAAAAAAACATTATCCTTGAAAGAATGAAGTGAGTGGAGTGAAAAACAAGTATTTTAACCATAGAATATTTCGTAAAAGGGAAGTGATCGCAATAAAACATTTGTTTTATATTTATTTCAGCAGTCGTTATTACTAATATAATAATTTTATTAAATTCAATAGGTAAGAGCCAACAAAGTGTCTGACATCTGGTGGCAAAATAAAACATATAAGTTGTAGGGAAAACGTTGTGCTGTCATACAGAGATATTGTTCTGTACCGCAGTGCAATAATTATGCAAGTGCTGGCATATCCGTTCATTATTTCCCAAAAAGAGAAATATTAAAAAATAATTGAAAAATCGCGTTAAAAATCGGAAAGGACATATCACCGTTCATGAACGTTTGTTCACATTTTTACCTAAGCGATTTTATTCCATGTAAGTATTTATAAAAATTTATGCTTCAAAACATTATTAGATTGTTTTTGTAGTCAATAAAAGAAAAATATTAAAAAAAAAATGATATAGCAAGCTAAAAATTACAGCAAAGAAAATTCGACAAAACCCCTGTACAAAGAAGAAAAATGGAGAGACGTTACCTGTAAGTAGTAACTATTATTCTTTAATATTATATATTTATTTTAAATTGTTTATAGGAAAGACAAGGAAGAAGAAGAAACTACAAAAATATCAGAAATTGAGCAAGAGGAAGACGTGCAAAACAAAGAACTTGATGTGCATTTGTATTTAGTGTTATTACGATTGAGTGGTTAGCCCCTTTCAAATTAGATGTTTGAACACACGGTTAATTTATTTCTATATTATTCTGTTTATCTGTCTTATATCCGCACAAGATAAAATGTCCAGCTAAAAATAATTAAATAAGTAGTTAACATGCAGATAACCTCAATTTTGAATCTTATTTTACCCTTATATACTGCTTCTCCTTCGACCATAGGCCGCACAGCATCATTTAAATAAATGTATATATCTGACATTATGATAAATATATTTGATTTCAATTAAAAATAATAAAATATCCTCAAAACAAAGCCTCAAAATACAACTAGCACAAACGTAAAATATAATGTTTTCCCTATAAGTCGGTCATTAGTGCTGCCATCTCTAGGATGTGGCTCTCCCGGATCCTTTTTTTAAATTCGCGGCAAAATCTTATTTGTGATTCGTTATACTCTTAACAGGCGGAGATAATTTACGTTCCACAGACGGGCGCATTTGACTCCGCCACCTATGTTCCCGTTCTGCATTAATTAATAGACATTTATATATTATTTTCTATATACAAGCTACAGGATGAATCCTAGAAACCGTGACATATGAGTTTAACATGAGAAAACAGTTTTCTTAAATATTATCTGCCCCGTAGAACATTATGTAATGCTTTATACAAAAAAAGAATAAAATTCTGGATTCTTAGATGCCAAATTCGTAAATGTACGGTTTTGGTGACCGAAGAAATTTAATTTGAAGACGTAGAAAAATGGGTTTAGTATGCAGTATTTTAAAAAAATGTAATAGGTAAAACCAAGTAATATGTTAAAAATAGGTATTTGACAGTTTACGGGCGCTCATTTCTTGAAATAAAGCAAACTAAATTTGTTTTTACCACATCTTTAAGTTAAGTTTTGAGTTTACTCGGGCATCAAAAGCTCTAATTTAAAAAAATTAACATCCAAAAATTCATCATTTTTTTCTTTATATCTGTTTAGTGTTTTCCCATGCTAAACGCTTATGCCACGATTTTTAGTGTTCACCTTGTGTATCTGTACTATTAAGATTTTTTTTGTATAACCTGAGCCTCCTCCGAATTAAAAATCTGATGTGACCAACACAAAACCTCCCGCTATTTAATTTTTATTAATTTAAATCCATACCTACGGATTTATTAACGCTGCAAACTATTCCATTGCATAAAATTATTGCTTTATTTACTATTTTCTTTTTAAAATGTCACTATTATTAATTTGAAGTGATTAGTTTTTTGACAGTGACATTTACTATCAGTTACATTAATTTGAAATATGAACTGTGTAAGAAAGGAATTGTGTTTTTCTTAGGCTTCGGGACTTGTAAAAAAAATTATTTTTAAATTTATCTGTAAAATATATAGAAAAAGTATTAATGTATTCCTGTAGAATATTCAATAATCTTTAATTTTCATAACCACAAAATGCGAAAAAATGGCATTTAATGGAATTTTTTGAAGAAAAATCATTATGAGCTTCAGCTAAAATGCCATTTCCGGTTATCCGATTTACACCAAAATCTAATGGCTTCTTTTCATATTAGAATAGGGTATAAATACAAGGTTTCAGGATTTTCTGAATGATAGTATTTGAGTTAGAGCGAAGACAAAATCCCTACACATACACACACACACATACATACACACATACATACACACATACAGACATCATCGTGAAAATGTTAAAATTGGATTCTAGGGACCTTAAAACGTGGCCATTTACTAAAATCTCGATATGTGATTTTTAACACGATCCCTATACCTCCCTTACCAAGGGAAGCGGGAGGTGAAAATGTATGTACGCCACTGCCCTGCTCCAAGAAATTAACGCACCATTAAACAAGACCTATAAAACTTTAATATAATAATATGACATTGTTATATTTATTCATAAACAATTATTAACAATATATTTCAATAAATTTAGAACATAATGTTAATAATTAAAGGAAAGACAATGCTAAAATTCTTGAAAAAATAATCAGTGGAGAAACGTATTTTTTAATGAGTATTTCCATCTCTACTTTGGATTACAGCATGACATGGACTATATACTTAAAATAAGTGGCCGTATATCATTCTCATCCAGACTGTTCCATAATTTCACAAGTCTGTGCTCTACTTCCTCCTGGTTATTAGGTTGGATTGGATAATCTCCCAAGAGCTTACCACAATGGCCATGCCTTTGTGCTTATTCCAACCTCCGTAAGGTAATTCTGGACTATCCGCATTATCTTGCATTAACAAAAAAAGGGCTGATATAGGGCTCAAATGGGACGACATGCTCCTCAAGAATGTACTGTATATAGCGTTCAGCATTAAGGTGGCCATTGTTTAGTATCACTAAACTTCGTGCGATCTCTCATAGAAATCCTCCGCAGACCATTATTGACCCTTCACCAAATAACGTGGTATCCATCACTGTGCATGCATCATTCGAAACACCAATGTATGGGACACGCCAAATTTCTCTCGTATTCTTTGCTAGGTTCAACCTTCTTCCACCAATACTGTTGTTCGAGCAGATTCTTTTTGCGTATTTTTTTTTTGTTCGTTTGGCTTAATAATAAACAAAACAGAAAACGTCAAATTTTTATTTATTATTTATTGTTAGACGCTTCGTAATACATTTTTCAGTATATAAGCGGTGATTTATATGAGGATGAGTTTATTTTCCTTAAACCTTTATAACTTTTACGGCTGAATTCACCATTATTCCGTTGATTAATGGTCAACTGATTAGGGAATCAAGTTGATTCGTAAATTAATGTTTATTTTAATTCACCAAAGTTATCATATTCCCAGTTTTGTTTTGGTTTTTGGCAGTTAATGTAACTGTCATATAATTTTATTCGTGGTAATTGTACTTTCCAATAAAAAGTATTAATATGTAAGTTTTTAATTGATTTGTAAAATACATTTTATAATGTTTCTATACTAATATTAAGAGCATTGCCGGTCGCGGTGAGAGAGGAAATGTATGTAGTAGGGGGGGAACATGTTCTCCTAACACTTTCTCCTCCATAGTCTATCGTTCCGATTTCTGAATAAGCGGCAAAAATCAAATCACAGCTAAACTAAAAGATATAATTTAGATTTTTTTCACAGACTTACTACTAAAGGTGGACGCTATGGGGGTGATCCAAACATTTTTTGTATAAAGTACAGTTATCGTGTTAAAAATAAATTTTAAAATAGCCATTTTTATGATGTTTTTCGAACTAAATTTAAATGCAATAGAAATTAATAATTATGCAAAATAATTGGTCAGCCCCATGCATTGATCTATCTACTATACAATGGTATCAAGTTTGAAGTTATAACTTAATATTTACGAGTGTAGTTTGATTTCTACTAAAGTGCTGTTTAGCGTAGCACCGGCAATCGCCTTAAATTTTTATATTGATATAGGTAGAAATTTACACAGATTCTAATAAAGAATTTTTTGAAATATAGCGAAAATGAAAGAAATAAAAGTATATTTAAAAATAATGAAACCCTTGAAAAGAAGAAGCATGAGGCAAAGTTACAAATGAGAACAACAGCCAGAATTCTGACATAGCTATAAATGTGAAAATTTGGATTCAAAGATCTGATCAAAGCTTGATTCATGGATTAGGACGAATCAGTTGATCATTTATTTTGATTAGTAGATTAGCTTGATTTTTAATGGTGAATTGGATTGATTACCTTTTTTATACCTTGCTGATGACGATGAAATTACAAAAGAGGACATACACAACAGACACGCCTTACCCGGGTTTTGAACCCGGAACCCTTAGAGCGTGAAGCGCTAGCGCTACCGCTACTCCACCTGGGTCGGCATAAAACGTCAAATTACTTCGTAACAACCCGCGCAAAATATAACTTCAACTAAAGTCAATTTACTGCGCAACAAAATTCTCATATGTTAGTAAAACAGATCAAAACAATACGTAATAACGTAAGTACGATTTCATATACCGTGCACGAACATATATAAAAGGTCCTTTCAAAATAAAATTAAGTGCTTGAAATATTAATTAAAATAATCGAGATATTTTAATGTTACTATGTAGTGCGTTAATTTCTATAGGAGCCAGTGCATTACGGGCTGGTGGCGGTTAAGGCTGAACATTTAACATGGGATTTTAGATTTATGAAATTTCCTGCTCTCCTGTTCATTTTACGGCAAAAACTGCAGTGTACAAAGTTGTACAGAATAGGCTATTCCACGACATTTTTTAATTTTTTTTTCTTGAAATACATAAAAATATAAGACCACATGTGAAAGTCAGAGTTAAAAATTCCTCCAAATAAGCGAGATATTAAGGTCCGAATTTTAAATCTGCTTTGTGACGTAAGTAATGTGGATATACCAGAAGTAAACAAACAAGTGGTTCACAAACCACGAAAAATTGTTAAACAAATTACAAAACAATGTATATTTAAATTGTAATATTATAATTCATTATTAGAGACAAAATATATTATTTCACTTAATTTATTTCACTTTTTTCTCATTTTATAAAAATAAAAAAATTAGAACGCCGCCCGAACAGCAACCGAACAGATCCGACACACCCGAAGAAGTATATTCTTAGTTAGGGCGGGGCTTCTCAAAATCGGAGGTCATACTTGGATCCAATTTGCTCAAACACTCGTGCACATGTCCTGCATCCTGCATCATCAAAAGCAAAACTCCCCGTGTCATCTAGAAGGAATAATTTATAATAAAAGAAATATGGTTTTCCTTATCCTTTAATTATTATCATTCTTATTTTCAATAAACTTTTACTATTTTTGATTACTGTGGAATAGCCTATTAAAAATGTTTTTACATGTTTTATTATGCTGTTGGTTTCCTCATAAATTTAAAAACAAATTTCAAAATTTCGGTTTATTAGTAGCAATGGAATTTGTATTCTTTTTATGGTTTTTATAAATTATTTATAAACGTGAAACGTCAAATTGACATATGGAAAAGATATAAATTAAATAATGAATGTTTATTCGAATAAGAAACGTATGTATATTGTAAAGAAATATTATGATGGAAATAGTACAAAAGAATACGGAATTTATTTTCCATAAGTCAAATTGATGTTTGATGTTTATAAATAATTTATGAAAGCTAGAAAATACCTACATATGGTGTGACATTATGATTTTGTTGGTAAAAATAGAAAATATGTAAAGAATATGTTAACCGTATTAGCTTTATTCTTTTTATGCTAAATCAAGCATATTCTGTATTAATAGGGTTATTAATACAAAATATTTTCTAACACAAAGGTTGAAAAGTAGCTTCCAAGAGATATTGATTCGATAAAAAGAAATTCAACTTTTCTGTCAATAGAACTATGAATTTTCATTTATAATTTTGACATTAAATTTGAAAGGCTGGTATGCGATGTGACCGTGAATATCTCGATATCTCTAGATAGGGTATTATAAAGATTATTCAAATTCAAAATGATCAAAGGAAAATGTGGGACTTAATATTTACTTATTTCTTTCAGAGAATTCAATTTCAGCTTTCGTTCACCGAACCCAATGAAATGACGTATAATCACATTTTATGTCTAGAACATACGAAAATGGGAATTGAAGTAAAATTTTAAACATAATACGATTTAAGTAAGTAGTAATAAGGGAGCCTTAATATTTACTTATATATACTTCTTTCAGATATTTCAATTTCCGCTTTATATCACTAAAACTCGTTATAGACTAGCATTAAGACTGGTGAAAAATACATTGACTCCAAAGGGTAGCTCAGTAGAACTTTACTATAGTCCATTTTTATTACAGCGCAAGTGGCCGAACATGGATTATAAAATTCTGCTTAATATCTTCAGTATAGAAAGTTTAAATACTCGCCGCTCCAAATTTCAACTCTTGTTTTTGTATAAATTGGTTAACAATTTTATATTTAGTCCTACTCTTTTAGCCGAACTTAATTTCCATGTCAGGCCATGTAATACTCGCTCTACATTAGTATTTCTCTGCGATCTCTCACGCACTAATATTCATTACTCAAGTCCCATTAACACTATGTGTCGATCGTTTAATAAATACTGCGACGCACTTGATTTTAGTGATTCACTTCTAAAATATTCTAATACAGTTGATTATTGCCTGAGAGATTAATTTAGAACCTACAGATATATATATATATATATATATATATATATATATATATATATATATTTCATTGTTACTTATATACATTTTCTTTTGTCTTACTGTATATTTATGTACGTACTGATGCTCTATTACTTATTCTTGTTTTTGTTACTCTGTAATTGGGTTTTTTCCTGTTGGGTAAATAAATAAATAAGTGTATTGTGACAAAAAATTTAACAGAATTGGCAAGTGTGATGATGGTCCGAGCCGCAGCTTTGTGCATTAATCATTTTAAATTGCACACTTAGATTTAAACATTTTTATTTGCGCTTGTACTTTGTCATTATCCAGATTCAATATTACTTTAATATTTATTTCCAATATATTGCGTTTTCGTTTTACCTGTATTTATACAGATAAGTAAATTAATTTTGATACAACGGAAGAAAGAATCATGAATTTGAAATAGAATCTTTAAAATGGGTACAGAAAAAAGACCAAAATTAATTTCATCTTCATCGGAAGCAAGTAACAGCAGATAATTTCAAAACTAGGGCCCAGTACAATCTATACGTAGATAGGCCTTTTTCATAAAAAAACCGACAGTTCTTAAAAAACTAAATGTGTAGTAGGTATCATATTAATTGGAGTGAAAGTTCAATAATTTAAATTTATTGTAAATATTTTATCTAGTCTTTTTTTATTTTTGCAAATCTGACTTTTAAAGTTACTCCTCCTAGTTTCAAAACGGGGTACTAACTACTAATAGGAAGTTCCTGGGATCAAATTCCGGTGACGTCCATTTTTACAAAAATCTTTCTTCGTAAGTATTTAGATAAATGAATTGTTTACGGTTTTAAGTGTTATGGTAATAACAACCACTGAAATATATACTAACTGGAACTCGCATACTCTACCTATCAACTTATGCTGCACTGAAGCCCCATTGAACAATAATGGCTGGTCCTGTTCGCGCACGTTCGTGTCGAACCGAACCTAGCCGAATAATTCGTATCATAGCTTATAGCTTTATTTTCATGTTTATGCTAATCACATACATTTTATTTAAACTTGCGCCACACGAAATAATTTCCGTCTACTCACGAACTGTCCCGATGTTTGCCGACTACTCCAGCTGCCAGCTTTCAATATGCCTTCAAAATCACGGTACGTACGCGCATTCCAGTTAGTATATATTTCAGTGGTGATAACTGTATAAAAACAGTTTATAATATAAATAATGAGCCGAATTCACATTTTTTAAAAAGTATTTTAAATGAATGTTTATGCAATATTTTTCATAGTAATAAAAAAATTATAATAATTATTGTTATTTACGAAAATAATTACATAAAATGAATGGCGTCACACATACTCATGAAAAACAATCCCCCACTCCTGTGACATCTGAGTACATACAGCACGTCTTTCATAGCCAATAAAAAAACAGTTCACGTTATTTATATAAAAAAAGTAGGAGATAGTTTGTCACATGTTAAACGTCACATTTTGTTTAGATAACATGATTTTTTAAAATATTGCACATATTTCAATATTTAATTGTAAAATATCTAATGGATATTTCGCGATATTTTCAAAATTGAGGGTCTTTAAAAAACAATGGGTGGAATTCAGTGGGTTGTATTAAAGTCTGTATTAAAGCTTGTATTAAGTATATGGCAACATTGTAATATTTCCCAAATCTATCAATGAGATTCAATTGTGATATAGAAATTTTACCGCAGGGAAAAGTAATACAGATATCCTTTATTCAAATGAAGAAGTATAATTGTAAATGGAAGGTGTAAAAGGGAACTTGCAAAAAAATAGCAACATTAGGTTAGAAATATGTCAAATTTTATGTGTCAAATTTCATACCTGAATGTTAATGAATTTTAAAATATCTCAATCCCCGTTTTGATCAGTTTTGATATTTGTCCTTTTTTATCGTAATTGTATGGCTTTCTTACTTCTATTAATAATATTTTTTTCTTTATTTGATCCTTTGGTCTCTGACTTTTTTCTGACAGGTATTACAAAGTTGCCAAAATATTTTTGACAAAGAACTGTTTTAGCTTAAAACACGCTAATACAACCCACTGAATCTCACCCAATATCTTTTAAAATTTAGTATTTAGAAGTCATATAAAAATTCTTGTAACAACCCTATTAAACATTTTAATATTCTGTATTTGTTGAAAATCTACCCCAATTCTTTAAAAAAAATTATTGTCTTAGCAACATGGCTAAAAATTGTATTCAATAGAAATAAATTTAACACCTGTCATTTATATGTTTTATTCAGTGTTTGGAATTATTATTGGTTATTTGGTAAAGCAATTATGTTAAGTTACTAACTTTGTTACGGAATTTGAGTGAATATATGTATATTAATAAATCACTTTAATATAACTTTCGATTAAATGAACAATTTGATTATATGAACAGCTTAGGTTTGTATTACTTCACATTACTGAAAACTGAGCGTTCTTCTTCTATAGCTATGTACTTACAGTTGAAGTAAATAGTATAGCTCTGTCAAGGTAGGTACTGGCACCATTATTTATAATGTTGCAGCATGATGATGATAAAATGATAGAGTAGTGTTCGCTTGTAACGAATTACCATCTCTACCTGCATTCAAAATAGTTCGTTAACAAAGTTTAGTAACAACAGAACAAGTTATAAATTTGTTATTTATTGAATATTTGTGTAAAAAAATAATAAATAAATAAAGTAAAAAATAAATATAAAACATGGCAACCCGAAAGTTCGCTATAAGACTTATAAGCGGAAAATCGATAACAATATATATGAAAGTTCGTTACATCCGGGTTCATTATGTATAAACTATAAGCATGAGTTCGTTATAAGTGAACACCACTGTATATGAGTATTTGCTTTCTTTTATGGAATGGAATAATATTATTTATATAATGCCCAGTTTTATAAAAGATGGATAAGTAAATTACTAGCAAAGTAAAATTTATTCTCGAAGTAAAATAGTTTATTCCAAAGATTTTCGTTTTATAAAGCAAGAATAAAAATACTAGCTAAGTAAATCTATGGAATAAATTACTCCACTGATTTTCGAGGAAGTAAATTTTATTCTGTAGAATAAATTTGACACATGTCAAAATTAATTATTTTATAGAGAACGCAGAAATTTATAGAAACCGAAAAGGATGGTTTTCTATGAATTGCCAAATGGTATGTTCAGCAAATCTAAAAATAACGGATGTTGTTGCTAGATGGCCTGGTTCCCCATACGACAGCAATATATTTAACAATTCATTAATAAGAGCTAGGCTTGAAAACGGAGAATTTGGTAATTGCTACTTGTTAGGGGATAGTGGATACCCTTGTAAAAATTACGTATTAACACCTGTACAAAACCCAACTACTCCAAGCCAACATAAATACAATGTGTCATATAACAGTTTCATTTGAACACTATTCCCGGGACCTATTTGTGAAACTGCATTAAATTCTTTACAAATCTCATCCCATGCACTATTTTTGCTTTTGACGCTTGCTATATCTGTCTGCTTGTTTTCAAAAATACTAATATATTTTTTGTTATCTCTAACATGTTTGCTTTATCTATTTCAGTATAATTCTTTCCCATTTCTCTTTTTTCCCCTTTTTAATGAGAACTGACACTTTATGACACTTTATTTTGACGTTCGAATAATAATAAACGATGTCTCTGTCGGTAAATCACTAGAATAAAATATTTACTCTGCAAGTACTTTTTTTACTCTGCAACTTATTTTATAAAACAGACATTTTGATTTACTCATCAATTAAATTTACTTTCAAAGTAATAACTCAGCAAGTTATTCGATATTTATAAAACTGGGCATAAATATAGTAATTTATGTATATTTGATCGAATTTATTGGTATTTGTTTAGTATAGCGGATGTCTACTTTTTTCGGACCATAGGAAATTCAATGGAAAAATTTTCATGTGACTGTTATTTCTGCCCCGTCTATTTTAGAAGAAAGGCGTAAGTACAAAAAATGTTCCGAATTAAAAACTCCATTAATAAGTCCAAAATTATTATTTACATGCGTTTCATTGGTGAGAAAGAGGTAAAATACCTGTTGTAATTTTTAGCTATTTACAGACTGCCATGAGATACCGAACAAAAACGTTAAACCGTTGTACTGATTGACAGATGATATACGTAAAAAAGTCTTAATAATTAATTAAATTAATTATATTTTTGTGAGAACTTAAATGTATCAATGATCATTCCGCACGGTGCGGAGAAGGGGTAAAATTGAGTATCAGTTCATACTTATTTGACGGCGAGTATAGTAATATTCATTTTTTTATTTGATTGTTTGTAAAAAAATTTGATATTTATTTATATTAATATTTCATTTTAACGTTAGGTCTTCTAGAAATAATATTTTCTTTAAAATGAAAATTGTCTAGAAATGTAGGAATTTAGGTTTGGCTTCTTTTAAGAAGTAGTTTATGACACCTAAATGAGTTTCATAAAGTTAAGTAGATATTAAATAACCAAAATAGAAAAATAATTTAATAAAATCAATCATTATTAAAAATTTATGACAGATGTCATCCGTCAACTCAAAATCAATACAACTGTTTAACATTTTTGTTCTATTCCTCATAGCAGTTTGTGAATAGCTAAAAATTACAACTTTTATTTTGTTTCTCTCTTTCGAACAAAACGCATATAAACAATAATTTAGACTTGTTAGATGCAGTTTTTAATTCTGAACAGTTTTTGCAGTTTTGTTCTAAAACTAATGGGGCAGAAATTACAGTTATATGAAAATTTTACCATTGTATTTCTTATAGCCCGAAAAAAAAGTACTCAGTACGTACTCATAAGTAATGCCAGGTATTTTATAAAAAATTAAATTTATATTAATTATATTATGTATCATGACAAAAATAAATTTAAGTGAGATTGTCTAAAAAAAATATTCTTGGGCACTAAGAGTGGAAGAACAAGTTGCGTAATTTTAAATCTCTTAACAATCTTCAAAGTTAAAGACAAATAGCTTTGAAACTTTTTCATTTTTATTTTATTGTAAGTTATGGACTACAATGAATACGAAATTATTTGTAAATGGATTGAACAAATATGTCAAGGGCAGAACAAGATTAGTTTTAAATTACATAGTATTTAACATTTCACAATATGAATATATGCACACAATTTTTTTTTTCATATTGTACGCAAATACATCTCCGTAAGAAATAAAACAAAACTAAAACAAGTAATACTCGTTTACACAAACATTTGCATTTCATATTGTGACAAGTAAACAATACGAAGCCATAGCAGTATTGCATTGGATACAATGTGAATATGTTTACAGATGATTTGGCAATTTGTGAAAAGTTTGTGCGCGAAACTTTAAACCTTTTATAATTCAAGATAATTCACAATGATTCCAAAATAATCTGTGTATTGTTCAATAGTAATAAAATAAGAATAACTAAAATATATTATGGCAGTCACATTACAAAGTACCATACCATAAATATTGTTCGATAGCTATAAATGGCAATTAAAAATATAACAATAATGTGAATGTTATCTTTAATTTCGATACTTATAAATAAATAAAATCCTTTTTATGAAGAGCATGTTCCACCAAACTGCATTTTTCACTTTTCATTTACAAATTTTACGGCTTCATACATTTAAACTTTTGCAACTTTCAAAATTTATTATGGCAAAATATTCTTTATATAAAATCATAAATGTTTCCAAAAAAATTACAATTATTATAAAGAAACAAAAAACAAATTTGTAAGTATGATGGAACAAAAAGTTATTGTTTCTGAGCCTCCGTCCGGTATGAATAGTTTTACATTACTCTAAATCGTCCAGAAACACTTTTTTAAAGATAGGGACTTTTATAGCTATTAGTTGCTATTATTTTATTGGTGATATGTTAACTTATAAGTATTTTCAACACTAGAATTAGCAAAATGTTTACAACTTTAACTTTTAATACTAATTTACGCTTGCAATGCAAAACCGATTTTTTAGGTTGTTTGTAAATCAAAGTAATTTGGAATTATTTAAATTTTCCGATGTTATCAACATAAAAATCCCTAGTATTTCATATTTGAACAATAATGCAAATTCATTGAATAAATTCATGGAAAAGTCGGGAGAAGCAAATCTTGCGTATCACTACCACACATCCAGAAACGTCTAACGATACAATAGTTATTTACAATATATGTACCTAAAGCTAGTCCTTAGTCACGAATGGGTAGAAGTCAATATTTTAAGAGTTGTATTTAAAGATGCTTTAAGTATGTGTATCGCATAATATTTTATCTTCGATAGAATCCGAAAAACTAAAATATATGAAAAAAATTAAAATATTTATGAATTAGGATAAAATTATTAAACGAGAAGATTGCCATGATAATAAAATTGTTTGCCAATTTAGCGTGCCTAAAAATTTTAATAATTCGTTGTCCAGCAAGTCATGCCCGTGCCGTGATTAATGAAATCTTGCTATTAAACAACTATTTCACAGAATTGACAACCAAACCTTAATTTTATACTTTATCGTAGATAAAAAACTGTTTACGTCTGTTTCATGACAAAACGTATTATAACAATAAATTTAGGCTCATCTGATCCAGTTTTTAATTTTGAACATTTTTTGTATTTACACTTTTGTTCTAAATTAATCAAGTAGCAATTGCTGACACACAGTCTATAGTTTCTAGGTAATGTATAGGCGTAATTTTTTACTACGTGCATATTTTCCAGATGTCAAATATTTCGAATATGTATTTGTATATACTTATATGTAGAAACATTTATCTTGATTACCGTGAAATAATGAAAATGAATTTTAATTTTGTATATGACGTAAATGTACGACAAATCTATATCTACATACATAAAAAAACAAACCTATTATTTTATAATTACCGCGTATCATGCAATGCTTCAAAATCAAAAAAATGTTGTAATTACAAGATTATGATATAAAAATTCAAAAATCCTTGAAAAGTATTTTTTTCTTTGGGAACAATATCGTTTATCAGTTAATGTTAAATTTCACAATACTTACAAGCAACAAAAAATGATTACATATTTGATTTACACGATACAGGAGCAAAAATCTCAGTAAACAACAGACTGATTTTATCACTGATTTTCAAAAGCATAACCTACTTTGATAACGCACAGTAGCCGGAACGCAGTACGTGATTTTTCAACGTTATTAGCACGTGAAGGATAATAAAATTTTCACATAAAAAGAATATTTACTGTTCTTTTATTCTACAAGGGAATGTTGTATATTTTCTAACTGGAACTCATACGAGTACTGGACTTCATTATTATACAAATTCACTTGAAATATTAATTAAATGAAACTCTTCTGGAAATGTGGGCGTTTATTCTAGGAATATTTCCATAAACTGTTTCTAGGTAGAAAGATAAGAAAAAATATAAAATTAATTATCAAATTACAAACACGATTAATATAGATAAGACTGTGATCAGAATACCTATTTACTAACGTTTTATGTAGTATTTGCTATTAAATTTGTTCATTACAGATTATGTATTTTTAGATACGACTGAAATTTACAGCGCTATTAAAATATTTTTGATACAATATTTTGAGCAAAAAATTGGGGAACAATGAGGCCTTAATGTTCCAAGTTGTATTTCAGTAAAGGCAAAAATATTTATATCTCTTTCTATTATATTTGCGTAGATCAGCCCTTGAAAATTAGAGTGACGTACATAAAGATTTTATAAAAAAATAGTATTTATATTTTGCATTCACAATGAAGTCATTACGAAATCCAATTTCGAATCGTAAGAGCCTTCAATTCGATACGAAATTTTTCGTTTTAGAAGGTTGGTACTAAATAACATTTTACTTAAATTTTCAAATTTCATAAATCAGAATTAACATAACCTTTCAAATAATTGAATAAATGTCAATCCAATTTCAAGGAAACCAATTTCTTGGGGATGTCAGTCCAGGGATTAAATAAATTTAATTTTTCTTTTTCGTCGATGTTTCGGTATTTTATTTTATTTTATACCTTAATCATGATTTAAAGAAAATACATGAGAAATTCAAATCATTACAATTTATAATGATGAGTCAGCAATTAAAAATTAAAAGAGACTTTATACTTGATGAATACTGTACGAAAACTTGCAGCGGAAGTTTTCGTACTTCTACTTATAGAGGAATAACACATGTTACTATGTAAATGTCGTACCTACCAGATAGTAAAAATAATAATAAAAAAAAAACGCTAGACCAGATTGTCAAAACTTCGGTGACTTATGCTAAGCTCAATTGCACCGCTAGCACTTAAAAATTAAACATGGTTTCATTCAGGTAGGCAGTTCAGTTATGCACTGTACTGAAAAAAATATTCAATTGGAATTAACATCAATTTATTTGGCTCACTGAATAAAACCAAGTTTAAATTTTGTAATGAACGTAGAGTGTGCAGCCTATTTATTCTAAATAAATTATTTTATTTATTTAGAATAAATAGGCTGCACACTCTACGTTCATTTCAATATTTGTGCCGATAGGTGCTTGAGTAAATTATGACAAGTCACTGATGTTTAAATGTAGTGGTTAGTTGTAACTCCACATCAATACGTGACGCTGAGTATTCTCATATGAGAATCTTTCAGTCTGACATTTGTGGAAGACAATGTGAGCCAACGGGAAGAGTCCGCCATAGCTCAATTGGTAGAGCATTGTCCCGGCAAGACAGTGGATCTGGGTTCAAATCCCGGTGGCTGACATTATCTTTTCACTCTTTCCTAATTTATTTAAATTTTCTGTTGGTGGTTGCAACTGGGCATCTGGCTACTCATCGATTGATAGAACAACGAACAGCTTATTTAGCTTGTATATTTCTCTAAATATAACAATAACAACCAATATTGCATAAAACTCAGTCCGAATTATCCAAACACGATTTGTGCGTTAGGTTGATTATGTTGAAGCGTAAATTACAAGCGAAAATGTCCACATAATCGTGTTACCATGTGGCTGTAAGCTCTTTGTCGTTTTATAAAACATCCAGCCAAATAAATAAATAAATGTATCATCACGGCATATTACCCATTACTGGGTGTGCCAGTATCTACAACACATGTAGTCACCTCACGGGCACTCATAGCTGGTGTGGAGAGTGCACCACAGGGATCACTTTTGTGCGATTAAAGGTCTGCACTGGCCGAGATCGAACCCGGATCACCAGATTGGCAACCAGACACTGAACGCACACGACCACGCGATCCCATACAGCCAGATTGTCAAATATCGCTAAGGGCCAGTTGTACAATCTCTGGTTAGAATTTTAACTGGAAGTTAAATAAACAATATTGAATCGGGTTATTGACAGCAATGATCAATTTGTCGTTTGACAGCTCATTTCGTTTCAATTTTGTTTATTTAACCGACAGTTAAAATT
This sequence comes from Ophonus ardosiacus, assembly GCA_943142095.1. Lineage (NCBI taxonomy): Eukaryota > Metazoa > Arthropoda > Insecta > Coleoptera > Carabidae > Ophonus > Ophonus ardosiacus. Next base: position 16,979,841 of record OW964823.1, read on the forward strand.
CTAACCGGAGATTGTACAACTGGCCCTAAGTCAATGAAGGTTTATAATCTAGACGCGCTTTTTAAAACGGGCAGCCACCTATTATAATCTTAAAGTCGATATCAATTTTCTAGTAGAGTAAAGTCGGTGAATGTGGAATAGTCATCTAATGTGGAATAGGCGCTTTTTGAAAAAATGGCACACGCCATCTGTGATCTAGTGGCATAAATGCACGTGTCTAGTTGAGTTTCAAACCATATACTGACACCAACTTAACTGCATTCTGCATAACCTCAAAATCCCTTGAAAATAAGTGTGAGTGTTTGCTGAGTTTTTTAGGTAAGTGTAAAGAAATTTAATTTTAATACTGATAGTGTAGTAGAAACTACGATTTTTGTAACTACAGGATGGATAGAGATTTGGGGATGTAGGCTACAGTAAAAAAAATCTTTCAAGCTAATTTCTAAATGAAATTCAATGGCGGGAATTTAATATCAACAAATTCGCTAATGTGGAATACCAACGGGTTTGTCAATGTGGAATATTCCACATTAGCGGAAATGTCAGGATAAGAATAGATAACTGTTCTTGGTTTAGGAAAATGCCTAAGAAGAATGTAAAAGAGCATACCTGGGAAGAAGAAAACATGCAAAAAGCAGTGGAGGCAGTGAAGATTCGTAAGATGGGTTATTTTGCCGTTAATTTTAGTTATTATCCTAAGTAGGATACAAAAATTTGTTTAAATGTGTTTAGTTCGTTCTAAAAGACTTTATTTTGTTAAATTCTAATAGAGTACTAATTTTATTTTTGTTTATATGTACCTGTGCCTTATTTTTGATAAAAAGGGAATAAATAATTTAAAGTTTTTGCATTGTTTTCCGAATTTCGTTATACTGTAAAAGTAAGTATGGTAATGTGGAATATATTTCACTTTGACGCACCCTGGTATTCCACATTGCCGACCCTTTTTCAACAGGTCTAAAAGTGTCCATTTTAAGGAAAATCGCCCTTATAAATGAATTCCTCTAGATAATCAATCTGAAAGTGTTACCACATTGTAAAGTACATGTTTAACGACCTATATGCAAGATTTGATGATTCACCAACGTCTATTTGCATGCTTTTTTGAATTAAATAAAAACAGTATTCCACATTCACCGACTTTACTCTATATTTAAATAAATATGATCATTGTATATTCATATGTATGTAAGTTTGTACGATTATAAACAATGTGAAACGTCTAAAATTATTTATATTAAAATAGGTCATTATACAAAAATTGTATTGTACATAATATATTACATTCTATATTATATAGTTATTTTCGTAATAAGTTATGAAAAATACCAAATATCATGCGAGTGCAAGTCAATACACACGAGCTAAGATATTTGAATTTCATACAAATTATGAACATTATTTTTTAGACGAGCATAAATAAATTTTTTTTTTTTTTCAAAACTGAAATTTAGGTTCAAACGTACGGACAGCTGACAAATGAATTATGTATACATATAGCCAGAAAATAATGACATAGTAACCTAGCAACCATGTCAACTATTACGATATGAAATATATCGTAGCACTAATGTCATAAGTTCAACTTTCAGTATTAGGATACTACGTTGATATGTCATACTTATATCACAATGGTCGTCTAAAAAAATATTACCATCGAATATTCGAGGGGTGCTCATACGTAGATTTTTTAATATAAATATACGAAGGTACATATTCGAAAAAATACTATACGAGTATAATAAGTTAACAGATTCTTGCTGTCCTGTCTTTTGTACGTATCCAAAGCACTTGGTAAATAGTTTAATGCGTTTGGCTAGTCCGTCACTCTTATGCTATCATGATCAATCTCACCAAATTAATCTAATCCTAGTTAAGGCAAAAACAGATACGCAACAAGTATAAACATAACAATGTATACAGAAAATAATCGTGCTAGGAATACACACGTTTTTTTTTAGTCACTTGCTCACATTAGAAACGGTCGCGATCTAGTTGACAAGCATTCAGATCTCCTTCGGCCGTAGTAGTTAGATATGTAAATATGGCGGTGTCTCAGGTTAATAGCCATCAGAGTATCAAAAATAGCACAATACACAAAACATTAACTATGAACTAACCACTACACGAGTCACACACTTGGAAAAAACTAAAGTGACATTACTCGCCAGTAACCGATAACGATATCGGCGTTTGTGTTATCTAAATTATTTTTTGTAATAAAGGAACGGTCAAAGATATTAGACGAGTAACGACTTGTTTGTAAATTATAGACAGCTATTGATTCATTCGTGCAATTTATATGCTATGAAAAATAACAAAGTAGTAAAATATTTGTTTATTTTTTTTAATAAACATTGAAAATTATTATGGGTCTTCTTCGTTGCTACAACAACGGCAACAACAACATGGCAGTAGAGTTTAGTAAATATATTTTAATTTTAATAAAAGTCAGTGATCAATAAAATAATAATAGTTGTTCTGAAGGTGGAGGAAGTACAAGTCGTAAACAAACAGAGTGGAGGTTGATGTAAATCCATTTTAATTGCGGATATGTTGCGTGTTTGCATACGATATTTCGAGCATCGGAATATAATGAGTTCATGTATTATTGAAGCAGTTTAGAAGTTTTAAATACAATAATCATTGGTATTGGATTGGGAAGATAGTGATCGCCTACCTCCCCGTGGTGCGGCGGCGGTCGTAGGTGAGGGGAAAGCGACGCGTGTTGCGGCGGATCTGCGATGCCCTGCTGGAGGAGCGCCTTCGCTTAGACGCCTCGGAGAGCCTGCGTGCCTCCGCCACTACAGACCCTGCTGAGGTATAAGACGCACGAGAATCACTTGTCTCATCATCATCAGGAATCTCGGGGATGGCCTCAGAGTCTCTGCGTGAAATGTCTGATGAGAAGATGCTGGTAACTGAGGCGCGGGAATCCATCGAGCGCTGCCCGATCATCTCGTATCGCCGCCACGACGTGGACGAGGAAGAAAGCGAGGTAATAGACGCCCGGGAGTCGTTGCCAACCTCCACGGAGCTGGTGCGAGACGCCGCAAAGTCCGAATAGCGGGACGAAGCGACGCTCGTAATTGACGCACGCGAGGTACTTGATATCCTGGTGATAGACGACTCGCTGATGGGCTCCAGCTCAGGTTCAATTAAGTCGTCGGGGTCGAAAGAGTCCTCAGGCCCTTCGGAAATGGGCTCTGGCGAGGGGGAGGTGTCCCTTGGCGGTTCGGGGGTAAGCGTGGCTGCAGGGAAAGGGGTGGGTTCCGGTGGTGGAGCAGGGAGCGGGAAGGGCTTCAGCCGGCGAATCAACGTCCACAACAGCAAGAGTAGCGTGAGCATACTCACGGCTCACGTGCACTTCATTCAGCTCAGCTCATTCGCATGGCATGGCCGTCAGTGTCATGTCACTATTGATTGCTAGCAAGTGTAGCGGTTCCAGCGGGCAGCCGCCGCTGTCGGCGCCCATCGGACGGCAGCTCGAGGCTGGGGGTCAGCCTGGAGCTGGAGGTATCGCCATGCCGTTGCCGCGGGCCAGCGCACGTGTATTGACTCCGGCACCGGCCTACCAAGCCACTGCGACACACACGGCGCATGCGCTTCCCCTCGTCCTTGTTTACGCTAAGGCTGTTGTCTCTGTTTCTGTTGGCGGATGGCGGCGATTCACAATCACACCATCTTGTCTAATTGCACTGGGGGGTACCGAGCACCAACACCAGAAACTGCAGCACTTCCACTGCCACTGAAACGTCCTGACTGAGGCTGGCATCAGCTGGGCACAACTAGAAGGCAACAGGTAACTCCGACTGAGCGAAGCACTAGGTGGATTTGGCGAGTGCCAAATAGAGAGCCCGGAGCACGCGGAGTGATACGGTCGTGCGGTGTGTGGCGTGTGGCGGCGCGGCCATGACTGAGCCGGTTGGCGTGGGCGGCTGCGTCGGCGCCGTGACCTGCACCCGCACCAACCCCTTCGCCCCAGCACCAGACGATCAACTCAAACAACCATGAATACGCAGTACCCCACAACACCTGTCTCATGATATCTCATTACCAACCGTCATTAGATAACACTACCCCAAACTTCACTCGCCACCAAATTCACAATCCACTTTTTATTAAACGACAAATTATGAGAATTAAAAGTACACGTCAACTGGCACAGGTCTATTACATTACATTGTCATGTCAGTGGCAAGTTCAGACCTACTTTTAACAAAGTTATTGATTAATATTTACAGGGTTTTAAGCAAGGATAGCGCACCCAAATATAGCGAACTGCTCCACGGCAATTACTGTGAACGCGCTAAAAGGGATACCCAAAAGGAAAGGAAGTCAATATGTGTATGGTGTACGGCAATAGCCGATAATGAAAATCCAATGTCACTGACAGAGAAAGTAGTCTGCCTGTAGCCTTTGGCCTGTTCCGTTCGTCACACATTACAGAAGCTCCTCCCACCACTTGAGCTGTTGAAAGCGCCTCACTACGCAACTGTTTTATCGCGCTTTAATTGAAAGCTCGAGAGATGTGTAGAGGACTGTTCGCAAATTGGAACGGCGTTCTAGCGTTCAGTCGCTCATTGCCGCGATGAGCGCTTCGCTTACTAGACGCAGTGGCTGCTCTATGTTCTGCCGGCCCGGAACGCAAATAAGAGCTTAATTGATACTAAAATGTGCGTCAACCTACCGCTTTAAATTTCTCAGCCAGGCCATGGAATCCAGTTTCCCTTAAATTACCCAACTTATTTAGTACAAGTACAAGTATTTAAACATTCTTTTAACAATTTTTACTACTGTAACAATGAGGCCCATCTATTTTTTTAATTTTTCGTGTTAATGAGAATATAAAAATAAATATTCTATATTTTTTTGTCCTTAAATAATGATTTATATATAAATAGATCTAAAATAATTATAAAGTGCGTCAGAAAATTATTGTCATTTTAAAATATATATTTATGGTGTGGTTTACTTAGTGTTAAATCTGGATTCATTCACATTGATAATATTGTTCATAAATTAAAATCAGGGAAGTGAGGTTAACAATTTTGGCTCATTTTCAAAATCAGGTTATAGTTATTGGCTTCAATTTATATGACTTTAATTTAAACTGTTTTGTTTTTCTTTTTTTATATAAATGATAACAGTTGTGTCAGGAATTGATTAAGAAAATCACAGCATAAATAATAAAATTAAGCCAATATTTACATTTGTATTTCCATGTAATAAAAAGTAATTATAACAACAAAAATTAATTACAAAAAAAATTATAATAAAAATTGTTTCAATAATGGGGTCCACCACCATAACAAAAAGTAATGAAACGTACACTTTATACTTAAAGTAGTACTCAATAAAAAAACGGCCACGACAGGTTTGAAAAATTATCTTAAAAATTCTTATCTACAAAATTAGCGAAAATGAAAAATTGGTTAGGTATATTTCTTATATAAATGCAAATACTACAATGGGGAAGTTTAGCGATTTATTTTTATTCTTTTATTCCATGGGAAATGACTTGAAAAATGATGTAACATGTTTTATTTATTTCAAAAATGTCCAGATTTTCCGGAAAACCCGATTTTAATCTCTGATGACGTCGGTAGAGGCTTGGTACAACGTATGTCGCTTATACACTGACGCACGCGGTTGCGTTTACCAGTCACTTGAGACTGAGGTGTTGTTCGACCTACGTTCAAGTGGTTCGCTTTCACCGTTCTGTCTGAGTTTGCGCATAACTGACTTGTGACGTACTTAGAGTTTACTCAAAAAATATTAATTATAAATAAATGGAGCAATAATTTTAATTTTTAATTTCAATTTCAGCAGTCATTTGTGTTATATTTGTGAGAAAATAGTATGTTATGTAGAATTTTTACCATGCTAAACTTCCCCATTTAATGCCAAAATACATATATAACTAATGTAATTTATAGTCAAAAATGTTATCAAACAGTAAACAAAAGAATTAGATTTAAAAAAAATGTTTTAATCTGCTGATGAGAGCCTTGCTTCTCGAAACGTTCGATATACATACAATTTTAAGTAAAACATTTTTTGTTTGAGAAGGCAAAAAAAAAACAATTCCTCAACAAACAATAATTGCAACCAAGAAGAATGCAATAAAAAAGTTTTACAAGTTTTTAATAATTAATACAGATATATGAAATTTATTGTCACTGTGACGTCACAATATTACTATACGGGTGTCCCATTTAAGGTACGAATGCATTGGTATCTCGAGAACTGTAAGAGCTACGAGGTTGGTTAAGTTAGACAAAAGTTGCCCCATTAGGAGGCTATTTTAATGGTGTTTTGTTATTTGCGAAAAAATGCATAGGTCACTAGATACAGGTGAAAATGTAAATTTAGCGATTTTCTTTTTTTGCGTATAACTTTGTTATATGAAATAATACGAGATTCTGGTTTGCACTTTCTTAAGGCACTTTTGTACGGTGAATTTGCAGAAGTTCTCAATTTTTTTTATATCTAACCATTTACGAGTTACTGATAGCAACTTTTATTTTTCATATGGAGGTCATATTAAGCTATGGCATTTTTAAATAGAGATTTTTTTTAGCTTTACAATGATATAAAACAATAATGATTTATTTTCATAATTAACAGAAAAATTAATAAAAATTGTTATTTATACTAAAATTAAATTGAAAAAAGTAAATCGAAAACTGCTATGGAAACAACGAACAACGAAAAAGTGCAACAATTGAATTTTTAAATTTTACTTGACAATAGTAGATTATTACGAGTAATGAACGAACTTTGACAACGAATGTAACAACTCAACATATCATATTTTTCCCAACGAGAAAAATTAATTTTTATTACTCGCAATAATCTACTATTGTCAAGTAAAATTCAGAAATTCAATTGTTGTTGTTTGTTGTTTCCATAGCAGTCTTCGATTTACTTTTTTCAATTTAATTTTAGTATAAATAACAATTTTTAAAATATTAAAATATCTTTCAGAACTCATATTATTAATTGGAAAAATACTACCTATTTTAGTTTATGTTCTGTTTTTATTAATTTAAACCCAACGTTTCGGCATCATAAACTGGTGCCTTCTTCAGGGGATTTTTATTAATTTTTCTGTTAATTATAAAAATAAATTATTATTGTTTTATATCATTGTAAAGCTAAAAAAAATCTCTATTTAAAAATGCCATAGCTTAATATGACCTCCATATGAAAAATAAAAGTTGCTATCAGTAACTCGTAAATGGTTAGATATAAAAAAAATTTGAGAACTTCTGCAAATTCACCATACAAAAGTGCCTTAAGAAAGTGCAAACCAGAATCTCGTATTATTTCATATAACAAAGTTATACGCAAAAAAAGAAAATCGCTAAATTTACATTTTCACCTGTATCTAGTGACCTATGCATTTTTTCGCAAATAACAAAACACCATTAAAATAGCCTCCTAATGGGGCAACTTTTGTCTAATTTAACCAACCTCGTAGCTCTTACGGTTCTCGAGATACCAATGCATTCGTACCTTAAATGGGACACTCTGTATATATATATATTTATATATATATATATATATAGGTGGGAGAAAGAGCAGTCGACGTTGCTGTGCCATTTTACTGATTTTTAAAAATTAAATGCAGTTAACTAAAGACAATTAATACTTTTTAATACAACGAAATGCTTCAAAATTAAATGAAATTTCTAAAAAATGAGAGTGGAGTACCTTATTAAATTTTCTTTTGACCATATTAAAAAAATACTCCACTATATTAAATATGTGTATGTATATGTGCAATGTGTTAGAAATTAGATTATATTTAAAGTCAATTGTGTATTTATGAACAAAATATGCACGGTTCATACTAATGGTATGTACGATAACTGGACGACTGTAGTGAAGCCGACGTCATTTACCACTAAAATTTTTAGTTAGTTACATGGTTACATTGACTGGTAGCACGTCTTGTTTTAAATAAAACGCTATTTTAAGAAATGTCAAATTCAAATTTCAATATTTAATTTCACCCAACGATTTTTTAAATATATTTGTTTGAATATGATCTGCTTTAAAATAATATTTCGATAAATTTGAAATAAATTATTATTATTATTATTTTTATTATTAAATAATAAAATTTTACATTTTTTTAGTTAAAATAAGGCTTGTGCTACCTGCCAATATTATCGGCATAAAAATACAAAAAAATATGGCAATTTTTATCTTGTTTTGATTTATTTATATGAAAAATTTATATGAAATATGTAATAGAAAATCATATGTGGGCCTATTTATATTGCGAATGAATGTTATGTGCCCATTTTAAGACTTACATCCCTGGAAATGTGATGAAAAGAAAAACTGACGATGAGATTCTTCATAGAAAATAAAGTACGTTACGTTTGAACGCGAGTGAAAAGAAGTTTTATCTAAAATGTCAAACTCCAACTATAAAAATATAAAAGAAATTTAGCCTTTTTCATTTTATATGGACTGAAATTTATATGACAAGTAAACACGTACAAAATAAAAACGAAGATTTTTATAGCATATTTCTTTTGAAACGATTTACTTTGACACTTAATTAGCAATGTTTAGAAAAAGTATAAAAACAAATTTAATTACTATTGATAAAAATATGTATTAGAGAGAATAAATATGTGAATAATTAATGAATGTTTACGGATATAAAATAAAATGGTTTGCCTCTTCGTTAAATGAAAATTAAAATCGGTGCCTATTAAAAAATCTTTTGGAATACCAGCGTAGGTAACAGAGGAACGTATTTAATTTTCCCTTTCAAGTGTGTTCTAAACTCCGATATGAGACTATTACAAACTTTAATCTTGGTATTATATCTCTGGGTAGAAAGAAATAAATGCAAATCGTTTCCAATCTGGCTACGTTTCAAAATGAAAAACTTGAGCGTCGCACGAACTCCACTTCCTAGGCGCTTCAGCCCTCAGCCCACCGACAATTATAACCTGCTGCCTGCTGTGGTTTCTCAAGACTTCAAAAATATCCTCAGGCAGTGGGAAAGCAATAAGCAATACCCTCTATAAACATGCAGCTTATATCTTATTTGTTTGTAGATTGTACGCAACAGTAGGATGGTATATTCTCTTTGAACAGAAATATTGTAGGCTGTTGTGTTGTACTGTATGTAATCTTTGTAGGTAGCATCATATTTATATTCCTCAAATTAAAAACGTATTATTTTTAAGGAAAATGAAAAAATCTGTTGTGGCCATCACAATACCTCTCCCCATTTCCATTTTCTGTTATATACGTATTGTATTGCACTTCGCTATCGAACCGGTTTTATAACAAAAAAATTACAGAACTTTACCCAAATTGTTTTTTTTATTGTATTTAAAATGTCTTCTGCACACATACATTTCTAATTATATCTATTTTTTATTGTATGAGGAAATTCCTAAATGTCAATGATTCTTCCAATGGGGGATTACGGCTCAATCGAATTAAAGGAAAATAGTAAAAAATACGAATGTATATGCTGAATAACGAATATTAATAAAAAAATGAAATGATATAATTGAGATATTTCGGAAATAAAGGGTTTTATGTTATAGCGCTTCGACACTAATATGAAAATATTTTGATTGGCGACCGAGAAACCGCCTATACATGCATTACAAATAGCGTGTTAGGAGGTGGGGGTTACTACCAATGGAAGTTAAGAAATTCAAATTCGAAAGGAGGGCTAACATTCCTGTACGGCAGTTTTCAAACAGTTTTTATTTTAACATAAATTTCTTGCATTAAACTTAATAATTTAAATACACCTGTAATTATAAAGTATGTAGACTTATACAGTGTTATTCATTTATTTTATGTAAATATAACTTAAAATAGCATATATTTCAAGAACATTTAGGTCCATGATGAAAACAGTTTGATATAAAACACATAAATGTGACGTCACGTCAGTCTTTTCAAAATTCGGGAGACCATAACTCGCTTATTAATAGGAATTTTTTCACCGGATTTTCATCAATAGTTTTAGTTTTCCTAATATATTCAGATGAAATTATATAAAAAAAAAATGGTGTAATCCCCCATTCATTAATAAGATTGGCGGTATTTCTTACAGATATTTATATATTTTATCTATAATTTTAAATATTTAATTATTAAAACAATAAGAAAGATTAAATGTACTTCTCAGAAAAAGCTTTCAAAATGTCACTAAAACTTTTGATTTTTGTCCTTGACATGCCATTTACAAACTCTGTTATAAACATTACTATGTTATAAACATTACTATGTTATAAACATTTGAATTTGTCAACTGGTTTCCTTAGTATAGTTAAGCCTCAGCGATGTATTACATCCGGTTATTCTCTATATTGTAGTGTCTTAAATACTAATGTCCGTATTCATAAACACTCGTAAAATTTTAAATAGTTCGTTATAATTTTTATCCAATAAAAACAGTCGACATTGAAAGAAAAATCGGAATTTTATTTGTCAAGTGTGATTCTTTGTCAAAAATTATAATGAACCGTTTTGAAACTTTACGAGTGTTTATGAATATGGACATAAATCTCTACAAGATATAATAAAAATTTTAAGTGTATTAGATGGAGATTTTTTTGATTTTCAATATTTGTAATAACAAAAATTTCCTAAAAATTATATTTAGAAGAATTTTTCTAAGATTGTCAGTGTCAAGTGCAAAACCAAAGTGAAAAGTATAGGATCAGAAAGTAATATAAGTGACAGAGTATCCCTCGCAAGTGACTTGCAGTTTCAATGCCGGGAGTACGAGGAAGACCAAAGAAAAGATGGAAGGTATGTGTAGCAGAAGATTTGAGAGAGGAAGAATTGTGTGAAGAAGATGCGTTGGATAGGAATGAGGAAGTGTCAAGTGCAATTTACATAATGTACGTTCGTGTTATAATTTTATTGGATTTATAGAATCTTTTCAAAGGAACTTGCGATATGGAATTTGTAAAAAATAGTGCGTGCGTGTTACAATTTTACAGGATAAATAGAATCTTTTTTAAGGAACTTTTGGTATCGGATTTGTACAAAATACATCAAATTGACGGAAGGTTTTGTGCTGGCCACAACAGATTTTTATTCTGTATACATACATGGCATGCTCTAAGTATATTATCTAAATCAAAGCGTTATATCACAGTTCCTTTCAATAAAATGATTCATGTGTAATGCATTGTTCCTATTCGCATACAATGTGTGAATTCCTTTGAAACGTTAGGTGGTAACACGTAAATACACTCTAGGTAGGTATATTTCGAATTAATATTGGAAACGACGTCATAAACATATAAGCACGTAGATATAATCTCTTCTGATTTTGGAATGTTTTCATGCTGTCACTCTCAATGTTAATTTGAAATATCGCAGGTATATTTCATCTGAATCCAAACAAGCTCCACCTATCAATGACAATGCATGAAATGTTCTGAATATATCACACATTTGAGCTAACATTGAATACTGCATGTAATTTCAACAAGTTCTGTCAATAGAACACACCACGAACAACTCGTACGAGTATAATACAATAACTGCACTGGTGCTGGCTGTTGAATAATTACGGGTTGTTGCATACTAATATATGAGCGAACACCTAAAGAGCAATAAGTAAAGGTATTTCAGGTATGAAAATTAGTTTCTATGTAAAATTCAATTTAAATGGATGGATAATTCGGAAAGCAAAAGTCGAGGAAAAAGTGATGTGAAAATTTGGTTTTGGAACAAAGAACTTATAAATTAATAGATGCAACAAGTAACCCAAAGTGGTATTTTTTCTGTCAAGTGATGAGTGCAAAAAATCTGATGTGGCCAAGACAAAACCTCCCACTATTTAATTTTTACTAATTTAAATACATACCTACCTACGTATTTACTAACGCTGCAAACTGTTCCATTGCAAAAAACTATTGCTTTATTTACTATTTTCTTTTTAAAATATCACTATTATTAATTTGAAGTGATAAGTTTTCTGACAGTGACATTTACTGTCAGTTACATTCATTTGAAAAATGAACTGTGTAACAAAGGAATAGTTTTTATCTTAGGCTTCGCGACTAACAAAAAAAAATATTTTTAAATTTATCTGTAAAATATACAGAAAAAGTATTAATGTATTCCTGTAGAAAATTCAATAATCTTTAATTTTCATAAGACATAAAATTCGAAAAAATGGCATTTAATGGTATTTTTTGAAGAAAAACCAATATGAGCTTCAGGTAAAGTGATATTTCCGGTTATCCGATTTACACCAAAATCTAATGGCTTCTTTTCATATTAGAATAGGATAGAAATACAAGGTTTCAGAATTTTATAAATGATAGTATTTGAGTTAGAGCGAAGACAAAATCCATACACATACATACACACATTCAGACATCATCGTGAAAATGTTAAAAATGGATTCTAGGGACCTTAAAACGTGGTCATTTACTAAAATCTCGATATGAGATTTTTAGCACGATCCCTATACCTCCCTTACCGAGGGTAGCGGGAGGTAAAAATTTTACTGTTAATATTTACAATAAAGAAAGCTATTTGTAAAAACAAAAAAAAAATCCCGTGCTAAAACAACTTTTCAACACTGAGTGCGGAATAAAAATACTTTTCCTAACTTATATGAATATTAAAATAAAGGTATCTTTCAGAATTCATATTAATAATTAGAATAATACTACCATTTCAGTTTATGTTCTGTATTTTTATTTAATACCAACGTTTCGGCACCATAAACTGGTGCCTTCGTCAGGAAAAAATGACATATAAAATGTGATAAAAGCAAAAAACAAGTAACCAAGGTAACATGAAAAGTACGTAAATGTTACCTATTCTTGTATATATATATATATATATATATATATATATATATATATATATATATATATATATATATATATACAATTTAATAGACAATATATGCATGCCCGGCAATAACTAGGACGGAGAACATGCATCTTCTCAGGAAAACTCTCCTTTTGCCAGAGGAAAAACCGTCCGCAAAAACTGACAGAGAAGAGATCTGTATAACCCAGAGACTCTTTATTAACTTTATCGCTAACAATAAAGTGTTATTTTCAAACGGTAGTAGCAAAATATAAGTATTATTTGTTCTATCTTTATCAAATAGTTCGTTTGAAATAGGAAGTTATCCAATTTAAAATATCTCTTATTGAGAAAAATGTTACTCGACATTAAAACCTACATCTAGAAAGGATTGTTTTCAAAGTTTAAGGTTCTAATATATTATTTTTATGAATATATCTACCTAAAGTTGTATCCAATAATAACTTTGGAAGTAATAAGTGAGGAAAAATAGAGAGAGCATGGAAGAGCTCTTCGACGAAACAACAGTACTCACCGGTCATCGACGAAAAATAACGATGCTTCTATTTCCATCGAAGAGCTCATCGACGAAACGATCGTATCTCAATTCACATGTATTTTTGTATCTCATTTCACGTGATTTCTGTTGTGACAGTGTGTTTCGTTCTCTCCAAACTTTAATTTTATTTAGTATACTTAGTGTTTAATTTTTCGCGTATTTTTAGCAGTATTTATTTTTTTATTGCTATAGCTCTTTCCTCCTTACTCGAAATCATTTTATATAACGTGCGAAACAACCCAGATTAAATAGTGACAATTAATTTGCCATTTTAGATGCAGAATATAACAGTAGAGCACATAGTGGTAGCGTTGCATGAAGGCAATAATCATGGCCTGTAGTATTTATATACCATGCTACACCAAGGCATTATTACGAAGCAGAATTTTATTTAATCTATCTAGCCCTGAAGGAAACCATTAAAAGTAAAGTAATATATTATTCCGTTGCTTAATATATCAATCTCTGAAACTTTCATCCTTCGTTCTGGTAAAACCAAATCTTCAATCTTTTTCGATGTTTTCCTTCGTTCTTCCTTCCACAGGTTTTCCGCACTTTGACTTATCTTCAATTGGCTATTTTTGGCCCATTGAAAATTAATTATTTTCAATTTTTAAAGAGCATTTAAATGTGATAATATTTATCTTGAACGAGGTTCAGTTTAGAATAATTTATTAGCACGTTTTAACTTTTAAATCTATAGAAACACAAAGAATCTGTCAGTCAATTATATTTTTGTTAAAACTGCTGTAAAACAAAATTGATTGTTCGGCCTTATTAGAGAATATTGACATTCATGTACCTCGTTTAACACCCAGACAAAAATTATATTTTCAGTGTTCTAGAGCGAGAACAAATACACAACTCCGGTCTCCAATTTATGTCATGTGTAACAATACTTATAAAATTGTTAGGTAGTTACATAGATACGAGATGTGGTTATAAAATAACGAGACTGATCTTAGAACATTTACAATTTATAAAATTACATAAAACATATATTGCACCCTCAATGTACTCTCCTCCCCGAACCCTACACCGCCCGATGCGAATATTTCATTGTTGGAAGCAATGTCTGCAGATCTTTTTTGTTAGCTTGTTCATAAGCTCTGGCACTTTATTATAACTGCATCTCGGCCTCGAATTTGGTTCCTGGTTGGTAAGATGGTACTAGGACAGGTAAGTACGGTTGTAGTACCAACACGGGGATTTTGTGTTTCGTCAAATATGTCTTGATAGACATGGCGTTGTGTTCCGGCGCGTTGTCTCTGGCACCCAAGCCAACACTTGGATTTCGAAAAAAAAAAAAACAATGTCAATGCACGGCAGAGGCGCTAATCGTCTCCGATCAATTTTCTTCCTTCTTTAAATCTTCTAAACTGCTCGAAAACTTGAATACTAGATAGATGCTCATCACCATAAATATTGTTCATCAATTGATATATTTCTGTAGCGATTTTTTCAAGTTTCACTTATAATTTCATGTTGACACTAACATAATTCCGGCGAATTACGAGAAAGGGGTTATTTCAATCAAAGCTACTGCCGAACGGTTTGCCTAATTATCTTGAAATTTTAACAGTGGATGGATGAAAAATGACTAATTAATATGACACACCCTGCGTTGTTACCAAATTTATAGAGGATGAAAAAAAATAATAAAATAAATCTCGTTATTTAATAGCCACAACTTGTATATTCACTATATTTGGATACAATTTAGATACTTCTTTTCTCATAATGTTATATTTATTTTTATGAAGGTATGTAAGGTAAGTATTTTTAATTACGGACAAAAAAAAATATTAAAATCGTAGCTGTTTTGACCGGTTCCGAGACAATGCCCTTTTTTGAGCTAACGCTCCTCTACTAGTATATTTCTTCAAAAATATTCATGTACCTGTATTTTACCTCTCGCTAAGAGAGGTATTGGATTCATGCTAAAATTCGCATAATCAGATTTTATTGAATAAGCACGATTTAAGGTCCCTAAAATCTGATTATAACATTTTTAAAATTATGTCTGTGTGTGTGTGTGTGTGTGTGTGTGTGTGTGTGTGTGTATATGTGTGTGTATGTGTGTGTGTTTGTGTGTGTGTATGTATGGATGTTGGAGGGACGATTCCTCAAAAACTATTATATTTAAAAAATATTTAACTGCAGTTTCCTCAATATGACATTCCTGGGAAGAGCTGAAAAGGTTTTGGTAACAATTGAATTGAACAACCGGAAGTAGTTGTTTCTGAGAAAAATTCTTCTAAATATAATTTTTTGGAAATTTTTGTTATTAAATATTGAAGAATTTAAAATTCTCCATCTAGTACACTTAAAATTTTTATTATATCTTGTATAGATTTAGAGATAAAGATACTATAATATATAGAGTAATTTAATCGCAGAGGCTAAGGCACTACGGAAACCAGTTGACAAATTCCAATGTTTATAACATAGTTTTTAAATGACACATGTCAGTTGTCAAAAATCAACAGTTTTAGTGACATTCTGATAACTTTTTCTGGGAAGTATATTTAATTTTTCTTATTGTTTTATTAATTAAATATTTGAAATTATAGGTAAAATGCATATATCCATCAGAAATACCGCCAATCTGGTTAATGATTTGGAACAATCTCTGACATTTAGAAACTTCCTCATACAATGAAAAATAAATATAATTAGAATTATATGTGTGCAGAAGACATGTTAAATCCAATAAAAAACAGTATTTGGGTAAAGTTCTGTATTTTTTTTTGTTATAAAACGACGGTTCGAAAGGGAAGTGCAATACAAGACTTATATAGCCTAATATGGAAATGGCGAGAGGTCTTGTGCTGGCCACAACAGATTTTTTATCCTTTTTATGGTGTACACTGTTGGGCAAATAAATTTATTATTATTATTATTATTATTGGGTATTATTATAAAAGTTACCCCAAAGGTGTTCTCTCTACTGCAGTATCGAGAACCCGTAGGAGCAATTATTTCCAATAAATAATAAAAAAAAGTTTCATTCGAAATTACTATAGGTATAAACTGAACTATTAATTTACCGTCCTTTTCTTCTATTCATAAATTTCGTGAACGATAAATCCCTTAAATATCACCTTATCTACCCGCAATCATAAATCCAAAATAATAGCTTTGACTCAAACTAATAACTAACAATTTCCAACTTTTGTTGTTATCAATTAGTCAGCAGAGCAGCCTCAAGCATATATCATGCCCACCCCCGTCCGTGATTGACCTATTAACCTTTTATAACGGAGGGAGTCAGCCTGAATTCGAAAGCGTGGGAGTTCTCACTCTTCCTTGACACCTTTACCATGCAAATGTCATTGGGGAGAAATAAAATGCAATATTGGAACACTGTAATTACATGAAAAAGAGAAAATTTCCCTTTTCTTTCAAAGAATTGTTAATTAGAGCTTAATGATTTATTACCCTTCTTTTTAGGAACAATTTTACGCTAATTTTATATTCAACAAGACGGTGAGCAGTGGCGTTTGAGAATAAGAAGTATCAAAGAAAATGATTACTGTTTTGACATTCTCTTTGTAGATTTTTTTGTAAAGAGGATAGTTCACAGTGAAAGGGAAATGTGTCTTTTTGACATTACAAGCAAGCTACCCTTGATATATTTTGGCAACGGCATTATGTTTTGTATTATGTTCGCTTACATATTGTAAAATCCTACCATCATTATTCATGAGACAAGCATTGTGTCTTTGTATTTATTATACCAACAAATTTCTATAACATTTGAATGTTATAGTAATAGGAATATTTACAATAAAACGTCTAAATATGTATCATAATTAATTAAAAATAAAAATGAAAGCGGTAAAATAATAATTATTATTATTTTAGTATTATAAAATTAAAAAAAATAACGATCTCTTAATACACCTATATGTATAATATTAAATTGAAAGTTCTAGCTGAGAATACATTGTTCATGCAAGAAAGAGTTATAAAGTTAACACCACCACGGACGAAAAATAATAAAAAAATATCTGATGTGGACACCACATGACTTCCTTGTACGCCTGTTACACTATACATATTTTGTTAATAATTAAAATATGTATTATAACAGACCCAATCATAAAATTGCACGTATTTTTTGTCCTAATTCATAGCAAACTTAATTACAGAAACCAAAAAGTACTTCATTTTTAAATTTACATATCTCGCTTATACAAAGAGCTAATTTAATCATACTTGATGTTTTCGACGCAGAATTCAATTCTTGAAGCATTTATTATTAAAATGAAAATAATACTATTTTTTTCAAGAAAAACTGATAACAGCTTCAAATAAAGTATCACTTCCGGTTAGTCTATTTTAACCAAAATCTATGATGTTATTCCCATTGATATAAAAGTATTATATACCAAATTGGAAAAGTTTTGGATTATATTTTAATATAGTTTTTTATTAAAATCTATTATATGCTTCAAGTAAAGTACCACTTCCGGGCAGACCATTTTAACTAAAATCTATTATGTTATTCCCATTGACATAAGAGTATTATATACCAAATTTGAAAAGTTTTGGATTATATTTTAATATAGTTTTTCATTAAAATCTATTATAGGCTTCAAGTAAAGCACCACTTTCGGGTAGACCATTTTAACTAAAATCTATTATGTTATTCCCATTGATATAAAAGCCTTATATACCAAATTTGAAAAGTTTTAGATTATATTTTAATTTTTAAATTTTAGTTTTGCATTAAAATCTACTATAGGCTTCAAGTAAAGTACCACTTCCAAAAGTTAGGTAATGACCAAAAAGGGAGGTGCACAACTAGATGTTATAGCAGTCATAAATACAAAATTTTAACTTTCTACGGTTTCCCGTTTTTCAGTTATGAAATTAGTCAAAATGGATTCAGGATGGTCAAAATGTATATTTCCGTTGAAATCTGAAAACCGAAATTTTTCGCGATTACAATACTTCCTTTACTTCGTACAAGGAAGTAAAAAACAAAAATGTGAATCCCCATTAGAGGTGAACATAGGGATTTAAAATAGGGTTTTAGTTTCATGCAATTTTCTGCTCTCAACACATTTTACACCAAAAATTATAGAATGCAAAGTTTAAATGTTGCACAAATCTGCTTTTCTTATATTCTATTATGATTATAATTTCTTCACAATTAAAAAAAATAAATCTCATATTCTTTTATAGGTCTTTCCATAAAACAGGTTCATCACTTATAAAAAAATGCATTATTTAATTTACTTTTTTTTAAAAAAAAAACAGAATATGAATAAATAGTTATTTTTTATTCAAGACGATAAAATTATATTTTATCGATAAGAGGAAAGTTTAATTCTCGATCGCGATGTACAAAATTCTATTTTTTTCTATAGCAGATTTTAAATTGCAAAAATTAAAATATATCAGTTATAAATAAAATTATTATTTAAACACAATTTCAAAATCCCAGTAGTATGTGGGTTGTTATAAAGTTTGTTTATCAACTCTTCCTGTTGTTTTCTGTATTATTTTATCTACCCTGGCGGTTAAAGTGCTACTTTATCTACTATTTTGAGAAAAACGCACATTTTAACATCTGCTACGGAAAAAAAAATATTGTTTTCTATAATGTCGTAAGTCATGGATGGGTACTGCTATTAATTAACGGAACTTTTGAAATTTCTTTTTAAAATTATGAAGAAACCAAAAACATAATAAAAATATAAAAACTGTTATATATGCGACTTTTAATTCTGTACAACTTTGCATTTTACAGTTTTTACCGTAAAATAACAAGAGAGCAGGAAATTGCATAAAAATAAAAAAACATATTAATCCATATTAATTCACCCCTAACCGCTACCACTCTGTATAAGGGGTTAACTATAAAAATCAAACAAGTCCATTTAATGAATTTCCTGGTTT
Organism: Ophonus ardosiacus; assembly: GCA_943142095.1. Taxonomy (NCBI): domain Eukaryota; kingdom Metazoa; phylum Arthropoda; class Insecta; order Coleoptera; family Carabidae; genus Ophonus; species Ophonus ardosiacus. Next base: position 16,999,150 of record OW964823.1, read on the forward strand.
ATGGTGTCGTATTGCTTGATTCCGGTCGTATCATATTGTGAACAAGTTTTATGAAAAACCAAGCAAAGCACGAAAAATAGGATGTACGTTTGTAACTCAATACAAGAAGCAAAGTCATTCACTTCTGTAATTGAAAATATTTATGTAAAACTTCATATATTTTTTTAAAATGATGGATCTATCCAATGAAATTTGGAACAGAAAATTTTAATTTTTGAACATATTGAATTAAATTCAAACAAAAACTCGTGAATAACAACAAATAATTATTAACATAACGAGTGATGTGATCTCGCATCTTAAAAATACGTTGTGCGGTGTCACACATGTAAAGTCATACGGGAAACAGACCGTATTATATCGTCATAGTGCTACAAAGTATCACATTCTACAAATGTAATACAAAAGAGATCAATTACGCTCAGTCATGCATACACTGCATTTTCCACGATCGGGAATGAAAGTCAGCTTGTATTAATATCATAACAAAAATAACAAATTTTACGGAAAGAAAGAGCAATTTTAGATTCTTACAGTAAAACACATAAAATAGTAATTTACCTATCAAGACCTGAAAGTGATTCTTTATTCAGTGAGCAGGTAAGCTTATGACCCCAGTAAAGACTCTTTTAGGTTATGTTCGGTACAAATTTTTTTTGCGGTCCCAAAAACAAAGAATAAATAAAATCTATAGGTACATATGCATTATTATATTTTTTATTCAATTTTGACGATTTAAACTGTCATTAATAACTCCATAGCAACAACTATAAGTAACACTTTTTTCACATGTGAATTAAATTTTTTTTTAAATCACTCTCACATTTTTTTTAATTCACTCTGCAACAAATAATGCATTTAAAATAACATCAGGCACGAAATTAACACTTACCTTAGTATTTATCAGACATTATAAGCCATTTTCATTATTTTTCACGGCAAAAATGACAGACAATAAAGTTTTTTAAATAGATGACTTGACATCTACCATCGACGATTGTCATGCACAGTCTACTAACTGATTAGTTTTTTGTTTTGTCAAAATTAAATATTATAATGGTTTTTATTAGTATTTCGTCAAAATTGAATAAAATATTGTACAAACCACGTGAGCTAAGAATGTTTATTCACTCGAAGAAATTAACTCACTCGCCCTTACGGGCTCGTGAGCTAAACTTTCTTCTCATGGATAAACATTACCTTAGCTCACTTGGTCTGTAAATATCTATTATTGCGAGGAAATAAGAAATAAATAAATAAACAACTGATCGTTATGGAAACTCACGTTAACCTTAACCTTATAGAATAGACTATTGATAAATGTAACTTTTATTTATTAGCAAACAAAAATAAATACTAATGTTTTAATTTGTATTTCGTTAATAGTAATTCATGTTTCATACATGTTTAAAACAAAATAATGTAGACTCGTTACTACACCATTGAAAAGCGTAGAAAACAAGGAAAAAAATGAAATTATTCCCATTTAAAAAATATTACGTTTGCGTTATATCTCGAGAATTATTAAGTTTTAAAAATCTAACTACACCATTTTATGTAAAAAAAAAAATCTGTTGTGGCCAGCACAATACCTCTCGCCATTTCCATTTTATGTTATATAAGTACATATTGTATTGCACTTTGCTATCGAACCGTCGTTTTATAACAAAAAAAATACAGAACTTTACCCAAATATTGTTTTTATTGTATACACACACATACATACACACACACACACACACACACACACACACACACACACGGACATCATTGTAAAAATGTTATAATCGGATTATAGGGGCCTTAAAACATCCTTATCCACTAAAATCTGGATATGCGAATTTTAGCATGATTCCAATACCTATCTTAGCGAGAGGTATAAAACCGTTTAATAATATCTAAACATTTTTTCTTTATCTTTTATAATAATCGACATATGCGGTATTTTCAAAATAAGGCAAAATTAAGTTTCAGCCTACATCTCAAAAACAAAAAATCTGTTGTGGCCAGCACAAGACCTCTCGCCATTTCCATATTAGGCTATATAAGTATTGTACTGCACTTCGCTTTCGAACCGTCGTTTTATAACAAAATATTACAGAACTTTACCCAAATATTGTTTTTTATTGTATTTAACATGTCTTCTGCACACATATAATTCTAATTATATATATTTTTCATTGTATGAGGAAGTTTCTAAATATAAGAGATTGTTCCAATTCATTAACCAGATTGGCGGTATTTCTGATGGATATATGTATTTTACCACAATTTTACCTATAATTTCAAATATTTAATTAATAAAACAATAAGAAAAATTAAATATACTTCCCAGAAAAAGCTATCAGAATGTCACTAAAACTGTTGATATTTGACAATGACATGTGTCATGTTATAAACATTGGAATTTGTCAACTGGTTTCCTTAGTGCCTTAGCCTCTGCGATAAGTGTACTCTATAAATTATAGTGTCTTTATCTCTAAATCTATGCAAGATATAATAAAATTTTTAAGTGTATTACATGGAGAATTTTATGTTCTTCAATATTTAATAAAAAAAAATCCCAAAAAATTATATTTAGAATAATTTTTCTAAGAAACTACTACTTCCGGTTGTTCAATTGTTACCAAAATCTAATCAGCTCTTCCCAGGAATGTCAGATTGAGGAAACTGCAGTTAAATATTTTTTAAGTCTTATAGTTTTTGAGCAATCGTGTCTACAACATCCAGACATCCAGACATACACACATACACACATACACACATCCACACACACACACAGACATCATTTTAAAAATGTTATAATCGGATTATAGGGACCTTAAATCGTGCTTATTCAATAAAATCTGGATATGCGAATTTTAGCATGAATCCAATACCTCTCTTAGCGAGAGGTAAAAACGATTGAAAATTCCTATGGTGCCTATTAATGTTATCTCAAAAAGTTAGCCTCTAAAACCCTACATTCATTTTCTCCAGCATGCATAATAAGAAAGTTTTTCACATAAGGAATTCGAATACTATTTTCTCCTATGTTTCAAATTAGAATATACATAAAGTACTTCAATACAGTGTCAGATATTATTAATTACGTTATTACACATCGCTGTACGTTTTCAAATCACTACAGTCGCTTTGATAATTGACACCACATGTGAACATGTAGTACACATATTTTAATTATTTTGATTGCTTTTCAATTACACTACCATACAATGTTAATAATAATAACAACAATGATAATAATAATGACAATATTTAATAATAATAATAATTGATAATAATCATAACAATAATAGAATAATATATAAATAAATAACAAACTGAAACTTATGTCTAAATATAAAGCATAATTAAGTCTTGTCAGAACAATCAAACACAAAAACCAATTAGAATTCCTATTATCTTGTTTAGAAATCAAAGCAGGCCAACAACTTTTTTCTTCCTACTATAAACAAGGCAAGCAAACCTTGGTAATAACACCATCTTTCTTTCTCTGGCATGCAAGCGTCAGCCTGTGACGTCAGCAAGCTGCCGTGACGTCACAACACCGTCACGAGAGTGAAGTTATTGCTCTACATTCACGCACACAGCCACGAGCGAATGATCATGCAATGCATATGTGTGGTGGTGGATTGATGGATACGATGAGACGATGACACACTCATGCACACAGGGCAGATAAATGTGAAATTGTACACACACGTGTGGAGAATGAGAGATTATTAATTAAAAAGCAAGTGAGGTTGTAATAATTGGAGAGCTATTTTTAGTAGTAATTGATTCATGTGTTGCATGTTTGAGGTATTTTTAGCTTGCGTATGTTACAGTGATTAGATTTGAAGTTCTGAAATGAAATATGTACGTTGAATGCAATATCGAGCAGAAAATTTACAATACAAGCGTAGGATGTGCAGCCACATAACCTAACTTAACATAAAACCATAACCTACAATAACATTACTAAATGTGACGGAACTGTGCTTTGAATAATTGACGCCATCAAAAATTTGAAAAAAATGGGCATTTAACGCAAAAAAGAACAATGAATTAACAATAAATATAAAAATACTTTAATTTATAAATTAGGATCACAAAATTAAATGAAAAGTTTCACATGATAAAATACTCACCCGTTTTTTAAATTTAGCGTGTTAATATTATATCCAACCCTTCGAACAAAATAATCGACAATTATGACATGCATTTTTTATACTATTTTTTCTATTTTGCATTTCCTATGACTTTTTTAAATAAAAATATGTAGTAATATCAAAATCTAGGGAACTCTAACCTTATTTTTGTAACACCATACCATATTTTCTATGAAAATAGTATGTATTATATTTCATGCTAAATATACTACTTTATATTTTCTCTTCTTATTCTTACTTTTAAATTTAAAATTATATAAAAATAAAATTCTTAACAATTGTTTATGTTCGCTTATTTAACGAGATTTGACATTTGATATTTTTGAAATTCTTAGCTACCAACCTTATAAAATTAAATTGTAGTAGTCTATTACATTACTCGAATGAGCTATTAACGAACTCCTTTGGGTGCTGTAATAGCTTTGTTACAGATGATACAAAAAAAAAAAAAAATAATCAATCGCTGCTCAGCAACCCGTCACTAAAGAGAGCTTGTTACTAAACAACCGTTTTAAATTAAAACTGACAACTAAATCAACTAACTACGCACTGTCGTAGATAAATAATATTAAATTTTCTAATTCAGTTAAATATATATATATATATATATATATATATATATATATATATATATATATATATTATTCGTTACATCGTCTATAATTTAGAAATAAAAATACCGGCCTATTATAATAAATTTCGCCGCCTATGCTATTCTAGGTTGTTTTGTGTGTAATTGATAGATAAAGATAGTATCAAAAATCTACAGTAATTTAAAAGTTCATGATTTGATATGAATATAAAATGTGTTATACCGTCAGAAAATAATTTTTTATGGTATTATAATCAATAATATACTTAGGTATCTAAAAAAAAAAAATGGAATTGGCAAGAGGTATTGTGCTGGAAGCAATATTTAAAATGTACATAAATGACTGAGAAAAACTATGAAAGAGAAAAAGTTTTCAAATACGTATTAGTAATTTGTATAGCAGTAAAAGTTCAGCGTTTTAAACGCAAAATACAATTTTCCTGCTATTGTTAACACTTTCACGGTATTAATTTGAATTTGGCAAAAGTGTGTCAGATTTTGCGGCGTAATAATTATTGACAATTTTATTGAATTTTCGCGTTATTTGGCAACATTTGGGAGTGTGTATATTTAAATTTCAACGGTCGAACTTTTACGTCCCGTTCGTGTAGTCAAGCCACCACCCAATCATGCATGTAATTCTGGTTTCCGCGTACTTGGATCGTTATTTTCGTGTAAATTTATAGCGAATATTAACAGGTTGGTAAGTTTTTATGCTAATTACAGTAATGACACGGTATTCACTACGATATGTGCATAACGAATATTGCATACTAGTTGATTTTTACTCTGCATATTGTAGGTTCCCACATTACATATTCTTTGAGGCAATTCTAATCCCAACTGATGTACACAGAAAAAAATTTGTTGTGGCCAGCACAAGACCTCTCGCCATTTCCATATAATAATATAACAAAATATTACAGAACTTTACCTAAATATTGTTTTTTATTGTATTTAACATGTCTTCTGCACACATATAATTCTAATTATATCTATTTTATATCATTTTCATGTCAGGGATTGTTCCAATTCATTAACCAGATTGGCGGTATTTCTGATGGATATATGCATTTTACCACAATTTTACCTACAATTTCAAATATTTAATTAATAAAACTATAAGAAAAATTAAATATACTTCCCAGAAAAAGCTATCAGAATGTCACTAAAAATGTTTATATTTGACAATGACATGTGTCATGTTATAAACATTGGAATTTGTCAACTGGTTTCCTTAGTGCCTTGGCCTCTGCGATTAGTTTACTCTATAAATTATAGTGTCTTTATCTCTAAATCTATACAAGATATAATAAAAATTTTAAGTGTATTAGAGAGAATTTTATGTTCTTCAATATTTAATAAAAAAAAACTCCCAAAAATTATATTTAGAAGAATTTTTCTAAGAAACTACTACTTCCGGTTGTTCAATTGTTACCAAAACCTTTTCAGCTCTTCCCAGGAATGTCAGATTGAGGAAACTGCAGTTAAATATTTTTTAAGTCTTAGTTTTTGAGGAATCGTGTCTACAACATCCAGACATATACACACACACACACACATGCACACATCCACACACACACACACACACACACACACACACACACACACACACACACACACACACACACACACACACACAGACATACACACACACACACACACACACACACACACACACACAGACATCATTTTAAAAATGTTATAATCGGATTTTAGGGACCTTAAATCGTGCTTATTCAATAAAATTTGGATATGCGGATTTTAGCATGAATCCAATACCTCTCTTAGAGAGAGGTAAAAATAGAATTAAAATTTCGTCTAATTATAATTAGATATTATTTTATTAGGTAATATTTCTAATAATTTAGTATAATTTACAAATCTTAATTTAGCATTTTAACTAATCCGAAATAGATAATACATATTTTGTAAAAAATCGTTAGTTTTGTTTAAATATGCAAATGGTTATTTTAATTACTCATTTTATTTAATTTTACTTTAAGTTGGCTTCACTATTTTTGTCCCAGAATTTTCGGTAATTTATCTAAGTACTATAATTTGTTATTATAAATTTAGAAAAAACTAAGTCAACTTAGATAATTTAATGAAACATATTAGTAGGCTGAAAATTAAAGAATTTGTTTAGTTAATTTAACTACAATTTAGAAGTTTTTTTTTTGTGGGTAATAGCCGATTTGAACGTCAACTGATTCACTTATAAATTGTAAAATTAAATAAAAATAAACGCTACGTACGTACATCGAGAACAATGTTCTCATCTTCAGTAGTAAAATTTTACGCGAAAACGAAACCGTATTAAGAGCGTAAAAAGAAATTACGATTCCTAAGTGGTCCTAACAGTCCTTTTTTCGAAGTGATTAGGATCAATCACCTTTTAACCACTCTCTGAGAAAAGGGCTGTTAGGCATTGTTAACACCAGTGAGTAACCTTAATTTCTGTTTACTCTCTTACGATTATTTATAAACTTGGAAAATGTTTCACTCGGAATATTGGTGAATTGCTTGTCAAATAAACTGTACTAAATTATGGAGCTTACTCTGTCGAATACGAAACTGATATTTAGGAGTACTTCAGAGTGCATGAATGTTTCATACTGTGCAAACTACAGAGCAAACTTTGAAACAATAACTTTCTGTAGCAGTGATTTGTATTTTGTGGAGACAATTTACATTTATAATGATATCGCGAACTGAAACGCGATGAAATTTTAATTGCTATTCCCAATTTGGTCAAATATACTGAGTATATACTCACGTTTGAACATAAAATGAATTGTGAATAAAGTTGAATCAAATGAAATGAATGTACAACTCTGGTAGAATCAATAATACTACAAAATAGTATATTATGTAACAAGTTTTCACTTTAGTCACAAGTGTATAAAGAGTTTTTTACAACGAGTCACGTACTATACTTTTCCTACGACTGCAAATTAAAACAGTAGAAGTAAAGAAATACATCTTTTAGGTTAATTATTTTTACGAATGGCAGCTGTCAGTCATTTGTTCAGTGAAAACTAGCATCCTGCCGTGTCCAATACGATCGAAGCCACGGTTTATCAAGTTGTGATTACGATATTGCTCGGCGCTATCGAGAACAGTATACATTAAGTCACATTTTATACATACATACATAAAATCACGCGTTTCCCACTTAGTGGGTTAGCAAAAACCCGAAAACAATAAGAAAAGGGATGAAAGTAAGAACTCCACTGAATCACTTAACTCAAGAACATATTAATGTGACCGATTTTCGGTAGCGAATAACCGCATCCAGACCACAATAATAGTTACGCAACAATCATCCTTTGCCACACATTCCTATCCATGGACACTTCTTTCACCTCATTCATAAACGTATTCATACATAATAACATATTAAAGTGACCAGTTTTCGGTAGCGAATAACCGCATCCGGACCACAATAATAGTTACACAAAAATCATCTTTCGCTACAAATTTATTAACGGGAGAAAAAAAAAAAAAATTTTGGAAGTACGTGTAAATAATTTTTAAACAAATTATTACAAAATGACTAAACGACAGGATTGAAAATTTATTTGTGCATGAGTGTACACACGGATGAACGTTTACAAGTCCAAAGCACAGATTTCATGTGGGAGTTTTAGAATTTACTTTTGTTTTAAAAACAGAGGACAATAGATCAATTCAATTTAAGCAAACAAACAAGTCGGGAAATAAAAGACTATTGTACACCTCGTATACACTTGTTCCATAACTCTGATTTGTTTTTAATAACTACTACAATTTTACAGTCCTGTGTAAGGACAGTGTTGGTATTTTTTCTCACAAATGGTAATTAATGAAACGTATTTTTATTAATGTTAACAAACTAAGTATTATCTATTACCTGCTATTAACTGTGGAAGTTATGCACCAAAAAGAAATCAGAATTAACGTTGGTTTAAAATCAATAAAAGCGTACAGACTGAAGTTCCGAATATTTTCTTTTCTCCCACAGAATTATAAAATTGACTTGTTTCAGTTAAAAATGGAATAGATGGCGCTATGAAAACAAATCGGTTTCACATGAAAAGAAATGACAGAAACAAAGTCAAATAGATTGCTAATGACCAATAATTTACTACCATTTTATTTGACAAATGATCGCTGTGTCTATAACTTCTCAACTTCAATTTCAGAGAAAGTAATTTCAATTTCGGAAAAAGTAAATTCAATTAAATGAAGTAAATTAACTTTTTCTGAAATTGAAGTTATTTTTCTGAAATTGAATTTACTTTGTCTAAAATTGAAGTTACTTTTTCTGAAAATGAAGTTGAAAAGGTATAGAACCATGTTACCCTAACGCATCACAAAAACAATTTCTTCCATGTTAATGACGTTAAAACTTATATGATGTCAACTTACGGGTGAACGGTACTAATAGCACACCATCCACGTAACGTTTCTTTTAAGTAAATAGGATATTATTATTATTAAAACACCAAACCAAAGTAAAATATACATGCATTTGTTTATAATAGTTAGCTAACTACATTATAAAACAAATGTACAGATAAATATCTACAAAACTTAAACGTACATATTTGGGATATATCATATTTTGATTTTAATAATCTTGAATTGACGCACAAAATTTGGCCCGAGCTTTCCAAGCGTGACTTTTGTGAAAATATAACAACAATAATCTAACCCAGCGTTCGGCAACCCTTATGAAGTGAAGTGCCACATTTTATAACATCTTGTATTTTAGCCATGTCGCGTGCCACTAAAGAAAAAGAAACAGCGATAGGGGTTGAAGTAAAAAATATAATAAAAAAAATTGTACCATTTGCAGACTTTAGTTTAGTTGTAAAATTAAATCACATTTATATATTTCAAATTAGTTTTAGTATAAGTAATAAAATAAAACTAAAACATTCAAAAAATAAGAGTAATTATACATTGTGAATAATTTTTTAAAGACCACTTGATTTTCCATTTTTTGCGCCAGTATTTCGATATTTGATTCATAATTGGATGTCTTAAATTTGATACAAGCCTCGGAATTATCTTCAGTCAAACGATTTCTACAAGGGTTTATAATGTACTTCACGATGGAGAATATTTGCTCACAGTAATAAAATAAGTAGTCCCAAAAACGTATAATAAAGCAAACGCGATTTTCTTCATTGCTGAAAATTTATTGGGTACTTATTAATTACGTAGGAGGATAAACACAATATTAAAACTGAAAAACTTGGCGTGCCATTTCCACCAGGTGGCACGCGTGCCGTAGGTTGCCGGCCACTGATCTAACCTAAAGCAGAAAAATAGGCTCGAGTTTACAACGCTTGACTTTTGTGCGTTAGGTTATTGTTGTTATATTTCTACTAGCGTTTTATCAAAAACGAATTTTACAATCTGGCTACGATATATAAAAATACCTCAGCCTGACCATTTCTCCCGTCACAAATGAGACGTCATAACTGAAGTCGGGACCAGACTGCGGACCATTTGTCGATACGCAAGGCACAGCGTTTACCTACTGAACATTGGCTTGAGAGGTAAAAAAAAGCGGCTCCAATCGTTTTGCGGCAATGAGCCTGATAAATACAGTATATTGTTGTGTAAAATAAAACAATTACGTGTATAAGTATAGTAGGGGTAATTTACGTTAGAGCAGGGAACAAAGCGCAAGATTACTGCAGACTAGAGGTTGGGAGAATAAAGAGTAAAGGATGAAGATAAAGGGAAAGCAGTTAACAACAAGTAGCTAGTATAATACAAGTAGTTACCGTGACGGAAAGACCCGGAAGCCAGGTCCACAAGGGCAGCAGCTTCCGGAATTTCTCTTCCGTTTCCGGCGGATGCACCAATCCTGTCCCATCGCGTTACTGATCAATCGGTAAACACCTGTGCATCACTTTCACGTTCATCGGCACATCATGGAATCTGTACACCCATTCGGCAAACGTGCCAAAACCACCAATCGATTCCTGCACTGTTGTACGCACGCCTCATTTAAAATTATAATTTTTATACAATGTTCTACTTAGTTTATCTGGAGTGAAACGTCAGGTGCGCCTCACGAAAGCACGTCACACACCACGAGTTTTCCATTACCTCCCAAATGAAATGTCACGGCGTTGATACGACTGTCTGCTTTTCACTAAAAATAACAAGCTCTTTGCTCATTAATACACACTGATAATATTCTCATTAATGAAAGAAGAACATTATTATCTCCTTAATGTGACAACATTTATCATCTGACGCTATTACAACAACCCTATTTACTATTTATTTACACTGTACTTCCTTTATTAATTGGAATGGGTACATAGGAAGTTTTATTGAAAACTTGTCGCTGCGGAGGTAGGAATTGTTGTAAAGGAAGACAACATCAACGTTTATACATCGATTTTACACCAGGAACAACATTTAATTCTAAGATTATTAACTCCCACATTTACGCACCACTCGTTTTGAAAGACTGAATATTTACAAGGCTTCTTCGTCGGCTAAATCAATATGAATTCAGAATTATGCCGGAAGAAGATTTCGCAGGATATTTACTATAATTTTAGGTTAGAAAACAATTTCCTCACTGAAATTGGAAGGCAGATTATGTATACATATAATTTTAGACTGTAGATTTTAGTAGAAGGGTAGAAAAATATAGGTTTTTAATTTGAACTATAGTTAGGTTTAGAATTGTAGAGGCAGAGAAGATATTTGTATTATTACAGAAGAGGTAATAGAAAACTATTCATATATAAATATTTTACGCCCACTATGAACGAAAAGTTTGGGTATTGTATTAAAATACACAATAAGAAAAGTTTGTCAGAATATATACACGGGACGTTTTACCATTACACACATATGAAGGTAGAAGAACTATAAGTTTTGTAGAATGCACAACACCGCTAACTTTAAGGAGGTACAAATTTTATGGAAAATAAAATTTAGTTGTTCCGACAATAGAAAACCGCATGTAGCCACTAAATAATTCACACACAACAGAAGAAGTTTACATTGTAATGAACATAACATTTAGTACCACATATTTGAGCATCGTATACAAGAGTTTACAATTTACAGAAGATATTTTAGAAAACTACATTCAAATCCCTTTTGGACAAGAAAAGATAAGCACAACATGTTAAGACATTTCATAAATAACATATTAATCAGGAAAATGTTTAAAAAAGAAAAGAATGTTTAAAACACCCATTATTATTTGTTTGACAGGTACAAGTTCATCTGTTTTCTGCGTCCGTCAGATGACATACGAGAAAACAATTAGGTTATATCACACACAACTAACTTCAATTCAGTCAACTATGTTAGGTTATAACACTCGAATAGTTCACTCATAGGTTATAATGTCTGTGAAAGATTATTTACTTTTACTTTTTAGTAAACATTCCTTGTAGTTTGCAGCCTTTGGAAGGCGCAGCACTAGACGAGCGTGCACTGGCGGGTGGTTCAAAGGGTGAGCGCCACGACGGCCTTCGCGGGAATCACGTGCTACGTCGCCATGTTGAAGCAGCATCACACAGGATGGGAAGAAAGGTTTGGCAAGAAAAGGGAGGTATTAGAAAAATCTAAAAGGGCTAAATTTGTACGAAAAAATAATTATGAGATAAACGAAAAGTAGAGCAATTATTAAATAAACTGATAAAATTATTATTATGTGTTTCATCTACTACTATATTATGTCTATGTGTGTAATATTTATCAAATGTTTTATATATTAAAATAATACAGATAAAAATTAAGAGAAGATTAAGAAGAAGTCGCACTCATTGCATTAAAAAACAGATTGTAGTTTTAACGATCCGAGTTGATATCTGGGCATTAGTAACGTGACGTCATTATTTAAATAAGAGGGAAGTGATAATACTAAAGATAATTCCATTCATTTTCCTTCAATAAAATCTACAAAGCAAAGAGTAATAATTTTATAAACATAGATAATGAACAAAACAAAAATTATTTAAAAAATCTATACAAGACTAGTGTAAAAAAATAATAGCGTATTCCTGATGTCATTAAAAAAAATTAATCAAGACACCTACTTTAAAACAAAAGAACAAACAATGGAACAACAATGCAAAATTAATCTGAAATTTCCATTTTTTCAATATATTGTGAAATGGATAAGTTCAGTGATTCGGACACATACTAGGTATAAGAAATAAAAATAAATACGTTTTCAACATGACATATCTTCATCACCATAGTTATGTCCCACGCCTTAAGTTGACACTGACCTTGAATGCGCAGAACCTAAAAATCGTACTTGGACAATTCCAAATGTAATAATAATTATAATATGATATTGAAAGCAAAAGACTCCGTCAACATCTAAAAATTGGTATAAGCAAGAATCAACTTAAAGCACGCCTGCTAGTACATTGCAATGTTAGTCTAAGGTCAATAAAAATAAGTCATGTGGTGTATTTAGTTTAGGGTTATAAATCGATTAAAAAAAAAAAAAAAAAAAAATCGTATGAAGTAAATTAGCGTAAATAAAGTACAGTATACAGGGTGTTCCATTTAAGTGTGCCACCATTGCTATCTCGAGAACCATAAGAGCTACGAGGTTGGTTAAATTAGCAAAGATCCACCATTTTACAAGCTTATTACAATGAGCAAAAAAAAATTTTTTCGACCAGTGGTTCTCAAAATACGGGACACAACTTTCTTATTTTAAATGGGAACATTTGTTTTTTTTAGGTTATTTGAAAGAGCATTTTTTTCTGAATTCAACGATATAAACATATCATATATTAATAAAACAAAATAACTGAGAAAAATGCATGTTAAATTTATATGTATTTTATTTATATCTGGCTGAAACAAGAGTGCTATGGATAGAAAACAATTGAATAATAAACAAATCAAACAATGGTGTAACTAAAATAATATTAAAATTAATAAATATTAAATTATAAAAATTGTTCAAAATTTCTCCCATTCTAATTAATGTTTTCTATCCATAGCACTCTTGTTTTAGCCAGATATAAATAAAATACATATAAATTTAACATGCATTTTTCTCAGTTATTTTGTTATATTAGTATATATGTTTATATCGTTGAATTCAGAAAAGAATACTCTATCGAATAACCTAAAAAAACAAATGTTCCCATTTAAAATAAGAAAGTTGTGTCCCGTATTTTGAGAACCACTGGTCGAAATTTTTTTTTTATTCATTGTAATAGTCTCGTAAAATGGTGGTTCTTTGCTAATTTAACCAACCTCGTAGCTCTTATGGTTCTCGAGATAGCAATGGTGGCACACTTAAATGGAACATCCTGTATAACTAGCAATAATGGATGATTACAATCTTTGATCGCTTCTCGCACTCTAGTTGCACATTTCAACGTCGGTAATAAGAGCACTCATTGTTGCGACGTTAATATACTATTAATGTTTCCATATTTTGGTCTTTTGTTTCAATGCTAGGTATCTCGACTCGATTATAAAATTTTAAAAATATAAATAAATAAATATATCATCACGGCATGTTACCCATTTCTGAGTGTGCCACAATTTGCTTTATCGCAGATATCGGTAATGATGATGACATATTTGTACGGTGCGGGCGCTTACCGGGCGTCACCTCACGGGAACTCATTGCTGGCGTGGAGAGTGCATCACAGGGGTCACTTTTGTGCCATTTAAAATTCGAAATATTTGGCATCGATCGGGATCGAACCCGGTTCCCCAGGTTCGCGGCCAAGGGACCCCATTTTTAAAATTGCTGATATTTATAACCCCTTTAATCCGTTGTAATTCCGTAACGAAAAGGAATAAGTCCTAAGTCCATATGATATTTTTTCCTCAAAGTTATCTTACGAATACGCTATTATTTATTTTTTTTCACTAGTCACGATACACCCTGCATATTGTCAATAAAATTTATTTTTCGTATTTAATTAATTTAATTCACACAAAATAATATTACTTTTTTGAAATCTAATTGATTAATAAAACAAAGTAATTAAATATATTTTTATGGAATTAGTACAATATTGAAAAAACGTAAAGCTAGTCTTTAGTCACGAATGGGCCAGAATGTGTATCGTACAATATTTTATCTATAACCCAATAAATATAAAAAATACTTTTTTGCCGATTGACATAAAAGTGCGACTTTTTTGAACAGCTAACAATCTGTAAAATATCACTTTTATTTCTACTGCAATTATTACCCCAATTTGTTGCTATTTACATAGCAACGGTTCAACAAATGCATAGCAACCGTTCAATAAACACATACGAACATAATTTGATAAGCGATAACTTTCAAAATAGGTATCAAAGATAATCACTAAATTAATTTTAATTATAAAATCAGTAAAAAAATAATGTGTTCAACACGGCACCAAAAACAGATTTAAAGCTTCGGCAGCATTCACTGCCTCGCCTTCTCCTCGTCAAGGAAACGGCAGCCTCTGCGGTAAATGTGGTATTTTAGTGCCTAGTTAAAAAAATAACTATTTATTTATGAATTACAATGGCAAAATTTAATGAGATGTTTGCCATGATACCAAAATATTTACCATGTTTTGGCAAATTTAGCGTGTTTAAAAATTTTAATCACTCGTTGCCGTTTTACAAATTTAAAACTGACAACTATACATCAATTTTGCGCTTTATCTTAGATAAAAGAAATTATTTCTAGCTAAATAAATAATATCGTAATTTAACCTTTAAGTAGTTTTATATTATATTTAATGTGTCTGGTCGCGAACCTGGGGAATCGGATTCTATCCCGTCCGACGCCAAATATGTCTAATTTTAAATAGCACCAAAGTGACCCCTGTGGTGCACTCTCCACGCCAACAATGTGTGCCCGTGAGGTGACGCCTGGTCCACGGCCGCAGAGTAGAAATATGTTATCATCATTACCGAAATCTGTGTACATTAAAAAAATTAATTTTCACTTCATATCCTTTAATTAATTAATGTTCCAAAACATAATTAATTACAGAAAATACGTATTATAATGTAGTAATTTCGTTAAAATCATCAACTTCTAACTTTTATCAAAGTAAAATCTCGATAATTCAAACATGAAGAGTGTAAGATAATACATCAGCAAAAATATCCAGCCAACAAGGAAATCGTCAATATGTTAACATGAAACATGAAGTGTTGTTGCATCTGAAGATACTCAAAACTTACTTCTTCGTTCAATAATGGAGGCTGGATGCCAGTACGCGCTACCATCTATCGGACAAGTCCTGAATTACAACCGAGCTTCAATTCGATTCAAAGTTGAAAGTTAAGGACGTCAACAAGTGGTTGAAAGCAGTTGAATACAGTTGGCGCCACCGTAAAGGTTTCAGCGGGATAAATTATGACATATTTTAAAATGTTACAAATGTGGAATGCGGTAGAAAACAATTACGTGCCGTAATCTAATAAGTGATTGAGTTTTTAATTAGGTCAAATATATCAAGTAAGAAATAAAATATATTAAGAAAATCTATATTTATATTTTGCAACTTGCAAGACATCATAATTTAATATCAATATATCATTACTGATTTGAACTTCACATGAATACAGCTCATTTATCATTTTACAAATGTTAGAAATAATGAGATTCTTCTAACAATTTTCTGTTTTGAGATAATAGTATCATAATAAATTTTAAATACATTTTCTACCTCCCGCTACCGTCGAGAGATTTAGAAGTCCTGGTAAATATAAAGATTTTGCTAAATGTTTTGAAGTTCGAGCTACGTAAATTATAAACCTTTTATGATGATGCATTTGGGAATACATATGTGTGTGTGTGTGAAAGAAAATTTTGTGTTCTTTGTTTATATTAATATGAAAAAAAAAAACCATTAGAATTTGGAGTAAATCAAATAACCGTAAATATGTTATTAAAGAATTAAAGTTTATGGAATTCTTCACTGTTAAAAAATAATTATAAAACAAAATCTCAAAAAATAAATATAATAATATTATTATTATTACTTAATAGGAGCATGATTTAGTTTTCTAACAGCCGTATTCACCATTTGGCGAAATAACAGTTTGTTTTCTAACTCACTGTTAGATTTTAAGTAACTGTTAAGATATAATCGTATTCTCCAACTTAGATACCACTTTTTAACAGAGATTTAGTTAACCGACTGTTACCATGAATGTTGGTATTCTTGCTATGAATCCTAACCTCAATTTTATAAAAAAAAAACGAATAATTTTTATAAATAAAGGTAACCATCCAAATTCGGGCAGTTAATTTGTCAGTGACTTTAACAGGCTGTTGGTCGTTATTTCTTTTGGTGAATATAATACACTGGTTTAACAGACCGTTAAGTCAATAACAGTCTGTTTCATTTTTAACTAGCATTGGTGAATACGGCTGTAATTCTTGTAAATTTGACAACTAAGAGTCAATCTACTATACTTTGAAACACCTTCTATCAGTGTTTCCCAAACTTTTCATATTGCAGGTCAGTATGTTAATTCTATTGACATTTTATCAAGTGTCAAATACAACTGCTGTCAATCAAATTTCAGTTCTTAACTTATAGGGAAATTCAACCTTTATCTGTCATAATGACAAAATGTCAATAGAGGTTACTTTTGTTTAAATAATTATACCTGTTTTCTAAGAATGAAATTTAGTTGTAAAAAAAGTATTGCGTGCATTTTGTGCCCGAAATATGTTTAGTGTTCTCAAGTGATTTTTTTTACCTGGCTAAATTTCTTACAATATTTAAATATAATACATCTGTCAAGTTCGTTGCTTATGTTTAATTTTAAATGAGATAGGCAAATATATTGCTGTCAATCAAATGTCAAGTCGTAACCATGGATATGACAAACCTATAATGTATCACGTTAAAAAGTATTCACGGTATAATGAATGCAATGTTAATTGTTTTATTTTGCTGTAGATTCTTATCTATCAATTTTAGACAAAAATATTTCAAATGGATAATGGATAATAAAATTCTACAACGAAATCACTAATCAGATTTCATTTGCACGTTTTGTAAGCTGCAAAATCGAATTCGAAATTTTATCAATCTTGCTCATGTGTAGTGATACCCGAGAAATTGACAAAGTTACTAATAAATACATTAGGTGCGTTCGGCAGATGAGTTCTGTTCACTCTTTTCACTCTGTAAACTCCTAGCACCGTTCGGTAATTACATGGAGTGAGAAGCGTCTTAAAATGGAGCGTTCGGCAAATGCAGAATGGAGTCAAGTGGAGTGAAAAGTGTTAACTCCATAAGTCCAACCTCGATATGCAAGCATACATGGAGTTTTTTTTTGTTTTATTTGACATCTGTCAGATCATTTTGTATTTTTATGTTGAAATATTTTATTATACACAATTATTTTATATTTATAATATTGTTTTGTAATATAACAAGGCACAGTATGTCGGAACGGTAAGAATTCTGTACCATATCTAATATATGCTTTCTTCAGAATCATTAAAGAATAATACCGAACTGAATAATTTCTGTATGGTTCATTATTTAGTTATTTTTTAGCAGTGCAGTATATCAGATTGTCAAAAAAGGAGGTTATTATATTCGTGCACCAAAATTTTAACTCCACTCGTTCGGTTAATCACAAATAAAGGAGTGTACCTTGTTCCCTCGATCTACTCCAACTCCAGCTCACTCCCACTCCACTCCAACACCGCTCCGTAAATACTCCAACTCCGTATGATATACCGAACGCACCTATTGTTTGAACTGTCAGAAAAATTAGTTCATTAGGTTAGATATTAATTTATTTTAATTATGTTTTAAAACTAGATTTCTTAAGGATTGTATTACTATTTTTTGTGGTTTGGTTTATAAACAGAGCATTTTTATCAAGAATAAAAGCTGCAAATAATTCAATGGCATTATTCTGACAGTTCAAACATTATGCATTTACTTGTAATTTTGTGTTAATTCCGTGGGTATCACTACGGATGAACAGGTTCCATAAAATTTTAAATTCGATTTTACAGCTCACAGAACGTGCAAAATCAAATATGATTAGTAATTTAAGTATAAAATTTTATTATCTGCAACCTTTATTTGAAATATTTTTCTCCAAAATTTATATGTATTAATAGTGGAAGACCCCATTCTTAACTGTTAGTACTCTAAAAGTAAACTTTTAATAATTATTAATATGGGCTACGTTTGTCATTTCATTTTCGCGGTATTTACGTGTTTAGCGTAATACTTTTCTGTAATACTAAATATGCATGAGAATGAGTTAGCGGTAATAATGAACATATAACATACATCCACTCGGAGGTGCTATATTAATTCATGCGTTAGTGTATTTAATTATTTGATTTAATATTCATATATGAGTTTCACTCACAACGCATAAATTTACCCTTTATATATACGTAGATGAGGTCTATTTTTATACTTGTATTAATGTGCATAATGGTTACAGCATTTCAAGTAGAAATAATTTAAGTTCTATTTTATTATTGCGGATATGTTATTTAAATAAATAAATAAATATATCATCACGGCATATTACCCATTTCTGGGTGTGCCAATTTGCTTATCACAGATTTCAGTAATGAATGCTCGTGAGGTGACGCCTGGTAAACGCCCGCATTGTACAAAAAGTAAAAAATGTATGTACTTTTTATGGACCGTAAGAAATACATTAAATATGTTAAAAGTTTCCTTTGGCTAGAAATAAAAATTGCATCTAATAAGAACAAATTATTGTTTAGGTAGGTTTCGTTATAGTTATAATATTTAGCTATTTTTACAGAGTGCCAAAGTGTAGCAAAAAAAAATGTATTGCCTGAGTTTGGCAGATGATAGATGACATCTGTCATAAAGTTTTAATAATTATTGATTTCATTAAATTATTTACCAGTAATCATGGATACATCGCATAAAAAACTCGCACCACCAGTAACTTAAATGCAACTGACTTCCATAGCAACATGAATCGTAAGGGTCCGCTTTCATAATCAGCATCACTTTAAGATTTTAATTAATATTACTTTAAGACTTTATCTTTAATTCAAAGTAATGCTAAAGTGTTCGCAAAAGTGTTAAAGTTATATTATGAAAACAGACATAACTTCAATATTAATTTAGTGTAGATAAAAGTTTGTTATGAAATTTAGTAGCATGCTTGTTCTTTAAATATTCGCCTGCAAACGTACTACCCGAGGCGACTGTATTTCAAAGCCAATTTATGTATTTATTATACACAACTGTCACATTATTTCTTATTCTATTCGTAAAAGTAAAATTCTAAAATGTGTGCTGTCACTATCGTTTTTTACTTCCTTGTACGAAGTAAAGGGAGTACTGTAATCGCGAAAAATTTCGGTTTCCAGATTTCAACGGAAATATACATTTTGACCATTCATGAATCCATTTTGACTAATTTCGTCGTGACGTCTGTACGTACGTACGTATCTCGCATAACTGAAAAACGGGAAGCCGTAGAAAGTTAAAATTTTGTATTTATGACTGTTATAACATCTAGTTGTGTACCTCTCATTTTGGTCATTACCTAACTTTTGGAAGTGGTACTTTACTTGAAGCCTATAGTAGATTTTAATGCAAAACTATATTAAAATGTAATCCAAAACTTTTCAAATTTGGTATATAATACTTCTATATCAATGGGAATAACATAATAGATTTTAGTTAAAATTGTCTACCCGGAAGTGGTGCTTTACTTGAAGCCTATAATAGATTTTCATGACAAACTATATTAAAATATAATCCAAAACTTTTCAAATTTGGTATATAATACTCTTATGTCAATGGGAATAACAGTAGATTTTAGTAAAAGTAGTCTGCCCAGAAGTGGTACTTTACTTGAAGCCTATAATAGATTTTAATAAAAAACTATATTAAAATATAATCCAAAACTTTTCAAATTTGGTATATAATACTTTTATATCAATGGGAATAACATAATAGATTTTGATTAAAATAGTCTAACCGGAAGTGATACTTTACTTGAAACTGTTATCAGTTTTTCTTGAAAAAAATAGTGTTATTTTGATTTTAATAATAAATGCTTCAAATAAAAGTTTTAGAGAATTTAATTCTGCATCGATAACATCAAGTATGATTAAATTAGCTCTTTGTATAAGCGAGATATGTAAATTTAAAAATGATGTACTTTTTGGTTTCTGTAATTAAGTTTGCTATGAATCAGAACAAAAATGAGGTGAAATTTTATGATTGGGTCTGTTATAATACATATTTTAATTATTAACAAAATATGTATAGTGTAACATGCGTACAAGGAAATCATGTGGTGTCCACATCAGATATTTTTTTCTTGTTAGTAGAACTTCCCGCTATCTTCACAGATGAAAATTCATTGTTGACTGACAGCTATTTGGGGTTATATCATTTATCTGTCAATTTGAAATTAGTCACCTCACCTCTAGAAAACGAAAAGCGTCGAAAACAGTGCGTTTATAGATCTTTTCCATGATTTTCAGTACGTTTATGCATTCATAAAGACACTGAAAAAGAAAACATGCATTCATATTATAGCAAATTTTATTATATCTACATACATAATACTTTCATTACTCTATCAATTATTTAATAACTCGAAAATTGTAATAGGCATGTTCTACTTACATATTTTAAATCAGTTTATGATTTTTGTTCTTGTTGAGCAACTTAAAAGCACGGTGTGTTTTAATGCTGTGTTTTGCGAGCTTTTTAGTTTATTAGGTAAACAAGAATTATATTACAGGTACAATAATAATAAAAAAACACTTAAAAAAGAATTCATAGACTACTATAAAGAAATATCTGATGTAGCCAATCATTTCCTGCAACGAAATGGTTAATTTTCTTCCTGTCAACCAGGTAAATACCAATCAACAACTAAACAATGAAAGACCCGTCAATTGTTCCCATTCAATCATCTCTCAGTCCAGGCAATTGTTTTTATTGTTTGACAACTTCCAACTGCATAGAACAATCGATTACCCGCACAGCATGGGCATCACAACTTCTTGCCATGTAAGTAATACAAAGGTTACCGCAAACAGGTAGGACATAAAGCAGGCTCTGGATCGTGTCCATGTCACCTGGATTCGTGATAGGCTTGCATGCAGCGGAATCAAACATAGGAATCAATGTAGGTCACGGGAAATATTTGCACAGTTGTTGTTTTGTTTGTATAAAGGAAATAGTTGGCGGTGCATATTCAAGATAGTTTTGATGTTTTTCAACCTACAAGTATGTAGGATGTTTATATCGCAACATTTCAAGCATTTTCAGTTTCCTTTCGTTCTTATTTTGCTTCTATGAATAGACTCGCGATTTTGTAAGATTTTCCAAGATATAGAAGTGCTTTGCAAAAAAACTCTCTTACTTGGAAAGTTGTAGTTAAGTTATTGTTGCGTGCTAAAGCTAAGGTATGTTTAATGGATAATTCAATATTATTCTTACTGCCTACAGTCTGTTTTTAACACGTTGACTGTCCCCATAAGAAATTTTTTGGGCCCACCACGTCCAACTGCTTTTTATAGTATTTTTATTTTATCTATATAGAATATCATACTTTACCTAATAAAAATAAAAAAAACAAAAACATTAACTACTGTTTTTGTACGTGTTCATATATGACTCATGGGCATATGAGGAACTTTTATAATGAAAATCATTAATGTATTGTACTCCGTATTTTCTGTAGTTATATATTATATTATGTTGTATTATACGAATAATATTTAATTTTTGAAATAACTGTGCCTTGTATACATAAATAATAAATATTTTATGAAATAACTAACTGTGCCTTTTAAGCATTATATGAGAGTCCTAAAAAACTTGCACTTCCCATGAATCACATATAATGCAGCAGGGCCGGCTCGTGGTATTTTAGCACCCCTGAGCAAAATTTTATTATGCACCCCCTCGCATAGCAACACAAAAAATGAAATTGTTTGAAACGTTTCATATTTTTATTGCGAAAACAAGATACACCACAAATAAAATTGTATATAAATTTCAAGCAAAAAAAGAGTTATTAAAGTTATATTTCACAAAAATAAAATATAGTCTATAACATTTTTTTTAAAAAAAGGATATATGTACCTAAATTGTACATAAATGCTAAAAAAAATTAAATTTCAACTTTGGCTTTTTGCGTCATCTGCAATAAAAGTTTGAAAAAAGTGCCGTAACGCTTCATAATTTCACGCGTTATCGTTAAAAAGTGCACTTTTTTCACCGTTTTAATATGTTAAAAAAAAGACAAATGTACCTGCTTTATAAATTCATCTAAAACATGAAAAATACAAGTAAAAGCAAAATTAATACAGTATTACAGAAAAGATATTTTTCTTGCTTTGGCGGCTGCGAATTCGGCAATAATATCTTTAAGATTCAAAGTTTCAATTACTGAACTTTCAATTAATATCAATGCCAGATTGTTAAATTTGTCTTGTGGCATTGATGTTCTTAGATATTTTTTTATCATTTTTAGTTTTGAAAAAGACCTCTCTCAAGTAGCAACTGCAACCGGAATAGTTAGCAATATTCTGAATGCTATAGACAACAAACAACTATCCATTAGTTTCGGGTAGAACAGGTTACGACGCATCTCGAATTAACTCTCTTTTCCAGGCTGGTCGGCTAGCGCCTGCGTTCTGCGATGCGTATTACAAATTTAAGCGCGAAATACACGAAATAACAAAAATTTATATTAGAATATTCATTTAATTTTTATTTTATTGTCATGCATAATGTTAACATTATCATTACTAAAATTGGTAAAATCAGTTCTGAATATATAAAACTGAGTTAGGATAGCATTATAATAGCCGTCGATGTTTTGCTTGCAATCCCTTCGGCCCAGTGTTGCCAGATTTGAACTTTGTAATTATCGTACCTGCGCAGGAAAAATTATCGTTTTTTAAATTAAATTATCGTACGCATAGAAAATACCCTATAAAATAAATAAATTATATATGTTCTATAAATTTATATTTCTAACATTTTCTTCTTAAAACTGTAATTATTAATATAAATTTAATAATACGTTGTCAAGTTGACATTGACGTTTATATGTCAAATACATGAAGTGGTTATGTTAATTTCATAAGTTTTATGGTTCATAAAGCTAAATATTTTATAAACTTATCCTTACATTGTGTCGAAAAAGTACATTCCTCATCAATTTTTTGCCAATCTTTAAAGTCTGCCATTTTTTTAACAAAGTAATAGCCATTAACGACGTACTAAATTTCAACACAACAATATTCGCATAATACACAGTACAAGAAACAATCAGGAGAAACCCCTGTTTAGGAATTTCGGATGCTCTGGCTCAGGCCTTTACGCCGGCAAAGTATTATATAACATTGTAATTCATACAATACATACATGTATGGAGAGTTGCATAAATAAAAAAAAATCAGCTATAGCTATGGTGTAAATTTTATATGAAAAAAAAAATTATGATAAAAAATGGTTGACGTTTCAAATTATCGTACATATGCGTACGATAATGGGTATTCAATGTATTATCGTACCCGAATTGAAATAATCGTACAAGTACGATAATTATCGTACGTCTGGCAACCCTGCTTCGGCCTTACACTCTCGTGCTACGCACGCGTTGCACAGTTGCACGAGTCGGCCTTGAATGCAGCCGAGTAAAAGAATGTCAGTCTGTACTTCCCTTAGACGTCCATACACCATACAGCACCGGGAATGCAGAGTGTAACACAAACAAGCAAAATAAATAGTCTACGGGTAGGCAAATGAATCATATATGTCTCAGGGACGTGTATGGAAAACTTGTTATGAATCATATGTGTATCATGGGACAGTAAAACGTGTTAAATTATAGATAGTGTTTTAAAAGTTAGGAGCTGAAATAAACACTTGTCAGTGGCTGTTTTGCAGAGATGGTTTTGCATGGTTTAATAAAATATGAAATTTCGTTGTGTTGTAACCGTCTGCGGAACAGCCACTCACCAGCGTTGATAATATTGACATGTCAACAACAGTCTACAAAATGAAAAAAGAAGAAAGTATAATGATTTGATTCAATACATTAACCTATACAATCGGGCAAAATTCACAACACACAATGACAAGTCGCATTATTTAAAAATTTCATTGTAAAATTATAACAATAAAAAAATAATATAAAAACATGTGTTATATGGTCTGTTGACGCATTCATCCTTTGTAAAACTCGCCTCGCGGTTCGTTTTCTAAGCTTGGACTCGTAAGTTAACAAAATGCCTTATGATACACGTTTTTTAATACATTATTACCTTAAGCCATAAGTTTCCTTGTTCATCGCCTACTCCAAATTAGTTTTTTTTAACACACTGTACTTAACTATTAAAATCGGTATTTATTGTAACATATACTTACTTATATGTATCACATGTTACTCTTCTAAGCTCTGTACACTCTATTTAAAATCTAACGGTAAAAGCCGTACAATTTTATTTTCATTTATTTATATTCAAAATTCATATAGAATATGGACTTTCTAAAAAGCCGTATATTTGGACGGACGTATTAAAAAAAAAAAACTTCCTGAAAAACTTTTTCGAACGTCAGGAAATTTTGATCAATCTGTGAAAGAGACGGTTAACTTGTGGGCCATATCCTCGTATCCGGTCTGGTTGCAATGCAAAGTCAAAGAGGGAATTAAGAAAATTTTAACGTTGATGAATTGTAAGTACACATATCTGTTCTAAAATCTAAACTTTAACACATAAAAGTAACATTTAGATTACGTTTGTAATTAAATGATTCAGATTCAACATTTGATATAAAAAATAAAAAATGAAAATAATCTGTAACAGAAAATAGAACTGTTGGCATATTAAATAATTTATTACTTTGGTATGCTTAATGCACTAAGTATTTGTATTTATAATGCAGAAATAAGTTGAAAACAATTCATTAAAAATAATTAATAGGTACATACATATATACATTTTCCCAGATACCAGTATATAACGTTATTTACACATATTGTTTCGAAAATGTTTTTGGAGGAAAGCAAACAATATTAGCATAGCATACAAAATATACAATAACACATTCTCTAAACAGCAAATATTCGAGCACATTGCCTGAGGACATTCAACAGCAACCCGTACAGTCGCTCGTGTGAGTTGGTTGCGTACTGCACTTAACAATATTAAAATAAAATTTCTACGTGTTTCGCGGAATCTGGAATGAAAACGTAAATATGTTATATACGATTTTCGCTGGAAATATAAATGGAAAACGAAGGAAAACTTTATACTTTTTTGACATGCTAAATATTTATTTATAAAAACAGTTTTCTACAGGTGATTTGAATATTTATAAAAATAATTGCATTTAAGTAATAAAAGAATTGTAGATTATGTAGGAGGGAAGAAAAGAAAATCTAAATTACAGTCAAGACAATCACAGATAATCGAATTGATGAATAATAATACAATTTTCAAATTATACCTGCTTGAAGGCTTGAAAAAGCTTGAAAATCAAGCGAAGTCAAAAAAATTGAAAGTTTTAAGTTTTCAAGCCAAGCTAAGCTTTTTTATTTCAAGCCAAGTAGCTTGGTGAATCCCTACCTACGAACAGTTACATTTTTTATAAATGTACAAATTATTAGATGTTAACAAATTCTCGTAATCTGGGTCATTTATTCTTTATAAAACACTTAAATCAATTTCATTGTCAAATCTTAATTTTAAACATATAATCATACATACATACATAAAATCACGCGTTTCCCAATTAGTGGGTTAGCAAAAACCCGAAAACAATACGAAAAGGGATGAAAGTAAGAGCTCCACTGAATCACTTAACTCTTTAATGACATTCTTCTTTCGCCTTGTCCAAAATCATCATAACATTCATACAACCTACCCATGCTACCGATTTTCGGTAGCGAATAACCGCATCCGGACCACAATAATAGTTACACAAAAATCATCTTTCGCTACACATTCCTGTACAAACATACTTCGTTCTTCTCGTCCACATAAATTTCAGCTGTCTCTCCATTCTCATAAAACATTCTTACTAACCATACATCTTCACACCACAATAATTACGAAACAATCATCCTTCGCCACACATTCCTATCCAGGCAAACTTCTTTCGCCTCAACCACATTCCTAATCGTATTCATACATGCTCTTCTTCTCTTTCCACTCGGAAACTTAAACTCCTTAAAAACACTACCAATCACATCCATCCACTTACACACTGGACGGCCACGCAATCGAACACCCTCAACCTTACCAACATATATGCGTTTTACAAGTCGTTCACTCATCATTCTCTCCACATGACCAAACCATCTCAACTGACTCAATCCAACTCTCTTAACAACATTCTTCCTAACCATACATTCTTCATACACCAAATTATTCCTCACGCGATCCCGTCTTGTATACCCAGTCACTCTCCTCTTATGCTTTCTCGTCCATGCCCAACATTCACTTCCATACATCAAAGCAGGCACCAGCACTCCATTATATACACTTAACCGAGCTTCTCTAGATACGTTTTCGTTACGAGCAAACGTGCCCAGAGCACCCATTACCTTACATCCCACACTCACCCTCCTATCAATTTCACGGTCAATTCGTCCATCCCTCGACATCATGCTACCCAAATATACAAACTCATTCACCTGCTCCAGTTTTACTCCATTCACCAACACATTGCACTCAGTCACCAATTCACTCCTTTCAAATACTAACACCTTAGATTTATCAACATTCAACATTAAATTCATACTTCTTCCAACTTCGTTTATTCTCTCTATCATTCTTCTCAGTTGCTCTTCATTTTTACTTAAGACAACTACATCATCCGCATACATATAATCAAGTATAGATATATAAATTCGAGTAATCATTAAATTTTATATTACACAAAAATTCGAAAAAAAGACTTCTGTTCGCTCCCAAAGTTGGCATCATCTGTACATTTCGAGAATTTGTTAACACCAAACCTACAGCACAGTCGAGAAATTTACTTGCATTTACATAAAAAAATTAAATAAAGACAAATTAATCCCTAGCGTTTTTGCTTATGGATTATAAATCCCTTAATCCTAATTGTATTTTTTAATTTAATTGTAATAATTTTTCATGGTGTAATAAATGTGTTTTTCATTATAAATCAATACAAATAATTTCACTGCAGGGAGTGAAGCCGCGAAATCTTGCATTTTCGATATTTCGTCTTTTTTATATTATATAGAGTGATTCATCGATCTGTTCTGTTTTAAATAATTATATATATTATAAAAAAAAACTTTTCGATGTTTATTTTAAATTAAAATGTCTATAAATCTGCAGTATAGGTTTTTTGTACAGGATGTTAATTTTTACGCAATGGTACTAACTTTATATTTTCAAATGGAACACCCTATATAATTATTCAGATTTAAAAATGAGGAAAATTGGTATCCAATAGTATAAAAAAAATCATGTGTTATATTATTAAAAAATTTAATAGCGAATGATTATAATATTGCTATTACTATTTTTGAATTATACATCTGATAATATTAAATAACAGGTATAATAATGAATCGGAATGAAATACGAGGTGTGGCTACACAATAATAAGATTGATCTTAGAGCAATGATATTGCATATGAAATTACACAAAACAAATATTGCCACCTTCAATACTCTCCTTCACGAACCCGCCCGATGCGAATATTCCATTGTTGAAAGCAATGCCTGCAGGCCTTTTTGTTAGGTTGTTCATAAGCTCTGCCGCTTTTTCTATAACTACATCTCGGCCCCGAATTTGGTGCCCTTTAACGCAGAATTACAATTTGGGAATAAAAGCAAGTCACATGGCACTAGGTCAAGTGAGTAAGGTTGATGTACCAACACGGTGATTTTGTATTTCGTCAAAAATTTCTCGCCGGACAAGGCGTTTTGTCTGACGCGTTGTCTTCATGGAGAATCCATGAGCCGTTTTCTCACATTTCCGCCCTTTTTCTTCTCACCCGGGCATGAAGGGTTATCAAAAGTTTCTTGTAATATGCTTGGTTAACGAAATGCTCCTCAGGCACCCAATCCATGTGAACAATCACTCGTATTTAAAAAAAAAAAAATGTCAGTGCACGGCCGAGGCGCTAATCATCTCTGATCTCTTATCTTCCTTCTTTAAATTTTCTAAATTGCTCGAAAACTTGAGTACTAGATAGACCCTCATCACCATAAACATTCTTCATTAATTTGTACATTTCTTTTGTGGATTTTTTAAGTTTCACACATAATTTCATATTGACACTAACATAATTCCGGCGGAATACGGGAAAGTAGTTAACTTCAATCAAATGCTACTGTCGAATGGTTTGCGTAATTATCTTAAAATTTTAACAGTGGATGAAGGGAAGATGACAAATTAATATGACATAGCCTACAATGTTTCCAAATTTACAGGGAAGCGGAAAAAAAATAATAAATCTCGTTATTTAATTGTCACACCTCGTATATAGGTTAAATATTTAATTAATTAAATTTCTTTAAATTTCAAAAGTGTAATGTAAAAATAATGAAAAATGAAGCCCTCTGTATTTAATAAAATTGTAATATTTAAATCAATCGCCATTGTATTTTTTAGTAATATAACATATGGCTGTATTTATACTACTGGATATTAAATTTCATGAACATTTTAAATGTGAATAACTATAGAAGGTGTTCCATTTCAAAATATAAAGTTACATACCAACGGGTAAAAATGGAACATATTTTATAGTTTATAGACATTTTAATTGAATTAAACTTTGAATTTTTCCATACTCTTGAAAATACATTTCTTTGTAGTTTTACCCGGCCAAATAACCATTATAACTCACCAGTTGATGCGATGTGTCATGTTTATAATTCAATGTGCTCTGAGATAGATTTTGATGGTAATTTGAATTTGTTTACAAATTAAGAAATTTATTTATTTGATATATGCTTTTTTGTATTATATTTCTTTATGCGAAAGTATATTTTTGTATTACTCTGTAATTGGGTTTATCCTGCTGGGTAATAAAGATTTATTTATTTATATTTCTAGGACTTCCGTGTCCTTTTCATGAAAAATATTCTATATATATATATATATATATATATATATATATATATATATATATATATATATATACAGGGTGTCCCATTTAAGGTACGAATACATTGGTATCTCGAGAACCGTAAGAGCTACGAGGTTGGTTAAATTAGACAAAAGTTGCCCCATTAGGAGGCTATTTTAATGGTGTTTTGTTATTTGCGAAAAAATGCATAGGTCACTAGATACAGGTGAAAATGTAAATTTCGCGATTTTCTTTTTTTGCTTATAACTTTGTTATATGAAATAGTACGAAATTCTGGTTTGCACTTTCTTAAGGCACTTTTATATGGTGAATTTGCAGAAGTTCTAAAAAATTTTTTATATCTAACCATTTACGAGTTACTGATAGCAACTTTTATTTTTCATATGGAGGTCATATTAAGCTATGGCATTTTTAAATAGAGATTTTTTTTAGCTTTACAATGATATAAAACAATAATAATTTATTTTTATAATTAACAGAAAAATTAATAAAAATTGTTAGTTATACTAAAATTAAATTGAAAAAAGTAAATCGAAAGCTGCTATGGAAACAACAAACAACGAAAAAGTGCAGCAATTGAATTTCTGAATTTTACTTGACAATAGTAGATTATTACGAGTAATAAACGAACTCTGACAACGAATGTAACAACTCAACATATCATATTTTTCCCAACGAGAAAAATTCATTTTTATTTCTCGTAATAATCTACTATTGTTAAGTAAAATTCAGAAATTCAATTGTTGCACTTTTTTGTTGTTTGTTGTTTCCATAGCAGCCTTCGATTTACTTTTTACAATTTAATTTTAGTATAAATAACAATTTTTATTAATTTTTCTGTTAATTATAAAAATAAATTATTATTGTTTTACATCATTGTAAAGCTAAAAAAAATCTCTATTTAAAAATGCCATAGCTTAATATGACCTCCATATGAAAAATAAAAGTTGCTATCAGTAACTCGTAAATGGTTAGAAATAAAAAAAATTTGAGTACTTCTGCAAATTCACCATATAAAAGTGCCTTAAGAAAGTGCAAACCAGAATCTCGTATTATTTTATATAACAAAGTTATAAGCAAAAAAAGAAAATCGCAAAATTTACATTTTCACCTGTATCTAGTGACCTATGCATTTTTTTGCAAATAACAAAACACCATTAAAATAGCCTCCTAATGGGGCAACTTTTGTCTAATTCAACCAACCTCGTAGCTCTTACGGTTCTCGAGATACCAATGCATTCGTACCTTAAATGGGACACCCTGTATATATATATATATATATATATATATATATATATATATATATATATTTAATAAAAAAACACAGTAAATAAATAGTGACAGTTAGTTAGTTTTCACTATTAAATGAATAATTGTTTTTTTTTATACTTCATACATTTGTTACATATTTATGCCCATATTACTTTAAGGTAAAATCATGAATTTGCTGGACTATAAAAAATCTTTAGAATGAAAAAAAACTATAAACAATAATTAATATTTATATATATTAGTTAAATAATAATAATTAATGATTGTCAAAAAGTAGTTTGTAAAAAAACGTAAAAAAAATATAATAAAATATGATTTAAATGAAGCATTCATGTAATTTTCAAAAAATTTGCTCTGTTTGAAGCACTGTAGCTCGCTATCTATAAATTATAGAAAAAAATGTTTTAGATAAAAGTTGTAGAAAATTTTATAGTCAACAAATTAGATAATAACTATTTTTGCCTAACGTAAATCAGTGAAGAGATATTTAGAAAAAACCGCTTTTTTGCGCCTTTTTTCTCAAGTTGGCGGTGCTTCCCGAAGGCCCCCGAGGGGGAAAACTTACATTTTTTGTTGAGACCTCTAAATATATAATATATCCAAAAATCAAAAATACCCGACCTTTTGTGAAATAAACCCTTATTTTTCTACCAAATGACTGGACTAAAATAAAATTTCGATTTTTCTTTCAATGTCGACTGTTTTTATTAGATAAAAATTAACAAACCGTTTCAAATTTTACGAGTGTTTATGAATACGGGCATTAATGTCGTAACAATTAATAAATAATTTTTTTTTAATCTGCCGATTACTATAAGGTACATATTTATTTAAAATCTTTCAACTAAATGAAAATTTTAATTGTTATTGAACTTGATTTATATAAATACAATTATGGCAATACGATTTATATACTACAATTTACACCAAAGTAAAAATATATGTGTGAATTCCCAATTTAATTCCCACATTTTATTTACTCTATTTTAATAGAAGAGAGTTCAAATTTTAATTAACGCATTTAAACCTGCCAAACAGATTTGAAATCACGAAATTAATTATATTGTGGTTTTGCAAATTTAACACAGAGCAGTGTTCCATGTATATAGAAATAAGTAAGTAGGTGGTATTTAGAAAAAAAAAAGTTATTTGTATAGCCAACATTTCTCAACTTTTTGTATTAATGACACACTTTTGTAATATACAAGAATCACCCTAGAATTATTAAGAATAAGGCACATGATTTATACTTTTTAGAGTTTTATTTTAATATGTTCAAAGTAGTTCCCTTCAATAATAATACACTTCAATATTCTTTACTTCTAATTCTTAAAAGCTCCCAAACATTCTTCCTTTAGAATGCTTTCGGACTAATTTCTGGAAGACTTAAAAACTGTCAAATTAATTGCTGGTTATTAAAAAACAGCCAAAGCCGTCAAAATAATTACCTACTATCAGAATTAAAAACTGTCGAGTTAATATCAGGCTGCTTCAAAAACTGTCAAAACTATAAAATTATAAATCATCAATTCGAAAATGCTACATATTTTGATTGAACAATATTTTAAAAAACTAAGTTCTAATTAATTTATCTTTCGCAGCTTAATTTCAAATGACACTTCAATAACTGTTTAATAGGATAGCACAAATTTTGTTTTTCAAGGCCTGCCTGATTTTCTTTTTCTCAATAATTTTACCGTGACCTCGTATAAACATTACAACTTCTTTCCATTAATAAAGAAATAAAAATTATACCTCTTAAATTTTAATTA
This sequence comes from Ophonus ardosiacus, assembly GCA_943142095.1. Taxonomy (NCBI): domain Eukaryota; kingdom Metazoa; phylum Arthropoda; class Insecta; order Coleoptera; family Carabidae; genus Ophonus; species Ophonus ardosiacus. Next base: position 17,032,044 of record OW964823.1, read on the forward strand.
TATAATTTTAATTAGCACATAAATTTTCCTCGCAATCTGATGTTTATTTAACAATTATTATTATTTTTTAAAATAAAATGTAATGAAACTACTAGAATGCTATTAGCTAAGGTTGAGTAAGAAAGAGTGCCCTAGTACATTACACAATATTAATTTGTAATGAATAATATATGAGTATAATTATATACTGATTATACCCATAAAGAGTATTTGTTGCTGCTAATTGAAATAAATTATATATTTGTACGTTATATATATTTTGAAAACCAATACATAATTAAATAACAATTTATAATGATTATTTATTTTTCCCATATTTGATCGTATCAATAAAATATAAAATAAACAGTTAAATAAATGACATTATTGAATTAGTAAATAATAAACAAAATTGTGTCATGTATGGAAAATCAACGATATATCATGCTGTCAATACCAAAATTAATTTTGCATATAACTGTAACATTAAAATTTGTTAGTTTATTTGTTAATTACAGACAATGTACGAGAGTGAATAGAGTGATTAAAAAATAACACAGAATTGGCTATACAATTACTTCATTTATTTCAAACTCCCGAATATGACAGACCCATTATAGAAAATAATGTAATACCCCTGAGTGTAATCTAAGATGAAATATTTAGTATTCCGTCATTTATATTACAATGGATACTAGTTACACATACTGCATATTGTACCGTTCCAGATAAAATGCAACATAGGTTGGTAAGCAACGTTAAATTAAATATTAAATTATTATTATGATTTTCTTTAATTGGACGTAGTAAATTATTTTTCTCTGTTTCGGAATTAGAATGACACATTTCAGCACGCATATTGATGCTAGAGAGAGCTTCATTCTTAAACGATTTTAGGTGAAATTTTATTATTTGAGATATCTTGGCAACGGATAGAATAAAAACACTGTCACCAACCTAATTATTATTCCAAAAAAATCCCTTAATGGAAATTGTAAATTATTTTTATAAAGAGATAATTGGAAAGTTTATTAAGCCTAATAGGGTCCTCCACCGTAGTAACAAATTAGAACAAGGGTCAGTTATATTAAAACTAGACCTTAAAACTTTATATTAAGGACTATCAAAGTTTAAAAATAGTTATTAGTTTCTAAAATAATCGAGTTTTTATTACCATTTCCTCATCTCTATATCTACGTCACACATTTATTCTATTCCAAATTCTTACTACCTTCTGTTATCGCCTTTTTGAAATACGGAATCCATTTGCAAGTATATAAATGCAGAAAATAACAACAATAAAACAACAGAAATAAACCAAATAATACTAGTTTAAATTTATGATGCCATGATAGATTACAAGTGTTGGTATGAAAGTAAAAGATATGTTGAATGACATAGGCTACCAGTGGTAATCAAATCTTGGACTATAATATATACATAAATTTTTATTAATTATCACATTAAATTACTTATTATCCACCCATATTTCCAATTATTGACCACAAGGGTTATTTTAACATATTAATACATTTTATAAGTGCTGAAAAAATAAATTTATGTGACTTCAAGCGAAATGAGAACAAAATCATCTCTATATCTACGTCACAGAATATTAAAAAAATTATTACGGCTTAACGAATAGACAAACAATAAAGACTTTCTAAAATTACATATCACTTTCAGTTTAGATGAAGTTTTGTAAAAAAAAAAAATATAAAAAAAATATAGTGAAGGACCCTATTGGAGTAGTTGGAATGAAAAGTAAAACTTCCTTTAATTGAATTACTGGCATTATTGTATATTTCCTTTAATAAAAATGAGACGTTTTGGCCAAGATCCTGGCCATTATCAAGCATGTATGCAATTTACATTAAAAAATAATAATAAAAAATAATTTTGTTTTTATAGTCAAGTTTTAAAAATGTACCTAACAAATTTTACAATGTATCACATAAAAAGTTTTTTCTAATTCCGTTTAGATTTAACATTGAAGAAAAACAGAATGAATTATTATATTTAGAAAGTACCTGGTACTGACAATCTGTCGTTAGTGCAAAAAAGTGACAGATAAACGCACTAATGCGAAAAAGAATATTATTTTGACAATCAAATGCCAAACAAAAAGTTGATATTATGAAATGGTGTAATTATTGTATAATCGCCCCAATTCTGTAAGAATGTTGTTAAGCCTTAGCAACATTGCTATAGCAAATAACCAATAATAATTGCGAACACTGAATAAAACATGAAAATGACAGGCTTTACATTTGTTTCTATGGTTACAATTTTTAGCAACGTTGCTAAAACTTAATAACTTCCTTACAGAATTCGGGTGAATGTATTCTATTCTATATGAATTTTGGAAACAGTTTTATAAATATTGACTGATATGACATGCAAAAAAAGTTTCGTCTCTATTACGATAATGCTGAAGTTGCAGGATCCAAAATTTTAATTATCATTACCATAAATTAAACATAACTATTAATTCCTGCCTTTACAGCTGAAAAAGCTCTCTTTAAAAGTTAAAGAGTCTTCCCTCGTTTATAGTAATGACGTGTCATTATGCCTGTACATTCCAGGTCGAGCACCCGGGTGTACGGCTCAGCGCCCTGTGTCCTGAGTCCTGTACAGGGTCAAGGCTAAACCACAAAGCTTATCGAGCGATGCATAAGCAACAAACAGGCGCCATCATTCACGAACCATTTTCAGATATTGACACGTGGAGTGGTATGAGTCACATATAAGCTCTGCGAAGAGCAGAGATACCGCTATGTGAATATGTTTGTGTTAAGCAGTAGTGCAGAAAATGTAACTACTATACAGAATAAAAAAAAAAAGAATTAGGCCAAGCGCATACATGCAATTTTCTATCGCGCGATAGTCCAGTCGAAAAAATAAGACACAACTCTAAATACGAGTGCGCGCATATCCTACTGAAAAATCGTAACGATTAAAAAGATGCAATACGTTCCATTTTTCAATAGACGTAATACGTGATTGCCGCATCTTGAAATAAGTCACACGAGCAAGCATGAAATAAGTAAATAATATATTTATAAACTGTTTTGGCGTTGGTCGGGATCGAACCCGGTTCCCCAGGATTGCGACCAGACACTTTGACACGCGGCCACGGGGCCCCATATATTTAGAATTTTAAATGGCACAAAAGTGACCCCTGTGGTGTACTCTCCACGCCAGCAATGAGTGCCCGTGAGGTTTCGCCTGGTAAGCGCCCGCACGGTACAAATATGTCATTATCATTACCGATATCTGCGATAAAGCAGATTGTGGCACACTCAGACGTGGGTAATATGCCGTGATGATATATATTATATTATATTAATTTATAAAATTATTTATTAAAAATCATTAGTTTTATTCATTTTATTCTACTTTTTCTTTTCATTTTAGGAACCAATGTTCAAAAATTCTGGCTGACTCATTTGATTAATTTGTAATTCTTTTCTTATACATCTACTATATTATTATTATATGTGTATCTTCGTTATATATTTTTGTATGTTTTTTTTTTATCTGTTATTGGGTCATTGACCTGTTGATCTTTATATTAAATAAATAAATAAATAAATAAATAAATAACTTGCAAAATTAAAAACCTAGTGTAAAACGACCTAGGTATTAACAAAATTACTGTACCTAATTAGGACATATATTAAAATGATTGTCGACTTCGAAATTTTAGTTTCGAAATTCTTAACTATTTAGAAATTGATAATAGACTAAAATGTACAAATACAGAAAATTGATAACATCCATTATGATTTTTTTCAGTCTTTTATATAATATTAACAACAAATTAAATATCAAACCTCTAAGAAGTGAAGATCTTACAGCAAATTATGTTGACTGCAATAGACACTTACCTAAAACAAAAGAAACTTATATTAATATTTATAGTAGAAGAAACAGATTGTTAAATATAAATCACGGATATAAATCACGCAACAACTAAATTTTAAGGTGCTTTCATTTTATTTAAGCGAGAGTATGCTCGGTTGCAGAAACGTTCATGTTTTTATTAGTTAACGGATCATAAAAGAACAAATGCAACGCGGACAAGGACAAGGAAACTGATTTTGATTTGTTCAGTATGATGGGCCATTAACTAATCACAAAGTTGATAAACGTTCCTGAAACCGGGCAATAATATTTAAGAATTTACAAATGATAACATGTAAAAAATAGTTATTTATGTAACAATAGTAAAAACAATAGTCTTAATTCACAAAAAGGACGTTTAATGGAACCAGCCGTAGGCGAGTTCGTCAAATCCTAATCCAATGAGTGAAAAAAGACACTTTTTATTTGAGTTGTATACAATGTTTTTATATTTGCAATAAAAAATAAGTGAGAAAAAAGTGCCAAATCTTTCATTTTATCATCCGTATGCGTTAAAAAGGAGCAGGTTTTTAAATTTTTATTGTGAAAAAGACATGCTTTATAATCACTTTCAATGAAAAAAGGCTCGAAAAAAATGTATTTTTTTACCTTAGGCAAGAAAATATTTTTTTGTATTTCGCATTATTATGTTATTTTTTGTGTAATCTACAATGTTAATTACATTTTGTCTCGAATTCAACTTTAGTAGAATACTCCCATTGTACAGGCTTAAAAATATATATGAATTAAATTTTAAATTCATAGAATTGACACACATGGAATTCTGCTAATCAGGTTGAATGTATGTATGAATGAAGGTGAATGAATTTAATATAGATTGCAAAATATTATTAGCTATTTTAATTACACTGAAAATTGCACTCTCACGCTTACACAGTCTTTACCTACACTTCCTCATCATTAAAATGCATTTCCATTAGTAGTTCATTTTAAGATATCTATTTTCGTCTGTATATTATTAAAATTTCAAGATTTTCATCCTAAAATGATTTCAGTTTTAGAAAGTATCTTACATTTTTAAATTTAGAAGAATTCCATGAGAGCCTCTGGGGATGAATGATATTACGCTCAAATAACACTTGAACTTTCAGAAAAAAATGACAAAAAACTAAAAAAAAGCACAAAGAATATGAGGTTTAATGTGCTCAAGTGAAATGTTTATGAGTGACTCGGAATATGAAAACCAGTCCCTTCATAATTTTCTTTTTACTTTTAATGAGCGTTTGCAAAATAAAACTAAGAAAGAAGAACTCATTCATTTTATTTTACAATTTGAACTTACAAATATCTCTTTGAAAAAGAATACAGTATTAATGTCTTAACAGTTTTATATAACAACAAATATGGTGGTTCGTGTCAAAATGACAACTAGTAATTATGTACATAGATGTCAAATACCATAATTTTCCAATCAAAATTTCAAGATTTTCTTAGATCACGTCTTTATTTTTCACCAGGAGTATGGAATTTATTTGTCGAGGAAAATAAACCACAGAGAATTGGAAAATTGTGACATTTGACATCTATGAACATAATAACTAGTTGTCATATTGACACGGGCCCCTATATCAAGGCTAACAAAGACACATGACTGCTCGCGTCCTCTTCATTTTAGATAATTCGTGTTAATGCTAAACTGTACCTATATAAAATAAAGGTTAATAAATTTGTCATTATATCAGTTGTCAATGTGCAATAAAGTGCATAAATTCATGCTTTGTTTCTCTCCACTAAACCAATTACAAAATGTAATCCTGTCCGTTCCAATGCTAAGAAGTCACATAGACAAATTTTTCGATTTCTATAGTATTTACGATCTGAAGTTATACACGTACGTCTATAAGGTAATTATAGAAATTTGTAACGTATAGACGAGTTCAGAACTGCATTTTTTCTATAAGGTCATTAAGTCACTATACATAGATATGCTTATATACGTAACAGAAATGTCTAGAATCCCAGCATAATTGGTTTAAAATATAGATTTTAAAATAAATATTGTTAGATTGATGGATTGGATTCGCAAATTCTGGAGTCACAATTCCATGTAAATCACAAAAAATAATTTAAATATTTGTAGAAAACATTATTTACAATGTATTAATATTACATCTAACTATTTATACATTAAAATGCATGCGAATTGTAAATTAAATACAGACAAAACAATATTTGCCAATTCAACAATAAATTTTCCATTAAAATTCAAATTTCCATTTTAGGCTTAATTAAAATCTTAAATTTTCCCTCATAATAATACATATATTTCAAATTAACTTCGGAAACTTTTGTGAATAATAAAGGAATCAATATTGTTTAATTATACGGTATAATACTGGAGTCCAAATGAACGAGTAACTCAAGACAAAAGGTAAATCTGTTTTTCTGCCTGGTTTCTCGGTCCGGGTAAAGATCAATATATAACAACAAATATCGTGGTCCGTGTCAAAATGACAGCTGGTAATTATGTACATAGATGTCAAATGCTATAATTTTCCATTCAAAATTTCAAGATTTTCTTAGATCACGCGGTTTATTTTTCATAATCCGGGTAAAGATCAAGTTGTGCCTTGCACAAAGACGCCTTTACTTTATTCGAAAGTCATAATAAAAAATACAATTTTCATAGTGAAAACTGAAAAGATACCTAATAGTAATGAGTGTTAATTTATTTTTCATTTCGGTAGGTAATTGTAAAATGATTATTGTTAGAGTGATTAAAGTATTGTTATTTCCATGTAATGTAATCCTCATTCAAAATTTAAATACTTAGGTAATTAATTTCAACGCCATCTTTTTAGAACTAAATAAAAATAAAATAAGTATATTTAGCAGAAAAATTAAAAGAAATATGGTTGTATTCTAAACACAATCCGTTACATTAGCGAATCAAGTAGATTGACATACAGGGTGTTATGTAAGTAAGTGATCAACGTTTAACCCATGGTAGAACTGACCCCAAAGATAGTAAATCTGGCAATAATTTTTGTTAAACATACTTTCTAAAAGAACTAGAGACCTTTAAAACTGACCAATCACGTCATGTTCAAAACTTTATAGAAAAGTAAATATCAATGTGTTCTCCGAAAAAAAAATATTGTTTGTCAATCTGACTTTAAATGTTTTTTTGCAAAGACGTACAATTTATATTCTGTTTTTTTTTTTTGATATTCTCAAAATGCCATTTACCATCACCAACCAAGAGTATGCAGACATTACAAAATAGTCGTGCTGTTGTAAGACGGTACAGAGAGTTATTTCCAAATAGACGTCAATGATTTTATGTCATTTGTGACAGGTATCACATTTTTTCCAGAGAACACATTGATTTTTACTTTTTTATAAAGTTTTGAACAATGACGTGATTGGTCAGTTTTAAAGGCCTCTAGTTCTTGTAGAAAGTATGTTAAACAAAAATTATTGCCAGATTTACTATCTTTGGGGTCAGTTCTACCATTGGTTAAGCGTTGATCACTTACTTACATAACACCCTGTATAACAAAATCCAAGTTTTTGTTATATATCAATCTAGTTGATTCGTTAAATTTTTTAACGGTCCGTTTATATCTAACGGATTGTGTTTAGAATACACCCAATAGGCTGCCAAACGGATACTTTTATGGAATTATTGGTATGTTGCAATCAATAAATGTAAAATTGTTAATTAAAATAAATATTTTGATTATAAATCTAAGAATATTGATTAAAAGAATCAACAATGGATACAGGGTGTTTTAAGGTTAATATTTTGTGGCTCAAATTTCTGAAATGACCATTTTCCAAGGCCTGCCTGTCTCCAGGGCCTACATTTAAAAACGATCAAGCTCACATTACATCATTTTTTGCACGATCGGGCTTTTTTAATGTTTACCGATAGGATTTCCAAGGCAGTAGGCTTTATTTACAAATTACTGACCGACAAGAGACGTGAATGTGAATTAAAATTGTGTTTACGAATTACGAAAGGATTATATATAAATATCTTTGTAAGAAGGGATCGATCGTGCATGGTGGTAAATTAGTTATTAATTATAACGCTAGTTCCACTAACGCGAGGAGTTAATTACAATTAATTACCTGTAGATGATGGCATTTAAACATAGGGCGAGATTGAAGGGATGAGAGTCCCTCAGCGGTGCATAGTTATTAATGCAGAGTTTCCTATTACACTGATATAGAAATGTGTTATTATGTATACGTAGACAGATCATAGACAAACACATATATTGAGTATGGGATGACGCACATTATGATGAATCATAAGCGAGTCATAGCATAGATGTAAGTTATGTATATGTACTTTACTGTAGGAAGAGATATTTAATTGGAATAAGTACTTCCTACGTGAAATTGCAATAGGGGATTTCGAAATTGACGTCACAATTTGCTACATCAGTGCCACTTCTTGTATATTCTTGAACTATGCAGACAAACAAGGCATTTGATTCAAACTATAAAAACAGTATTTGTGAGATTTGTGTTCAAAATCAAATTTTTAAAGCCAGAAATTGTATCAGATGCCAAATTTAGGATAATGATAATGTCCATGAATTGATAATTGAATTGAAAAGATAGCTTAAATGCAGAGAAATTAATATAATAAGTAGAAAAAATATCTTTTATTATCATGCCAAATTTAGAAATGATAATGTCGAAGATCAATCGATAATTGAATTGAAAAGATAGCTTGAATGCAGAGAATTAAATATAATAAGTTACTAGAAAAATATCTTTTTTCAAGGTTAGTGTATCTTGCGAAATATACAAATACTCAGTTATTGTTAACATAACAAGTATTTAAGGGTGTGTTAATAAAAAATCTGCACAAAGTTTCACTCATTAATACTATTTAAAACGTAATAATATGTGGAGCAACAAGCATTTTGTATTGTAGTTTACATTAGTCTAATACCTAACATGATATAATTTTCCTATGAGTTGTTTACAAAAACTAAAATAAATCTTTTGAAAGGAAATGATTGAAGGCGCGTCATTGGCGATTTTTATTTAAAATAAAGATTAAAGGAAAAATTGTTCACCGTCAATCATTTTGTTCTAATGGGAATACCAGGGCAGACTATCTATGATATAATTAAAAGAGTTCACCACAGCGGAAAATTACTAGAAAGAGCCAAAGGTAGTTAAAAAAGCTAGAAAAAAAGAAGAAAACAAGAAAAATATGTTTCAGACGGAATTTATTGTGAAAGATAACAATCTTTAAGAAAATTTGCCAAAATTTCACATATAAACGTAAACATGTACCTACATTATAAGAAAGAAATTTAATAATAAGAAACAGAAAATCTGTACCAAAATATAGCAATATGCAAACATAAAAACTTCATGCGTGAACTGCATCTCAAACCTTGGAATAAGAATTTTGTAATTACTGATGCCGAATTCTATTTCATGTTAGATGGTAATGATTGTGCTAAAAATTATTTTTCCTACGACTACTGTTAAAAGTAGTCTTTTTAACGGTTGCTTAGCGAGTTAAAATAACAGTTTATAACACAGTGAATACTTTTAAATCGTTATCATTGACAACGGATTAAAAGTAAAAAACAAATTTACTTTTAACACTAGTGTTACAAAAGAACTAAATCTAGTTATATTTAGTGTTAAAAATATAACTAAATCTAGTTACATTTAGTGTTCATAAGTAAACGTAGTTTCATTTTATATTTATTTTTGTACTGAAATTATTTATATAGGTATTTTATTAGAAGTACACATTATTTTGAAACGTTTATTGTTACAGTACAATTATTACAATTGTTTATAGTAATTCCTTGCAAGGCGCTTGAAGAATTGGAATTTAAAACAGTATTGTTGGAAGTAGAGGTTAGAATAAACAATTTTCAGTTATTCATAGCAAAAACATCATGACCTGTCATAAATACATAACTAGGGTCGTAGGAAAAATAGTGTATGAAATTAGTGTTAAAAGTGATTTTATTTCGTTCGTGGGGTTTGTTTTACTCGGCTTCGCCTCGTTTCACAAACTTCCCCTCTCACTCATAAAATGTCACTTTTAACACTTATATCATAAATAACTATTTTATAAACAAGGCATTTATAGTCCTACACTATATAAATTTAATTGACATAACGAAATTTCATACAGAGAACTAAAAATAAACTTCGCCACTTCAAAAATGAGAATGTTTTGACAATATTAGGTTATGTTATTCAAATATGTTTTATATTAGGGTAAAGTTGTTTTATTTTGTTGCCTTTTGGAAGTTAAATAATACAGTTATAAAGTTTGTGCAGATTTTTTGTTAACACACCCTTATTTACAATTATTTACTTGCTACTACTCGTATAGATGGAGAAAAATTGATTGGTCAAGACAGTATAAGTAATAATAATAATAATAATAATAATAATAATAACAAATTGGCAGTTATTTTAAAACATTTTTTTGTTTTTTGCATACGAGTATGTTACTACAGCATGAAATAGTTTGCTATGTAAACTTTTTGCGTTCATATGCATGTAACCATATTTTTTTGATTTTCATCTGGTTTTGGAAACGAAATAAAATTTACACTTAGCATGATATCATTATCTTGAACCACTTCGGCAAATCGTCGTCCTAAAGTCAAAACCTCGCATCTGTAATAGAACAGCTTTTAGGAAACACAAAAAACATCTTTAATTCGGATTTTTTTTTGTAATATATGCCCTTTTAGTCACTAATACCTTATGGAATGGTAACAAAAAAAATAATGATGAAGGGTATAGTCGAGTTAAAAAAGCGGTAGACATTATGACAATTTCCCATGTAACTCATAATAGTCTAAAATTGAGATACGAGATTTGGACTTGTCGACGACGAAATTTCATATGCACCCACTGGTTTCTAATTCTATTTTTCAACTTTAACGTATCTAAATACACAGCTAGGAGTGATTACATAGTCTGCATAGTCAAAGAATGAAACGCTACAATTTTATCTTCGACATTCATATTCTTTACTATTTAATTACCAGAGCGTTTTATATTTTCGGCAAGGATGAATTTATAACTTACATAATAGAAATTTTTTTTGATTGATGTGTGCATTATTTTTGGGAGGTAGTGATTCGGGCTGGGCTGATAGTGGCAAAGCCATTTCTCTTCGATCGTGTAATCGTAACAAATATTTTCTGGCGACTTCCACAGCCCTTGCCATTTTTCGAACATTGATTCGTCGATTAGCCATGATTATTTATATCTTGAATCAAATTCATGTTTTCTTTATTGGTAGGCCTTCTACTGCGAAGATCGCCTTCATTGCTTTCCCTCTCACGTTTAAATACAGCAGCCCACTTTTGTTTGTGCAGAACAAGTTATTTCCAAAGTATTTGCCATTCTTTATGAATTTGTTTCTGTGTTAAGCCCTTTTCATGCAATTATTGATCACGGCAAAATGTTAAATTGTACCATTTTTTAAAAATTTAATCAACACACGTTAATTCCAAAACTCTAAATACGGCTCAAATTAGCGGATTAACGTAAAAGTTCGTAGAGACACAAAAAATAATTTTGCGTCTTGTGCTGTTCTCTCAGTTTTAGGCCACAAACTTTTCAATCCACCCTCGCATTTAATTTATTTACGGTAATTACAAAAATTCTCTGACTTTTATTGTCCTGTATAAATTATATATGTAGGTGGTGAATATAATTGATTGCAGAAAATAAAAGGACAACAAACCGTTAATAAAATTTAATTGAATCAATAAATTCTGCACATTTTAATTAGAGCGAACTTATTTGTAAATGCTCTACATATTTCAATAAATTGGAAATATTAGCAGAATTACTGCAGCAAAATTGTAATTGTGAAAACTTTTTAACTTATATTTTATTTCCAATTAAATTATATATTTCTCGAACACTAGAAGACTAGTAACAATGGTTTTAATTTAGTAGTTAATCCAAATTGACTCTGTTGAAGAGGAGACATAGGCGCTACGGTTTGGTGTGATAAGCGATAATCGTATAATTCACAAGTTTCTACAAGTTTATACTTCGGCAAATTAAGCGTTTGAATGAAAGCTGTCGTTAACACTCTATCTAGAAGTTTATTCATTAGTATCTCAGTATCTCCGGGATATGACAGGCAAAAGTAAAAGTCTAAAGCTTTACAAAATAGGTAACTTGCGCTCTTGCACATATTGCGAGTGACCTCGCAATATACAATTTTAGCTAAATTTTACAGGATACTTTGAAAATAAAATTTTAAAACCCGCAGAATCCAAATCTACTAATAACTCGTTTTCTCTAACAATAGAAAATGGGAGATACTGCTTGGACAAGAAACTTTTAAATTATAAAGTAAATAACATTATTTTGTGACAGTGTTGGCACAATCAACTAATTTTTTCAATTCGTTGATCAATCAACCAAAGTTTTAATCGTGACTAAATTTAATCATGATTTAAAACTTAGTCACAATCATAACTAAATCATTCAATCATTCGTTTCAGTCATATACATATGAGAAATTATTTTTGTAACATTTCTTTATTCTCGATTTGATTTTTTTTTTAATCATTTAACAAAAATATTAATTACTAATAAAGTATTATATAAAATAATTATATACATATATGTATATCTATATACATAAATGATTTCAATGTGTAATTTTGAGGTCAATATTTTTTTTAATAAAAAAAAAACATCTTATAGTACATTATACATATAGCGTTTTCAATTTATAAAAATAAATAAAAAACTAAAACTAATCAATCAATAGTTCACGCGGAATTACTAAACTAATCAATCATTATTCATTAGTCACAGATTATTGCTTAGTCGTCAGTTTTCAATCATCATTTAGACTAAGTTTTGCCCAACAGTGTTTTGTAAAGAATTTTACGAGTATATTGCTGTTTCACATCAATTATTTTTCTTTCATATAAATATTTACAGAGTCTGAAAAACTGTTTCAATTTGAATCAAACGTGCAAACATGGTAAGTAAGTAGACAAATGTTACAGTATTGTTCGTCTTTTGTTTCTTGATAAGATATACCATTCTAAACATTGGTACTGAACTTTTGATAATACACAACAGATTATTTGTTATAAATTGACATGTATATCAATACAAACCACGAAAATCTGCTACAAGACAAATGACACTCGATTTATTAATGGCAAACAAAAATATCGACTTTTTAACGAAATATATCCTTATTATTTGTGACACAACAGCACAAGCAGAACTATGGGCCCAACAGTTTCGTTATCGATTAACAGTAGAGCAGTTGGTAGTCTTTAATTCGAACGATAACCATTTGTTTAATACTAATGGTAACTATGTATTATAATCAAAATGGTATTACAAATGCTCCTACGCAACCCCAGCAGTATTATATTTAATACGGGAAATGATCGCATTTTCGTAAATCGACAGTTTTACGATAGCAGCTGGTATTAAAACTGATGACAATAGGCAGTTTCATTAGGTTAATGCATTAAGAAAAATGAAATAAAATATCTATCACATTAAAAAGTGTGCTAATAAAGGAATGAAATATATTCCTACTCTTGTAATAATATTAAATAGCACATGGTAATATATGGCTGTTTTTACCTTAACATAGAAAAGAATATGAAAGGAAAGAGAAATAAATATTACCTGAATCCTCTGTTATATACATATTACAATATGAGTATTTTCATTTTATAGGGAAATAAAAATGAAATTGATATCTATTCTGCAATGTATGATCTATGTACAATAAAAAGAAGATTCGCAATACATGATAAGCAGCTTGCGAAAGAAAGACAAAATTGATTTGACCAGTATATAATATAATATCATTGTATACCTACATATGAGTAAAATTTTTCTAGTTTAAAACGTTTAAACGAACGTTTTCTTGATAAAATAATTAAAAAATTACGAATAATAGGGCTGTGGCAAGAATTTGTATATACCTTCAGAGTATTAAATATCAAAAAATATTATTTAAATTCTGTAACACAGTTACTAACAGTTAACAACATTGCAATAGCAAATAACCAATAATAATTGCAAACACTGCTCAAAATAAGTTTGCCAGTTTTCGAATATTAAATAACTATACTATGCAACTCTTTTCATTTTTAATTCTTGACTCATCATTATAACAATAATGATTGTACTACACATATATCTAATTTTTTGATTCATGAATATGGTTTAAATAAAAACCGAAACGTCGGTGAGAATTTAAAATTATTTTAATCTCTGGACCGACATCGCTAAGAAACAAATTTCCTTTATTTCACTTTTACGGTCGAAAAATTATTTCTAAAAGTAAAAATCAAACTTTACTTCCATACACAATTTCAATAAAAAAAAATCTGATGTGGCCAGCACATCCTCCCGCCAATTCCACGTTTAAAATAGCATTGGGCTTTAAGTAAAGCATCACTTGCAAGTAAAATCTAATTTGTTGTCCAATAAATAGAAAAGTCTGTAATACGAAATTTTGGATTATGTTTTATTGTTTTTCGTCAAAAATCTGTTAGAACTCCAAATTAAGTACTACATCCGATTTGTCATATATGGTTAAAATCTAATATGTTGTTTCAAATTATACCTATATGAGCTTTTAATACCAAATTTGAGAAGTTTTGGATGATATTTTAATAGACTTTAAGGAAAAATCGTCACATATACATTCTTATAAAAATCAGCAGCAACTTCTAGGTGCTCTAAAACGCAATCTTTGTAAATTCTTCGCCGTATGATCCATTTCGTAAATGTGTAGTTGTAAATTAATATTAATTTATAGTGCTGCAAAAATAGAAAAAAATGAAATCAGATACATCTAATATTTATGTATGATGGAAAATATATTACTTTTACAAAGCTTAATTTCATTAGATTTAAATATTTTAGTATTATATTCCCCTTAACACGGTTTCATTATTAATTTTAATGTAATTACTTCCTGACAGTGACATTTGTTTAAATATGTCAAAATTGTTAATAAATTATGTTTTTGTTTGACGCGTATGCAAGACAATATATGAAAATAAATTATATTAGATAGTCATATTTAAAGTTATTTAGAGTTATTTACTAAATATTATTATCGTAGAATTGAAGATTGTACCATTATATTCAATTTTAATTAGTAAAAGTTGCTAAAAAATTATATTCAATGCATTTTTTACAAGAAAAACTGTAAAAACTTGTATAAATGATACTTCCGGTTATCCGATATGAACTAAAAACTAATGAGCTCTTCCCACAAGATCCACAAACACACACACACACACACACACACACACAGACACACATACATACCTACAGACATCATTGTAAAAATGTTAAAATCGGATTCTGGGGACAACAAAACGTGCTTACTCACTAAAATCTCTATATCCGATTTTTAGCAAGATCTATATACCTCCCTTACCTAAGGTAGCGGGAGGTAAAAATATAAATTGTAATTAGGAGCAGTACTGATGTTTATTACCTTCTTTAATATACATATGGTTCAAATTGCCAGGAGGGAGGGGAAACTGATGATGTGAAATTGTCGAGTGAAATCGTGTTATTTTCGAAGTATTCATACAAATCAAAACTGACAACTGACAGTCATTTTTTTTAAATCAAAATTCGAAGCATAAATAGTTATTTAGCAATAATAAACCAATTGAATAAAAATGATATAAGTATAATGGATGAAATAAGTATACCTGTATATCTTACAATAATTGTCGGCTATCTCAGATACGCCATCTTTGTAATAGTAAAATGCACAATATAATAACAAGAAGTAAAGAAATAACCAAAATACAATGAAACACAGATTATCATTTCCAAAATCACCTTTCATTAGACAGAATGACAAAGACGCTAGATAAAAATATAGTAAGTCTTGCATAAAAATTGATGACGTTATGATCAACTCAGAGATATAAAGTGTATGCTCATTTATTTGAGTCTTATAAAAGTGGATTATTTATAACAATAATCAACTGATTGAAGATTAGAGGGTTGGAAAATAATCAGACTAGCAATCGTAATTAAGTTGTTTATTCTCTTGCTGACGTTTAATCTTCTTCAGGGCTTGGAATTAGTCAGCGTTAATTGCAATTTTTCATTTACTAATTTTCTGAAGATAATTATTGTAATAATCGAAACGTCGGCAAGAAAATAAACAACTTAAATTACGATAGCTGGATGATTATTTTCCAATCTTCTAATTTATCATTTATATAACGACTTGGATTTATAATCCTTTCGAATTTTTCTGTTTTGAAGATCGGGTTGTTCAGTAATATTTTTACTGCTGGACGTTTATTAATAGGTTATGTTCATATATATAAAATCATTCATTATTGACTGCTATTACAGAGTGAATTTTATTTAACGTTTTTAGTGGGTAAGTAACTATAGATACCTATCACTGCTGAACAATTGGCAAAATTTATGTGTCAAATGTTTGTCATGGAATAAAATTAGATTATCAAGTTCAGTAAGACAAGGTCAAAATGTGGTAACTAACACGAATGTTAATTGTCGATGAATGTCTCAAACATTAATCGCCCTCATTAACACATTTGATAGTTAAATATGTGTGGATTACACACCTAACAACAAACAAAAGTATTCGTATAAATGTAATTAAAATATGTGTTGTATTCCTTCATAATAACATATGAGATGTTTTCTAAATGAATGAAAAAAAAGTTTTGCATGTAGCTCAAAAACAAATGAAGACAGAAAATTCTTGCGGTGACTATTAAACTTTTCTTGAAAAGTGCAAATGGTTTTGCTCTATCGTTATTATTATTATATTATTATTATTATTATTTATTTATTTGTTAATATTACCCTAGATATTAAAAAAAAAAAAACATTGATTGAATAACATCGAAAATGAGACACCTGATACTTGCACAAATTTCAAAATTGTACTACAGTAATTTTGGAATAACATAAACATTCATATATACACTGAAAGTTCTAATTTGAGTAATGGTTTATTATTTATTTAACTTGTTATTCTGTTTTCCAATTTTAACGGTCACTTTATTCATATTTGCAATTTAAAAAGGTAGATTGAAAAATGAATTTAAAAAGTAGTGGAATACACTATTTTACGATTAGATATGGGTTTAGCTTCATCGTTTTTTATACACTTAATTGCTAGTGCGTGCCAGACTTCATAAACATATAAATATTTTAACTGGTTTTTACATCACTAGTAATTAGAATCACAGAAGCTGTTTACATACAATTAGTTCATTTATCGGAAAAATTATTTCAAGGGTAAATATGAAAAATATGATGTCAGGTTGAATACTATCCATTTATCAGTGCATCGATTATAAAAGTCATCTCGTGATCTATTTTAATTGAACCTTTGGAAATTTATGCATGGATTCTCTACTAATAGCTCGCTTAATTGCAAATATGCTAAAAGCTCCATAATTAGCTGAAAGATCTGTACGTGATAAATCATTTAGAGGTGCACGTAGCTATTTCCGGCTACTTCCGTTCTACATCGGTCGATAGCAATGCAATCTACAGTCTAATCCCTTTGAATCGCTGACTCGCGTTCGGAATATTTCGGATTTTTCCTGATAGAGGGCTTGGAGAGAACTTTAAACTTTAAAGTGGTGGCTCGTGATTTGAAAGAGGCTATTAGTTTTTTAATATTTTCAAGTGTTTAAATCTAATTTTGTTTTTAAACTGGAAGAGTGCACCACAAAGACACTTTTATGCAATAATTTTCAAATTTGTCGTCAGTCGGGTTTGAACCCGAGAGACTCCGTTCATTACAGAATGATCGAAAATGGCTGAAGCGTACCGCTCCATATGATTTTCATATTTGCCGCATACTTAGTATGACAGCCAATACTATTCCCATGTGAATTTTGCTAGATGTCATAAGAATCATCCCAAGAACTGTCTTCTTTACGTTCACCTAAATGAAAACATGCTTCAAGAAGAAATTTGGCAAGCTCTTCATTAAGAGCCATAATGAATTGAAATTAAATATTTTTTATGTAGGTACTTAGACCATGAAATTCTTCATCTGAATCAATAATAATAATTAATGCTTTGTAACGGCAAATATTAAATATGTTGAAAATCACCTTAAAATAGCGATATCCATGAAATTAACAATTGTTTAACATTTTATCTGTCATGTTTTGTAATAAATATATTCATGCAATATCCAATAATACTTTTCAGCGAAATAAAATTTTATTAATAATAAAAAAAATATAACTTTAATGTCCAACATACTTTGATACTACCATGAAATTTAAAGCGACACTTGTATTTGCTCTTTTAGAATATAAAGGATTGGTAAACAATCCATTCTACTCGTAAAATAAGAATAATAATAAAGATCTCATCTTAGCAATTATAGAAATATGAGAACCAGCTAAATTTACTTAGTTCAACAAATGTCAATAAAACCTGATATTGACTTTAGTTTAATTCTTGTTCAAATACTAAAATTTTATAAAACATATATGATTTTTATCAAAAACCCTGCGCGGTAGAAATTGCAAGTATGTTTTATATTACTTTTATTTTGGTTTAGTTGTTTCTCGTAGTTTTAGAAACACTTCGTCGCAAAGATATTTTTAGGTTTATAGGTGTTGTTGTTTCAATTATTGTTCATTAAACAAGTGCAGTTTTTACTACAACTAGAATGTTACATATTTTCAGAAATATATGTACAAAACTATTCGTAGTTTACAAAAGAAATATATAGCTTGCAACTTGCAACGACGTATTAATTTACCACACAAATTTCAAGTATTCCTAGCAAAAAATAAGAAAAATAATTAAGTAATATAAGGAATGTACCAGATGTAACACGAAAACAGGGCCATAGGAGTTTAACGTGGGAAAACAGATTTCCTTGCGCAAAAGGCCTATTAATTTTGTGAAATCTTGGTTCAAATAAATGTTGCAGAGAATTAAATTCTGTATCTAATTCAATAATCACTGTAATTCTTATTGCAATAACATTGCACTTTGTTTAAAATTGTTCAATAAAATCTTCAGTATACTGAAGTGTCATTTTCACATAATTATCATATTTGAATTTATTTCTAACAGTCATCATTTTAAAAGCGTCATCTTCACTTGATGAATCATTAAAAAAGTAACATTTTCCGCTGGACCAGCTACTATTCGAATCCGTCTTTTATTATTAAGTGAATTTTAATGAGTATATTATTAGTTCGCAATAATATACTCATATTGATTGAACAGATAATCTAATTTTCTGTAAAAAAATTCCAGCCGAGTTGGAAATTATTCCTCTCTATGAACACTTTTATGTAACTACGCATGCCTCTGACGGTTGCTGACGGCTGACGGTTTGAAACCGTTCTATAAACAAAAGTTATACCATAGTTTATCCATAAATTGTAAGTGGCCCTTAAACGTTTAAAAGAACAACATTTTATTGAGTTTATCTGTAGTGAGTTGGGACGAACAGAGATTTTTACTAAAACTAATAAAGCTTGTTACGTGAACAATACACACATTAAAAATAAAAATACACACTTATGGCACAACACGACTGCACTCAATTTTATTATCTACAGCCTTTATTTAAAGCAATCTTGTCTAAAATTAACAGGCAACAAAATAAAAAAATCTGTTGTGGCCAGCACAAGACCTTCCGTCAATTCCATGTATTTTGTACAAATCCCATACCAAAAGGTCCTTGGAACAGATACTATATATTATCATGTAAAATCGAACACGAACACATACTATTTTTTACAAATTCCATACCAAAAGTTCATTTGAAAAGGTTCTATAAATCCAATAAAATTATAACATAAACTACACTAAGTAATGCCCTTCCATCTTCTCTTTGGCCTTTCTCTGCGTGTCACTTACGAGCAACACTATGACATACCAATTTTAGATCCTATACTTTTTTTTTTTTGCACTTGCAACTGACATCTGTCAATTAAATTTTTTTCAGTAATTATGTAAGCTGTTTCCGTGATAAATAACAAAGCTGACTAATTTTTGAAAATTAATTTCTTTGTAATGCTTTAACTCTACATCTATTGAATATGAAGGAAAATGAATAATCAAACCATACATAGAAGAGTATTTTCTTTAATAAATATAATAAGAAAATGTCAAAAAATAATATTTAACTGCATTTTTTTAAGAAAAACTGTTAAAAACTTCAAATAAGGGTACTTCCGGTTGACCAATGATAACCAAAATCTAATCAGCTCTTCATATGGTTGTAAAGAAGAGGAATATGAAAGAATCATAATTTTTAGAATTGTAGTTTTGGAGTTATCGTCGGAGAAAAATTTGTCACACACACACACACAGACACACACACAGACACACACACACAGACACACACACAGACACACACACAGACACACACACATACACACATACAGACATCATCTTAAAAATAGTAGATTCGTATTGTAGGGACCCTAAAACGTGCTTATACATTAAAAACTCACAACCAAATTTTTTGACCAAAAACAATACCTTCCTTTTGACGGAAGGTAAAAAATTACATTGCATATATATATATATATATATATATATATATATATATATATATATATATATATATATATATATACCGTATGTCCACGGATCGAGTTCCAGAAATTAAGTATGCGTTGTCATGGTAATTGCCGTTATTTATTTATTTTCATTAACCGTCAGTTATAAAAATCAATCATAATCGTTGTTAAATTCTTCGAAAACTCGACGGATCTTTGCCATACCATTGACTTAGGTAAATTTGTTCGTCTTTTGACAACATTTTCAAATAAATAACGGCAAATACCATGACAACGCATACTTATTTTTTGGGACTTTTTATCTGAAACTAAAAGAAAATTTGAAAATGTTAAAACTGAATTGGCCGTTTCGGGACATCCAAAAACTTTTATCAAGAATACATTTTTTTGTAAAATAAAAAATAAAAAAGTTTTTCCTCTTTGGAACTCGATCCGTGAACATACGGTATATATATATATATATAAAACCGGCAAATTGTATTGACTGCTTATATATATATATATATATATATATATATATATATATATATATATATATATATAAAGTGGCATAGACGTTTAAAATGGGGAGCAGTTGACGGGTTGACCCGGCATAATAACAATACTTATAGATAATAAGTAAAAGCGATCAATCAATATGAATGTATTACATTAATCTCTACTGTTCATTAATATGATGCGTAACAAATAAAATACAATTATACTCATACATATGTATGTCTGCATATTATCGCTGATGTTAGTTAAGCAAGGATATGATACACAATACACTATCAAAGGTGTTTAATTCCGTTTTGTATTAGTCACGTACTGTACACGTATATATGTCACATGAAATACACAAACAGGGAATCAGGATGTTCATAAGTAAATTATGAATCCTGCGATGAAACGCGCAATTTAAACTACGTGACATTTATCCAGGAGGATATGAGCGAGTTCTATGGGAGACATCAACGCACAGCAATTTAAATCGAATAAATAATCCAGGCATGCCATGCTTACTGGGACAACAATTGTCACGTATTCATAGTAGGCCTTGACGCTTGGAATATGGAACACTCATCAGGTAAATTATAGTGCAGGGGACACATACAGTGGATTTTCATTACTGACGTCAACACAATGGCTATTTGCTAAGAAATTTACTTTATCTACATAAGAAATTAGGAAACACCTACAGCTCGTAATTGCTATTATAAAAGAGAATAGTACTTATGGACTATTTACCTTCGTAATCTAAACATTGTCTAATATATCATTAGTTTTTTTTTATCATATTGTTGATTGTAGTAATTTGCTATAAGGCCTCAAAAATACTATTATAATTGAAACGCAATTAAGTACTTTGGCATGTTTTTCTTATGATTAGGTATTGCAAATTGAGAGTACGTATAAAAGTTACGTTTACAGTTCGTAACAACAATTATTTAATACTTTTCTAAAAGAAAAACATGAAATGTTTTAAATCGATCTATTAAAAAAAAATATGAACATTAATAAAAATTATATGTAAAAACAGAAATAAATAAAAATTATACTCGTTAAAACGTTTAAAAATGCCATCTTCCTTGCATTTACTGTGTCATTTCTGTTTCATGTAATATGAAGACTGGCCCTAATCGGTATCTACTACCTTTCCAAGTTGGGATACAATTTATTAACTTGGCAACCACAAAGCTATCGAGCAGCGGCTGTTGGTTGTAACCCGGTAGGAAAAACGTATGACATTTAAGCAATGAACGTCGTAGCAATTGTAAAAAATAAATATTAATAGATGTCGTGAGAGTCAGGCCAGCATAGGGATATAACAAATCATAGCGGTTGAAAATCCCGAAATACTATACAATATAATAGTGTAATATGGGACTCCCAATTCTTTCACCATACGCATCGCTTCCGCTTGATATTCAAAGCATGATATGTCTGTCAAAAAACAGCAACATTTGAGTAGCAATATCGCCATTTAAGGGAATACGATTTTTTTAAATTAATGATAATGATCAATGAAGAATTTTTATTTATAATACTTTAATTCATAAAACAAATTATATGTTTCTTAATCTAAATTCTAAATCATGTGTCATTAAACTCAATTTTTGAAAGAAGCAAATATTATCAATACTTAAATCCTCTAATTTTACTAAAATGTTGAGAAAAAATGGAGCGTGTACAAAAAAATTTCAATGTGATAAAATATTTAAATATTTTTAAACTTTAAACAAGATCAAAAAGGATTTCCTATCAATTCAAATTTTTGTACGATATCTTAAGAAATATTTTTAACTTAATAATAATAATTTTTAAAGTGCACTTCTTGTACCATTAGCTTCATCTTATTATACAAATATAAAGTGAGGGCGAAGCTACCAGATGTTACTTTATTTTTAAAATTTAGTTTTTATATCACATTGAATTGAAAATAGGGATGAAAGCATGGTTTTTTCTAATAAAAAATACGTTGCTATTGGAAGTAGGTAATTAGATTTAAAAATTAAAAATCCATTTTGTTCGTCTTAAAAAGAAAATAATATGCTTATCTAATTTCACTTTTGCCATTCAAGTGTAAATCAAATATTAAATTATGCCTAAATTGATTGTAATCAGAAATTTGTTGTACTATACATTTTACAGCTATTATACATAGTCTGTTTTTAGGAATATTGGTAATATTTTGAAAAAGTGAAATTAATTAATAGGGTAGTTGCGCATTTTCCAATTTATTTATTTTTTGAAAGAATTGTTCAAGTTATTCACTTTAATACATATTTTATGCCTGACAACTGTATATTTTTCAAAATATAATTTTTGTTATAATAATATTGTTTTAAATCTGCTGATATAGAAAAGAAAAATAAAATATGATTTCAACACGTAAAACATAGGTTATGTCATTAAAAATGACATGTACATTCACTGGAGTGTGCAGCCACCTGGTGGCAAAATTATGAAGTTGTCTATATAAGAATTAAATATCTTGAAAATATCTGGTATTCAAGTAAATAATTATAAAATATATGTACTATTAAATAATACTTTTGCATCTGTTATTTTCCTTTTAGAATTAGACTGTAAATATTTGTATGATACAATTAAATATAATTCAACATCTTCGCTTTGTCGTGGTATTACTACAAGCTTGTATGAGTCATACAGACTTGGTTGAACTATATAATTATTAAAAGTCTACGTCACAAGAATTCCACCGCGAATTTTATTTATGGAAATTATGAATGAAAAGTTTTATATTTCATAATTAATAGGAAAAAATAACATTTATTTTTTTCGCAACTACCCTATTAGCATTGAGCGGGAATAACTGGTTGTGTTAGTGAATATCTTTAGAACTTGTAAATTTCGTGCGTAAAAATTCTAAATATTTTTACTTACTCAAGACTGTGGTCGAAGAAGACATCACTGATCTCCGAATCACTCCTCGGAAGAACAAGTCTCGGCAATACAATATTCTTTTTCTTTCTTGCTTTCGATGAGAACATAGACGAAAAATGGAGCATATCTTGCGAGTGGTGCGGGCTATGAGGCGACAAGATAGTCAGTCTGCGGTCCCCAGGAGAGAGATTCAAATAATTCGCAGGTGGTGGCAGCGAAAGATGTTGAGGTACACTGCTTCCCGCGAACAACCCTCTTCTACGTTCGGCTGTTATGGATTCATCTATTCCTAACGACATTTCCTCGCCTGAAACTGCCCGCCGTTTCAGTTTGATATCTAGGCTTTCAGTGCTCCTTCGGACGTCTCTATCACTGGATGTAAGGAAGGATCGATTTTGTTGAGTAGTTCTTAAACTTTCCATCGAACGAGCAACTTCTACTCGCCCTCCAACTGACAACAGCTGGCTGGTTTTGCCAAGATGTTTAATTTCAGGCTCATAGTCTTCCTGAGATGAACTGGAGTTGGGGCTTTTGTTGAGTAAACCATACCGGGCGGTAACTTTTTTTAGGAGTTTGTGTTCTTCGGAAAGACTTTCTTCGCTTTCTTCGAGTTCTACTGAATCGCCGGAAGCTTGATGGGTGACTATTTGACATTGCGGAACAACTTTTCTGGAAGAATTGGACGATTCTTCTTCAGCGATAGAACTTTGATTCCTCGTTTGGTTCATTACGACAGATCGTGCTTGTACACGGGTTTTTTGTACGAAGCTCGAACTCTGAGAAACAGATTTCTGCATGAGACGAACTCCCGTTAATGTTTTGGTTGTTCTGATATTATCCTCTTCTTCCTCCATTATTATTATTCACCGCACCCTTCCAACGAAACAACGCTTTCCATTTAACCGCCCTCAGTAATCCACAACAAAAAGCCTGTACATCTTTCCTTCCTACGATTTTTAATTAGGAGGCTAACAAATTCATTTGCTTTTCCAGCGACATTTGTTTTTAAATCTCGGAGAAAATTTACGATTCTGGCAAACCAATTTTCTTGGTTTCAAAAGATCTATTCAAAAAGAAAAATAATTGCTTAAGGGACCTGTTCAGGTATTGATTTCTCAATAAGAAAGAAATGGCGGCTTTACTTAGAAATTGAAATATATGTGACAGTTTTACGAACGAGCAATTTAAACGAAGGTAAGGACTAAGGAGTACATTTTTCTTGTTATATTTAACTTGCCTTTTACACGAAATAGTGTGTCATTTTCAAGTTCATGGTCATAGTGAATAAGTTTTTATACGTGATAATGATCTTTAATAGATGAAATTTTATGTTATCTTCATATACTATACTATCTAAATAGCATTCAAGATTATATGCATACAATTCCACCATTTTTCTTTCATTTTCACGGTTTATATTATAATGAATAATGTACAGACTTTTCCAAGATTAATCAAACTTAAAATTTTAAAATTTATTCATTTCTTTTGCTATAAACAGAAACATTTGGTACTTTTCAGTCCGACTATTTCTGAAGAAGAACGCAATTTTGAGTAAATTTTATAGGAAAATATTGTGATATTTAATTTTGTACAATAAAATTTTAAATTTATTGATATATTATCATTGTTAATAACTAAAAATATGTAGTTAAATAACACCAGTTTCTCTCGTACTACCTTTTCATGTACATATATCTGTAACGTAGCTTTTGCGAGATTTTGTCCATTTATTTTTAACACTCACTATATTATATGTTTCTATTCAATTTGATACATATATGTACATATAATTTCGGAGAATTCTCCGAAATGTTCATTACAATTTAACATACAATATTGTTCAAAGTTTATAAATATTTGAAATCAGAATACACGTCAAATTTATTTTTGATATTTATTATTAAATTATTATTTATACTGATATTTAATTAGGCTATATGAATGAATATATTGGCATAAATATATTTTAATCAATTGTCATTTATCCAATTTCCGATACAACAAATTCATTAATAACTAATTAATGAATTCTAATTATAAAAAATTAATAAAATAATGAAATGCAGACTTATGTAAATAAATTGTGTAAATCTGCATGTATCTTTTCCAAATTGTTAACTCCATAAAAATGTACGTTTCAAAACTTTTTATTGAAAGTTTTAAAATTTTTTGACACATGACCGAGTGTCTTTTTATTCAAATATCATTATTAATCATGTTTCAGCTAGTGCCAACACACACGTCAATACAGTTTATTAAAATTTATTTTCGCCTTAAATTGGAAATTCACAAATAATTCTGTCTGTCTCGACACTACGAAAACGTAGATAAATATTAGATTTGACATTTTTATTCAAAATTTTGAATAAAAGGGACTCTATAATTATGTAAAATATCTTAGCGTGTACCATCCTATTTTAATTGTTCTAATACATGTAAAACAAATGCAATTATGTTATCTGCAATGAATCGATTTATGTGTAATTTTAATAATATGATTACAACTTGTAATGTACCTTATATTTTTAACTGTTAGCTATTTACGTTTAATTATTTTATGAAATATGTTTTTTCGCTGTCGTTTTCTGCTCAATAGATTGTATTTTTTTTTAAATTCTCATTATCTTGTTACCTATATACTCTTATTGTAGATATGAATATGATAATTAAAAATTCAGTTTTTTTTTTTTTGTTGTACGTGAATATCAGTTTAAATTTTTAACGACATTTTTAAAAAGTTACAGAATAGACCGATTATTGTTAATATATATACTTAGGGCTGACCTGACTCAATACACAATTTAAATACTAATTTATATCATTTTTTATTTCACATATCTCTAATTTTAATCAAAATAATTTTATAAAAATCAATACAAATGTTTCTATTGTTGTTTTTGTTACCAATAATGCAGCTTACCGTTATGTATAAATAATTTATTTATATTTCGTACATCAATGTAAATTACTTGGCTTTTGTAATTCACACATACCTTGCACTCTTGCATAGCTTTATAAATTTTGGGATTAAAGTATATTTAATCAAAGAAACCATTATTTTTTCGACCCTGTATTATTACATGTGTTTCATTTTGATTTTAACAAGACTTTTATTTTGTATTTACTTTACGATTAATATCGCGTCTTATAATAAAGCTAGTAATTCGTAAAATGAAAGATGATGTACGCACTTAACGTTTTTACCTTCCGCTACCCTAGGTAAGGGAGGTATAGAGATCGTGCTAGAGATTTTAATGAATAAGCACGTTTTGATGTCCCCAGAATCCGATTTTAACATTTTTACAATGATGTCTGTAGGTATGTATGTATGTGTGTGTGTGTGTGTGTGTGTGTGTGTGTGTGTGTGTGTGTGTGTGTGGATCTTGTGGACACGATTACTCAAATACTATCATTCAGAAAAATTTGAAATTTTGTATATCCATTCTATACTAATGTGGGAAGAGCTCATTAGTTTTTAGTGTATATCGGATAACCGGAAGTATCATTTATACAAGCTTTTAACAGTTCTTATTGTAAAAAATTCATTGAATATAATTTTTTAACAACTTTTACTAATTAAAATTGAATATAATGGTACAATCTTCTATTCTACGATAATAACATTTAGTAAATAACTCTAAATAACTTTAAATATGAATTTATAATATAATTTATTTTCATGTATCACCTAGCCTATGCGTCTAACAAAAACATAATTTTAATGACAGTTTTGATATATTTAAACAAATGTCACTGACAGGAAGCAATTATATTAAAATTAATAATGAAACCGTGTTAAGGAGAATATAATAGTAAAATATTTAATTAAGGTTTGTAAAAATAATATACTTTCCATCATACATAAATGTTAGATGTACAGGATTATCTGATTTAAATTTGCTAATTGCTATTTTTGCAGCACTATAAATTAATATTAATTTACAACTACACATTTACAAAATGGATCATGTACGGCGAAGAATTTACAAAGATTGCGTTTTAGAGCACCTAGAAGATGATGCTGATTTTTATAAGAATGTGTGTGTGTGACGATTTTTCTTTAAAGCCTATTAAAATATGATCCAAAACTTCTCAAATTTAGTATTTAAAACTCATATATAATTTGAAACAACATATTAGATTTTAACCATATATGATAAATCAGATATAGTACTTAATTTGGAGCTCTAACAGATTTTTGAGGAAAAACAATAAAACATAATCCAAAATTTCGTATTACACTTCTATTTATTGGACAACAAATTAGATTTTATTTACAAAAGTTTAACCGGAAATGATACTTTACTTAAAGCTCACTGCTATTTTAAACATGGAATTGGCGGGAGATCATGTGTTGGCCACATCAGATTTTTTTGTAAAGTACTTCAAATTCATTTGTGGGTTCTTGAAATTATGTTCATTACAGCTCAAAGAAAATTCCAAAGAATTAAAGGTTAGGTAGTACTTCAAAGCTTCTGACCTTTCGAGAGAGCGATTCTATAAACGGAAAGGGCTGAAGCTACCCAGTTAAAGTCAGCTGTTATTCTGTAATTTCATCTATAATAGAGTTCCATCGTAGTGGTACGTGATTCTACGTCTGACGCGATTGACCGGCAGGTGTTCTCGTTTCCACGGTAAGTGGATTTACTATAGCATCTGTTTATGTCAGGATGCGCTCGCACGAAAAATTGAAAAACGTTCTCCCGATCAACAAGATCGCTTTGCAGGTATTCACAACTGCCATCTGCAATAGGAAGAGTTGAATTGAAAACTCAAAGAAGCGATTGTGGCAATAACGATAGATAAAATATAAACATTGGATTTTTTAAAAAAAATTGAAATAAAACTAGGGTTACCGTAGAGGTTGCAAAAGGATGTGAAAACAATTAGAATAAATAAGAATTGTAAATAAATAAAATAAATAAATATATCATCACGGCATATTACCCATTTCTGGGTGTGCCAATCTGCTTTATCGCCGATATCGGTAATGATGATGACATATTTGTACCGTGGGGCGCTTACCAGGCGTCACCTCACGGGCACTCATTGCTGGCGTGGAGAGTGCACCACAGGGGTCACCCGGTACCCCCAGGTTCGCGACCAGATACTCAGGCACGAGGCCACGGGACCCCATAATAAGAATTGTATGTACATATATAAAATAGTTCTTTTTCTTTAACTCAAATACAATGTTCAAATCTGTTGTGGCCAGCACAATTTCTCTCGCCATTTCCATATTAGGCTATATAAGTATTATACACAAACAATTCTGGTACACACAAAAACACATGTCTTCTATATAAATTTTTAATTTTTTTAATTCATTCTTTGAACAAGTTTCCTCTTTAACTTTGAATTTATAAGATATTAACCTACCGCTTCGCCTCTTAATCAGTTAGTAATCATCATCATTACTTAGCGATAAGCAATTTATAAATAAACGTACTGCCTTGAAAACCATATAGGTAAACATTAAAAAACCCGATCTTGTAAAAAATTATAAATTATACAAATTTATTAATATTAAAATATTTTCTCATTTTAAAACCCAATTTTGGTAACAAAAGTCATTAAATAATATCATAGTTCGCATAATCAATGTATAAACATTTCGTTTAACACTGGCAGAGAACGAAATATACATACATATGTACCAGACCATGTGTGCGAAAAGGGAAAGTATATTTTTAACGAGGCTTTAACCTCACAATAGTAGCTATTTCATTATAATAATAAGGCTTATATATTAGCCCTTTTCAAGAATTAATAAATGAGGACTATTATTATAGAATGTTAGAATGTAATGACCATCATTTATCAATTCTTGAAAATGGCTAAACCTTGAAAAGCAAGCACAGAGTTGAATTTATAGTCATTTAATTTTTTTAACTGAATTTCCAGTTATTAAATAAATATATCATCACGGCATATTCCCATTACTGGGTGTGCTAGTATCTACAATACAATTTCTAATTATTAATTGCATTATTTCAAAAACTAGTTTTTCATATGCAAAAGCTCCAAGATAATTTGTATTTCACGAAGTTATTTTATCTAAGAAGCTGTGTGCTAAATGAGACGACAGTTAACCAAAAGCATTATTAACTACAGATTAGCAGACTTTCGGAACTGGAGTTAGCTACTTTGCTAAATCACAAAAGTTTGGGATTCAAAGTACCCAGCAACACCACACAATTAAATTCGTATTAAACAAGAAACAAACCCCTCATTTATAGTATTAGTAATACAGCAACAAACATAAATATTTTATATTTATTAAATTATCATAATTTTTTTTTATTGCCTCCTATTCTTTTCTGAATCGATTAATAACACAGAATATAGTTTTATTTTAGATTATATCAAATTTATTTTTTATACCTACAAATTTATTAGCTACATTACTTTTTAAAATGTTCTGAATATAAAAAGCACGCCGTGCATCTCAAGAACTATAAGAGTTGCGAAGTCTGTTAATTAGACAAGAATTGGCCATTAAAAAACCAATTTAGTAGTGTAGTTAACAATGTACTTATACATAACAAGGATTTACTGTGTAATATTCATTGTATATTTAAACACTGAGCCTAATGCTTATTGGGAACTGCTACAAAATTACCCTACATTTCAACAGTTATTTTAAACTTTCATTTTTACCTTCCGGCACCTTTAGGTAAAGAAGGTATTGTCTTTGGTCAAAAAATTCGGTGGTGAGTTTTTAATGAATAAGCACGTTTTAGGGTCCCTACAATAAGAATTTACTATTTTTAAGATGATGTCTGTATGTATGTATGTATGTATGTATGTGTGTGTGTGTGTGTGTGTGTGTGTGTGTGTGTGTGTCCGTGTGTGACAAATTTTTCTCCGACGATAACTTCAATACTACAATTCTAAAAATTATAATTCTTTCGTATTCCTCTTCTGTACAACCATATGAAGAGTTGATTAGATTTTGGTTATAATTAATCCACCGGAGTACCCTTATTTGAAGTTTTTAACAGTTTTTGCTAAAAAAACGCAGTTAAAGAAAATACTCTTCTCTATATGGTTTGATTATACATTTTCCTTCGTAATCAATAGATGTAGACTTAAAGCGTTATAAAGAAATTAATTTTGAAAAATTAGTCAGCATTGCTACTTATCATGGAAACAGATGACATATTCAAAAAATTCTAATTGACAGATGTCAGTTGAAAGTGCAAAATCAAATATGGAAGGTATAGGATCTAAAATTGATATGTCATAAGTGTTCCTCGCAAGTGACACGCAGAGAAAGGCCAAAGAGAAGATGGAAGGACTGTATCGCAAAAGACTCGAGAAAGGAAGGACTGTGTGAAGAAGATTCGTTGGACAGGAATGGTGGAAGAGAAAAGGAAACAGCGACCCCTAATAAAATAGAGGATAGCTGAAGAAGAAATGAAGGAAGTGTCTAGTGTATTTTACTAAGTGTATATTTATGTTATAATTTTATTGGATTTATAGAACCTTTTCGAATGAACTTTTGGTATAGAATTTGTAAAAAATAGTATGTGTTCGTGTTCAATTTTACATGATATTATATAGAATCTGTTCCAAGGACCTTTCGGTATCGGATTTGTACAAAATACATCGAATTGACGGAAGGTCTTGTGCTGGCCACAACAGATTTTTTATATAGACGTGATATATTTAAAACAAAACTAAAAAATGTTTCATTAGTATGTTAAAAATAATATTTAAAATAAATTTAAAAACAAACACGCGATAAAACTTGATTGATGATTTCATAAGTTTCATTGTCACACACATTGTTTTAACTTATAAATTTTATAATTGGTGCATTTTTACTGTTTGAAACAAATGACTTGAGGAACAAAACACAAAACCCAGTATTGTTTCACAGTTGGAAGTTATTTTATTATTAAAAATAAAAAAACTGTATAGGTTACATTTTCGCCTATATCTAGTGATTTATGCATTTTTTTAAAATATTGATACACCCCTAAAGTGGTCTCTTATTGGGGCAATTTGTATTTATTTTAACCGACATCATATCTTTTATAGTTCTCGAGATTGTTTTAGGACATCACGTACGTGTATAATATTCGACGAAATAACAGCATTATCTTCCTGACAACGCACAATTTCAATTCATGTTATAACATGAGTATAAACGTTTCTTCTAGTATTACCCGCAAACATACAAACAACTGAAATAGTTGTACAATTTTATCAAAAAGAAGACGAGATTATAAATTTCTATAAAAGTATAGAGTAAGAAATATCTCCTTAGGGTATTCTTTTAAAGAGTTATTAATAAAATTAGTCAAGCCAGCGAAGTTCTGAAGGGTAACTAATTGGGTTAAAAGGCTACACCAACCACTTCTTCGTGAAATATCAAATTAAAGGCCTGTAATAAAGAACGTAACGTGATACGAATCTGTGGAAACTTTTCAATTATTTCATTGAAGGGTCTTTGGCTGGCAATGAAAAGAAAACTGGAAATCAATACATTGTTTACGTTTCGCATTTGATATGCGAGGTCATTTCGATGCTTATTTGTCCCCGGAGTGTCTCAGAACCGGGTAATTTCGCCTCAAGCTGCTGAAAGCTCTAGTTATGAATATTTGAAGCGCGTCACACCGTTTTATACCAGGGAGCTTAGCCCTCGGAATGTGCATATTTATTTAGAGGACTTACATTTGATATAACGTACGTAAAAGGAAGATTAAATTTAACACCCGCGTAAAAATAGTAATGCAAGTTCAAGTTTTAGACTGAGTAATGAGAGATGAGAGGAATTAGTAATTAACAAGTTGGAGATTATGTTTTATGTTGCAAATTGAAATGTCAGAGAAATGTATGTTGGAGAATGAGTTATTCAAAGTCGCAAAGTTTTGCGTAATTGCTAATTACCTACGTAAAGTCTCTGCACAAATATTTTCCATTAACATTACCAGGTTTTTAAATTATTATTATATAATTTAAACTTTAAAATATATTGCTTATTAAATATTTTTTGGGATATGTTTTATTACAGGCGTGGTCAGATAATATAGAGGTCCATAACACAATCACATAGGTAGTACTACATAAATATTTCTCATCCGTGGGGTGACGCGTGAAACTTGATCAGCCATTTCCCACCCATAAGATTGTCACTCCAATTGCACTATACAGTAGAAAACTTTTGCGTTCATCATTTGGTCATTATTTACTCGGTTACGAAACTTATAAATAAAATGCGATTATTGAATTGTATGTACAATTGAATTCTCTACAACATTTATTTGAATCATTATTGTCTAATATTAACAGGTCACTTTTGCTACAGGAAAACTGTTTTCCCATTTAACACCTATGGCCCGCTTTTCGCGTTACATCTTTCTCTTTTCAATGATGCAAGGGTTATTATGTTTTATATTTATTTTGCTCCTAAAATTTAATTTTTCTCTTTATTTTCCTGAATTTTCTTATTATTTCCCAAAAAAACATTATTATTTTTATTAATTATATTGAATTTGATCAAAATAATTTGTTTTATGTCTTTATTACTTAATATTTTTATTCTAGACTCATAATTAGAAATTACACTATGATGTGCCAAGGGCGACCTGATACAAAATATTATAAAAATTAATTTGATACGAATTTTGAGCAATTTTTTTTTAACGAAATAAAATATTTAAATACAAGGAGTATTTCCAAAAAAAAAACTATCAATATTTTCAAAATAATTGTAAATTTAATACAAAATAAGGAAAAAATAATAATTTTGAAGGCAAAACAAATATAAAACATAATAACCCTTACATCGTTGAAAAGAGAAAAAAAATATATTTTTTTTTGAGACTAAAATCAGAAGTTTGTGTTAAATCCCGAAAATTTACGGATATAAAAATTCATTTCGTAAACCACTGGTTAGTTAATAAAAATATCTATCTATTTTATTTGAAACTTTTTTCTCAATTACTTATTAATAGTTTAGAAGGTACATGAAAAAGAAAAAATCAACAATATTCAGTTTTTCGTCATTATCTAGTGCCCTATAAGAATTTTTGGAAAAACAAAAGCACATCTGACATGGCCTCCCAAAGGCGCACAAAAAGTTCTATTTAACCGACATCGTATCTCTTATAGTTCTCGAGATCCCAATAGTGGCACCTCTAAATGGGACACACTGTATAGACCCATTTATAACTTTTGAAATACGATGTCGGGATCACCGAGCCATATTATAAAATCTGTATGAGATTTGTCCGTTGATACCAATTTTTTTTTTGAATATGTTCCCCTAAATCCCTGATATTATTTGTTATATTTTTCAAATTCTTAAATTTCCATAAATAATACCTGTGGATTTGCATAATCATATTTCTTGAGTCAGTACCCTCCCTCGGTAATGATTACAAATTAAATTAATGAAGATGCACAAATTGATGATTAAAGTCGACAGCGGTTGCTAAGAAACAAGTTCAACTTTTTATACAAACATTTCCGAGTATTGTCATCAAGATCCTACTCCACATAATGGAAATTATCGATTTGCTAAATCGATAACATGCATTTGACAAGGAAATAACAGAATAACTTTATTTAATAATGTGTTTTCTCAAGATAAGTTTCACAATAAAGTTTTTAATCTTCTTTACTTATACTTTTAAAAGTTTTATTTCTAAACAAAAACCAATTTCCATTGTAGGAAGAAGTAAAACAAATTAAAATCCTGCACGTCGTAAGAAAACTTTTCATTATACTTGTTCCGTAGGAGAATATTTAAATATACCCACTTGGAGTAAAATGTTCGCACAAAGGGGAAACGAAATTCAATTCAATGTTGCGAACTACGATTGGCTTTTAGTGCACACAATCAGCGAAAATTTTATTAAAATTTTCATGAAATTTACATCAGACTCGTGATTTTTCGAGCGGGAATTTTCTAAGCTAGCCTTTTCAATTCGTTCAAGCGAAATTAAGTACATAGTCTGATTTTGCATATTTATTTACAAATTGGAATAATTATGGCTGCAATACTTCTTGACTGTAAAGGTGTTTGGAAAGAAGAATTTTCAATACACATATATTCAATAGAATATTCAAGTACTCAATTTTCTTCTATATACTGAAATACTTTTATAATAATTTTCCATATCGTGTTACATCCTACTTTGTAATTTCATATTTTGTTAGTATTCAGCAATATTTTTTTATGTATATTTCATTTTGTTATTCTTCACTTTCATTTTATGGTATCGTGGAGACATCTTTTGTTTATCGGGGCAGATGAGGTTTTATTTGCACAATTGTAAAAATCGGCATTCGTTTCATTGCATCCAATTCGCTATTCAGTTGTCGGTCTGTCTAATTGTGGGTTAATGTCTATCGGTTGTCGTCGTTCACTTACTGAATACATAGTTAAACAATTAGAATATTTAAGTGACATTATTGTGTATATTTCAACGAATTATTCAGTATACGTTATTAATTTACAAACTATAAGCGATTCATGTATTATTATATCGGTACATTGTGACAGTTTAAATAGTAAATTTATTTACGAACTTTGTTTAGTTTTCGGAGTCATTAACAGTGCACTGATAATCGCTCGCCTTTATTTGAATATAAAACAGTATTTTGGTATATTTCGGGTTGCGAAACTGAATTTATTTATTTGCTGTAAAATTATTTTCACTGGTTTATTCATTAAATTCCTAAGCCTAATAGCGTGCCATATTTTCCTTTACGGTTCGGCATACAAATACAGTGGCGCCTAGTAGATTTGCTTGTTCGAATTCTAGGTTCGACCGTTTAGAATCGACCCCCCCTGGTCTCAGAGCAAGTCTCCCGAGTTAGTGGGTATGTCGAATTGTATTCAACTATCTTACGTAGTTTTCTGTATTATCGAAGTAAGATCATTTAAAGCTCACTATTAGATTATGGTTTTGCATTTTGTGTGACCGGAGATTGCAATAAGCCGATTTACTATTTTATTAAAATTACATCTCGCCTAACATAAATAATTACGTTATAATCGATTAATACCACAAGCGCAGTTGTGTGGGTTTATAGATCTTAAATTACTTTGATGTTGATAGAATATTCATGACTATAAGATCTACTGCACTAGATAATCCATATTCAAAAACAAATACTTGTACTACACGACCTTATTAGAACTTACATATCTATTAAATATGGGCAATAGGCGTTTAACAAGGGAACGTAGAAATAAAACTATTAAAAACAGAGCATCTCCACTGAGCATTGAACAATACAGGTTTATCACTTTTATTAATTTAAAAAAATCAGGTTTTACCATCTAAATATTTTATGAAAATAATTTCAAATTCTGATTTTCTAAATTTTAATTTAAATATTTAAAAACTGATATAAGTATCGGTTATTGCCAAAAAACCACAAAAGTATACACAGTAAGCATTGTATCCCAAATTCTACTAGACCATACTCGTACAATATTAAACAATAGTTTGCTATTTTAATTTCAAAGAAATAATAGTAAATTATATTTTTTAAAATTCTAAATCTAAAATCTGTAATTATTGAATTCACTAATTTATATATACAATTTTATATTTTAGCTTATTAAGGGATCTATCAAAACTAGTTCTGAAAGCAATCAGGTAGGTACTTATAATATCTACGAGTAACACTGTAAAGCATTCATCTGATAAAAATTAATAAATAAAACATAATGCATTAATTTAATTAATTTCTTTCCAGAATAATAACAAGAATATAAATGGTTTCGTATGCAATTTTCGCTCATATTTTCAATACATCACTATTTATTAATAGAAATGTTTAATGAAAATACTTCGCGTTTCTTCACGAATTTACCGGGTGTCTACTTGAAATCCGTAATATAGGGAATACAATGTTATTTTTTTCATTTTGTTGTAGTTTCTGACCTATTAATTTTAGAGAAAAGTTCAAAATAAAAAAGTTTAGAATTAAAAACTACGCAATATGCGACTAAAATTAATCACAATTTCGCAATAAAAAACGCAAAAAGCATGGTAAGGAGTTTTATCGCGTGTATGAGAAACCTCTTTCATATATATATATATACAGAATGTATCAATAAGCTTGCTCACTATTGGTAACTTTTTTATTTGAAGAGGTACGAGGTTAGTTAAATGAGCAAAATTGTGCTATTTTATATTAGAAAATTTTGGGAACCGCTGACACAATTTTTATTTTGTCTACATGACTAATTTTCCAATATAAAATGGCACAATTTTGCTAATTTAACCAACCTCTTACCTATTCAAATAAAAAAGTTACCAATAGTGAGCAAGCTTATTGAGATACCCTGTATATAAGTAAATAAAAAAAGTTGTTAATTATGTAGTCATAGTATAGTAGTAGTTTGTGAATTAAGTAGTCAGAGTTATGTTTTGTATGTCAATTGATTATGTTACTGAAAAATAAACTCATTTTGAATTAAACTCAAATGTAGATAAAATATGTCCGTGCTTGTATAAACTTAATTTGCATTTACCTGTAGTTTTATTGGAAGCGTGGTTAAGATGAGATGCTCTTTTCGACCAATGAGTCGAAATATTTTATAATCGATTCTTGTGTTTGAATTTCTCAAACAATGAAACATGTAAAATGAATCATATTAAATTGCTCGCCGTTTACATCGTTATATGCTGTAATTGGTTGAAATCATAGGGTTCGAATGGTCTCGACGCTACGAAATAATCTATTTTTGTCGGCGTTGACGAGCCGTTACCACCATGAATTATAACTGTGCATGATCAGATCACATTTAAATAATACCAACTCAAACCAATTTAACGTAAAATCTATTTTTTATTACAATCTTTATAATCATTATTACCTGATTTACATAGACTTCGTCAATTAAGAGTTGACCGGTGAAACAAAACTTATTATATGTTATGTTAATCGGCAATGTTACTGAGATTAAAACATATTTTTTGGTAATATTTTGTTTTTCAAGTTTGGAATTGTGCGCATCGATATTTTTTATGACGGAGCATACGAATAGAGTAGTTGTTATGACGCTCGCTACGGCCTCAAAATTAACGGTTGAAACGGTACATGAGAATCCAGCTTAAGGTAAAATCCCATAAATTATGAATAAATCTAAAATTAATTATTTATAGGTTCGATCCCGACCGACGCCAAATATTTAGAATTTTAAATGGCACAAAAGTGACCCCTTTGGTGCACTCTCCACGCCAGCAATGAGTGCCCGTGAGGTGACGCCTGGTAAGCGCCCGCACGGTACAAATATGTCATCATCATTACCGATATCTGCAATAAAGCAGATTGGCACACCCAGAAATGGGTAATATGCCGTGATGATATATTTATTTATATTTATAGGTGCCCATATTATTTCTATTCAAACAATTTTAATTTAATTTAAAAAAAATTATATTTGAATCAAATGAACCGATAAAATGTATTGATAAATTTGTAATTCACCTTCCAATTGCAATTAAATTAAGCAACATTTCATAGATGACTGTGGAATGTACTGGTAATTTCACTCAAAACATGCAGCTGTTCTTTTCTCATCAAGCCTACTATTTTTAACCTCAACGTAAAAATTCTATCTAGTGACACAGTTGTAGACTATACCGAAAATATCTCGCTACTATTGTTATTGAGACGTTGGGAGGTTGAAATAATACAGAGCAAAACAAATTTTAGAACTCGTAGTCGTAGCTAAGAACTCCGTCCTGAATTTAGCACAGAGCAAAGCAAACGGGAAGGTAACATAACTTAATTATTGATATTGAGAAGTGAGCAACAGACGACGTTGTTGATTACTGATTAAATATTTAAGCACTCGCTGTCTTTGAGCAGATGCGTATAATATTATAGCTCTTGCCTTTCTATAACAGGAAGAAATACTTCAATACTTTGTGACAACAATTTCAAAGCACTGAAAGCTTTTATAGTTCTTCTATTATTTATATATATATATATATATATATATATATATATATATATATATATATATATATATACCGTGAGTATTTTTTAACGTGAAACATTGGGTTTGCTATATCCATGGTTACTTGACATTTGATTGACAGCAATGTATTTGCCCGTTCCATTTAAAACGAAACATAGGGAACGAATTTGACATTTGATAAGACGTCAATAGAGGTTAATTTTGTTTAAATAATTATACCTGCATTCTAATTTAAAATTAGTTGTAGAAAAAATATAGTGTGCACCTTGTGCCCGAGTGGTTTTCTAACTCGGCTAAATTTCTTTATAATTTAAAAATAATACTTCTGTCAAATTCATTCCCCATGTGTCATTTTAAATGAGACAGATAAATACATTGCTGTCAATCAAATGTCAAATCATAACTTATAGGGAAATTCAAGGGTTATCTGTCATATTGACAAGATGTCATTAGAGGTTAATATTGTTTAAATAATTATACATTATACCTGTTTTCTAAAAATTAAATTTAGATGTAGAAAAAATACTGTGTGCACCTTGTGCCCGAAATATGTTTAGTACTCTCGAGTGGTTTTCTGACTCCGCTAAATTTCTTACAATATTTAAATATAATACTTCTGTCAGATTCGTTCCCTATGTTTCATTTTAAATGGAACGGGCAAATACATTGCTGTCAATCAAATATCAAGACGTAACCATGGATATGGCAAACTCAATGTTTCATGTTAAAAAATACTCACGGTATAATATTTCACAGGTACAGCAGTCCGGAGTATGGGAAAAGATGTTAAATAATACTCTTTAAAGTTACATGTCAAGCTTTCAGAATTACTTTATTTCTTCTTCAGGACAGTACTTTGTGGGGTTAAATTTTAAACAAGTCAGTAAAATTTAACCTCACAAAGTACTATTTTCTTTCATCAAATTGACTTTAGTGTTTGTAAATAACATTAAAATTTAACTTGAACTTCAATGTGTCTTTCACAAACGTATTACAAAATATTAATAAAATAAACCTTGCATCGAATTTTTGTTAAAACAATATACGAAAAACTTTATTCGAAAAATCCGAAATTCGTAAAAAAATTTAAAAATATTTTATCATAGTATTTATAAATATTCGAAATTTATATGCTGATATTTGAATTTAACATAACAATACACATAGTTGTGAATTCACTTATAACGCCCAATACACCATAATAAATTAATCCGTGGTTGACACTTCACAACATGTCAATGTCATCCCTACAAAGCATGAGTAAAGGTAATTAATTATTTGATATATAATTAATTATGAAATATTCACTTCCAAAATCAAATCATATTTTGGAAAATTAATTACTAAATACACAATATGCGTGAAAAGACAAAATTTTACAATTATGACTAGTACCTTATAAGCTAATAATTAGAAAGTGAATTTGTGACTTTTCGATATTTCAAAATTAATAAGGCAAGACAAATTTTACTATAAGTACATAAGTATTTTTCAATGGTTACAAATTTTTGATTGAATAAGTTATAGTTCAATAGTTTATTATTAAATTTAATTTTATACGACAATGAACGTATTATTCAATATGAGAAAAAAATACACAGGGTCAGGGTATAAATATAAAATTATGAGAAATTAAGTACGAGTAAAAGGAAATATTTTCGAGCCGTGTGAAATAGCTTTTCAACTAAAGTGGTGTAGTAAATTTTTTCGTCGATCTAGGGATATTTTATTTATGAACTGGAATTACATGTACTGTATTTTTTGTGTCCGGCAAGAGATAAAATATATATGCATATCGTCACGATACATTACTCATTGCTGGATGTGCCAATTTGCTTTTGTATCCAGATACCTATGACGATAACATACAAATTTGTATTTGTAGCGTGCTGGCGTTTACAGGCGTCACCCCACGGTTATGCTTGCATTTATTTGCTAAATGTCAACTTAATTGTGTAGCCAATCATTGTGCCAACAGGATTCTAGTGATAAACGGAAATTCCCCTATTAACTGTAATGTAATTCTTCTTCTATTTCTTCTTCTTGTCCTTCTCGCATTTCTGGAAGGGTCGACACAGTTTCATTAAAATGTAAGATGGGACTGAAAAATACTTGAACCAACTTGTCGCTCCGATTGACGTTTGAGGTGTGACATATCGGCCACATGGTAATAACACAACCATTAATGCTCAATATTTTATGTTCAGTATTTTTTATAAATGTTCATTAGGTATTAATAATAAATGTTCAGTAAAATAATGCTTGTTCAGTATAATAATAAATGTTCAATAATAGTAATTTACGTAACAAGACCAGAAAGTGATACTTTACTGGGTAAGCAAGCATATTCCAGAGCGAGCCGTAGGCGAGCTTTGGAAGCTTGTGAGCCCAGTATAGACACTTTCAGGTCATGTTGGGTACAATATTTTTTTTGCGATCCTGAAAAAAGAATATTTTTTTTATTAATATTTTGTCGGCTTTCAACTATTCGTCATAGCCCAAATACTTTATTTTACCGTTTACAATTTTATGTTTTACATTATATATTATAAAGTATTAAAGACACACACAAACATCCAAGCCCCTGGTGGGAATCGAACCCACGACCTCAGGGTCCGAGCGGTGAAGGTCGCTTCGAGCACTGCCAACGACATGCTGCCTCAACGCGCTCGGCCACCGAGGCGGCTTGAAAAAAGAATAAAAAAGTATTATTTTATTTTTACTGCGAGCAAATAAAATATAAATAACTAATCTCCATGGAAACATTTAGCTTTACCGGTCCCGGGATCGGTAAAGTACTTTCCGATCCCTTATAGACAACTTTCCGAGCAAGCTCAGCAAAGAAGGACTTTCCGGTCTAAATAGTGATCAGAAAGAGCTCATTTTCTGGACGATCGCGAAAAAATAATATTTGTTCAGTAAGTAAATAATGAATGTTCAGTAAATTAATATTTTGTTTAGAATTTAAATCAAATGTTCGGTATAAATCTTAAATGTTCGGTGAAAATTTATATCGACGTTGAGAGAGACGCCAGGCGTCGTACATGAGTTTTCATCAATTCTCAAAACCATTCATCGGGAATCAAGTTCGACGGGTGTCGGAAAATACCAACGACCATTGACGTCGCGATGCCAGGCGTCGTTTTCGAGATTTCGTTAATTCCCGAAACCACTCATCGGGAAGCAACTTCAACGGGTGTTGGAAGTTAACGACGCCCATCAACGTCCAAACGCTAGTCGTCGATTTTGAGTTTTTATCAATTCTTCAAACCACCCATCGGTAATTAACTCCGACGAATGTCGCTGGGCGTCGTTTTTGAGTTTTCATCGATTCTCAAAACCGAGTTTTGCAGGCGCGAGTTTTGTGCGTTACTGAATAAATTTGAAAAAATATTGAACAAAAATATTTTTTACTGAAGAAATATAAAAATATATATATTTAATAATTTAAATTTATTTTCTGTACATATTAATGAAACTAAGTAAAATTCTGAGCAAAATTGAATAAAATAATGGACGTATAAATCCGTGCCATAAATTATCACTAGACACTAGACGCGCTAACAATTTATGAAAATTTTATAACATTTTATGAAAAAGAAAATAATATTTTGTCGAAAAATTATTTGTTCCTCTAATATCAAAAATGTAAAAAGAAAATTCTACTTTTCGTGAAAAATCTACTGCTTTACAGAAGTGGAAATACGCACAATGCAAATCCGCCAGTTGAATTAGAGCGTGATGCTAATTACCTGATAAACAATTTATAATTAACAAGCTCGGAATTGAGGGACTTCCTGTTTCCGGTGGAAATCAATCAGTCTTCATCGGATAATGAAGCCTTTATTTACTCGACCAAATTTGGCAACTGATTCCTTGTTTTGAGGAATTAATTTTTTATCTGCTGCTGAATAATACATTTACCAATACACAAGTATATGCATTCTTGATAAAAGTAATGCCATTACCATTAATCACTCAAACTCATTCATATGTAACAATGTACCTCATGTTAGTCAATCATAAACTTGTTTCCATAGTAACATTCTATTGTGATAAAGTGCGTGCACGTCATGATGACATTGTCAAAATCAACAGAATATTGATTGGAACAGTAATGATAAATTAATGTTTTATTTCTAACGCCTCAAATCGTGTATTTTCTTTTGCTTCTATATCGTTTCTCGTATATAAGAAGTTGATCAACAAACTTGGTACTGAACCGATACAGTTTTTCATTAAGAACACTTTTGTTCGTCATACTTTTGTTCTCAATTTAATAGGTAAAGAGATATCGCCACATCAAAATTGTAATATTAAATTTTCTACATATGATCGAAAAAAAAAAAAAAAATACGAAGCTTGATTTGGTCTCCATTTTATAATAATTATATATTATTGCTTGAAAACGTGCCAAAGAACTTTTACAAACATTGTTATTATCGTGTTAATTTAGTATGGCCAATTAATTACGCCAAGTTATTATCTGTTTTTCATGCCGAAACGTTAAGAGTGAGAAGGCAAAAGCAAAAAGTATTTTTTGTATACAAAATTGCAGGGTTCGGAGGATATATATCATACGATATATATCATGATATTTATAGCTTGATATATATCACGATATATTCATTTATTTTATTCTGAATAAATCTGGATTCTTCCGAAAATATCACACATGAGTAGATCGCTTAATACCTCCCTAAGACTAACGGGAAGAAGACCAACCTTGGATGAGCATGGGAATCATCAGATTCAACTGAAGGTCACAGTGATCTCATAAATGATTCTTCAGATGAAGAAATGCCTCTTTCAACTTTGTTATAAATTATTATTCTTTTGTACTATTATTATCCAAGATCATATATTAAGTTTATGTACATATTTAGTTTTTAGTTTACGTCTGAAATGTGTGTATTTTTATTTAATAATAAAATATTTCACAGAATGGTATATATCGGATATATATCGGATATATATCCGATATATATATATATCGCTTGATATGATGTTTATATAAATATCATAATATTTTCGAACCCTGCAAAATTGTATACAATATATTGAATGTACCTGATACTCTAGCTCAATCAAATATTTATGACCAATTACTATCTTAATTCCCCAATTTTTTCAATGTGTTGCACATATGACATTTGTTGTAACAGACTAGATTTTTCTTCTACTTTGTCTGCATTTAAAAAATGCTTGACCAAATTATCTAATTATAATATGAATTGTTAATTATTGCTGTTATATTTATGCTCATTTTGTATTTTTTCTTTGGGTATACATCCTAGTATTTAAAAAATCATTTCTATACTCTATGCATTATTATTTGTATATATTTATTCTGTAATTGAGGGTATCCCTGTTGAATAAATCAATAAATAAATAAATAAACAAATAGATAAATAAATAAATAAAGGGAATAATGACTATTATTCCCCCATCATTATTCCCTGTGGGAATGT
Source organism: Ophonus ardosiacus (assembly GCA_943142095.1). Lineage (NCBI taxonomy): Eukaryota > Metazoa > Arthropoda > Insecta > Coleoptera > Carabidae > Ophonus > Ophonus ardosiacus. The sequence continues at coordinate 17,076,320 of OW964823.1, forward strand.
GGTACTGATATTTGTACATTCATATGTATATGACATTAAGTAACAAAAACCACATATTTAATATACATATTATTTACTAGTTGTAGAAAAATAAATTATTAACTATCTCATACGACAAAAGAGGAAAATAATGAGTAGGTACCTAATATGCATTTTAATTGATTCCGAAGCCGTTACGTGTTTATTCTTTTCTGGCCTTTTTGGTTTTTACGTGATTATTCCTTTACGCTCATTATGCAGTTGAACAGCATTCCCAGTTAATCAAGCACGTATTTCTTAAAATCAAAATAAAAAAATAATATATATTTTGACTTTTAATACCGTTTTGTTACACTTTACTTTTACTTCAGACAGTTATTCTATAGTTTCGTAATTTGGGAAGTATTTGTATCATTTATTATTTTTACATTTTGTACATTTTCGTATTTTCTTTGTAGTCATACTGGTTCCTTTAATAATGGTATCTAAATGATCGAAACCGGTCCGTAATTTTTAAGAAATAAAACGTTCGGATTTTTATTTAAAACTTGAAAATTATTTCCAATTCACAATAGTTAAAAATGTCCCCTCTAGAGTTCTCCTCTCAACAGCCTCCTGTGAGATGACGCTTGATAAGCGCCCTCACTTGATATAGATATTTCCTTATTAAAAGCAGATTTTCACATCCAGAAATGTCTAATACGTAGCAATATTTCCTTCCCTATTTTCAAATCAATTTGTCAATTATATACACAAATTAATTTCTTACTAAATAAACCATCTATTTATACCAATATGATTGTGATTTATGTCCACAAAAAAACATAAGTAATATAATATCATCCGAGTTTTTTTCTGACATACATTCATATACAGCCAACGCACTTTTCTCTAACTCACATTTTCTATGTTGTGATACATAAGGGCGCATTTAGCCTACACATCACCCGGAAGATGAATTTCCTTTATTTAGAGATAATATTTATTCAGCGCAAGGTTTGAATACCCAGGAAATGACGATTATAAATTGGAAAATTACATGTGCGACATATCGAAGAGGAAACAGATGGTAAAGAAAAGTATTTGAATAGAGGAAATGTTTTTCAACGTTGCAATAAAAAAAATCCATATTATTGTAAGTAAACATAGGCAGCAATCTTATTTCTAACCTACCATACGGAAATTTATTTGCTCCGTGAAAATTACTTTTCTACAATTCTATTATGGAACATGTTTAAAGGTATTATTTGTTTTTAACAAATTGTAACAGCCGGCTGTGATTGAAATGTAAATTGTTATTTGTAAAATCAATATACTGGCAAAAATATTTCACAAGGGTAAATAACAAAATGTTTGTATATTTTTGGGTACGCAAATAAAGAAAAATATTTACACATTTTTTATATGAATTAGAGAAAATACTTTTAAATTAACTATAAAATAAATAAATAAATAAATAAATTTATAGTGATTGAAAACGTGTTAACAAATGGCGAAGTTTTTAATAATTACTCCAATTTTAAAAAATCTGTTGTAGTCAGCACAAGACCTCTCGCCATTTCCATATTAGGCTATATAAGTATTGTACATATTTAACATTTCTGGTACACACAAAAACACATGTCTTTTTTTATACATTTTTACATTTTTTAATTCATTTTATGAACAGATTGCCTCTTATTCTCCTAATGTTCGACATTCTTCCAATTCATTGATGAGATTGTCGGTATTTCTGAAAAGTATATGTAATATACCTATGAATCTATAATTATAAATATTTAATTAATAATAAAATAAGAAATATTAAATGTACTTCCCAGAAAAAGCCTTCAGTAATGATTTTGGTTTTTTGACACTGACATTTATCTATAACATATTATTTTATATATTTATTTATCTCTAACTCCATACAAGATATAATAAAATTTTTAAATGTATCGGATAGAGAATTATATATTCTTTAATATTTGTAATAAGATAAATTTAAAAAAAAAAATATTTAGAATTTTTTTTAAGAAACTGTTATAATCAGATTCTAGGGACCTTAAATCGTTCTTATCCACTAAAATCTGGATAGGCGATTTTTAGAATGATTCCAATACCAAACTCAGCATAGGTGACTAAAATTATAAAAATTTAAAATTCGTACAAGGGTAAATTATGTACATGAACTCCTGGTTTTATAACGGGCACAATAAATTGACTTCCATAGTAAATTTATTTAAAGAATTACAAGTAGAAATTGTAGGAATCCATACTTATTATCGACTGCAAAAAAAAAGGATATACCTAAGGTGTAATATATGTATGTACCTACGTACATACAATGAACATTGCAAATTCAACAGTTTAACAATAAATAATAAAAGGTAACATACCTTAGTTGTCTAAGGTGGTAAAACTTAATAATCTACGGTTGAATTTTTGGGTTTTTCTAACAGCTAAAACAGAAAACAATTTTTTGAAATAAATAACTTTTATTCTGTTTACAACAGCAGTTGATAACATACTACATTTTACAGTTCACTCTAATTTCCAGTATTAAAAATTTGGAATCAAGACGTTTTACACCAGATGGCAATATTGATTATGAGCCAAAATGATAAAGGTCATTAATTTTAATTGTCTAATAAAAATTATGTGAAATTACTCTATATTTCCAAAAAAACTAAAAAGTAGTAATAATTTTTCTTATGCTTTCTGCCTAGGAAAATAAAAATACGGATGTAAATATTGAAAAGTCGCTTATATAAATATTTATATTTTTCTATCTGTTCTGTTTTTACCCCTATGCCAAGGCATTTTTTTTTTTCTTTTTAATGCATTTGTCTTTACACAAAGATAATACATTTAGATTAGAGACAGCTTATGAACTTTACATTATGTTTATCAAAATACATCGCAAATCAAGAAATGTTTATTTTCTTTACCATTATAGCGTTATGACTTGTATATTTTCTTGTTTTGATTAAATATTCATAAAATTAGAGCTCAAAATTTTATAACAAGACAGATTGATTGAAATGCGCATAATTTTTAAAGTGCTATCTTCCCCATATTTTTACAATCTTAAATAATAAACAAAGAAATAGGTAAATAAAATTACAGCAAAACAGTAAAATGAAGGAAATGATTCTATTCTTAATTTAATTTGGAGTAAGCATACCGAATTCTACGCATTTTGACGTCAATATGATAAAATTTCTGAAAATATGCCCTGTGAATCACGTTACAGAAATCAAACGCATATAGTGAAGATGCCAACTAATATTAAATTCTATCTACACATCTGTCTATGCACAGTGATATTTTATATTAATTAAGTTTTGCCAAAAATATAACACTGGTATTTAAAAAAACTGTGACCTTCTACTCACAGTACTCACAATAAAATCAATATAAGTGCATGTGATGGTACACTATATAGCTAGTGAATCATCAGGTCATCATCATATAACACTATAATTCGTTTCATGTAAGAAAATAGTGTTTATTTAGATAGAGAAATAAATTCTGCCCTGAATAGTGAGAATGCACACCTAGTTCACAAAAGCAAAAAAAAAAAAAAATCTGATGTGGCCAACACAAAACCTCCCGCTATTGAATTTTTATTAATTTAAATACATACTTATTTAGCTATGAGTGCCCGTGAGGTGTCGCCTGGTAAGCGCCCACACGGTAAAATATATCGTCATCATTACCGATGTCTACATGTGTTGTAGATAATGGCACACCCAGAAATGGGTAATATGCCGTGATGATATATTTATTTTATTTTATTTACTAACGCTGCAAACTGTTCCACTGCAGAAAACTATTGCTTTATTTACTATTTTCCTTTTAAAATGTCACTATTATTAATTTGAAGTGATTAGTTTTTTGACAGTGACAATTACTGTCAGTTACATTCATTTGAAATATGAAATGTGTAACAAAGGAATTATTGTGTTTATCTTAGGCTTCGCGACTAATAAAAAAAAATATTTTTAAATTTATCTGTAAAATATATAGAAAAAGTATTAATGTATTCCTGTAGAAAATTCAATAATCTTTAATTTTCATAAGACATAAAATGTGAAAAAATAGCATTTAATGGTATTTTTTGATGAAAAACCATTATGAGTTTCTGGTAAAGTGCCATTTCCGGTTATCCGATTTACACCAAAATCTAATGGCTTCTTTTCGTATTAGAATGGGATGGAAATACAAGGTTTCAGAATTTTCTGAATGATAGTATTTGAGTTAGAGTGAAGACAAAACCCCTACACATACACACACAAACACACACACATACACACACATACACACACATACACACACATACACACATACACACATACAGACATCATCGTGAAAATGTTAAAATTGGATTCTAGGGATCTTAAAACGTGGTCATTTACTAAAATCTCGATATGTGATTTTAAGCACGATCCCTATACCTCCCTTACCAAGGGTAGCGGGAGGTAAAAATATTATCTGTCAGCTGTTAGTTATCAAATAAAATCGGCAAAATTAAAAGATTTCATTTCGACTCTATAATTTTTAATATCGTCTTTTAAAAATAAAAATGTTTGGTATTGACAAAGTTAGATTTCATAAATTTAAAATATTTGTTTAATAATTATAAATATGATCGGGCCTCAAGCGCTATCTGCTATGTTCTTACGTGTAGTATACAATTTATTTTAGTGTTGTTAAGATCTCCAGTGCTAAATGAGTGAAAGTATTATTTTCACTAAGTGTAAATATTATTCACTAAAAATTTAATAAGGGCCTAATTTTTTACTGTGTAGAACACAACATCCGACCCTAAAAAACGAGCTACAAATAAACGGCGTAAAAGTATAAGTAATGATACCTTTCAAGTTTTCTCTATATTCATATTCATACATATTCTATTTTCTACGAGTATATGCCACATTTATACATATTTTATATTTGATCCTTCTGATTAGATAATTCTAGTTTTGTTTTAGAATCAAAAAGAAAAATATTTTTTTACGTCTATTTTTTCCATTAAAATTGTTTTATAAACTATGTCTTTTTTAAAACAAAAAGTGCACCTTTTCAACGCAAACGAGTGAAATAATAAAACGTTGTAGCATTTTTTTTCACACTTTCATTGAATACGTAACAAAAATAACTCGAATAAAAAGTGCTTAATTTCACGATCAGGATTTGGTGAACTCGCCTAAGGCTCGTTCGGTCAAATTTTCCTATTCCTGAAATAAGACTATACTTTTTACTATTGTTGCATAACTATTTTTTGCATCAAATATTTCAACATTTCAAGAAAGGTTTCAAGTGACGTTATTTTCTATTTTCTCCTTTATCTAAATATTTTTCTAAAATTATTTCTTTTCATCTTGCCTCAAGCCTCAACTACGAGTATGTGGTAGAACTCCAGGTATGCCCAATCGGTGGCATGCTCACCACATGTGGATCACACCTTTTGATGTGGCTCGTGTAAAATAATAATAAGCATACAAGCACAGTTATTGTAGCTTCAATCAAATATAAATACATTTATGTTGGATAGTAAGATAATGGTACAAGAATAGTAAGATTCAATCAACTTTTTTAATAGGAATAATAGAAAATATTTGATTTTTTAAAATTTTTATTCTATTTTTTTTGATTTGTTAGAAAATAACTGTTTTTGCACGTTTTAAGGTCTGCAGACTTGCAGAGTACCATTTTAAATTTTTTTCTCAATATTTTCGATGTCCGTGATTGGGTGTATGCAGGAAGATAAATCCAATAGACTAAAATGTCTGATATTTATATTCCATTCAATCAACATTAATGAAAATAGCTGATTACCTTTATATGAAGCAGGAAAAGTTTTCCTTTAAAAAATGCATCTAATTATTTATGTATTGACATTTATACATTAATACTCACCATTATGTCTTCTGTAGTTTTAGAAAATTCATTATGTAACAAATACAATAATACTCTCATTAAAAAGATTTTTGTTTTGTTCTTGTATAGTTTAATTAAAATTTCAATAACGAATCATAAAAGAAAAATAAAACAAAAATTCATTTTCTGATAATTAAAAATGTAGTGCCATAATATAGCAAAAGAAATTAATAAGAAGTAGTAGTTCATTACAAAGAAACTTCAATAATGTTGCATTAATTAATAAAGTTTTCTCTTTTTGAAAGTACAAGACCCTAATTTTAGTTCGAATAAAATGTTTTAAAGATCGCATTTGACAACCATTTATCATTTTAAGTAAATTTAAATGTCGATGAAATAAATTTTCGCCTTTACGACCGGCGTAAAAATAAAAAAGGTATTAAACATAAAATATATGTTTACAAACATTACACACTGTTTAATCCTCATAAAAAAATTACGCCTTTTATTTTAACTTTTCTTGCGAACAACAAACGGCCTAAATTTGGTACATTAAAAAAAATTATATTAGTGAAGGAAAATCTATGAGGGCCATTGGAACCCGCAGAATTGCAAACGACACTAACGGAAAATGAAATTCCCATATTTTGATTACATTATATTTCGTTTAAAAACATGAAATATAAGCGATTTAAATAATAGTATATTACATTCGAGGTAGGAGATTATTCACAATCATTCTCATTTTAAATCAATAATTTTCAAAATAAATCAATGAGTTATAACTTTTACATGAACATTTCCAACCCAAGAGATGGAAGTGAAATCTGTTATTTCCAACACAAGAGATTGTCATTAAAGTTAAGAATGATGTACTTCCCAACCTCCAAAAGGTTAGGAATCGGTGAATAAAATAACACAATGTACAGCAAAAAGTACTCTGTAAAAAGATGATCGTCTGAATGTTTGGTAAAGAAGTTTAAATACATCCATATATCGCAAATTCTACTATTTGTAATTCAAAATAAATGATTACAATACAATTTAGTATATATGGAATTTTGACGCAAATACCCAGTTTTAAATCAAGGGCCTCGATTTTGTAACTTTAAATTCAATTGACATTCAAATTATACTAGAATTGTGTAAGAATAATTAATATAAATAAAATAAATTATAATCCAACTTTTTAAAGTAGACGTAAACAGAAAAATGTCAAGTATAAACGATTTAAATAATTCAGCGACACGAATTTTACTATTCCAGTCCAGTAGAATTTAAATTCTATTGTGAGAAGAAGTGGAGGATATCTCAATGCTTGTCGCATTTTAAATCAAGTACAATTTGCCTCAAATAGTAATTAATTCCGTATTTTTAATTTGTTGCCTTTCAACTACGTATCCTGATGACTAAATCGACTGAACAAACATAGAAATCATTTTGGGATGAATTGTGAACATTTTTGTGTCAGAAAGCAATCAGTGAAAATGTAAACAAACCCGACAGGTCCTAGTATGCTCCAAGACAGATACACTTACAGCGCTGCCAACGGATTCTACAGGACCCAATTACGAGTTAGTCAACAGAATATATTGATTCAAGTTAATTTTTATATACCTAGTTAAAATTAAATTTTGTTTCAAAGTTGATAAATGTAATAAGAAATAATTACTTACAAAGCCTCTCAACAAGATTAAATCCCAATTACTAAGTAGGTTCACATATACAAACATCCATGCCTTAGTGGGATTCGAACCCAGTAACCCGAGCGCACTCATGACTAAGAGGCGTTGCTCTAACCATTGAGCCACAGGAGCCGACCATAGGTACTAACTCTAGGGGACTGAGTACCTTTGAACCTCCTCAATAATTTACAGGGAGAAGCTCAGCACCCCCCAAAATAATACGACTGAAAGTTTTAATAAATTTTATGATTATGCTTAGGCTGCGTCCGATGTAGCACTTTGGCAATTAGTATTTGGGATTTTGGTCTTCTTCACATAAATACAACTCCGACTGGCAATTAGTGATATCCATTAGTTTGTATGCCAACACTTTAGAACAACAAAAATGAATTATATAATTCGATTCAATTTGATGCTTGAGAGTAAATGTTAATATTATATTTCATAAAATAGAAGCTAAGCAGCTATTCTTTGACAGAAAATTTGACGTTTTGTACAAATTATAGCAACGAATATGATTTGTTTAATTAGTGCGCGTCAACTTCAAGGCATAGTGTGCTCCTGCAAAACCCTAAAATCTAATTCCTAAAATCCTAAATAATCACTATATTTAGATATTAAGATGATAAAGTGCAACATTGGACACAGCCTTGAAATACAAGATAGTTCAAATAATACTGACAACCGATCTTTTTCCATTCCTATTATACTCGTATTTCTCTTTGATTTCGATAAATATTTAAGTTTATATTACTGGATTTTCAAGAGAAAAATAAGACTATACTTCAATCGGTCAACAGATGCAGAAGAAACTCCTCTCACTAACGAGCGCTAAATTTGAATAGAACATTGCTATTGATATTGCAGTAACAGAACAGGTGCCCATTTGCATTAGAATAGTAAATTCTGAACTTGAAACAGAAGAACATTTTCTAGGCTTTAGTTGAACGACAAATACAGTAGCGGAGACGCTTTTTAAAATCGTTGTTGATGTACTACGCAGGTTCGATATTTCTATAAATGATTGAACAATGTTTCGACGGTGCATCAAACATGGCTGGCATTTATACTACAGTCTGGAGTTCAGGCCAGAATTTCAGAACTTGAGCCAAAAGCAGTTTTTGTGTGCAAGAGTCGGTGAAAATGTCATTTCTTCTTCCCGCACCGTACTTTGCTTGGTGCAAGAAAATATTATGTATGTAAAACTATCTTAAAAAAGACTAGCATTTTTCAGCAAATGCAGTGTGAACGTGCTATAAATCAGAGACCTTTCTTTCCAACCAGATGGACAGTTAAATATTTATCTATTTTTTCATGACATAGTAATTATAAAGAATTATTTGCATTTATGTTAGCACAATTTAAGTGGAACCGATCAGATGCAAAAATTCGATCACCTTTCTTTATTGATAAAATTTTTAAGCCACACAGATGCACTGAGCACTGCTCTACAGAAAAGAAATCCTTGTTTTCAGGAGGGTTTTGCAATGATTTCGACACTTGTGACCACTTTAGCAGAATTACGCTCATCTTTTGATATGTTTTGGAAGACTGTTACCGCAAATGCAAATGAACTAGATATCCCGGAACCACAATTACCTAATAGTAGTGTTCATTATTTTAATACACCTACTGATATGTGTCGGAGCATTTTTTGTATGAAGTAATTGATATCGTACAGTGTATAAAATTAGATTCAATTGAAAATTTCAAACTGCGTTACTCAAGCTGAATAATTTATTATTAGTTCAACTAATAATATTGATGATTTTAAATTTTTTTATAAGGATGACATTGATACAGAAAGACTGTTTCTACATCAAAGTATGTAGCTTGACATAAATTTTTTTAAACAAAATATTCATTTTAATTATTTAGAACATGTTATTAAGTAATTAAAAAAAAAACAAATTTTTAAAAGATATGCTACCAGAAATGCCCAATTACATTAAATTACTGTTGTCTAGCCCGATGTCAAATACTGCTAAAAGATCTTTCTCTAGTCTTAGGCGCCTAAAATTCTAAAATCAAACTCAACTGTTATTTGAAGTGTAACAAACCAGGGGTGGGATTCCATAACTCGTAACAATTACAAATAACCATTGCTCTTGTTAAATATCAATAGCAACTGTAGATAACAGTTGCTCACGTTATTTTCCAATTGATAAATAACGACTGCAAAATACCAGCCGTTCGGCAGCCATATTGAATTGTCAAATCTGACATTACTCAGTCGGCAATTTATTTGAAAGAAAACAGTAAGTACAAACAGTTTTTATGATAAATTAACAAAATAATTTACTTATTTAAATTGGTCATATTAGATTTGGATAATAATAATAATAATAATAATCTTATACTTAATATTACGAAATTTTTTATACATTATAACCTAATTTCTCTTGTTACGTACCAGCAACAAATAACGATCGCAAGTTCACTTTGTAGTTGATATTTGCAGTTGATATCATAACAAGTTCAAATGATAACAACCGAAGTTATGGAATCCCACCCCAGTAGTGGTAGCACGCACTTTAGAATTCTATCATAGAAAGCAGGCGAATACGATTTTACTTTTACGAATCTTGGTAGCACGCACTTTAGAATTCTATATTCGCTTTTTGATTCGGAAATTATTGGATTTTATACTATTAAAATAAAAAATATTGACAGTTGTATATAATAAATGTGTAAATTATATATAAAATGGCTTTGAATAGAACTGAAGTAAAATAATGACGTTACTTTGACACTTTCGCCTCAAGTCGAACGCTTGCAGGCGAATATTTTGAGACACGCATGCTACCAAATTTTCGCTTGCGAAAAGCGAAAACAAATGCCTCTTTTGATAGAATTCTAAAGTGCGTGATACCACCACAGGTTTGTTCAAATATTTCGTTTTAACAATATTATTTGCAATTTGTGTCAATTTAACGTTATTAACCTTTTTAGCTATACGCGAGGGTATTGTACTTGTCATTCAGCAAAATTATTGAAATCTTGCATTTTATTTATTTGATATAAATAGAATGCTATATATAATTACGGACAGCCAACGATAGTCGACAACAGTCAATAACTGTCAATTAGATTCAGTCTTCGATTCGACGCAACCCAGCTGAAGATGAGACTCTAGATCTTCAGGGGTAGTCTACCTCTAGGTATGAGAAATACATTGCTAAATATCGTTCGTTAATTATAATATCATATAAATATATTTGTATTTATTTTGTTTATTATTTAACTTGTTTTTATCAATACAAATCTTATTTATTTTTTGTTTACTTTTGTGTTTAACTATTTTATAACCTATGACCGCAATTCTCAGTGCAACCGCTTGAGAATTGGGTGTTTGTTTTAATTATATTAACTTTGTAAACTATTATTTATATCATACTTAAATTAACTATTTAAATAAATATATATTTTTTTATAAATTGTTTTAATATAATTGTGCTACATACCCAGTGCAATGATCAGCTTCTCAGCTAACGCAACAGACAGCAGGGAAGTATAACCCTTTTTAAATCGTTAACATCGCTGCTTCTGTTGTACCCCAGTAGCGATTGTTACAGAAGTATTTTTCGCTAAATTAATCCATAATCGATTGACAGCGCTAAAGTTTAAAACATATTTTAACTTTAGTTATCTCCTATTAATTAAAACAGACGAAATATCAATTTGCTAGCTAGGAATTTAATAATCGAAATCAAACACTCTTTCACAGTTATTGAAAGTAAAAAACTACAACTTAATTAATCTTGTATGTGAAATAGTATGATTGGCTACATATTAAATAAAAATATTTTTCAACATAGAACAAGTTTCAAAGTTTGCAACAAGGCAAAATACCTCTGGCTGTTTGAGAAAAATATTTTAAAATGTTTATTCTAAGAACGGTGCTGTTTTCAAATAATATATTTTCTCTAAACCTTAAACTGAAAGAAAAATCTGTATAAATTTAATTTCAGGTTGAAGCCATTGGAAACAATTTCATTTTCAGTAATTGCTGAAGCACATGCTACATCAGCAAAGAAAATATAAATCATTTTCGTTATAAGCCAGATTGCTAATATGATCTTATCTTTTTGTTATCTGTTTATGGAAATTACAATATCCATTTTATTTTGGATGAAATATTTCACAGGAAAGCTTATTTAGGTTATGGGCGAATTTACAGCCCTGTATTCTATTTCTGGTTTCGCCGCAAGCGATTTACGTTTCATATGAAATGATATAAATGTTTTTATATTTCCTGAAAGTAATTTAAAAAAGCTTTACAGAGATGCCAAATACTAGTATTTTCATCAAAAACTAAGCTAATTATTACTTTTTTCAAAATTAAGAAACTTTAATGCATTATTAGTTTGATAAATCAATAATAAATGAGAAATACAATAAGTATTTTAGACACATTACGGTTATATAAATTCAGTATACATAAGAAAAAGTGTTTCATATAATTAAACAAAATTTAAAAACATTACCCTAAATTTTACCTTGATTGTAGATGGTGGTCAAATCATAAAAACATTAGCTAAACTTACTGATCAAAAATTAATAATAAAGAAAATAATAATAATAAAATGAGTATTCTTGACAAGTGGTAATATACTGGCATTAAATATTTAAAAATAAATATCTGGGTAAATTTGAACGCGGCATTTTACATAAAGGTTCTAAAAACAATTAATGTCTCTTGACTATGCTAAAAGGTAGTCACTTTTTGTACTTTTTCCATAAAATATTTATACTCACCTTATTGTATTAACTACTTCCAATGTGAAAAAAGTACATCCCTTGTAAAATGGAAAAGTAATAAAATATGTAGATATACTGAAAAAAAAAAAATCAATAGTCCATCTGGTTAGAGTTCTACATAGTAATTTATGTATTTATCTACATACCTACCCAACTGCTTGAAAATGCAAAGTACATTACATTTCATTAAAACAGCCGAGTTCCAATTATTGTTTAATTTAATCAAACCATGTTCTATTATCGTAGTGTTTCTAGGAAAACACCCTTCGTTATTTCATATTAAGTATTACTGTGTACTTTATAGCAACATATAATTAATAATTGTAATATAATTCAATACAATATAATTTTAGAGATAATGGAATATGCACTACACACATTTGTTTCGTGAAATAATGAGTATTTAATAACGTCACAGTAAAATTATAATATGACTTGCATTAGATAATGCATGTCATAAATGGAATATTAATTATAATCGGTATAGATCAAATCCAATATTTCATGATGAAATTTGAATAGACTATAAAATATTAATAATTTTACTGATTTGGAACAACAACTAAATTTGTAAGGCGGTAAAGCAGTTTGTTATACAACATATAAGATCTATTGACCAGTTCTCCATTTTAAATTTGATAATAGTCAATAAAGTTTACGGAAAATATTTTTCCACAAAGTGAATTTTGTGTGTTATAATCCCTCAACTTTAAGTGTAAAATAAAGTATATTAAAGGACTAGTTTTATAATACATGTTTTTTTCGCACACGTCAAAAGTCTTATAAAATGAGTCCGTTGTTCTATTTTTTATATTTTGAGTTTTTATATACTAAAACATTTAAAATACTATTATAATTAACCGAGTTAATTTAGTTGCTAACACTGGATTGATATTTATTCAATTATTTGAAAGTTCATGTCAATTCTGATTTATGACGTTGGAAAATTTATGAAGTGTCATCTTACAGCAATCTTTTAAGACAGAAAATTGTGTATCAAAATGAAGGTTCTTTCGATACTCATTTGGGTTTCGCAATGACTTCATTATGAACGCAAAATATCTTTCATTTTATTTGTCATTCGATGTTTTAAAAATAATTCACATAACCAAACAACAATCGTCTTATTATTTTGTGTCATGACCACCTGGCCATGTAATATTTTTACATAGCAACATACTTTCAATGTATTATTTTATATTTATTTTGTTATTAGATTTTATCGTAGATAAAATATTATACGATATACAAATACATAAAGCATCTTTATTTACTCAAAGGTCTTAAAACCCTCGCTGCGCTTGTGTTTTAATTTAATACCTCAGGCCGAAAGAAGTTTACACCCTTGAACGAGTAATAAATTTCGTTCGCAGGCGTAAACCTTTTCCTTTGACTCTCTATATGTAAATAGGTACCCTAAGCTAATAATAATAAGTTACTTCCGACAATATGTAGGAGTAGAGGGGATAATATACCCACTATAAATTATGTTACACACATGAATCTTCTAAAATTAATAATAAGCGAGATATTTGCTGGTTTATTAATAAAGAGATACCCTGTTTAATTAAATTTTAGATATGTTTTATTTTTGTTACAGGTTATAGACTTTGGCAAGAGGTGCAAAATTGATATCGTTACTGAAATCGTGATTTACTATATGGAAATATCTACGGCTTATGGTCTTGTGGACGATGGTAGTTCTCTAGCTAAATACACAACCAATCTGTTGCCCAAATCATGGACTATCTAAGCCATTATATTTAACTGAAGAGTTTAGTTTATGCAGAAAAATCCCTTGTTACAGATCTACCTCTTGAATTGTAGAAAGGGCTAGAATGAGTAGTATGAGTACTTCCTGACAGCGGGGAAACATATTTAACAATGAAATTAACTTTGTGTTAAACATAATTATTGCAAGACAGGATTTGTAATGTTTACCGATAGGGTTTCCAAGGTTATCTTTATTAATTACTGACTGGCAAATGATTGTGACCCACAATCACAATTAACAAGAGAATAAACTTAAAAACTAAAATAGAGTTTTAAAGTTAAATAAATAAATAAATATAAATATATCATCACGGCATATTACCCATTTCTGAGTGTGCCAATCTGTGTTGTACACAGATTTCGGTAATGATGATGACATATTTCTACCGTGCGGGCGTTTACCAGTTAAATTATAACTAAAAAAAATCCCTTAACCATAGCAATAAAAAAAAATTATATACGTATACCGAGAACTACGATCTCATCAAGTACAAAATAATAAGACGGAGAAGTTAAGATTACTCAGCATGCCTACCATATCACAGGTCAAAGCAGCTCTAAGAAATAAATGAGATAACTCGGATTAAATAGGGAGAGAAGTCATATGAGAGTGGATATGTAATTGGATAACTAAGATTAAATAAAGTTTTTATTAACTAATATAATTTAGAATTTGAATTGGGACCTATAGATCCTCGTTCATCAATTTAACTTTAAATTTATGTAATATGAAATTTTTGGTATTTTCAACATGTTTTAATAATTGTTTTAAATTTATGGACTAGTTTATCATATATATATATATATATATATATATATATATATATATATATATATATATATATATATATATATATATATATATATATATATATATATATATATATGATAATTGATATCAATAATGGCAAAATTAGATAAATATAATGGGTTCCCATAAATTTAAAAATCGTTAATTCGTTTGCGATTTCACCACTCTAACGCCAACTAATAATAAAAATAATAATAAATAAATAACATGACCATCTGATAATGCCAAGGAAAGATTAAACAAAACATTATTAAATCATTTTAGGTAACCTAAAAGATAAATTTATACTTGGTTGAAAGAATATTTTCATAATTTAAAAACAGGTAATCCTGACAAATCTAGAGTAGCACAACATATGTCTTTTAACAATCATAAAATTGATAATTCTAATATACAATTATTAAAACATGTTGATGATAATAGATATTTAGACGCACACGAAAGTTTGATAATACATAAATTTAAAGATAAATTGATGAACGCGGATCTAGTTAACCAATTAGGTATCCACTCATACATAATCCGAGTTCTCTCCCTTATTCCTCAGAGCAGATTCGACCTCTGGCCATATACCTATTAACTAATATATTGCTAATGCTCGTATCTTTCCCATAAGAGAAGGTGAAGGAAACACTGTGAAATGGAAATATCATTTCTGCATAAGTCTATCTCACACAAACGCCCAACCGGCAATTGATTACTATTGGCTAACGCTGACAGCGTCGCTGGCTGGGCTGCGTTCCAAAATCCACAATATTTTCAAATGTAGTTGCTCACGATTCTCAACATATGAAAGTAATTTGTCTTCTTGAGGAAGAAAACATGCTTTTGTTTGAAAATAAACATAAGTAAATACGTTGGCGTGTATTACGAGCATACTTTTATAATAAAAGCGCTTTTATGGAGTATATTTTCACATTATATTGAGGAGAGTGCTCCATAAAAGCGCTTTTATTACGGGCTTGACATTAATGTTGTACTTATAAGTAGTTTTGTTAGTTTTATAAAATTATTTTTAATTTAGTTTCAATTTTCTACTTCAACAAAACTCTCATTCGTTCCAAAACACAACACTTCATACTCTACGCCAAAACTCGGTATTCCTGGTTTTGGAACGCTGCCCTGGTGATGCAGCGATCACATGGTTGGGTGTTTGTGTGAGATAGACTTATGCAGAAATGATATTTCCATTTCACAGTGTTTCCTTCAAGAAAAGCAAAGGATCCGCAATATATTAGTTAATAGGTATATGCCTCTGGCATGGTTTACATGTTGAGTAATCTTACTTTCTCTGTCTTATTATTTTTTAGTTTTTACTGCTGTTAAGGACGTATTTCTCAAAGTACGTATCTAATTAAAAAATATTTTTATGGTTAAGGGATTTTTCTTTTTTAGTTACATGAGAAAAAATTGTTTAACTGTCGTTGATGAAAACCATCCTTCTTAGACACACAATATTAATAGACGATTTTTCCTAAAGAAATAACCCCATTTAATTCAGTAACAATTTATAATATACAATTAAATAGTCTAGATTATTGTCCAACGCCTTTATCAGGTCGTTGCAGGTTGGGGTGAGCATAGAACCATTTAATTAAATTAAATGACAAAGCGTACAATGTACCCATATATAACGTAACCTATAATTTATATCTTAATTATTCTATCCCTGATAATCACAGAACTCATTTTAAAAAGACTCATTTCGTAATAAAATAGAGTGTAGTGTAATGTACATAGAAGTATTCTCTTTGTCAAACAACTAAGTTCTCGCAGTGTAACCTCATTCCATTTACATAATTTCCTAAATAATATATTATCCCGGATGTAGTCCGCCTCTAGTGGCACTTGTGAGCACGAACAAACAAATGAATGAATGGTAAAACGGCGGTAAATTCGATTCAATCGCTTTTGATTCGCATGAATTCTCTTGAAACTTCGTTCAGCAAAAAGTTTGTTTTTCTTCAGCAATGATCTATATTTTATAAAAGGCAACGGAAAAATGTTTTACGCAAACGAGATAACTTTTCATCATAATGCCTTGTTTTACAGTTAGGGATGAGAAGCTTACGGCAAAAAATTCCAACTTTGAGATAGGACAAAATAATACGCAAAGTCGGATCACGGTTTTATACATTTTTAATTCTCCGAGAATTATTCAATTTGTCTGTTTTTAATTAGCGGTAAGCACGTTCAGAGTTAATGTTGGTTAATGGCAATTATTATTAAGAAATATCAGTCTTTTAACAAAATAAAATTATTTCCTATATGAGAGATTTTATGAATAATGTGTAAAGCGCGCGAGTACAAATTTTCTAGTATTTTATCTCTCGCTAAGTGAGGTATTGAATTCATGACGGTTTCTCAAATTCTGTAATACTAAAGACCAATTTAACTACATATACTTTAATCTGACATTAAAGGGAAGAACTAAGAAGGTTTTGGTAACAATTGGATAACCGGAAGTAATCTTCTAAATATATTATTAAAATTTATGTTAAATCAAATATTAAAGAATATAAAATTCTCTAGCAGACACATTCAACATTTTTATTATATCTTTTATATATTTAGAGATAGAGAATTACAAATACATAATCCGTTGTAACGAATCTCACAGCCCAAATAACTCCATGGAAACCAGTTGAAAAATTCAAATGTTTGTAAGGGACAGAAAAATGTATTTGTCAAAAATCCAGATACATTACTGAAGGCTTTTTCTGGTAAGTTATTTAATATTTCTTATTTTATTAATTACACATTTAAAATTATAGATACACATATTACATATACGCATCAGAAATACCGTGAACCTCTACAATGAATTTGAAGAATCTCGAACATTTAGAAGAGTAGGAGGAAACTTATTTATAGAATGAATTAAAAAAATATATAAATAAGGTAATAGATGTAGAATTTTTGTGCGTGTACCAGAAATGATAAATACAATATGTAGGTACTTATATAGCCTAATATGGAAATGGCGAGAGATCTTGTGCTGGCCACAACAGATTTTTTTTATTGCGTTTGACCAATTCCGAAAAATCGGTGTTCTAGTTTTCAACGTTACAAAAGAGGTTACTCGTCTTCCCATAAATGCCGTCCCCTAATTATATATGCACATTTACTTATTAAAGTTTATACCACGCTTTCAATGTAACAGTACTAGCCTTCGTTCCTTAAAAATGACCTCGGGTATGACCTAAGTCATCTACTTATTTAAGTTTAGTAATAGTTTGTGCCAAATATCATTTTGCATTTTAAGAAAACAAGTTATTAGCTTATAGCTAATGCAAGACACAACCACAGTTTATAATAGGTGTGCTCGATTTTTTAGACTAGTACAAATTAATGGAAGATAGTACAGTGAAAAAAAAGAAAAACAAAAACACGAAACTATCATCGTGATTCTTCAGAGGATTCGTTTAATAAAAGCAGATAGTGATTTAGAAAATGCATGTCAAAAAAAAAAACTGCAGTGCATCAAAAACATTTTGAAGTAGTTATGTCTGGTTGATGATGATGAATTTATTTCTCATTTTAGAAATAATCGTAAGTAATTTATTAGTAATAAACTTCCAAAGATTTTTTTTTAAACTTCTCTCACTTGTATTCGGCGGGTTTAAAATAACTTTAAAAACTTGTAGTTTTCCCATTCCAAGGTTTCACACTCCAGCTTATAGTAAGTACACCACTTTGGAAGTCAGTACAGAAAAGTATGCACCAACTCTGAAACTCTTCGAACAGCCTGCACAAATTACACTTTTTCATCAAAAGCTTTAGTGTTAAAAAGTTATGGGCATACATTAAACGCGTAATTCATTTCATCGCTCGAATACTTGGTTTGGTACCTAATACGGATTAACATTAACATAAAAGAAAAATCTGATGTGGCCAGCACATAACTTCTCGCCGGATATTTAATCTGGCTATTTGCATAAAACAAAGAATATTTGTACAAATACAAATATATTCATGCATAAGTCTTTGACGTACAAACTTCTTTATTATTCAATAGAACAGAAGTCTCAACGCAAAACAATTTTCACATATATTTTAAATACCTCTCTCAGCGAGAAGTAAAAAATAGATATCTGTATTTC
Organism: Ophonus ardosiacus; assembly: GCA_943142095.1. Lineage (NCBI taxonomy): Eukaryota > Metazoa > Arthropoda > Insecta > Coleoptera > Carabidae > Ophonus > Ophonus ardosiacus. The sequence goes on from OW964823.1 coordinate 17,095,297, forward strand.
TATGTTTTACATATAACTATGAAATTTGACGATTTGTCAAATTCAGTAGCCAACAAATATATATGTGATAAGTAAATATTAAATATTTTAGTCATAAACAAAAAGATTATTGAGGTATGGAAGTGCCAATATAAAATTCTCTAGCAGACACATTCAACATTTTTATTATATCTTTTATATATTTAGAGATAGAGAATTACAAATACATAATCCGTTGTAACGAATCTCACAGCCCAAATAACTCCATGGAAACCAGTTGAAAAATTCAAATGTTTGTAAGGGACAGAAAAATGTATTTGTCAAAAATCCAGATACATTACTGAAGGCTTTTTCTGGTAAGTTATTTAATATTTCTTATTTTATTAATTACACATTTAAAATTATAGATACACATATTACATATACGCATCAGAAATACCGTGAACCTCTACAATGAATATATATGTGATAAGTAAATATTAAATATTTTAGTCATAAACAAAAAGATTATTGAGGTATGGAAGTGCCAAGTTAAACAGTTGCTCGACAACTTTGACACAATGTTATAATACAACTGCACTTCAGGAAACGTGAAATTATGTATAAAATTATGATATGCGTCCAAGAAAAATATAACACTAAAACTCGCAATCTATAACCTCTAGTTTTCAAATCACTCACCTATACATAAATACATATTTCTCGCAGAATTGAAAAAAAATAATATTTATGCACAGTTACATTGCGAATATTTATTATTTTTCGATATTCTGAAACAATTATTCATGTACCTATCTTTAAAAATTGAAAAATAAATTAATGTATATTCAACTTCAATGTATGAACAAAACAAATATTCAGTACAGTGCTAACAATAAACAAACATAAAATGAAATTCAGAACTCTTCCGGACATGGACAGCTGTTGTTGGAAAACATAACAAGCGATGTAGTATCATCTCGTTTGCGAGTGTTCCTATTGTTGCTGGTAATATGTGCACAAAACTACAACAGACCAAACCCTTGGTACCTAACACAGATTAGCTGGACTGACAGAATGGGCAGTAAATGTATATTTTGTTATACAAAACACGTAGCGTATTATACAAATTAAACGCTTTTGGCACATTTCAGAACTGTGTTATGAAATAATCACAAAGCAAAGGGTCTATTCCAGTAGGACAGATATGAAATGTACGTTAAACGTCATACATTTTTAAGATATGTAACTAAACCATGAATGACGCCCTGAGACAATACAAAATTAAATGTTTTGCCTTTATAATAAATTTTAAAATATTTTACTTTAGAAACACGACGTGCCGCATGATGTAAAAATATTTCTTGACATTATTGTATTTTTAAGTGTATACATAATACTGAATTTTGGTTTGATCTTTTTTATAGCTCTTTCGAATGAGCATTTTTTTATTACTGCTGGACTTACGTCCGGTTTCATACAAGAATTTAATCTGTAATTAAATTTTACTTACACATACGGCGGAATTATTACGATTATAATAACATATACGCCGATAAACCTAATATATTCAGCAGGCGCGACGGAATACATTTATTTTCTGTAGATTTCCTGCGCAACAATCTGTGCGTGCAACTTTTATAAAAAAAAAATAACTTTAACCAAACTACCTAAACGCACACTCGGATTTAGGTGGACAGTGAAAGGTTTATAACACGTGACCTATCCATGCAAACTGCCCACTCTATTAGTAGTATCACTAATATTGACTAGCCTACAAAGAAACGGAAGAGCACCCAAAGAAATACATCATCAAAATCGACGAATTTTATCTGTCATCCGCCGTAAGGCGGAAAATAACATTGCAGTCGTTGCATTCCGGCACGCCTGTTGAATATATTGCGTTTATTGATGGACATGTTATTATAATTAATTGTGCTAATTTTCGGTTACCGTCGCCAGTAGAGATGCACTCGATTTCGAGCTTTGGCCCGGCCCGGCCCGAAGCCCGCCTCGATTTCGAGTCGATCATCGAGCCGGGCCGAAGATATTTTTAATCGGGCCGAATCGGGCTAATCATTTTCAAAAATCGAGGCGAGTCGGACTTTTGATTTTGGCCCGGCACGAAAATTCGAGCTTTTCGGGCCGGCCCGAAAAATCTTATAGTTCAATCAAATGCACAGTTTCCTTAATATTTTAATGAAAATGGATGAAGTTAAAAAGGATCAAAATGATTTAATAACAACAAACTTCACATATTAATAAATAAAAATGTATTATTTTACTTCAAGAATTCAAGGTTATTCATTAAAGCATAATAATTATATTGTGATGTTGCTATTATTATTGTTATTACTCGTATACTTAAATAAAAGTGATTTTTGTTCCTACCGTAACGATATCTTGTCCTATTTATGAGCAGAAACAAAGTTAGATAAAAAATCCTTATACAAATTGTAAAATTTGTGAAAAAGTTTTTTAAATTTTCGAAGGGCTTTGGTAAACAAAGTGTTAAATACAAGTAGTTCTGTAATTTTTATAACAAACTTACACTAGAAGGGTCTCTTTTTTAACTATTTATGTTAACTAATGTTGAAAGTGAGGTTTTTTATAAGTTTGACACGAAAAAGTAAAACATTTAGCTTTAACATAAAAATCAACATTATGAATGCCGGATGCACCTAATTTCGAGCTGTGGCCCGGCCCGAATGCATCTCTAATCGCCGGACATTTAGCCACTCCGTTGATTTGAATGTTATAAGGACATGAATATTGAATAGAATTTGTTTATACAATTAAATTTACTTACTAGATATTAATTAATAAATAGTTATTATGAAGTACCTGTTAAATCAGAGTTAATGTTTAAATTAAAATAATCTTCTCTTAAATAACTATGTGCAATAAAGACTGAATATCTGTATGGTTTTTTGCTATTTACAGACTTGTAAGTAAAATCCTGATTCTTATCACTTCCTATATTAATACCTGCAATATTAGTATAAGTTCTGCTTGAATTGAAACAGTACTGTACAGGTATCCATTAAATTGTACATCAGGATCACTAGATGGCATTTACTGAACATTCACGAATATAGAGAGGGGAGTAAGGAAGATGGACATAATGCTACTATCGAAATTGGATTGTCAAATCCACAACCCGTCACTCTAACAATTAGACCAACCTAAAATCATTAACAGTTTGATTGACGCAAATTATCATCATATGACTATATTCACAAGACATTAATAATAATTAATGTCCCATATCTGAATTATTATTATGATATACGAGTACGATTTATTTTATTGATAACAATGTACGAGATTTGATCAGAAATATAGAAAATTTTCATTTGCATAAAAAAGTAATAATTTATTCATCAATATTATTATTGTCTTCTTTATTAAATGTAATGCATTTATTCCAACGTTGTTTTGTTTCTAATCTCTAAAATACTTGGAGTGCCCTGTATGCTACAACTCGCCCATTGCCCGATTCTATATTTATCTTCTACATGGACGTAAAATGCTGTCTTTTTAATATCCTTTTTATCGGGAAAAAGAAAACAAATCGCAGGGGGGCATTTCTGGTGTATACGGTGGCAATATCACGACGATGAGTACGTACGTTTACGTAAATCAAGAGTTTCGTTCTCTTTGAGTGAAATACGAACTTCTTCAGCATCGGTAGTTGATGTGCTAGGTTACCCGGCTCTTGTTTCATCGTCCATGTTATCACTACCCCTTTGAAAACGTATGTACAAATCATAGAACTTTGGTTTTATCATAGCTTCATCGCTGAAAGTCTTCTGCAAAATTTGCACTACTTCACTCAACATTATACCATTTTTAACACACTGCAGATATTTTGTTACGCTTCTACCACAGACAAACAAAGGTTTGTCTGTGCTTCAACAAATTGGCATACTCTTCACTCTTCACAGACCGTGGTAGCAACGTGAAAATTAAAATGAGCTCAAATACAAATAATGCGCGAAATTAGAAAAACCTCGTTACTTTTTGATCAAACCACATACTGTGAGTGACATTATTTCATAATTTTACAATCGACAATTATGATTTCTTACTTTTATTCATTTAAAATTGAAATGCATACTTTTTGCAATGTGTCTTATTCAAAGTTCTAAAAATAAATTTATTCAATCTGTCTGTTGAATGTTCAACGGCTGAGGACAAGGGTCCGTGTTACCTGATTTAGGTTAGCAATAAATTAGGATTAAGTTGGAAACTAAAAACACGATTCCACATTACAGCAGATTAATTGTTCGAGGACGTCAAATAAATAGTCGACGCAAATTCCAACCACATTTTGAATCTAATCAGAGTAAAACGAGTACTTTGTACGCAGTTATAACAATTATAAACAATGTTGGTGTAGTCATTGATTCAATTAGAGCAAACTGTTTGTTAGAGTAAATTCATTTATTTGTAATAATAATATGATAAACAAAATATGGATAAATATTTGAAACATGGAATGTTTTATTTTAAACAAACAGTACATCGACAGAAAATTTGATATTATATTTGTATTAAAGTACATAATATTATTTATTTTATATAACAATATATAATAGTAATAATAATATAAAATACATTTCAACTGAAACAATATACTTGTAATACGGAAGATTAATTAAGACACAATTGCTCGTATTACGAGCGCAGTTTTAAAATAAAAGCGTTTTTAAAGAGCACAGTCCGCATAAGAATATAATGTAAAAGTGCGCTACATAAAAGCGCTCGTAATACGGGCCATTATCTCTCTTTTGATATAAACGTGGAAATTCTGTAACAATTATATAAATATTTTAATGGAATTGCAAATTTAATTACCCCTGAAAGTAAAGTTGTTAACTAGATAAAATGTTTTCTATACTGCAAAATGAAATCTGTGCAACACATTTTCAAGCACAAAGAGAAATGCTTGTTAAAGTCAATAAATAATTGAATAAAACTAGTTTACAAAACAATGTTTTGAAATAATCTGATTAAATATACCTAATATATTCTATGTAGGTAATATTCTGTACAGTACAGAACCGTAATTTCACATGTTTATTAAAAGTTGTCACATGAGGAATTTGAATCAATACTTTCTGATTTCTATACATATATTAGCTAATATTTATATCTTGATTAATATATTAAGAGATACAGCGACTGTTTTCAGTTTTTCACAGTAATTGTTAGAAAATATTTGTCGTCCTATATTGTTAAAAAAAGCAATCTCTAGAACACTAATATTGTATTTCAAAAACATACCCACAGACTTTCAAGATTTAAGAAGAAAATAAAGTTTCTAAAGAAATATATTTTTTGCCGATTGATGTTAAAAGTGCAATTTTTTGACAGCTAACAATTTGTAAAATATCACTTTTACTTTCACACGCATAGAAACTGTTCAACAAACGCATAGTACGGCGCTAATCACTGATTTACAGATTACAGCTTCGACGACGTACATTGCCTTGATTAATTAAATATATAACTATTGAAATCAAATGACACAAAGCAATTCATTTGTTTCAAATTGTCAAACAATTAGTCGTGTGTATCAATAAAAATACATAAAATGAACAAATATTGTAGTCAAGTTACTTATTAATAATATATTTCGTTATTTTTTTACAATTTCATAATTTTAGGAACATATTTTATTTTGTACCTGATGTTAAAAGTAAGCTTTATGAGTTCATTTTTTGTTGGTGTAATAATTTAACATCATTAGTAGATAAAGTAATTGTTTATCATCATTTGACTTTTTATTTTATCTACTCTTTATAATAATAATAATAATAAAAATAATAATAATAATAATAATAATAATGCATAATGTAAAGAAAAAATATCAGGTATACTAAATAAAATAAGATATTATAGGCGACGATAAAAAGTCTTAATTGACTAATGAAAGACAGTTTCACTTGTTGATAAAGTATCGTTTTATCGTCTTGTACAATAAATAACTGTTAATACAATTACTAAAATAACAATGTCAATTTTTTAAATGATTTTTATATTTATAGACAAGATACATATGCTTTCAGGTATTTTACCCCTTTACCCTTTTTCAACCCCTCTGGCGGCGCTCATGACTGTTATATAAAAACATTTTTACCATGTACCTTAATTAATGAACTCTGTATTATATTAATGAATGGGAGTAAAGGAGCAAGATAAAATGAAATCATTTTCTGAATCCAATTACTGTTTCTTCCCGATGAGATCCATTAAAAGCCACTACGAAATCTTTACAAATACGAAACTTTACTTCTCTAATAAATCAGCTTCCCTCTGTCGGAAAAACCTGAACTCAATATGCTCAATTTAAATTTCAATCTGAGCAGAGTAAAGTTTTTTGTTCTTTCTCCTTTCGGATTTGGTTTTTGTTCCGTTCAACATGACGGAGATAAACGTGACGTAATGTGGTTAAGAGCAGAAACTAGAGGATACTGTAGAGTGCTTTCATTTTCGTTTTGGTAAAACTCGTTTGTTTGTATTCTACAAAACAGGGTTGAAAAAGTAATCCGACTTGGATAAAAAAATCTTATCATCCAGCAGAAATAAATAAGAATAGAAGCTAAAGTTTTAATGATTTGAGCCCCAGTTACTCGCAGTGCTATTTCAATAAACTCCTATGTAGATGGGAACCCCAACCGCTTTGCAGAACATTGGAGACTATTAGCTGTGTCCGTGACAATATTACAAGTTTCACTATAACTTTTTAGAACCAGCCGAATTCAATATGTGGCCAATACAATAACTCAACAATTCTATTTTATTTACATAGGTACCGCAAGGATCCCCAACCATTTTGAGAAGCTGGTCACATACGAACTTCTAAAATATATGTTAGGCCAGATAAATTATATCTTGTTTTGCATAATATGCATACCACCAAAAATTAACATTATTTTTGGGCGATTTTTTAAAATTTCTATAGCTATTTCAATAGATCATTAGCTTGAAGATAAAATATCTGTTGTGGCCAGCACAAGACCTCTCGCCATTTCCATATTAAGCTATATAAGTATTGTATTGCACTTCGCTTTAGAACCGTCGTTTTAAAACAAAAAATATTGTTTTTTATTGTATATAGCACGTCTTCTGCACACATATAATTCTAATTATATCTATTTTTCATTGTTTGAGGAAGTTTCTAAATGTCAGAGATTCTATTCAATTCATTAACCAGATTGGCGGTATATCTGATGGATATATGCATTTTACCTATAATTTCAAATATTTAATTAATAAAACAATAAGAAAGATTAAATATAATTTGTCAATTGGTTTCCCTAGTGCCTTAGCCTCTGCGATAAGATTACTCTATGTATTATAGTGCCTTTATCTCTAAATCTATATAAGATATAATAAAAATTTTAAGCGTATTAGATGGAGAATTTTATGTTCTTGAATATTTAATAACAAAAATTTCCAAAAAATTATATTTAGAAGAATTTTTCTAAGAAACTACTACTTCCGGTGGGTTCAATTGTTACCAAAACCTTTTCAGCTCTTCCCAGGAATATCAGATTGAGGAATCCATAGTTAAACAGTTCTTAAGTCTTATAGTTTTTGAGGAATCGTGTCTACAACATCCAGACATACATACATACATACACACACACACACACACACACAGACATCATTTTAAAAATGTTATAATCGGATTCTAGGGACCTTAAATCGTGCTTATTCACTAAAATCTGGATATGCGAATTTTAGCATGAATCCAATACCTCTCTTAGCGAGAGGTAAAAAGGAGTTCTACGTGTAAAATCTCGTTATAATCGTTGGTAAGAACCTCAAAAGAATTTTGAAAAAGTTGTAATATCTGTGAATTATTTTTAAAATCATTGAAATTACCCGCAAATTTTCCTACAATAATATAATAATTTGACGGCCAGGGTTCGATTTCGAGCGATGTCAAATTTGAAACTTGAAAATTATACAAACAGCTTCAACATTATTCTACAGTATTATTACACACCAGGGCCTTCATGCTAGACTATATTACGGGGAATTTGAAAATAAAATATTTTAACATAAATTTACGTAATCAAGTTATGAATATTGCAAAAATTAATTTAATATTTTTTGCCCTCTGTAGTATAATCTGAACTTGCGCGTACCTACGATGCTCGTTCATATTCTTGTTCTTTTTTCTTTCGTGCACAGATATGAAAAGAAACATTATTTGCAAATCGTGTTAAGATTTTTTTTTGGTTTCTTGCTTGCTTTTTAAAGAATATAAAACTATTGAGTTATACTAATTTATTTAGCAAAAGTGAATATGTATTGAAATATGAATTAGTTATAAAGCGAGGAATAAGTGTATGTTTTATGTGCTGTACAAAGTGTTCCGTAAATAGGCGGCCATCGCTTTATTGAATCAAAAGAAATCATATTCTGCAGTTATTTTTTCTCTTTATCATTCGATGAAGAATTTTGATACATGGTGGTCACCTTAACCATTTTAAAGAGATAGCCGCCTATGTACCGAACACCGGTTACAAGGTACCCATATGTTTTTTGGCCGAATAGACGGATAATCGGTGACTGAATGCTTATACAGAGTGATCACAAATGTTTGAAGGTTACTTTTGTTGCAAAATAATGTCAAAATTATATTCCAATATTCCATTATTCATCAAAACTATAATCCATATATGATAGATGATGACAGGAGCTTGACATTTGATTAATATCATCGCCGTACATTGCTTCATTTGATATTTGTTTCGGATACCTTCGTGAAATATCTTTAATTTCCTTAACTTCAAATGAACCGCAAAAATGAATTTCATTATGGCTTTTAATGAAAAGCATGACAGATTTCTTCTTGAAGCATATTTTCGTTCTGGTGAATATAAAGAAGACGGTTCTTGGGATCATTATTAGGACAGATTGCAATATTCAAAAGCACGCTCATGGAAATATTAATGGTGCCATACCAAGTAAGCGGCAAATATAAAAATTGTTCGGAGCGGCACACTTCAGCCATTTTTAATCACTCTATATTAGTCAGCAATGATGACGTCACAGAGATTTTAATGCCTATAATGTTTACGATTTATTTAAAAAACACGAATTTATTATTTTATTAATATAGGAAGTTTGAGAGATACCATCCCTTATTTTAAAATGTTAACTCTTACCTAAATAAATGAAAAGAATTAGGCCTTAAGGATCACGGAGAATATTAAATAGACGACGAAAGAAATTATGAAAAATTCAATGACTCTGCAGGGATTTGAACCCCGGACCTTCTCATTTCTAGCGAGACGCTCTACCAACTGAGCCACAGAATCCGTGTTCAAGCAGAGACATTGAATCTTCCACAATTTCTTTTTACATGTGTCGTATAGGAGTACACCATCCTCAACGGTATGGATATATACTCAGCGCGAACAATGCGCTATGTAGAAGTGTGAATAATTAGCCTGTCACACAGAATCGTTGAAATAAACTATTTTTGATCCTACCAGAAGTTATAAATGAAAGAATTAAGCCTTAAGGATCACGGAGAATATTAAATAGACGACGAAAGAAATTATGAAAAATTCAATGACTCTGCAGGGATTTAAACCCCGGACCTTCTCATTTATAGCGAGACGCTCTACCAACTGAGCCACCTAAATAATCATAAAAATGTATTTGAAGCCAATCGTACTACACAAAAGATGTTTCAAAGAAAGGCGCCAATTGTAAATTAACATAGGATATTGGTTTTTCTTAGAGTAATTTTGTTATATTCAGCAATACTATGGGAAGTCAGGAAGAGATGCCACATCTTTTTTTTAAAGTGCAATAACTCTTAGCTATTTATTGAAATGGCATGTAGATGAGGTTTGTTACTGAATATCGTAAATTACTCAGTGTTTTAAAAAGCCTGATGTGACCCAGTACAATACCTAGCTCATGTCGCTGTGGCGTCTCTACCGGCATTACCCCAATATTTTCTCTAAATCTGATCAAGGAGCATATCCTATTATCCAGTGTTCTATCCGGTATTCTACTGGATTGTAATAAATTGGCCAGATAAGCCGGATAGTAACAGGGAAGCCGCTGCATTTCTACCATTTTTTTTTGAGTAAGCATACCAATATACGTAACTAATATATATTGTGAACGTAAAGTTATAAAAACTAGAAAATTTGTTCGCAGGGTAATCGCTCAATAGCAGTTGTAGACACGTGTCTACCTATTACCAATAAAGTTATGAAAGTGAACAAAGAAAATAAATTTTTAAGATGAAATTTCTTAATTGTGAAAAATTTTCCACTATGATTTATTTTCCGGTTACTGCTCTTATTACACAGCAATGATTTTTTTACAAGTCATTTATTATAATGCTTGCAGTACGTATATATCCAACAAAGAAAGTGTAGCGAACAATTAATGTTGCGTGACTGTATTACGGGTTCGAGCAAACCCACATTGTGCGAAATTGCGTGATTATACCTACTCGTATGTATGTACATAATACCGTCAATATTTTTTAACTTGAAACATTGGATTTGTCATACCCATGGTTACGACTAGACATTTAATTGACAGCAATGTATTTGCCTGTACCATTTAAAATGAAACATAGGGAACGAATTTGACATTTGACAAGACGACAATAGAGGTTAATTTTGTTTAAATACCTGCTTTCTAATTTAAATTTAGTTGTAGAAAAAATATTGTGTGCACCTTTTGCCCGAATGGCTTTCTGACTCGGCTAAATTTCTTACAATATTTAAATATAATACATCTGTCAAATTTATTCTCTATATTTCATTTTGAATGGGACAGGCAAATACATTGCTGTCGATCAAATATCGAGTTGCAACTTATATGAAAATTGGCAAAATGTCATTAGAGATTAATTTTGTTTATATAATTATACCTGTTTTCTAAAAATTAAATTTGGTTGTAGAAAAATATTCTGTTCACCTTGTGCCCGAGTGGTTTTCTGATTCGGCTAAATTTCTTACAATAACTCCCTCTGCCTCTGACGAGGCGTTCTAACCTCCATACTTTCCTTTTGGTTTTGGCGAATTTTACAGCCGGATGCCCTTTCTGTCGCTAACCCTACCCATTTACCGGACTTGGGACCGGCACTGAGTTGAGTTGGATTACTGCCCCAGTGGCTGGGTATAAATGTATATTAAATATAGTGTTTAATATAAAAATAAGTTACTGACAGGTGTCAATGTCAATTATGCAATTTAAATTTCTTACAATATTTAAATATAATACTTCTGTCAAATTTATTCTCTATATTTCATTTTAAATAAGACAGCCAAATACATTGCTGTCAATCAAATATCGAGTTGTAACTTACAGGAAAATTTTAACTTTGTTTATAATTATACCTGTTGTCTAAAAATTAAATTTGGTTGTAGAAAAATATTGTGTTCACCTTGTGCCCGAGTGGTAAATTCGTTCTCTATGTTTCATTTCAAATGGAACAGACATATACATTGCTGTCAATCAAATGTCGAGACGACACCATGGATATGACAAACCCAATGTTTCGCGTTAAAATATACTCACGGTATATTGTATTCGCGAATAAAATTAGCGATAGAGGCGCTGTTATATTTCAAAGATGTCCGACGTATTTCGTACTTTCAGTAGCACCCACATAAGTTTATGTACGATTTGTGCTAGCACATTAAATTTTTATGATATTAAGCCCGTATGTAACGACCTGTAATTCTGCACATAATTATGGATATAATTGTAGCCATAATTTTATAGACGGACGCATTTTTTTACAGGGATTTCTTTTCTGTCCATAAAGTTCTATTTTTATGGACAGAAAGTGAGTGTTCATAAAAATTTTGGTAATAATTCTGACCATATATCTGTCCTAGATTATAGATCGAACGGGCTTATATTATATTATATAAGTTATATTTGGAATGACAATGTTTTTTAAATTGTTTATTTACAAATAATCATCACAAATTCTTCACGGGAGAGAGGACAAATAGATAACAGTGTTTTTTTTTTCTTTTTTGGTTTTATGTGGAAAACCAACCACGACATAAATAATCTGCGATATTTTGCATTTTGTATACAGAATGGAAACTTAAATCAGGGTTCTTACTCCCATTAGAATGACAACCGTATATACAACTTTTGAAGTATTTGGAGAATTTTTGAAAATATTAAGAATGGAAACGAAGATTAGATAGGAAAATTGCAAAAAGGTTATGAAGGAAAAAGTGGGAAATAGTCTTGAAGAAGATTGATTTTTATCAATGAAATGTATATGAGAAAGCAAATAAAAATATACTGTACAACAACAATCTTACTAGTCATCTGCAATTCCCTTTAGTGTTTTCTTTCGTCTTTAGAGTGAAGAACTTGAGGATTTTGAACAAGAAGTTAAAGAATCATTCTCTATAGAAGTAGTGAATAAAAGATGTTTGAACTGAGATTGAACTTCAGAATAAGAATCAAAAGAGAAACTTTCGAAGCGCAACACGAACAAACTTTAGTATTGAATCTTACTATTCTTACAGGGACTTGTTTCGGTCTTTCAGAATTTTTTCTGTATCTAATATTGTAACATAAATATTCCATTTTTATTAAAATGAAATGCTAATGTCTGCAGTCGGGCTGATTTAACCGCATTAAGTGCCTTCACTAGTAAGTTAAAATTAGTCTGGCATTGCAAGGATTCCCCTTTAAAAGCTGGTCAAACACAATCAAGTTACAATGTGGTGGAAAATTTTAGGTAATGCAAAAGCAGATAAACTCACTGCCAAATTACCGTTTTATGGACCTGAACCTTCTTGTGATTTCTTGAAAAGCCATATAAGCAAGAAATCAAAAACTGAGAGGAGTTAAATATAGTTTCATATTGAAGAGACAATCCATTTTCAAGCGAAAATTATCTCTCCCTGGTCGACAAATGCTAAGTAATGATTAGATGTCAGAAAAAAAATAATTAAAAACAAGGTCAGGTACCCCTTACTGGCCATGTCCTCTGAAATACCATCTATGCAAGATCGGTATAGCTGAAAACAATACTTGGTGACTCTGTAAAGACGCCGAAAAAACTTCGGATCACTTTATACGCCGTAAGCATATTGAACCATCTAGGTAAAAGGTACAGCAAAGGGGATCGGGAAACTGACTTTTGGAACAGTAATTGACTCCATAAAAATTCTGGAACTGCTTCAAAAAAAAAAAAAAAATGGGTTAGAGCCATGTTATAATAATTATATCTCATAAGTCAAAAGTTGCCAAGTGAATAATGTCTACGTTACACAATAATTATTATTTTGTAGTATTATGTTACAGAAATTAACTGTTGAAAAACACCTTTTCATGTTATATGTATTGTTGTAGCACAAATGGGGTCCTATACCATTTTTCTTTTATTTTATTTTTTTTTCTGTAAGAACAGGATAAAATAAGAATTTTAGTGCAAACGCGACTTAAAAATTTTACGTAATAAGCGAGATATGAATTTTTAAAGTTTAAGAATTTGTGCGTGACGTAGCTGGTACTAACAAGTGATCGACAAACAATGGGACAAACTGTTAGTTATAGAGGGAACAATTTTTTTCATGTTTGCATAGCTGAAATGTTTGTAAATAAAAACTTATACGTTATATTCATGAAGGAATTATTATTAAGTATAAATAACGTAAATAATAACCTTTTTTTCCTAATAAATTATAGAACATTGAAACAGTTTGACAATATTATTACACAAAGCATGACGACGGATGGCGCCAGTGTTGGCCTATTTTGAAGTTTCAATATTAATTTAACTAATATTATTATTAATTTAATTAATATTACAAATTGATTTAATTATAAATATATTATTGTTGTTAATATTACTAGATGTTATAATTAAACAAATTCATCAAACACAAACTTGTTAAATGTTTTGTTAGGTTATCGAACAACATGACATTTCATATTCTTTTAAAGGTGACCGCTAAAGACGCGCGAATCTCCTTTTTAAAATCAGGCGACCAATCAAATTCTTAGTACCTAACGCGTCATACCCAATTAGTAATCATCTTCAATCGCTTATAGTTTGTGACCTAGTCAATATTTAAAGAAAATTTTTTCGGTAATACTCATTAATTTATGTATATTTTCGTCTTCTTATTTAAGATAGTTAAAATATAACTATGGTATAGGACCCCATTCACTACCAAAATTTTTTAGTCATGACTGTCATATGAGTCATACTCCATGTGGGATATCATATTCATCTAGTTCTAGCAAAGAATGTAGGTACTGACTTCGGTGGGATTCTGGAGCTCAGGTGATTCAGCATCCTATTTGTTATAAGAGGGACCTGGGTTCAAATAGCAATGGGATCCATGAATTTTTCACAAACCCTTCTTCGCTATTAGGTATAAATGAGGTTTTGCGAAATGAATATATTAAGTAAAATAGATCGTATAAGGAAATGGCAGAATGTATACAGAATAAATGATTAGAAAAAATTATACAAGCAGGACATTTAGACAATTGAGATAACTCAAACATTTTCAGCGAATGACGAATGTTTAGTTAGTTGGCGTTTGAGTAAACGAATGAAATTGAGGATGTGCATTTACGTCGACGTCTCGTAGTGACTTAATAGATTTAATTCTTGTGTAGAATGAGAGAAAATTTCTGTCTTTATGTTGAATAAAATAACATACTTTTATAAAAGGAAATTAATATGTATGAGGAAGAAATAACAAACAAACTTTATAATTTTATTATTTACCCTATAAAAACTAACAAATTAAAACATCTTCCCTCTACTAAACTACACCTAATATAATATGTACCAGAGTCCGCCACTGATATTACTTTTGTTGAAAGTCTAGCTAATAATGTTTTTTTCTCGTTTTTTCTTCCCTATTTAATGTAGGAAAGTTTAAAATGTGGGAAATTTCTCGAGTATGGTTAGTTGTCAGGTCACATTTTGAATTGTGGCCATCAACGGATGAACTATTCAGGTTTATTAATAAGTGCATTTCACCCGCCACAGATTGTCTATTTCTTTTCACTACATTAATTTCCTTTAATTTATTGATTACGTACTCGAACTCGTATATGTGTATGGAATTTTGAATAATCGGTCTAATTTTCTTAAAATTTGTTTAATTATCCATTTTACCTCCTTTTTTGTTATCATCCATTTATTTAAATTTTCTACTAGTACACCGTTGGCTCTTTCTAGTGATTTTCCGCTGTCAACTCTTTTAATATTATCATACGTTGTCTGCTGTGATTTTTCTATTTGAACAAAATGATGGAGGATGAAAGCTATTTCCTTTCATTTACAGTGTAAGTAAAAATCGCCTTCGATCGTTTTCTTTCACGATATTCATCTTAGTTTTAGTTTTTAGTAAACAACTGAGAGGAAAATAATATTATTCGACATAAGAATTAACAAACTACAAAACAAAAAAGTGTCTCCTAACTCCTACTCTACTAACAAATTAGAAAACTTTGCATTTATACCAAAACTAGACTTTAATGAGAGAGATTTTATTTCTTTAAATAATCGAGTTTTTAATGCCCTTAATATCTATGTCACACTCTATTTGAATTTTTTACTAAATACTTTCAAGTATCTACTTCATTATCCAAATTTCTTTAATTAGTAAAAACAAATAAATAAATAAATATTGTAATCAATCCTTATTACCCTTTTTTGGTTGTACCATTCATCTTTTATCGCAGAGTTACGTAAAAACGATATATCTGAACTGTTGAGGGTGTTTTCCGTTTCCAGGTATTGCCTCACGGTGTCTCACAACAGAAACAGGTAATTATTTTCAAGTTTGCGACGATCAGTCTCGAAGACTGTCAGGCAGAACCACAATTGTTCACAACTACGCAACTCCAAATAAATCAATAATGATAAAAACGCGTAGTATTTATTTAATTAATCGTTTAATATGAAACAGAAATTAATTTTTAATAAATGACTAGCAATTATTTTTAATTTCGTGGCGAGATACTACCTCACTTACCTAAACGGACAAGAACATAATTGATACCAACATAAATTACGAAAAATGTCTTGGTTGACAATTAATTATTATAGATGACATCATCGTAGCAAACCGAAAGACTGTACCTATAATGAGTTTTCCTAAAATTGATTGATTTCCTGAAGCCATCCTTTCCAAGTGCGGGTAAACAAGACTGGCGAGATTAATGGGCTTGTTGAATGGAGAAAATCGTGACAAGACTCTCATTTATGAAATTGCTGAGTGCTCTCAACATCTAAACCATAATAGGAGGCCAACAACATAATCACCGACGACACATTCATTCGAGGAAATGTTTGTTCTTATTTTGCTTCAAAATGTAAATATGCAAATTTGCTTTCAAACTAATTAAATTTCTCATATCGCATATGTATATTAATTCACAAGGGACGAATACAAACGAATGTGTGGGTGGATGCATTTTCCAAGAAAAACTCATATATCTTCAGCATGTGAAGTTTTGTAAATAGATATCCTTATGTGCAATGTGGCGTAGGCAAAGTTTTGCCATTATAATTTTTATTACAAGTTTCTCAAGAAATATATACATATTTCTATTTACAAAAAAGCACGAATTTTGAGTTGGTTTTCAATACATGTGTGCCATAATGTCATCACGGCTTATGATTTATATCTGGGTATGTTAATTTGCTTTTATTTGCAGTTTTTGGCAATGGCGGTTTAGCTACCGGGTGTATACCAAACATAGGACTTTAAAATCATTCTTTTGTAATTTCCTGCTTCCTTAATTATTTTAAGTAAAAACCTTCAAATAAGAGTTTCAGAGTACACAATTTTGCATTACACTCCAAAAATAGCGGTAGCCATGGAATTTAAAACAAATAATTTAACAAAAAATATTTAGCATTTAATGCGAGTAAAGTTAATTTATTTTTATGGGGTATTACTCATAAATTCTGTTCAAGTGAACAATTATTTATTAATATATAAATAATTGTTTACTTAAACAGAAATTACAAATAATAATAAAAATAAACTAACCTAGCGTGACAGATAAATCGCTAACATTTGTTAATTTTTCTATTTCGGTATACGTCGTTAATATCTATAAAAGCACTGCTTTTCGTGTTCTAGAGGTGGTAAGACAGTTTTAAAAAATGATCGATGAATGACATATAACCTCAAATTGTTGTCAGTCAACATTGAATTTTCGTCTGTGGAATTAAAATTTTTAGCGGGAAGCATTACCAACATAACTGATAAAAATCTAATAAAATTATCTCAATAGCACAGAATAAACATTCATACAGAAGCGACAGTCAGAGAGAGAAACGAAAATTAGAGAGAGAAAGACTATGCCAACAAATTTAAAGGGCTAATCGGATAAAATCGGATTGTTTCGGCATATCTTCGTATCTTACGATTCTTTGTTCTTTTCATTATCTTGACGTGAACATTTTACATTGGGGGTCAATAATAAAAGTATATTGAGAAACACAAATTGATTTCTAATAAGAACATATTCTGGAAAAGCTGTTGTCTCAGCTTGTCACGCCCATGTATTTTAGGGTTATGGCTAATTCAAGCAAACCAAACACATCTTCTCACTTTTGACATATGTCATTTTGTGAACTGTTTGTGAATTTTAGTAGTGGTGTTAGTTTTTAATGAAATGGATAAAATCAAAGAAAGTAGAATCGGGAGGACTTGTTTGTTCATATAAAGATTGTATAAATAGATTTAAAAAATGGAGAAAGGGAAATGTAAGTTTTTTTCGTTTCCGAAAGATCCAGAAATGTAAGCTATGTAAAACGGCTACCATATCTTGTAACATGTATATTAATTTAATAAATACAGGTGTAAAATGTGGCTCAAGGCCTGTGGAAGAGAAGATTTGATGGAGAAGGATATATGGGACATATTCATCGAGTCTGACGTTTGTGTTTTTGTAAAATTCAGGTATTTTTTTAATAAAATATAATTATGTGATTATTTTATCTGATTTCTTTTTAATTCGTTAATAAAATCAGAATTTTAATACTTTTATGTTCTAATTTTTCTTTTACCATTTAAAACTATTTAAATTTGCCAACAAATTTAAAATTCAAGGTCATAAACGTAAAAACGCAACAACAATGGTACCGATAAGGAGTGTCGCTTCTGTATAAATGTATTCTGTGTCAATAGTATAAAGTAGTCCTCGTACTTGTGAAATTTAGTACGAAACTTTTGAATTACTAAAGTTTGAACATATATTCAATATTTAAAAAATGGGCGAGTATTTTACTGGTTCCTACAGAGTTGCTCTATATCCGATACTGTAGGTATTGAAACAACATATTTTTTAGTCACACTTGCAAGCTTCTTTTACTTCCAATTTCTTTTGTATTCAATCGTAAATATATTTATTATCTCGTATGACATTTACTGATAGAAGCAGCCCTTATGGTTGATGTGACATTTGTCATGGTTGTTTGTCATACCCACTGACAGACTCACAGCAAATAGCAAAGTACGCAATTGTATGTTTGTCGAATTTGACGAGATGCTACAGATGAGCAAACTTAACACATCACCAGTCACAAGTGTACAGCACACCAATTTGCCAAATCATACGGAATAATTCTATCTCTACATGTGCGGCAATTTTACAAACCTGCACAAATTAATGCGTATTTAATTAGGAAGGATATTCAAATTCCACGTATAGTATCAATGCAAGTAATTGATGCAATTAATGAGGAATTAGTGATACGAGGTAAAGAGGGTACATATCGTTTAATAATTATTAGATCCCTAAATTACATACGCACATGAACATATAGGTGAAACTGTTTTCTAATATGGAACGCAAATTCTTTTAAAGTACCTATTTCCATAAGGCATTCCTAACATAACCTAACGGTTAGGTTAGATTAGGTCGTAATCTAATGCAGAAAACCTACAGAGCGATCAAAAATGGTCGACGGTCAAGTGACAAGTTTTGTTCCAAAATGTCAAAATTATATTTCAATTTTCCATAATTCATCAAAACTATATTCCACATATGACATATGATGACAAGTGCATAACTTTTGATTAATATCATTGCGGTACGTTGATTCATTTGATATTTATTTCGCCTACCTTCGTGAAAAATCTTTAAGTAATTTCTTTTCATTATGGCTTTTAAGCGTGGTAAATTTCTTCTTGAAGTATATTTTTGTTCGGGTGATCGTAAAGACGACGGTTCTTAGAATTATTCTTATGACAGCTAGCAAAATTCGAAAGACACGCTCATGAAAATTGTATTGCTGTCACATGGTACAATTTTCAAGGTACAGTAAAATTTTTGAAAGAAGTCAGATCAAGGCCATCTACGAATTGCATCTATGAATTAAAATTTTATGTTGTCAAATTTAGTAGTGTCGTTTACATAGTTTTTATGATATTATGCACCCTCATAAATAAGTAAAAGACACTAATAAATTTGATAGTACAAAATCTTAATTCATAGATACAATTCGTAGATGGCCTTGATCGGACTTCTTTCAAAAATTTTACTTTTCTGCTCACGCGCATCCTGTACCCCCACTATTTGCTCTCCGTGACGTCACTCGGTACACGACTGCTTGATTCCTTCATATTCATTCCCGTATAGTATTTCGGTAAACACTTCTTTTTTAAATTTGCTTAAATGTCGTCTTGCGCTGTAAGCCGATGTCCCAATTCAACAAGAAATTTAAAAAAAAAAATGAACTACAACTTCTAAAAGTTCATGGAAAGAAAGCATAGAGATCGATAATGAAATGTGCGAATCTAGCAATATATTCTAGTGTTTAAAAATAGATATACCTAATCATGAAAATGTCGTTATTAGTTTGTAATTTCCTCGTGAAATAGAAAATTAAACAACCATTGAACTGCACACTGTGTCATTAAAATATATATGTTGCTTTGTTGCTTACCGTTTTAAGGATAAATATGAGTTTCTTCATGGCAACGGAATTTTAAATAGTATATAAGTATATACCAATAATTAAGTCAATGATTGCATCTCTTGTAGAAGTGAAGGATTTTATTACACCCGTCTTCAAATTTCTTGACAGTAATTAAAGAAGCAAAAAAGTGATTATACCTGTAGAAGTTATGAAATGTTTTATAAGAACAAGAACATATATTATACGAACTAGGTATATGAACAAAAAAAAAAGAAATCACCAGATAGATAAAAAAGAGATGGCAAACAAGAAAACTTTATAAATGTATATCCTTTACAATATTATTTAAAATAACATATTATTCTCTGACAGCGCTAAAAGGCGACCTTCACCGCTCTGCCCTGAAGTCGTGGGTCAACAATTATAAGCTTTAAGAGGCAGAAGCCAAAACTAATTGCAATTACTGGATTAAATGCTTATTGGAAAATGCAAATTATCCATGAACATTTGTTGGACGACTGCTTTTGAAGCCAAATCAAAGTTCACTTTGTGATTATACGAGTAACATAACAGGGAAAATGAAATCAATTTGGATATTGTATATATCAAAGATTTAACTCAATAAAGAAACATCTTTGGCAATGCTACTATAGAATGGGTTTAAATTTAATTACTAACATTTCATAATCAAATTAATTTCACAAAATGCGTTTAGTGAAACACAATATAGGGCTTATATATTGTTCACTAATAAATAAATCCTTTAAACATAGATGAAGCAGAAAAGGTCAATAGGATTAGTAAATTTATATTTTCAGATCGGTTAGGTTTCAAGAGATAATATAAAATAAATTTCAATGCACAATAAATGACCATGGCTATGATTCAATAGACAAAATCATAAATAAACTTTGTTTTAAAACATTTAATGGACTTTTTCATTTTATTTATAAAAACATTAAATGATTTCACAACAACAAATCAATAATTGTATAGAACATGGCAACTTTTTTAATACTAAATTTGTGAGTGAAATGTTAAACTTTCTGTGTTATAAAATAATAATTCCTTCTTTACAAATTCATTAGTTTGTTAATGAAATTGTAACTGTTGAATACAGTTCTTAGAAGTAATTTACAGATTAATGTTTTAGAAATGTTGATAAAGAAAACATATTAATATATAATTTAATGAAATATCATATTAAAGGATAATTTAGCGTTCGCTGCTATTGAAATCAAGTAGCAATATGTGTTTATGAAATTGAAATTTAGTTCAATTACATCGTACAATAACAAACTTGTAACGATTTTCTGTTAACTAAGTGCTTTGCAATTTTGTTTACGTATTTCACATTAAAGATAATTTCGATGTTGTACCACAAACATAATATATCCAAAACATGTTGCTCTTGAATCAAAACAATTGTAGAAAGAATTTTTCAATCTTTACAAGAGCTATCAAATTACGCTTAAAGTAGAAAAATATAGAACGGCAACTTGTAGCGCTAATGTCTTTGTCACAGTATTATTGGAAAAACGTAATAACAGAAGGAAAAAGAATGAGACTAAAACAAATGAAAATTTTTCCCGTATGTGTTTATTCATTAAACATTTAACTAAGAATTTAAAAACATTTAAAATGAAACCTCTGTTGATTTATTATTTCTACCGTTTTAATAAGTTATTTTAGAGACTTTTTACCTTCCGTCACCTTTAGGTAAGGAAGGTATTGTCTTTGGTCAAAAAATTCGGTGGTGAGTTTTTAATGAATAAGCACGTTTTAGGGTCCCTACAATACGAATATACCATTTTTAAGATGATGTCTGTATGTGTGTGTGTGTGTGTCCGTGTGTGCGTGTGTGTGTCCGTGTGTGTGTGTGTCCGTGTGTGACAAATTTTTCTCCGACGATAACTCCAATACTACAATTCTAAAAATTATAATTCTTTCGTATTCCTCTTCTGTACATCCATATGAAGAGTTGATTAGATTTTGGTTATAATTGATCCACCGGAAGTACCCTTATTTGAAGTTTTTAACAGTTTTTCTTAAAAAAACGCAGTTAAATATTATTTTTTGACATTTTGTTATTGTATATATTAAAGAAAATACTCTTCTCTATACAGTTTGATTATACATTTTCCTTCATATTCAATAGATGTAAATTTAAAGCATTATAAAGAAATAAATTTTCAAAAATTAGTTAGCTTTGTTATTTATCATGGAAACAGCTGACATAATTATTCAAAAAAATTTAAATAACAGATGTCAGTTGCAAGTGCAAAACCAAATATGGAAAAAAGTATAGGATCCAAAATTGGTAGGTCATAGTGTTGCTCGCAAGTGAAACGCAGAGAAAGGCCAAAGCGAAGATGGAAGGACATTACTTAGTGTAGTTTATGTTATAATTTTATTGGATTTATAGAACCTTTGCAAATGAACTTTTGGTATGGAATTTGTAAAAAAATAGTATGTGTTTTTACATGATATTATATAGAATCTGTTCCAAGGACCTTTTGGTATGGGATTTGTACAAAATACATGGAATTGACGGAAGGTCTTGTGCTGGCCACAACAGATTTTTTATTCCCAGTTCAAACTTACCGATACGCTATACGTTAGTAAATTTTTTAAACTAGCTAAAAAGAACAATGTGTACCTGTTACATGGGAAAAGTGCAAAACTTTTGACTTAAATGTTAGTTTCCAATGTTATTTTAATACCGACTGAGAGAAGTGACAAGTTAACTTCAAAAAATTAATTTTCAGCATCCTAGCAGAGAACATTACGTACTAAAAGGTATTACTAGTGTGTACAAAACGATATATTTTATACTTATATATTTTCGTTTTTGTATCTTTGGATGTGTTATGTTACAATACTTCTTTTCACGTAGGAAAATAGAAGATGGCGCTTGAGAACCGACCGTTTTTACATGCAATAGATAAATAATTTTTGCTAAAACGAAATATACCATATCTGAATATTAAACATTACAAAGTCGAAATAGAAAACATGGCAAAATATCACTTTTCACTTAATTCTGTCGATTTTATATGATAACTCACAGCTGACGGGTGATATTATTTTCACTTTTGTGAATAAAGGCGTGCATTCTGACCAATCAGACGGCAAAATTTATTTTTCTATTTAAACTAACGCTATTTTCTTTAGTGAAATGAACTATACATATATGGGCTGTGCAGAAATATTTTAAAATACTAGGACAATTAGAAGAATAGAAAATACATCATTTCATTTAAAAATATAGAGCAATTTCGCTAAAACGTATTTACATGACTTATGGCCAGTTGCACCTCTTTTAGTTTTATTTGCAAAAATGTACGCTATCTGAATATTAAAGATTACAAAGGCAAAATAAATAACATGGTTAAATATCAATTATTACTGTAGATTTTATTGGTAACCTTGTACCTGAGTGTCTGGTCGTGAATCTGTCTCCCGTTATGTTATAAGTATACTTTATATTTGAATTCATTTTCGAAGTATGAATATTATAAGATACAGCCCTCGGTCTTCGAATATGTAACCGCCGAGTAAACTTTGGCATGGTTCTCTTAAAGAATTCAGAAAGTTTTTTTAATTTTTGTAATAAAACTTTTGTAATAAAGAACACTGCAACCTGTATTTGTTAGAAAATTTAGACTGACATCAAAGAGTCGTAATGTAAAGCTCCAGGTGTTTACAAAAATAGGTCCTAATTTCAATGAAAAGATCATAATTTCATAAACGGAAAATGAAAGTTGCTTTAATTAGTATATATGCATTTTAACTACTAGTATCTATTAAAGTTGTAAAGCTCTTTTCACAGCATGTTTAGATAGATTACTTGCTGTAGCTTTCAACTGGCTATAATTCTATATTAAAGGTTTTCATTCATTTATGAATTCATTCATGAAAATATTCTTTGAATAGAGTTGAAATCCGTTCTACTTTTGATTGCTCGTAGGACTCTCCTGCAAAGATATCCATGATCTGCGTCCGACAGTTAATAATACATACCAACTTTGAAAATTTGTCATTAATTTCATTGACCATTCAGATAACTTATCATATGTCAAAAGCGGACAAATAAAAATGAAGGATTTTCAATATCACGATCAATCAAAATGAATAATAAAGAATATTTGTACCAGCATTATAGAATAGTAAATAAATTACTACTACTGCAAATGACTATCTATGTTTGTCACCTGTCAAAAGTAGAGAATATTTTTGTATTATTTCATATATTATTGAAATATTTTTGATAAAATCTCCATTCTTTAAAAGCGTGGCAATTATACATATAATAGAAATTAATTGTGCTAGGAACATTAGGAACTTATTATAGTTACCTGGAAATCTATATTGTTCCTTCTAATAATTATGATCAATAATGTTGCAACGTTAATGCAGTTCCACAAGTTTATTTACTAGATTTGAGTGCTCTAGAATTGGTTCCAAACTACAAGTCCTGCAGTTTGTAAAGTGTCAATAAAATGTAAGTTTACAAACAAGTAAGAAAACTTTACCTCCGCTTTATACAAAAGGTGAAATAGGATAATTCACATAAAAATAATTCTACAATTTTATTTATATTAGTTAAAAATTAGATGCACAAATAGCAAAACAAAACAAAAAAGTCTAATAAAAATTATGTTTGTGATAAATTTTAAAATACAATTAAAATTTGAATGATTTAGAGACGGTTTTGTTTGTTTTCATATTTATGATGTAGTGAAATGAATGACGTACCTACAGTTTATCAAGTTTATTACAATATTTCATTATTTAAAGAGATAGTAAAAAATCTAAATATGTACTTGGTTAAAAAATAATGCAAAGTATAGTATATTACTAACCGAGGTGGAAATGTTTCATTGTCGTTGCACAAATGAAACTTTTCGTTGAGGTTTATTTATACTTTTCATGACGAATATGGAGATTAGCCGAGGCAAATAACCATAATTAGTCATGAAAATAAACTTCAATGACGAGATAAGTATTAATTTTTTTCTGAAATCGTACAAGAATTCAAAATTACTGAATGGTACATATAACCTATTTTCATTTAACAAGTAAATCATATTGTAAACTTAAGGAACTCTAAAATTGTTCAAGAATTTAAAACAAATGCACACTAACATCATTTTTTTAAATTTTTTAATTGTATTTCATATTAAAATGTAAAATATATTTGTGAAAATAAATATGACAACGTTGCATTTTACTTTCTTGACTAGGCAGCTAAATTCAATTTCTCTGCCGATTTTGCGGCAGGGGAATAGTAGATTTCATGACGATTTCAGGAAAAATATTTTCCGTACTAAATTTACATCCCAAGGAAAAAAAATTCAAAAAATCTTTCTTCGCATTTACTTAATTGAATAGTTCACGGTTGTGAATGTTATAATAAACACTGTATAAAAACAGTAGAATATATGGTTACTAGGGGCGTGGTTCCTAAACCGCGCTATTTGATTAATACTCAATGCTCCGAAAGGAGGATGTACTTGTATAAGGATGGATTGCATAAAAATGGGTTAACTCTCGAGTTACGCTAAACCAGGGTTACGTACACAAACAGAGTGTTACCAGCCTGTTTAACAGCTTACCTAAAAAAGTAATACTTTCCTTTCTTGTGTTAAATATGACGCGTCGACCATATTATTATTTTTTGACCTAAGGTTATCTGTCAAACGGACTTGTAACTCTCTGTTTATGTACGTAACCCTGGGTTAGCATAACTCGAGGGTTAATCCACTTTCATGCAATCCACCCTAAGACAGGTGAAAAATTCATTGGGTGGTAGTATGAACAAGTGATTAAGGGTGATTAGCTAGGAGTTGACTAGCACTGTTTTAGCGCTGTCAATCGTTTATGGATTATTTTAGAGGAAAATTCTTCAAATAAAAGTTGTGCACAATTATTTTTTCTATAACTGCTATTTGAAGTATTTTTCTCTAAAATAATCTATAAACGATTGACAGCGCTAAAACACTGCTAGTCATCTCCTAGCTAATCACCCTTAATCACTTGTTCATACTACCACCCATTGACTTCAGAGGGAGAGGGGTTTCATAGCTCAGTTGGTTAGAGAATCCTACCGGCAATAGGAAGGTATACTGGAGAACAAGTGCGTGAAGTTGACATATTTACACAAGGGTGGTGTGTGCGGCACGTGCTACAGGCGGGTGGTGCAACCACACGAGCGTAAAAAGGCTTCACGCATGTGTTGCACACTAGACTTTTTTATTCGATTGAACAAAAGGATTCAAAATTTAATTTTCAACCTCGTGGCTCGTTTTTGAAACTTGGTCTCATACGTTAACGGATTGCCTTGTGATAATTGTTTTTATTCAATTTTGACGTTTTAAACTCCATAGCAACAACTATAAGTAACATTTTATTCACAAGTGAATTAAATTCTTTTATTCAATTTTGACGTTTTAAACTGTCATTATTAACTCCGTAGCAACAACTATAAGCAACACTTTATTCACAAGTGAATTAAAATTTTTTAAATCACTCTCACAAAATTTTTACTCCCTCTTCAATAAATAATGCATTTAAAATAACATCAGGCACGAAAATAACACTCACCATAGTATTTATTAGACATTATCAGCCATTTTCATTATTTTTCACGGCACAAATGACAGACAATAATCATTTTAAATAGACGACTTGACGTCTATCAGCGACGATTGTCATGCAACCTACTAACTGATCAGTTTTTTATTTTGTCAAAATTAAATATTATAATGGTTTTTATTATTATTTCGTCAAAATTGAATAAAATATTGTACAAACCACGGGAGCTAAGAATGTTTATTTATTTATAAACATTACCTTAGCTCACTTGGTGTGTAAATATCTATTAAATAACTCTCACAAAATTTTAACTCACTCTGCAACAAATAATGCATTTAAAATTACATCTGGCACGAAAATATCTATTTAAAGCTTTTTAAATAGATGACTTGATGTCTATCATCGACGAATGGTTTTTACTATTATTTCTACAAAATTGAATAAAATATTGTATACGAGTATGTATAAACCAGGTGAGCTAAGAATGTTTATTCACTCTAAGAAATTAACTCGCTCGCCTTTTTTCTTCTCATGAATAAACATTATCTTAGTTCACTTGGTGTATAAATATCTATTAAATGTACTATTATGAATAATTATTTCTTTTTGAAATTTTGGTTATTTTTATTATCAAACCTCGTATTGCACATTAAATATTGAACATCCATTGGTCATTTGAAAATTTAGTTTGTTTCAAGTACATAGTTACAAATTTTATTTGCATGGTAATGGTATATTGTCATGTAGGTAACTATATATTCAATGTGTCTGTAATAAGTTCCGAACTAATTAAAAACAACAATATTCTCTTCGATTACTACCCATAACTTACTAGTTTTAACTACAGATGGTTACAAGTATAGTTAATTGCAACAGCCCCGGTAAAAAGATTGTAAATTTTATAATCCACACATCTCATTTTATGGAATTTACAGGTTTTTGAAAATTGAAAATGACGGCAGCAAGCAAACAACCATTTTAAACTGGTGTTAATCCAAGGTGTTCATCTAAAGGTCATTCCCATTTGAACCAAAATCAACATCAGATCTCACAATTGGCCACTTGTGTACAATACAACATTCGTTCATTCGAAAGAAATAAACTCTCGTTGTTTGCCCTCAACATGGTTGCAGGGTTAACCCCCCAACCTCCCCATAGAATGATGGAGTTCGCTTGTGTTCGTTAAGATTAATGATGCTCGCAGTTTATTTCATTTTCCTCTATTTCCGTGTCTGGAAGGAGGAAGCACTCCAATTGGATTGATAGCTGATGTTGTCACTTGTTTTACAATACATGACAAATCAAGAGAGAGAAACTAAGCTAAAAAGAATGACAGAGATGTACATTGTACATGCGTGTCTAGCCTAGCCAAAAAAAGGTTCTTGAAAATAGAGATATCGACTTGAATTTTTCGTCATTCAACCCAAGAATGATTCATGGTTTATACATAATCGGCCCGATTCTGTAAGAAGAGTTACTAGAATAAAGTTACTAAAATAGTCTTTAAAATGAAGGTCAGTTACAACTACAGTAACTTGTTATTTTTTGTATTCTGTAAGCACAGAGTCATTACAGTTTTAGATACTTAGTTGTTAAACAAGTTATTACGCTAGAGACTAGCCAAACGTAGTATTTAAGGTGTAGTAACCTTTCAGAATGGCTGGAATTTGGATGAATTTTGAATTTAATAGAGCAATGGCAGCTTTGGAAAATCGGTATGTATAAAAAAGTAACTGTAAATAATTTTCGGTAACGTTTATTTATGAAATTGGAAAATTTATTTGATAAATTTATATTTTTATTTCACAGAAGAAGAAATAGGTTAGAAAATAGATTGGTAAGAGACGAGAGTAATCCTTTCTTAATTCCGGATATAAAATTTTAAAAATTGTTCCGATTACCAAAACCAATTGTACAAGATCTTATTGAAAAAGTAACTCCGTTAGCGGAACCTTCAATAAGATCAACAGGCGTACCTATTCATTTAAAAGTAATCTGTACATTTTTCTTGGCTCCTTTCTTTGTATTATTCAAAATATTTGTAAGTTCTTCCCATGACAATTTAAGCTCATTAGTTTTCAGAGGATGTATTTTTATTTCGAGCATTATTTTGTGGTTTTTTAAATAAGCTATTAATATTTCCAACTGTTCGTTGGTTGTTCTTGAACTCCTAGGCTTGTTATATACCATGATGCAAACAAATATAACACTTGGTTACTTATAAACACTAATAAATGTCATTGTCAGATTAGAACACACGCAGATGAAGAAATACGCATGCGCACCACAATTCGTGTTCCTCATTTGACTGCTATCTTAGTAACTAAGTTTGTTTAGTTACTCTGGGAGTAACATTCCTAAACATATAATTACAAAATACGAAATATGTATTCAGTTACTAGGATAGTTGCTATCAGAGTAACTTCATAGTAACGTTGCTAACAAGTAACAATGTTAGATACTTTTTACAGAATCGGGCTGATTGTTCAAACCGGGTAATGATTATTTAACACGCTTCACCAAAGCTATCAGTGAATTTAAGATTTCTTTTGAAAGGTCAAATGTTTCATAAAAAGGATTAACTAAAAACAGTTACACTGGCTTGCAAAAAAATCGCGTACACCTTAAAAACAAGGTAATAGAATTGCTACCTTATTTTAGCTAAGCAAATATAAATTTTTAAAAATAAGTTATGTATCACCTGACAATAGAGTTGTCGTTGTCACTGTTGTCAATATTATGTAACTATTTTATCCATTTTGGATCACAGTGATCTTTGTGTTTAATTTACTAATAAATTACAAGTATATAATAGAAAAATTAAAGAACAACCAAGTAGATATGTATTAGAAATGGTAAAAATTTGAGTATCTTAGACAAGTTTCATTGCCAAGTTAAAAATCAAGACCGAGTCATATAGAAAAATCTGTTGTGGCCAGCACAATACCTCTCGCCATTTCCATATTAGGCTATATAAGTATTGTATTGCACTTCGCTTCCGAACCGTCATTTTATAACAAAATATTACAGAACTTTACCCAAATATTGTTTCTTATTGTATTTCACATGTCTTCTGCACACATATAATTCTAATTATATCTATTTTTCATTGTATGTATTTCTAAAAGTCAGAGATTCTTCCAATTCATTAACCAGATTGGCGGTATTTCAGATGGATATATGCATTTTACCACAATTTTACCTATAATTTCAAATATTTAATTAATAAAACAATAAGAAAGATTAAATATACTTCCCAGAAAAAGCTATCAGAATGTCACTAAAACTGTTGATTTTTGACACTGATATGTGTCATTTACAAACTATGTTATAAACATTGGAATTTGTCAACTGGTTTCCTTAGTGCCTTAGCCTCTGCGATTAGTTTACTCTATAAATTATAGAGTCTTTATCTCTAAATCTATACAAGATGTAATAAAAATTCTAAAAAATTCTGTATTTGATGGAGAATTTTATGTTCTTCAATATTTAATAAAAAAAAAACTCCCAAAAATTATATTTAAAAGAATTTTTCTAAGAAATTACTACTTCCGGTTGTTCAATTGTTACCAAAACCTTTTCAGCTCTTCCCAGGAATGTCAGATTGAGGAAACTGCAGTTAAATATATTTTAAGTCTTATAGTTTTTGAGGAATCGTTCCTCCAACATCCATACATATATACACACACACACACACACACACACACACACACACACACATACACACATCCACACACAGACATAATTTTAAAAATGTTATAATCGGATTCTAGGGCCCTTAAATCGTGCTTATTGAATAAAATCTGCACATGCGAATTTTAGCATGAATCCAATACCTCTCTTAGCGAGAGGTAAAAATGTAGGTGTACGCAATTCTTTTACAAGCAAGTGTACATTTCAAGACGTGATCATCAAAGAATTCTATTTAGGAAGATTCAAAAAGGTTCATGAATTGCTTAAAATAAAAATCGCGAAGAAAACAAAAAAAAAGTCATAGACTTTAAAGGTTTAATATTTCACAGGGATTGCCAACCCAATAGTTGCGATGACGATCTTAATTTCAGTCTGAAGTACATATTAACATAAAGCCGGTGTCAGTGATCATTAGCAACGGCTAATAGTATGGTTCTTAGCACGCTAGTGGTCCCGGGTTCAAATCCCCCCAAAGTAGAATGATTGTATGTCAACCCATTCTGTTATTGGGATTTAATTTATTGTTAAATGAAAAAAAAAAATAAAAAAATATTGAATTCATAATCGCGATGCCTGGACGAAAACTGAATCGTCCAGTTTAAGAAAGTAGACCGTCGAATAACTTGGTATAAATAGTTGAACACGACTGCCAACAGGATAACAAATCTAAGCAAGCATGCACACTAAAGCTTCGTTCATAACACGAAGTAGTTACTGAAGTAGTTATGCTTAGCAAAGAAAGCTTATGCATTTATACTTCAGCGTTCAACATAATGAAATTAGCAGGTTAAAGTAAGAGTTTGTCAACTCAAAACTTATGGTTAGTAGTTATCGAAGCCAATCAAACAGAGTTGAGTGGAATAGCTGTATTGTAGATATTATTGTAATGGCATAATACTGTTGTGTGATTTTCATTGGCCATATAATTAAGAAATAAACCTCGTAAACCTCAAAACATATTAACTTCTGTTGACAACTACTGTTCTAAAGTAAATAAACGAGGAATACATCTAAATTGTTAAATTAACCATATAATAAATTTTGCGCCAAGTGATATATTAGATATGTCTGTCAAGTATTAAAACTGTAATATTTCATTCTGGCCTAGTTTAAAATGAATATTAAATAAAAGGCAGGCTGAAGCTATTTTACAAATTACAAAAACATGCATAATATTTTATTCAGTTAGTGTATTGAAAATTATAAAATATATGCAATTTATTTCGTTTAATAATTAAAAACAAATTTTTAAAAAACTGAAAATATCATGTATCTATTTTAATTAGAAATTACCTGTATAAATTTATATATTAAAAGATAACAATTTTAAAACTTTTTCCAATATTTAATATAAAGTTAATAACTTTCATTAATAATCAAAGGAAAAATATGGATATAAAATAACAAATATACGCACTATGGAGTTCCCATTTGTAGATTTAAAGGATACGATCAGTCAAAAAAACATAAAAAGGGAGCAATAAT
Source organism: Ophonus ardosiacus (assembly GCA_943142095.1). Taxonomy (NCBI): domain Eukaryota; kingdom Metazoa; phylum Arthropoda; class Insecta; order Coleoptera; family Carabidae; genus Ophonus; species Ophonus ardosiacus. Next base: position 17,126,963 of record OW964823.1, read on the forward strand.
CTTAAAAATAAAATATTTGTTGTAATTTAGAGAATTATTATGAAAATATGCAATTAAAATTATAGAAAAAACAAATAAACTCAATGCTGGAAAAGTTGACAAATTATTGCTACACAAAATTTGTTTTGCATTCACCTCAAAAGAGTGTAGTTTTTTAATTTAAATTTAGAGTTGAAAACTATTTTGTATAGTCTGATTAACTGTTCAATATTATACGATTATCATGTGTGTAACTTACCAAATTTTTATATGACCAATTGTTTTTATTTCGCTCTGAGAATAAACTAAGAAAACATATTATTCAAATACGAGTATACTCGAAATTAGATTTATAATAATTTGTTTATTATTATTAGTTCCAGACAAAATATTTGTAAAATTCATTGACTCATTAAATTCTATTGCAGTTCTATGCAAAATCCATATTTACCTAGAAAGTAACTGGATTCTTTTAATGACAATAATATTAATTCCTCAACAATACTACGATTTTATCAATAATTTATCAATATTTCATGCGGCAAACAGACACGATTTTGTAAACAGAAATGTATGTTAATTGTTCAGATATCTCATTGAAGCATTCTCTTCAGGTCTCATATATACATTCCAACAAAACAAGGTTTTTTTCGAATGGCAACTATTCAGTTGTTTATACATTCTAACAAATATAATTTTAATTTTAACAGTTCAACCGATTGGTAATGATTTATTCCTTTTTTTCTGTCGCGTTTTTGAAAGAACAGTTTTTGAGGAAGTAAAATGTACATAGTTTACCAAATACATACCTACCTGTAATAAAAAACTTTTTAGTCTGAAATAATTAATTTGACCGAAACTTTACTTCAAGATGTTATTTAATTAACCGTGTTGTTTAGTTATATTTAACCCGAGTTTTAACCGGATAGTACATTTATTAATGTTGTGTAAATAAAATATGCTCGGTTACTTATGAAGCTTCTGTTACACTAATTACTTTTGACACAAGTTTATCTCTTTTACGATAAAAATTATCTTATAAAATAATAATATTTAAAGATATTGTTGTACAATAACAAACAAAAAAACAATGATAACTTTTATAACAATCATCATTAATAACAATATTACAATCAATTTTATTAAAACGTATGGGTATTGATTAAGGTAGGAGAAATTGTTGTTGCATAGATTGTTCGATTTGGAAGTAAAAGGTATTTGTTAATTACTGAGGTATTAAAAAAAATTGTATTAAAAACAACTAAACAAATTTTTAAACCGGTCGAAAGAAGAACTAAATAAAACATTCAAACCGCTAGAGCTAGAGGAAAAGTTTGAATGGTTTGTATCCAAGTAAATAAACACGACTTTATAAAACAAAATTAAATAAATACTTTTATAAAAATAATTTTTGAGTCAGACTTTTCCAATTTCTTTCCGTACCTAACGACATATTTTTAAAGACAACGAAGAAAGATAAATTAAAAATAATAGAGAATCATTTCTGTTTGCGGAAACTCGTGCGTGACTATATCTCATCGTTGTGATTCGTTTGGTGTGCACGCTATGAGACAGATATTTTTAGCGTTTTATTTTCGCAGCTCCTCTAAACAGCTGCTCCACTATAGTAAATAATGTCATTGTTTTCAAAGAGAAGAGAGCGCTGTATTTGAGTGAGTATTAAATTGTTTTTAATGCATTATTTTGTGCCTTTAAATATGTTTTCATTCTTCCGTTAAAACTAGCTTTTATAATATAAGTAAACAATGTTTGATACGGTAACCTTTTATTATGTAGTAGAGATATATTAAATTCAGATATGCTAAACGGTATGAATATTTTCTGTAAATGATGTTTGTGTTTCTTGTGTATTTATTCAGTGTACTATACTCGTACATGCATGAATTTTTTTAAAAAAAGATTATTCTACATATTTCAAAGGTTAACAAATACCATATTTAATATTTTCATAACATTAAAACTGATTGCGTTGTCACTGGTCGTGGCTTTGTTAACTCAAAAATTAAAAAAAAAAAAACGATCGAATAGATTTTATTGGGCGTCTTTGGATTTTTGGAGCATTATGGGTAATAAATAAGTTTTTCAAAAAAAATAGCCACATTTTTTTGGTAAGGGATAATTAAAGAGACCGCACGGTAAGGTACAGATACATCCCCAGATATACAATCACCGGAGCCCGCCAATAAAAACAAAAACCTAAACATAAAGTGGTAATAAGTCGTGATGATTTAATTTTTTTTTATTTATTTGCAATTTAAATCAAGGATATTATAGTCAAATGATCCATTTCAAGATCTACATTTTGATATAAATGGGGTCCTATACCATTTTTCTTTTATTTTCTTTTCTGTAAGAACAGGATAAAATAAGAATTTTAGTGCAAACGCGGCTTAAAAATTTTACGTAATAAGCGAGATATGAATTTTTAAAGTTTAAGAATTTGTTCGTGACGTAGCAGGTACTAACAAGTGTCGACAAACAATGGGATAAACTGTTAGTTATACTGGAAACAATTTTTTTCATGTTTGCATAGCTGAAATGTTTGTATATAAAAACTTATACGTTATATTCATGAACAAATTATTATTAAGTATAAATAACGTAAATATAAGCATTTTTTACTAATAAATTAAAGAACAATTGAAACAGTTTGACAACATTATTACACAAAGTATGACGACGGATGGCGCTAGTGTTGGCTGTTTTGAAGTTTCAATATTAATTTAACTAATTAATTTAATTAATATTACAAATTGATTTAATTATAAATATATTATTATTGTTAATATTACTAGATGTTATAATTAAACAAATTCATCAAACACAAAATTGTTAAATGTTTTGTTAGGTTATAGAACAACATGACATTTCATAAACCTTTGAATGTGAACGCTAAAGACGCGCGAATCTCCTTTTTAAAATCAGGCGACCAATCAAATTCTTAGTACCTAACGCGTCATACCCAATTAGTAATCAGCTTCAATCGCTTATAGTTTGTGACCTAGTCAATATTTAAAGAAATTTTTTTCACTAATACTCATTAATTTATGTATATTTTCGTCTTCTTATTTAAGATAGTTAAAATATGACTATGGTATAGGACCCCATTACTGTAGCATTTAAACTGACACCATAATCAAATAATTTCTTTGTAGGAGACCAAAATGATATGACCTAGTTTCATGAAATGAATATAGTAAAGAACAATCTGTTTTTGTCTCATGGTAACGCAATGATGTAATGTACAGTTTCTAAAATTATTTTATACACAAAACAAATATCTACATTTGTACAAGTTATATATATATATATATACACACACGTAGCGGGCTCAGCCGCTACGACTTGTAAGAATATTAAGAGTATATAAAATGTACAACGAAAAATAAAATTATAAGGAAAATAATAAAATTTTATTTAATTGACAAAAACGATGTTTGTACAAACGTTCAAATTACACTGAATGTTCACTTTTCCGTTGTTGTTCAGTTGATTATAGACAATTGATTGCCCTTGGCAACCTAGTTGCTTGATTTTGAAATTTATTTTCTACATAAGCAACTAGGATGCTACATATATTTATATATTTGTCATACCTATATTTAAAGTTAGTCCTGAAGAAGCTTCAACAGGAAGCGAAACGTCGACTCTTGATTGAATAAATTTTATTTTTTGACTGCATTCCTGCTTAATTCTTTTATCCATCACCTATCCAGGTGCTTATCATCACATACAATAAATACTATATTTTACAAAAATCAAAACATAAAATAAATTATATTAAAATAAAAATTATTCTCAAGGTAATAAAAAAATTACACCATTTTTCTTAAAAGCTAGGAAATAACATCTTAAATAAAATTATGATTTCGATTCCAAGTGTTGTCCTGGTTATTATTGCCAATGATTTCATAACATTTTTGTCAAATAAAAAGAGCCATGCTGAAAACACAGCTCTTCATGGCATGTTTTACAGAAATAGTTTGAAAATTTTTTCTTCAAATTTGAGACTCTTTCTTCGGGTGAACGATCGTTGGCAGATATACTGCTACAATATTCACTTAAGAAAGTCGAATTAGTAGCATTCGATTTGCTAAAAATCTCACCTCAGTGCACTTCCAGTGAGCAATTATAGTATTTAAAAATATTAAAAGCCAATATCTGCATCATTTTCCATGCTTTAGAGAATTATATCTTAAAATAAGTTGATAAACTAAATGCTGACTTCTAAAATTACTGAACAAATATAGAAAATTAAAATTCTAATTAGTGATTCGGTAGAGACGAGACGAAATTTTTCTCGTCTCGTTTAATAAAGTCTCGTCTCGGCCGAGATTCTCAGCGAGATTTCTCGACGGAAATTTAATATGTATATTTTGGTCCCATAAACTAATTATTAAATTTATACAATTTTGTATTAATAGTAATTTGAACAAAAAAAAAAAAATAATTATTTGTCGTTTTATCTGTCGAAATTTGATGTAAAGTAAAACTTGTGTAAATTTTATTGTTATAATTTTATTAACTTAATATTTATCTACCATTTTCTAATCTGTTATATAACATTAAAAAGAAAATAACGCTAAAAATCTTAGCTAAAGTCGGGATTACACGATGAAATTTTTATTTTCAAGTGACTTCAAGTGTATTTACACGATCAAGTTTTGCGTGAATTAAAATATCCAAGTGTCAAAATACAGTTGATAGTTACTTGACAGTTATAATTTGTAGGGACTTTTAAGAAAAAGTACCGCATGTGCCAGTTTCTCTTTAAAAGTTTTTCGTTAAAAGTCTATTAATTTGTCTCTCTTGCACTCATTTCAATGTGTAATAGAAAAAACTTTTCAAGTCACTTGAAACGACAAACTGCATCGTGTAATGCACGCTTAACAAATTCTGACAGATAAAATGTTAAATACTTTATTACTTTTTGTTCAAAAATGACATAGCTAAATAGAAACAGATATCACTAAAAATATGTTACATTTTACACGTTTGCAAATATAACTCATGAGAAAAATAACAACCGAGAAATCTCGAAACAGTTTTCGAGAATCGAGATCTCGGCAAATATATCTCGTCTCGTAAAATATTTTTTACATTTCTGTCTCGTCTCGTCGAGACGAGAAATCTCGAGTACGAGACGAGACGAGAATCGAGAAATATCTCGTCTCGACAGAATCACTAATTCTAATGGGGGATTACACCATTTTTTTTATAATTTCATCTGAAAATATTAGGAAAACTAAGACTATTGATGAAAATCCGGTGAAAAAATTCCTATTAATAAGCGAGTTATGGTCTCCCGAATTTTGAAAAGATTGACGTGACGTCACATTTATGTGTTTTTATATCAAACTGTTTTCATCATGGACCTAAATGTTCTTGAACTATATGCTATTTTAAGTTATATTTACATAAAAATAAATGAATATTATAACACTGTATAAGTATACATACTTTATAATTACAGGTGTATTTAAATTATTAAGTTTAATGCAAGAAATTTATGTTAAAATAAAAACTGTTTGGAAACTGTAGTACAGGAATGTTAGCCCCTCCTTTCGAATTTGAATTTCTTAACTTCCATTGGTAGTAATCCCACCTCCTAACACGCTATTTGTAATGCATGTATAGGCGGTTTCTCGGTCGCCAATCAAAATATTTTCATATTAGTGTCGAAGCGTTATAACGAAAAACCCTTTATTTCTGAAATATCTCAATTATACCATTTAATTTTTTTATTAATATTCGTTACTCAGCATATACATTCGTATTTTTTTACTATTTTCCTTTAATTCGATTGAGCCGTAATCCCCCATTCGACTGAGTAAATATCTCAACTAACACTTGTGAAATAGTAAGGCAGTGCAGCATCGGCAAAGGGGGAAGTAAGTTGCTCACTTGGCTCAGTTATGCACATGTCAAAAATGACTGGCAAACCGATGTACTCTACTATGCATATGGTGGTAGAATACCTAGAGGGGTCAGTGAAATATAAACCGGAACGCAGTTAAATTGTTTTTTAATGTTTATACCTACATATTGTTTTTCTTTAATAGTTTCCGTGAATATCTAAGCAGTTGCGCCATCGAATTGGCAGCATTCTGATTCCCGTGTCACGAAAAGTAGTGGGACTTATCCAAAGTCATTTGCATACGAATGTTTCAACCTGTTCCCCTGTCGGTTAATATCGAATCGTTGAAAATCACAGGGGGAATGCCGCTTGATAGACCAATACAATTGTGTTAATTTAGGATATACTGATATGGATTATTTAAATTTTTTTCACTGATTTCATCCTTTGTTAATCGCTAATTATTTTCAATAAGGATAAATATTTCTTTCATACAATTGTAATCGCAAACCAATAATGCATTTCAGTTTCGTTATTTTGAAAAATTAATCAATCACTGTAAAGCTACATTAAATTCCTTTCAGAAATTATGAAAATAAATTTAAGATTCCATTTAAAATATCAACGATAATATCTCTTCCAGAGAAAGCCTGAAGTAGAATTCAGGATCTTGTCATTCTTTTCACACTAAAAAATCGCATTTGTATTTTAAAGTAACAGGATGTTTGGTATCTCGGAAACTGTAAGAGATACGACTTTGATGTTATGGTACAAAAGTTACCGTAGTAATGTTTCCCAGAAAAACGAATAGGACTCTAGATATAATGGCAAAAAACTAATTTCGGTTATTTTTTCAATTTCAAATAATTTCCACACTATGAATTGTCGAGAAAAATGTTTCAAATAAAAATATTACAATATAATATTGTATATCGAATGGCGTACAAAAATATTTTTCTATTGGTAAATGTTCAACACATAACACACACTTTAATTTTTTAAAATGGCATGCATATTATAATATTATTATTAATTCCCAATAAACATTATTATTTTTATTAATTATAAATACTTTACTTGACTGATATAGTGCATTATTTTGACTTTCTTGCTCGATATTTTAAATAAAAGGAGTATTTCTAAATAGAAATCTTACTAATATTTCCAAAACTACAAGTAAATTTAATAAATTTAATACAAATATACTAATTTTTAGAGGTAAAACAAAATAAGCCTTATTTGAAATTGAAGTTTGTATTATATCTCGTAAATTTTCCAATAGAAAAATAATTTTTGTACAATATAATACAGTAATGATTTTATTTGAAACATTTTTCTCAATAAGTTATAGTTTAGAAATTATTAGAAAAAGAAAAAAGAAAATAACCGAAATCAGTTTTTCGCTGTTATCTACTGACAGTGACCTATACATTTTTCTAGGAAAAACGAAAGCATCACTTAAATAGTCCTCTAATAAAAAATAGCCCATATGTATCAAATTAATGCATATTATAGAAAATATTCATTTGTTCCTGTGCATACTTTGGTATATCATCAAGGCTTTTATTATCCATTTACATTTCTCAACGGCATCGTACAAACTTTCAAAACTGTCATGGATACAGCATTACCACTACAGGGATTACTTTGTGCAATTTAAAAATGAAAAATAAGTAATAAAATAAAGTTATTTCAGGCAGGCCACCCTATATCACATTAGCTTTGTTCGATGACATGTACTAGGCCGCTCTAGTGTTAACTTTCTTACACTAACATGTTTTATGAGAAACGGGCAGCTTCTGGCAGGCTGTTCGATGACAAAAATTTTAAGAACTAGTGCTCACGTCTCTGACCTGACTCGCGAGGTAGTGTAGAAAGTGCAGAGTAGGAGTGGGGGTAACTAAATGTTGTTCGGTAGACATTTTAATTCTATCCTATCTACACATCTGTTTATTAACCTAAAATTTTACACATTGAGAAAATAAAATAATGGATTCAAATATAGTATATTCTCTTTGTTTTGTTATGTAAAGAATTAATTAATATATCTGTCTCTGAATCTGATGAAGAATCAAGTGATGATTGATCTTCGTCAGAATCGTTTATTAGTTCAAACATTATGCTCTTTAAAACAGACATTTCTGCAGTCACTTCTTTGCAGTTTTATGATATGACTGTGTTTATAAACAACCTAACCTTTTACACCTTTGGCTACGCTTGGCTTGATTACTCACAACTGAGCAAACTTGTCCAAATATACACTAGTGTGTTTTATGAAATCACAAGAATTAGACTGACCTAGCGTACACTACACTGCACTGCACTATTCTGCTCTGCACTTCAAGCACTTCTCATCGAACAGAGCTCCTTTGTTTCTCAATTTATTTATTATATCACAATAACGGTAATTATTCTAGAAAATTTATCTAATGTAAGCTATGTTATAATTATCAGGTATCTATATCACAATGCAAATAGCCTGAAGAGCTTGCATAGAATATGTTAATATATCTTCATAAACGATCACGAACAAACATTCAATTCAATGTTAGTGTATTAATGCCATGCAAACACTCTTTGAAGGCATACAAAAATTACAATTACATTCAGCAGGTCACGCAACAATACTATCTAGTTATGTAGTAACCAGGCCAAAATCCAGAGCTTCAAACAAACAATTGCAAGGTTATGACATCACAGAATGATTATATAATGACATGTCAACAATAATCCGTGATAGGGCTAGTAGACTCGTGCATTACAGGATAATTTCTGCTAATGTAACATAATGGCTGTCATTCACATGTGTTATCATGTCTATGTCATGTGTTCAAGATAAGCTACCGCTATTTTAACGGGTCACACACTCCGGTAGTTCTGTTTGCTTTATTTTAGGGCCAGAATTGGAGACAGATGACTGTGAAATATAGGTTAATATTTTTATCCTTTTTGTTAACGTAAATTACCTGAATTCTATTCTACCTTTAAAGCGAACACACAAAATAGTTCAAAAAATCTATGATAGTATCAATAATTTATTTGAAGTTTTTTGTTTTTAAGAAATTCTATTATTGTTGTTTTACACAATTTGTAATAAAAGTACCTTATATTTTAAGAATTGTATGATGCTTGCTTATTAAGTAAGAGTGAAAGAAGTTCGTTACGTGTCGACAGACGAGTGTGCAATTTTACATGTATTAACTTACAACTAAAGTGATATGCTATACTTTTTCTACGAGCAAAAGTTCATTAAAGTTTATAGAAAATTTTATTTAATATTTTGCGGTAAGAGATTATGTCTGTTATTTTTTTGTTAAGCTTAAAATTGATAGTTTTTTTTTGTCGCTATACAGGCCTATTCTGTATTAAGTGGATAATTCGTACAACTTGTTAAAATTGTTTTCCAATAGATATACATAGATTTAACAACAAAAATTTCATTTCTTTGGAATTTATTGACGAATTTTATTGGAAAAATACAAATAAATTAACCACTTAAGTGCAAAATAGGATCATAATAGTATTTGTAATAATACATTTACGTATAATGCAATTTTTTTTAGTAAAGAGCACGCTACTTAAAAAGAGTAGGAAAAGAAGTATGTACCTTACAGGAATAAAGTCTAGGTAAGTATATATAAAATATTGAAAAAAATAGTATTTCTTACCAGAGTGTGGAAATAATCGATTTTTTTCGAGAAAAAATGAAAAAATCTGATTTTGATTTAAAACACATTATAACACAAACTGGAAAATAGAATAGTTTTAATAAAAGAAATATGTATATACTTTCATTAAATATTTTTTTTAATAATTTCAATGCAAAAGGTTATTTTTAAATGGCTATTTATATAAAAATAAAATATTACAATTTACCTTAATATAAGTTTGGCTGCTTTTATTGTGCCCAGCTGGTTCTTCAATTTGGAATGAATTAAATTAAACGAAGAAGCATTTATAGTTGTCATTATGTGAATAATTTTTATTTCTTCATTTGACGAAGACTATTATTTTATTAATTGCAAACACTCACTGTAGAGAATTTAGTTTATGTGATTTAAAACGCGATTTAAAATACTGATTATCAAGCGATTTAAATCATATACACCCTGTTTCTCCCAAAGGAAATACAAAAAAGGACAATACTTTTATATTACAAGAAAGTATTATATTGTAAATACGAAGCATGGATATTGCGTTTGAAGGAAAATAATATATTAATTTATGTCACAGTAGAAAGAAGTCACAGACAAATAAAAGAAGGAAGAGTAGTTTTTTGTAATAGTCCCATGAAATTTCATTGACGTTTGCCAACACATAATTACGTTCATTTTGCATCTATACAGATTATTTTGTTTGCAATAATACTTTGATAATTAGAAATAATAAACCAGAAAGGGTTGCTGCACTAAACTAGAAACAAACAATTTTTATCGTTTTTTGTAAATTGACCCGTTGCATTGATCGTAAAAATATAATTGGATTTAGTAGGTAATTAAATTCTCTACATTGCGATGTAAAGTGGATAGAAACTCAAAATTTGGAAAAGTACATAATTTTAGCCTTTTTTGTCATCTTCATGGCTCTGTTGCTATTAATCGTGCAAATTAACTTTACATAAATTATTTGCAAGAAATTTTGTCCTTTACAAGTCGGCAAATAACTTTTTTTGTGCTAAAATGCACCAGAAAGAAGTATAGGTAAAAAACTGAAAAAGGTGCCGATTTTTGGTGTTTTTTACAAGATAGCGGAGAAAGGGGGATTGTAGAAATTTGGATTTTTCACTAAATCACCATCCTATATAACATATCAAAAATTCAGAACTACCCGACCATTTGTAGGGCAAAATGCTTCATTCACTGGACTATGATATTGTTTAATTATTATTATTTAATTAACATTTTGAAAATGAGAGTTCGTAAACTGCGCAGAATAAAATTAAAATTAATAAATGGTTAGTTTGTAGTTCATATGAAATATATTTAGAGTTAATATTTAATTTCATTGTAAAACTCTCGGTAAATTACTACAAATACAAAATATAAATTCATTTCTCTTCAATCGTATTTTTAATATAAATTCTGTTCATTTATTTATTATAATTCATATTTCTCAATTTTACTCTATTGATTACAACGTCATTAAATACATGAAAGACACCCATATACAGAATTTAAAAAAGTACAAAAGAATTGTGTCGAAAATAAAATTAAATGATTGATGCATACGCGCATTTTATTTGCTCGTCAGTTCCATTCAATTATTCTTTTTACAAAATTCGTTCGACCAGAGTGTTTTGGTATTCAGATTCAAACGTGCAAATCTACGTAATATCGTAAAATACGTCATTTCATGGAACACCTAACCTGCGCATTTCAATAATTGTCGATATTTCATCAAGCAATATACTTAGAATATGCATTCAAGTAGTTGATGAAGGTTGAAATTATGATTTTACATTCTGTTTACCAGAGGAACCTAAACTAATAATCTCTAATCATCGGAACACAATCCACGAGAAGGAGGGATTTCATCTGTTGCAAAGTAAGTAAAGTTTTAATGTTCCTATAATATAAATAATAAAATAAATAATGTATTTATTTTTTATCAGGTCCTTTTGACCTATACAAATTTGTCTTTACATACTAGTTACAATGTTTGCATATATATACAGTTTATTTTGCAGAGACATTTTTAGTGCCCTCTGCTGGCACCCTCGTTACATACAGAGTAGCTTATAGTGACCTCTGCTGCCACTCTGGGTGTGTAGGTTTTTTTTTTTATTAAAAACTAACTCGTGCGGGATACGAACGCTGGCCCACACGAGCAGCCTTGTGTTGCCAGGCGAGCACAATAACCACACGACCACAGATGACCGTATGTACCTACAATACATGTAACAAATACTAAATATTATGTTTAAATTATATTTAATTATAATTATGGAAAAGAATGTCATTCGACCCCCACGACTCTACCCTTAGATGAAACTTTGAATTACTTTTTCAATGTCGGTCAATTTCGTTAAAAACACGTTGGATATTGAGCTCGGAAATTGTTTGCGTGTTGACTTCTGATTTTAGGAAACCTAAAAATCACATATCGAGATTTTAGTAAATGACCACGTTTTAAGGTCCCTAAAATCCATTTTTACATTTTGACGATGATTTCTGTATGTGTGTGTGTATGTATGTGTGTATGTGTATGAATTTTGTCTTCGTTCTAACTCAAATAATCATTCAGAAAATTTCGAAACCTTGTATTTCTACCCTATTCTAATACGAAAAGAAGCCATTAGATTTTGGTGTAAATCGGATAAACGGAAATGGCACTTTACTTGAAGCACATATTGGGTTTTCTGCAAAAAATGCCATTTTTTCGCTTTTGACATTATGAAAATTATAGATTATTGAATTTTGTATAGGTATACATTAATACTTTTTCTATATATTTAAAAATCATTTTTTTTTAATCCCGAAGCCTGAGATAAACACAATTCCTTTGTTACGAAGTGTATTTTTCCAGTGAATGTAACTAACAGGTAAACATCAGTGTCAAAAAACTAATCACCTCAAATTAATAATAGTGACATATTAAATAATAAAGAAAATCGTAAATAAAGCAATAGTTATATGCAATGGAAAATAATATAGTTTGAAGCATTAATAAATACGTAGGTATGTATTTTGTATTTAAATTAATAAAAATTAAATAGCGGGAGGTTTTGTATTGGCCACATCAGATCTTTTTCTTTCGTGAAGCGTTCAATCCGAACAAATGTCCATGTTTCAGAGATATCAACAAAATAGAAGAAAATGGCGCCAAATTTAAATCCAGTGCTCCTATTGCGACACATTTGAAATTTACTGGCTACTTTTAGAAATCGGAATGGAAAGTTGTTGCATCATACAAATCAAATAAAATATGGTCGTCGAGCATCAAAATCTTAAGGTATGTTTACAAAACTTGCTAGCGAATCTAAGCGTTTCCTATAAAAGACAGATATTAGAATTTGGCCACGATATAAAATTAAGAGCGCAAACAAAAATAATTTTGGTGCATATAAGCGCACGAGTAAGCGTTTAAAGAACGTAATTATTAGAAATATTTTTTTATAAATAATTTTTACATAAAGTGATAACTTCATTAATTCATTATTCCATATTCCATAATGAACCTGGAGACATGTGTACATACTGAGAATCTATCTATCTATACAAAAATGTCGAACATTATAAATTTGTAATGTTCAATTAAATATTGTTGTAAAAATTATAATCAATTTAATGTGCTTTGTGTTACAGTTTATGGTTTCATATTAAAATATTATTTGCATGACAGAACACTGAAATATTATAATTAAATATCAGAACAAAAAATAATTTGATGTAAATTCTATTTAGTCACGTTTACTCGTATCTATAAAAATAATGAAGACTTTTTTTAATAAAAAAGTGGGTTTCTCTTTTCACCATTTTAAGCAATTTTACAGGAATCAGATTCGTAAATAACAAAAAGAAGTGATATTAAAAGCTGTAAGAATATTAAGAAAAGCGTCCGTTATTAATTAATTATACCAAATTTCTCTTTGAAGCCTGAGAAGTGTTAAGCTCACAGTTCAGTTGCTTTTGTTGACGAATAATAAATGAAATCTCTTTCATCTTCCGCGCTACTGATACAGAAGAAATAAAGCGTGAATCTATTCGTCAGGATTACTCAATAAATTTTAGAAGAACCTTAATATCAACAGACAAACTTTAAATTTTTATTTGTTATCTCTAATTTTGGTTCTCAACAGTCTTATAAACTCAAAAAGGAAATTTTTCTTTTTAATTACCAAGTTAAACGAAAATACATGCTTTTGAAATGAAAATCTCATTTAATTTTATGAAATTTTAATTATATTTCCCCGAACAAGTTTCTTTAATATTTGCAGAGTAAAATCCTTTGCAAACTCATGCTATCGCTAATTGTTTTTTCGCGTTTAAGTTTGCCTATTAAGTTCACACGTCCGTGAGTGAAAATTCTGCACGCGAAGACTGTCCTTTGTGCCGTTCATTATGCGAAGGGTAGGGTTGCTTTAATATCGTATCAGTTCATGGCAAATGGCGAGGTTCACTATAGCGATAAAAAGTTCGTCACTGATTTAACTAGCCTGGGTCAAAGCGGATCCTGCCACTTGGAACAAATCGTTTCCAAACTTTCACGGGCGTTCACCGGGTAGTGTAACCACTAATCTACTTATATTTAATAATTTTGCAATATGTATTACGTTATATTTAGCACATTCCATTCTTACAATTTGTTTTCAATCTGAGAGGGGTAAATTCATCATTTCCCTGATACACGATCTATGGTGCTGATCATTATTATTTATGTTAATGGTAATCAATGATTCCACTTAACCAAGTAAGTATATATCTAAACAATAATAAACTTCTAATTTGAAGGGAATATAAACTGTTATAAAAATTGATTATAAGATATCGCATATTTGAGATTGAATATGTATTCCATTGAAGTAAAATTTGTTGAAATTTTTTCTTGCTCTTTGCTTAACGTCTAGTTTTTAAACACCGGCTTTAATAAATATAGACATCCTAAATAAGTCCTTCTACAGGAGGAAATGATTTTCTGCAAGAACTTCATAGCCTCTTCTGTTATATTGAAATTTTATTGGTCAAATAATTATCCAATAGACACTTACAAAACTGCAATTTGCACGAGCGCCTCTAACGGCAAAGCATAGAAATCAAGGTTACTATGGTTACCCCGTCCAAACAAAGACTTGTCATCAGCCGTAGACTCTACACTCTAGCCATCGTTTTAGTTGAATAATCGAATGATCTTCAATATTATCAAACAAAAAAGTTGCCCCAGACACATCTTCTGGTTTTACACTCATTTTTATTATACACGACGTACAAATCACAATAAAAAATTAGGTTTAACACTGAATAACAGATGCGAACACAATGACAGATAGGAACAAGGAACGGGACGCAAGACAACGAGGGGAGGTTTGTTTGGATGCATGATCTTCTATCTCTCTCTTGCAGTGACGTCAATTTTGTAAGTGTCTATTGGTTCAAAACAACAAATCCCTGTATTTCTGATCACTTGTGCGAAAGTAACCAATCAAAACATCACATTTATGCCACTAGATTGATAACAAACAGTTTTTGAATTTTAAAATATCATTTTCATGATATGTCAATGAAAATAATGATTCAATAAATGAACTTATAGAAGAAAACACATAAAAAATATTGTAGAAAATCTGTTGTGGCCAGCACAAGACCTCTCGCCATTTCCATATTAGGCTATATAAATATTGTACATATTTTACATTTCTGGTACACACAAAAACACATATCTTTACATATTTTTATATTTTTTAATTCATTCTATGAACAAGTTTCCTCTTATTTTTCTAATGTTCGAGATTATTCCAATTCAATGATGAGATTGGCGGTATTTCTGAAGGGTATATGTAATATATGTATCTATAATTATAATAATAAAATAAGACATATTAAATGTACTTCCCAGAAAAAGTCTTCACTAATGTCTCCGGTTTTTTATATATATATATATATATATATATATATATATATATATATATATATATATATATATATATATATGTCAATCACAAACATTTTAATTTTTCCACTTGTTCTCCATGGGCTGCGAGATTCATTTACAACATATTATTTTATATATTTATATTGCTCTATATCTTTAACTCTATAGAAGATATAATAACAATTTTAAATGTATCGGATAGAGATTTTTATATTCTTTAATATTTGTAACAACATAAATTTTCAAAAAATAATATTAGGAATTTTCTTTAAAGAAACTAGGACTTCCCGTTGTCTAATCTAATCTAATCAGCTCTTCCCAGTAAAGTAAGATTGAGGAAACCGTAGTTAACCATGTCTGAAGTTATATAGTATTTGTGAAACCGTGGCTCCCACATCCACACACACACACACACACACACACACACACACACACACACAGACACACACACACACACACACACACACACACAGACACACGCGCGCGCACGGACATTATCGTAAAAATGTTATAATCGTATTATAAGGACCTTAACAAGTGTTTATCCACTAAAATTTGGATATGCGATTTTTAGCATGATTCCAATACCCCACTTAGCGAGAGGTAGAAGTATATTTGGAAAATATTCACGGACTTTTGTATGTGTCTTATCTTCTCGTTATCTCATTGTAGGAGATCTTATTCTTGTTACACAGTTCAGTCACACTGAGCATAATATTTATAGCCACGTTCAGATTCATAGCTACTACTAACATTACTGGGCTATGTTAGTTACATAAAAATATCCCTCGATCATTGTTAGATAACTTATAATTTTATCGCAACTTCCCCAAGCACGTTGCTTTTTAGTAACACTTCTACGCCTCTGGCGACAAGCTATTACTTAGCAACGTGCTGTCGGTAAAATTATTATACAAATAAAATTATATAGTAATTATCAATGTCCTCGGGACATTATATAGCTAATAAAAGTTCCCAAATCAATAAATATACTTGTATATTAGTGCATCAAAAGTGCCTTCCGTGCTTTTGTGATTTGATTCATAGATTTAGTGGATAAAAAACGAGTTTAAAACAAATCGAAATTTATGACTGGCAAAAATTCTAATTGCCTTTCATTATCAAATTACTGATGAAAACCAAATCATTAAAAATTTATTAAAAATGAATACTACAAAATATCATATTTTCCACACCAGTTATCACAAAACATCTTACGTCAACGTAAATTTAAAGTAAGAAACAAGTTTTTTAAATGGTACACCCCATCTTAATTATTTAAATGAATTCTTCGCTAAACATACATACATACATACATAAAATCACGCATTTCCCACTTAGTGGGTTAGCAAAAACCCGAAAATAATAAGAAAAGGGATGAAAGCAAGAGCTCCACAGAATCACTTAACTCTTTAAAAACATTCTTCTTCCGCCTTGCCCAAAATCATCATAACATTCATTCAAGAACATATTATTGTGACCGATTTTCGGTAGCGAATAACCGCATCCGGACCACAATAATAGTTACGCAACAATCATCTTTCGCTACACACTCCTGTACAAACATACTTCATTCTTCTCGTCCACATAAAAGTTCAGCTGTCTCTTCATTCTCACAAAACATTCTTACTAACCATTTATCTTTACACCACAATAATTACGAAACAATCATCCTTCGCAACACATTCCTATCCATGCATACTTCTTTCACCACAGCCACATTCATAAACGTATTCATACATAATAACATATTAAAGTGACCGATTTTCGGTAGCGAATAACCGCATCCGGACCACAATAATAGTTACACAAAAATCATCGTTCGCTACACACTCCTGTACAAACATACTTCATTCTTCTCGTCCACATAAAAGTTCAGCTGTCTCTCCATTCTCACAAAACATTCTTACTAACCATTCATCTTTACACCACAATAATTACGAAACAATCATCCTACGCCACACATTCCTATCCTGGCAAACTTCTTTCGCCTCAGCCACATTCATAATCGTATTCATACATGCTCTTCTTCTCTTTCCACTCGGAAACTTACGCTCCTTCAAAACACTACCAATCACATCCATCCACTTACACACTGGACGGCCACGCAATCGAACACCCTCAACTTTACCAACATATATGCGTTTTACAAGTCGTTCACTTATCATTCTCTCCACATGACCAAACCATCTCAACTGACTCACTCCAACTCTCTTAACTACATTCTTCCTAACCATACATTCTTCATACACCAAATTATTCCTCACGCGATCCCGTCTTGTATACCCACAAACACCACGTAAATACCGCATTTCCACAGCAGTCACTTTCCTTTTATGCTTTCTCGTCCATGCCCAACATTCACTTCCATACATCAAAGCAGGCACCAGCACTCCATTATAAACACTTAACCGAGCTTCTCTAGATACGTTTACGTTACGAGCAAACGTGCCCAGAGCACCCATTACCTTACATCCCGCACTCACCCTCCTATCAATTTCACGGTCAATTCGTCCATCCCTCGACATCATGCTACCCAAATATACAAACTCATTCACCTGCTCCAGTTTTACTCCATTCACCAACACATTGCACTCAGTCACCAATTCACTCCTTTCAAATACTAACACCTTAGATTTATCAACATTCAACATTAAATTCATACTTCTTCCAACTTCGTTTATTCTCTCTATCATTCTTCTCAGTTGCTCTTCATTTTCACTTAAGACAACTACATCATCCGCATACGCTAACGCAGGCACAATACTTTCACCAATATGTACACCATCCAATCCACTCAACGCCTTCCGCAACAACACATCCATATACAAATTAAACAACCACGGAGACATACCACAACCCTGTTTAACACCTACATTTATACGAAACCAACTACTCAACCTACCATCTATTCTCACAGCAGCTTCACTACCCTCATACAACGCTCGAATCGCTCCCAACCAGTTTCCATTCACGCCGTACTTTCTTAGTACACCCCACAAAGTATCTCGAAGAACACTCATCATACGCCTTCTTTAAATCTAGAAAGCCACAGAACACCTTCTTGTTCTTGTCAAGTGACTTCTCTACAATCATACGAAGAGCAAACAATTGATCGACACATCCCCTCTCAGGCAAAAAACCACCCTGAACGTCACTAATTTTTGAAATTGTTAAGGTTCGCACCTTATGAATTAAAACCTTACCAAAGAGTTTCCCTACCACACTCAACAGACTTATTGCACGAAAATTTGTACATTCACTCGAACTGCCTTTGCCTTTCGCTAAAAATAGAGGTAATTTGTGTAGCTTGTCCTATGCTGAATTTTTTTTGTTTTAGTTAAATGGAAAACAAGTAAATTGCATTTATTTACATTAGTTTTAAATTAAATTTAATTAAGCCTTGATAGAAAAACCAATTTATTATTATCTTTTGTAATATGTATATTCTATAAATTATAATCATATTGAACGTAAAATATAAAATAAACAGAAATAGAAAATATAACATAAAGCTAAAACTTTCAACATAGGACATGCTATACAAACTACCTCTATTTTTTAACGACGAATTTATTTAAATAGTAGAAAATCAGCCGCCTCGGTAGTCGTGCGGTTAGAGGTAGCGCTCAAGCGACCTTCGTCGCTCGGCTCCGGGGTCGTGGGTTCGATTCCCACCAGGGGCTTGGATGTTTGTGTATGTCCTAAATTATAACTCAAATTACATTGAGTGTTTTATTTAAAATAGTAATTTACGTAACAAGACCTGAAAGTGATATTTACTGGGTGAGCAAGCATATTCCAGAGCGAGCCGTAGGCGAGCTTTGGAAGCTTGTGAGCCCAGTATAGACACTTTCAGGTCATGTTGGGTACAATATTTTTTTTACGGTCCTGAAAAAAGAATAAAAAAGTATTATTTTATTTTTTACTGCGAGCAAATAAGAAATAAATAAACAACTGATCTCCATGGAAACATTTAGCTTTACCGGTCCCGGGATCGGTTGTAACAAGGTGGGAATAGTGAAATAACAAGTAAATAACTTTAATATAAACTCTTCTAAATTATAGTTTCAATATCAACATTTTAATTCTGTTATCTTTGTAAGTCAAAATTCTGTTTAGAAATAATAATCATTATTTTCTCATATATCTGTTTAGTCTAGATGTCACCGCGTAGACATTTATTTGTTGACAATTAACTGTATAAGTTATTGGCTAGACTACGTCTTGTTATTTTGCTATGGAGGCTACACCCTCGCACCCTTCTTTAGATATACGTTGAAGAGATAACACTTTGTTTTAAGGCAGTCGAGATTTAGGACTCAGTGAGTTCAGACATGTAGTCTGTGTTAGTTTTTGGGCGTTTACGCCATGACTCGTAATTAAGGTTTATATCAGTTTAGTTTAGTATTAATATAATTTTGTATAATGATTTAATATTAATGTAAAAATATGTGTAAATAAAGTTTAGTAGTGTCAAATAAAATTGTGTGTGCCATCCATCCATAATATGTTCATCGTCAATCTATCATCAAGTGTTATGTGTTAGTGATAGTGTGAGCGTAAGAGCGTAAGAGCGTGTTCCTCCTCAGTAAAGTGGTGGACAAACCAACAAGCGTCCAGAGATAAAGTAAGAAATAGTGTCATCGTTGGGTAAGAAAGTAAGAGAAAACAGAAGCTTCTTATCCCCCCCCCCCCCCCCTGTTACACGGTAAAGTACTTTCCGATCCCTTATAGACAACTTTCCGAGCTAGCTCAGCAAAGAAGGACTTTCCGGTCTAAATAGTGATCAGAAAGAGCTGATTTCCTGGGCGATCGCGAAAAAACAAGTTTTTTGAATTTTTTGAAGTTAAAGTTTACGATAACAGATATTACATTTATCAAAAATTATGGATTATTAATTTATATTAGTGATTAGTGTATACAAATGCTTTATTTGTAAAAATGTTTTTACAGATTAGATATAGAGTGATAAAGAAGTTTTTAGAGTAAAAATCAAATAAGATGAATACACAGGAAGTGGTATATCATGGGTAAAATAGTTTTATTGTTTCATAAAATTTTCTGCTGAATCCGATGGTAAAATAAAAAATATAGCATTCCATTTAAAATAAGAAAGATGGTTACTACTTCCTATTAAACCGTAAGTGCCACTGGTTTGAAAATATTTTAGTAGAAACGGGCATGTCGGAAAACCCCTAGATACCAAACTTCGTAAAATAATATAAAATAATTTTTAAAATAAATATAGCGTAAGCTCTTCCTGTGAGATTTGTTAGTAAAAGAAGTTCGCGACTCTGTCATATTTGTATTAAGACGCAAGCTAGAAGGGCTGTCGAGCTGTGCGCATATGTACATCGTGATGATATTTACGTGAACCTAACTAAATTACCTACTTATTTACATTTATATGTACATTAAATTACGTCGTTAAACACAATGGTGTATGTGATACGAACATTAGTGTATACAGTTAAGATGATATGTGATAACACTCCACAAACACTTGAATATTAAAATGGGTTACGTGTTATGTGTACCTCACTTTATGAGCGAACAACAGTAAGAGCTTAAGCTTGTTTTGCAATGCAGAATATGTATACTATTTTAAACAATGAAACTTATGAAAAATAAATGAAACTGAAATGAATTTGAAACAATATAACCTGTCATACAATATTGTTTCTGTTTGTGTACATCATGGTCCAATCAATTTCACATGTTTTTCTAGTTTGTAAATAAATAAGCACATGTAAATTTCATTACAGTGAATCAATATTTGATTTCTGTACATATACATATTACTTATTTGCAAGAAAGTAATATGCTCAGTAATATGTATAATTTTAAAAGAAAAGTATTTAAAAATTGGAAAAAACCATTATTTTAAGTCATTTTCTCTGCTGCTTTAGTGCTTTGCATTAGTTACCTTGGTTACGAATTATTCTTACTGTCCTTACTTTCCTTTTCCCCACCCTGTCCCTTGCCCTGTGATGTTGCCGCTTCTTCCTAATTTAGCATTTTCAACATGATTAGTGGAAATGGCAACAGTGTAGAAACCTCCATTCAATAGTATAGAAGTATTCCATTTTGATAAATATTAAGTCACAAATTTTATTTCATTTACTTGAGGCATGAAATTATTGATAACACTGTTTTTGAATATAAGTTCGATGTGACACTCGGACAATCAGCAATAGTTTTCTTAAGAGGTTACTGCAAAACACATTTCATGAGGGAAACGAAAGTTTTGTTTGAAAATCTTTCCTTGAAATTTCGACTGTATTGAGTTTTTCGAGGCAGAAATTACTGGTAACACTGTTTCTGAGTGTACGTAAGCTCGATATAGTATCTCGCGGTGCACTAGGCCGAAGTAAGTAACTGCTAGTAGAAATCAAAATTAAGTTTTCTTGTTCCAAAAATCAACTTTTATATTCTGGAGGAAAAAATATAAAAGCGTAATATTTCAACACGGTAATATTCTCGCCCACAGATTGTGTATTAAATTTCAAATCTCGTCAAATAATAAATTGCTTTGTTTCCTGTTTTGTTTTTGTTGCATAAATAACTAATAATATTTTATTAGCCATATAATATTTCACTTACAATTTATTAATTATCATTTTCGATTATAATTCCCGTGGATGAAAAATAGACGCTATTCGAATATAAATAATAAATACATATGTATATCATTTAGGTTAATTAAATAGCTTACACTGCAGGATGAACCAAAAAGTTATTTATGCAACAAGCTTTATGACATGGGGTTAAGTAGTTGGTGACGAAGCTTGCCGAGTCACGAAAATTATTCACCGAATGTCATAAAGCTTATTTACACCTGTTTTGCATACAAGATTTTTATATACAACTTTAAATAACTTTTCTGAAACAATCTAGATATTTGACAGACGAGCAGACATTTTGAAATCACCAAATAGCAAGTACACATTTGACAGATAACAGATCTGAAGTTGAATACTGCAGTACTCACTCAGTATTACCCACATGGATGCAGAGAAAAACCTAAATTTACGTAAGACAACTTTAATGCCATTGATGGTAATGTGTAAAGTAAATAAAACACGAAAATCGTTTTCACAGTATGTAAAGTAACAAATTTACACATCGGAGTATAAAAATACATTTATTCGCATATTTGAGTAACGATAATAATATCTGTTTAACTCATAATATTTTGCAAAATTTTGATATTATGAATATGTTATGCACAATAATAAAATAAGAATTTTATATAACGTTGAAACTTATTTAATCGTTGAAAAAAATATGCAAAACGTATGATATATACACGTATAAATATCTAATTAAGTAAAAAAAAATATTACATTTCCAGGGAAATACAGAATGAACATCATGATTAACAAAAAACCCATTGAAAGATACAATTGAAAACTGCGTAAATACATCTATGAAATATAATTCAAGATTAATGTTTTGTTTATGTCGTTAGTCGTTTGCTCCATTTCCTCTACCTGCAAGGTTATAATTGGCGCGACGTCTTTGTTATTTGACACAGTTCATCTCCCGCGGGCAACCTGCCAGAACCTTCACACATACTAAAAATTTTCCAAATATATCATTTTCACTCAAAATTAATCGATATCAGCTGGACACGTCATAATTAGAGGTCAGCAGCTCAAATTTTTCTCTGATTCGCTGGATTTATTTTAAAACCAACGAAAATATCGGATGTAGTCAGAGTTTTGCGTCAATGCAGAAATCAAGAATATGAAACATAAGCTGTAAATCTGTTATAAGTATGAGTAGAATCATATACTTGTTGAAGATTTGTATATTTTCAATATTTAAATAAAAATAAAGGCTAGTAAAAGTAAAATATCAATGAAATTTATTTTAATTTTTAATTATTCATGGCACTGTTCAAGTAAAAATTGTTGAAAAAATATATTTCATGTTTATGAAAAGTTGTTAAGATTAACAAATTATCGCTCTATACGAAATTTCAGGAAGATCTACCTACTTTGGTAGGTACTTTACCTGAAACGAAAATAGTTATTTATGTACCTAGGACAAAAAATTGCATATTACAGCAGAGCCTGAGTTTGCTTTCCGAGGCGAAGCCGAGGTAAAGCAAACAAGCGAGGCTATAATATGCATTTTTGCCGAGGTACATATTACATTTTTCTGTCTACCTTACTTTACGTAATAGATCTAGAAATAAATACACGTTATTTTAAATTCATAAAATATTATTTATTATATGAATAATGATAGGATAATATATATCTTCTGCCATTTTCACAAAATTTTAATTCTTAACTCTGTTTTAGTTTGAAGGAAGGCACACTACACTCACAGACACATCAACACTATTTGACAGGTGAAAATAAACAACTCTATCCAGCGGCATCTTAGATTAACAATTAGTCATGTCAAAATTAATAATTTTTAGTATAGTTAATTTCATTATTAATTGCGCACATATTTAAATTAAATTTATCATTAAAATAATATTTGTTATTTACAATTCCGGTAGTACACACAATTACAATAATCATAAAATTGTAGTAGGCCTAGCGTACGAAAAAGGTTTGCGGACGAAAAAGGTTTGCGGACGAAAAGTGATAACGTTCAGAAAAGTGTCATTTTTCGTCCGAAAATAAGTACGTAAAATTTCACTTTTCGTATAGGTAGACAGAAAAAGTTTTTGCTTAACTGTCAAGGCCTAATTGATTTAAAATAATCGATAGCAACGACTAAAAATAAGTTTCAAACCAAGCAGGGCTTATATATAAAGGTCACATTAAGTTTTAAAGATTTTTAGTTCCGCACACCTCCTGTAACGTCAATTCTGGGACATCCGGTATAACAATCAAAATAAAATTCTTTAGTGGTAGGTATTCTAGATTTTAGTCAAAAACTATGTTTCAAACTAAAATTTACTTTGTACAAAACAGATGAATATCATGTTTATATTTTTTCTTCTTTGTATGTAAATATACTTGTTATCACCTGTCTTCCAAACTTGTCATTTAATTATTATTTTCTTGTGATGTTGATGACCAACATTCTCTTCACCTTTCCGGTTGTCATTTTCTTTTACCTTGTTTGATGAGGTTTGATGTCTCTCGCTTTTCTATTATTATTTTCTTACACTGATTGTAAATTACTAATGCATCACCTACACTCGATTTTATACAGTTGCAGCCAAATAAATTGACGTTAGTTTCAAATTAAAATATTTAAACCATATTTAAATTATTAAACTCTCGGTAATGCAACATCTCCCAATAATGACTTACTCCATAAAGTAGAGAGATGCTGTTATTGGAGGGCGGTTTACAACGATAAAAACGAATAGGATAAAATATGTCAAATATACAACTTTAGAACATAAACATATACATGCTTCCTAGTAATAATTAATAACACTTTTAGAAATTCAACTAAATACAAATCACAAAATCTTACGTAATGTTTAATTTTTAAGATGGAACAAGGTATTGTTTTTAGAATTGTTTATTTTTGACTTTGGAAACATCACAGAAAGAAATCTAGAGGTGTATAAATCGGTGAAGCCAAAATGAATAAACGTCGAAATGGAAAATTTATTTGTATTTGAGTGTAAACAATACTAAACACTAGCCTATCAGAAGCCTAGATCATATTACCGAAATTTTATTTTACTGCTCTTCATTTAAAAACAGACTCTTATAAATTACAAAATATTTTAGATTTTCCTGAGTTTCTTCCGGTCATCTACAATGTAATCGTGGACCTCCGGAAGCAAACATTATTATTCATTTGTCATTTATCTTTTTTATTTGTTTAGTTACCAAGTTAGCCCCAGGACTTCAAATGCAGTTATTCTGACCTTCGTTGTGGGCAAAGACTTGACACAATTGTTTTGTCATGAAAAGAAACGAGCAAAATGCGTTGGCATGTCCTGGAAATATTTCAAGAAATATCATCGATAAAATGTAAAGAATTTCCAATGCATCTACAGAATAAAACGCATTCAAATAACAATAAATATGTAGGCAACATGAAATAACCTCTCTTGAAGTATTATCCATGCGATATCGTCCGTCAAAAGTGGTTGGAAATCCCCCAAGTGACGAGCTGAGCACTATGAATAGATATGGACTATTTCCAAGCTCCACAAAGACTTCAAACTCCGCATTCCGCCCATATCTCGCATTGAAGAATGTACTCCAGAAGAATTTTCAACCAGTGCTAGATTCTGCAAGTTGCCATCTTAATAATTAAATAAATTAAATTGTTAATTAAAACTAAGGGGCTAATTAGTCTTTTCAGTAAAGCATTCGCTTAACGAATCGTTATTAATTTATTATTGTGTTATTTTTCATTCCAAATTTCGGGTTCGATCCCGACAGACGCCAAATATTTCTAATTTTAAATGATACAAAAGTGACCCCTGTGGTGCACTCTCCACACCAGCTATGAGTGCCCGTGAGGTGACACCTGGTAAGCGCCTGCACGGTAAAATATATCGTTATCATTACTTGTCTACATGTGTTGTAGATGTTGGCATACCCAGAAATGGGTAATATGCCGTGATGATTTTTTTATATATATTTTTTTAAATTTCATGATTTTCCAATTTCATGTGGTTTATTTCGCCAAGTAATGTTCACACTCCTGGTGTTAAAGAAACCACGTGAACTTATAAAATATTGAAATTTTGAATGAAAATTTACCTATGACATTTATAAATTATTTACATGATTACTAGTTATCATTCCGACACGGGCCCCTACATCTGCTTGTCAAGAAGGATCAACAAAGTCACATGACTGCTCGCGCCCTATTCTAGAAACAAAAATGCCTGTTTCAACTTTTCCCGAAATCTTGCTCACAAGTTACAACCGATTATCTTATTTGCAGGGCATCTGTTGCTCTCTAAAAATACATAATTTAAGTTTAATAACAAAAGAAATATCTGAAAAAATAAATATTTTATTTTGATAGGAATAGAAATACTAAGTTATTGAACAAAACATTTAGATAACCAATAAATTTTCTTGTTATTAAAAAATAACGAAACTTGTTTAAATTTTTTTCTTTATATAGAATTAAAATTTTGTTACAATGATATCACAATACTTATGGTCAGTTGCACCAACGTAAATTTGAAGCGTTCCTTAAATTGACAATATTACATCGAAATAAAATGTCAAATGAATTATTATACATTTCTGTCAAAATTTTGATTTGCATTTTTTTTGTTTAAGGGTAGCTTAAAATTTAAGTCTTGTTGGTGCAACTATACATTAATGTTATAACGAACGTTAATAGAATAAGCTTTTAAACAAGTTTCGTTTAATTTGAACATTATTTTATTACATTTTAACGATTCTGGATGTCATAACGATTCTTACAGAATAACTTAGTCTTAAGAGTTTTTGTACTTGCGCTGCTTTTAAAAATCTGAAAAATGACAATTTTTACAGGATTATATTTGTGGTAAACAAAGAATTTTAGTTCCTTTGTTAGATGAATAACGAGGGAAACCAATTTAGGAAAGGTCGTTATCAGGCGATCAACAGTGAATAATTTTTATAAAAGGTGTTTACTTTCTTTAATAGAAAAATAACATCAGGAGGGTATTATATTCTGAACTATTCTCGTGAAATACTTTATACTTTAGTATGTAGTTATCTGAAGTACAAAGACGTCACAGAATGAAAAGGTGTTCAGAAAATTTGAGAAAGAATAAATGCAGTATTAACATTTAATAATTAAATCAGTACATACATTTTTCATATATTAAAAATTTAGTCTATGATTATTGCATTCATTCAACCAAATAAAATTCATTTATTCAATTATTCAAAATATAACTTTCAATTTAATTAATACCATTTCATGTATAGTAGCCGCGGGTTAAGTTACCGCTAAACCTGCACATCCTAAACATCAACTAGATTTTTACCTCCCGCTACCCTAGGTAAGGGAGGTATAGGGATCGTGCTAAAAATAGCATATAGAGATTTTATATAATAAGCACGTTTTGATGTCCCCAGAATCCAATTTTAACATTTTTACAATGATGTCTGTAGGTATGTATGTGTGTGTGTCTGTGTGTGTGTGTGGATCATGTGGACACGATTACTCAAATACTATCAATCAGAAAAATTTTAAATTTTGTATACCCATCCTATACTAATATGGGAAGAGCTCATTAGTTTTTAGTGTATAGCGGATAACCAGAAGTATCATTTATACAAACTTTTAACAGTTTTTCTTGTAAAAAATTCATTGAATATAATTTTTTAGCAACTTTTACTAATTAAAATGGAATATAATGGTTTAATCTTCAATTCTACGATAATAACATTTAGTAAATAACTCTAAATAACTTTAAATATGAATATATAATATAATTTATTTCCATGTATCATCTAGCCTATGCGTCAAACAAAATCATAATTTTAATGACAGGTTTGACATATTTAAACAAATGTCACTGACAGGCAGCAATTATATTAAAATTAATAATGAAACCGTGTTAATGAGAATATAATAGTAAAATATTTTATTAAGGTTTGTAAAAATAATATATTTTCCATCGTACATAAATGTTAGATGAACAGGATGATCTGATTTAAATTTGCTAAATGCTATTTTTGCAGCACTATAAATTAATATTAATTTACAACTACACATTTACGAAATGGATTATGTACGGCGAAGAATTTACAAAGATTGCGTTTTAGAGCACCTAGAAGATGATGCTGATTTTTATAAGAATGTACGTGTGTGACGATTTTTCCTTAAAGCCTATTAAAATATAATCCAAAACTTCTCAAATTTGGTATTTAAAACTCATATATAATTTGAAACAACATATCAGATTTTAACCATATATGATAAATCGGATGTAGTACTTAATTTGGAGCTCTATCAAATTTTTGAGGAAAAACAATAAAACAATCCAAAATTTCGTATTACAGACTTTTCTATTTATTGGACAACAAATTAGATTTTATTTACAAACGATTAACCGGTAATGATACTTTACTTAAAGCTCACTGCTATTTTAAACATGGAATTGGCTAGTGAATGAATCGCCTTCCCCTTAAAACGAATTTTAGATATTGTTGGAGTGCTTTCCTCGTTGTTATAACTAAATGCCAAATAATAAGATTTCATATATTTGCAATTGTGGCCTGATGTCCGATGCGACGAAACCGATTGCCAATAATAACTTTTTTAATTTTTTTCAGAATTCATCAGGACTTTACTTAACCTTCTCTTATCAAGATTAAAACTCCTTCCTATTATACTCATACTTTGAAATATATTTGTGTCTATGATACATATGCAAAAGTCCAGAACTGCAGGTACTTTAAATAAACTACTGCAATATTAAAATGTTACGTGGCTCATAACCGACCTAATGTTCGTAAACCGTAAAGCAACACATGTCGCTCGCAGGCAGACAGTCACTATGTATATTTTTAAGAAGCTAAACTATGTATGTGTATATATATTTATCTAAGCAATTTTGGAACGTATTTATCTAAAAATCTCGCTGGAAGCTAAGATAATGAAACAAAAGCTTTCATTTTTTGGTCACATCATGCGAAGTAATTCGCTTATAGAGAACATCATGCTTGGGATGATCACAAGAGGTCGCCCAACAACTCGCTGGTTAGATATCATCAAGGAGAATATGAAATTGACCTTTGGAGAATTGAATGAAGCTCTGGAGAGACCGTAAGGCGTGGAAAAAGCTGATCCGTAGAGTGACCAAGAGTCTTAATGAATAATACGAGTAGTAGAGTACCGGTTACCAAATGTTTATCAAGTATAAATTATATATAAATATATTAAGTTCCTTTGTATATAACTATTGCTTTATTTACTATTTTATTGTTTATTAATTTGAAATGATTAGCTTTTTGAAAGTGACATTTACATGTCAGTTACATACATTTGAAATATTAAATGTATAACAAAGCAATCTTTAAATCATAGCCTCTGAGATCTATATAAAAATTAAATTTATCTGTAAAATATATAGAAAAATCTGTTGTGGCCAGCACAAGACCTCTCGCCATTTCCATATTAGGCTATATAAGTATTGTATTACACTTTGCTATTGAACCGTCGTTTTATAACAAAATATTACAGAACTTTACCCAAATATTGTTTTTTATTGTATTTAACATGTCTTCTGCACACATATAATTTTAATTATATCTATTTTTCATTGTATGACGAAGTTTCTAATATCACAGATTCTTCCAATTCATTAACCAGATTGGCGGTATTTCTGATGGATATATGCATATTTCCTATAATTTCAAATATTTAATTAATAAAACAATAAGAAAGATTAAATGTACTTCCCAGAAAAAGCTATCAAAATGTCACTAAAACTGTTGATTTTTGACATTGAAATCTGTCATTTACAAATTATGTTATAAACATTTTAATTTGTCAAGAGGTTTCCTTAGTGTAGTTTCGCCTACTCGACTTGTTATATCCCGATATTCTATATATTATAGCGTCTTTATCTCTAAATTTATAGAAGGTATAATAAAAAATTTAAATGTATCAGGTGTAGAATTTTTTCTTCTTCAAAATTAGTAATATCAAAAATTTTCAAAAATTAATATTTGGAAGAATTTCTTTTAAAAACTACTACTTCCGGTTGTTCAATTGTTACAAAAACCTTTTCAGCTCTTCCCAGGAATGTCAGATTGAGGAATTCATAGTTACACTGGTCTTATGTCTTATAGTTTTTGAGGAATCGTCTGTCCAACATCCAGCCATACACACACACACACACACACACACATACACACATGCCCATCCACACATACACACATCATTGTAAAAATGTTAAAATCGGATTCTAGTGACCTTGAAACGTGCTTATTCATTAAAATCTGGATATGTGATTTTTAGCATGATTTCAATACCTCTCTTAGTGAGAGGTAAAAAGTATTAATGTATACCTGTAGAAAATTTAATACAAAACCATTATGAACTTCAAGTACAGTGTCATTTCCGTTTATCCGATTTACACCAAAATCTAACGGTGTCTTTCCATATTAGAATAGGGTCGAAATACAAGGTTGCAGAATTATTTGAATGATAGTATTTGAGGTAGAGCGTAGACAAAATCCATACACATACACACATACACCATACACTCACACACACACACACATACGCACACATACACACACGCGCACACACACACACACACTCACACAGATACAGACATCATCGTGAAAATATTAAAATTGGATTCTAGGGACCTTAAAACGTGGTCATTTACTAAAATCTCGATATGCAATTTTTAGCACGATCCGTATACTTCCCTTACCAATGGTAGCGGGAGGTTAAAAAGCACATACATATTTATTTTCTCGAAAGTATGCATACTAGAGTTTTATTATATAGAATAAATAAAATATAAAAAGTGCGTATTAATTCGTCATGTTACGACAGCAACGTAATAATTTGGTTGAGATTTCGCCCACAGTTGTAAAAAGATTTACTGTGTCAGTATCAGATTGCATGATATGAAAATATTTTTTTTATTTACTTTCCCATCTTTCACTGCTTTGTCAGTGTCGTTTTGATAAATATTTTAAAATTATTTGAATAAATCTTGGTAAAGAAAATCCTACAACTCACCGTTTAAAATTTAAATTTGGCTATATTTCACTTAAATTTATCATAACAAATTCGATTTATGCGGCAAGGGTGGTTGGTAGCGCAAATCAACGGGATTGTGGATAATCTGGTTATTTTTTCCCGTAACCACGTCAAAATTTACACTTTGGAGGTAGGTTATTCGATCAATAAAAGAGATAAAACAAAATATGCAATTATTGCGCTCACGAGACTCAAATTGCGTAATTAATAGCTAATGAATGGATGAAACTAAGACATAATTGGATACATAAAACTCTCAAAATACTTATTACCTATCTACCACATGTCAAATGTCAAAGTTGAGCTGATGTAAAGGCAAATTTTCTAACAAAATATTGGCAATTTAAAATTGATATTGAAAGTATATTGAAAAATAACATCCTTTGTGGGATAAATCTACGTCATTATTTTTAACAACTGAATAAATTTCTATAACGCGGTTAAAAGGCTACTTTATTTTCCATAGTAGTCTTTTTTCTGGAAAATTGTTTTAAGAGAGGATAAAATATGATACCAGTTACGTTTTCTTACATTCATAACAAACGTAACCTTACAACAAGCGTTATAGTTATTTTCGTAACAAGTTATGAAAAATATCAAATATCATGCGGGTGTAAATTGACGCACGACGCGTAGCAGAGTGCAAGTCAATACACACGAGCTTAAATAAATTTTACTTTTTTTACAAAACTGAAATTTAGGTTCAAACGTACGGACAGCTGACATGAATAATGTATACATATAGCCAGAAAATAATGACATAGTAACCTAGCAACCGTGTCAACTATTACGATATGAAATATATCGTAACACTAATGTCATAAGTTCAACTTTCAGTGTTGATATATCATACTTATCACAATGGTCGTCTAAAAATATAATTTATTCAATTTTGACGTTTTAAACTGTCATTATTAACTCCATAGCAACAACTATAAGTAACACTTTTTTCACATGTGAATTAAATTTTTAAATCACTCTCACAAAATTTTAACTCACTCTAGCATTCTGCAACAAAAAATGTATTTAAAAATATCATCAAGAACGAAAATAACACTTACCACATAATTTATCAGACATTATCAGCCCTTTTCATTATTTTATACGACATAAATGACAGACAATGAAGCTTTTTAAATATGTGACTTGACGTCTATCAGCGACGATTGTCATGCTTAGCCTACTAACTGATCAATTTTTTATTTTGTCAAAATTAAATATTGTAATGGTTTTTATTATTATTTCGTCAAAATTGAATAAAATATTGTACAAACCACGTGAGCTAAGAACGTTTATTCACTCGAAGAATTTAACTCACTCGCCCTTCGGACTCGTGAGCTAAACTTTCTTCTCATGGATAAACATTACCTTAGCTCACTTGGTGTGTAAATATCTATTATTGTGTAAAGAGTTTTCTTATCTGTTTAGTTAGGAAAGTTTAATACGTATGATAAAACCTCATTGCGTACCATTATTTTACTCTTGTGCACTTATTACTAAACTCTACCTCATTGATGTTTACCCTCGTGTTTACCTTTGGAAAAGCGAAAGATGAAATTCAGTTTAAGAAGTTTTAGTGAGGTTATGTTACTAAAAGTGTAAATACTTCTTTCAAAGTGTTACAAATATAGATGAAGAAATAATTCTGTAAGCTTCTTTAGTAAAGTATAAGAATTATTTCACTTAACGAATTGTCAAACTTTATATTCGTGAAATAATATTTAACTTTTTTCTCTTGCTTTATGAATAATATTTATTTACAGGTGAATAAAGATATGTTTTGTTTACTAGCAGAAAGTTTGCTACAATTTCAGAAATTGGATAAAATATCTTTTTTCTCGAGGGGTATATAACACCTGTCTTTAAGGTCTTTCTTTGATTAAAATTAAAGATGTAAATTATATTTATTTTTATATTTCATGTTTATGGTATTTGGTTCCATTAAATTTTGATTAAATATACTTTTTATATTTATATGTAATGAAGTAATTATGAAACCCAATTGGCTGTTATTTCGATACGCAATTTTTTGGAAGATTGGGTACTTCTATTTTTAATATTTTAGTATATAAAAAACTCAAAATATAAAAAATAGTATATAGAACTCATGTTATAAGACTTTTTTCGCATACGTCAAAATCTAAAAAACGACCCCCGTCGTATAAAACTCGTTCTTTAATATTTTATTAATACACGCACATAAAGTTTTATTTTAGTAATTAAAAGTATGTCTTGAAAAATACATAATATATTATACATGGAGATGAAGTATGTTTTTTTTTCGAGCACTAAATTGTGGCACATGGCGAAACCGAGGTAATATTACATTAAAAAAGACAAAAACATACTTCGTTCAGGTAAAGTATTTACCTTTTTTTACCACTAAATCAATATTTAAAATTAATAATCTTATTTATAATATAAAAATTTGCTTGAAATATTAATCTCGATCGTTTAATTCGAAAATTGTAAAAACATTTACTAAATTCAATCAGCTTCAAACGTCGAGATAAACGTAGTCATAGAAACCAATTTTTCTATCACGACCGAGGAAAAATATATTAATAAATAATTATTAAACTCCATATACGTAAAATAATATTTCACTTTTTGTTTTATGAATAAATATTATTTTATTTCTGATTAAAAGTAATATAAATACAATATAAATGAAATTCAATACAAACATTTATTATTTCAACGTGAAAAAACAAATATGGTGGTTTATTGTGAAAATGTACAAATAAAAAATAATATATTTGTTTAATAACGAGTCAAGTATAAAATTTCTTTCATCATTCAACGCTACGTGATTTTCTTTATCATATATTTCCCTTTCTTCTTGTACGCAGTGACGGAATTTAAAAAAGGTCAATATTATACAGAAAATATTTATTTAGGTCGAATAAACATCACACTCAACACTGAATCAATGTTTTAACAACAAATAATGTGGACCTTCTATATCTTAAAGCAAATTCAGGCACTGGTAGTTTTATGAGGTTTAATATATTCGTGGCGCACACGCAATTGTTGGATGCCTGAAAGATAAGTTTATTTCAGTCCTTCGACTCCATTCAGGGCTAACCTAAACCGCTTACAAAATACACATGAGTTCACATAACTTACTCAATTATTATAATGGGAATCTAAATTACTAAATTAGAGCATGTTGTATTTTGTACATTAATTATATAAAAGTTTATTATTTTGGTGAAATTTATAGCCGCAAATTTGAATTAATAATAAAATGCTAAATTAATGCACATAAATTTTATTTTACAACCACCTGTTTTATTAATTTAAAAAATGTTGAACCTGTGTAAAGTAAGGACCATTATACAGCTAAAATTTAACTTACACATAAAAAGCAATATTAAAAGTCTGCTTTCCATCTCATAATAAAGAATCTAATAAATTTATTTAGTAAAATAATTTTTATGTATAGAGGTGTCCAACATGTGAAATCTCGAGAACTCGGTATAAGAGATACGAAATTAGACATAAGTTGTCGCCATTTTAATACTGTTTCATTATATGAGAAAATATATGTTGAAACAAATGAACGTAGACAAATTATACATCGCCGAAAAGATTTTTTCAATGGTGTAACTTTCCAATATGACGTCCATATAAAAATTACATTCCAAGTAAAATAGTAGTAGAAAAAGAAAACCAAAATTTGGGATTATTACACATTTGGAAGATATTTGCAAAAATAAAGAAACTGCAAAATTTACATTTTCCCCTATATCTAGTGATCTATGCATTTTTTCTTAAGTAACAGAACACCATTAAAATGGTCTCCTAACTCCTAATGTGGCAAGTTTTGTCTAATTTAACAAACTTTGTTTATATTAGTTCTCGGGATCCTCCATGTTGGACAAGTTATCCTGGAGACCATGCATAATTTCAGTCATCTCCTAAATTGTTATTAGGTAGCTTATAACTTTAGTTTTTTTTAAAACTGAGCTTATTGAAGTTGCTAGCAGAATTTATTCACCTCATAAATAATTTACTTGCTAAATAAATATTATATGACTTCATGGAAGTTGAAATGTACATTTTGAATTAAAAAATGTTATGAAGAAAAGCTTTCTATTGTTATTAATTAGGAACATATTTTTTTTAGGAAATATAAAACACGGACCTTAAATGGATTATTGACAGCAATGATAAATTTGTCATTTGACGATTACGTTTCAATTTCCTTTATTTAACGATCAGTTAAAATTTTACCCGGAGATTATACGATCGCCCCTTAATAAAATTAAAAATGAATCTGAAATGAAAAATACGAGAACAGATCTTTGAGGACTGAAATTTTGAGTTAGTCCTTAATTTTACGATTACAAAACAGAATACAAAGGTAAATTATCTTGAATTAATGTTTGGCGCAGTAATGTTTGTATAAAACATTATAAT
This sequence comes from Ophonus ardosiacus, assembly GCA_943142095.1. Classification (NCBI taxonomy): domain Eukaryota; kingdom Metazoa; phylum Arthropoda; class Insecta; order Coleoptera; family Carabidae; genus Ophonus; species Ophonus ardosiacus. Next base: position 17,162,517 of record OW964823.1, read on the forward strand.
TTATACAAACATAAACAGAACGATTCAAATGAGAGATAAGTCGGTGTTGACCCTAAGATTTCACGTGCAAGTGACTAATAATTTCTATGTAGCATTTGGACATTTTGTAAAAGTTTATTTATGTTTCTGTTAAACATATCAACTCCAGATTTGTAAATTGAAAGATAAACAAAAGGTGAAAATACGGAAACTATCTGTGTAGTAGTAAATAACTACTAATTTAACAATAGATGAAAATATCTCCCTGTCCTAATGTAATACGTTCTATGAATAAAGTTCCTGTATTGACTATAATATATTTGCAATGTACTCTGATTTATAAAATTCTCTATTCTACTAATGGATAAAATTTAATTTACCTCGATGTTACAGAGTTCGTTATTTTTGTTTGAATGTTTCGATATTTTTTGGAAAGTACAACAAGTTAATTAGTGTTTATTTGCTTTGCGCGATTCGGGAAACATTCTAATTGTTTTAAAAACTCCTTTATTGTGTTACAATTTCTCTTCTGTACTATTTTTAAATCAATGCATGATGAAAGATTGCGGAAAATGGACGAACATGCAATGATTTTATTTATAAATAACTTCGTTATTTCTTTCGTACTGAAATAAGAAAATACTAGTACTTGTTGTGCATATTAAGATAAAAGTAAAAGATATTTTGTAATACTATAACAATTGTAATGAAACACAGAAGAATGCTACTCATTTTGTACATTAACACTGTTTGAAATTAGGAAATACATTTCATTTCAATTCCATTAACTCTGTGAGTGTCCTGAGGATTTTAGAATGTTTTCTTTTGTAAATATTGAATATGGATACCGTCTCATAAATTGTGTTGATGTTGGAGTTTCTGTGTTTTCTTAGATTAAACATTCTTGGTTAAATAATTAAATTTTTAAATGCTGGAAATTTATGATACATGAGAACCCTCAATCTACTGAGCTAATTATAAATTAACATTAAAATTTTCATGTCTACATTCTTCCGAAAATATGTAAAAGAAATCAAATTTCGTTTTTCCAATTAGGTATTACAAAAAAAATCGTTTTTGGATTTTCTTTATGAATAGGTATATTTAAATTGTGAATCATAAGGAATTCTTCTGTATTTAATAAATAGTTATTTATTTATGTGGAGTCCCGTGGCCGCGTGCCTGAGTGTCTGGTCGCGAACCTGGGGGAACCGGGTTCGATCCCGACCGGCGCCAAATATTTCGAATTTTAAATGGCACAAAAGTGACCCCTGTGGTGCACTCTCCACGCCAGCAATGAGTACCCGTGAGGTGACGCCTGGTAAGCGCCCGCACGGTACAAATATGTCATCATCATTACCGATATCTGCGATAAAGCAGATTGGCACACCCAGAAATGGGTAATATGCCGTGATGATATATTTATATTTATATTTATTTATGTATCAAGGTACTGAAGTTCTATTTTTTATCGCGAATATGGCATTAAGTTGTCGAGGCCTTAAGGTCGAGGAAAATAAACCATATGAATGATAAAAAGAAGCTTCAATATTTGCCGATATAGTAAATTTTATTTGAAATAGAAAATTTGTGAAAATGAAATATTTATTTTATAGGTTATGTTGACAAATCTGTCAGTCAAACAAACGAACTTACGTTCATTGTTGCGAACCTCTGGACATTGAAGTATCGTAAATTATTATCGGAAATATTTAATTCGTCCTTCTTACAAATATTTTTGTCATTTTACGTACACTTTTACTATGTACATCATACACCTTCCAAAATTAATTTATATGTACAATAATTATCATAAGGTTGGCAACATTGCATTTCCATGCAATCGTCGTATAATGGATTATTTTAGTGCCGATTTCTGAACTTTTAATGACAATTTCTGTGCACTTTAGTGGCGATTTCAAATAAATATTGATCATTACAAACTGGTGCGTACAATTTTAAATTGGGGTTTATGTACTTCACAATAGTTAATGTAATAATTATATTTGGTGCACTAGAGTAGTTAAGGGTTAACATAAAACTGCCTAGTAAAATTTTTATTATTATCTGAATATCGAAAATTTTATCACTGTACGTTGTTTCGCAATCCATTACCTACTATAATTTGAAAAGTTTGTTATTTCTCTGTACTTTGCTAAATTGAATATTATGTAGTTTACTTGTTTTCGTAATAAATCAATGAAAACATAGCAAAGTTGTACAAATATAAATGGACATTCTTTTACTTCCGGAAACTATACTTGCTTAGAGTAATTAATAAGATTTAATAATCATTAGAAAATATTTGCCCGTATCTCATCTCTTGAAGTAACGCTATTTGGACTTTTATGAGGATTTCTCTATTTTAGTTTATTTCATGAACAGACAAGAATTGGTATCATTTTTATGTAAATTAAACCCACATTAAATAGTATTAATGAAACGAGCGGTATTTACAATTTAATATTAAAGTTGACATGTGAAAGATGAAGTAGTGATTTTCCGGAAGTAGAGCTACTTCAAGATATGAGAATATAGACATGCATTTTAAAATTCTATTACAGAAAAATGATGGAATCAAATCGATTTTTCAAAGATATAAAACAAATTGATAAAAATATACATCACATCAGGGAACTTAATTAATAAAATAACCTCTTTTCCTTACCAATGAAATTGACGTTTATATTTCAATTTTCTAGAAAAGTCGCCATTTCTCTCTCACATTATTTTGATAACTTAATGGGAAAATTTTATATATATTGAAACATCAAAAATGATAAAATTGAATACACTTTTATAAACAAATAAATTTTCAAAAGTTTAATATTATTTTATGTGTTAGGTACAACACATTTATGACATCAAAATAAATAAAAGAGGGTTTAAACTATTGCTGTTGCTGTAAATAAATAAATAAAACTTGACATTTGAATATACCTGTAATAAACTTGTTTACCACTTTAAACAATTTTATCGATTTAAAGGAAATAAAAACTGTAGCACTGTATTGCATGTGTGATCCATCCTTCACTCAATGTTAAAATTAACCCTGCGGCTTGGGCTTCCAGGGCGGTTTACACCTCATTGCGCACTGAAACATCCACTGAACATCGCTTTTACCCGGGTTCGAATATCGTGGTTCGCCTTTCGTCCGCGCGCGCCTCACGAACACCACACACTGAAAATTATTACCTAGGAACTCGGCTCCTCGCCGGAAACACACGACATCGACCGGAAAATTACGACAACCGACAGATTTTTTCGAGATTTTTTGTTTTTGAGTGGTGATGTTTCTTGTTTGTAATAAACAAGATGAGATTTTAGGTTAAAACGTTTTGGAAAATGATTTTTTTTAGAGAGATTTGGGAATATGCATTTTAAATTTTCCTTTTCCCTTTGCAAGCAATGTTTGTAGGTAAACATGAAATATTAATATTTGTTTTCATGTCTAATGGGACACAATGTTTATTCTACAAAATGTGTAAACCATTTCGGTATTAAAATGAATATTTACAAATACCTAGGAGTATATGTATGTTTCAGAAGTATTATTTCAGATAGAGCAATTTCATTTCCAGGAAATTTAAACTCAAATAAATAAATAAAATAAATATATCATCACGTCATATTACCCATTTCTAAGTGTGCCACAATCTGCATTATCGCAGATATTGGTAATGATGATGACATATTTGTACAGTGCGGGCGCCTACCATAGGCGTCACCTCACGGGCACTCATTAATTTCAGAAATATAATAATAATAATAATTATCGGAAAACGTAACATCAATTGTCACTTTTATGCTTACGTCACTGAAAGTATGTAATTTTTTGAAGAAAACTACATTCTAAAACTGAATTTTTGTTTTTCTGAAAATAAATTTTATTTTTTCCGTAAATGAATTTACTTCTTCTGAAACTGAATTTCCTTTCTGAAATTGAAAAGGTATTGATTGTACTTTTCTAGGTACATTTTTCTGGTTACTGTTACCAGATATTACTTTTTCTGAAATTTAATTTAAAGGTACAGGTTGCACTACCTTAGGTATTTATTTGGTTACTCGATATTACTTTTCCTGAAAGAGAATTAAAATTTTCTGATGTTTGATCTACTTGACATTGAAATTGGAAAGGTAATAGATTGCAATTCTCTATATTTTTGTGATTCGAAGGCAAAAATAGAATTGACACTTTCCCAAATATTTTAGAACAAATTTTGAAGTTTAGATTTAAACTGATAAATTGATTCTTGGTCCCAATATTTTATTTTAACGTCTAAAATGACATACCTATCTGCTTTAGCCATATAACAACCGGTTAATCAATCTATTTATTTTTTTTAGATAATTTAATAAGAAATAACTATTATTTTCATATGGAGAAAAACTTAGAACTCCGCAAGTTTCTTTTAAATGTTTATGTTTCTACTTGTTCCACTCTGTCAGTAAATGTCAATTTAATATTAATTTCAAATTATGCTTATATTTATACTCTTCTTGGTAAAAATGATTATCAATAATTTCTAAAATTGGAATTGAAAAAATTAAATGAATTTGTTCTCCAAACATGACAAGTTGAAATGAATCGACCGTTGGAATTAAAATTAAGTTAACATCTAAATTCATGAGTTAATCAGTATTTAAACTCAACACCCTAATTCATCGACTTATCCTTAACACAATTTTATTACTCAACTACTCCGTAGTACGTTGTAGCTACTACTACCCTTCAACATTGTGGTGAATATCAAATTAAGATATGTAATATAACACAAAATTTAGGATTGCGTACCAATGTACATATTCTATTCAATAATGAGGGATTACTGCTCAATCGAATTACGGGAATTTAGTAAAAAAGCAAAAATATGTACTTAATAATGAATATTAAAAAATCTGTTGTGGCCAGCACAAGACCTTCCGTCAATTCGATGTATTTTGTGCAAATCCCATACCAAAAGGTCCTTGGAACAGATTCTATATAATATCATGTAAAATCGAACACGAACACATACTATTTTTTACAAATTCCATACCAAAAGTTCATTTGAAAAGGTTCTAAAAATCCAATAAAATTATAACATAAACTACACTAAGTAATGTCCTTCCATCTTCTCTTTGGCATTTCTCTGCATGTCACTTGCGAGTAACAATATGACATACCAATTTTAGATCCTATACTTTCCATATTTCGTTTTGCACTTGCAACTGACATCTGTCAATTAATTTTTTTTGAATAATTATGTCAGCTGTTTCCATGATAAATAGCAAAGCTGACTAATTTTTAAAAATTAATTTCTTTATAATGCTGTAAATTTACATCTATTGAATATGAAGGAAAATGTATAATCAAACCGTATAGAGAAGAGTATTTTCTTTAATATATATAATAACAAAATGTCAAAAAATAATATTTAACTGCGTTTTTTTTAAGAAAAACTGTTCAAAACTTCAAATAAGGGTACTTCCGGTGGATCAATTATAACCAAAATCTAAACAACTCTTCATATGGATGTACAGAAGAGGAATACGAAAGAATTATAATTTTTAGAATTGTACTACTGGAGTTATCGTCGGAGAAAAATTTGTCACACACGGACCACCACACGCACACACGGACACACACACACACACACACACACATACATACATACATACATACATACATACATACATACATACATACATACAGACATCATCTTAAAAATAGTAAATTTGTATTGTAGGGACCCTAAAACGTGCTTATTCATTAAAAACTCACCACCGAATTTTTTGACCAAAGACAATACCTTCCTTACCTTAAGGTGACGGAAAGTAAAAAGAATAGGAATTCATGTATATTAGTTTCATTGGCGACTGAAAGACAGTCTATAAATATATAATGAATACCGAGGAGGTCCGTATTACCAATGGTAGAAAAGAATATCAAATAGCGGAGACGTGGCTATCAGTCCAGCACTGCAATTCTCAAACAGTTTTTATTTAAAAATAAATGTATTGCATTAAACTTAATAATTTAAATACACTTGCAATTGTAAAGTTTGTAGACTTATACACTGTTATAATAGGTATATATTTATTCTTTATAAATATAATTTAGAAATATCATATATATCTAGAACATTTAGGTCAACGAAGAAAACAGTTTAATATGAAATCGTGATGTCACATCTTTCTTTTTAAACATCGGATTTTCACCAATAATTTTTGTTTTACTCTTTTACTTATACCTTCAGCTGAATATATATATATATATATATATATATATATATATATATATATATATATATATATATATATATATATAATAGTTGAATCTCCCATTACTGTTTGTTACATGCATGCTAGGTACAGTAAAATTTTTGAAAGAAGTCCGATCAAGGCCATCTACGAATTAAGATTTTATGCTGTCAAATTTAGTAGTGTCGTTTACATAGTTTTTATGAGGTACACAAGATATTATGTACCCTCATAAAAAACTAAGGAAAAGACACTACTAAATTTGACAGCACAAAATCTGAATTCATAGATACAATTCGTAGATAGCCTTGATCAGACTTCTTTCAAAAATTTTACTGTAGGTATATATTATAAATTAATCTATATTTTAAAAGTTCACTGTCAAAAATATAGGTAGTTATAGTAATCTGAACCCAAGGTCATCTAGCAACCCGAACATTAATAGGCCCATAAACCATAACAAAAAATAATAAAATGTGCACTTTATCCTTAAAGTACTACTCAATAAATAACGATTAAGATTAAAAAAATCATTCTTTTAATAATTACAAATTACAGCAATACAAAAAACAATTATGACTTTTTGATACCACGAATTGCTTCAAAATTAAACGAACTTTCATTTAAAAAATTGGTTTATGGGGCCATTATGTTTTTACAAATTCAGTACCAATCTTTATACCGAACTTCCTCTTACATTTAGCAGTTAGGATTAAAAGTCTCTAATGCAACTTAAATTTTAATTACGATGATATAGAATTTGAATTTATTATTTTGAAATAATAATAAAAAAAATTGTTTTTAATGCCATTTGCCGACATTTATTTTGTAAGAGGGATGAGGAGTTCATTTGCATTTTTCGGGTCCTGAAAATTTAGGTAGGGCCCTAATGATGAATGACATGTCAAAATTTTTGTTATATATGACAAATACTTCTTAAGCAATTTGTTAACGTAAATTAATACATATGCTTTACAGAATTTCAATCACGTATTTATAGATTTACATCAAAAATACCTTTCATGACAAATATTTCCATTAAAAATTCATTCATGCCAAATATTATAAAATAAGAAATAAATAGGTACCTACCTATTGGAATCGATATACATATAAGTACCTACGTATTGAACAAAACATATAGGAAATGCGAGAATATATTCCTTACCGTATAGTTGTATAATCGCTAAGAAAAATCCTTATATATACCAAAAAGTATATTTCACTTTTTCACTCATATACACTCACAACAATCACAACCTTTATCAACCATAGTCCGAGACAAACTGACGGAGTCAAGAATATGCACGAAAATTTAAATGCATAAACAAATAAAATTAAAACAACACATAGTGAGTATAAATATTATATCTTTCGAGGGCGTATTCAGTGCCGCTGTTAAAATAGGAAAATAAAAATGTAAAATTGTAGGTTCTTTTTTTCATTTTGTTGTAATTTTTTATATGTATATTGCAAATACATTTGACTTGCACCTTAGCTTAATTTTCTAAAAATGCACCGAATTTTTCCAGTCTAGTTCATTTTTATACAATGTTTTGCTTATAATGAAATGCAATTGCAATCGTACAAATAAATATACTCGTATGTATAGGTACTCGTATGAGTTACAAATTAACGGTACGGATCTGTAATTTTCCATACCACTATAGAACTGTAACTCTCAACAAAAATGCATCATTTTTTAATGTCAAACGATAATAAATGTATTAGTAAACAAAAATTGTTGCAATTTTGTTCACTTTTACATTTCTATAGCGTTATAGAAAATTACAGAATCGCACTATAAACGACATCTCTGAAACGGTATATGTATATTAAATAATAATAGCTGGATATTTTTTTATTTGAATTTCTTGTATATGTAAGTATGTAATTCTTATAAAAATAGGACAAATAAAATTTTTATCATCGATTATGTATTTGAAAACATATTTACTAAATTCCAAATAAAATTGAAATAATTATTAAAATTTAAAATATTGTCAAACGGAAAATGTTTTAAATTTTGTTTTCTTTTTCTCTTTAAACATTATAAAATATTTTTTATTCTAGTTTTTTTTTATTTTTTGTTAGAGTACATATTTCTATGTAAAAGAAAACGGAACAGAAAACAATAAATATTACATAATTTAATAATAATAAATATCTACATTACCTACATAGAATGTTATGCATTTAAACTATAAACAAGCCAGTAATATAATAATATACAGATAATGTAGAGCAAGAATATTAGAATTTGTAACATTTATTACTAATATCTAGATTAAATAAAATATCAATTAATTCTAATGCTACCAACATGAATATCGTAACTTACTATTGATATGTGTTGCTTTTGTAATGAGATGTCAATAGATTAATATGTCACTTTAAAAGTACAATAAACATCTTATAGTCACAAGGTGAGAAGTCGTGGCTTTGATCATATTGCAACGTCATGAAGCTAGCGACCACTAACAACACTATGAACGGGCTGAAGTTAGCTTCATGTAGTTTTCGTCAGTTTTAGTCAGCCAAAGATAACAGCTGTTGTATAAAAATAAGTACCTAACGGAAAAAGGGTGTTATTGCATAACAATATAACTTATAAAAGTTATACTTAAATTAATTTTTCAAAACTGGGTGCCGTAAAAAAATCCCAGTTCCTAAAATCAAGATTCTATAAAGTAAAAAGCAAAATATGTAACTACACCAAAAGTAATAAACTAAATTATAAAAAAAAAAAATATTTAAGAAAAATTAATTATAGTTTCTCATGAATATTATTTATACAAATTATTTTTGTTCACATCTACCTATGTGAGGATATTGTAGAGTAAATGTACATACGTATCTTGCAAAAATCTCTTTGTATATACGTTATAAAAGAATCTAAAACAAATCTACCGCATGAAATCGGTCTGTGAATTTGCTGTAGAATAGCAAAGAAGCATCTAGTTTTATATCCTTTCAAATATTTCAGTAGAGCTTTAAAAGAAAGTAATAAAAAATGTGTATAAACAAAGTAGGGCATGACAAAATTCGCACAAATCGTCAGACACCTATAAATTACAACCTAAAATACAATCTCATATTTCGGAAGTAGGTAGCAGATTGGCCGAAATGTTGATTTCTACTTCGATTATTGCTAAACAACTCAATTCGCGGTGTTCTAAAAATATGTTTTCGTTGGATGTTAAAGTTTATGAAATACATTCTTATCGACGAACTTGACGTACGGAATGATGGATTTGGTATTTATGTTAACTTTCCTCATTCACATGAACTGAAATTATTTTGAAGGCAAAAAACTTTGCTTTACTGTTACGACGTATAATATTTTGTAGTACGAAGCTAAAATTACTTAAACTTTTAAACTTACCTACACAGTTTTTTATAATATAAAAGAGGAAAATTTCATGTGATCTATCAAGCTATAAAGGAAAATAATTGCCAGATTTCCCACATGAATCGAAAAGTCCAGTTATTAAAGATTCTGAGTTTTGGCAAATGTTAGAAGTCATTCGCGTCACATTTTCAGCAACAAACTTTCGGAAAACACCAAACAAACATGTAATATATACTCAAGAACAAAATTCTCATTTTCAGAAGTAAATTCTACGCAAATCCGTATTAAAAGGTTGAAGAAAAATTAAAATTACTCAACAAGTCAACGTGAACCATGCCACAGATCCTAAAAGCCCTTTTCTCAGAGAATGGTTTGCTCAAATTGGATAATTACAATACTCGCCTAAGGCTTTTATTCTAAACTTCACCTTTGTGTAATATAGTTTACATTATATGCTCATTAAATAGTATACTATTACTTCTTTATATATCTGGTATTCACAGAACAATAGCTCATTATCCGGTATTCGGTCTGAGAGTAAAATATTGGCCAGTTAAGCCGGATACCGGATAATATAATAGTATATCAGTTGCATCTCTATATTTATGTAGCTAATACAAAAGTGTGAATATAAAATTATCCTAAAAGCATAATTACTAATTAAAAATATAATTCGAGACCATTAAAGTCCTTACTATATTTTTATTATTAGTCTATTAACATCTCTAGTAGGTACCTACATTATGTATAAACACGAACTATAGTGTGTCACCAGCATAAGTCACCACTTCTAGTTTTTATTGCTATTTTTAGTTTAGCACAGTCCACTTTGATCCTAGGAAGAAAATTTGCTTTAGAGATCCATTCCAGTTTTTACCGCGAAAGAGATGAAACAACCACTAACTTCTATAAAATTTTATGTTTGTTTAGGACTACAATATAATAAAATGATTATTATTCTATAATTTCGTCGGCTTGGTGGGCGAGTGTGTTAGCGCAAATCTCGTAGTTCGTAGTAACGTCACCCGAATATGTTCCGTGCGTTCAATTCCTGTCGACCGACGATGTGTGATTTGTCGTTAAAAATAAGTTATTTGTATATAGAGCCATGTTCATAATAAACTTTATCTTCACTTTAAATTAAAATTAAAGTTGTGTTCGTTTTCATAATATAACTTTAGCACTTTAGTCTTGTGGAAACGTTAATCAACGCCTTGTTCAATCAAAGGTTCATCAAAACGAACAAATGCAACGCGATTTTTTGACAGGAATGATTTAAATGTTAGAAAAACAAGGAAACTGATTTTTGCAAAACGGCCCTTATCAGCACACTCGGATGAACGGTCCGGTATTAAAGGGTAAACGACGATAACCCTAGATAGATTTTATAATTTTCTAGTGAAATTGTTAAAGATACTCATGTTTCCATGACTGTGAGTGAGAAGAAATAAAATTCAGGAAAAGAGAAATGTATAATAAATAATTTAATTTCGTTCTTTCTTCGTAAAGTATACGCAAGAAATTTTTATTTTAATGATATGAGTTGCTGGCCTCTGGCTATATAAGAAATATATGAAATCCAGAATTTGAAAAAGCTCAATATAAGAATAAAGCGAAATATGAAAAATCAAAAAGGTATTAAAAATGTTCTACCATATTAATGATGAACGAAATTTGTGAAAAATGTGCATTATTTGCAAGTTTTAGTAAAATATTACAAGGAGGTTCAATTTCCGTCGGCGGTATTATATACGTTATAGTAAAAGTGCATAGCGGGATGATATGTACATTACCAAAACGTACACCGCAACTTCACTGCTGTGTATAATATGAAAATAATAGGGGGAAAACAACAATAATTTCACCTAACGCACAAAACACCAGGGAGTTTTCAGGAGTGATTTTTTGCATTAGTGAAAATAATAGCCATCTTAACAACAATATCCTCATCGAACGCACAACGCTTCAAAAATAACCTAATTTATGGCTACATTCAAACTTCACAAATTTACCAACCAGCTACATACGTTCAAAGTGAGTATAATGTACTTTTTCTTAATTTTCAGAGACTAATGTGTATTGAATGTACACATAATATACATTTGCGAAATGAGGTGATAAGAATATACATATGCCGAAAAATGTATTGTTATTCCAAATATGCACTTTTTATGTAACGTACACAGGAATTCCTCCGTCCGGTGGAATTTATACGATTTTAACGGAATATCTACCGAAGAACTAAAATATTGAGCATGCGCGGCGGAATAAATATATTTCCATCTGTCGGCGGTAAGTTCCTTTGCAATTGCAACAAGGAGATTCCGCCATAAACATAACCTAATTGTTCAAGTGAAAAAAAAATAATTAATATCTGTGCGTTAGATAAGGTTTATATTAAAGTATGTTTAGAAAACTAACAAATACCTACATACTTACGAACGCGCGAGTTTTGAACTTTGGGTTTGTTTAAAAAAAATAAGAAATAAATTTTGATTTTAGTTTAGATAAATCCACAACGCGTTCTAGCTGTTTTTGTTTTTTACTTAATGAGTGTTTTAGATTTCGGACCTCAAATTAAATTTCGTAGGATTTTATCATCTAAGCAGCAAAAATCCGCCTAGAGGCGAAAAATTACATTCTGCAGCGTATGTTTAATATGTATACTCGTACCATGTTTTCCAGCTGCAGACATTTAGCCATAGGTATCCATATTTATTTATAATTCTAACGTCAAAGAGAATTATAACATGAATTAATTATTTATTTAGAGACATGTTGCTTATTCAATGAGCCTGTTTCACATTTTTCAAAAACTATTTTAAATGAAAGTTTATGGAATGATTTTCTTAGTAATAATTTTTATTTTAATAATTTGTTATTTGTGGAAATAATTAAATAAAAAGATTGGCGTCCTGAAAAACTACCCCCCACTCCTGTGACGTAGAAGCACATACATTATATCATTAATAGCCAATAGGAAAATAGTTTTTCAATCACCTACGTTTATTCATATTATTTATATAAATAAACGTAGGCTAAAGTTTGTCACATGTTAATAATAAAATCTTTTAATTTGACATTTGACGCTGACATTGCTCAATGTAAATGAATAATAAAGTAATGATGGCTAATTCAAATTACACTCAAGCTAAATCGGACAATTAACCGAAGGTCGATAGCTGGATGATGGCTGAATTTATATCAGAACGATTGTTTTACTGCTACCGAAATAAGGGGTGTTAAAGAGTTGAGGTAAAATAAAATATAAAAACTGAATTTATTGTATAAATTGATAATATATTTTACTTTAAAGTTCTGGTCGTGATTCTTATTTGACACTTGTTTGACAACTTTGACAATACACTTGACACCTTAGAACCGCTGAAGATGTATGTACTCTGACGTCACATTCTGTTTCTGATCACGTGACTTATTCAAAATTTTATCCAAATTTCAAAAATTAATTGTAAAATATCTAAAGGATATTTCGTGATATTTTCAAATTTGAGGCTCTTTAAAGAACAATATCTTTTCAAATTTAATACTTAGAAGTCACATAAAATTTCTTGCAACAGCCCTATTACTTATCTACTAAATATAATAATTGATTGCGATAATATAATTGTATAAAATATCAAACCTCAGTGAAGATGTACGTAACGTAGGTCATAGGTTACATATCAAATATGGCAGAAGGAAATAGTCGCTTACCTGCAATCAAAGAGAAATATGTTAGTTACAAAAATAAATACAGTACAACAAATATATCGTTATTATACAAATCTTTAAAACCAATGACGAACATAGAAAAGGACAGAAATTACATAATAATATGAATAATTAATTCATATTCCAGGAATACATATTACGTAACTCTCTCTTATCAGACGTCATTTTACTTTGTCAAAAATTCTCATAATCTACTAAAATTAGATAATGATGAACAACTGATTTTGGTTAAAATTTTAATTTTCAAATAATTACGGTGGCGTAAGAAATTAATTTTCTAGTAAGAACACAAACTATATACTGGGTGTCTACTTAAAATCCGTAATATAGGGAATACAATTTCATTTTGCTATAGTTACTGATCTATTAAATTTAGAGAAAAGTTGTAAATAAAAAAGTTGTTCAGAATTAAGAACTATACAATATGGGATTAAAATTAATCATAAATTCATTTTACTTGTGTCATTATGTTCTTTGATTTTCCACACACACGTTAAAACTCGAGTTAAGCTTAGACCAGCGTGTAGCCGTGAAAAGTTTGAAAAAAAAAAATAGTTTCAAAAAACGAATTTTATCATTACTCTCACGAGAGCACCAACGTATAAAAAACGAAATTCTGAAAGCTGGGAATGTGTAGATTTTAATGATTCCGTACAACATATGGGTAACCGTGTAAATATTAAACATATTTAACTTTTAAAGTGATATTTTTAAGCAAGCATCATTGCAATTTTTTGTAAGGAAGTGGAAAATGTTTTCGTGCGTAATTATAGAATACGATTTGTACAGCATAGCAATCGGCGTTTAATTTTATTTTAAATTCACTAAAACACGCACTAAATTTAGACACACAAGCACACGCACCGGTCTGAGAGACCATTAGGCTAAAAATGGCATTAACAACAAAATAAGCCCCAGTAATTGCTGAAGGACTATAAATAAACTGCAGATTATGTTTTAATTTTACAAATTATTAATACATTCTTTTTAATTTACAATTAAGTTTACAGAAATAGGATTTTTTTAACTATTGGTGCCATTATTGATGGTCCCTGAGACCGGGTGTATGCATACGTAATAAAAGGTTAACAATAATATGTTTTACGTTTTAAGATGACTAGAATCTGATTTTAACATTTTTACAATGATGTGTTTGTGCGTGCGTGCGTGTGTGTGTGTGTGTGTGTGTGTGTGTGTGTGTGTAACACTTGGACAACCGGAAGCAATAGTTTCTCAAAAAAAATCTTCCAAATATTACTTTATAAATGTAAAATTCTCTATCCGATACATTGAACAATTTTATTATATCTTCTACAGATTGAGAGATGGAGATTTATAAATATATAAAATAATCCGTTGCAATGTATCTCACAGCCCAAATAACTCTATGGAAACTTGTTGAAAGTACATTTAATATTTCTTATATTATTATTAATTAAATATTTAAAATTATAGATACATATATTACACATATCAAGGAAAAGAGACTTACAAGTGTTAGGGATAAAAAAAAAAAAAACTGGAAAGAGAGAGAATACAGTAGAAGAATATTACAAGAGAAGACATAGGCCTACACGGCCTGGAGAGCTGAGTATTGTTAATACATATACCCATCAGATATACCGCCAATCTCATCAATGAAACGGGGGAACCGGGTGACCCCTGTGGTGCACTCTCCAAACCAGCTATGAGTGTCTGTGAGGTAAGCGCCCACACGGTAAAATATATCGTCATCATTACCGATGTCTACATCTGTTGTAGATACTGGCAAACCCAGTAATGGGTAATATGCCGTGATGATATATTTATTTATTTATAATGTACTAAAAAAGAATATACGCAACCATTGAAGGTTAAAGGTTTTAATGTCCGAATTGTTGAAATAAATACTAATTTATTTATTAATAATTGTTATTTTATTTTCTATGTAATTAAAAAACATCTCAATGTTACTAACCTGTTTTATAATGAAAAAAAAAACCGATAGATTTGCATGAAGTTTATTTAATTTCACTCTGTCCAACACGAATTAGACTATAATAGCAACTATCATAAAACTGAGTGCAAAAGAAACATAAAAATGTCATGACCGTTGTGTAAATAACGAATCAACAGATGCAAGACAGTTCTTAAGCAAATAAATACTGAAATGCATTTACAATTACATTATTCTTTCTGTAATTAATTAATTAGCAATCTACAGAGATAGATAAACAAATAAACTTTGCTTTTATATTTAAACATTAATAAATGAACAAAATACGTATTTGAAAACGTTTGCTAAATCGCGAATTTATAACATTTATAAAATGTAATGACTGAGCAAATTTATTCAAATTATGTAATGAAAATAGTGTTGCATGATGATATTTAAATTATGATAAACACAATTTCAATTACGTGCGTTTGATTGTATCATGTAGCAAGCTTTTAAATCCGTTTATTTTATATACTGTTTTTGTATGTTTTTATTAATCACATTAATTATACATGCAAAATGATTATGCATATATTTATTAATGAATTAATCTAACCTTCAGCTGATAACGTGTTTTGAAGTAACTGGTAAGGTACTTCGACACCTTACACTTTTCAATTGATATTTTTCATTATTATATGTACCGTTTAAGTTATTGTTTTGCTTTTAGAAAATAAAGTAAATCTATTTGTAAAAAATAATAATTTTTTAAATTTATTAAATTAAATATTAAAAGTGTCGTTAAAATAAGTAAAAGTTGTTTTTGATGAACAGTTTTTATTGATCAGTAAGATTCTGAAATCCAAGGAAACCGGGTAGCCGATCATCTTGCAAAAAATGGGACATTATACCTTTTATAGGACCTGAACCTCTCTGTGGAATAATTGCGGAAACAAGAAAGAAATTAATACTTTGCTTTAGCAGTGGCATAAAAAACGGCATTGGACAGCCATATCAGGCCAGAGACACTCCAAGCTCTTCCGAATGAGCCATTCAAGAAAAGAATTGACAACACATTCAATGAGCAAGCAAGATGTTACATTAATAACAGGACTGGTAACAGGTCACTGTCAATTAAATAAACATTTGCACAGGTTGGGCCTTAAACAAGAACCAACATGTAGAGGATGTGGAGAAGAGGATGAAACTCCTCAATATTTAATAAGTTACTGCGAAGTATTTATGGCAAGCAGACATGGTCTTTTAGGAGCAAAGGAATTGCACACTGAGACATTAATGGACATCAAAATAAAGAAAATCTTGGAGTTCGTAAAACATACAGGACTCCTAGAATAGGAGTAAAACACGGAGGGTACAATAGACCAGAAAGGTCGCAGTATAGGGGCACGGATGAACCATCTCCCGATAATAATAATAATAATGATAATAAAGATTCTGTTTAGTTCTGTATTTAATGTAACAAAGGTGCAATTTATAACACTTGTGAAATGTTCTTTGCAAACGCAAGCCACTTTGTCTGCATGTGTTTTTATTTTTACTTTGTGGCCCTTTTAGTCTCGCACATATGTGACATCTGTTATAGTTGCTTACAGTTTCCGGAAATTTTCTATGATTGATACCAGGTTCTTCCATAATTCTTTTGTATTGTGTGTTATTGTTAATTAAAATATTTAATACATATGTTCTGTGGAATCCCGGGTTAAAGAAATTGCGCTCAATTTAAAGCACTCTTAACACTAATTAATACTTTCGTGAGATCTTTGAGTACACCAATAGCTACTTATTTTTTTCATTTGTGACATATTAAACATCTCCTTGTATGCCTTTTGTACTTCAATTTCAGAAAAAGTAACTTCAATTTCAGAAAAAGTAAATTCAATTTCGGAAAAATTAAATACAATTTCAGAAAAAGTAAATTCAATTTCAGAAAAAAGTAAATTCAATTACGAAAAAAATAAATTCAATATCAGAAAAAGTAAATTCAATTTCAGAAAAACTAAATTCAATTTTGGAAAAGGTAAATTGATAGATATTATTTTTCTGAAATAGAATTTACTTTTTCTGAAAATGAAGTTACTTCTTCTGAAAATGAATACACTTTTTGGTAAATGAAGTTATTTTTCTGATATTGAATTTGAAAACATATAAAAGATCTGGAATATAAAGTCACGGGTTAATTTGGAGTTCACTATGAAATTTTTATGGCAATAATTATTACAAATACTCTACATATATTTATATTGAAAAAACTATTAATATGCGTACGAAGAAAACATATTATCGTAGAACATGTACTTTTCCACGACCCGGATAGAAAGTTGGTTTCCATGAAATTAAAATCATAATTCAAATAACATTTTTTTTTTCAGGAATAAAAGCAGAAGTAACCAGTTCCATCCCATGGGAAATAATTTAAACAATTATCCCTGTCAAGCGAAACATACACAAAAATGCCACAATATATTTGCTAATTATTTCTGTACTCTACATTTAATGCAAACAAATTAATACTGTGTGTAGTATTATAATGTTACAATTAAAATTATTTTAAGGTTCATTATTAATTTTAAATAATGAAGACGTCGTTAAAAGAAAATAGAAACCTTCTGAGCGAAGTGTGTTTTTCTCTAATTGTATTTTGCTCTTTTCAATAAATGAATGATTTAAATTTTCTATTAATAAAATATTTTTACTGTATAAAACCGTAGATACTACTATTACTACTACTAGACTTTATGTAACAAAGTTACTAACAAAAAAATGTTATGGAATAAAATTAGATTATCTCCAATTTAATGTAAGACATATCTCCTATAACTAATTTTGTTCATTTATGTTTACACTATTCGTAATTTTTTAAAATTATTTTCAACGACACTGTTACGGTTATTTTTTTTCTAATGGTACACCTTTTTCTCCTTCATTCATGTACTCGTCGTTTTTGTGCGTTTATAAGTACAAATTTGGACGATTCTCTCAGCGCCTGCTCCTACGTCACTGAAGCACTATTTTATAATTTTTTGTAATACAATTTCGGGAATTTGACATAGTTTACTTTCTATCTAAAATATTTTGCAAAGTGCCAGTAATAAATATGATCAAAATTCACTTTATTTTGTACAACATCCTACGAGTATAATCGGTGGCCTGGTGCACACCGTCCATTTTCTCACCCTCATTAGCGCCAGTGGCGCCCTCGACTTACGATTCCTTCCCTTTTTACAACCCTCGACCCTTTGATTCTGACATTTCAGCAGGTAACTATAGGTGTAGAATGATCGAGTTCTAAAAAAGGTAGGTAATGATTGCCTGACAACACATACATAAATAATGCCTAGAATGTACTCTCCTTAATGGGTTTGAAGTTTGAATGCTTTCTCTGTATAGTATAAATATATTATTACTAGCTGTACCCGTTGTAAATATTTACAGCAAACTATATTATGGCGTTAAGGTTAAATGCCACTTTTTTAACAGATACTGAATTCTACTTCCCGTTTCGCCAGAAGCGAAATTTCCGTTGATTTTTTAAATGGAGTTTTACATAATATGTTTTTATATTTTCGGAAAGTATTTAAAAATCTGATTAATTCCACAACACAACACTCCCGTTATAATTAATATATAATTTAGGACTGAATGCAAGGTTAAAAATCCCTGACAACAAACAGTTAATAGTAACTTCTAGATAAATTATATAACTGTTTATCAATATACTCTATATAAGAAACTGTAACCACAGTATAAATAAATGTAAGTATTTTAATACTGTGCTGAAATTGTAAAAACCTTCAATGATTGGCATACGTTTCATATATCAAATTTTAAAATATTTTCGTATATAATATCATAAGTGGTAAATTTTTGCCGGAAAAATTTTCAGATTGTTACGAGAGCCGGTTGCCTAGCAATTTATTGAGTGACATTGACAAAAAAATCACGAGCTGTCAAGCGAGTGATTTTTGATTAATGTCACGAGATAAATTAGCAAAAGGCTCGAGTAACAATCTGAAAATTTTGCCCGGATAAAATTTAACCACGAATGGTATTCGGATGACTATTTCAAAAATAAAAATAAGCGGACAGGACTTTGAAATGTATATAAACAATATTTTTAGACGACCATTGTGATAAGTATGACATATCAACGTAGTATCCTAACACTGAAAGTTGAACTTATCACATTAGTGTTACGATATATTTCATATCGTAATAGTTGACACGGTTGCTAGGTTACTGTGTCATTATTTTCTGTTTTCTAGCTATACGTATAAATTATTCATTTGTCAGCTGTCCATACGTTTGAACCTAAATTTCAGTTTTGTAAAAAAAGTAAAATTTATTTATGTTCGACTAAAAAATAATGTTCGTAACTTGTATGAAATTCAAATATCTTAGCTCGTGCGTATTGACTTGCACTCCGCTACGCGTCGTGCGTCAATTTGCACTCGCATGATATTTGGTATTTTTCCTAACTTTGTTACGAAAATAACTATTCTTAGGCACTCTTAAAACGCTTAAAACGTCAAAAAATTTTCACTTATCAAAACTCACTTACTTGTAAAAATACAGCATCTTATTGGCTTAAAGGATGCGAAAATTTTTTTGTGAGATTGTATTGTCAAAATGAAACTTGGTAACTAGGCAGAATCGTGAATTTGGATAGGTTTATAAATGTATGAGTGAAATAGTCACTGATAAAAAATAGAAAACTGTCACAGTAACACTGGGACAGGATGAATTTTATTGTAAATAATTTGATCAGGAATTTTGCGTATTATTGTACAAATTTCATTCTAGTAGATTATCATATTATCCGTATATTCAACGTCTTTCAGTATTACACTTACATTTTATTATTTCATTTTATAATCTATACCTACATTATTTTTTGTTACCAGCAGATATTTATTTAGTGTTTAAAAGCGGGATAAAAGCAATGTCCAATTGGTTGATTACAATAAACTTTCTTTGTCTATAGTTTTTCTTATTTGAAATACAGGGTTGGCCTGATTTAAATCATTTGATTTAAATCATAATTTAAATCATGATTTAAATCAACTGATTTTTTTAAAAAAATCACTGATTTTTATTACAGATGAAAAAAAAAAATCAAATTGTAATAAAAATTAATTTATTTACTACAAAAGTAAAAATAAGAACAAAAATATGGACTGTATTTGAATTCTAACAGATTACTGATTACATGTTTTGACCTATTTTATTTAGGTATGTATTGTTTAAAAAGACGCGCGCGCGTGGGTACGTTATGTACTAAATTTATGCAAAAATTCAAATTCATCTTTTAGGGTTTATTACAGATTTCGTTTTCGTTTATGAAATAAAATATTTATATTGCTTTTAGAACAATTAAAAAAGTACAATAACACCACTAGATCTTTAAAAATAGAAAAAAATCAAAAAATCTTGATTTATTTGATTTTTTTAAAAAGTCAATGATTTTTGATTTTTTTAAATAAATCATGATTTTTTCCAACCCTGTTTGAAAACCGTAGTAGGTATCTGTTTAATCACAATCACAAAACGTGTTAATTTTTTTTAAGGTTACCATATATTTTTTTAAATTTATTTTGCTCTACTTATATTAATAAATTACTTATCATATATTTAAATTAATGAATTAATTATTATATTTATTAATTTGTAAAGGTAAAATTTTTTTTAACTGTAAATTGACATTTATATCTCATGGACCGAATCCTACCGAAGAGGAGAGAAGATTGCCGAGCGGTCGAATAGTCGACCCTTACAATTTTACATATAACTAAAATTTGGGTAAAAAAAGCAAATTGGCACGAGCAATGAGTAAATAAAGCGTGATGTTATATTAATTTAGTGTAATATTATTGCCAGGGTACTGGAGGAAATCAATTTCGCCAGATGTTTTGACGGTGTTTCATTGCCAACAGTATTATGAGAAAATAATATCACAAAAGGATAAAAAAAATACGTTTATGACAGCTGTAAAAACAAAATAACAACTGGGTTCCTTGGATGTAAGACTGAAATTGATAATTTAAAATGATTTTCATTATTTGTGGAGGGTGGTCACGAATGGCACAAATAATTCAAGATAATCTCTACAGTTTTATGACTGGGATACGCTACACTAAGTCAAGCAACGCAAGAAAATTTATAAATTGGTATCTTCATCTTCTTATTGTACCTACGTAATTGCATTTCACTAGTTCCTTGAATTTTTGCTCCTTTTAAATCACAATTTATTTGCCATTTAATTCACAAAAAGAAAACATTATTTATGAAAGATCTATACCGTAGATTAATCTATTTAGAATTATATTCAATAATATTATAGATATTTTCAAATACTTTTAATCCTGACATTGCCCGGGTAATCACCCCAATTCTGTAAGGAAGTTGTTAAGTCTTAGCAACGTTGCTAAAAATTGTAACCAATAAAAACAAATGTAAAGCCTGTCATTTTCATGTTTTATTCAGTGTTCGCAATTATTATTGGTTATTTGCTGTAGCAACGTTGTTAAGACTTAACAACTTTCTTACAGAATTGGGGCGAATGTCTAGCGTTAATCAACAGAAACGGTAAAGTAGGTAAAAGACAACTGGGTGTTTTACAAACTGACCGATGGTCAACTGGACTATAAGTAAGTGGGCCCCGCACATCTGTACGAAAAAATAATAGATGAGTAGAATTACAATATTGTAGGTTATGAACGTAAAATACACATGTCAATTTTTACGTCACGTCATTGTAAATAAAAACCGAAACAGAAAATAGTATAAAACTAGTGATAGAACATTTCGAATGAAAATAATCGAAGTATTCAATTATGAAAATGTCTTGAAATTAATCATTCGAATATGATTATGTTACATAAATGGTGTTTTATCTATATACTGAATAGATCAGGTAAACTAGTGGAGAACTCGAGTGCGCTGTCATTCGTACTATATCGTAATTCGGACTCGGACTATGAGAAAAAAAAATTGACGTAGATTAGATAACAAAAATAACTTTATTTCTTTGTTAAACTGCAGTATAATTATAATAATAAAAACAATAAAAATAAAAACTTGTTTGGTTACAAAAATCATAAATATAATGTACTTCAAAATGTTTAGAATTTAGAATATTTTATTATTCACCTTGTCAAATAGAAAAACGTACATTCGGTTGTCAGTTTTTCGGTACCGGTATTCCAATGCTTGACTGAAGAGAATAAGCAGAAGACTAACGAGAAATGGGAAAGTGTGATGCGAATTAATCCGAATACAGCCGAATCGATGTCGAATGGTTTTTGTTGGTGTGGGGAAATTTTTCGTTCGAGAAAAACTTTTCATTGGATGAACGAATGAAGTTCTCATGAATACTCAAGTGATAATGAACATTCGAATACTAATAATTCGATTCTGAAAATCAATCGATAATGCCCATCACCATGCAAGACTCTCGTTACAGAAGGTTATTCAACCACTCGTTTGTTCGTCTACTACCTGCTACACGTTCGTGTTCGAAATTCAAACACGTGCTTGAATAGGTTGCCTTCTGTAACTTGTTAATATACTATTCATACTTGAGTACTTCGTAGCAACAACATACAAAATGCAAAATGTTACAACACAACACATAACCTCAACTTATGACAGACCTGAAAGACATACATATTTAATGACACTAATTTGTAACTAGTACCATCTAGAGGCGATTTGCTTACATATATAAAACAAGTAACTTAATTCTTAAAAAATAGAACTATACCCAAATCATTCAAGCAGCCAATGCACGTCATCACTTAGTGTAAAAACCTTAATGCATTAAAATCACTAATAGTGAAAAATGAAATAAAATTTCAATCATTTTTAACCGTCAAAAAGTGTATAGCCTTATATAATTATTATTAAAATGAATAGAAAAATTCATTATTTATCGTACATGACATGAATAATATATAAATAATCTACATCAACGTCATATTATTCGTTTAATTGTTGCTATAGTTGGCAACATTGATAATTTGTATGTTCATACTGTCAGAGTTATTATTTGAAAAATATTTGTATCGTGTTTGAAACATTTTTGTGCGTTGTAAAGGTATATTTATAATAAAGTAATGTTAAACGCAATGCAACGACACAACGTGACCGTTAACGCAAACACAAAATCTGTGAATCTGCCAAAGATAGCACTTCTAATCAATCCGAAGAATTTGGTATATTTCTTTGAAATTCGGCTCACTTTTATTTATTGCCTTTATATGACATACATAAGTATAAATAAGGTTAGTATTATACAATAATTTAAATAGAAATGGACAGTGACGAAAATATAGTATTTATTTTGTAGATGTGACAGTTCATGACCATGTCGATAATATAGATTGCAATCTGTATAACTCTTTTCATAAAGATTCTAAAACCTCTGCAAACGTAGCAGTACATGACGTCACACATCTAGTTATTAAAATTCAATTTTTATTAATGACGTGCATTGGCTGCTTGAATGATTTGGATATACTTGTTCTAAATTGATGAAAATATAAAAATATATGTATTTGTATTAATAAGTACCACGTTTAATGAGCCACGGCAAATAAATTTGCTGGCATGTTTATATTTTTTTATATAATAATCAATACTAGTATTCCAATTTAATCTGTAGTTAGTAGTTCGCGTTATCAATCGTATTATCTATTCTAAGATACATGTAATGTTAGTTTGAATCAACAGATATCTGGCTACCAAATTGTACACAAAATTGATTAGTTCTACATCTATTGTACATGAAGGCCACTTACAGTTTCCAATTAATAATTAGTACACTATACTATTGTTAATGAAATGTTAAAGTTGTTACAGAATTTCATATTTGAGTTTATAACAATATTCATAGTTGCATAAACGAATAAGTAGGTAATAGGAACATTCTCAAGCTGCCATTTATTGGCATTTTAAAAAATCTGTTGTAGCCAGCACAAAACCTTCCGTCAATTCAATGTATTTTGTATAAATCCCATACCGAAAGGTCCTTGAAACAGATTCTATATAATATCATGTAAAATAAAACACGAACACATACTATTTCTATTCTATAAATCCAATAAAATTATAACATAAACATACACTAAGTAAAATGCACTTGACACTTCTTCTTATTCTTCAGCTTCCCCTATTTTATTAGAGGTAACTGTTTCCTCTTTTCTTCCACTCATTCCTGTCCAACACATCTTCTTGACACAGGCATTCCTTTCAGTCTTCTGCGATACAGTCCTTCCATCTTCTCTTTGGCCTTTCTCTGCGTGTCACTTGCGAGGAGCACTATGACATACCAATTTTGTGATCCTACACTTTCCATATTTGGTTTTGCACTTGCAACTGACATCTGTCAATTAGAATTTTTTTAATATATCAGCATCAGCTGTTTCCATGATAAATAGCAAAGCTGACTAATTTTTGAAAATTAATTTCTTTATAATGCTTTAAATCAACATCTATTGAATATGAAGGAAAATGTATAATCAAACTGTATAGAGAAGAATATTTTCTTTAATATGTATAATAACAAAATGTCAAAAACAATATTTAACTGCGTTTTTAAAAAAAAACTGTTAAAAACTTCAAATAAGGGTACTTCCGGTGGATCAATTATAACCAAAATCTAATCAACTCTTCATATGGATGTACAGAAGAGGAATACAAAAGAATTATAATTTTTAGAATTGTAGTATTGGAGTTATCGTCGGAGAAAAATTTGTCACACACGGACACACACACACACGGACTCACACACACACACACACACACACACACACACACACATACATACATACATACATACATACATACATACATACATACATACATACATACATACATACATACATACAGACATCATCTTAAAAATAGTAAATTCGTATTGTAGGGACCCTAAAACGTGCTTATTCATTAAAAACTCACCACCGAATTTTTTGACCAAAGACAATACCTTCCTTACCTAAAGGTGACGGAAGGAAATAAAAATGTAGCAACCTAACTTAATCTAATCTAACCTGATCTCAACAAAACAATTATATATGTACACTGCCAATTTATTTTACAAAACACTGAACATTTATAATAAAAATACTGATCAAAAAAATAAAATTGTTTGTAATTTATACAGATAAATTTAAAAAACAATCTTTTTTATAAATCACGCTGTCTATGTTTTAAAGAAAAAACAATTCCTTTGTTACACAGTTAATTTTTCAAATGTATGTAACTGAGATATAAATGTCACTGCAAAAAACTAACCATTTGAAATTAGTAAAGAAAATAGTACTTAAATTAATAAAAAGTAAATAGCGGGAGGGATTGTGTTGAGTGTTGACCACATCAGGTTTTTTATAACTAATAATCTCTCCTAAACACCAACTATGTATTTTTATCTCTTTTCAGCGAACAAATTAATGTTAGAAGAGAAAATTTAAAACGCATTATTAATTATTTGAATCCTATAATCCAGATTTAAAACTTCATAATTAGTTAACATCTTGAACCCAAATTTCGGGTATGGTTCTTATCTGTCTCATGGAACTTTTACCGTAAATGCCATAAAACTTATCTATAAGGCGCAATTGGCTATAATGAGTTTCAAATATCGCTTCATACAACTATAAAAACATAGCCATGTCCAGAGTGCACGGTCCTGATTGGCGATTCTATATGCAATGGTAATAAACAAATATACTTAATGTTTGGTTGAATCGTTGAAAGTATTTTCATCATTGGCTTCGCCGTGTATTTCTTACAGAACAGTAGCAATAATGTAATATTTGATATAAACTTAGGCGAATCAAATTTCGAGTGAGTAACTAAGAATGCACGGTATATGACGCGTCCATATAGTTACAGGAATATCGCTCTACAGATGAAGATGAAATAGGAATTTATGAAGTGTCTGGTGTTGGTGCAATATCATTTTTCATCTCTATAAGACAGAAAATAAGAAAATTATTTCTCTCTTGACAATTTTCACCGGTAACATATGTATGTAGGTACATGAATTCTTTTATTTTCTTTTAGAGATAAACATGGATAACACGTGTTTGTAACAATTTTTACTTCCATTACTTCCAACATTTACAAAGGAACTGTACATTCAAGAGTGCATCATTTCATAAAATTAATACAGTCGGTATATGTTTAATTATTTTGGTAATTAAGCAAACATTCATCTAAAAATAAATAATGTTGACATGCACAATATTAAGTAGTTTTAAATAGGTATAGAACGAAAACATAATATATGAGCTTCTAGTAGGCATACCAATAGAGATTATTCAATGAGACACTGTTTGCTCCAGTTCGCTATGTCACGTCACGTACATCAAAGATTTAAATGACTATGCGGGTGCATCATTTTATCTAGGGTCCAATTCTCAATTTTCACCATTGTGATATGAAATGATAAATTTATATCATTTCACTTGTCAGTGTCATGATTTTATTTGTCGAACGACAACAAACACATTCACCAAATTCATATTTTCTTGATATGCGCAGCCAAAATTATCAACATACCTTAAATACATAATACATGCAACATTACACTTTTTTGCTCATTTACATCAGATCACTTTGCAATTGAGAATAGCGCCAAGTGATAAAGTTAAAAATTTTCACTATATATCACTTGAAATTGAAAATTGAGAATTGGGCCCCTAGTATATAAATGAATAGATGACACTTCAATGAACAAAACTGACAGTATACGCAGAAATATGAAATTAATACAAAATCAGTCTTAAAGAGGTGCAATACGAATTGAGAAAAAGTTACCGTTCACGGGAGTCAATGATTCGGAGAAAGTAGTCACAGATAAATATTGGCAAGAAGATAGGTTCCGATTCCTAATTCCGACCAAAGAGAGTAAGCGAAAAAACGTGAAATAAAATAATTGAAATACCTATACATGTGGTTAGATTTGTTATATAAAACCTGCTGTTGTACAATTAAACATAACAAGTTTTATACAAACGACTGTAGAAACTATATAATAATTAAAATAAATACGACTTCAGTCTTGTAAAAGATTAATTTATTTTTTGTCAACTCATTTATTCCTTCATCGGGACAACTAAAAATTAATATACGAAATACAATAATCAATTATATAAATGAAATTTTAAAAACTAGTACTAATAATAATAATAATAATAATGATAATAATAAAAATAATAATAATAACAATATAGTAATTAAGGTACCAAGGGTTGTTATAAGGACAAGGCATTATTGTCGTTTAACACCCGTGGTGCCTCCAACGTTTTATGTCTTACTAGAAATTCTTAATAAACATTTTGTCTGACTAGAATTTATCAAACAAAAATAATAAATCACAAAATTTTAATACAACTTACAAAGTAGCCTGTGAATGCGGTATCTAGGTTATATTTTGTTTCTGTAAACAAAGCATTTTTTCAAAAAAAAAAATATATATATATATATTTCTTGTGATTTTGATTTTTCTGTGAATATAGACGAGCAATGTTATTGCTAAGAATAAGAAGTATGCTGGTTTGTATTTGTGATGAAACAAATATGATTATAAACGACTACAATTCACAATGCTTCTTAACCTTAACTGCACTTTTTGTTAGTATCAGTATTATTAACCTCAGTTTGTTGTCAACATTACCATAGCAACTTAATACGCCCTAGGGCATTATTTACTCAATAACGGACCTAATGTTGAAATTGTTATTAAACAATAACATACTAGTAAGACATAAATAATATATTATCTCGGCATATTAGCCTTTACTGGGTGTGCAATTTGCTTGGTCTTGGTATACAAATATCGGTAATGATAATGACATACATATTACTACAGTGCGCAGGCGTTTACCAGGCGTCACCTTACGGGCACACGTTGCTATCGTAGAGTGAGTGTACCATAGGGATCACTTTTGTGCAATTTAATATTCGAAATAGTTTTAGCATCGATCAAGATCGAATCCGGTTCCGCAGATTCGCCGCTAGATACTCAGGCCACGGCCATGATCAATATCCTTTTTACGTTTTTAATTTAAGAATTTATTTATAAATATCGTATAATTATATAATATATTAGTTTATGATACATTTAATGCTAAAATGGATATCCAATAATAATTTTTGAAATAAGAGTTGGCTTGAATATCTCCATCATATTTTTATTAACGAGTATTTCCAAATATGAAATTCAAATCTCTGAAAACATGGCACGTGCAGCACTCCGGGACATTGAGGATAATAAATTAACAAGGCAATGCAAACTTTAGATATAGGGGTAATTGTTGATGTTTTAAAATAATTTGAAATAATTTATTTTTGGTGTTCAGTATTGGTTTTGCGGTTGTAACTTATGACCTTTAGCTTATGATCGAGAATGATAGCAAATACTGTATCAAATAATTTTTGTTGGTTATTGTAGTATACGCTCTTGTATTGTAGATACAAATTTATTTCCACGTAGGAGTAATGAATTAACTCACCACTTAAAATCCGCAATTCATGTTATACATGCGTTTCAATTTATCTCTTGTTTTCCAAATCCCTGACTTGTTAATTATTAATTCAATTCCACAGACGAACTTTTGGCTTTTTGCTTGATCGCTCTTTGTTTTCTGTATTTACCGCCCTCCTAGAATTCGAAGCATGTCAGTTGCAACATGCAACGTTTGTCTTTGCTGATTGTCTCGACCTCGACGGAGAGTTGCTCTTACGCACGACTAAGTGAAAATTGGATTATTCTCTAGGTTTAGGTAATGAATTTACATGCCAGGAATTGCCCAGCAATAGAGAAGTTGCCACTGAAAGTGACTTGAGAATGTGCTTTATGTTGTACACTAAATGATAATTTCATTTAGCACTAGTATCTACGCTAACCTTTGATATTATTAACAAGTACGCTACTATTCGCGATCATCATCAAAATATTTGGACAACTCCACTGTCTTGTCAAATTAGATAATGGTCACAAAGTGTCACATACTGCAGGATCATGCACCGTATTAAAAAATGTTTTAAATAAAAGTTTAACGATGGGGGGAGACATTTAATCCTGTAAAGAAATTTAACCCCCCAACCCCTAAGGGAGGCTGGGGAGGAGGTAGTTTTGAAATTTTAAATGGTAATGCCTATATTTTATAGCAGAATCGGACAGAGCGTCAAAAAATAGGTAAATTTTACATAAAAATTTTTTGTTACTTTAATAGATGACCGAGCAACCTCCTCGTGGTTCGTCTCGGGTAATGCTAATGCCGGTAGTAGGTGGTAAATTATTATCAAGATGTCCTCACCAACACACATACACACACACACACACAAACACACACACACATTGAAAACAATTTTGTTGATTGCAGCGCCATCTACCAAAGTAATAATTTTTTTTTTAGATAAAATCTACTTAATTTTTCACGCTCTATACGATTCTGCTGTAAAAAGGGGTTACCAGTTAAAATTTTAAAACTATCCCCTCCCAGCCTCCCCTGATGATGGGGGGTTGAATTTATTTACAGGATTGGATGTCCCCCTCCAAATCGTTAAACTTTTATTTGAAACATTTTTTCGTATCATGAATGATCCTGAAGATATTCCAGGTGGTACATTAAAATGGAACATCCTGTTATTTAAGTTGATTCCGACAGATATTCCGTCAAAGAAATCTGTAACGTTCGCTTCTAGTGAAACGCATCAACGTGGAGGGCTCTCTAGCCCTCCAAATTTGGGAGATTTGGTAAAAGTTCCAGAACAAATGAACACCATCAATATTACATATAGCAGGTATTGGAATAAAAAAATTAATTGATGTCAAGTGTAACAATTCTATTTAATTTAAGTAAAATATATCAAACATAAATACACAGAATTATGACAGTATCATAGAGTAAATTTATATCGTAGCACTTACTCGGTTTTCTAATCGAATCGGATTTAAATAAATTCTAAATAAACCAGAAAATTTTAAAACGATCAAGTACGTTCGAATTGATGTATATTTAACTGGATTAATCACAGACTCTGTCGGCATAGCAACGTAGAATGCATAGAATATTGTTGTCCAGTACTAATTTTGAACATTTTGACATTTGATACGTTTTTTACAGTTAACAGTTTCTGCCACTCTCCTGTAAGCTCCTTTTTCTTTATTGTTGATACATGTTGAGTGTCAAACCGTGAAAGATAATAAATTTATTCTACTTTTGTTCATTGTTTCAGTGCCTGCTATTGAATTTTCTGTTAAATTGCTGTTTATCTCGAGGAAGTAAATTGAATTTATGTATTACAAATCTAGATGATAAAGCCGATTTAGAATCCGATTTTAGATCCTTTCCAGATGGTTTTCTTAAATAGATTTCTCATCTTAAAGCCACTTAAATCCTGATATAAGGGCATCGATATAAACTTAACTCATGTACTAATATGACACACGATAATATTCAAATGAAGTATTTACAATAATGCATTAAATAAACGAATTTATAATAAATAAATATATTTAACTAAGAAGTATGTTAAAAATATTCCGTTGATCATACGAATCAAATTTTATTCCATGACAAAAAATTATTGGAGTTTACCACAAACACAAAGTTTTGACATTAATTGTTTATCGATAATATTAACGAAAATTATTAATTAATATACGAGCCCTGCGCCAAAAGAATTCGCCTACATCTATTTATTATAATTTTTCATATAAAAGGAAATTGTTTACACTTATTCAATTATTGTTCCTAAACTTACTTTTATGTTATTAGAGTTAATTAATTGCTTACATAAAATGCGCTATCATAATTAATAAATGTGTAGCTACCTTGTAAAGAGAAGGGATGTAGGCGAATTCTTTTGGCGCAGGGCTCGTAGATCATAAATACACGATTATCTACTTGAGTGTTCACTTTTTTACTGAACATAGAAAATACAATGTTACAATTTTCAATTAGTGATATCTCTACCTATCAATTTTGAAGTAGAAACAGTTGTTTAAAACTTCGTGAGCTCAAAATGTATTTGAGTATTGTAAAAAAAATGCTTATGGCCAGTTGGACAGCTTATAGGTATATTTTAACTATTGATTAAATTAACAATTTCGTGTAGGAACGAAATGCAAATGAGTTGTTAAATATTACTGTCAAAATTTCGATACGCACTTTCTTTGTTAATCTGTAGTTAAGACTTTAACTATAAGCTGTGCTCCTGGCCATTACTAATTTTAACAATTTTTTAGTAACTTTCAATATGTTAAGGGAAATTAAACAAAATACGAATTTTAAATTTTGCAGTTCGACAATTGTAAAATAATTAGAGTGCTTAAAGTTTTGGCATTAAAAGATCAACGAGAATTTAAATAAACGATGAAAGAAATTAAGAAAAAATAAATGACACCGCAGGGATTTGAACCCCGGTCCTCAGCAAGGTCATTCCTATTTATAAACTTCAGGTAGGATCACAATTAATTATTATCAATGTTTCTGTGACGGCTAATTGTTCACTACATTATAAAAAGCGCATTGTTTTGCGCTGAGTATTCACCTATTCCGTTTAGGATATTGTACTCATCTACAAAAATTGTAAAAAGAATTTGTGGAAGATTCATTGTCTTCAGTGGGAAGGGACTCAGTTGGTTAGAGCGCCTCACTAGATATGAGGAGATATGAGAAGGTCGGGGTTTCAAATCTCAGCGGTGTCATTGCATTTTTCATAATTTCTTTCATAGTTTACTTAAATTCTCCTTGATCCTTTAAGGCCATTTCTATATTTATGAATAAAATATAGTTACAGTTACATAGCGACCACAACTTACAATGGTTATATGTAGATTAAAAAGTTCAGTTTTCATAACGTCGCAGTAATTTGACAAAAAGTCTGTTGTGTGAGTGTAGTGGTAATACTTATATAATCGAACAAACATTAAACACTTTGACATCTTTTGTGAAATTTACTTACAGTTATAGGGTGCGGTAATTTATCCCTATTTGAAGATGAATAAAGTAATTAGATATTAAAGCAAGTAGCCCTACGAAGACGTATCAAATATTGCGAATAATAAATGAAAATTTGATCTTTATGGGAAACATGCAAGAAATAAATTTTCCCTGTTTTATTTATATAAGTTCATAATTAAAATTAAAGTATGTTTCATAGAAGTTTTATTTACGTTACCTAGTGAAAAACAAACAAATGTCTTTTACATATTTAATAACGTTTTATAAATATAACATTCCAACAAAAAAATAAGATAAATAAATCAAATAAACAGTAGAATTTCCAGTTTTATGTTGTTTATAAAAATACAGAAAATAAATATTAAATACAGTCGCTGAAACCTGAAAGACACAACAATGAAAGAGTGACAGTAGATTTAAAACTTGACATTGAAAATCAAGTTTTTAACCAATAGCTGATACTGGTTTATTCCATATTTTTAACACTATGAGTACAATAGCCTACATTGATCAGCGTTGATGTTGATTTAACTTCATTTTTAATTTGAACTTTCTAAGCCAGTTTATATCTCGCGCATTGTATTTGCTTATGTAAATAGCATTGTTGAAATATTTGAAATAACCAAAGTAAAAATTATTAGAAAACTTTAATAAGTCGATATGGTTTACGTTATAACACATCTGCCCTATGACCTATAGAAATAATTTGGAATATTCATTGTAAATGTTTAACAAATTTTCCCCAAGAATCAAATAAGTTCATCTATCGAAGTATCTGATTTATTCAGCTACATCACTCGAATTTGTGATTCAATAAGAACAAAATTAGCTTGTGCCCTTTCGGTCAAGAACAAAGCAAATCCGGAAGCCTGGCAAGAATCAAAGAAATAAGAATGGGCCTAAAGTCATTTTTTTAAAACATCATTATCTTCGTGATTTTTTACAATTTAGATGTTTCTTTCCAAAATCGAACAAGTCCATTTATAGAAGTTTCCGGTTTATTGTGCCAAATTGTTCAATTCCGGACGCATGAGCAGTCAAAAACCAACCAAAGTACAAAAAAATATAGAGATGTACATTTGTAAAATTTCAAAACTCGCCTTTACGAAACAACCTTTATTGTTCCAATAACGCTGTATTTGCATTTTTGACTTTCCCGATTTTTTCTTGCAAATAATTCCATTTAACACAGATGATAGTCATAAAATAGATCGCGCTTTGGGAGCCAAAAAACCAGAAATGTGTCGATGCGTTATTATTAGAAATTTCAATGGCTTTGGATGGCTTGGTACAAATGTGATCAAGTCTCAATAGTAGGCTCTGACATCTTTATTACAGATTTGCAAATAAAAACCAGATTGGTTCACCACGATATGTGTGTAGATATGTTTATTTTTTTGTTGTCTCGTTTCAAGAAACAAATTAATATGTAAGAAGTAAGGTAGATTTTATAGCAAATTTCAATTCATAAAATACCTATACTTATAGAACATAAAATCGGTAAAGAAAAATCCTGACTAAATTGTTAACAACTGACTACTCAAAAATATAAATTGTCAAAAATAAGGTTATATTTCTATGTTAACTGAGCAATAGCCTATCTGAAACAGACATTGTAGGAAAAATTTTAATTTACTCCTCCTAATTAAAAAACAGAAGAGAATATTTAATTATTAATTAAATTCTACCTAAGCAAACAAAATATTATTTTATCGTTTTCTGTTCCTTTTACTGCAAAACATAAATGAATAATACAAAAAATATATAATTGCATCGTAATTTTAAGATTGAATGAAATTATGCATCACTAAATTTCCTTTAATTTTAAATTTCCTAGTAAAACAACACACTTTTTTATAATGTCTTGATGTCCCCAGAATCAGATTTTAACATTTTACAATTATGTCTCTGGGTATGTATGTGTGTGTGTGTGTGTGTGTGTGTGTGTGTGTGTGTGTGTGTGTGTGTGTGTGTGTGTGTGTGTGTGTGTGTGTGTGTGTGTGTTGTGTGTGTGTGTGTGTTTGTGTGTGTGTGTGTGTGTGGATCAAATACTATCAATCAGAAAATTTTGAAATTGTGTATACCCATTCTAACGATTAAAAAAACAGTAAAATAAAAAATTATAGTGAAATTGAAAACTGCCTACTCCAGGAACATAAAAACGACCCCTCGTAGCTCTTATGCTTATGTCCATTTCGAATTAGGGCTTGTGTTCATGTTGTTTCTTAATTTATTAGGTACTCGGTTGCCCTCTAGTGGTGTTATCAATAACATTATGCCTGCATACGATATTGTCACAGGACGTAGGCATTCACTAATCTCAACAAAAATACTTGTTTATTATTTTATAAAGAATAAATAAATAAAAAAAAATAAATATATCATCACGGCATATTACCCATTTCTGGGTGTGCCAGTATCTACAACACATGTAGACCTCGGTAATGATGACGATATATTTTACCGTGTGGGCGCTTACCAGGCGTCACCTCGCGGGCACTCATAGCTGGTGTGGAGAGTGCACCATAGGGGTCACTTCTGTGCCATTTAAAATTGGAAATATTTGGCGGGTTCGATCCTAACAAACGCCAAATATTTTATAAAGAATAGCAAAAAATTAAAGTTAGTGAAATACTCTATTCGAAATTGTTAAAAAATACTGTTAAAATAAGACGTTATTGTCATTCGTTGTGAGAGAATTTAAATGCAAGCTCCGCTGCGTAATTCTTTTTTGGCCTCAAAGGTAAAATAAAATACCTCCTCAACCAAAAAAGTTTAATTATGTAGCTTTTAATGTGAGTAACAACTGCATATTTAACATTTAAACTTTTAATTACAACTTCTAGGTAGTCATTAATATTAATACAATGCTTAAATGTCGAAAACTTTTAATTATTTTAAAAATACTCTTTTTTCTTATAAAAAAATATATGCTACCTGAATCTTTAAACAATTGCCAATCGTTTCTGTAGTGTTATAACCTAACAAATTCTCAGACAACCGCAAAGCGTACACCGCTGTCAAGTCGTAACAAAGATTAATGGCAAGTGAC
Source organism: Ophonus ardosiacus (assembly GCA_943142095.1). Classification (NCBI taxonomy): domain Eukaryota; kingdom Metazoa; phylum Arthropoda; class Insecta; order Coleoptera; family Carabidae; genus Ophonus; species Ophonus ardosiacus. The sequence goes on from OW964823.1 coordinate 17,197,787, forward strand.
ACGTTAGATTACCTCACGGAATGTTTTATCACAACAGGCAACACTGTCCCAGAATAACGTGTGAAGCGAGCAGGAACAAGGATCAACAGGGATGAATGGTGACGTCACGTGAGATTTGGCAACCGTGGAGAGCTCAAGTGGCGGGAAGTTTAACCTTTAAACCCTACCCAGGGTTGTCCAGTAAACAAAACAAGGAGAAAATAATGCTACACAAGATTAGTTCCGAAAGTCTATTTCCTGAACTTATCCTTTAAAATCTATTAAAACAGTGTGCGCTGTTAGGAAATAACAGAATGAAATTAACATGTAAAGAACTCCTACGCACAATTGGTAATTGTTACTATTTAATGCACAAAGAGTCTGCTAATTTCCGCGAGAAGATAATATTCTTTATGCAACATAAGTAAAAAGTATAGGCTTATTTCCCGAAAAGAAAGGCGAGTACATCAAATCCTATAAGTAAATGACATTTTTACTCTAGTCGCATTGTATATTTGATCAGTTAATAAGAATATTATGTCCAGCGTGTGATAACAAAAATTCCGTACCAATTCCCGTGGCCGCGTGCCTGAGTGTCTGGTCGCGAACCTGGGGCAACCGGGTACGATCCCGACAGACGCCAAATATTTCCAATTTTAAATGGCACAAAAGTGACCCCTGTGGTGCACTCTCCACACCAGCTATGAGTGCCAGTGTGGTGACGCCTGGTAAGCGCCTACAGGGTAAAATATATCGTCATCATTACCGATGTCTACATGTGTTGTAGATACTGGCACACCTAGAAATGGGTAATATGCCGTGATGATATATTTATTTATATTTATTTACTTTATTATTTAACTTACACAATGAAACAAATTATACAATTATAACAAATTCAACCTTTATAAACTACAGTTAAATAGCATAATTTAAAAAATGTAGCAAATAATGAAAAAATCTCCTTAAGTGGTGAAGTTTATTTGGTATGAAATTTAGTATACAGTTTCAATTTAATCAGAACACGAAAGCATTAGTTATAAAATGCGTGTCCGGAAATTTTATTTCCGGCAAATTGATCGCGGAAAATTTATCTCGGAAAATACATCTCGTGGAAAATTGATCGCCTGGAAAATACATCGCCGATAAATTGATTGCTGGAAAATTGATCGCGAGGTAAACTGATCGCCGGTAAATTAATCGCGTGGAACATTCATCGCAAGGAAAATTGATCGCCAGTAAATTTATCGTGGGGAAAATTGATCGCCAAATATTGATCGCCAAGATATTTTATCCATACAAAAAATAATGTTCAAATTCGAATATTGTAGTTTTGTAATCTAAGTTAGGTTATTGTTGTTATATGTACACAGAAGTCAGGTTTGGAAAACTCGGGCCGAGTTTTATGGGTTACATTACGTTATTGTTGATATATTTAGAGAAATATACCATTTCCAACGTCAGTAATGTGACATCATATTTGAAGTAGGGACCAGATTGCGATTAATTTGTCGATACAGTCTAATATTTATGCATTACCGTAGAATAGCATAATATTTATGCATTACCGTAGAATATCATAATAGTAAAGTTTGTTGTCATTAATTTTCTTGACGATGAAATTCGACGATATTATTTTGGAGATAAATATTCCAGGCGACAAATTTTCTGGCGCTAAATTTGCCCCGAGATAAATTCACCGGTGATTATTTTTCCTTGCGATTAATTTTCCTCGCGATCAATTTACCGACGATCAGTTTTCCTGGCGATCAATATTCCGGCGATCAATTTTCCTCGAGATCAATTTTCCTGGCGATTAATTTTCCGGCAATAAATATTCCGACGATCAATTCTTCTGGAGATTAATCTACTAGCGATGAATTTCCGCGTTATATTTACTGCGATCAATTTACCCTCGATGAATTTTCCGGAAACGTGGTTAAAACAATGGTTCTTCGTCATAATTACGCTAGGGGTTCTTGGCTCGAATCCCATTACAGCAAGGATATTTATATGTCTAAACCAACTCCATAATTGGGGTTTAGTGCTGGTGAGGGTTTTTTTTTTGTAAACTACTGACATTAAATCAGTATTATTTGACAACTTAAACTTCAAAAACAAAATATTTTTTTTTCCATAGATACATAGACTTTTACGTTTTACAATATTTTAATGAAACAAACTGTGAACGAATTTTTTAACATAATTTTATTGATCTTACAAAATTTTTGCATTGTTGGTAATCTTATATTTAATTTTTTCGTTAAAATAAATAGTAAACTTGTGTACGCAGATATTTTGTGCCATAAAATATAATAATAAATTAAATGTACAAGTTATGTTCAAAAGTAAGATAGAGTTTCAACTTTAAAGGTTAAAGTAAATATTTAATATCAAATGTAGGTAGAATTCCTATTCCATACTCTGCAAAAGAAGTTCAGAAATATAATATTTTTCTACATTTATATTCATGAATGTTGTACGGATATTGCTTCATACAATATTGCATAATATGTACATATAATATCCTACAGAATCTCTTTTAAATTGATAACTTATATTGGAAATAAAAATTCTAAAAAATACAAATAAAATTTCTATCGAATATTTGACTCTCAGAATCTAGGAATACGTTAATTCGAACTTTTCCCTTTCATTGCTAAAAAACAAATATAACTGCATAGAAAATACACTGCCAAAGACAGAAAGTTTAAAAATACTAGTAAATAAAAAGATAAAAACTATACTTGTAATTATTTTTTACAATACCACTAATTACTGACAAATATTTACTATTTTTTTTATGAAATAGGCATATTACCCATTGCTGGGTGTGCCAATCTGCTTATCAGAGATATTGGTAATGATGAAGTTATATACATACTGCGGGTGTTCATTGCTGACGTGGAAAGTGCCCCAGGTGTGTAATTAAAATCTGTTGTTACACATAAATACGAAATACAATAATGATTTTTTTATCTTCCTGCAATTACCTGGAAATTTTTTCAGAATTAACAGCCACATAATGCAACGAATCTAAAATCAATAACAATTATTTGCCATTTTACAACAAACGCAAAATAAAATTTACAATTTACTGCAAATTTTAGAGTGCCATAGAATTATAGTGTTGTTATTTATTGTTTGTTTCCCAAGTCTATTAAAAAACAAAACATCAATAGATCCCTGGAACTCTCAAATACGTACACTGTAAATTGGGTATTTATTTAGTGTTTTTTCGTACAATAAAAAAAATATGAATAATTTAGTTACATATCATGTAGTTTTTAATTCCAAACAAGGTTTTTATTTACAACTTTCCTCTAAATCTAAAATATATACGTAAGTAAATATTTGTACAGCAAAATAAAAAAAAAATAAAACATATTTCCTATAAGTATAGGTCTCCTTTTCATTTTATGGTAAAAACTATAGAGTAATAAAATCTACACACAAAACTGTTTTTAAATTTTTTATTTAGGTATTCAAAATTTAAATTGAAATTTCAAAAGTTCTGCTAATTAGTAGCAATAGTCATGCTTTATGATATTATAAAAAACATTATTATTCATATTCTGAAATTTTATTATAAAAAGCAAATTAAATGTATATTCGAATGAAGAACATGCCTTTATTATAAATAATTATTATGGTGGAAATAATTACCGAATACGGAATATATAAGTTAGATTGACATTTCATGTTTAATTTATGAAAACCAGAAAAAAGGAAACACGTGTCATGGCTATTGCTACGAATTAACAAAAAATTTGAAATTACTTACAAAATTGTGAAGAAAGTAGAAACATAATAAAAAATCTGATGTGGCCAACACAAAACCTCCCGCTATTTAATTTTTATTAATTTAAATACATACCTACGTATTTAGTAATTCTTCAAACTATATTATGTTTCATTGCATATAACTATTGCTTTATTTACGATTTTCTTTATTATTTAATATGTCACTATTATTAATTTGAAGTGATTAGGATTTTGACAATGACGTTTACCTGTCAGTTATATTCACTTGAAAAATAAACTGTGTAACAAAGGAATTGTGCTTATCTTAGGCTTCGGGATTAAAAAAAGAAAAATGATTTTTAAATTTATCTGTAAAATATATAGAAAAATTATTATTGAATACCTGTACAAAATTCAATAATCTATAATTTTACAATGACATTAAATGCGAAAAAATGGAATTTAATGGTATTTTTTGAAGAAAAACTATTATGAGCTTCAAGTAAAGTGTCATTTCCGGTTATTCGATTTACACCAAAATCTAATGGCATCTTTCCCTATTAGAATAGGGCAAAAATACAAGGTTTCAGAATTTTCTGAATGATAGTATTTGAGTTAGAGTGAAATTGTTAAAATTGAATTCTAGGGACCTTAAAACGTGGTCATTTACTGAAATCTCGATATGTGATTTTTAGCACGATCCCTATACTTCCCTTACCAAGGGTAGCGGGAGGTAAAAATTCAGTTTTATATGCAGCCTACAATGCTGAACAACTATGCTCTTTACAGGTTTTGGGATGAAATGAGCAAGAGAGAAGGACATTGCATTAAACTCAAATTCCGTATTAAATTCCTGTGCTACCATTATTTTGTTGTTCCTTTGAAATCTAAGTCGAATATTAATGGATTTTAAATATTAATTTTTCAAAATGCATGTTATTATCAAAAGTAAATAAATCTTATGTTGATAAATTCTACAATTCCTTCATGTATTGATTTTGATTTTATGTAATGCCTGTGATAAAATAATAAAAAATTTAAAAAACTGTAACTTTCGGTAATAAAATGTAAAGCCGACCATAGATATTATACATACGACGTTAATTAAAATATTTAAATATATACAAACTATGTACGAAGCTAGTTGTTCTTTTATATAGATATAAATATAAAAGCAATTAATTATAAAATGAATTGCGCTATACTCAACTATTCAACATACAGTTTTAGCACTTAGTGATAATTTATATAGATGTTAATCTAGGAAGAAATGAGTCGTAATAAAATAAAATTATTACCATACGTACGTACGAACAAATGAACATAAATAATTTTGTTTAATAACGGTAACTTATTCAGAGCATTTTTACACATGCGATGAAAATGGAGAATTTAAAATGTGTAATAATAAAAGTAGTGGGTGCTCGTAAACTGCAATCTAAATAGTTGCACAAGGAGTAAAGAACATAATCTTATTTAATAAAAATATGCACTACCTAAGGCAGAATTAAAATTTCAACAAACAAAACAAAAAAGAAAAATATATTCTGGAATTTAGAACTTTTATAAACGTTTTCACCAAGTAAAGTTAAATGTTAGGATAGTTAACCAAGGAATAAATTTATACTTGGAATAAATTAACTGCACATTTTCCCAACCAAATTTTGAATTAAGATAAAAAATATATATAAATTAGGCCGATAGGTAGGTAATGTACAATTACATAAAAATTTTAATAGAAGTTTACATATATGTTTCAAATATAACAAATTAAATTATATTATTTATACAAGAATATATGAAACGATAATGTATTGTAGTCTGTCAAACGCTCAATTATTTCATCAAAATCGAGGGTTATTTTAACCGTGTCATTTAAACCGTTGTTTAATTTAACTGAGATTAGTGAAATAAAACGCAGTAGTTATGTAATATCTATTCCTTTGTTATTTTAAACTTAACAATAGTTATCTAAGGATCGGTTTCTCAATATCTGATTAAAATTTGAACTAAGAGTTAAATAAACAAAATTGAAACGAAATGAACTGTAAAATGACAGATTTGTCATTGGTGTCAAACAAACGATGCAATATTGTTTAGTTAAAATTTTAACCAGATATTGAAAAACCGACCCTAAGTATTATGGGCAGTAAGTGCTTCCTACCGGTTGAGAATGATACTGGAGATCGAGACTCCCGATACCGGTAGGAGAGCACTTACTGACAGCAATACTAATTACGGTTTTTGCACGATCGACGAACAAATTTTAATTTTAAAAAACTTTGAAAACTATTTTGACAAAATCAATTTTTGTTTGTCATTTTTACCTCCCGCTACCCTTGGTAAGGGAGGTATAGAGATCGTGCTAAAAATCTCATATCGAGATTTTAGTAAATGACCACGTTTTAAGGTCCCTAGAATCCATTTTTAACATTTTCACGATGATGTCTGTATGTGTGTAAGTGTGTATGTATGTGTATGGATTTTGTCTTCGCTCTAACTCACATACTATCATTCAGAAAATTCTTAAACCTTGTATTTCTATCCTATTCTAATATGAAAAGAAGCCATTAGATTTTGGTGTAAATCGGATAACCGGAAATGGCACTTTACCTGAAGCTCATAGTGGTTTTTCTTCAAAAAAAAAAAACCATTAAATGCCATTTTTTCGAATTTTATGTCTTATGAAAATTAAAGATTGTTGAATTTTCTACAGGAATACATTAATACTTTTTGTATATATTTTACAGATAAATTTAAAAATAATTTTTTTTATTAGTCGCGAAGCCTAAGATAAAAACTATTCCTTTGTTACACAGTTCATTTTTCAAATGAATGTAACTGACAGTAAATGTCACTGTCAGAAAACTTATCACTTCAAATTAATAATAGTGACATTTTATAAAAAAAATTGTTTGCAGCGTTAGTAAATACGTAGATAGGTATTTAAATTAATAAAAATTAAATAGCGGGAGGTTTTGTGTTGGCCACATCAGATTTTAAAATAAGCGTTCCGGGTTACATATGATTAATCGCGCAGTAAGCTCGGTAACCGGTGTTAATAAAATATGTCCGGTTAATATAAACGTTTCTGTCACATTGACACTTGTCAAATATTTATCTTGTTCGTAATACGATACAATAGATTTAACGTCTATTGTTGTAATACAAAATACGTTAACAAAAAATGTTCCACAAGCCTCCAAAGCACGTTTACGGCTAGCTCTGGAATATGCTTGCTGACACAGTAAAGACACTTTCCGGTCATATTCGATACAATATTTTTTCTCGGTCCTGGAAAGAGAATAAATTAGTTATTTTTGTATTAAGTGCGAGAAGTTTGTGATTTTTACACTAAAAAATCTGTTGTGGCCAGCACAAAACCTTCCGTCAATTCAATGTTTTTCGTACAAATCCGATACCAAAAGTTCCTTGGAAAAGATTCTATATATCCTGTAAAATTGTAACACGAACACACTATTTTTTACAAATTCCATATTGGAAGTTCCTTTGGGAAGATTCTATAAATCCAATATTATTATAACACGAATGTTCATATTAATCATCACAAAATGTCAAAAAATGATATTTAACTGCGGTTTTCCCAGAAAAACAGTTAAAAACTTCAAATAAGGGTACTTCCGGTTGACCAATTACAACCAAAATCTAATCAGCTCTTCATATGGTTGTAAAGAAGAGGAATACGAAAAAATCATAATTTTTAGAATTTTAGTTTGCGAGTTATCGTCGGAGAAAAAATTTGTCATACACACACACACACACGGACACACACACACAGACACACACACGGACATACACACGGATACACACACAGACACACACACACACACATACATACATACATACATACATACATACATACATACATACATACATACATACATACATACATACATACATACATACATACATACATACATACATACAGACATCAATGTAAAATTAGTAATATCGTATTCTAGGGATCTTAAAACGTGCTTATTCATTAAAAACTCACCACCGAATTTTTTGACCAAAGACAAAAACACTTCTCGCACAAAATACAGACAATATTTTTCTACAACTAATATATTAATAAATAGAGCTATTGAAATATGTGTTATATTTATTGAAAGAAAACTAGATAAAATTCAAAATCATCTTTTGGTAACTAAGGAAAAGTGACAGTTTTTACGGTTGTTATGTCTCTTGTCTTTTCTGGTATGCTATCGTCTCGAGATTTTAGAGGCCTAAGTACCTACCTTTTATCCTCTTGCCGGTATTTCTTGTTTTTCATGTTCGATTTGTCTAACTGTTATTTGGCATTATAATAAGATATCTATAGCATTGTATTGTAACTGTTTCTCTTTTATTTCCTTTAGAGCTCATTTTATTTCTAAATTTGTCCTTATAACCGCGCTAGGTATCTCGTCCATTTTGCTGACCTATTCTTTTTAAGCACCCCACTTCTATTACTTATATTTTACTGCTTTGTCCTTTATTTTTCCATTGAATATTCATGTAAGACGATGATTTAGAATGTTATGTGCCACCCCATGAAAGAAAACAATTGAATGTAAACTAGGGCGGATTGGAAATTCAAAACAGCCCGGGTTTTACCATGTGAGACAAAAAAGCTCATAGCAGGGCCTGGTAAGAAGTGAGAATATTGGATTAGTATCTCGGATTATATTATTTACCAGTTCTAATTTAATCACAACGGTTCACATAAGCCACCGGTTCACTGAAAAACATCCCAAAGAGCAATTACCCAGTCTGCTCATGAATGTTAGTTAGTTGCTTCTGATATCCGCACTTCATTTGAAATTAAAACTTTCATAGTATCGTTCTGTTAAATTCAAACCTTCAGTCGTTCTGATGTTTTCTTAGTTTTTGCTTGTGTACGAGATTTCCGTACTTTGAATCGTCAATAATCGTTTCCCGGTCTCATCAAAATTGTTTACACTATAATTCCTCTGCTTCTTCTTCTTCTTCCCCATCCATATATCATTTCAATGAGTTCGATGAACTCAAACATTTGGAGAAACCGCAAAACTGTTTAAATTTTAACCAAATAAGTAAGTAGACAATGGCACTATAATCTGACGAAAAAAAAATACAGTCGCTCGCATTTTATTTCATGGCTCTAAATCACCATCACTATTAAATACATTATAAATATAGAGTTTACAACGACGTACTAATTCTAAATGACTAGATAATTACTTTATTTCTTCCAAAGAAAATTTATAAAGAATTCATTATAATACAATTACATTATATGAGATTTGAATTTATATTATTTTTTATATCAAAATATTTTAATTATAAATTGTAATTAAAAAACGTTTTCTAATACATTTTAATCTAAATAATTTTCTGTTATTAAAGAAAAAAATTATTTATTAAAAAGGAGAGTTATATACACGCCTGAGGCACATTGTATTTTATTAAAAATATCGGTGATATTGCTTTTAAAAAGTAATGGTTTACATCAAATGAAGTAGGAACATACTTAGCATAAAATACGAGCCCAAACCCATAACATTTCAGCCGGTTTACTTTTTCAACAAACAAATTATAAAACCTACGCAAGTGACGAGATATTTCTATAAATTTCTTTCGACTAGAATAAAATATAGATTTTAAACTCACAAAAACTGAATATGATATTCAAGTATTCCGCCATATTGGGTTACATAACCTTTATTAGTATTACCAGCTTTTGGCATTAGGCATTGTATCCTTAATGCCCAGTAGCACCGCTAACACTTAAAATTTAAACTTGGTTTTATTCAGTTAGCCAATTCAATTTTATACCATAATTAAAAAAATATTCGACAGGAGTTAACATTCATTTATTTGGTTAACTGAATAAAACCAAGTTTAAATTTTGAGTGTCAAGGCTCATTCACAGCACTGAAATTAAGCGAAATTATAATTAGTAATTATAATTATATTTATAAATATAAGTTTATGTCAATGCATTCAAATGTCAGCGTTCGAAAGCTTCAAGTTAGTATTGAAATTAATTTAAAATAACTTAAAATAATAATTTTATGCAAACTTCATATATTTCACTTGTAATTATAATTATAAGTATAAGTGAGCCAATCAGATTGAACAAAATATTACAAATACGATTTGGTCACGTCAAATTTGACATTAATTTCATCAATACGAACATAAATAATTTAAATATATATATATATATATATATATATATATATATATATATATATATATATATATATATATATATTAAAACGACGATTCATTCCTTTACTTGCCTATCAATTAAATTACATACTCATCATTTTGAAATTAGCTCCAATTTCATTCCACGTTTAATGGTATCCTTGAAATTATTGTCTTTTTTATTCCATAAATGTGAATTTTCCACAATACATGAAATAAATTCTTCCATACTCATGTTCATTTCCACGAAAGCAAGGACTAGAGAAGAGATAAAGAATCAAAATGAACAATGTGTATAAATATACAATGCTGAATCTTAAGTGACATTGACAATATTATATCAAATTATAATAAGAAACAAAAATATTGTAGATGTCAAAATATATTAATTATAATTTGTATTTATAAGTGAACACCTAATTAGCATGCTTTAAGACGGTCATTTTTAAGTATAATTTCAGTGCTGTGAATGAGCCTTCAGTGGTGCAACTGGGCATAAGCCCTGCAAATTTTTCTGTGAATATAGGCCCATGGGTAGGTATAACTGTACGCACGAAGTTGTTTTTCATTGTCAAAAATAAAGGGTCCCCGTAAAGAATAAATCTGTACTGATTCTTAAAGTGCTGGTCGTAATATTATCACCAGTCATTTGGTCCACAGTTTTTTTTAAATTTTGAAGTCTACATTTAAAGTAGCCGAAAGAATTTTGTAGAAAATTCTAACCATTTGTGCAGATATTATAATTTTTTGAAAAATGAAAATATTACTATAAATAGTTTCTTTGTCTTATTAAGATTAAATATTACGTACTGACGTCTCTTTCTGCATTAATTTAGATTTCTTACGTTTTATATACTTTGTAATTGACATGTCATTATATCTTGAATATTTCGTACAAACTCCTTTAAAATAATAAAATATTCATCTGTTAAATTTATCACTTTCAGTAATTTAACCTTTCATAGTGTCACTAATCCGTTGTATTCCAATGATTATAAAATAAAATTAAAATTCTGAGCAAATTTGATATAATTATAGATTAAATAATCATGTAGGAAAGTTAGTAATGTTATAGTAAATTTGTGTATAGCATAGTTATAAAATTCGATAAAATAAAGTTTCAATAAAAAATATCAATTATGAAAAAAGTGACATCTTTTCCACCCACTCCTTCAATAGTCACTTACAAAATTGACGTCACTGCAAGAGAGAGATAGAAGATCATGCATCCAAACAAACCTCCCCTCGTTGTTTTACGTCGTTCCCTGTTCCTATCTGTCATTGTGTTCGCATCGTATTCAGTGTTAAACCTAATTCTTTATTGTGATTTGTACGTTGTGTTTAATAAAAATGAGTTTACAATCAGAAGATGTGTCTGGGGCAACTTTTTTGTTTGGTAATATTGGAGATCATTCGATTATTCAACTAAAACGATGGCTAGAGTGTAGAGTCTACGGCTGATGACAGGTCTTTGTTTGGACGTGGTAACCATAGCAACCTTGAGTTCTATGCTTTACCGTTAGAGGCGCTCGTGCAAATAGCAAATTTGTAAGTGTCTATTATGAACATTTTTTTTCGTATCTAGAGCAATTTATAATATTAAAATAGTTTTAGTTGTAAGTTTTATTAATAGCAAAATATCCCATTAACGTACATTTGACATTTTCCTACCAAACGGGTAATATTATAATCCCAACATACAGACTTTAACAAACAGCTAATCACGTCTGATTTTATAACCACCATTACCGTTACGCAATAAAGGCAACCAGCGGTCAAATTCATATTGAATAACCAACTAAAAGCAGCTAGCGCTGGCGATATTGGATCAAAACGACAAAATGAGCATTTACAGCCGCCGTCATACATACACACGCGAACATTACACGTAATTGTTCCAGTGAATTAGATCCCAGCTTAACCAAAGCGTTTCATTAAACGACTGGATTATTTACAAACGGATTAAGCTGAAATGTCACAGCAAAGAGTGCAAGACAAGGAGGGAATAATTGCATTCATTACACTCGCAGTTCTAAAGAGTTTTTACTTTGAACTAATTCGCTAATTGAATGATTGTGTTATGCTAATAAGGTTTGATAATTGAGCTAATTGTGTTGCAGAAATTACAACAAGAGAAGAATTAACCCATATACAAGAGTGTATTTGAGTTTGAAGTTAATTTTGTTTACTTGTGTTTAACTTTAATGTTTCTTTCCTGAAAATGTGTTTTAATTTTATACCGAAACGCTACAGCGGGTCTGGGCAGACTTTTCTAACTCACGATCGATTTAATTTTTTTTCTTGAGCTCGCGATGTATCAAATTAACAATAAATTGCTAAAATTAATACTGATGCAAACTTAATATTGATTAGACGAAAACTTCAGTGGTTTACTCTAAATTGTTTCGATCGACTTACTCCTCAGATCTATAATCGTAGTAATAGTTCCATGCACGATATCTTGACTTCGAACGATTCTCGATAGATAAATAAGGTCGTTTATTAATAATTATGGCATATGAAATTCCCACCTACAGTATTAGTTACAAATAAATTCAATTCGTACATACCATTTACGAGCCCTGTCCTATAAGTGTTGGCCCAGTCATTAAAAAAATGCATTTCTTATACTTGTGCTCAACTGGAGAAGCTGCATCCAATTGCATTAGTTAGTGTAGATCAGTTATTTCCAGTATTTAAGGCATTAAGTTATAATTCAATGGAAATAAATTAGTAGGTGTTTTGATTTTTTGCTTAAATAAGTCATTTCAATGATTTTATGCAACTGGGCCAACATTTATGGGACAGGGCTCGTATACATCTACTAAACTAGATGTTGTGGAAAGTCAGCCGAAATGATTCCATGTAATCTACAGGGATGTGCCTGTAATTTCTGCTATGTAAATAACGTTATTGCCTAAGCGTAGACAAAAATTATGTAGTTTACATTAATAAAATTTTATATATATAGACTATATTTTTTAATTTTTGCAAAAGGAGGGCAAAAATATTACTCTGTTTTTTATGTGTTCCCGAATAAAATTTATTTTGTAAAATTCTTCATTTCGTTAAACCTCCACTGCGCGTGTGCAATTATAAAGTTTACATTCACTTATTGGTAATTGGTAATTCATGGTAATCTGAAACGTACGAAAAGTAATTCGAGTTACCCTAACGCATTCGAAAACTCACTGTGCTGAAACATGCCCTACTTTTTCATAAAAGTCCCTACAAATTTTAACTTACAAGTAACTGTCAAATGACATTTGCGTTTATATTTTTGATGTATACAAGTAGTGTTATAAGTGATCGATATTAAACTGAAAAATGGGACAGAGAATAAGTAATTTAAATCTTAATGTAAGTATAACTTAAATTTTGTCACTTGGCTATTTTAATTCATGCAAAACTTGATCGTGCAAATATATTTGTAAGGTCACTTATAAAGACACTTTTAAGTCAATTGTAAATAAAAACTTCATCTTGTAATCCAGGCTTTAGCTAAGATTTTTAGCGTTATTTTCTTTTTTATATTATAACAATCAAATTTGCACAAATTTTAGGTTATATCAAATTCTGACAGATAACACGGCAAATATTTATCTTTTTGCTCAAATTACTATTAATACAAAATTGTATAAATTTAATAATTAGTTTATGGGACCAAAATATACATATTAAATTTTTCATCGAGAAATCTCGGCTGAGACGAGACTCTACTAAACGAGACGAGAAAAATTTCGAGACGAGATATAATTTTATGAATTTGAAACGAGACGAGACAATGAATTTCTCGTCTCGTCTCGTCTCGACAGAATCACTGATAATCACAAATTTCGACCCCGGTTCTTGTACTAGTTTAATAATAATTGTATGTAAATATTTAAACAGTTGATAATATCTTTATTAACATAATTCTGAATATAAACATTGCAGTACTATGGCAAATTCTATCGAAAATATTGGAGTTTATACTTAGATTGTCATTCTTTCAAGCTATTTTTAAGAAATAAATGACCACAGACCATATATAGCAACATTTAATAGAACTCCTAATATTAAAGCAGGAATTCGATTGAAATCATCTAAACACCAATTAAAGTGACATTTTATTCTTAATTGAGGTGCATAAAAAATACCTACGACCAAAAAATACAGTTTTTTCTTTATCTATATAACAAATGAACTTTCTACTGAAACTTCAAATTTAAATTCAAAAATCGAATGATACTGATATATCAGTTGTCATCAAATTAATTTTGATTATGAAAACAAGAAACTACGTTCCACAAAACTGCCAAAGATTTGACGAGAAAACTGGTAATAACATGTATGTACATTACGTTCGTTATGGATCATCGATGCTTTACCAAAAGTTATTATTATGGATGTAAGAGTATTAATATGTACTATAAATAATACCAAGGGCTGGCAAACATGTTTTGGTTTACAAGTTGTTAAATTAAAATGTCGGTAATAATTTCATCGTTTAAAATTAAATTAGAAAATTTTCTGATGCCGGAAAAATATAAACGTTAAAGCAATCCCTAGAAATGCAATAATATTGTTAATGAAATCCAGTAAAAATACTAACATAACCTATCACTTTCACTTTGCATTTGTTTTGGTAGTAGGCATTTAGTAGTTTTGTTGAGAAAATATACTTTGCATTTTAATAAAATATCGACCTTTAAACTATGTAATTTCAAATACCAACTGAGCAAAATTATTGAACGTCTGCATAAGCATATTCTGCAGCAAATTCCGGTTTTGATATGAACCTCGCATAACATTTATAAAGCGTATAGCTGAGGGCATAAAAGTAGTTTTAAGTTCTGAACTCCCGAATTAAAATCCAACTCAAGACCGTGATTAGAAAGTTTAAATTACTACAGAAAAGTTTACCGCATGGCGTATGGTATAAGCTTTAAGCTTTACAAAAAAAAAACAGCTTCTATTAAAGGCAAGGTGTCCAGTGGTAAGCGTCCGTACAGTGACGTATCAGGAACTGGGTAATATGATATGTTTTTTTAAAATTAAAATTATTAAGGTTAAAAGTTACTTACAGTATGAAATGGTTCAAATTCGGTGGTCTAATTACGAACTTTAAATTATGAGCTAAATAGCAATAGCTGAATAGTTATGGCTTTTGGTCGATACTATTACTAATGTGCATTGTAAGATTTGATATACCTAATAAAATAATTTTATTTCCTCTGTGATATGTAAAATAAAATTTTTCAATATACCTACTTCAAATTATAATTTGTGTAGTCGCCTCTAAAATAAAATTGATACTTTAAATATGAATTCTGTACTAAACTGGAAAATAGATTTGAAATTATATGTTTTTATAGCATACTGAGATTTTTTGCTGGTTTATATTTTGAGAGTTATTTTTCTATTTATTTTATTTTTTATGTAAAATGTTCGTTTTCGTAGAAAACAAGTTTCAATTCATGGACTCATATCATTATTTTGTAACAAAAATACCCCGATAGCATTTTTTTGACACGGGTCTCTCAGACCCGGCGCCATCTCCCGTGTCACAGAAAAGAACACCACTTCCGCAGGATTAAAATATGTTTTATTATTATATACTAGCGTACAAATGTGTAAAGCTGGTTACGAACCATGTTCGAGTTCGAAATTATTCTGTAGTCAATCTATTCTCTTCTTCTATACAGAGGTCAACCGCTACAAGCTCTAACTTAATAATGGGGGATTCCACAATTTTTTTTTATAATTTCATCTGAAAATATTAGGAAAATTAAGACTATTGATGAAAATCCGGTGAAAAAATTCCTATTAATAAGCGAGTTATGGTCTCCCGAATTTTGAAAAGATTGACGTGAAGTCACATTTATGTGTTTTTTTATCAAACTGTTTTCATCATGGACCTAAATGTTCTTAAAATATATGATATTTTAAGTTATATTTACATAAAAATAAATGAATATTATAACACTGTATAAGTCTACATACTTTATAATTACAGTTGTATTTAAATTATTAAGTTTATTGCAAGAAATTTATGTTAATATAAAAACTGTTTGGAAACTGCAGTACAGGAATGTTAGCCCCTCCTTTCGAATTTGAATTTCTTATCTTCCATTGGTAGTAATCCCCACCTCCTAACACGCTATTTGTAATGCATGTATAGGCGGTTTCTCGGTCGCCAATAAAAATATTTTCATATTAGTGTCGAAGCGCTATAACAAAAAACCCTTTATTTCCGAAATATCTCAATTATACCATTTCATTTTTTTTTAATATTCGTTATTCAGCATATATGTACATTAGTATTTTTTTACTATTTTCCTTTAATTCGATTGAGCTGGAATCCCCCATTCTTAGCACGTATTATATTCACTGCTGAACAAGAATAAACACAAAATTTGTTTCGTTCTTGCAATCTTGGGGAAAAAGTTAAAATGTGTCTTAAAATCATAACAATAATTATTTCACTACCACTATCATTTTGCTCCGTATTTTTTACTTGCTTTTGAACTATTTATCGTTATATGATTTTCTCCGATTCACCATTCCAGCTTATAAACGAGTTTTCCTATATTAGATAATATATGTAAAATATCGCACCCTCATGCGTAGGCTCCAAGATTAGATTATCTCAAGTTACCTCCCTAACTAGATGCTGACCGCAAATAATTAGTTAAATCAGTTTAGGGAAATTTCACTTTTCACCTCATTTTCTTCATATATGGAGCAAACTTGTGCAAACCTACAAACTATGTATAACTACCCTAACAGTTAAGTGTACCACGTATCTGAGCAGCCCTACATTATAAAGGGAAGTGGAAAGTTCATAGTTAACAGTGAAATTAATATAGTACTGTTGAATCCTGACCGCAGTACCTACACAGGCTTGATGTATCAGGATGTTGAATTACCTTAAATATTAGGTCACTTATGAATAGGTAACTACCCGCACATACAGAGATAATGTTTAATTTAGACGGGAGTTGAATATGTAAATTTTGGAAGATAATAATTAGAAAGACGTATTTAAAGAATTTTTGAATTTGGCACAACAAAATCTTATCTTGTCGACGAAGTAGAAATTTTTTTTTTTTTCTTTTTAAGGTAGTATAAGCATTTGGAACTATTGACAAAATAAATAGTTCTGATCCGACAGGTAGAAGAAAGAATAAGCAGCTAATTTGGAAAACAACATCGAAATTATTAATATTTTCTACCACACTGGATTTAAATTGGTTGTAATTTGTAATACTGTCTCTTAAAGTTCAAAAAGATGAAGATGATGAAAAGATGATCATGAATTTGGCGTTTAAAGTTGAGAAATTTTAGAAATGAACAAAACGAAAACTGTTGTACATATTATCTGCAACTGCAACTACTATATTGAAGTAACTACAAATAAAAATAAATGTCAATATTGAAACGAAGCAGATGTTTGGGGTATTTTTATTTCAGTTAAATAATTTTAAAATTTACTTTCGTTTTGTGATGTAGTTTTGCAACATTTTTACACTTTCATATTTCAAATATTTTCGAAAACTAGTTGCTCGTGTCAGTCGTAATTACAACATGAGAAGAGATGTTTGAAATAAATGAAGTTGCTGTAAATCAATAACTAGTATTCGTTTTTTCATACAAGAATAAATCAAATGTTATTAATTTGATATACGTATGACACTAGCAAAAAACTAATTAAAAGTTTCATGTAATTTATACTTTGCAAAAAACAAATTAATTAATATCTCAATTTACAAAAACAATTTAATTGTCAATCAATAAAAGAATCATTTACTATTGATACTGCACACCATCACTCATGAAAAAAGTTCAGAAATTCATAATATTGACATACTATTTTTTTAAATTTATTATTACACTTTTTAATAAATTCTATGTCTATAAGCGTTGTTCGTATTTGGGAATGAGACAGTTTTTCGCCCTAATATCTGTAACATTACACCTTTTTACACGTTGCTGATGAGGATGAAATTGGACACACAACAGTTATGCGTCACCCGGGATTTGAACCCGGAATCCTTGGAGCGTGAAGCGATAGTGCTACAGCTACTCCTCCTAGATCGGCTATATTTCCATACTAGTATAATCAAATTTGTATTATTACTATTTTCTAGAAGTATCAATCAGCTGCTATTTGCTAATTTCTGTAACGTTGAGGATGTTTAACCCTCCAGTGCACGGGTGGTTTCAATATCACACGAGCGAACGGGTGAGGCCTGTCAGGCCCATAATTGGAATACGTATAAAAAAAATTCTGTGTACTTTTTTTAACAGTTTTTCGGTTTAATGTACACTATGGTTTGTTTGCTTCAACATGATTCAATAAATTTAAAGAAAAAAATCTGATGTGGCCAACACATGACCTCCCGCCAATTCCATGTTTAAAATAGCAGTGAGCTTTAAGTAAAGTGTCATTTCCGGTTAATCGTTTGTAAATAAAATCTGTAATACGAAATTTTGGATTGTTTTATTGTTTTTCCTCAAAAATTTGTTAGAGCTCCAAATTAAGTACTACATCCGATTTATCATATATGGTTAAAATCTAATATGTTGTTTCAAATTATATATGAGTTTTAAATACCAAATTTGAGAAGTTTTGGATCATATTTTAATAGGCTTTAAGGAAAAATCGTCACACACGTACATTCTTATAAAAATCAGCATCATCTTCTAGGTGCTCTAAAACGCAATCTTTGTAAATTCTTCGCCGTAGAATAGCAATTATCAAATTTAAATCAGATCATCCTGTACATCTAACATTTATGTATGATGGAAAATATATTATTTTTACAAACCTTAATAAAATATTTTACTATTATATTCTCATTACACGGTTTCATTACTAATTTTAATATAATTGCTGCCTGTCAGTGACATTTGTTTAAATATGTCAAACCTGTCATTAAAATTATGATTTTGTTTGACGCATAGGCTAGGTGATACATGGAAATAAATTATATTATATATTAATATTTAAAGTTATTTAGAGTTATTTACTAAATGTTATTATCGTAGAATTAAAGATTAAACCATTATATTCCATTTTAATTAGTAAAAGTTGCTAAAAAATTATATTCAATGAATTTTTTACAAGAAAAACTATTAAAAGCTTGTATAAATGATACTTCCGGTTATCCGATATACACTAAAAACTAATGAGCACTTCCCATATTAGTATAGAATGGGTATATATATTTCTGATTGATAGTATATTTGAGTAATCGTGTCCACATGATCCACACACACACACAAACACACACACATACATACCTACAGACATCATTATAAAAATGTTAAAATCGGATTCTGGGGACATCAAAACGTGCTTATTATATAAAATCTCTATATGCCAATTTTAGCACAATCCCTATACCTCCCTCAACATCAACACATCATTTTTCACATTCTAAATATTTAAAAATAAAAAATATACTATTTATATAAAGAAAACAAGCTAATTTACTAAAAAAAAAAAAAAAAAAAAAAAAAAAAAAAAAAAAAAAAAAAAAAAAAAAAAAAAAAAATATATATATATATATGAAAATCTCCTATATAAAACAGTGGACGGTAAATTAGTTACATGAACGAATGGGTGAGGTCTTTCAGGACATTTTATTTTTTTTCACAAAAACTGATATATTTTTGATTTTTTTTTAACAAAATTCGGGTTTTGATATTTGTGAAAGGTACATAGAAGCTCAGGGTCTCATAATTATTCTTTAAAAAAATACAGCAATATTTATATATTGCGTGGACTCACAGACCCCACCCGTCCCATGGACCGGAATTGAACAAGGTCCATCCGAACATACGATCATCTAACACTTAATGCACTTAACCACAAGACTCCATATTTTCATAACATGAATATTTTCATTAGCAGAATGAATTAGAGTTGCAGATGCGTGATGGAATTCTTTTCGAGTACATATGTATTAAAAATATTTTTAAAAAATAGGTGTTAAAATTTATCATATTTGAAACTTTTACGTTATAAATATTGTTACGATACTACGAGGTCAAGTTTAGTAGCAATTTATTAACTGAAAATTCTAATACATAAGTTATATTAGATTACACAATAATATCACTGTCAGTGTCAATCTCCCTATCAACACGACGACTGGATCGTAGCATAACAACAATGACGACTGGATCGTAGCACTGCCCTCTTCCAAAAATTAATTCCGTCTCGGAATATTTTCTGTGCTGTGCAGATATTTACAAGCCAAGCCGTACCTACATGTTGAAGTCGAAAAGAAACGGCAGATAGCCGTCTTATTTGTATTTGACTGCCCTCTCTTATTTTCAAAGACTTGTTTTATATTTATTTCATTGTTCCCGACATATGGGGCTAATCTATTAAAATGAACCACTTTTGGTTTTCCTTTAGGTTTCCGGCAAATTTGGTATATGACATCATTTATTCTTTTCATTATTTCATAAGGACCTTCCCAAGATGAATGTAATTTTGGTGATCGACCCAAATGTCGCTGCGGGTTGTACAACCATACTAAACTACCCGGTTGATAGCCTCCTTTTTCTGCCCTAATATCATAATATTCTTTCATTTTTTTGCTTACCTTTTGAATTTTTAAGCGTACGTTGTTATGAATTTCGTTCATTTTATGTCTTAAATTGCTTACATAATCTTCGCCCACAACATGTTCTCCTGGCTTCCAACCAAATTTTATATCACAAGGTAACTTTAATTCCCTACCAAATATGACACAAGCTGGTGTTTGTCCAGTTGTTTCGTGAATTGAAGAACGATACGCTAACAAGAATAAATGTAAAAATTGATCCCAATTTCTTTGGTGATCCGAAACAACTTTGGAAAGATAGTTTATAACTGTTCTGTTCATACGTTCCACCATTCCGTCTGATTGTGGGTGCAATGGAGTTGTCCTGGTCTTATGGATGTTCAGCAATTTACAAATGTTCTGGAAGAGGGTCGATTCAAAATTTCTGCCTTGATCTGAGTGCAATTCTAGCGGTATTCCAAATCTGCAGATCCATTCTTTTATTAGTGTCTCCGAAATAGTTTCTGCTTTTTGATCAGGTACTGCGTAAGCTTCCGTCCATTTACTAAAATAGTCCATTATCACGACGATATATTTATTTCCTTCATCCGTCCTAGGTAACGGACCCATAACGTCGATTGCTATCCTTTCAAATGGACTTCCAACGTTGTATAAACGCATCGGAGCTCTTTTTCGTTTAGGTGGTCCTTTACTCGATGCACAGACTTTACATTTCCTGCACCAGTTCCTTACATCTTCTTTACAATTGAACCAATAAAATCGTTCTCTTACTTTCTGGAGCGTCTTTGTGATACCCAAATGTCCACCTGAGCACCCATCATGAATGTCATCTAAAATTTCGAAAATTCTATTCCGTGGAATGACAACTTGTTTTCTTTGTTCATAGTCTCTTGATGTTTCTATAATTCGTTTTAGAATTCCGTCATCTATTATTAAAGAATCCCATTGGGCCCAGTAAGCTTTTAAGACGGGATTTGAGGCGCTCACTTCTTCCCATGAAGGTCGTTTGAATTGACGTTTCCACTTAATCAGTAATTTTATTTCCGGGTCATTTTCTTGATCTCTTTTTAAATCTTCATTACTCCACTGTTCACTAACAAGCGTAGTTCTTGCAACGGATATTTCATTTTGTTCTACACGATGGCAGTATTTACAATCCTCAGGACATGGCCGTCTTGATAGGGCATCAGCATTACGATGACTTGCCCCAGTTCTATACTCAATAGTAAAATCGTACTCTTGTAGCCTTTCCAACCATCTTGCTATCTGCCCTTCAGGATTTTTGAAATTAAGCAGCCATTTCAAAGCGGCATGATCAGTTCTTACTAGAAATTTTCTCCCATACAAATATTTGTGAAAACATTCAATTGCTTTTACAACTGCCAATAGTTCTTTTCTTGTGACACAATAATTTCGTTCAGATTTAGAAAGAGTTTTGCTAAAATAACCAATTACTTTCTCGGTTTCATTCTGCAATTGTGATAATACACCACCAATACCGACAGCACTGGCATCCGTATCCAGAATAAATTTGTTATTAGGCCAGGGATAACAAAGAATTGGTGCATTTATCAATTTTTGTTTCAATTGCTGAAAAGCATTTTGACTATCTTCATTCCATGAAAAATTTTGTTGTTCTTCTGTTAGCCGAGTTAAAGGTTTAGCGATATTTGCAAATCCAGACACATGTCGACGATAATAGGTGCATAACCCAAGAAAACTGCGTAATTCACTTTTGTTTTTCGGTAATGGCCATTCTTCTATTGCTTTAATTTTTTTTCTGTCAACGGCAATTCCTTTGCCTGAAACCACATGACCTAAATATTGTACTTCTTTCTGAAAGAAATGACATTTCTTCGGATTTAATTTCAAACCAGAATTGCGAAGTCTTTGAAATACCTCTTCTAAATTCTTTATATGGTCGTCAAGATTCTTTCCCAGTACAATAATATCGTCCAGGTAGACTAAACAAGTCTTCCAGGACAAACCCTTCAAAACATTCTCCATCAATCTTTCAAATGTAGCAGGAGCATTACATAATCCAAAGGGCATCACCTTGAATTGCCACAATCCAGTACCAATAGAAAATGCAGTTTTCTCTTTATCCTTCGGGTCTAAACTTACTTGCCAGTAACCACTTTTGAGATCTAGTGTTGAAAATATTTCAGATCCAACAAGAGTATCTAATGTGTCATCTACGCGTGGCAATGGGTAGCTGTCTTTCTTTGTAACTTCGTTAAGACGTCTGTAGTCCACACAGAATCTCGTTGTCCCATCCTTCTTTTTAACTAATACAACGGGTGAACACCATGGGCTGTCAGATGGTTCAATAATTCCATCTTTTTCCATCTCATGCACGATTCTTTCAGCTTCTTCTCTTTTTGCCAGGGGTAATCGTCTTGGAGCTTGTCGAATGGGAATCGAATCACCTGTGTTAATTTTGTGTTGAACGATACCTGTTCTGCCTTTCAATTCATTTTCAATATTAAATATATCCTGATATTGCATAATTAAATTCTTCACCTTTCTTCTTTCTTCTGAATGCATGTTTTGAGATGATGTCGATATCAAGTCGTATAATTTTGGAGGTAATTTTGAAAATTTATTTTTAGTGGCTATAGTATTTCGAACAATTGATGTTACTGGTGAACAATAGCCTAAAAGAGTACCCGCTCTTATATTTACTTTGTAATCATTCATATTCAACACACGAACCGGTATTTTCTTGTTGGTATGAATAAGTGCTTTTCCTACTAGGATTCCACGACTTCTTTCATCGGAAAGGTTTGTAGGATCCAGCACCATTATCCTACTTTCTTGTGGTTCATTCTCAAGAAAAGCTTCCAGTATCATCTCACTTTGTTCTGGAACGTAGGTATCTTCAGCCAGAATGGCACGTATATGACGTCCTTTATTAACTTGATGTTGAAAAACAATCTCTTCATTGTTAATTTTTAAAGTGCCGTTTTTTAAATCCAATTTAAAACCATAAAAATTCATAATATCCATGCCCATGATAACTTCATCTTCTATTTCTGCTACTATCACACGGTGTCTAAATTTGGTATTACCTATGACAATGAAAACTTCTATTTCCCCATGAGTTACAGCTGTTTCTCCAGTTGCAGTACGAAGTCGCCACTTCGTAGGTTTAATATAATTTAAAGTTTTAACTATATCAGGTCTAACAATTGTTTTCGTTGCCCCCGTGTCCAGTAGAAAAGAACATAACTTCCCATTAATAAACCCATCTACAAAAACACTGTTAGGTTGGTGTTGAATCGAAGCAATTATAATTACATTTCTAAGGGCTTTCCTGTACCGGGTTGATATTAGCCCCGTGTCATCAACCCAATCTAGTTTACCGGCTTCTTATTTATTTGTTGTAGGTGATATTTACACTGGCTTTGAATATGGCCATGTTCACCACAACTCCAGCATCGTAACTGTCTCTTCTTAAACTGATTATTAAGAACACGTAGAACCGTAGCTTCAATATCATTTTCTAGTTTCTCTTCATCGTTCTCAATTCTTCTAATATCGGTCTGGTTTCTAGAAATTCTTTTAGCAGCCTCGAATTCCATTGCATGAGCTAATGCTTTAAGTAAGGTTGTCGGTCGAGCCAATATCAATGCTTGTTTAGTGTCTCTATCGCGTAGTCCATCAATAAATGCCTGCACAGCTAATCGCTCTACTATAATATCTGGAGTCCCTGGATATGCAAGACGAACTAGTCGGGCAATATCCGTTTCGAACTCTTGAAGACTTTCATTAGATTTCTGATGACGATATTTTAGCTGACTGTGGTACAAATGTTCCAAATGTGCTTGTCCATATCTAGATTCTAGCCGTTTAATTAGTAAATTATAATCCTCTTGTTCAGACGCTGATAAAGTCTGAAGTATATCAGTTGCTTCACCACGAAGAGACACTGTCAAGGCAGCAGCTTTTTCCATTTCTGTCCAGCAATTTGCTTTCGCAGCAGTCTCAAACTGTCGAAGATAACTTGGCCATGAAACCTTACCCTCGAATTGTGGTGGCTTAACTCGAAAAGTAGGTACCGATACAGATTCTTGTCCAACTTCCCTCCTGTCGTTGCTAGCTGACGTTTGAGGAATACTTAATTTTGATACCAATTCCTCCATTTCCTTAAGTTTTTTTTCTTGGTCAAGAATTCTGTTATTTACTTTTTCTTCTAAATTTTTAGAACATTCTTCAAAATTTATGAAATGTGTTTCTAGTTTTTCTTCAAATCTTTGTTCTAATTTCTTTGAATTTTCTTCGAAATGTTGTAGTAATTCCTTCTTCAATGTTTCAGAATATTGCTCCAATTTTCTTAAATTTATATCACTAGGAGTCTCAAAGAAGTAAGTGTCTGGATTATCTCCAGCGTCGATTAAAGCTTGTCTAAGTCGTTCTTGTAAAACGTTTTTCTTTCCTTCGATCTCTAAATCCCTTTCTTCCAACTCTCGTTTCAAATCTGCTACTCTCAGATCTTTTAGAGTGGTCATTCTGATTTTTTTTTTGTACTAAACTTCCTAGAACCCCACACCTGACACCAAATTGTTACGATACTACGAGGTCAAGTTTAGTAGCAATTTATTAACTGAAAATTCTAATACATAAGTTATATTAGATTACACAATAATATCACTGTCAGTGTCAATCTCCCTATCAACACGACGACTGGATCGTAGCATAACAACAATGACGACTGGATCGTAGCAATATACTACTTCGTTTGAAAAATATTTACATCCCACAAACGTACGTCAGTAAAATTATGTACACAATTTAAACTTCGATTCCAGCCTACTCTTTATGCACCCTGCAAAGCGTGCTCGTCTTGTTGGTCGCATATATCACGAACGGCAGCAGCGTCTGCTACGGTATTTCACCCGTGCGCTGGCACATCTATATATTTCAGGAAACGAACTATACTGCTAGCTGTAAAACGTGGCTGGCTCTGACGTCACTTTAACTGGCAACACCGTTGGGACCTGGCAACGTTGTACACCACTGACGTGCTTAATATACCCTGGAGAGTGTGAGGGATGTGATGATTTTATACTGAATTTTTTATCCCAAATTAATGAAAATTTTTATTGATGTGATTGGAATTATTGACAGATAATTATTAGGTAAAAAAAACTGAAACATCAATATTTACTACAAAGCAGACATAAGGGTGTTTCAATAAATTCGCTCACTATTAAGAACTTTTTTATTTGAATTGATACGAGTTTGAGCAAAATTATGCCAGTTTGAATTACAAAATTGGTGATCAACGGTTCTCAAAATATGGGACCAAACTTTTTACATTCCGTCAGCTTTAGGCAAGGAAGGTATTGTCTTTGGTCAAAATATTCGATGGTAAGCTTCTAATGAATAAGCACATTTAAGATCCATAGAATACGATTTTATTAGTTTTACGATGAGGTCTGTATGTCTGTATACATACACACACACATACACACACACACACACACACACACATACACATACACATACAGACATTATCGTAAAACTAGTAAAATCGTATTTTAGGGACCCTAAAACGTGCTTATTCATTAAAAACTGACTACCGAATTTTTTAACCAAAAATAATGCTGAACAAAAAATGTCTTTTACTGAGCAAATTTGAAAAAATACTAAACAAAAAATGTTTTACTGAACAAATAATACTGAACAAATATGAAAAAATACAGAGCAAAAAATATTTTTTTACTGAACAATTATTATTTATACTGAACAATATACCTTAAAAAATAAAAATCATGAAAATATATTCTGATGAATTTGCTATATTGTTAATTTATTTAAAAATAAATTTAATTATCAAAAATATATCCATGTTTCAAATTGCATTTGCATAAATATGAATTATTTGCAATAAACTAATTAAATGTATAAAACTATTATTGGGAAGTATTAATACAAACTGGATTCAATTATATCAATTTATTCGTAAAATTTGCATATGAAAAATAAAAGAAATTACTGGAAAAATTATGTAACAAATGCTTATTTTAAAAATAAAATAGATTATTGAAAATTTGAATGCATATTTAATAAGAGTAAACAGTAGGTTTTGTAAAATAAATCACAAATATAAATATCTTATGGAAAACTTTTAAAATTTAAAAATATTCTCCCTTATTAGAGTTAATCGATACTGTTCCACCTAGCGGCAATTTCGCGAACCGGTGGCAGAATTTCCCGGCATTGGAATTTCAGCTTTTCTCCGCTAGGTGTCTCCACATGACGGAATATTGCGGGAAACACATGAACACATGAAAACCAATCCATTCCACTGCTAGTCAACGTGATGAGAAATGGAAAAATCTTAAAATATTTGTAACACATACAAAGTTAATCATTAAGGATATTACTATTCCACGGAAAATTCTAAACTTTCGTTAATTAAGCGAAGTTCATTTTGCTGCAGGGGGTCTTATTATCGGGGTGAAATAAAATACGAAAAATTGAATGAAAATAGAAGAAATAATTATTAGGATAACAAAAAGCTCATTCTTTTGTTAAAGCTGGTCTTATAAGATATTTTAGGATAATAATATTCCGTAACGAACGATGAATTTAAATTCGCTAACAATGGGGTATTCTAATGTAGTTAAATTTAAGGTAAAAAATGTTATAACATTGTGAATTATGCTTTAAAATGACCAAATAATTAAAAAAAAAACAATTTTTTTTTCCTAACATGAGTTTTCTTGTATTTTATTTTACCGCTGAACAGGTATCACGTGGGTTGTGACGTACGAGGGACTCATGACATCTAAAGAATTTTGTGCATGATTGTACCATATACAGGAAACAGCTGTTCCGCCATTGATGCATTGTGAGCTGTCTTGATCGTGTTAGTTGAATGACGTTTTTATGTTTACAAGTTTTCAACTTTTCTAATTTGGTTCTTATAATAGTTATTATTGTTAATATAAGTTTTCATTACGGAAAATTCACTCAGATAACGTAACAAAATTGAAATACATAGAAAACAAGCGACAATTAACCAAACAAACATAAAATGCCGAATGACAGATAGACTGCCGCGCCAAGTGTTGTGTTTGTACCTATGTAAACATGCCCCGCCATTAGGTGCGTGAACTTGGCAGCAGTATATTAAAAAATAATAATGAAAGTGTGCTTAATCGATTGTATTTCGTTTGTATTTCATTGTATTTTACTAAATATTATTTGTATTATGCAATTAATGCTAATAAATTACATTTTATTTTTATGCTGCTAAGTTCACGCTAGCAGCAAAGTTCACTTGAAAAAAATTAAAAATGTCACAGATCGTTTGTATTTCGTTTGTATTTGATTGTATTTCTAGTAAAAAATTTGAAAAAAATTTCTATGAGTAGTTATGATAATATCATTTTTATGCTGCCAAGTTCACGCTAGCAGCAAAGTTTACTTGCAAAAAATTAAAAATACCACAGATCGTTTGTATTTCATTTGTATTTGATTGTGTTTCTAGTAAAAAATTTGAAAAAAAATTCTACGGGAAGTTATGATAATATCATTTTTATGCTGCCAAGTTAACGCTAGCAGCAAAGTTTACTTGAAAAAAATTAAAAATGTCACAGATCGTTTGTATTTCGTTTGTATTTGATTGTATTTCTAGTAAAAAATTTGAAAAAAATTTCTATGGGTAGTTATGATAATATCATTTTTATGCTGCCAAGTTCACGCTAGCAGCAAAGTTTACTTGCAAAAAATTAAAAATACCACAGATCGTTTGTATTTCATTTGTATTTGATTGTGTTTCTAGTAAAAAATTTGAAAAAAAATTCTACGGGAAGTTATGATAATATCATTTTTATGCTGCCAAGTTAACGCTAGCAACAAAGTTTACTTGAAAAAAATTAAAAATGTCACAGATCGTTTGTATTTCGTTTGTATTTGATTGTATTTCTAGTAAAAAATTTGAAAAAAATTTCTATGGGTAGTTATGATAATATCATTTTTATGCTGCCAAGTTCACGCTAGCAGCAAAGTTTACTTGCAAAAAATTTAAAATACCACAGATCGTTTGTATTTCATTTGTATTTGATTGTGTTTCTAGTAAAAAATTTGAAAAAAAATTCTACGGGAAGTTATGATAATATCATTTTTATGCTGCCAAGTTAACGCTAGCAGCAAAGTTTACTTGAAAAAAATTAAAAATGTCACAGATCGTTTGTATTTCGTTTGTATTTGATTGTATTTCTAGTAAAAAATTTGAAAAAAATTTCTATGGGTAGTTATGATACTATCATTTTTATGCTGCCAAGTTCACGCTAGCAGCAAAGTTTACTTGCAAAAAATTAAAAATACCACAGATCGTTTGTATTTCATTTGTATTTGATTGTGTTTCTAGTAAAAAATTTGAAAAAAAATTCTACGGGAAGTTATGATAATATCATTTTTATGCTGCCAAGTTAACGCTAGCAGCAAAGTTTACTTGAAAAAAATTAAAAATGTCACAGATCGTTTGTATTTCGTTTGTATTTGATTGTATTTCTAGTAAAAAATTTGAAAAAAATTTCTATGGGTAGTTATGATAATATCATTTTTATGCTGCCAAGTTCACGCTAGCAGCAAAGTTTACTTGCAAAAAATTAAAAATACCACAGATCGTTTGTATTTCATTTGTATTTGATTGTGTTTCTAGTAAAAAATTTGAAAAAAAATTCTACGGGAAGTTATGATAATATCATTTTTATGCTGCCAAGTTAATGCTAGCAGCAAAGTTTACTTGAAAAAAATTAAAAATGTCACAGATCGTTTGTATTTCGTTTGTATTTGATTGTATTTCTAGTAAAACGTTTGAAAAAAAATTCTACGGGAAGTTATGATAATATCATTTTTATGCTGCCAAGTTCACGGTAGCAGCAAAGTTTACTTGAAAAAAATTAAAAATATCACAGATCGTTTGTATTTCGTTTGTATTTGATTGTATTTCTAGTAAAACATTTGAAAAAAAATTCTACGGGAAGTTATGATAATATCATTTTTATGCTGCCAAGTTCACGCTAGCAGCTAAGATTAGTTGAAAAAAATTAAAAATGTCACAGATCGTTTGTATTTCGTTTGTATTTGATTGTATTTCTAGTAAAAAATTTGAAAAAAATTTCTACGGGAAGTTATGATAATATCATTTTTATGCTGCCAAGTTCGCGCTAGCAGCAAAGTTTACTTGAAAAAAATTAAAAATGTCACAGATCGTTTGTATTTCGTTTGTATTTGATTGTATTTCTAGTAAAACATTTGAAAAAAAATTCTACGGGAAGTTATGATAATATCATTTTTATGCTGCCAAGTTCACGCTAGCAGCAAAGTTTACTTAAAAAAAATTAAAATGTCACAGATCGTTTGTATTTCGTTTGTATTTGATTGTATTTCTAGTAAAACATTTGAAAAAAAATTCTACGGGAAGTTATGATAATATCATTTTTATGCTGCCACGTTCACGCTAGCAAGAAAGTTTACTTGAAAAAATTAAAAATGTCACAGATCGTTTTTATTTTGTTTGTATTAGATTGTATTTCTAGTAAAAAATTTGAAAAAAAATTCTACGGGAAGTTATGATAATATCATTTTTATGCTGCCAAGTTCACGCTAGCAGCAAAGTTTACTTAAAAAAAATTAAAATGTCACAGATCGTTTGTATTTCGTTTGTATTTGATTGTATTTCTAGTAAAACATTTGAAAAAAAATTCTACGGGAAGTTATGATAATATCATTTTTATGCTGCCAAGTTAACGCTAGCAGCAAAGTTTACTTGAAAAAAATTAAAAATGTCACAGATCGTTTGTATTTCGTTTGTATTTGATTGTATTTCTAGTAAAAATTTTGAAAAAAAATTCGATCTCGTTCCCGATATACAGAGTTTTGAAAATGTGCCGGATTTCAGACAAAAAAATCAAAAAAGTTGAATAACGCCGGAAGTAGTTGATCATGAGTAAAATGTTTTTATTGCTTCATATGTAAAATTTTCCGCTACATTCATTGGTAAAATAAAATATAGCATATTCCATTTAAAATAAGAAAGTTGATGTCAATTTCCGGTCAAACCGGAAGTGTTACTGCTTTGAAAATATTTTAGTTAAAACGGGCATGTTGGATAACCCGTAGATACCAAATTTCGTTAAATTATATTAAATAGTATTTAAAATATAGATATCGTAAGCTCGTCCTGAGACATCCTGTATATATATTGAAATAAAAAAGTTAATATCACTTCCGGTTAAATTGGAAGCGCTGCCATCATGCCAACAAAATCAATAAATATAAATAAAAATATTATTTTGAGTGGCCCGTTTTTCAGTGCCATCTGTATATGTATAAATCGTTTATAGTTTACTACGATTATAATTGCCACTAATTTCATGTTCGCAGCATATTTCACATAAAAATTTAAAGATGATTTATATGATTGTATTGAAATAAAAATATTATAAATAAAAGCAGTTATTATGCCACTCGATGAGAGTTTTTTTGTGTTAATATATGCTAATCTAGTTTACAGTTACTGTATAAATAATCAATAGCTCGACCAATAGTTATATCACAAATGCATGGCAAATGGCAAATACCTGAATTGTGGTATATTGGTAGAATATATCCCGAGAAGCACTTTGCGATCTATATTTTCTCATTATTTTTTTTACAAATATTTCATATTCACTTTAATCTGTCACTGAAACGTAAAATTTTTGACAAATATTCGGTATTGCACATATGCAATACCCGAGTATCTTCACTGATATTCGATTGTCATTGGTCGAAATTGAAAAAATACTGTAACGTGGTTGGTTTAATATTTTCAATAAAATATTCTTGTAATATTTTTAATACTAAATTTCGTTAAATTATATTAAATAGTATTTAAAATATAGATAGCGTAAGCTCGTCCTGAGACACCCTGTATATATATATACAGAGTGGCCGTTTGATAAGTTCCCGCCTTAAAGTTTAAAATAGGCAACTCATGTTATATTTCATAAATGACTTGGTTTTTCAAATTTTGTTTTGCTCTTATACCTATTTTCTCTTACTTTTTGTAATTTATTGAAAAATGTTATATTATTATTATTATTATTATTATTATTATTATTATTATTTTATTTTATTTATTTTTTAAAAATGCTCTTCAATCATATAGTTGATTTAGCACTATTGATTTGAAATATTATAATTAATGTCGCTACCGGTTAAACCAGAAGCGCTTACCATCATGCCAAATACTATGATTTGTAAGCCTGAAAGGCTAGATCATAAATATGTCAACAAAATTAATAAATAATTATAAATAAAAAAGTTATTTTGAGTAGCCCAGTTTCCAGTGTCTACATGTATTTACTTTTTTTACGAAAAATATACTGTTAATGGTTAAGCACGTTTTAGGAATTCTAGAATACGAGTTCACAGATTTTACGATAATGTCTGTATGTTTGTGTGTTTCTCTCTTCTCCGGCAATTTCAGTACGATTGTTCCAAAAATTACAGTTTTTTCATATTCCTCTTTCTTACATCCATATAAAGAAGTGATTAAATTTTGGTTATAATTGTTAAACCGAAAGTATCCTCATATGAAGGTTTTAAGAATTTTTCTTAAAAAAACGCAGTTAAATAACTTTTTTTGGCATTTAATGTTATTGTAAATATTAAAGAATATTTTATTTTCTAAATCCTTCATAACCAGTGGATATAGAGTTAAAAAATCTGATGTGGCCAGCATATGACCTCTCTCCAATTCCATGTTTATATTAGTAATAAGCTGTATCACCTCCGGCTTATCAATTTTAGAAAAAAATCTAATGTCATTGTCATTAATACAAAAGTCTTAAATGCCAAATATGAAAAGTTTTGGATTATATCATAATACATATTTCACGAAAATCTATCCAGAGCTTCAAATAAAGCATCACTTCCGGTTTATTAATTTCAAAAAAATTCTAATATGCAATTCTCATTAATATAAAATAATATATTTTTTCTTCAAACGTCATAAAAATGGCATCTTTTGTGACTTGATTCACAAGGTAGAAGTTTCATGTCTTCGCCGCCGGAGTAGAAATAGCTAATTTCTACGCCGCCGGCGAAGAAATGAAATAAATAAATATTCGTAGCAACTATATAAAATGAGCGAATAAGAAGTAACTTGTAAAATAGAAACCTGTCATATCATCCCAAGTTGCACTATACACTGTCTAGATAACCTAAAAATAAGGTTACTAAAAACATCCAACAGCAGTCAAATTTAAATTAATAACCTACAAATTGAAATATAAACAGTTTATATTTAACGAAATAACATATTATAAAATAGCAGACTTACATATTGGTAATGATGGTAAGAATAATTAGAATTAAAGTGATAAGAAAAGTTCATATTGTTTTTCAGCGATTCCTCCACGTACATATCACATCCTTGAGCAATATTGTTGAACTTCCATCCAATTGAACAACTTCAAGGGCCGTACATGGCAATACTTCAAATCCTCATATAATTGCACATAAGGAGAATATAGAATTGCATAATTTTTATTTAAACGTCAAAACGTGAAAATTTTCACTTGAATGTTTATAACAAAAAGTGAACAAATACGAAAGTGTCCATAGCAACAGAGCAATTGAAGTCAGCAAACGTCCTTCATGTAAAATATTTATAATTATTGTAACGTCATGTTGTAATTATTTTATTTAAATACGTATGTTTGAAGAAAAAAATATAATGTGTCGTCATTCTGAGTAAAAGTGTCATTGTGTGCCTCGCATGTAATTATCCGACTCACTACCGCTCGTCGTGTAAACTTACATGCTCGCCACACAAAGAATCAGTTTTACTCCTAATAAGACAATACACTATTTCACGAAAATCTGTTCAGAGCTTCCCATAAAATATCACTTCCGGTTTATCAATTTAGAATTGTCATCATACAAAAGTCTTAAATACCAAATTAGAAATGTTTTGGATTATATCATAATACATTTTTCAGGAAAATCTGTTCAGTGCTTCCACTGAAATATCACTGCCGGTTTATCAATTTTAGAAAAAAACCTAATGTTCTAATTAATACAAAAGTCTTAAAAACCAAATTTGAAATGTTTTGGTTTATATCACAACATGTTTTTCAGGAAAATCTGTTCAAAGCTTGCAGTAAAATATCACTTCCAGTTTATTAATTTTAGAAAAAACCTAATATGTTGTTCTAATTAATACCACAATTTTAAATACCAAATTTTGGTTTATATCATAATATATTTAAAAATACCTATTTCATATTTAAAAATACCTATTTCATTTTTATGAACGAATTATGCTTAACATTTTAAATTTTTTTATTTTTTTTCTAGATGAACGATGAACAATCAAATACAAACGCAATACAAACGATCTGTGAGATTTTTATTGTTTTACGTAAACTTTACAGCTATAGATTGGCCTGAAAAATTGACCCTGTCGGCTCCAACAATGAAATTGCCAGCATAAATATCATGTAATATAAATATAATTAAATACAAACGATCTGAGATAGTTTTATTTTTTTCACGTAAACTTTGCTGCTAGCGTGAATTTGACAGCATAAAAATAATATTGTTATAACTCCGTATTTTTTTTTTTTAGTTTTTACTAGAAATACAACAAATACAAACGAAATACAAACGATCTGTGGCTTTTTAAATTTTTCAAGTAAAGTTTGCTGCTACCGTGAACTTGGCAGCATAAAAATGATATTATCATAACTTCCCGTAGAATTTTTTTTCAAATGTTTTACTAAAAATACAATCAAATACAAACGAAATACAAACGATCTGTGACATTTTAAATTTTTTTCAAGTAAACTTTGCTGCTAGCGTAAACTTGGCAGCATAAAAATGATATTATCATAACTTCCCGTAGAATTTTTTTTCAAATGTTTTACTAGAAATACAATCAAATACAAACGAAATACAAACGATCTGTGGCATTTTAAATTTTTTTCAAGTAAACTTTGCTGCTAGCGTGAACTTGGCAGAATAAAAATGATATTATCATAACTTCCCGTAGAATATTTTTCAAATTTTTTACTAGAAATACAATCAAATACAAACGAAATTCAAACGATCTGTGACATTTTTAATTTTTTTCAAGTAAACTTTGCTGCTAGCGTTAACTTGGTAGCATAAAAATGATATTATCATAACTTCCCGTAGAATTTTTTTTCAAATGTTTTACTAGAAATACAATCAAATACAAACGAAATACAAACGATCTGTGGCATTTTAAATTTTTTTCAAGTAAACTTTGCTGCTACCGTGTATTTGGCAGCATAAAAATGATATTATCATAACTTCCCGTAGAATTTTTTTTCAAATTTTTACTAGAAATACAATCAAATACAAACGAAATACAAACGATCTGTGACATTTTAAATTTTTTTCAAGTAAACTTAGCTGCTAGCGTGAACTTGGCAGCATAAAAATGATATTATCATAACTTTCCGTAGAATATTTTTCAAATTTTTTAATAGAAATACAATCAAATACAAACGAAATACAAACGATCTGTGACATTTTTAATTTTTTTCAAGTAAACTTTGCTGTTAGCGTGAACTTGGCAGCATAAAAATGATATTGTCATAACTTCCCGTAGAATTTTTTTTCAAATTTTTTACTAGAAATACATTCAAATACACACGAAATACAAACAATCTGTGACATTTTTAATTTTTTTCAAGTAAACTTTGCTGCTACCGTGAACTTGGCAGCATAAAAATGAAATTATCATAACTTCCCGTAGAAATTTTTTTCAAATTTTTTACTAGAAATACAATCAAATACAAACGAAATACAAACGATCTGTGACATTTTAAATTTTTTTCAAGTAAACTTTGCTGCTAGCGTGAACTTGGCAGCATAAAAATGATATTATCATAACTTCCCGTAGAATATTTTTCAAATTTTTTACTAGAAATACAATCAAATACAAACGAAATACAAACGATCTGTGACATTTTTAATTTTTTTCAAGTAAACTTTGCTGCTAGCGTGAACTTGGCAGCATAAAAATGATATTGTCATAACTTCCCGTAGAAATTTTTTTCAAATTTTTGACTAGAAATACAATCAAATACAAACGAAATACAAACGATCTGTGACATTTTAAATTTTTTTCAAGTAAACTTTGCTGCTAGCGTGAACTTGGCAGCATAAAAATGATATTATCATAACTTCCCGTAGAATTTTTTTTCAAATGTTTTACTAGAAATACAATCAAATACAAACGAAATACAAACGATCTGTGGCATTTTAAATTTTTTTCAAGTAAACTTTGCTGCTACCGTGTATTTGGCAGCATAAAAATGATATTATCATAACTTCCCGTAGAATTTTTTTTCAAATTTTTACTAGAAATACAATCAAATACAAACGAAATACAAACGATCTGTGACATTTTAAATTTTTTTCAAGTAAACTTAGCTGCTAGCGTGAACTTGGCAGCATAAAAATGATATTATCATAACTTCCCGTAGAATATTTTTCAATTTTTTTACTAGAAATACAATCAAATACAAACGAAATACAAACGATCTGTGACATTTTTAATTTTTTTCAAGTAAACTTTGCTGTTAGCGTGAACTTGGCAGCATAAAAATGATATTGTCATAACTTCCCGTAGAAATTTTTTTCAAATTTTTTACTAGAAATACATTCAAATACAAACGAAATACAAACGATCTGTGACATTTTAAATTTTTTTCAAGTAAACTTTGCTGCTAGCGTGAACTTGGCAGCATAAAAATGATATTATCATAACTTCCCGTAGAATATTTTTCAAATTTTTTACTAGAAATACAATCAAATACAAACGAAATACAAACGATCTGTGACATTTTTAATTTTTTTCAAGTAAACTTTGCTGCTAGCGTGAACTTGGCAGCATAAAAATGATATTGTCATAACTTCCCGTAGAAATTTTTTTCAAATTTTTTACTAGAAATACATTCAAATACAAACGAAATACAAACGATCTGTGACATTTTTAATTTTTTTCAAGTAAACTTTGCTGCTACCGTGAACTTGGCAGCATAAAAATGAAATTATCATAACTTCCCGAAAAAATTTTTTTCAATTTTTTTACTAGAAATACAATCAAATACAAACGAAATACAAACGATCTGTGACATTTTAAATTTTTTTCAAGTGAACTTTGCTGCTAGTGTGAACTTAGCAGCATAAAAATAAAATGTAATTTATTAGCATTAATTGATTAATACAAATAATATTTAGTAAAATACAATGAAATACAAACGAAATACAATCGATTAAGCGCACTTTCATTATTTTTTTTTAATATACTGCTGCCAAGTTCACGCACCTCCCGCCATTTAAATGTCATGAGTCCCTCATACGTCACATCCGGTAAAATTCAAATTTTCAAAGAATATTTAAAAATTCATATCTCGCTCAAATTAAATAAAAAAAAACTCAAAATTTTGGATTTGTAATACATATACGTGAAAGTTGTAGAAAAAAAAAATCATTAGAATACCCCATTAAGAAAAAAATATTTGTGTCGATAAAAATATGTTCATAGCTCGAAGCATATCTGGTTTCTTGGACAAGAGTGCATAGGAAAATAATTTATTATACTATGTCAACGTTTTTTTAATGTTATACTATTGTTTATTGTATAATTTTTGAATTTGCAAATTTGTGCAAGAATTGTGTAAATTATTGTTAAAAAAAGAGCACTTCCGACGTTTTTATTTGAGTTTAACAGAGAAGTTTAAGCATCGGATGCTGCTAGAACTATTTGTGCTGGTTACGGAGAGAATACAATTGGGGAAAGTAAAGCACGAAAATGTTTTCTCGATGGACAAGGAGGGCTATTTTGACATGAACGATTCTCTACCGGATTTTTTCAGACGTGGAATTAAAATACTGCCCGATCGTTGGGAGGCAATCGTAATTCGAAAACAATGGTAGAGTGTGGAGATTGGAGAATATATTTAGATACTCTTCTATGCTAAATTAAAAAAATTATCTACCCATATCAAAATTTTCCGATGTCACGGTTTTAATGGTTCACAATTTATATGATGTTGTTCGGCATTAGTGTTCCTTTTCCTAGTTTGCACACTGTCTTTTCGTCGTACCGTTATCCCGAGACTTTTAAATTATATTTTATCATAATAAATGACATGTTAAATGAATATACTTGTATGTATAATACTTATATCTACTCACTCAAATAATTTACTAATATTGAAATATAATTTCCGATTTTCGTAAACTTGTCAAATTGTATTTATTTTTTTTTGACATTACAATATTTATATGAAGATAGCTTCAAGCGACATTTTACAGAATAGAAATAAAAGAACTAGGCCGTAGGTTCCATAAAATTATGTCAATATGTCATAACATAAGCTGCAAACTTTTAGGCTTAAAAAAATCAAAAATAAATAATTATATAACAAATATATGTAAATTAATGTTTACATAAACTTTTAACAATGAAAAAATAAAGTTGTAGCAGTATTTTATCTCTGCCAATCGTTTATGAATTATTTTGGGAAAAAAATACTTCAAATAAAAGATGCGTACAATTAATTAATCTATAACTTTGTGTAGTGTACTCACACTTGTAAACATAAACAAAACGACTCATATGCGACTGCATGAGTTGGAGGTTGGAGCCCTTCACAAATGACAAACATTTAATAACAAAAAAATCCTTTTCTTTTTTTTTTTTGATTGAATTCTAGTATTATTATACAAATGTGTAAAAATCATGTATTAACGATCCAACATCCTATACAAACTATAAAATTATCCTACATGCAGAATAATTATTCTACGTTTGGCAACGCTGCACGGAGGGGTATTTGAGGCTCATATCTGTTTTAAATTTTCTTTCTGTAGTTAGAAGTTGCACATAAGTAAAGCGCAATCATTGCTTGTTTTTTCTCAGTGTCTACGGTACGAGTACTTTCGTACCTGTAACATTATAGTTCGTTTAATTTGTACTTCAATCGTTGTATCTTCTAAAATGTTTCCAAAAAGAGGCCTTAATGAAGAAAAGTTATTGAAATACCTTCTCGAAAATAACACATATTCAAATTTATAAAAAAAAAAATTTCAGTCTATTGAAGTAGTGGAAGAGAAATATGCGACCCAAGGTCAAAGTAATGAGGTTGACAATATAGAAGAAGAAGACGGTTCTGTAGAATCGGATTTATTCTTTTTAAAAAACGGAAATGTATTTTGACTGCGGCTCCTGTCTGTGTGCTTGCAGGAATACGTCCTAAAAAGGACGTATTGAATGAGAATAAAGGAATTTCGCGCTTTGTATTTAGAACCTGCGAGAACGAAATGTCTTTATTTATTTTGTTATTTCATCTGAAACCTTACAAGATGTAATAACACAGTCTTTTATATAAATAACCCTTAAAACATTACATGGGCCTGAGAGGCACAACCAGTGGCAAACATATGCAGAAATTTCCCGGAAGAATAAATTTAAGGTGATTTTAGATTCTATACTTAATATTTCTTCATAGAATATAATACACAATAGAATATAAATTTAACTTCTAAGGGCCAGTTTTACAATCTATGGTTAAAATATTAACTGTCAGTTAAATAAACAAAGTTGAAATGATATAAACTGTCAAATGACACATTGATCATTGCTGTCAATAATCCGATTCAATATTTTTTATTTAACTTGTAGTTAAAATTCTAACCGGAGATTGCAAAATTGGCCCTAAGTAAACAGATTGTGAAGCTAAAAATTTTCCTTCGCCATTATCCTAGGATATTTACAATTTAAATTTAGAAAAATAATTAGCAATGTTATAGCCAGGACTTAAAAATGAAATAACTCCGTTAATTAAATTTTAAATTTATCGCAGATTTTATATTGGAAAACAAAACGTGCGTTCCAATAATAAATGTTTGTGATAAAATGAACAGGTGTACGAGTCATATGAGTGGTGAATATAAAAACGGGAGACATTTTGTAATACTCTACAAAAATATATTTAGATTACCACCCACTATACTGAACACACGAACTCAATATTTTAGAATCTTTATTATATAACTACATTAAGGTTCTATTCCTCATCAATTTATAATAAATGAATTCATACTATTACTATAAACTTTTATATTATGCACTTGGCATTATATAGCTAACTATACAGGGTGTCTCAGGACGAGCTTACGCTATCTATATTTTAAATACTATTTAATATAATTTAACGAAATTTGGTATCTAGGGGTTATCCAACATGCCTGTTTCAACTAAAATATTTTCAAAGCAGTAGCACTTCCGGTTTGACCGGAAATTGACCTCAACTTTCTTATTTTAAATGGAATATGCTATATTTTATTTTACCATTGAATGCAGCGGAAAATTTTACATATGAAGCAATAAAAACATTTTACTCATGATCAACTACTTCCGGCGTTATTCAACTTTTTTTGATTTTTTGTCTGAAATCCGGCACATTTCCAAAACTCTGTATATCGGGAACGAGATCGAATTTTTATAATCTGAAAAAAGCCTTTTATAAAGGAGACTTTAAGCTACATTAGCCATAGAAGAATCCTCGATTATTTATAAAAATGTGACGGGTACGGTACACCAAAATTTCAGTTGACAAACTTCAAAAAAGACAATTTTTTTAAATGGAACCCCCCATTTTTTATTACATAAATGTATTCTACGGCAAAAAATAAGGGTACTTTATGTAACATGTCCTATGTTGAAAGTTGATAAAATTTCAGTAAATTAGAAAAACATGTAATCTGAGTATAATTATTTTATTAATACGGATAAGTAAGCCATGGAAAAAACAAATAAATTCTAAATACAAAACTATGATTAATATAATACATATTCAAACTGTCATCCATTCATATGTAAGCACATCGTTACTTATCCGTATTAATAAAATAATTATACTCAGATTACATGTTTTTCTAATTTACTGAAATTCTATCAACTTTCAACATAGGACATGTTACATAAAGTACCCTTATTTTTTGCCGTAGAACACATTTATGTAATAAAAAATGGGGGGTTCCATTTAAAAAAATGTCTTTTTTGAAGTTTGTCAACTGAAATTTTGGTGTACCGTACCCGTCACATTTTTATAAATATTCGAGGATTCTTCTATGGATAATGTAGCTTAAAGTCTCCTTTATAAAAGGCTTTTTTCAGATTATAAAAATTCGATTTCGTTCCCGATATACAGAGTTTTGAAAATGTGCCGGATTTCAGACAAAAAATCAAAAAAAGTTGAATAACGCCGGAAGTAGTTGATCATGAGTAAAATGTTTTTTTGCTTCATATGTAAAATTTTCCGCTGCATTCAATGGTAAAATAAAATATAGCGTATTCCATTTAAAATAAGAAAGTTGAGGTCAATTTCCGGTCAAACCGGAAGTGCTACTGCTTTGAAAATATTTTAGTTGAAACAGGCATGTTGGATAACCCCTAGATACCAAATTTCGTTAAATTATATTAAATAGTATTTAAAATATAGATAGCGTAAGCTCGTCCTGAGACACCCTGTATAGGTAGTAAATTTCGTATTATATTGATTAATATCTTAAGTGAATTTTATGAATATGTAAAAAGTAAATCGTTTCTGTTTACTCTTTTTAGTTTAATGGCACAATTCTCTACAAGAGTCTAATCCATGAGCGTAGATAAAACATTTGCGTAGGGGTGCACTCAGAAAATAATTTATTAAAAACATGATTAATAATCATATTTTTATTATCAACTATTGAGTTCTAATAAAGATTTAAAATAATTAATTAATTAAAAAAATCAATTTTATCAGTGCTGATTTGTTAATATTGTAACGTTTTTATTAATTTAATGTAGGTTTATCAATGTTAGCACAGTTGAACTTTCACCAATCCTCTCTAAATACTGCCGTGTCAAACAGATTTATTGAATATTCCACAGTTTTCTCGCTGCTCACTCATAATTACCGGTGTCGAACATTCCTATTGTACACTGGGCGATTTCAGCCTCCCTTCAATCATATTCGAACCTGTTCACTTCCTTCGAATGACATTTTTTATTGTACTGTAAATATATTTTTTGTTAAATAAAAACTATTATAATTGCATAACATTTTGAA
The DNA here is from genome assembly GCA_943142095.1 of Ophonus ardosiacus. Classification (NCBI taxonomy): domain Eukaryota; kingdom Metazoa; phylum Arthropoda; class Insecta; order Coleoptera; family Carabidae; genus Ophonus; species Ophonus ardosiacus. The sequence continues at coordinate 17,239,431 of OW964823.1, forward strand.
GCATTAAATTACTGAATACATTCCAGTCAGTATTTAACAAAATTTAAATAATTTTTGCATAACAATTGAAAATGTATATATGATAAAAGTTTCTCTTCGAAAATGTAACATTTTATAATAGGAAGCGTCAAAATAATATTTTTTTAAAAAAAGCTCACTACGCTGCAAGTTAAGGAACATTATCACAATACACAAAATGTTCGTGTAAATTATAAAAACAGATATCGCGAATCATTTTTCAAGTTTTACTTTGAAACTACACATTTAAAATGTTATGCTGGGTTAATGCAGCATATAAATTATAATGTTAAATTTGCCATTAAATTAAGAACTAAATTAAAATGTCGACGTTTATGTAGTAAATTAAAATTGAGAATTTTATGTTTGACATTTGATAACCTATATTTTATAGGTGAAACTGAAATATTTATATAAAATAATGGATAAAAAATTGAACAAGTTAAGTATTTTCTCGTTTATCTCCACAGAACATTTATTTAATTCTATCAACGTTTGATTAATGCTCTTGTACTTACATACCAAATCTAACTTTAACGGTTAAAAATGCCTGTTTACGTCTTGCTTATGGTGTACGCAAATACGATCATATATCGCAATACCGGAACGCAGCTAATATGAAATCTGTTGATGAACGACTAAAAATTAATTATCTTTGTTTAATTCACAATGTAAGGTTAACAAGAACTCCTAATTATCTCTTTGACAAGTTAATACCAAGAGAATATAATTACACTCTTCGTATGAAGAACTTATATATTATTCCTTCCTTTCGAAAGTCAAAATATAGAGCATCATTTTCCTATCTCGCGCCTACTTTGTATAACAATATTTCTGAATCCCTGAAGTCTTTACCGTTAACTGCTTTCAAATTCAAATAATTATATTAAGACCGTCTGTCTATTTCTTTTTCATATTTGTTTTTTTTTTCTTTTGTGAACTATTTTTGAATGTAATTATATATTTTTAATATTTGTTAAATTGTGTTTAGCGTTTGTTGATTCTATTATATTGTCGTATATTTTTGTACTGTATCGGGTTAGGTGGAAGAACAGCCCTGGGCTGAACCTCGCCTATTACTTAAATGGTAATAAAGATTATTATTATTATTATTATTATTTTTCTAGGTTAGGTTTCAACATCTATCATATATACATATGTGATTGACGCAGGCACAAAATAAAGATTTACGAAAATATAGAAAATTCTTAATTTAATTTCATTAGTTTAATTCTTAAATTGAGTTGTGATTGACAAAAAATTGTTTCTACTTGTTGTTGTTTTGTTACACAATTTAATTAGAAAAACAAAATTGTCTTATTGAAGCCATCAGCAGTGGCCCCCTTTTTCGTAACACAGGAAGTGGCGCCGGGTCTGAGAGATTCACTTAAAAAAATACTACAGGGTTCTGTTGTTACAAAATAATAGTAAGAGTTGATGAATTGAAGCTTTTTTTCTATTAACACGTACATTTTACATACATATAAATATAAAACAAATAAGAATTTAACTTTCAAAATATAATCCAACATTAAAAATTCACAGTATGTTATAAAATCGGTCTGGTCTGTCAGACTGAGCACTACCTCCGAAGGATTAAAAAATAAGTATACCTATTTATTAACCTTATAAATAAAAAGACGAGGGAGGGTAAGTATATTTAAATTTGTAAATACATATATACAATCTACATGATTCTCTATTTCAGTATTCTTTTCTGAGTGATGATAAGCAAAATGTTGAAACACCCTCAGAAGATGATACCGTATCGCAGCTGTGACTTTACGACTACTTTGAGTGATAGAAAAAGAGCATTCAGCATTCAAAGACAATATATGTTTCAAATGCCTAATTTGAAAACAAATTAAATTTAATTTAGTAATGATAAATTCGCATTGTTGTTTCCACTTAACATTCTCGTCAAAATCATCCCTAAAACTTTAGAGAAATCTATTTGTTTTAAATTATTATTTACAATGTTCAGGTTAATATTTTCAATATTTTTAGCTTAATGAAAATGATTAAGTAACTTAAATTGAGCAAATTTTCATTAAATCATAAATGAAATTTCTTTAAACTTTCATTGCATCTTTGTTCTAAGGATATTTTTATCAGGAATTGCTAACGTTATATTATTGTCATATTGCGAAACAGTATTTTCCCTGCTGAAAATGATATATACAGTTATAATTTCTATTTGGGCGCAATGGACAACAATTTATAATTTATCTAAGTTTTTTTTTGAAACAGTAAAAATATAATAATTCAGTTTATAGGGCATATACTTGAGGTAGTGCATTTTTTTATTGATATATTTCCAGCTTACCTATATTACAATTATATGTAATCTAATCAACTATATATCATTCCATCTCTTCATAAATTCTCAATATTAGACCAGGTTATATATCATCCTTACCTAACCTTAAATCCACGATGACATCACATCGCGTCCTTCGTATACCATATATCACAGTTGGCACTTACCTGAAACAAACAAAATTACTTTAGCAAAAAAACGCAATGCATGTTTCAGTAGGCCTGGATGACACTTGACGCTCAACAATTGACATCTTGTGTTAAACAGGAAATGGTAATTTAATTAGCTACGTGATAACGGCCGTGACACGCATATTCATTCCAAATTTTACACAAGGTTCATTCATTAATTGAAAAAAGCCGATAATTTATTACCCCAATAGTTATTACCATAAACCACTTTCTTGAGCCTTTGTTCATCAAACGGCGGTCAGTTGTAAATGGAGTGTTGAACAAGGATTGTATTCAGTTCGTTTTGATATATGCGTTTGTAAATTTTTAAGAGAATTTTTTGAAATTATTTTGAAATGTATTTACAGCTAGGTATTATCATTGAATAGGTATAATTAAGAATTACCTGGAAAGACGTTTTCGGCTAATGACATTGTTTTCGGGTTTGGCCATCATCATAATTTCTAGGAATTATTTAATCTACTATTCATTTAAGTCACCCTTGATTGAATTTCGTTCCTTTATAATCCCGGTTTTCTTTCGTCTTAACTCAGTTTACATGTAACATTAGTTAGCAGCGGTTGGAAGTGAAATTTTAAATATGGAAATGTGGAGGCCCTGGGATGTCGACAATGCTTCTGCCAGTGTTAGTGACGAAGTCAATACCTGTGACACCGATGCCGACGTTGTGCAAAGTGATGAAGACACAAATTGTTTTAAATATTTCATCAACGAACAAACGCAGCAAGTTATATTAAATGTGTATAATCATTTTGTAGAAGTGGGTGAAACGAATGCTCTGAAAAAAACTTCGATTGCGACAAAAACGTCTTTCGCATCCGTTCGTCGCATTGTAAAACGAGGAGTTCCAATTAAAAAACGGAAGAGGACTACTTCTGTACTTTCAAAAATTGGTAATTTTGAAAAAGAAGTCATTGAGAGACTAATTTATGAAGAATATGCCAACAATAGAGTCCTAACACTGTCTGAACTTCTCGTCAAATTGAAAGATACTATAAATTTTCCCTATGGAAGAACTTCATTGTATTTATGTTTAAAATCAATGGGATTTTGTTATAAGAAGCTAAACAAGAGATTATATATCATGGAATCTGATAGAATAAAAACATTACGAAATGAATATCTAGTCCAGATTAAGAAATTTCGAGATGAACAGAGAACAATAATTTATCTAGACGAAACATGGTTTGATACCCATGATGTTATTTCAAAAGGTTGGGTAAAAGACAGCAATAAATGTGCAATGAAAAGTCCATGTTCGAAGGAAAGTTGCCATTATTTGATTATTTTATGACGAGTATAACTGTATACTTGTAATAATGACATTTTACCTTACTTATGCAGATTTCGAATACGTCCCTGTTCCACACCCTGAGGATTTTCTATTTGTTTGTGGTAATATCTATTGGGGTAATAAAATATCGGCTTGTTTCAGCTAGGAGCGAACAGACTTTACAAGCAACTGACCCAATTACTATACCAATGTAAACCCGGCTTAACATTATGTTAGTCGGGCGACTAGCTAGTTGTTTGTTTAGTCGGGCGCTCAGAATACCGACCAATATTTTTTAAAATCTAATACCATTTAATAAGTAATATTACTTATTAAATGCTAATACTTAGAAGAAACAAAATTTCTTGCAACAGACCTACTGACATATGTTATGTCCAACTATCTGATGCATAATATATCAGCAGAACTTTAAAACAAATAATAACTATAATTAAATAAATCATAAACCATAACCATGAATTTTAGCTTTAAAGTAATAACCCTCGTAGTATTTCAAGGATGAACATTTGTAAAGTAAAGAATCCATTTATATTAACTTATTAAAAGGAAGTGCACATGACAGTAATTATACTTATAAACTTGTAACGTATCAGATCTTTTAAACTATGAGAAAATAATGAACAACTTTGAAACAAACAAATAAATCATGATGCAGTATGTATTTTAACTTTGAAATCGTTTTGCAAAACTTTTCAAGGGTAGATTCGTACAGAAAATAAAGAATACTTATGTGTGATAGCAGTGTATATGACAGATTAAAACCAGAGAATCTAGCATATTGTCAACAGCAGATAAATAGGTAAACCGTAATATAATTGGTACAAAAAAGTAGGTCACTCTTGTCATATTTCTTATTTCAGGAACAAAACTCTAGTTTATAGAAAAAATGTCATTTCGGATAAAGTATAAACATAATTATTAAAATATCTTTTTTTCTAATGGTAGGTTGCATCAAAATGCGTTCCTTAAATTGCCAATAATACATCGAAATGATATGAAAAATAAATCATTATGTATTGCCGTCAACAATTTATTACATTAGCATTTTTCTGTTTAGGGGTAGCTTAAAATTTAGGCTTTCTTTAAGCAACTTCGCATAAATAAAATTAAAGAATACATAAGTAAATTTCTAATCAAAAATATTCAGTAACTATCATTAAGTTAACCAGATATTGATTATTGATAGCGCTGACATCAAAGAAGTTTTATTGCCATTTTTTTTACTAATTTTGTTAATATTTAATAAATATTATAAAATACAGGCACAGTTTAATTTTTTAAAGGTTTCTGATCAAGTTCATCTTCGAAATGTATAAATTAAGATTCCAACTCCGTTCATTCAGTACTTACGTTTTATTGGGGTATAACTGTTAATGTTACCGTAAAAGCATTCAAAATTTAAAAGTAAGTCAAGTGGTAAGTTTATTAGCATATGTGAATAGGGTTAACAAACTTCCAAATTTGTCTATTGTCCGGAGACGCTCGGATTTTTTAATGATTTACGAAAAAACACTGAAACATATATGTAAACTTTTCGTGGATGTACATAGTGTTTATTGGGCTACAGAATTATAGTTGACTCTTTTTAAATCAGCCAAGCTTTCGCCTAATGATTTAAGGCTTCATCAGGACTCTCTAAAAGTGTACAAATTTTGTACAATAATATAATGTTTAAATCCTAAACATAAATTTTGACTTACGTTTTAGTTGAAGTTTCAATAAAAGACCTACTCATATACAAAAACATGACAATATTAACTAGATGTATTGTACTGCCGTAAAGACATAATTTACAAATTGTTAAAATTAGATGTATTTTTCATAATCTTTTTGTAATTTTTTTTTTCAAATTGAATTAGTTGCCGCGCAAATCAACCTGTTACCAGCTTTACTAGTTTCGCACTATCATAACTATTTTAACTTGTCAACGACAACATGCTTGCAACATGTGAAAATTTAAAAAAAGTAAATTTCAAAATTTCTGACATTATTTCATTCTCTAAATTGTACCTTAAACATGAAAACAAAAAATTATAATGTTAGTTCTCTGTATTAAGATTATGTCTAGTGAGAACTATATACCCATTTCCAACATGTTATTTTTGGTGAAAGATCAAATACAAAGAACACAATATTGATTTATTTATTTGTATACACGTAATATGCAAACATTTCAGTAAACATAAAGTGCGATAGCCAAGAAATCTAAAAATAAAATTAAAATGTAGGTACTTTTCTCCGGTTGCGGTTGCTATGCTGTGTTGACAACTTTGAGTAACGGAGGTGAAAGTAATAAATGGATTTACTCAAGGCTATCAAAAGAAGAATGCGCCAAATTTTCATCGCTATGCACTGATTATAGTTTTTACTACTATTTTCAATAAGGAGCACACATAAATATACTTAATTTTGTCTCTAATGAGCCATAGACAAGGTTGTTCTGTTGTTCTTTTATCATTGCAGTTCCATCTACCCGTGTCCGGTGAAAACTAATTCATTAGTTTCGGGGAAATTTTAATTTTAATGATGTATATTGTCACGTTTTCCTAGTGACTAAAATTAAAAATGTTTTCAAATTGGCAATAAAGATATTGGCCGTGTTACGATCGCACTATTACAACAATATTATTATTGTTAGGAGGAAGTAACGCCGTACTTGTTGATAGATAAAATGTATTAACGGATTTCTCGGCGTGATTGTTAGGAAATATATTGTTGTTATTCCATGAAGTAGTTAATTTTATTTAAATTCAAATATTTCGTTACATATTTTGTAACTTCATCAGGGAAAAAATAGTTATAACTGGTGTAATCACTTGCCAAATTGATAATTTCAGAAACATTCAAATTTGTTGTTGTTAAAGTTTAAGTTCTATACTGATTTACATGTTATTAAAAGGAATTTTGACTATATAAATATTAGATATAAATTACATTAAAATAGTATTACAAACTGGTAAAATTTTACTCAGTGAGCGTCACATGTTGACCGGAAAGTGTGAGAAAATCCGGGATTTTTTTATATAGTCAAAATTCCTTTTAATAACATGTAAATCAGTATAGAACTTAAACTTTAACAACAACAAATTTGAATGTTTCTGAAATTATCAATTTGGCAAGTGATTACACCAGTTATAACTATTTTTTCCCTGATGAAATTACAAAATATGTAACGAAATATTGAAATTTAAATAAAATTAACTACTTCATGGAATAACAACAATATATTTCCTAACAATCACCGCCGAGAAATCCGTTAATACATTTTAAATATTATTATTACTATCAAGCGCTATGTCACATTATATTCTTATGGGGTTACACATCACTTTTAACAAATGCGCTCTAGAACACTGAGTTGGTAATGCTGTAATTTTCTGGGAAATTGGCATAAATAGAATGGCAAACAATTTCAAAGATTGAAATTCGCTGACATTTTTGTACATAATTTCTTATACTCGTAATTATACATTGTTTAAAAAAATGTTTCCAGACATATTTATTTTGATCTTGTAATTTACATTATATTTTCTAGACATGAGAAACAGTTAGTACAATTTTAAAAATGTAAAAATTGGAGAGTACAATTTTGAAATAAAATCTTCGGTAATTAAATGACAAAAATTTGAAGAAAAGCTCCGTAACAACTCCATGTCATTTGCAGGCAATTATAAATTTCTTGACTTTTCCATGATTCCCTGACTGTTGAACGTGCATGACGTGTTATAAGAGATACAAAATTACAATCTATTAATCAAAATATGTCATCATGTTTAACTAGCTCAGTAGAGATTTTTATAAACATATTTCAAATTAATTCGTAATGTAAACCATCTTTTGGAATGAATTCCAGTATTTTTATGTACTTGACAGGTTATTTATATGTTTTTTCAAAATAGAAACTATGTACATACAAACAGTACAGATTTTTCAATTAATTAGTGCTGCAACAAATTATTATACTAAAATATCAAAATGGACTCGGGGAGCTGACGGCGGTAACCAGTAGTACGATACCGGATTCAATTTATTGAAATTATTTCCCATTTTCAAACCGTACAAAAGTAAGACGACCAACCGTTCTCCATTCGGGAAGACATTCCCCTTTTTTGAAGTCGTCTTCTTTGAAAATCTTCTTTATACGTGCTTTTACTCCTTTGCATTGGAAATAATATATGGTAAGCAACCAGCTTTTAATTTTAGTTTTGAATAAAGTGAAATAAGGTAATGGGGTATTCCACCATAACAAAAAATTTAAAAAAAAATCAATTTAACATAAAGTATAGCTCAATAAATAATAGTTAAAACAATGAAAACATTTTTTAAATAATTACTTTACGAGATATTTCACATTTGCTAAAAGGGAAAATTGACGTCATACAATTGTTATCTTTCTCTCGCAGTGTAATCAGAGCAGTGTGTGTGAGAAAGACAAGTATAGAGGAAATGTGACATTACCCTGATTCCTCGAAAATAAAATACTCTTAAACTAGGAATAATTAAGATTTTTTAATGCTATGAATTGCTTCAAAACTGAATGAAGTTTTATTTAAAATAATAAAAAAAATTGAGTGGAATACCCCATTATAATGACACACCCAGAATTGAGTAATAAGTCTTGACGATATGTTATTATTATTATTCTTAATATTATTATTATAAACATAAATAAATATGTGAAGTTAACTTTCTGTAACTACAAAGATATGTCCATATCTTGCCAAAGATTTAATCAGCAACAGTTTTTAAATCGCTACACATTATTTAATTGGCTAATCTAAACATAGTATATTAGTAGCTTATAGAAGTGATCTATTTCAACTGCACTTTATTGTATTTTTATCGTCAGGTGTTCAATCTCTTGTGTTAAGTTAAACTATTCTGAGACAGACTGATTAAGATAATTGGCAATGACTCAAAGTTTGGAAACTGCTTTGCTGACGTCACAAGGCAACTGTCAGTTATGGGACATAAACATAAATTTTCTTGGATTTAATTAGAGAAAAACATTACTTGGTTTAATGTACGTGGTTAAAACGCGACAGGCACTATTGTGACAAGGATTTAGCGAATAGTAAGCCATGATTCAAATGAGGTATTCCACTCAATTTTTTTTTATTATTTTAAATAAAACTTCATTCAGTTTTGAAGCAATTTATAGTATTAAAAAATCTTAATTGTCCCTAGTTTAACAGTATTTTATTTTTGAGAAATCAGTGTAACGTCACATTTCCCCTATACTTGTCTTTCTCACACACACTGCTGTGAGTACGCTGCGAGAGAAAGATAACAATTGTATGACGTCAATTTTCCCTTTTAGCAAATGTGAAATATCTCGTAAAGTAATTATTTAAAAAATGTTTTCATTGTTTTAACTAATGTTTATTGAGCCATACTGTATGTTAAATTGCAATTTTTTAATTTTTTTTGTTATGGTGGAATACCCCATTGATATTCATTAAAAAAATTATTAAAATGTCATCTTTAGGCTTTTTAATAAAGGTTAACCGTAGTCATTATTCTTGATAAATATGATTTACAAGAACTTCCAGAATAAAGAAAACTATTGTTTCGGCAATGTAGTACATATTTCAACAATAATAGCCACTATATTCTTCCCGATAGGTTCGTTAGCGAGCTAGTAACTTTTGACCTTCAGAAGGCTTTGAAACGTCAAAACAATAAATTTAAACTTTAAGTATATGTGAAATTATATCAACGTTTGTTTCATTGCACCTATTGTATATTATTGTACATTTGTGATATATATTGTGCCACAACCATGAAGTCTTGATTTCTTACAATAATATCAGTGTATTTCTTCATTCTTACTTTGTAATAGCTCCGTGCTACCATCTACGCCAAGCTTTGCACTAAGGCTCTCATTATATTACTTTCTCGATACGATTTTTTTTCATGTAACCAGCAGTTAACAAATACATCGTATGTAAAGTTAAATAAATATTGAGTAATACTGTCAATCAATGTATTTTCTTTTTCTTTTGTTTTAGTCAAGCACGGTCGGCACTGTTTCATATGCATGCAAAATACTAATGAAATATTTTTGAATGGAAGTGTCGCTTCGCCTGACTTTTAATGATGATTGAACAAGAAGAAGTTTATTCAAATAGGCAATCTATTGTTAAAATTATTCTTAGTAATAATTACGATATTCTCAAAGTTTAAAAAATTACTCGATCTTCAATTTTTTATTTCACTCGTGTAGACATCATCAAAATTTAAAATTTCTACTAGAATAAATCAATTGTACGTTTAAATGATATAAATCTAATTAATAAAATTTCGTAGAACAATATTGTTGATTCAGATTCGAAATATGATCGGCATTTTTATAATTCTTTTAATATTTTGAATTATAAGGACCCTATAATACACTTCCTTTGAATTTAAATAAATAAATAGTAAAATTATAATGTTTTTTTTATTTTAATTAAATTATTTAGAAAAATAATCTGTATAAACATTACGGCTAATATCCAAGTTTAATGCCCTCCGGCTTCTTGGCATGTATTTTTCTGCTCCTTTAAACTTTTAACATAACATTAGAAATATTATTACGCTACAGTTGAATTTTTACTTTTTGTTCATTTGCCAGAAACATTTTATACTAAAAATCCTCTTACTTGAAAAACATTAAAACTACAAACGTATTCTGTAATTAAATCCTATTTATAAAAGAACAAATTTTCTTTTTCTTTTTTTATCTTTAAAATTAAAGTTACTTTGTTTTTGTACAAGTTTTACGATTTCTTGTCATCTGTCTGTGAAATAAAAACTTGAAAATCGAATTAATTTCTTATACGTTATAATATTTGTAAGAAAAAACTTTAATCATAAAAATAAAAAACTGATGTTTCATTATATGAATTATAATTAGTATTATATTCTTACACGAACGGAAATGTTTTAAGCATAATTAAACAAAATAAATCTAACTAACAATCAATGTATTTTGTTACATGTGAAGAAAAGTTCCTGGTTCAACTCTCGGTACTTACGAATTATATTGTTTGTATTATTTTTCCATACATTTTTTTTATCTTTTTATATATTACAGATTATTAGTATTGTTTCTGTTCTCTTATACTCTGATACTTAAAACTGAACAACTTTGTTAGATTTTACACTAGCTAACTGTAGATAAGTCGCATACAAATTCAAAATTTGTATTATTAGATTGAAACTGTTCTTTCTATACGAAAAAACAAAGTATAACAAAGAAAGTAAAAGTATAAATAAAAAAGTTAACTTAATTGTACCACTTATGATGAGAAGTTATGAGAACTTTGTTTTCAAAGTCTCTATAAGTATAAAGTTTTTATTAGTTTTTAAATTTCAGTTTAATTAATTTTGTTATATGAAAATACTCCGATACATTGTACATAGCTTGTTTAGAAAGTGTAGTTAAATTTTTAAGCAAAATTAAGCAATTTTAATAAATGCTGTAAGATGCATTGCATGTTAATACGATTTAATTGTCAACAATTATGAAAATTATACTCGTTTCCTGAAAGCAGCTATTCAAAAACACAGAAATATATGTAGTGATATGAAAGCATATAAAAATGTTTACATTGTAAACAATTTTTTTCAGACACTTTTAAAATGCTTAGATGCTACTTCAACAACAAGTACTTCGATTTTGGAATAAAACCAGAGTAGACAAATACATTTCAGGGGGAAATGAAATTGAATTGTTAAAAAAAATATGGTTTGAGCAAGAATCATAACCGAACCGATTGGCATGAAGATAAGCTTATTGATCCTGAATAATTCATAAATATTCATATTACTCAATAAATATAGGGATCTGTATATTTGCAGTATGCATCACTTACTAGCAAATGTAAATATTACATTTATTAAATTATTATTTATCAGGATTAGTATTTTATAAATACCATATACGTAATGACGTATACTTTTCAAATAGATTAGGTACGTGTTGAAAAAGCGCAGAAAGTGATACTAAACATCTGGGCCATAACCTATCCTAATATATTTTAGAATAATGTAGTCTATTTTTATATGACATTCGTAGCCCATTTTTTTCTATCAATATGTATGACAAATGTGAATGCAAAAAGTATTAATACTAATTAATGAAATTAATTCCAAATATTGTTTTTTATTATATTTAACATGTCTTCTGCACACTTATAATTCTAATTATATTTTCTTATTTTTCATTGTATGAGGATGTTCTTAAATCTTAAAGATTCTTCTAATTCATTAACCAGATTGGCGGTATTTCTGATGGTTATATGCATTTTACCTATAATTTCAAATATTTAATTAATAATACAATAAGAAAGCTTAAATATACTTCCCAGAAAAAAACTATCAGAATGTCACTAAAACTGTTGATTTTTGACTTTGACATATGTCATTTACAAATTATATTATAAACATTTGAATTTGTCAAGAGGTTTTCTTAGTGCCTTAGTCTCTGCGATTAGAATATTCTATATATTATAGTGCCTTTATCTCTAAATCTATACAAGATATAATAAATATTTTAAGTGTATTAGATGGAGAATTTTGTTCTTCAATATTTGTAATAACAAAACTTTCCAAAAAATTAAATTTAGAAGAATTTTTCTAAGAAACTATTACTTCCGGTTGTTCAATTGTTACCAAAACCTTTTCAGCTCTTCCCAGGAATGTCAGATTGATGAATTCGTAGTTAAACTACAACCACACACACACACACACACACACACACACACACACACACACACACACAGAGAGAGAGAGAAACCATTTTAAAAATGTTATAATCGGATTCTAGGAACCTTAAGTCGTGCTTATTCAATAAAATCTGGAAATGCGAATTTTAGCATGAATCCAATACCTCTCTTAGCGAGAGGTAAAAATATCAAAACTGTCAAAAAACTAGAAAAGGAAAGCTGTAGTAACCAAACACATACCGCGGTTAATGTTTGACGTAACCGCAAGTAACCGAAATGCTCAATAACCGTAGGTAATCGCTTTGAATAAAAAACGCCTTTATGTGTTTTATCTCAAACTTGTTAATAGGAATTATTTAGTTCGTTTTTCTTGCATATATTTTTTTCTCATTTAACAAACAAAATTACCATTGTACCTCGTACATCTGCCAAATTATCTTCTATGTACAATAATTATCATAAGGTAGGTAAGACTGCATTTGCATGAATTCGTACATATACTTCAGTGCCGATTTCTGCACTTTCAATGACCATTTTTGTGTACTTTAGTAACGATTTCGAATAAATTAGTTTCTATTTTTTTATTTTTCTACTTACCACATTTCAGGGCCAACAACAACAGTCCACCCTCGTCTCCTGCGAACCATTCTCCGTTCAGCAGCACCTTCAAAGAAGGGCTTCCTCCTCGGAAAGCCAAATAATGGCGGTATGCCTGCCATGGCTCACTAGTTCACCACAACACAACAATCACCTCACAAACACAATAACATCGAGACTAAACAGAACCACACGGGAGACAAAACTGAGCGACCAGTAATCTCTTTCAGTTTTCAAAATAGAAAAGCTAGTTCGTGCTGTTATTTTCAGATGCGACAGGCAGTAGCGGTACATGAAGGTTTCAACAAGGGGACATTTTAAAATAAAGGTATATTGTGTGCAAACTTAAAATTGTACTACGCCATCAATTGGCACGAAAAGTAGTATCACACATCAAGTCGTCAGACACCCATTTGTCGCCAAATATTACAAAATGAACTAATGTGCTTTCTTTTTTTCCAAAAAAAAAATATGGAACAAATTAGCTGTTTATATTTTATAGTTTTTATTAGTATTTTAATAGTGCGGTATAAAGAGTGTTTCACGGATATGAGACACCCCGATTATTTTATCTATTATTGGTAATAGAAGAAAATCATCATCAAACAGATAAAAGTTGTAGTAGATCAACATTCATTTATTGAAGAAAAAAATTTTTAAACTAGTGGTTCTCGAACTATAACATACAGTTGTATTTGGGATGTTATATAATTTCTAGTATTCTTGCATACCAAAAACATTAACGGCCGAATTCACCATTATTCCGTTGATTAATGGGCAACTGATTAGGGAATCAAGCTGATTCGTAAATCAATGTTTGTTTTAATTCACCAACTTGATATCTGTACAAAGTAAACATGATCAACAGATTCAGTTTTGTTTTGGTTTTTGACAGTTAATGTAACTGTCATATAGTTTTATGCTGGATTTATACAGCGTATAAGCCGTAACGTAACGTACCGTGCTCTAACGTAACGTAAAAAATAAAACAATGCAAACAAATGTGATAATTTATACAGCCGTAAGTCGTAACGTGACGTATCGTGTTCTAACGTATTAAAATCCCAAAGATCGCCAACTTTTATCTTTCTACGTTACGGCACGTTACGATACGTTGTGGTATTACGAAAATTATTAGTTCTCTATGCTATTGTTTGTTTTTATGTGGCTAATATGGGTTAAAGTTTAGCTTAATATATTAAATGGAAATAAATATGAAAAATACTTCATTACGAATAGTATTTTCTTGTGGACTGTGACTGACATGAGTGACATGTCATGTGTCAAAGTTTATATTAATATATTAAATGGAAATATATATGAAATATAGCGTATTACGAATAAACTAACCTGTGAAATACAAATCTGTCATACACTTATATCGACAGAACATGAGCATACTTTGTACGACAAATCCCCGTAAAGGTTCTGTATAAAATACCTTAGAAAAATTACGCGTTACGATACGTTACAATATGCCACGGCGATGTACGTTACGTAAAAAATAAAACAATGCAAACAAATGTGATAATTTATACAGCCGTAAGCCGTAACATGACGTATCGTGTTCTAATGTATTAAAATCCCAAAAATCGCCAACTTTTATCTTTCTACGTTACGGCACGTTACGATACGTTGTGGTATTACGAAAATTATTAGTTCTCTACGCTATTGTTTGTTTTTATGTGGCTAATATGGGTTAAAGTTTAGCTTAATATATTAAATGGAAATAAATATAAAAAATACTTCATTACGAATATTCTTTTCTTGTGGACTGTGACTGACATGAGTGACATGTCATTTGTCAAAGTTTATATTAATATATTAAATGGAAATATATATGAAATATAGCGTATTACGAATAACTAACCTGTGAAATACAAATCTGTCATACACTTATATCGACAGAACATGAGCATACATTGTACGACAAATCCCCGTAAAGGTTCTGTATAAAATACCTTAGAAAAATCACGCGTTACGATACGTTACAATACGCCATGGCGATGTACGTTACGTTACGCTGTATAAATCCAGCATTATTCGTGGTAATTGTACTTTCCGTTAAAAAGTATTAATATGTAAGTTTTTAATTAATTTGTTAAATATATTTTATAATTTTTCTATAATAATATTATATTTTTATTATGATATAGGTAGAAATTTACACAGATTCTAATAAAGGAATGTTCTTAAATATAGTGAAAATGAAAGAAATAAAAGTATATTTAAAAATAATGAAAACTTTGAGGTTTCAAATAAAGATAAAGAAGCATGAGGCAAAGTAATAAATGTGTACAACAGCCAGAATCCGAACATAGCTATAAATGTGAAAATTTGGATTCAAAGATCTGATCAAAGCTTGATTCATGGAATAGGACGAATCAGTTGATCAATGATTTTGATTAGTAGATTAGCTTGATTTTTAATGGTGAATTGGATTGAATCAGAATCAGCGTTGATCTGTGGGTCAACTCACGATCAAGCAATGGTGAATTCGGCCGTAAGAGTCAATTGAAATTTAAATAAATTTTATTTTTATCTTTATTTTTCAATTGTGTATCAAAAACAATAACTGCTATCTGCAAATTTGAATTATTTAGTTCTTAATTTCCAATAATAATAATTGAACACTACGTATAAAATTATTAATAAATATTTACGTCGTTCAATTGTTTTTTTGAATTAATTGGACAAGTTCATTTAATAAATAAACAAAACTGGTTGATATTAAAAATACTTGAGAGTGTATTGTATTTTATTTTACAACATTTAGTTTTCAGACATTTGTCGTTAATATTTTATTGAAAGTTTACAGTAAAATAATATTTTGTTTCATTGATTTCTGCGGCACTCTCTCCGTAATTTTCTTTATGTAGTCTATTGTGGTAACTTTCATTTCTATTCTATTCTTTTTATTCATATATAATAAGTGACTTCTACACCGAAGCTTACCTAAGACTTGCACAGTAACGTATTTCAGTTCTCTCTTTGTATGACGTAGTATCGCTGACGTCACAATTTCACGCCAAATGTTTAATGGGTGATTCCACGATTTTTTGAATTTTTTTTATATGTTATAGTATTTTTAAATTCAGAAATTCTTTAATTTTTCTTTTTTTATAATTCGGCTTCTTATGGGAGAAAGAAAATGGCAAATATTTGGTATCCAGCGTTTCCCGCCTTACGACGTAAGCGAACCCAGTGGTGGAGAGCGATGGCATCATATCGTGCTTTCTTTCTCAACCGCTGCTGTCTTGGCTGCTGTTATCAGAGGTTCTAAACCATTTGTCAATGTTGTGCGGCTAAGCGCTAAGGGTATACCGCTTTATATTTCAAAATTTCATTTTGTTCTTCTTTTCTTTTACCAATCTTAAATTTAGTATATTGCAGTTATAGTTTATTAGTATTCAAGTCTTTGTAAAAATAATAGAGTGTAGCCACATAACCACCATAACCAAATACTCCAGTGGAACAGACTGGCAGTCACTGGTTTTATGATGTGAACGCCTACTTACAGTGTCGGCCAATAAAAGAGAGCCGGGGTCGGTTGTGTCATCAAGCCCGGGAAAATCTGCACGTTTTGAAAGTGTGTAATATATTTTAGTATTTTTAAAAAAAGTTATAAAACATATACAAAAGAAATTTCCGTCAATAACACAGCTTTATGGGAAGAAATAATAATGTATATAATTTATATAAAAAATCGATATGAGTGGAATCTCCTATTATTTCACGCGTTATTAATTAATTACACAATAAATTAAAGAAATTCTAATTTTAAATTTTTAATAAAGCGTTAAACAAGACTAGAAGTTTGTTTAGAAAATAATTGCGATTGGTGTAGTAAAATACATGTCATCGCCTTTGGTAAAAATGTTTGAATACTATTTATATTTGCCACATAGTAGCAATAGTGGTATGAAAGTACGTTAAATATTTGACAAAATGCCATAATCTCGCCACTACAACTCGACACTGTAATAAGGGGTATCTCTCGACTTCGTGGGCAGTAATGGCGTGACTCAAAACATCACGATTTTCATAATCTGACGATTTAAATATCTCGCCGATACCACATGTTTGTTACATCAAGCATAACAAGAAATAGGGCAAATTTTATACGTTTCAATGCCTTCCTATTCGTAACCATTGTCACACGAAGAAAAATAACTTTACGAAATGCAATTGTTTGTAATGCGGCAATTAGATGAAAAAGAAATTATTACAAATGTAGGACAAATTTTTATTATAGATTCACATAGATAGTAAAAATAGTAATATTTTTAATATCGATACTAAACGTGTGACAAGTAAAATAAAATAAAATAAATATATCATCACGGCATATTACCCATTTCTGAGTGTGCCACAATCTGCTTTATCGCAGATATCGGTAATGATGACGATGTATTTTACCGTGCGGGCGCTTACTAGGCGTCACGGGTACTCATTGCTGGCGTGGAGAGTGCACCACAGGGGTTACTTTTGTGCCATATAAAATTCGAAATATTTGGCGTCGGTCGGGATCGAACCCGGTTCCCCCAGGTTCGCGACCAGACACTCAGGCACGCGGCCACGGAACCCCATCAAGAAGATTAGCTTAAATTTGTAATAGCTTCCAAATATTATGGATATAATGACACATTGCCATACTGTTCGAAAATAAAAATAAAAATAGTTTGACTTATTTATTGCTTATCCAGTGCCAAAACAAATTTTTCCAACACTTTTAAAATGATAGTTTATCTGTTCAAATTTCGTTACTTCAGCAACATATTTATAATGACGATAAATAAAAATTTCTTTAATCATTATAATTGCCGTCAAATAAATGTGGACTGAGGCTCAACTTCTGATGATGACAGAGAGGTTCATTCAGATGCTGAAATCTTGTGAAACATGGCGAGTGTTTTCTAATTCTTTAACAAAAATTTCGTTACCTGTTTGTATAACAAGCAAGGAAACTTATCGTACTTCATCCACATGTTGTACACAACTACCATTTGGAACAAGTGTAAAAATGTTCTTGCTAAGTTTCTTTTTCTTTCTGTTAACTTTTTCCCGTATTACACAGAGTCGGCATTATCTTCTCCCAGCTTCTTCCTCCATTCCTTTCGGTCCACAGTGTCTCCTGGGTCCCATTCTCTCTCCCGCAAGTCCTCCGCCACCTTATCCCTCCATCTGAGCTTGGGTCGTCCTTTCTTCCTCTTTCCCTCCACCAACAGGTGCACTACTTGCTTTCCAACGTACTCGTTCCTTTGCTCGACGTGGCTATGCCACCTTAGCCTACTCTCCTGCACCTTTATTCCTATCGGTCCCACCTTGACTGTTCCTCATATGTACGCCTTCCTGATCTTGTCATTTCTTGTAGCCCCACTCATCGATATCAGTAACCTCACCTCAAGCGATCACCATCATTTGCTTTTGGGCTTTCGTGATTGGCTGCGTCTTACCATGGAACATTGTTGGCCCCATCACTGTCTTGTTCTTACTAATACTTACAATAAATAAAGTTATTTATATTACAACAAAAAAAAAAAAAAAAAATAGTCTACTTTTCTGTAATGGCTACTTAACAAGCCCCCCACCCTAAAAACTATTGTACGAAACCAATAATTATAACAAGTAATTAAAACTGACAAAAAGAGTAATAACCAATGATTCGAAAAATGACAATCAAACGATAATGTGGGATAATGTAGACCTGCGGTAATCCTTCACTCTCTTCAGTACTGAAAAGGATCCCTCACCAGTACAATTAGTCCCTGTTACAATGTTAAGAAAAACATTCTCAATGTTCTTGTATTTTAACAGTTCTGAAAATTCAGCAATCCATTTGCTAATTTATATTTTATAAAAAAAAAAGATTTTTTTTTTCAATTCCTGGCATAATTTTGCATCCCTTATAAGTTTGCGCCAGAAGCCCGAGCTTCTCGGGCTTCTGCGATAATACGCCACTGCAATTCTCATGTGAAATATATTATTAGATTAGATACCTACGTCCTACGAGTACCTAACTTCAAAGTAAAAGAAATAGATAAATTGATCAAAACGTTATTTTCCGAGAAATTAAAAGTATATCTGAGATGAATTCCTGAAGGCATACCAGATCAGTTGTCTAATTTGCCCGAAGTTGTAGTGTTTATAATTTTCAAGGTTCCAATGACAAGCATCAAGTAGGAAACATGTTGAAAATTGTTTTTATTTCTGAAGCTTTTTAAAATTGAATCTGTCGGCATTTTTTTTAGTATAATTAACTCTTTAAATAGTTCATTATAATGTATCCAACGCCTAATTGCAAGAACTAAAGTAAGATTGATTGTGTAAACCTTTGACGTATTATAACTAACGTAGACCAAGTGCGGCCTATGCTGCTGCACACTTTGTTGGGGTGTTAGAGCTAAAGGTGGGACGGGTGGAACGCAGGGGAGTGGCACAGTCTGTATCGCGGGTCTGCTTAGTTTTGTTTACAAGTTTGAGAAGTGCAAACGTCAAAGCGTGATCTTTGTTTGATTGTTTGTGAATTAGTGGCTAAAGAAAAAATAAATATATTGCTTCATTTATGCCACGCCAAGCGATGTCTTCAATTTATTTCAAATAAGTTGTTCAATGTATGCAGACCCGCGATACAGCCTGTGCCACTCTCTTGCCTCTCAACTCTGGCTCTAACATCATAACAACGGCTGCGTGCTGGGTCTACTTTAGTTATAATACGTCAATGGTGTAAACGCTATGCAGGATTTATCTTGTCCTTACTGATCCATTAAGGTACTCAACTCATAATACGATGATCCAGTTCACTAGGATTTTTTTTGAATGACAACTGTCATAAAATAGAAAGTTTCAAATGGATTATTAACCAACATGATTCATACTTGCATGTTTTTAATTATAAAATTAATCCACAATCCAAGTATTTTCTGGAAAATGTATCGTTGTCAAGCGGTTACGCTGGACAAGATAAATGATTTCATCTACAAGAACAGCAAAAGTTTAACTGGTTTAAAGAAAACTATTAGAATCTAGATCCACTGATATCATGTCATAAAAAATTATTGCATTAATAACCAATGTAGACATATCAGTATGATTCCGGGCTCGTACGTTATCCTTTTTCTGTGGCCAATCCTTAGACCAGGAATAGAGGGGAGACAGGGCATGCTATGTATTTCGCCGTAAGAAGACTTTCCAAATCATCATAGCGACTTTCGACCTTATTGAAACGTCAAAGTCAGCTGCAATAGCCCAATCGACCAGATGTGTTACATATGTGTGCAGTCGAACGAATAAGTTTTCAAAATCAACAAGCGTCACCCGACGTTATCAATCATTATTTTGACTTCTGACGTTCTTGAATACATACGTCTTTAGTTTGATTCATAGTTTTCTTAGTTTTAAATTGTTTTATTTATGTTATGGATAATCAAGTATTTATTTAGATTTGGTCAACTGTAACATAACAATATTTAACTGGTCGACTAGCTATTCCAGCTGATTCAATAAGGGTCAAAATCGCAGAGATGATTTGGAAATACGAGTATACGCGTGAATATGCCCTGTCTCCCCTCTATTCCTGGTCTAAGGGCCAATCCGTGTTTGTGACTGTCACTTTTGTTGGCGGCAATTTGAATATTAGTGTTCTGTGGGTTTAACTATCAACATAACGCTTCAAGCGAATAGAAGGAAACAACCAAGATTTTTAAATTTTAGTTTGATAGTTAACCCACAGAACAATAGATAGTGTAACATAACAAGCAACCAGAAATAAAATTTATTGAACGATTTTGCTAGTCTAGCATTTTCTTGATTTACTCGCAAGCAAACAAAGCTACAAATTTCTCGCTAGTCTTGCTAACTGTCAAATATAATGGCGTGAAATACAAATTGAAGTTAACTTGTAATGTTTCTACAGTCATACAAAAAAGTCTCCGTACGACAGTAGTTTTAATGTATTTTACGAAAAATAGCAGTCTAAAACCCAATATATATAATTTTCTTTTAATCCAAAATAAAACGCAGTATATTACGTTATTATAAATATAAAATAAACAAATAATTTATTTAATTTATGTATATTATAATTTCAAGACAAAAAAGTCTCCGTACGATAACCAAAACATTTAAATAATAAACCATTTATTTATGTTTAATAAAGAAATATAATATTTGGAGGGTTTTCCTTTGGTTCTTCCACCTGTAACTAAGCAATGAGTCATTGAATATACCAAATTTTTGGTTACCTATGGCATTATATTCTGCCATTTTACTTGTAATGAATTTAAATATTTTTTTGCTTTATATTTTTAGTTATTTTAAGAATTTTCCGCACTTTCTCAATCTAGTTAAAGTCCGGAGACTGCGAGGGATGATTAAGCATATTTTTAATATTATATAGTACGCATTCTCTTATAGACGCGAATTATTTGTCGAATTTTTCTGATGCATGAAATTAAAATTGTCTCTTAAGGCCCTATCTTTCGGCACTTTGTTTTAAATTTGCTTTTAAAATATCGAGGTAACCTTTGCTATCCATTGTTGCAATAATTACTAATTTTCGTACACCCGCTGAGAAGATACAGCCCCTAGACAGAATGCTGTCACCGCCGTATTTAACTTACATTCAAATGTATTAGATTTTCTACTTTTAAATTAAAAGTTTTAATTCTTTATTAAGTTTACTGGTAACGCAAGTAAGAAAGTATTATACATACAGATTGGAAAGAAGGCAAAAAAATTGGAGAAAACCTTAAATTTAAGGCATTTAATACTAACAGTTAAATACGCCGGTGATAGCATTATGTTTGGGGGTGTACGAAAATTAGTAATTATTGCAACAATGGATAGCAAAGGTTACCTTGATATTTTAAAAGCAAATTTAAAACTAAGTGCCGAAAGATAGGGCCTTAAGAGACAATTTTAATTTCATGCATCAGAAAAATTCGACAAATAATTCGCGTCTATAAGAGAATGAGTACTATATAATATTAAAAATATGCTTAATCATCCCTCGCAGTCTCCGGACTTTAACTAGATTGAGAAAGTGCGGAAAATTCTTAAAATAACTAAAAATATAAAGCAAAAAAAAATATTTAAATTCATTACAAGTAAAATGGCAGAATATAATGCCATAGGTAACCAAAAATTTGGTATATTCAATGACTCATCGCTTAGTTACTGGTGGAAGAACCAAAGGAAAACCCTTCAAATATTATATTTCTTTATGAAACATAAATAAATGGTTTATTATTTAAATGTTTTGATTATCGTATGGAGACTTTTTTGTCATGAAATTATGAATACTTTCAATGTTTACCCCATAATATAAATAAATTAAATAAATTATTTGTTTAATTTATATTTATAATAACGTAATATATTGCGTTTTATTTTGGATTAAAAGAAAATTAAATATATTGGGTTTTAGACTGCTATTTTTCATAAAATAAATTAAAACTATTGTCGTACGGAGACTTTTTTGTATGACTGTATTTTAAATAATCTGTTAGACCTAATATAACTTTAACTAACTATAATCGTCCAGGGAACTAAGCAATATATCTCGTTTGATTACATAGCGTTCTTAGCATTTGCTTACATCATAGTACGCACCTAATAACATGCAAATAGACGAATTACTAGTAACGTCACACGGTATTGTTTGTCCGCGTAGTTCTAACTCTGCCGTTGGCGCAACTATCGATCTTACAAGTAAAATTATCTAATTCAGTGTTTCCCAAACTTTTTATTCTCGCAACTCCCTTCAGACTTCAAAAATTCTATGCATCCCCTAAACATCTCCACTCAAGTAGTTTTTGATCCCGAAATAATTAATACAGGTAACTTCATATGGTATTGTTTGTCCGCGCAGTTCACTCATTCCGAATTACGAATTGTTGCCATTGGTAATTGGTATTCTTGCATTAGGCAACAGGTAAAATGAATGTAAAATTACTCAAGTTCGCTATATGAGATTTATATATATATATATATGTAATCATCTTCTGATTAAGAGAATAATTTATTTATAAAATTATCCATTTTAGTTTAGCGGGGTTCATTAATTGGCATAGAAAAAGCTTTGTCCCTCAATTTACGAAACAACATCTTTTCCGGTAATAACAGGTCATTTTCGTTAGCCCAATCGAGACAAGTATTCAATGCTGCTGCTATTGGCAACTGACACGACCGTTGGTGGCAACACCGTCGCCAAATACACGTGCGTTTCATTTAGTACTCTTTAACTGTCATTGGGGTATTACTTCTGCAGGCATGTTGAGAAATTTTGCATATATAACACATTTACGTAATAGTAATTTACGTAACAAGACCTGAAAGTGATACTTTACTGGGTGAGCAAGCATATTCCAGAGCGAGCCGTAGGCGCGAGCTTTGGAAGCTTGTGAGCCCAGTATAGACACTTTCAGGTCATGTTGGGTACAATATTTTTTTTGCGATCCTGAAAAAAGGATAAAAAAGTATTATTTTATTTTTTACTGGAAGCAAATAAGATATAAATAAACAACTGGTCTCCATGGAAACATTTAGCTTTACCGGTCCCGGGATCGGTAAAGTACTTTCCGATCCCTTATAGACAACTTTCCGAGCTAGCTCAGCAAAGAAGGACTTTCCGGTCTAAATAGTAATCAGAAAGAGCTCATTTTCTGGGCGGTCGCGAAAAAAAATATAAAAAAAAACCAACTGGTTAATTTTTTGTAGAAGGTATTTTAATAAATTCAGTATAGACAAAAAATAATACGTTATATTTAAGCGAAAATGAGAATAACTAGTTCTAAGTTTAGATTTCTACATGCTATCCGACCTCAAGATGTTTTATAGAAAATAAAAAATAATTTGTGAAGAAAGGTTTATTATTATATTTGATGTTTTATAGAAAGTATGTTAATAAAATTAAACTTACTAAATGTGTTTCTTAATTAATTTAATTAATAAACACAAAACATATGAACTGTGTGATTTATGAGAGAAGCAAGATTTTTTCTTTCTTATATTTACTCTGTTTACAAACTGGTGCACTAAAATCGGCTTCTGGCGAAACTGTGGTCATCCACGAAGATAATATAATAAAAACTTTATTTTATAAATTTTATTTATATTTTAATAAACCCGTTATTGTGCCCATCAAGTTTAATTTTATATTGATTTTAGGTACTAGTGTTAACTACAATCTTGTCACCAGAGTTGGGATAATTATGAAAGCCGATAGTCCTCTTCATGACGTGCGGTCATACAACAAACAATAATTTTTGCTTTTACCTTTGTTTACATTCATTTTTACTATAAGAGTTCTAATGTTTAATAAGCCAGAGTACTAATCAAAACAGTTACAAACTATGCCGCCAGATTTATGGCGTTTGGTGTCAGTCAATAGCTTGTGAAAGGGGAATTTTCTTGACATTATATGTATGAGTAGGACCGAAAAAACATGGCGTCATCCCCCTCAGGAGAGGGGTTGTTGACTGTTCGGAATATAGCGGCGTTAGGATTATTCCATGTACGAATTATCAAGGCTCTACTACAGTTACAAAATCGTCGCTTTCTGGGACACTCGATTAGGTACCATTTTTAAACTCCATTATTCTGCATAGGTATATGAATAGTTTAAAAATATTTTAAAGTATAATGTCTTTTTTCAAGTGTTAAACTGAAAAAGAATTCAAAAACTTTCGAATACAATACTCTAGCTACTGCATTACGCTACCGTTCAAATGCAAATTCCTTTTAGACGCAATGATGAATTTCAAGATAAAATTTCTATGCATTTTGAAGTAAGATTCTATACATATATTTTTCAAACACAATCATTCCGAAAATAGCTAAATATAAAAAAATATATACATACCATTAGGAATTTTTATTTGATTCCTTTGTGAAACTTTAACCTTTCCCAAAGTTAAGAAGTCTATATTGTATGGAAAATATTTTTCTGTCTTTTAAGCTTGTAATTGTTTATTAGAGTGCTTACAAAACGAACAACAATGAACTACCTCCATTCAATTTAGAATTTTTTTATTCAAAACAAGAGAAAGGAATTTAATTAAATTTTTACTGATAATATTTTTTCGCATTTCAATACCAGCGAGAGTTCCAAATCCAAATACACATTATTTTCACGAGTTGACGCACATCAGTTTCCGCTGTAAGAATTACTAAATTTTTATCTTTTATCTAACATCTTTGTCGTACACGCATTGCATATGGAATAGATGAGCCTTTTATTCGGTAACTCATTATCGTACGTGTTACAGAAAGGTACAAGCTATCGCAGTTCAATCAAAGGCGAAAAAATAAACAGAAACGGCAATATAACCGCGGTAACGCATATTATTTTCCAGTATTTGAATATGCCTGTCATTATTTATTTATATTATTTATTTAGCGTATGACATACATTCATCAGAAAATTAAATTATAATTATCTAATGATAAATAAAATAAATTGTTAAGCGAGGTCGCAGTTGAAATTGGCACTCGTTGCAGTAAGAGTTGGTGCTAAGTACAATTGAAGAAGCTGCGTTAGTCGAGGTGGTAGAAGACTACTTTGAAGATGATGAAGTACTGTCTTGTTTGCCCCACTGGATCGCCGGAAGATTCTGATGAATGTAATGACCAGGAGATCCTCAAGATTATCTCGAAGATTGTCTGGTCGCCGATTTGTGCTAGTTCATTTAGCGTTACCCAGGGTGCACCACGAGGAGGCGAACTGTCATTTACTTCTTTCATTGGCAATGAATCGTATTCACTACTCATGTATGTTTTCAAACCATATTCTAACACAAATGTACATTTTTTTACCTCTCGCTAAGAGAGGTATTGGATTCATGCTAAAATTCGCATATCCAGATTTTATTGAATAAGCACGATTTAAGGTCCCTACAATCCGATTATAACATTTTTAAAATGATGTCTGTGTGTGTGTGTGTGTGGATGTATGTGTGTGTGTGTGTATGTATGTATGTCTGGATGTTGTAGTCACGATTCTTCAAAAACTATAAGACTTAAAAAATATTTAACTGCAGTTTCCTCAATCTGACATTCCTGGGAAGAGCTGAAAAGGTTTTGGTAACAATTGAACAACCGGAAGTAGTAGTTTCTTAGAAAAATTCTTCTAAATATAATTTTTTGGGAGTTTTTTTTATTAAATATTGAAGAACATAAAATTCTCCATCTAATACACTTAAAAATTTTATTATATCTTGTATAGATTTAGAGATAAAGACTCTATAATTTATAGAGTATACTAATCGCAGAGGCCAAGGCACTAAGGAAACCAGTTGACAAATTCCAATGTTTATAACATGACATATGTCATTGTCAAATATCAACAGTTTTAGTGACATTCTGATAGCTTTTCCTGGGAAGTATATTTAACTTTTCTTATTCTTTTATTAATTAAATATTTGAAATTATAGGTAAAATTGTGATAAAATGCATATATCTATCAGAAATACCGCCAATCTGGTTAATGAATTGGAACAATATTTGACATTTAGAAACTTCCTCATACAATGAAAAATAGATATAATTTGAATTATATGTGTGCAGAAGACATGCTAAATATAGTAAGAAACAATATTTGGGTAATGTTCTGTAAGATTTTGTTATAAAACGACGGTTGGAAAGCGAAGTGCAATACAATACTTATATAGCCTAATATGGAAATGGCGAGAGGTCTTGTGCTGGCCACAACACATTTTTTAAAATGGAACCCATGTATTACTGATTTTTACTTAGAAAAAAACTTTTTTTTCTTTCTATTGGAAGGTTATTGTATTTTAAATTTGTTTTAACCTTCAAACCTTAGATTTCTCGATATTTTTCATCAAATCCTACAGCATTACGCTATTCGGATTTGGATGAACTTGTTCTAAAACTTAACTTGCTGGTATCATTCGTTTGCATTCAGGTGAATAAAGTCTCTGGGGACGAAACACGAGTTTAGATGCTAGAGTATTAAGAGGATGTTATTTATTGTTGCTTTTGTGAGCATGTGAAAGTTTTATACCCCTGTGAGACGGAGATATAACGTATCAACGGTTATATATGGACATTTGTGCAGTTTTCTAACAAAAGGAACCAGGATAAATTTAATAATACAAACTTTGAAAATATGTGTTTAAGACGTGTTCATATATTTTTTATGTGAATTGCTACCATAATATTTTGAATATGTTTTATTATAATTTTTAATAAAATAAGTAATCAATAAATAAGTTTTTATACATACTAGTACATATATCTGTACCATAGAGGTAAAGAATCGTATATCACATTTTTATTAAAATTAAGATAATGCTTATTATCATATAATACGAACTTAATTATATAATGTTAAAAGGTTGTATGCTCAGTATTACTAGTTCTTGAGTTATAATGTTGAGAATTAGTTGAAATGGAAAATTCATTGCGTTAAAAAGTCGTTTTGTAAAAGAGTAACTCTGCGGTGTCCATCTTTGTGTTACAGCTTATTAAATACATCGAACCTCTATAACTCGAACCTCCGTAAGTTTTTATATATTTACAATGTATTTTGACTTCTCTAACTGGAATTTCTGTAACTCGAAAATCTCCGTAATTCGAAACCACTCATATGCCCCAGTAACATTCTAGTCTCTATAACTCGAATTTTTAGGTACAAAATATATTTTTTTGGCATTATATTATACACTTTAAAAGATACGGACGAAGAATTTTTCGCTACTATTGCTAAACAAGATGAGCTTCAAGACAAATCGAATGAAAGTGACACCGATGAAGAATTGCCCAGGAAATGATAAAGCATTTGAAACAATTTAAACTTACTTTTACTAGGATTGAAAATACAACTAATGAAATATTTAGTTTGTTCAATAAAATAAGAAAATTTTATGAATTAAACATGCAAGAAAAAACAAACATCAATAATTAATAATTGATTATTTTAAAAAATAAATTTTTTGTTTAAAGAATGTTGAAAAATGTTTTAGAATGTTTGCAATAAGTATACCTTTTCTCTAACTCGAAATCTCCATAACTCGAAGTAATTTTGGGGTCCCTTGAGTTTCGAGTTATAAAGATATAATGGTATTGATATAGAACTCGAGGTAGAATATTAGTAAATCTTGTATAAAATCTCCTGCTTTTTTTTAAATGTACAGATATGTAATTATTTGTACAAAATTGACAAGAAATAAACGTTATTAGCACAAAATAAACTTATAATGGTAAGATTTTAGAGAAGAATACTTTTACATTATTGAAAATGGTAATAATAGCTATAACTCGTACAAAAACAACATATTTGCTAACAATGGTGAATATGTATTTATTTGGTGAATAAAATTATAGGTATACTGGGAGGTAATACGTTGACTACCTCACTACCTCACACTTTTTAATATGCATTTCATATAAAAATATGAAATACGTATTTATATTTTATGCTATAAAATTATAAATAAAATAAACAATTATTACCATAAATACGGATTGTTGAAAATTTAATTTGAATATCTAATAAATATAAATATTTTTTTATGAATTTATGTTACAGGCTTTACATTTTTTGTTTCTATTGGTTAAAATAAAACGTTGCTTGTTGAGATTTAACAATTTCGTCACAAAATTGGGATGATATTACAAAGATTACTGGAAAAAATTAAACCATCATTAGAGAAATTCATATTATTATGGATATGAATGAATTCTCAAGATACTAAACAAATAACTTTAGAAAAATACGTACATATTAAATAATTAATAAATGCATTGAAATTTCACGTTAACCACCTGGAAAACCATAAATTCTGATAATACCGCAAAAAAACGTCTGTCAGGTAAATAATCTATGCGCACGGAGTATCAACGAAAAAATTAAAATATAAATCATAAAACCTTCCACGTAAACCCATTGTTTTATTTTATTTCGCGAACAGCATAGCTAAACGAAAAGAGAAATAATCCCGGGCTCATATATTTTTCGAATACATATCGCGAGTAAAATTTTAAAGGCAATTTGTCCGCTAGTGAATATTCATAGGGCTAAAATGTCACATTTTGTTCCTTGTTTCTAATTTCCTGTTATGCCGCGGAATAATTAAAAATACTCACCAGATAAATAGCGAACGAAGTACGGAAGGAATACGGAGAGATAACTTTGAAAACAGCGAAAATGAGAAATTCTTTACAAAATTGTTTGCTACGCTCATTTTTTAAATTTAAGTTTTGTTTCTTATTTTTAGAACTTAGTTCAAGGAGAGAACTTTAAATATTTGTTTAACTATGTAAAAAGTGTGAAATAACACTCTTGAAAAATTTACACAATTATTTAAAACTTTGAAAGTTTATGTTGCTAAGTAAAAAGTTTTCATAAAATTTTATACCGCGATTTTGATACATGTTTTAATTAAACATTATACAGTTGACTCTCTCTATACAGGGTGTCTCAGGACGAGCTTACGCTATCTATATTTTAAATACTATTTAATATAATTTAACGAAATTTGGTATCTAGGGGTTATCCAACATGCCCGTTTCAACTAAAATATTTTCAAAGCAGTAGCACTTCCGGTTTGACCGGAAATTGACCTCAACTTTCTTATTTTAAATGGAATACGCTATATTTTATTTTACCATTGAATGCAGCGGAAAATTTTACATATGAAGCAATAAAAACATTTTACTCATGATCAACTACTTCCGGCGTTATTCAACTTTTTTTGATTTTTTGTCTGAAATCCGGCACATTTTCAAAACTCTGTATATCGGGAACGAGATCGAATTTTTATAATCTGAAAAAAGACTTTTATAAAGGACACTTTAAGCTACATTATCCATAGAAGAATCCTTGATTATTTATAAAAATGCGACGGGTACGTTACACCAAAATTACAGTTGACAAACTTCAAAAAAGACAATTTTTTTAAATGGAACCCCCACTTTTTTATTACATAAATGTGTACTACGACAAAAAATAAGGGTACTTTATGTAACATGTCCTATGTTGAAAGTTGATAGAATTTCAGTAAATTCGAAAAACATGTAATCTGGGTATAATTATTTTATTAATACTGATAAGCAAGCCATGGAAAAATAATGTTTGTTTTTACAAACTCATCTACTTGATTTCTTAGATAATTTGCCGTTGGATCAAAGGAATTTAATATGGTACCAGCATGATGGCGCTCTACCCCACAATAGCCATAGAATAAATACTTTTTTGGAAACAATTTTTGAAGATAGGTGGCTGGCAAATAATGGACCACATAGGTGGCCTCCTCGTTCACCCGATTTAACTCCACTTGATTTTTTTGTTTGGGGTTACATCAAAAACGTCGTCTATCGTCTATTAATAAAATAATTATACCCAGATTACATGTTTTTCTAATTTACTGAAATTCTATCAACTTTCAACATAGGACATGTTACATAAAGTACCCTTATTTTTTGTCGTAGTACACATTTATGTAATAAAAAAGTGGGGGTTCCATTTAAAAAAATTGTCTTTTTTGAAGTTTGTCAACTGTAATTTTGGTGTAACGTACTCGTCGCATTTTTATAAATAATCGAGGATTCTTTTATGGATAATGTAGCTTAAAGTCTCCTTTATAAAAGGCTTTTCTCAGATTATAAAAATTCGATCTCGTTCCCGATATACAGAGTTTTGAAAATGTGCCGGATTTCAGACAAAAAATCAAAAAAGTTGAATAACGCCGGAAGGAGTTGATCATGAGTAAAATGTTTTTATTGCTTCATATGTAAAATTTTCCGCTGCATTCAATGGTAAAATAAAATATAGCGTATTCCATTTAAAATAAGAAAGTTGAGGTCAATTTCCCGTCAAACCGGAAGTGCTACTGCTTTGAAAATATTTTAGTTAAAACGGCCATGTTGGATAACCCCTAGATACCAAATTTCGTTAAATTATATTAAATAGTATTTAAAATATAGATAGCGTAAGCTCGTCCTGAGACACCCTGTATAAACCTCTCTATAATTAGATTTTTTTTCTAAATTGAATTATTTTTTCACTTGTACAACAAACGTATAGGATTTTATATGTAAAAATTATTTTTTAAGTCGATTTTTTTGAATTCGAAACTGTTGAACAAATTAAATCATATTTTCCAAATTGCTAGTGCTACAGATATTCTATTAAAATAATAAGACTTTTTGAAAGTACTTTTCATTCATATGCTTTTGCTTTAAAATGTACAGGAGAGCTAATATCTGCATATTTTTAAAATCCTACCCCAAAACTTCTATTTTCCGCGTTTCGTTGCATGGTTGTATACTAGAAAAGTTTAATAATGTGTGAATTACTTCCACAACTAATACATTGATTATTACATTTATTTACACATAAAGTAGATAATAAGGGATACCAAGCAAGCACTTATGCTAATTTGGATACGCTAGTAACGAAGTGTTATACTTGCCGTTAAAAAAGTATGGATTGGAGATTTCTACACTTTTTACAAGAAAAACTGTTAAAAGCTTGTATAAGTGATATTTCCCGTTGTCCGATATACACTAAAAACTAATGAACTCTTCCCACATTAGTGTAGAATGGATATACAAAATTTCAAAATTGTCGGATTGATAGTATTTGAGTAATCGTGTACACACGATCCACACGGACATATAGACACACCAGCACACACACATATATACCTACAGACTTCATTGTAAAAATGTTAAAATCGGATTATGGAACATCAAAACATGCTTATTTACTAAAATCTCTATATGCGATTTTTAGCAGGTAAAAAATATTTAGAAAATACTCATCACATCACTATTAGCCTATTCGGACTAGTGTAATGTTTGCCCTAGTGAATTATTGCTTAATTTTTGCTTTGGAATTTTTCCATTAGAAATCTACTTCTGTGTTTTCTATATTTTGAAATAATTAAGAGACAGTATGTAAAATTATGTTTCGAGCAGTCGGATATTACAAAAAGTCAAGGTTAGAACTTTTGTGCAGAAATGTGTGTTCTAAAGAAATATTTGTCAGTTAGAAGTTATCTCAGTGAACACTAATAGTTTTTGTAAAAGACGAGGAGTTGTCTCGAGTTTTCCGTACCTATGAGATAAGCAGGAAAGTAAGGGTTTGAGAGTTACTGGTTTCTACCCTTAAAGAGTATATAGTCAGAATCAAAACTCACTCCTTGTTGAAATTGTTGCCTTACGATATTTATTGTTGATCAGTTCATTGACTTTGTATCTTAAATTCAGCTTGGTATTTATGTGTGAAATAACAGAATTTGTACTCTGTCTAATTTTGCATAACTGTGTTTCACTCATGTAAATAATTTAATTTTTTATTATTTTTTGTGAATCGTTAATGACAATAGTTGTAGATCGATGTTTAATCTGCTTGAGATAAATTTTGTGAATTAGAGAATAATAGCTAGAGTTTATATAAACTCAATTTGATCGCGTTCTAGTTTTTATTGGTTTATATAATTATATTGGCTCGCGGAGTGTTATTTAAGTTTAAATAATATTGTTATTGTTGTAAATACGTATTTGTTTCTCTCTCATAACTATTTCTAGAGTGTGTCTTAGTAACAAGTGACAACGTGGTACAG
Source organism: Ophonus ardosiacus (assembly GCA_943142095.1). Classification (NCBI taxonomy): domain Eukaryota; kingdom Metazoa; phylum Arthropoda; class Insecta; order Coleoptera; family Carabidae; genus Ophonus; species Ophonus ardosiacus. The sequence goes on from OW964823.1 coordinate 17,272,154, forward strand.
CGCGTGAGTATCAAATTGAATTACAAGTGACATTATTAAATTTTGATTGATAATTTAAAAATATATTACAAAAAGAAATGCGTGGCCACAAATTTTTGACAACCCATAAACAAATGTTACTGTCATTAGAAATTAGTTTTTTGACATTTGGATAGACTGCTAGATTAAATTTATTTTTAAAAAAATCACGACGCATTTACTCAGGTTTTATTTTTTTCTGTAAGAACCGTAACGGATATCACAAATTAAACAGGGAGAGAAAAGTTTACTATTGAACGTATCTTTTTCAAAAAAAAAAAAATAATAATAATTTTACATTATCGGCTTCGCCATTAAAAAAGTTACGGTCTATTCAATGTTGGGACATCTAAGTTTCATACACTAGTGGTTCACTAATAAAAACAAGTATTATCTTAAAAGATTACTTATAACCATATGAACTGTCATTCCAAATATCATCCAAATCGAATAAAGCGTTCTGTTATTATAAGCAAAATTAATTTTATTTCGAAGAACTTTGAGCAAACCTCAGGAATCTGTGGGTAAGCCATGTCCCCCTATTTGAGAGACATGCTATAGATGCACTAGCATTGAAAAATCGGCTTATTATTCATATTAAAATATTATATTCATATTCTTTTGCTTAAAAAATAGGTAAATGTTGTTTTATTAACTCTTTGGTAATATAAATTTCATTGTAGTTATACATAAATAAACAATGAATACATTTGCGGCCTTTGATAAATATTTCGTGGGCGTTTCGAGAAATAAATTAAAATGAAACATTTTTTTAAATGTACTTGTTTATCAAAACAATAAATCAGAAAATCATTACTGTTGCATTGCATATGCAGTTCGTATTTAGAAAATCAAAAAATGACATGTACCTATGTTGTTAAAGAGATGTGAGATAAGAAAAAGTTCTGGAGAATTTCAATTTTGACGTACACATTTGCATAAAAAAGTTTTGAGGCAGCATGAAATTGAAAAGGAAATAGTACTAGGCTAAACACAAAGTTTTATCATTTACAGGTGGACGAAACATCTATATTTAACATTACATAGAAATGGGAAAATGTCGAAATAAGTATATTCACGTCTTAATAAATACATGAATAAATTATAACGGTTGATGAACATTTTGTTTATAATAGAATTTCGTAAAATATTAGACGGTTCGCAAGACTTTAATGGGTTTTTAACGTTGATATTTCATTTAAAACTTTGAATCCTAAAAGGGTAAGAAAAAAAACTGAATGTAACGCAAAAAATTATAAAAAAAATTGTAACAAGAAAAACCATTTTAAACTATGTTTGTAAAGATACATTTATTATATTTTGTGTATGGGTAGAGGATTGAAATAAAAATAAAAAAGAAATAGTATTTATTAATCTATATGTCAGCAAAACTATAAATATATTTTTTATTTAGAGTGGATTTATAAATGGAATACAGGAATTTTAAGAATGATGTCAAATATTCTAGATTCTGTTGTAGTGTTCAAGTACAATAAACTCGTATATTTATATGTTGGGTATTCAGGGTGTATCAAGATAATGGAACAGTGCAGTTTTATGAGGGTACTTACGATACTATTGTAATTTTGTTATTATAAAAATATATTTTACATAAAGGCATTCAAAATTCAAAAATAAATCAACAGATAAGTTTATTAGCAAATGTATATTTGAAAAATAATAATGTAAGAAAATACTGCTTTACCAGAAAATAAATATACATTTTTGATATTTATGTAATTGTTGCAAAATTATAAAAAATATCACATTTTACACCATTATTTCATTTTAAATCATTATCGAATAGAACCAGAGTTTTCAAAAATATACGGCTTTTAAATATAATTATTATTATTCATTCTTAATTAGACTTAGCAAATATGTACCTATTTAAACTTTCAGTCTTGATTAAGCTTTATTTATATTTTTGACGACGTTTCGGAATATTTTATTTCTGCCTCAGGACAACTATAATAAATATGTAAAAATGCAATAATCAATTATAATAATGAAACTTAAAATACAAAAATTAATGTAGGAGACGGAAATATGTAATTATGGTTAAAATGAGAAAAGGAAGAATGGCTGAAGATTTTTCACAATAACAGATGTCAATGGTTTGACACAAAATTTAAAAAGACTATTGGAAAGAAAATTAGCTGTCAAAATTACATCTAAACCAGTTAAAACAATTGGACAACTTTTAAGCAAATTGAAAGATAAAGTTGATTTTTCTGAAAATTAGGATGTAATATATCAAATTCTATGCGATTGCTGTGGTAAAGTATATACTGGACAAACAAAAAGATTTCTCAAAACGAGAATTTCTGAACAAAAAAGAAGTATAAATAAACACCTAATAAACAGAAATTGAGTTTTGGCCCAGCATTGCATAGAATTTTATCATACTTTTGATTCTGATGAGGGTCAAAATTTTTGGACAGGGAAAGTAATTTATCAAAAAGACTTCTTTTGTAGATGGTGTATATACAAAATAATAGAAATAATGTTATATCAGAACAGACGTTCAAAATTTTAGTTGTATTTATAATAGAAATTGAAAATTACATAAACAAAGTCTATGCTTATTTGATTATATTTTTAATAATTAAAAAAAAATGTTGCCATTCATTATTTAATGTCATTTTCAAATTTTTTATAAAATTATTTCTATTTCCTTTTCCCATTTTGATCATAATTATACAGGCTGTTATGTAAATAAGTGTCCAAAGCTTAACCCACGGTAGAACTGACCCCATAGATAGCAAATCTGGCAATAATTTTTGTTTAGTATGCTTTCTACAAGAACTGGAGGCCTTAAAACTGACCAATCACGCCATAGTTCAAAATTTTGTAAAAAAGTAAAGATCAATGTATTCTTTGGAAAAAATATTGATTGTCAAAGCTGACGTTAAACGTTTTTTTTGCATAGAAGTACTTTAAGTTCCATTATTGTATTTTTATATATTTATTTATGTTCAGAAGGAGGAATAAAATATTCCGAAATGTCGACAAAAAAATAAATAAAGCTTAATCAAGTCATGCTTATTAAATTTAATATACAGTTTCTACAGTCGTTTATAATATCACATATTTTGTAACTTTTTATAATCTTCCTCCTTTTATTAACAATATTTTTAGAGGCAAAATCACATAAGTGTATTACCTCACTTCACTTTGCATAATTCGGTTGGTTTAGTTAAGTATTACTTAAATAAATTACTGTAAATAAATTTGATTACATAGTACACAATTCATTATTATGTCTCGACTTAATGGAGTCCTCCACATAACAACAAATTGGAAAATTGTTCATTTACTCAAAATTAGGCCGTCAATCTTGTTATTAGTTTTTAAAATATTCGAATTTCTAATACATTCAACAGAATTGCTATCTCGCTTCAACAGTCTAATTCACATTTTATTTGATTATATATCTATTTATCATATTCTAAAACTTATTTTTTTTCTATAGCAGATTTTAAAGTGTGCTTTGTTCAACTCGAAATAGTTGACTAAGTGACATTTTTAGATAAGGAACTTTAATTTTTATTTAAATAAAAACACATTATACATTTTGGCGATTCATATTATATATAACTTCAATTTTAAATTGTTCTTAAATAATTTAATTTATAATCGGTTTTTCTAATTTTTGCTCTTTAAAATCTGCTATAGAAAAAAAATAGAAATTTACACATGACGATGAAATTAAATTATCGACTCGCGAAAAATAATTCACTCGCGAAATCGCTCATGAATTAAACTTTCTGCTAGTCGATAAAATATCTACAATTTTATCGTCTTGTATAAAAAATAATTATTAGTCAATTTTTTTCAGATTGGTTAATTTATTTTTTATCGGCGTTGTAGTTGGCTTTGGCATGATTCCAAAAATGTGGAAAATATACTTTCTAAAGTATATAAATTAGGCAAATGAGTAAAAATAATGAAAATAACATTAAAACTAACAAATTAGGATTTGTTATTGATTTTCTCATTTGTTTCTTAATAAATTTCATTTTTTTCATCAAAAAAAAATTATAATTCAAGTTTTATTCATGTTTAAAAGAAAAGAATGTAGACTTGTTATACATCGTTGAAATACGACAAGTAAATAGATGAGACTATATGTTAAAAATAAATTCCCATTTAAAAAATATGACGTTTGTATTATATCTTGTCTATTAAGGTTGTCTCAAAAAGTTGGCCCATAAAGACCTACATCAATTTTCGGTTCGGTGCATAATAAGGAAGTATCTCATATAAACAACTCGAATTTGTTCCACCCTGTACATGGAAATTATGGTTATATATATATTATTTTTTTGCCCCAAACGAACAATAATTTAGCAGTTAAATGAATTTAACAAAATCAAAACTAAAATTCGAATGTACCCGTGTACATTGCCATAAAAAATATAAAAAAACTACGATGTCACACCCTTAACGGCTCACTTTCACTAAGTAAAGTTTTGGCCTGTACAGTGAATTATACTAATTTAAATAAATAAATAAATAAATAAATAACGATGATGATAATTGATATTTAACTGCGTTTCTCAATAAAAACTGTTAAGAACTTCAAATAAAGGTACTCCTGGTTGTTCAATTATAGTCAAAATATGATTAGCTCTTAACATGGATTTCAGGAAGAGAAATGTGAAAGAATTATAATTTGTAGAATAATTGTAGTGTTGCAGTTATCGTCGGAGAAATTTTTGTTACACACACACACACACAAACACACACACACACACACACACAAACACACACACACACACACACACACACAAACACACACACACACACACAAACAAACATACAGACATTATCGTAAAACTAGTAACATCGTATTCTAGGCACCATAAATGTGCTTATTCATTAAAAACAACACCGAATTTTTGACCACAGACAATACCTCCCTTCTTCCTTCATTCCATGTTGCATGTGTAACATATTTTCATAGTATTCGTATATCTACTTTTGTTATCTTCTTCCATGTTAACTTTAAATTCATCACATCCTTTAAAATCCTATAAAAATTCTTTGACAGATTCTCTGTCTGGAACCGTCTTGGGGTTGGAAGTAATTTGATTCCCCTTAAGCCGGCTCATCGATATTGTGCGAGTGCGTCTTCGTCGACGCCAGCTTCCTAATCCTTCCATACGTAGTCCTACGGTAGTCCAGCAAAGCACGGGTAAAAGATCGCACAGAAGAGCGGACAACGAAAAGTGGACCCTTTTTATTGGGGACCTAATCCCGACAAATCAAGTGTGAAAAGAAATTTTCAATTCTTATTTTTTGTAGAGCATTTCTCGGAAGGGTAAGTTATTGTGTTAAGATCAATGTGGAGTAAATTTTACAATAAATTACCTTCAAGGTTGTGATCATTTATCATTCTGAAGGTTTAGTTTTTGGTCAACAAGGTTAGAAACCTTTGAATACAGAATAGGATATTGGTTTCGCTTGTGTTGGACGTACTTTAGCCAACATAATATCCAACAAAATATCAAAAATTGAAATATAAAGCCTTACGTTATTAATCTGTCTTACCTTACTCAAAACTTCCCATTTAATTTAAGGACAAAAATGTTTCAAATAAATATTGCAAGGAACTAAATTCCACACCAAAATCACTAATCAGATTTTCTTTTGCATGTTTAGTAACCTGTAAACCCAATTTGAAATTTTATAAATATTGCTTATTAATAGTGTTAGCCACGGAATTTAAACAAAATTACAAAGAAATGCATACCGTTTGAACTGTCAGAAATTCTATTTTCAAATAAAAATTACAGTTTATAATCTACATCCAAATCACTGCACAGATTTTATTTATTTTTATTTTCTAACCTGTAAAATAGAAATTCTGACAATTCAAACTATATGTATTTCTTTATAATTTTGTTTAAATTATATGGCTTTCACTAAAAATGAGAATATTCATTAAATTTTTAATTAGATTTTACAGTTTACTAAATATCTACACTGAAATCTCATTAGTGATATCCGTGTAGAATTTAATTCTCCACAACATTTATTTGAAACAGTTTTATCTAAAATTAAATGGGAAGTTTCGCGCACGGAAATACTGATTTCCCATGTAAACGCATATGGCCCGCTTTTCAATTAACGCCGTGTATAATAATTATACTTCTATTAGAGAGTGATTCTTCACTAGATAATACATAAGGGAGGTACTGCCTGGTCAATAAAAATACATGTTTTAGGTACCCTACGATGATGCCAATTGTTTAATTACAACAACAAGTAGGTATTGTTTTAATCTATAAAATTTAATATAAAATCAATAATTGCTGTTTGAAATAAATAAATATAGACAATTGATACATAGTTGTTAAAAAAAATACTTTTCAATGCTGTAACTTCACAAAATGGCGACCATTTAAAAATTTAAAATTTTAACATTATAACTCAAAATCCGAAAATGATAAGAAAATTAAGCATTGCCAAACGAAAGAACAAAAAAATGCCATTAAAGAGGTACAAACCGAATATTTTCTCGGATATCAGGACCTCTCTAGTTCGCATATTTTTTTATTTACACTGGTTATAAAGCTGGAATAAGCATATTTTTATAGAAAATTTTGCGACCGATTTCATTGTAGTAGCACAGAATAGACATTCATACAGAAGCGACAGTCAGAGAGAGAAACGAAAATTAGAGAGAGAAAGAGTATGCCAACAAATTTAAAGGGCTAATCGGATAAAATCGGATTGTTTCGGCATATCTTCGTATCTTACGATTCTTTGTTATTTTCATTATCTCGACGAAAAAATTTTCTGTTAGGGGTCAATAATAAAAGTATATTGAGAAACACAAATTGATTTCTAATACGAACAAACATGTTATTTTTTCAACAAACGATAGGAAAAATCGTTACCATAAAGAAAATAATTATATTTCATATATTCTGGAGGAGCGGTTGTCTCAGCTTGTCATGCCCATATATTTTAGGTTTATGACTAATTCAAGCAAACTAAACACGTCTTCTCACTTTTGACATATGTCATTTTGTGAACTGTTTGTGAATTTTAGAAGTGGTGTTAATTTCTAATAAAATGGAAAAAAACGAAGAAGATAGAATGGGGAGGACTTGTTTGTTCATATAAAAACTGTATACGTAAATTTAAAAAATGGAGAAAGTGAAATGTAAGTTTTTTTCGTTTCTGAAAGATACAGAAATGTAAGTAATACAAAACGACTTCCATATCATGCAAAATGTATAATCATTTAACAAATATAGGTGTAAAATGTGGCTCAAGGCCTGAGGAAGATATTTGATGGAGAAGGATATTTGGGACATATTCATCGAGTCTGACGTTTGTGTTTCCCACATCAAAGATATAGAAAATTCTGCATTGTATTGAATTTGTGAAAATCACGTATTTGTTTAATAAAAATATAATTATCTGTTTATTTTATCTGATTTCTTTTCAATTCGTTAATAAAATTAAAATTTTAGTACTTTTGTGTTCTAATTTTTTTACCATTTAAAACAATTTAAATTTCGCGCGTAAATTTGCCAACAAATTTAAAGTTCAAGGTCATAAACATTAAATCGCAACAACAATGGTGCCGACAGGGAGTGTCGCTTCTGTATGAATGTCTATTCTGTGGTAGTAGTCTCGATTATCGATCTAAGTGCAAACAGTCGAAATTCTATATTTTACATAAAAAAAACGAGATCCATGTCCGTTCACGCTTTTTTAAATTTTAACTCGTCGTAACTTTTTAGTATTTAAAGATAGGTATAGTAATAATTCTTTCTTATTTCGAATTCTACATGTCTTTTGAATGTGATGTTTACAGCTCCCCGAAGCAAATAAATGCCTCGGAAAAATGTAAACTAAATTTGCAACGGTGTGATTGTGAATATAGACACACCATCAAAATCATTTACGATGACTGGAGTACGCGATTAACTCAGGTTTGTGAATACAGGCATTGTCAAGTTTTATTTAAATTATTTCAAAAACAATTCTGTTAACAAAAATGTAAATAAAAATGGCCCGTTTTTTTGCACCTGAGTGAATTATATTTTCCTTTGTTAAAAAAAAAACAGCAACACAACACTATATAGAACAGGCAACTGTCATCTCAGCAGCATTTCGCATGATCGACATATTTTACATACCGCTCACGCGAAAATTAACGTCATGTACCAGGTATTAACTACAGTTATATAACAAACTGCACTGAAGTCTACGGCTAATCTCACTTCATCCAGGACGTGTTATCGCACTTACTTCGCTCGTGACTAATGCGAAAAATACCCTCATATTGCACCTTATTACACAAATAGCTAATTTATTTCTTTAAAGATTAAAAAAAAAACATGATATAATTGTTTTTGTTATTTGCTCTTAAAAATCCCGCGATTTGTAAACCAACGAAGCAACAATACTAGGGTAGAAAATCTTTCCGTAACTAAATCAATCTTAATAGCGAAAAAAGTGTTTGGAAATAGTGAAACATGGGTGGTTTCGTTGAAGAAAACAAATATTTACAGGAATCACTACTATTGCAAAATATATCCTTAATTTTGTCCCATTTATTAGAGCGATCTAAAATATTGCTGGTCAAATGATGAACAATGAAGGACTCATAGATGTTTTCAATATTCTTTCTTTACACGAAATTATAACAATTTCAAAGAAATACTTCACAGAATAAAAATTTTTGCTTATAAAATATTTATAAAATTGTCAAGCAATTCGTAGAGGTATTGTTTTCATTTTTAATACTTACGTAATTGATAAGCGAAGTGGAATATTCGAATATAATGGAACGGAACAGTAGGCTTACCTGGAAATAAAGAAAAAATATTAAAATGAAATTCATAAAATAAAATGTTTTACAATTCAGTTTAAACTTCAACTAAATACAAAGTGATCTTTACGTAGTTACCTCGAACCTTACAGAAAGTCTTAATAATTATTCGTTAAGTCGTAGAATATTTTTTTTACCTACTTCTTAAACTGTATTGAAGTGTGTGTTGGCACTAGTTGAAACCTGATTAATAATTGATGAATATAAAGACACTAGGTTATGTTTCAAAAGTTTATGTACATTTCGGCCATTATGCCATCCTGAGAACTAAACTTACAAGAACGCGAGACTCCAATTTATAGATGTAAATAATTCCAGCGGTTCATTCGTCAATTTTCTCCCGTTTTTAGTAGCTTTCTGAATTGCCATTGCTTCTAACAGGTCTAACTTTAATCTCCTGTTCTCTTTATGAATTATTTTGAAATTATTTGTTGAACAATTGTGATTATTTACAATGAAATGTTTGGTAACGTTCAATGAATTTGTCTTATTAAATTTCCAATATTTAAATATTTCTTACATCTGATGTCAAAATTTCTACAGATTTCTCCGACGTAAGAATATTCGCAATTGTTACAATTAATTTCATATACTCCACTATTTAGCATTTTTATCTGTTGTTCTAATTTTATTATTTACTAATTTTGAATATTGTGTTGTTTTAAAATTTTTGAAATTTTAATATTTGTTCCTTCCTTTTATATAAGGTAATGTCCTATAGATTTAATCATTTGTTTTTGGACCGTCTTGTTGAGTGAAAAATGTTTTCCTGTGTTTATCTTTCAGTTTCTGTCGTAAAGTTTTCAATTAGGAATAAAATGAAATCAAATAATAACTTTGTAAAGCCTAAAAAAGTAATTTCATCACCATTTTACACAAAAATGATTATACACAAAAAGCAGGGTTGTTATAAAAACCACTTTTTTTGATTTTGACCAGGACACTGGTCAAAACTGGTTTTAACCGTCCTAAACTGGTTTAAACCATACATAACTTAAAGTAATAATTATTAAAATTTTACTATGCGTTTTTAAAACCGACATATAAATACTCGAAAAATATTTTATTTATAAGCAATATTTTAAAACTTACTTCTTGTTTTTTATCTATTTTTACTGAAATGTAACATAAAAGTTCGTTCATCGTGTTGTGCAAGTTGAAACATGAATACAAGGTGCGTGTATGAACGAGCTAACAAGATCTTTCGTGCATTATTGTGCTCTGTGTGATGGGTGTACAAGTTAACACTTGTAAGTTTACTATTTCTATAAAAGGGAAGTACATTTTAACTGCAGTTCAGTCGACTAAATATTTCAAAGCAAGAAGTCTGAGCTCTGGCGTTGGAAGTTTAATATTTTCAGGTAAGATCTTTGTATATTTTTGTAATAATTATTTTTTAAATTAATGTGGATCATACAAATTAGTTTATGCTACCGTAAATATAATCCTAATTTTTATTTTTGCAGAGTTATGTATTCATCAGGAAATAAGAACCTTGGAGGTCGACACAAGGATCCTGTTTGGGGTTTTTTTTACTGAAATATCCAGTGAAAGTGGAAAAATTACTGGACAGGAGTGCAAGGAATGCGGACAAATTGTAAGCAGCAAACCTCTGCGAATGAAAAAACACAGACAAACTTGTAGCGTAGTACAATATAAATCTAAAGCTGAAGCTAGTAAACGCGTATTGTCTCTTGTAATAATCTTTATATTCTGTATATATAAATACAATTCAATACTTAATATCTTTCCACCAACAATTACAGTAAATAAATAAATATATTATGTTCCTACTTCCCTACTTGTGAATTCATGTCGATTGAGTAGTACTCGATAAAAACCAGTGGTCAAAATTATATTAAATCCAGGCCAGTTAAAACCGGTTAAAACCAGTGGTTTTAACCACCCTGGTTTTTACGTAACAACCCTGACAAAAAGCCGATAAATTTATCAGCGAGAACAACTCTTAAATCTTAACTATCATGTAAATTTCGGAAACAACTTAATGAAACATTAGATCGATGTCCGTCAATTTTAAATAACTATAACACAAATAAATTTTAGTTAGTTAACCCAAATCAGTCAGCACCCATACTATATAGGTTACAAAAAATTCATAAAGAAATAATCCTATGAGACGTGTTGTATCATACACACAAGCACCATCATAAACATAATACATATAACAAGCCACTTCTTACTTACTGTGATTAATAGCGCCCTTTTCTAAACATGTGTCGGGTATTTTTACTTATGTTCATACGATGCAAGCTATCTCTTCGACAAATATGGAAAATCTGCTAACGGTTAAAACTTAAATATAGATACAAAGATAAAGAAATAATTGAAATCATCCCCTATTGTACCGCCTTGAGGGATGATTTTTCATGACAAAAGTTAGCCAATCTATCTCTACACCAAAATTCATCAAAATTGGTTCAGCGGAAGAAAAGGTGGGTTCTCCATACAAACTTTCATCCCCTATTTCACCCCTTCAAGTTTTATTTTCGCGAAAAAAGGTAGCCTATGTCCTTCTCCAAGACCCAATTTATTTCTATACCAAAATTCATCAAAATTGGTTCAGCGGTTTAGGCGTGAGTAACAGACAGAGTTACTTTCGCATTTATTATATTAGTACAGGATAAGAAGATGTCTAATTTTCTAAATTATTCCTATGGTGGAGAACTCTCTTGTAAATGATTATCATTTAACCGAGTTTACGGGCAATTAATAAATTTTGCCATATTTTTGTGCGGTTTATTGCCGTTATGGTTTTCTTTCTATAGCATAGTATAAAAGAATCCTTACAAATTAATTAATTTTTGTTTAAAATCCTAAAATTTAAATATTTTATGAAATTGGTTCAGCGGAAGAAATGATAGGTTCTCCATACAAACTTTCATCCCCTATTTCACCCCTTCAAGTTTTATTTTCGCGAAAAATGGTAGCCTATATCTCCTTCTCCAAGGCCCAATTTATTTCTATACCAAAATTCATCAAAATTGGTTCAGCGGTTTAGGCGTGAGTAACAGACAGAGTTACTTTCGCATTTATTATATTAGTAAAGGATAAGAAGATGTCTAATTTTCTAAATTATTCCTATGGTGGAGAACTCTCTTGTAAATGATTATCATTTAACCGAGTTTACGGGCAATTAATAAATTTTGCCATATTTTTGTGCGGTTTATTGCCGTTATGGTTTTCTTTCTATAGCATAGTATAAAAGAATCCTTACAAATTAATTAATTTTTGTTTAAAATCCTAAAATTTAAATATTTTATGAAATAAATCACTCGATATTTTTACAATATAAAACTTCCGTTATTAATTCATCCCTTTCACTAGAGACAGCAGAATATAGTGAACATTTTGACAGCCACTCCCTTAAATTGGCCAAGGTCTCCTCTCGCGTGTACCCAATCAATGGGTGCAGCTAATGAAGTCGCGTACGTCAGCACCCACCCTGCTTTTCTGGGTCGTGCCCTAGGCCTCGCGACCTATCCGTGGTGTTCCAGTCCCAGCCGTACCATAGGTTAGGGACACTCCATCGCGTGACCGCATGAAATCAGAATCCACAGAAGTAGCGGGTGTTGAATGGAAATAAAAATCAGTAATTTGGTTTAAGTAATAAATGGAAACGTAAAATGTAGGGCACGAAACGTTGGATGACAGCATGCAACGAAAACAAAGAATGAAGAAGTGTGAAAAGGATGTTTGGTTGTCTGGTTAATAGGAATAATTCACGATTCTAACAATAGATGTTACAGTTTCTGTGTGAAGCGAAGGATAGGAATTTTATCTGTTCGGTATTGAGTTTTACTTACATTTTAATGGAGCTGTTTATCAATTTAACATTATCCGGAATTCCGAAACAGTAGGATCTAATAGTAATTTTACTATTTTAGGTTATCTTGTTCGAAATAAGGTAGTTAAGAATAGTACGTCTACCACAGTGATTGACAAGAGAAGTTTAAATTAATTTAAAAGTTATAGTTTTTAGAGGCTAATCTAATGAAATGAACTGTGAAAGAATAAATTTCTTGTTGCCAATAATTCAATTTAATATTGTTTATTTATCTGAAACTTGTAATTTTAATAGGGGATAGGCCCTTAATACATCAAATAATGCATTTTATTTTCTCATTGTTTTTTCCGCTTTTAAGCCAACCGATATTTTTTTTATACTCCGATGTAAAGTTGATACTTTACACACTGCAGATAGTGTAAACTATTTTCGTATTTTATTTACTTTACATATTACACATTTAACTTGTCTTACCTAAATTTAGTTTTTTTTTCTGTACATTCATGTTGGTAAGACTGACAGAACTGCAGTATTCAAATTCAGATCTGCTATATGTCAAATGTGAACTCCATATTTGGTGTGTGAAAATTGTAGTCTGTTATATTTCTAATTTGTTTCAGGAATGTTATTTAAGGTTGTATAAAAAATATTGTATGCAACTCAAATGTAAACAAGCTTTATGACATTCTGTCAATAATTTTCGTGACTCGACAAGCCTCGTCACGAAATACTTGACCTCATGTCATAAAGCTTGTGTTTACACTTTTGTTGCATAAATAACTATTATGTAATTGTAATTTATCAGTACAGAACACGCGCGCCGTGTTATCAAACTCGTAGTTTGATAATCTTCACTACTGGTAACAATAATATTTGATGTTACGATACTTACAAAGTTAAAAATAATTAATATAATTGTTGCCTCCTTTGACAACTTAAATAAAGTAATTTGTAATATTAACATTAAAATTATTATTACATTGAAAAAAAAAAGATATTCCAAACGTAACTTTATTTATTTGATACACATTATAGTCACAAAGTCCATTTGGCACGATAGATACATAAAATGTGTTATTTTGTGTTAAAAGATATTTTCATACGTAATTCATATCAGTATTGTTTTAAATTTCCCCAAGAATACTTCTACCCACGTCTATGTCTATTCATCACCTACAGACTTCGTAATTTTAACAGCCTATTTACGGTATTGTAGAATTTTTACCAAATGCCGTATTTTTCACCTTAACATAAATGGTTTGTTTACATCTAGAGTAAAAAGATAGTATTTTCAAGTAAAACAACTTGCGAAACGCACCGTTTTCGAGCTACAACCTCCTAAAAGAATCATTATCTATCTTACCTTTATTGACTGTGACGTCACTTTTCTTATTTTAACTTCTAGCAATGATGTTTTTAATACATTTATTTATTTAATAATAATTGCTTAAAATGGCGACCACCAACTCCAATGTAAGCGTTGCATCTTCGGAGCATATTTTGTTAACGTAATCGCGAACTGTCTCCTCATTCTGATCATTTGCAATTCAGTGTTGAAATTTAAAATAAACAAAATTAATAACAGAAGTGACAAACTACAGCTGACTAAAAGTAAGGTAGGTAATTATTCTTTTAAGAGTTTTTAGCTCGAAATCGGTGAATTTCCGGATTTGAGTTTATAAGTACTAGTTAGCCTATTTAAATTTGTAACAAACACATACAAAAAGAAGTTCAATTGAATCTTTGACTCAAAGATTAATTATTTAGCAATACGACAATAAGACAAATCAATATATTAATTAGTAAAGACTTTTATCCTTAATAACTACCGTTATAATTTTAGTTATTGATTATTCTAAAACAAGACTATAATGACCTCGACAATGACGTAAATTCGTTCAAAAGTTTTTAAATTTTTTTTGTATTGTTGTTAAAAAATATTATATCGATATTAACAATAACTAAAAAATTATATCGATTTTCATTAAAATAGTAAAATATACTACGGTATTAAACAAACTCTATATTTTGATATTAGAAAAATAAATTGTTTTGTGAAATGATTAAGTAAATGCTAATAACCAAGCAAAGCGATTGATAAATACTTGTCAAGTTGTATAGAGAAAATAATGCTCGCATATGGGCTACTTTTGTGTGATAAACGCAATTTAACTTTAGTCAGATACGATCCAGTGAAGATTAAACTATGTTCTATACATCCAGTATTATATTATGAGAATGAAGTTAATGGTATAACTAAAAGCTGCGTAGATGATAAGGATGATATTAATGTGTAATAAAGCCAGTATAATCGATTTCATACTTGTTTAAACAAAAATTAATTTACCGTCACAATAGTAGAACGCATAGTCGATAGCGGGTTTAATTTCTGAAATTGCTTTGATAATACTAGAGCGAAAAGCAATTGGCAATAAATAGCAATAGATATTAGCACAGTGTGCGCAATTTTCAAAACTATTTTTATTGCTTCATGCATTCCTGGAAAACAGTAATTGAAAAATCAAATGTACAATATACTATAAAAAAAAATTTAAACACAAAAAATCATATTTCACTGCCAACGTTATCAGAGAGAAAGTACAATAGCATGTTTTCAAAATTCTGTTATTTTATTTTCAGTAAATGTTATCAAGTTTCGACAGACGGTCATTGTTCACTTTCATAAAAAAAAATCAAAACAGAATCAACATCTCCATTAATGTAATCTAGCCCCCAGGTACAATTATAGGATAATTAGAAACTGTGTAAACATATAATTAACTCAGTATAATATCAAATCAATAACGATGAAGCCAATGTGAAACCTTTAAGCGAGAGGGTGGGTCAGATGACAAAGAAATGGGAAAGTTGGAAATTTTCGTGTCAGTTATCGAGATGGCATTGGCCTCATTTTGTCTTGACGTGACATTTGCAAGTTTCGCCGACAAAAACAAAATAACTAGGTTAGTTATACAACACAGATAGTTTAATCAATAATTTAAGCTAACCTTTAAGTATGATGATTCAAATACCAAAACTGCAAACTTTCATGACATACAATAGTTAAATATTCATTGCATTAATTTTTATAATTACTTGAAGTACGAGACGCTGTCTGATAACGTCAACTGATATTATAATTCATAAACCGAGCATTTTAATAGTATATTAAAGAACAAGTTTTATAAGACATGTTTTTTTCGCACGCGTCAAAGTTTAGAAAACGAGCCTTGGCGAGTTTTCTAATTGACAACTGCGAAAAAAGTCTTATAAAATGAGTTCTTTATACTATTTTTTTAGATTTTGCTCCTTCTACATACTAAAATATTGTAAAAAACTGCTAATATTAAACCGAGTCAATTTAAGGAAATTTGCAAGTGAAATGTTGTAGTTGGTATCATTGAACTGACCACATTCAATTATTATTTATTTGAACATTTGAAGGTTAAATTTAAGTATTTGTAGCGTAAATGTCATCTAGTACCAACCTTCTAAAACAAAAAAATGCGTATCGAAATGAACGCAAAATCTAAAAATCTGATGTGGCCAACACATGACCTCCCGCCAATTCCATGTTTAAAATAGCAGTGAGCTTTAAGTAAAGTATCATTACCGGTTAATCGTTTGTAAATAAAATATAATTTGTTGTCCAATAAATAGAAAAGTCTGTAATACGAAATTTTGGATTGTTTTATTGTGTTTCCTCAAAAATTTGTTAGAGCTCCAAATTAAGTACTACATCATCTTCTAGGTGCTATAAAACTCAATCTTTGTAAATTCTTCGCCGTACATAATCCATTTCGTAAATGTGTAGTTGTAAATTAATATTAATTTATAGTGCTGCAAAAATAGCAATTAGCAAATTTAAATCAGATCATCCTGCTCATCTTACATTTATGTTTGATGGAATATATATTATTTTTACAAACCTTAATAAAATATTTTACTATTATATTCTCATTAACACGGTTTCATTCTTAATTTTAATATAATTGCTGCCTGTCAGTGACATTTGTTTAAATATGTCAAACCTGTCATTAAAATTATGATTTTGTTTGTCGCATAGGCTATGTGATACATGGAAATAAATTATATTATATTCATATTTAAAGTTATTTAGAGTTATTTGCTTAATGTTATTATCGTAGAATTGAAGATTAAACCATTATATTCCATTTTAATTAGTAAAAGTTGCTAAAAAATTATATTCAATGAATTTTTTACAAGAAAAACTGTTAAAAGCTTGTATAAATGATACTTCCGGTTATCCGATATACACTAAAAACTAATGAGCTCTTCCCATATTAGTATAGAATGGGTATACAAAATTTCAAATTTTTCTGATTGATAGTATTTGAGTAATCGTGTCCACATGATCCACACACACACACAGACACACACACAGACACACACACAGACACACACACAGACACACACACATACATACCTACAGACATCATTGTAAAAATGTTAAAATCGGATTCTGGAGACATCAAAACGTGCTTATTATATAAAATCTCTATATGCTATTTTTAGCACGATCCCTATACCTCCCTTACCTAGGGTAGCGGGAGGTAAAAAGATACTTATAAAATGTAATATTTAAAATAATTTTAAGCTGTTTGGCATTTAGAAGTTTATCTTTTTGATTTAAGTATTAACTTATACTTTTTGCAAAGTAACTATGACATCACTTTCCATTCAAGTTACATGATAGAAAAAAAAAAAAAAACGGTGCAACCCTATAGTAAAGATAAGCTTAAAAGTAGTGTTTAAAAAAATCTTTGTTCATTAGAAATAGTTTATTTTATAAATCTTACGGCCGGTTTCATAATAAATAAGTCGTCACTTTAGTTTCAAAGTTTGCTCTAAAAGTGAGAAAAGCCTTTCCTAATTTCACTTTAAGTTAAAGAAACTGTCAGATGAATTTATTTTAAAGGACTTTAAACTGACAAATTAACTTAAAGTGAAATTTTGAAACGCTTTTTTCACTTTTAGATTACACTTTAAAAGTAAAGTGATTGAAATATCAAAACATTTGTTTTTTTTCGGGTTATACATAGTGCCATATTGTTCGATTCCAGACACTTCACAATATGGGCAACAAGGTTTCGTTAAACCAAACAGAGCAAGAATAATATAATTTTGTAATTCTTCAAAAAACTAATTAGTTCCTCTCTGTATTTAGAACTATTTTTGTAAAGGGTTTGAAGCATTTTAACAAAAAATTTAAAGATATGCCCAATTTTACTTTAAAAGTAAAGTAAAGTATGTTTTAAAAACATATTTTCCTTTTTCATGCTTTTTTATCATGAATGGTGGATCCATTATTTTTAATGAATGGTATTGAAAAGAAAATTGTTTCCTTAAAATTTAAACTTTGAGATATATTCGGTTTTTATAAAGAAACTCCTTGAATATTGAAGCGAAAATATCGAATAGGTATTGCAGGAGTTTTGAAGTTGATAGAGCAATCCCTGCTCTACTCCTAATATTATCCGTTTGGTATTAAATTTTATGAAAAGTATAATGTGCTAAAATTTGCGTTATTACTGTCACACATTAATTTGTAAAGTTTCTACAAGTACATTACCATACTTATTAAATACTATTACTTTACACCAGATAATTATAGTCATTTGTCAAATTCATTTTTAACGAAATGTATACTTATTACTACCTCCTGTCAAGATGAGCTATCTACTACCTTTGGTTATAACAAGAACTTAGTAAGTGGTACAGTTTTAACCTTCAAATAACAAGCATTTGATATTTCAAGCTTTGCACAGAACTTTAAATATACAGGAAGTGGAGGACAATTCACCAGGGAATTTTAACAGTATTTAATAGGAAGTCTTTCAGACAATGTCAGAGTTGTGTCTCTTCTAAAAATTTCCCTTGTGTAAGCACTCCATTCGTAGCAAAATGATGTCTTTTTATACTTGTGTAGCTAGGTGCATCTGGAAATTTTTACAGCAGTTACTAAGAAGAAGATAAATTTAGTTCAGCTGGAACCATATGTTGTTGTTTTAGTTCATTTATTAACGTTCCACATAAAAACACATCGAAGTAGTATTTTAGTTTGAGAACTAGTATTATCCTTGTATGCAACTTTATATTGCATTGTCGGCTCCGGTGGCTCAATGGTGAGAGCAGCGCCTCTTAGTCATGAGTGTGCTCGGGGTTCTGGGTTCGAATCCCACTAAGGCATGGATGTTTGTGTGTGTGAACCTACTCAGTAAGCAAATCCAGTTGAGAAGTTTTTTTTTTAAAAAGAAAAACATTTACTCCAAAAGTAATGATTTTAGATGTAATTATTATATTGTATATATTTTAAGGACTATTAAATTAGTTCACAAAATTTGGTAATGCAAATTATACTAATTTTTACGTTCGAAAAAAATGCATTTTATTTATTATTATTATTATTATTTTATTTAGTTCCTTAGAATTTACAAAGAAATTGTGGAAAACGTCAATACAAATAAAATAACAGTGAGCATACAAAATCACATTTTTTTACAATATTCTACAAATTCATTTTCGGAGTAAAAACAGTTTCTGACTAAGAATGATTTAAGTTTGACCTTGAAGCATTGAACAGTTTTTGACGGCTTTATATCAGAATGTAAATAGTTAAAATATTGTACTCCTTTACATTCAGGAGAGTTTCTGGCAATGTTCAAACGTTTATTTGGCACTCTGAAAAGATTATTATTTCTAGTATTTTTGTTGTGAACATCCCAATTTGTAATGAATTTATTTTTGTTCTTAAAAGCATAAATACAGAGTTGATAAATATAAAGACAAGGTAAAGTTAATATGTTATATTTTTTAAAATATTCCTTACAGGATATTCGTGATGAAATTTTTGCAATGCATCTGACTATTCTCTATACTGAGCAACAAACACATCTTTTATATGGACAGAAGAACCCCAAAAGCAAATGCCGTAGGCTAATACCGAACCTATTTTGGCATGATAAAACATGAACACCTGAGCTTCATTTAATACAAATTTAATATGTCTTAATTGAAAACATGTGCAGTTCACAGTGTGTTTTCCAGGTAAAATTTTCTTCCAAATTTAATCCTAAAAATTTAGTGCATGGTGCTCTTGTAACAGTATTACCATTGACATTAAGAGATAAATCCGTGTTACACGAACTTTGATGAGTATGAAATCTCATGAAAGTCGTTTTTGAAGGATTAAGATACAAAAAGTTGTTATTAAACCATGCTGATAATTGGCTCATACTCTCATTACATGTTTCAACAAGTGTTCTATCATTTTTACTAGATACTACAATTGAAGCATCATCGGCATATAGTGTTAAATGACAGTCAGTTGTAACTGAGTCAGTAAGATCATTCAGATATAGGATAATAGGTTAGCTGTAGTATACTCGTATATTTATTATAATATACAACTTGTGATATTCCTTAAATATAATAACTAGAAGTCACGAAAAAAATTTAACAGTAATAGAATATTCTATTAAAGCAATGATTTTAATTTTCTTAATTTTAACTTACAGTGGTTTCCATTTATATTTTTAGTTTTGCACTTAGTTGTTGCAGCACATGCGTAGTGCATTTTAAATAATATGCTACAAAGTCTAGTCCACGTTTGATAGCTCATTGTAAAATAGAGAGGTTACAAGATTCGGGTTGTAAAGAAAATATTTTTTTTTCATCCATTGTACTTCCACAGATACGTTTTACATCTCAAATTATATATTATATATATATTTGACAGACTGCTTTGGCAAGAACTGATGATCGTGGTAAATACAAGAAAGTGCACAATCAGTAAAGTTTAGTTCACACTAATTATATAAAAGGAAAAACAAGTTATGCGCTCAATGTAAAAAAGTTCGCACTAAATATATAAGTGGGAAACGTTATTAGATTTAACGTACCTGCGTAATAATGATTTTCAAAAACATATTCGCATTTAATGATAAAATAAAGAAGTATACTGATCTATTTGAAAAAAATAGGGGCTACATCATTTTGAAATATTTTATTTAGAATCTGTGTATCAAGATGTATTAATTCAGCATTGAAAATCTGTATTTATATATTGATTTATTTTGATGATAATACTGTATTTCACTTGTTGCCTGAAATTGTAGTATTTAAAAGGAACATGGATGATGGTGATGTAACATGAAAGATGGAAGTAAAGAAGTACAATATTCTTCCCACATTATCATTATATTAATCATTACGTTAGAGTACATTAATATTTCATTCATATCTTTCCACATTATATAAACTTAAATCTCTGTAAACATGTTTACCGCTGTTATTATGGAAGGTGACATTCATAATAAACTTTCATATTCTGCTCGACAGATTTCCTTCATAAATCGCGGTAAATTCCTTTGCTCCCATTAAAATAAACGACAGAATGGCTATGGAATGCGCCATATTTTTCATAAATAGCGGGTAATTTGACAAATAACTGCGAAGCGATCTGGGGCCAAGTGTGCCAAGTTCAGCAAACTACGCACTTGTTGAAGCATCAGATAAAATAGACAGCGATCGGTTGCTGTTGGCTTCGTTCCTTAAACTTTGTCCCGTCAAAACATCGCTCTGACCCAAATACTCGGGAAGAGATGTAAATTTTGGAAAAGTGAGACCACTAATTTGACATATTAGCGACAGAGATATCATGATATATGTATTTATTTTGCTAGCTGTACTACTATAAGTACCGATAGAGGGCCGAGTTAACGCCGTAGTATCGTTACTAGTTTATATGTAGGGATGTTTAGGATAACTTGTTCAACATGGGGATCTCGAGAACTATAAGACACACGAAGTCGTTTAAATTAGACAAAAGTTGCCCTATTAGAAGACCAATTTCTGGGTGTTTTGTAATTTGAGAAAAAATACATAGATTACTAGATACAGGGGAAAATGTAAATTTTACAGTTTTTTAATTTTGCGAATAAATTCCAATGCTGGATTTTGGTTTGCACATCTTTAGAGCACTTTTTTATGTTCTGTCAAATGGCTATTCTCAATTTTTTTTATCACGATTGGATTTCAAGTTATAATGCTCAAGTTTAAAATTTTTAATGGATGCCACATCGAAAAGTTACACCAATGAAAAGATATTTTTTCTAGCTTTCCAGTGATGTAAAATAGATTAATAGTGGAACAAAAAGAATAAATGAGATAGGAGGGCTAAACGAATTTTGAAAATTTTAAATCACAAAAGTATGAAAAATGCCATTGCTAATCTCCCGGAGTTATTTAGTAACGGAATATTTCACAAAAGCCTTGAAGGGAAATTTATTATGCTATATAAATAAAGCAAAGGAAAAAAATACAAACATTGTTTGTACTTCCGACCTTTATCATTCAATATTTTTTTTTATTTTTTGATGAACTGATCAAAGAGAGAAGATTATATAAAAATTAAAACGTATTGACCTTTCCTAACAACCAGGGGCTAAAAACTGAGCTTATCCTTCAGCACTGCAAGGATAAAGACGGATGACATTTGAAATTTATTCCTGATAATCTCATTATCCAATTACATTAAGGAAATCTCCTGAATGAAATTATTGCCTCCGGACGAGTTACGAAGAACTAGCTATAAAGCAGTAGGTCGAAAGCTTTAAGACAAAGAAATTATCAACTCTGGATTTTAAAGACGATGTAACTGATAACCTAGTTTTAAATATAATTTTACTAAAATTTAACCATTCGAATTAGCAAATATTACTAATTTCAAATAAAGTACATTCAGAAAATTATTATATCTTAATATGAATACATACTGCAGATTCAAATGATTGGAATTTGACTCCATTGTATGAAGTCCAATTCTGGGATAATGTTTATTTTGTCTTACATCTGTATAATAATAACTATCACAGTAGGACACTAAATGATGCATACATAATAATAAAATTACTGCTTTCATTAGTGATAGTATATAATGCAACTCTTTCTCTGTCGCATTAAACATGGCGCACAAATTTATTTTTTAATATGAAAAATGCTAAAGTAATTCGGACTTTATACAACTTAATTAGAATTCAACCGGACACAACATTTACCCTCCACTATAACATGAGGATGAAGTGACATCAAGCATGTCGTATAAGATAAAAATTCTTATATCGCCAGCATTAAGTATACGAGTATCACACATGAAGACACATTTTTTTTTTCAATTTTTTATGTTTCACATTATCATATACATTGATGATAAGCAAAGATGTAATCATACGTAATATAACAAGTGATATGATTATCATCGATGATATTTTCGAGTGAAACCGAGTTGCAGATTTAACGAGTCCGAAGGACGAGTGAAATGTGCTGCTTCGGTTTCACGAGCAATATCTTCGATTATTAATCATATCACGAGCTTATATTTAATGAGAGAATATAATAAATTTTTGTTAAAATTAACTGTCAATGTTGTAAAAATCCCTTAGTAACGAATGTAAATAAGGTGATAATTTCTTTGTTTTTTATCATCGCTGTGATAGACATGTAACTAGAGAAATTCTGAATGTCGATTGGCGGAAAACATGTCAGGTGACTAATGAATTATATTCTCTAAAATATATGTAGTTTCACATATTTATGTATCAGTAAATTTACAAACAAACAATTTATTTTTTATATCTTTTTTGTAGCTTATATTCAATATATATGGAGAAACTGAAATATCGCTTGAAACGAGGCTTGAAATATCTACTCGTATATTTAGAAATTTCTCTGCATCAGTCGAGAATGTACCACAGGGAAATTTCAGAATATTGGAGAAAAATATGAGGGATCAAACCTATATTACTCCGTCAACTTGTTACTATTGTCACTTTATGTCCCTAGCTTATGTTTAGGTTACATACATTTAAAAATTTCAAAATTCCTGTTATATACAAACACAGGATGTCTGTAAAATAGAGGAACATGGCTTAACAACAGATTCCTGAGACTAAAATAAGACGATTTAACTAAACTGCCATTATTAAAAATAAGACGATTAAATATGTTTGCTTACTCCTAAACAAATTGAGAAGATTGACAACTCGTTACTGTCATTAAAAATTAGTAGCAGTATGCATAAGTTAAATTTAAAATGATGTTATGACAGTTTTAACTAGTGCCCACTAAGGATAGCAAAAATACATATGGTTTTACCTAGCAACATTTTAAATTACCTTAGAAACCTACTTAGTGGCCACTAACAAATTTATGCATACGGCTGTAGATGTTTGGCATTTGGACAGACTGCTACATAAAATTTATTTTAAAAATTTAACGGTGCAGACACTCAGGTTTTTTTCTGTGTGAACCGTAACAGATATCACAAATTACACAGAGAGAGAAAAGTATACTATTGAATATATCTTTCTGTTACGGCCTAATCGATGTTGGGACACCTGAGTTTCATATACTAGTGGTTCACTAATAATAACAAGTATCATTTTAAAAGATGACTTGTACCCATATGAACTGTCATACCAAATTTCATCCAAATCGAATAAAGCGTTCTGTTATTATAAACTATTTTTTTTTTTCGAAGAAATTTGAAACAGAATACTGGCTAAATGGTACACTTTCCGGTAGAAGCAAGTTTAGTTAAATCGTCTTATTTTAGCCCAAGGAATCTGTGGATAAGCCATGTCCCCCTATTTTAGAGATACATTGTATATGTATGATTCAGAAAACTAAAAATAAACCAATGTATTTTATATCACTGGCTTCTCCTGCATAGGTATACTTGTAAATAAATTTTAAAAAAAACATTTATAGATTTAACTTATAAAAAATAGGTATTAAAAATAATTATGAACAATAAAATACGATTAAATCGCGCCATGTACTAGTATGTCTATGTGACAAATCTTAAAATATTCATCATTCTTTACCCTTAACCGCTGACACTTTTGTTTTGAAATCTAAGAGTGATATTGAATCATAGCCTGAAAATGTTTAGTCTCACTTCATCTTCTTATTAAATAATTAGAAGCAATGTGTACATCAGTACTAAATATTAATAGTAATTTGTATATAGAAAAACATAATTATAATTTGTTAATAAATACTAAAAAATTTAAAGAAGTCTAACCAAGAGATGTTAGCGCTATCATAGCACGCGTCCTAAACTGCGAGTATAACATTCCCAATTGCTTTTTACAATTAAATAAAGATATACGTAAAGGCCAAAATATTGTTTTATTTTTGGAAGTGTCTACTGTACTGTCCAGACAGAGCCGCATTAAAAATTTGTGAACTGTCGCACCTGAACGGAATCTAGCGGACAATTCTAGCGGCCACTTCTCAAATCTACCTAAAAACCACTGTCTACCAATTAAGAATTGTCAGTTAGGTATTGTTTTGGGTTTGGTTCACTAATTTTTTTTTGCTGCTTTGTCTGGACAGTGCAGTAGACCCTTCCTTTATTTTATTATTTCCCCGAGAATTGTATACCGGGTGTTTTTTTAAAAGTGTACATAGAAGATTAAAATGGGAATCAGTTTTTTTGCAAACTGTTGCGCCCCGTTTTGACTGACAACAGTAGTTGAAAAAGTAGAAGAAAAAGAAAAAAATTGTGTCAAACGACAACAAATAAATGTAAATTATGTAATATTTTAGTCCCATAAATTAATTATTAAATTTGTCATTTTTTTATCTTTTGATACCACAACCATGGTGTCAAATAAGGATAACAGTCTGCAAAAAACTGCTCATGTTAATCTCCTTGAAAAATAATATAATTATATAACCAGAACCCCCTCCGAAATGAAATCCTGAATACGGGCCTGGGGACAACAAACAAGCGATAGTATTTTTCGCTGTCCCTTTGAAATCTAACTCACTATAGGGACGTGAAAGAATTTTTATACGACTTCTAAGTATTAAATTTCGAAAGATATTGTTCATTAAAGAGCCTCAAATTTCAAAATATCACAAAACTAACAATAAATTATTATTATTATTATTATTATTATTATTATTATTACTATGAAAAATATTGCACAAACTTTCATTTAAACTACTTTTAAAAAATGCGAAACCCGCTCATTCAGTTTTTAAAATATGTTATAAATGTTAATAGTTAGTAGTGTACGAGAACAAGTTTTTTGAATTCCCGAGTTATATTTTAGTACTGATGTATTCAATACTCTTAATAAGTAAAAGTTGTTATATTATTACATGTTATCTATAATAATTATTTAATAAAAAGTGAGAATAAACATTAGCATTCCCATATTTCTGCATTTTAAGAATTATGTAAAGCAATGCACGCACCACTGAGGATTTTAATCCATGAGTGAAATAAATACGCATTAGTGAAACCTCTTGGCGCTGGTATGTCGTTTCTGTTCGGCCGCACTGCTAAGTTGCCGGGAAAATTCTGTCAGAATGAATTTCCTCGCGGTTTTTTATTCCCGACTTGTTGAAACGACCGCATCAACATATTCATAAACCCGATATCAAGCAATCGCAGCCGAGAAAACAGATGCCGCAAGGGGAATACACTTTTGTCTTGCAATACGACTCGGAATAAAAAAGAATATTACATTTTTGATGTTTCATTTATTTCTGACGCTCTAATGCTAATGTACTCGTATTGTAGAATGTTTTCTTGCTATATGCTGTTGAACAGATATAGTTGTCATGTTTGAACAAGAAATATTGTTTCGGAAAATGTTCGGGCTTGTAACATACTGTTCTAATTCCTCGTATAGACGCTATATTTTGCATATATGATTGTAGAAGAAGTATAGTTGAACCAATTGATAGCTAAAAATAATGGCTCTATTCTGAACATATATGTCAGTCTTATACAGGGTCCGGCAGGGAGGTATGGTGTTTTTGAAAAGACCGCCACGAACACATTTTCGAACGAATTTCAAAATTTATTGCTTTCGTATATTACTGGTACATTGCCATTTGAGAATACAGAACGAAATATCAGAAAAAAAATAATCAGCTGCGAAAATCATCAGTTAATTGCAGTCCATTTTTATCGAATCAATCTTGTAAACGGGTGGCGAAATTGTTCATACTCCTTTATTTAAAAATAATAAATGAATAAGACTTACATCGAGAATAAACTCTGCGCAAATGTTATGTTAATACAGGCTTAAAAGGTATTTTCGGAATATCTAATCTGGAAGGAATTTGTTTATTAATACCACTATAAGATTTACAGAGTACAAACTTGTTCAGAATTGGCCTACAAATTTAACTAGACATTTCCTTCTAAATCTACAATATTTAACTTAAATATCGTTAATGTCAAGAATAGAAAACATTAAATCAATTCATGATATTACTTTCAAAAGATACTTGTTTCATACCACAATTTTCGCACTATACACCACTGTTTCTTAACCTTTTCAAGTCGCGACCCAAATTTGAGTATAGTATTGGTCTCGCGACTTACTATATATAGAAAATTATTTAAAAAATAAAAGCACCTGTCTTATTAAAAACAATAATTTATTTATTGGGAATATCGGTCCACGGATTTAAATACATTTAATATTTATTTTCATCAACGTTTCGGTTTTTATTTAAACCTTATTCATCCCTAAGAAATAATTTTCCTTAATTTCAACATTTACGGTCAAAAAAATATTTCCAGAAATACCACATACCTATTTAAAATCAAAATAATATAAATTTAAAACCATAAAAATAAAAAAGTCGAAAAGAAAAAAACGAAACAATTTGGTATACGAAATGTGATATAATAGCCGAGACAGATGACAAAAATTAATGATTATTAACGGTTAGATATATTATGCGCACGTGAACTTCAGACTATTGACAGATGTCAAAATTGTGTCTATTAACAAGCCAGAAAATATTGAATGTAGTAAGCTCGTGCTACTTATTGTATTGTACTCATACAGTACAAAACAATAAGTAACACGTACTTACTACAGTCCATATTTTCTGGTTTGTTAATAGATGCAATTTTGACATCTTTCAATAGTCTCAAGTTCACTTGCGCATACAATATCTAACTTTTAATGATCATTAATTTTTGTCGTCTGTCTCGGGGATTAATTTCGTCTGATCGTCAAATGCTCGAAATATAAATATTGCTTTCCAATTTCATTTGAAATGCATTTCTTTAATATTTTAAATCACAAATACAAGTACTTAGTTTTGAAAGTATTTCAAATCGCAGTTTTATGTTTGAAGAGGTTCCTAAAATTTAGCATTAGTAATTACAAGAGTAGAAAACTAGACTCGCACATAAGATAGGTAGTAGAAAAATGTAGTAATATTTTCAATTATTAATTTCGAAAGACTGATTTTTTATTTAACCAAAATGAACTCAGTGCCTCAGTAATGTTATTAACAAAAGCAATTCTACATTGTATTGTTAATATTAGCAACATTTCAATGAAATTTTATATATATATATATATTAGAAAAATATGATTGGCATTTAGTAGGTAACCAAAATTATAATTATATAAAAATATATTAATTAACTTGTCAGTATCAAACGATGAACGAAAACAAAAAATGATTTTAGAAGTTTTAAAAAAAGTGTTGGATAAAACCTTGTATATTACACTCGTGCGAAATACATATTATACCTATCTTATAAAATACGAGACATGACATAAGTAAAGAATTTCTAATTGGTAAGTTAATTAAAAAAATCTGTTGTGGCCAGCACAAGACCTCTCGCCATTTCCATATTAGGCTATATAAGTATTGTATTGCACTTTGCTATCGAACCGTCGTTTTATAACAAAATATTACAGAACTTTACCCAAATATTGTTTTTTATTGTATTTAACATGTTTTCTGCACACATATAATTCTAATTATAACTATTTTTCATTGTATGAGGAAGTTTCTAAATGTCACAGATTCTTCCAATTCATTAACTAGATTGGCGGTATTTCTGATAGATATATGCATATTACCTATAATTCCAAATATTTAATTAATAAAACAATAAGAAAGATTAAATGTACTTCCCAGAAAAAGCTATCAAAATGTCACTAAAACTGTTAATTTTTGACACTGAAATCTGTCATTTACAAATTATGTCATAAACATTTGAATTTGTCAACTGGTTTCCTTAGTGTAGTTTCGCCTACTCGACTTGTTATATCCCGATATTCTATATATTATAGCGTCTTTATCTCTAAATTTATAGAAGATATAATAAAAATTTTAAATGTATCAGGTGTAGAATTTTGTTCTTCAAAATTGGTAATATCAAAAATTTTCAAAAATTAATATTTGGAATATTTTTTTTAAAAAACTACTACTTCCGGTTGTTCAATTGTTACCAAAACCTTTTCAGCTCTTCCCAGGAATGTCAGATTGAGGAATCCATAGTTAAACAGTTCTTAAGTCTAATAGTTTTTGAAGAATCGTGGCTACAACATCCAGACATACACACATACACACATACACACATACACACATACACACATACACACATACACACATACACACATACACACATACACACATACACACATCCACACACACACACACAGACATCATTTTAAAAATGTTATAAACGGATTATAGGGACCCTAAATCGTGCTTATTCACTAAAATCTGGGTATGCGAATTTTAGCATGAATCCAATACCTCTCTTAGCGAGAGGTAAAAAGAGACGAAATATTGATTTTTATTTATTCGAATGATACTAGAATATTATTCCTCAATTCCTTTAACATCACATACCTATATAAAAAAAATTCTACTTTAAATATTACGAAAACGTAATAGAAAAATTCCAGACAGTATAAAAATATCGGCGTCAGAAGTACGCCAAGACAATTAATTAAAATTTAATTTTTACGATCAGTGGAATACAAGATGGGATGTATAACCAAATTAAACTGGGAATAGAACAAATTAAATTGGGAATAAAGTAATATAAAATGTAATAAGCCAATAAGGATTTTACTCTTAAAATTTAAATTTTATCAGATTTCCTGTGCAAATTAATTGTTTTTGAAAAAAGAAGAGTAACATAATATTCAATACTTCGTTTTAAATTATTTCTTTTTATTTATAGATACATATTTGGACATTATGAAATAAACTACAATACATAATTATATTATAGTAGAACCAAGAGATCATTGGAAATTTTTCGAGGAACATGTACTCTAATTTAACAAAATTATTGGTATTGGTCTGCAAGAATGTATTTCAAATTGTATGATACGATTTTTATTTATATACATAAATAATACATAAGTATCAAAATATTTTGACATATTTAACTATGTAGTTAAGATTACAAGTTTATGTTATATCTCGAAAACATACCCATAGAAAAAATATTTTCCTACGCTGATGGGTAAACAATAAAAATGTACCTTTTTTATAAAAAACATTTTTTTAGATTACTATAATGTATTCCACAGAAGAATGGAGTTGGTGGCGCTGTGGAGCTGAGTTAGCCTGTTTTACACACATAAAATTTATGAATTGGTGTTGTTTCGTGTAAGACGTCAATTTTTTTATATATTGTCTGATCACACAGAATACCACTCAACATGGATACTGCTCATCTACCTTGCATATTTCTGTTTTTAATTTCTGCTACGAAGTTCGCACTAACTACAATTTTAGTTGACAGCTGAGTGAAACGTATTGTTACAAATTTTTCGCTATTGTAAACTTGGTTCGCATTTAGACTAATCAGAAAGCTGGAATCGTAGGCTCTATTTTACTCCTAACTTCATTCTTATCTGAAATACTCTAAAATTGTTTAGTCATTTTTTTTTATCATTTTCGAAGTAGAATGAGATTTTTTGGTAAAATAGGCACCACATGTCTTATTTAATCGTATATTATAGGTTCGGAGATCGCTATTTCGCAATGGTAACCTTTGAAATCCAGACGACCTGTATTTTTATTTATCGGTTTTATCGGGTGACAATTCACATCTCAGTCCATCCTAACATATGTATTTTTACAAGACACGTAACAATTAATACAATCATTTTTTGTGTAATAGTCATTTTCATTATTGTAATCTAATTTTATTCATTGCAATTAAATAGAAGGATACACATATATCTAGTTACAGCAGCCGCATGATAAGTTGACACTGACAATAGACTGACGTTGCGCATACTAGCTAATCTGAAAACATCAACTACAATATCTTTGGCACCGACCGACAGTTGTCATTTCACTCATCATATTTAATACAAAAAATCTGATGTGGCCAACACATGACCTCCCGCCAATTCCATGTTTAAAATAGCAGTGAGCTTTAAGTAAAGTATCATTACCGGTTAATCGTTTGTAAATAAAATCTAATTTGTTGTCCAATAAATAGAAAAGTCTGTAATACGAAATTTTGGATTGTTTTATTGTTTTTCCTCAAAAATTTGTTAGAGCTCCAAATTAAGTACTACAACCGATTTATCATATATGGTTAAAATCTAATATGTTGTTTCAAATTATATATGAGTTTTAAATACCAAATTTGAAAAGTT
Organism: Ophonus ardosiacus; assembly: GCA_943142095.1. Classification (NCBI taxonomy): domain Eukaryota; kingdom Metazoa; phylum Arthropoda; class Insecta; order Coleoptera; family Carabidae; genus Ophonus; species Ophonus ardosiacus. The sequence goes on from OW964823.1 coordinate 17,303,325, forward strand.
TTGGATCATATTTTAATAGGCTTTAAGGAAAATTCGTCACACACATACATTCTTATAAAAAATCAGCATCATCTTCTAGGTGCTCTAAAACGCAATCTTTGTAAATTCTTCGCCGTACATAATTCATTTCGTAAATGTGTAGTTGTAAATTAATATTAATTTATAGTGCTGCAAAAATAGCAATTAGCAAATTTAAATCAGATCATCCTGTTCATCTAACATTTATGTATGATGGAAAATATATTATTTTTACAAACCTTAATAAAATATTTTACTATTATATTCTCATTAACACGGTTTCATTATTAATTTTAATATAATTGCTGCCTGTCAGTGACATTTGTTTAAATATGTCAAACCTGTCATTAAAATTATGATTTTGTTTGACGCATAGGCTAGGTGATACATGGAAATAAATTATATTATATATTCATATTTAAAGTTATTTAGAGTTATTTACTAAATGTTATTATCGTAGAATTGAAGATTAAACCATTATATTCCATTTTAATTAGTAAAAGTTGCTAAAGAATTATATTCAATGAATTTTTTACAAGAAAAACTGTTAAAAGCTTGTATAAATGATACTTCCGGTTATCCGATATACACTAAAAACTAATGAGCTCTTCCCATATTAGTATAGAATGGGTATACAAAATTTCAAATTTTTCTGATTGATAGTATTTGAGTAATCGTGTCCACATGATCCACACACACAGACACACACACACACACACACACACACACACACACACACACACACACACACACACACACACACAGACACACACACATACATACCTACAGACATCATTGTAAAAATGTTAAAATCGGATTCTGGGGACATCAAAACGTGCTTATTATATAAAATCTCTATATGCTATTTTTAGCACGATCCCTATACCTCCCTTACCTAGGGTAGCGGGAGGTAAAAATCTGATGTGGCCAACACAAAACCTCCCGCTATTTAATTTTTATTAATTTAAATACTTACCTACGGATTTACTAACGCTGCAAACTGTTCCATTGCATAAAACTATTGTTTTATCTACTATTTTCTTTTTAAAATGTCACTATTACTAATTTGAAGTGATTAGTTTTTTGACAGTGACATTTACTGTCAGTTACATTAATTTGAAATATGAACTGTGTAACAAAGGAACTGTTTTTCTTAGGCTTCGGGACTTGTAAAACAAAATTATTTTGAAATTTATCTGTAAAATATATAGAAAAAGTATTAATGTATACCTATAGAAAATTCAATAATCTTTATTTTCATAACGACAAAATGCGAAAAAATGGCATTTAATGGTATTTTTTGAAGAAAAACCATTATGAGCTTCAGGTAAAGTGCCATTTCCGGTTATCCGATTTACACCAAAATCTAATGGCTTCTTTTCATATTAGAATAGGGTATAAATAAAAGGTTTCAAAATTTTCTGAATGATAGTATTTGAGTTAGAGCGAAGACAAAGTCCCTACACATACACACATACATACATACACACATACATACACACACACACACACATACACACATACAGACATCATCGTGAAAATGTTAGAATTGAATTCTAGGGACCTTAAAACGTGGTCATTTACTAAAATCTCGATATGTGATTTTTAACACGATCCCTATACCACCCTTACCAAGGGTAGCGGGAGGTAAAAAGTAATTATGTAAATACTTTCCTTTCTTGTGTTAAATATGACGCGAGTAATGACAAATGTTGGCCGTATGCAATTTGCTATTCATAGGTTAATCTTTGCAAATCGGCGTTATTTTTTGACCCTAGGTTAGTTGTCAAATAGACTGGCAACTTTCTGTTTGTGTACGTAACCCTGGGTTAGTGTAACTCGATGGTTAACCAACGTTCATGCAATCCACCCCGAGTGTCACACATTGTCTTCTTAACTTTAATATATGTGTACACATGGCAGTTACATTGGCGCCGGCGATAAAAATAAAAAGTCCCATTCCGCCACTGTGTACCGTTATAGATTCAAAGGCACCAACTAAATTTTATTTGTACACATAGATAGATAGTAATGTTTATGCAAATATAAAGATAACCTCAATGTTACAATGTGCTATTACAGTCGTCTGTAATGTCCTCCTACACCAATGGACTGGTTGTCGTGCTGGTCGTTTTTGTAATTCGGCGAAATAACCCACGGCAGCACCTTATCTGCTTCCAACAGCCTCGGAAAAACTGCACTGAATTATTCCGGCTTAAATATTTGTACATATGGTATGGTCCCCAATACCCTTTTTCTCTCCCCCAAAATTCTCCTCTCCATTTCCCATCTCTGTCTCTAGCTACTTGATTGCGGATGTAGGATTGAATCTGTGTTTGCTCATTCGAACATAAATAGCATTTCCTGAATGCTGTTGTTGAAGTGATCGGTTTTCTTAAGCCGATTACAAACAGTCGATGCGGATTTAGCTTAGAATGTATCGTATTTTATTTTGGTTATGCTGAAATTTGATATAATGATATAGATGCTAGAGAAGAGGAAGATTTAACTCTCTTAAACATAAAATCCTTAGGCGACAGATCACAGTAAAGACCAAGGATTCAAATGATGAAAAGTTAATGCTTGACTTAAAAAAATATTTGCGCAATATTGTTTGTTTCGAGAATTAGCAAGTTTCATGATAATCAAAAGATGTCGCACGAATTATGGACTCCATGCACACAAATATTTACCCGAAACCATACATAAGAGGTGAGTTATTGTAGGTTTACGAAAGTTTTTAGCAGAAAATTAATCCTCAACCTAATCAAACGTAACCTGGCATAAACTTACCTAACCTAACATAATTTAAACCATATCTATTCCTGCGATATATACACATACCTGTGAAGATTTATTTAAAGTGCATTTTTTGCGATGAAATTTGTATGAAAAATTTACCGGGCACGATTTTTATGTAAACTAAAAAGTGGCTAGCTAAATTTGTGACTTTAGATCAATCCAGAACAAATGAATTGCGTGAGGGGCAGCTGTCAGAAATAAATTTCATACATAATTTACTCAATGATGGAGCCATGGAAAAATTTATGGTTTAATTTTATGAATGAATTGTATCAAATTTTTTCTAATTTTTGGTACCTTATATGAAGATTCTAAATGTCTCTTATCAAATTTACGGGGTTTTGTAAGAGAACACATCTTACCAAAAAACATCAAATGTAAAAACTTAGGTAAGTTTTTGTAAAAATATTTATTGATAAAAAATAACATGATACAGAAAAATAAAAATAATGTTTATAGACAATAATGTAAAATGCTGAAGATGGAGGTTTTTAGACCTCCGAAACGTCCAAATAAATGTTAAAATCAAGAGAATTGTGAACATGAATTATCCCTCTTCTCGACCCCTTGAGTAGGCGAATTAAGTTCGACATTTAGAATTGTATCAAATTCAAAATTTCTCGATATTTATCATAAGATATAAAATTAAATAATTTTTAAAAATATTCAAAAGTGAGGTTAAAATCACTCCTGTGAAGGTAAGGTGACGTCATTCTGGAATGGTCTATTGGAATTTATGAAATAGCGTGAGATGTTTAAAACTGTAATTATTATACTCGTCAAACAATGCATTATCTATTCAGCAATCAAAGTCTGGAATTTAATTTCTATGTTTTTCTGTTATTTTCACTATTACATGAAAAAAAAAGTTTTTACTTGATGCGATCTTCTAATAAGTATTATAATAACCGTGAATGCTTACAAATATAACTATACGATGAACTAGCAAAGATATACCATATTTGTTTATTATTCTTGTTGTAGATTGCAAGATGATTAAAAATTATATTCTATGCTGATTTCATACATAGAAATAAGGCATTATTTATTCCATCCACGTGTTATATAGTTTGTTATATATAGTTATGTTTGTGTTCTTGAATAAGAAAATGCTTTAATATTCATAACAACGTATTATCGTACATAGTTCATCTAATCTTCAATTCCATTATAAGAAAATGATGCTTTCAGAATGACAAAGGAAATTCACATGTTAGGAATTCAGTACAAAAAGCTTACTTGAGCAAAATTCATATCTTTTCTCTTTTATTTATGTATACGTATGTAGGTAAGGTATATTACCACGCAGCAAAATAATTATTATAATAAGTTTATAACTCAAGATAAATTTCAGTCTAACTTTTAAATTTAACGTTTTAAGTTCCGTTTTATACTGCTACGTTAATGAGACTCAAGTTTCAAGCTACAGTCAAAAATAAATTGCACATAAAATTTTTAAGAGAAATATTTAACAAATAATTTTGTTTTTTCTTTCGATACTCTCACTCCAATTCAATTCTGTGACAAGTTACTAACTCTTATAACAAAATAACAAATATTAATTGCAAATACTGAATAAAACAATGTACACTGTATGCCCAAGAACGTGTCCAATGTGGGTATTTCGAGAACTATACTATAAGATACGAAGTCGGTTGAATAAGACAAAATTTCTCCAATAGAAAACTATTGTATGTTGTAATGATGTATTGTTTTGTAAATAACTTCTAATATAATTAGATTTTCATTTTTTCTTCTTCAGGGAAAATTCTTTCAGATTTGGATTTCGATTTATGATGCTAAATTTAAAATTTTTATATGGAAACCATAGAGGAAAGTTACACCGTTGAAAAGATTTTTATTCACAATCATTATAGTAATATGTCGATTCCTAACGTTTAAGAGGTTGAGAAATACGTCATTCCTAACTGTAATGACAATCTCTTGGGTGGGAAATGACCGATCACGATTCCACCTCGTGGGTGGGAAATGTTTATGTAGCAACATTGTCATAGATCCCTATAATAAAACAGGCTGAACAAATTTTAATAGCGCAGTCAAAAATATTAATAAAATTAAAGGATATAACTCAATTATTTATTTTGAAAATTATTGTTTAAATAAAAGATGATTGTGAATAAAATAGTCTACATACCTCGATGCGATTTTCATTACAGCCGAGGGTTTTTGTGTAGATTACCCCAGATGTAATATACCTACCAGAGATAACCTTTGTCTGACCAATAATTTTATATCTTAGGTGCCCAAAATAGGGTCAACTGTGACCCGAATTTTTTTTGCGATACTTTGCTAATATGACAATATTAATTGATCTTTTACTTTGATTATATTTATTAAAATTACTTAATTTATAATTATACAAATAATTATACTTTGGTTATTATTATCGATTATCAAAAGCGAGTCATCGTAAAGCCAAATATAATGTTAAATAACTCAATTCTTTTTATTGTAACAAAATATTAATATATTTTAGGAGAATTCTCGAGAATCTGATTATAATATTTCTATTATTATTATGGGGTCCCGTGGCCGCGTGCCTGAGTGTCTGGTCGCGAACCTGGGGGAACCGGGTTCGATCCCGACCGGCGCCAAATAATTCGATTTTTTATATGGCGCAAAAGTGACCCCTGCGATGCACTCTCCACGCCAGCAATAAGTGCCCGTGAGGTGACGCCTGGTAAACGCCCGCACGGTACAAATATGTCATCATCATTACCGATATCTGCGACAAAGCAGATTGAAATAATTGATTCTGACCTTGAAATCTGCTTATTTAGCATTAACTCGATATGTGATTAATACGATTCCTATATCTCCCTCACCAAGGTTCGCGGAAGCTAAAAAATTCAAATCCACGAATTTGTCTTTTTACTAAAATAAATAGTTCGCCTTTACGGTAACCAGCCCGTAGAATGTGACATAATAGTTAATAGAATCTTCTAATCTCACTAATCACATCATCTCTACATGCCAATTTGCTATTCTGGCTTTGGCATTAATTACTGACGTTGTCTCCGCCACTGCCGAATTTTATTTTGGCCAGTGGCAGTGCCCTGTGCCTGGTGGCATGCGCACCGCACCACCGCACGGCCAGACGGGTTGCATGCAGGTCGATACCAGAGACCCAGCCAGGGACGGACCAGGGCTATTGACCCGACAAATTTCGCACACAGAAACTACACAGTCATGATGAATCTATCAGTTGGGAGATAAACATAGGCTGATTATTTGTTGAAGCTCTACAAATTATTTAAAATAATTTCTCAAATGTATCCATAAGAGGCTATAATTTATTCTGTTTTAAATATTTGCAACAATTCTTTGTTCAACGGTACTATAATAGTTATTTATGATATAAGTGTTAAAAGTGACATTTTAGTGGGGAAGTTTGTGAAACAAGGCGAAGCCGAGTAAAACAAACCCCACGAACGAAATAAAATCACTTTTAACACGAATAGCATACACTATTTTTCCTACGACCCTAGTTATGTATTAGTAAAAACTAAAAATTATAGAATGACATTTATGACAGGTCATGATGTATTTGCTATGTACAACTGAAAATTGTTTATTCTAACCTTTACTTCCAACAATACTGTTTTAAATTCCCATTTTCCAAGCGCCTTGCAAGGAATTACTATAAACAATTGTAATAATTGTACTATAACAATAAACGTTTCAAAATAATGTGTACTTCTAATAAAATACCTATATAAATAATTTCAGTACAAAAATAAATATAAAATGAAACTACATTTATTTATGAACACTAAATGTAACTAGATTTAGTTATATTTTTAACACTAAATGTAATTAGATTTAGTTCTTTTTTAACACTAGTGTTAAAAGTAAATTTGTTTTTTACCTCCCGCTACCCTTGGTAAGGGAGGTATAGGGATCGTGCTAAAAATCTCATATCTCATTTTAGTAAATGACCACGTTTTAAGTTCCCTAGAATCCATTTTTAACATTTTCACGATGATGTCTGTATGTGTGTATGTGTGTATGTGTGTGTGTATGTGTGTGTGTATGTGTGTGTATGTGTAGGGATTTTGTCTTCACTCTAACTCAAATACTATCATTCAGAAAATTCTGAAACCTTGTATTTCCATCCCATTCTAATATGAAAAGAAGCCATTAGATTTTGGTGTAAATCGGATAACCGGAAATGGCACTTTACCTGAAGCTCATAATGGTTTTTCTTTAAAAAATACCATTAAATGCCATTTTTTCGCATTTTATGTCTTATGAAAATTAAAGATTATTGAATTTTTTACTGGAATACATTAATACTTTTTCTATATATTTTACACATAAATTTAAAAATAATTTTTTTTATTAGTCGCGAAGCCTAAGATAAACACAATAATTCGTTTGTTACACAGTTCATATTTCAAATGAATGTAACTGACAGTTAATGTCACTGTCAAAAAACTAATCACTTTAAATTAATAATAGTGACATTTTAAAAAGAAAATAGTAAATAAAGCAATAGTTTTTTGCAATGGAACAGTTTGCAGCGTTAGTAAATACGTAAGTATGTATTTAAATTTAAAAAAATTCAATAGCGGGAGGTTTTGTATTGGCCACATCAGATTTTTACTTTTAATCCGTTGTCAATGACAACGATTTAAAAGTATTCACTGTGTTATAAACTGTTATTTTAACTCGCTAAGCAACCGTTAAAAAGACTACTTTTAACAGTGGTCGTAGGAAAAACGTATTTTATTTAAATTATTTTCTAACTACCGCTGAAAATAAAATACACACATTTGAAAACTAAAATCAATGGGTATAATGAATTATTAAAAGAGACCTTTAACTTCATATAAATATATTTTAAAACCGCGCTTCATAATAGCTTAAATATTATAATAGTGCATTCGTAATACGGCCAATACATTTAGTTATCTACCTATCACATTACAATGATGCGAAAATTTTTGATAAATAGGATTGTACGGAAAAATTGGGAGGAACGCGGAACCTAAAAGGTTGAGAACCGTTGGTCTAGTAAATTAGAAATTAAATATTTAAAGCCATTTGTCTAGTAACAAGCACTTTTCAAAAACTAACTATTTTCCTGCGACATATACACTGGGATATTTAAATGTAATATAGTTGATAGATAAATGCCCTCGTAAATGCCCAATAATAATAACAATAATAATAATAATAATAACAATAGGGGTTAAGTTTGCATTAGATAATATTGGTAATACATTGGATTAAAATAAAATATAAGTTTTTGAAAAGAAACGTTGTAACCATTAATAAAAATACGTTTTTATTTAGAATAAAAATTGAATTGATAAGTGATAATGATTTATTTTGTAAAAACCAGAGACAAGGAAGCTTCCTAATCAAAATAATTCAAAGTCCATTGTATTTACAACTTTCAAAATAACAATTTATCTCGTACCAAGAAGCACGTACTCAACAAATAAGTATTAAAATTAAAAATGATGACGTCAATATAAAAAAATTGTTATTGTTAGATTTTTTCTGATCGCAATTTAGATATAAAAAATTAAAGTAATAAAGAATGCTAAGATAATTATTTTATAGTTTCTTAAGACGTACCGAGGTAATGCTTTCGTCAGAGACACCACACCATATATCACTGCCATTGAAGATTTTTATCTGTATGGTCGAAATAAATTTAAACTGCGGCAACCAATAAAACTCTGAAGTTTTTTTTTTTAATCAAAATCTTTCTTGATAATACCTATTCATTTAGGGTATATTCCAAAAATAACAAATTTTAACCGTGGTTAACCAAAAGTTTTCCAATAATATCAAATGGTAAAAATTGTACATTTATGAAACATGGTTCCGGTTAAAATGGTTGCAACCGAAGCGCACCAACGCAACCATGATTTTTCCTTGGTTTTGCCGGTTACATCTTCTGTCCTTTTTCATAAGATGTCAGATTTTATAGGTTAGTGTGGTTAGATACTATTTATTGACTCTTTGGTGCTTGCATCTATGTTCTACGGTTGGTATTGTACGTATTTTAATTTTCCGCTCCATAATTTAGGATTATGAACGACGATAGACGTAATAATTTGCAAAAAAAATTTTGGGTTACCGCGAATGAAACCGAACTGTTTCAATAATAATAGTCACGTGACTAGAACCAGTCGGTAACCGAAACCATGGTTTTGGTTATTATATTTTATTTTTGGAATATACCCTTAGATATCGTGAATAAACCAGTTGTCATAACATGCAGATATCGTAGTTTAAACTATTAAAATATAGTGAACATAAAATTACTTAAATTAATAGTATAATATTATAGGTAAAACTAAAACTATTAGCTATATTATAAATAACTATAAATTATTTTTATCGTTTTAATGAATTTAGTTTACTTCTAAATTTTCATTATCATATTTTAATTGAAATATTGTAAAATATGAATTTTGTACTAAATTTGCATATAAAATAGCCGGACAGATTAATTTTCAATTTAAACTTGAAGCTAATAGCGTATACGAGCACAGTCATGTTGACTCTCTCCAATTTAAGTGAATCAATAATGGCAAAACAAAAGTTTCACATATGAAACAGATAACTCAATTTCATTATTATAACTGATTGGTGGGTACGTTGATTAATGGTCTATATTTCCTAACTACAGTTTATTCCACGACACCTTTCATTAGAGGGACGAATAAAGGTCTGCTATTGGCTCAAATAATACAGTGCAGCATACGCAATATTCGGTGACACACCATGGGAGATTTAAAATAATTTGTACGCGTAACTGTAATTCCACCACCCTTTCTTACAATGTTATTACAAAGAAACAAGTACAATGCGGTTGCTTCTGCACTTCATAAGAAAAATATGTAGATTTTGAATAAATAAATAATGAACTTATAATAAACACACTGTAGAAGCAACAAGATTATAATAAATTTCAGAACCCGTAAATAAAAAATATAGTGGCCAGTGGCAAATGATGAAATCAAAACAGTAAATAACTAGATATATTATGATATTAATTTTAACAATGTATACTAGCACACTTGTTTGAGAACCGATCAGGACACACGTGGATTTGTGTCCTTTTAATGAAAGGTTCCGTAGAATATCAGTCACTAGAAAACAAACAATAATACCTGTGTTGAAATTATTACACATTAGCGTTCAACAATTTTGTTTTCGTCCTTTCAAATCCAATTAAAATTTGTTTGCAGTTCACGTAATTGGTTGTGAGCAAAATTATTTGGGCATTTATGTATTATCTCCCTCTATCAGTAAATAGAGATATTCTGAATTAATTATATGAAAATTTCCAAATTGCATATTTTTTCTGCAAAACTAAAATTTTTTTAGTAAGAAAAATAAATGTTACTGATCTATATCACGTTTTTAAATTAAGAAAAGTAAATTCAAAAGTTAGATATTTCGTATTATAATAACTAAAAGAAAACATAAAAATAATATTAATTCTAAACAAAAATATATGTATTCATCATACAAAAATATGTCCATGTTATATTAAAAAAATCGGCTACATCTTAACCAACAAACGCCTCCACGGCAGAGACTCTGCTACTTTGTTTTGCTGTAACAATATTCTTAAAGTGTATTAAATGATTTATTTATGAAAGAGTAACAATTATTTCCATGGATTATTTTGCAAGGTAAAACGAAAAAAATACAAATTTATGAATATTTAACTTTTAAATTGCAAATAAATTAATAATTAGAAAAAAATACTTAATTAACAATACTTTGTTGGGAAGAGAAAATAATATATTGTGTTATTAGGAGTAAAACTGGCGAGCATGTAAGTTTGAACTACGAGCGGTAGCGAGTCGGATAATTACATGCGAGGCACACAATGACATTTTTACTGCGAATGATACATTATATTTTTTCTTCAAACATACGTATTTAAATAAAATAATTACAACTTGACATTACAATAATTATGAATATTTTATGTAAAGGACGTTTGCTGATTTCAATTGCTCTGTTGCTACGGATACTTTCATATTTGTTCACTTTTTGTTATAAACATTCAAGTGAAAATTTTCACCTTAAAAATAAGCAATTTCATATTCATATTCTTCTTTCATATGTGCAAGTGCAATTATATAAGAATTTGAAGTATTGCCATGTACGGCCCTTGAAGTTGTTCAATTGGATGGAAGTTCAACAATATGGCTGAAGGATATAATATGATATAGAAATGATGAAAAACAATATGGACTTTTATTATAATTTATAATTACCAATATGAAGGTCTACTATTTTTTAATTTGTTATTTCGTCAAATATAAACTATTTATATTTCAATTTGTAGATTATCAATTTAAAGTTGACAGCTGTTGGAGGTTTTTAGTAACTTTATTCTTAGGTTATCTAGTGTATGGTGCAACTTAGGGCGACATGATAGGTTTCTATTTTACAAGTTTCTTCCTATTCGCTCATTTTAAATAGTTGCTAAGGATATTTATTTATTTCATTTCTACGCCGCCGGAGTAGAAATAGTTAATTTCTACCTTGTGAATCAAGTCACAAAAGATGCCATTTTTATGACGTTTGAAGAAAAAATATATATATCTAATAGACTAAAAAATACACATTATAAAATATGTATTATGTATATATGTATGTATTTCGTTGCATGTATTTAAGCGGCGATATTACATAGGGATGACATTTTCTTGTAATATTTTGTAACCTTTATATTTTTCACGTTGTGTGGGTGAGCTGATAAACATGTAAACAAACAACCATACCTTACCCAGAATTCGAACCCGGAACCCTTGGGTTGTGAGACGGCTACATTGCCATCTACACCACCAGGACCAGGATCGGTAATGATTTTCTTCCCATTTTGGTCAAATTACAGACGTGTACACTTTACACTGGCCAAATATAACAATGAAGCACAAAACTAACTTAATCACATTGTCATTCCATTTGCACGTAAAACGCATTTCAACTTGTCCGTAATGTAGTTACCATTGCCCAAGTCTTAAAACGAATTCTAGTTGTCAGTTGCACACTCAATCTTACCTATCTGAATTATTTTATCTCCAATGAAATGAACAAAACCGAAGTAGGTACAGATTGTATCTCTGTGCGTTGCAAATGAAGTGCGTGCGGCTTCTATAAAAGAATCCGTCTTGAATTGCCATCGCTCCACAAAGTGAATAATGAATGGAATCCAGATTCAACTTCAGTGAAATTATTTCGAAAATTCTCTTCAAGTAATGACTAGCAATTATCTTGGAAGTCTCTACTGTAGTACTATCAAGGAAAGATAACACGAGAAGATTTAATTAATTTTATAAAATTAAGAAGGAATTCTGTCAAAATAATTACTCGTATATAATTGAAATTCCTTTGATGAAAGATCACTTTACAATCGAATTTTACAATTTTGTAAAACAATACGAGAAATAAATTAGAAAATATCTGATAACAAATACTAAAAAAAAAATTCTGAATATTTTATACCTTTTTTACGTAGTCATCGAGATTTTTTTTTTAAATACCTACGGCAATAAAATGTAAAATTATTATAGACTTTATAAAATTAATTCAATTAGAGTTTAAAAGACGCTGAAGGCAGCAAATAAGAAAGTAATAATTTTGCTGTGAGTAATCGGTATACACGATAATCACAACAGACAGATCAATTTCAATTTAGAAACAAACGACTGACTACATCAATATCGTGACAAATGAAAAGAAATGAAGCTTTATAAAAATAAACCGTGAACCATTGAACCGTTGAATCCAGCCCACAACTAACCATAATTCATAATATTTTTATATTCGGCTTAAAATATCGGAAAACCATTTGAAATTCAACGAACGCTATTTTATCATGCGATGTATATTTCATCAAGGAGCATAGATGCGATTTTGTTTATCCTGAATCGGTAAGACCGTTCCCTGTAAGGATAATTCAAGTGTGAAAGCATTGTGGATCCAGCAGGTCCTGGATGAGAGAGATAGCGTAATGTCTCTATCTAAAGAGAGAGGGAGATGGTGCCAAACATCCTGCAGGCGTGAAGACAGAGGCGGAGAAGGAAGAATCAGTGAAGATGAAATTCACAGATGTTGCGTCAAAAATGGACTACGAAGAGTGGAGTTTGTAGATTTGGAAATATAACTGGAAGCATTTTTGTAAGAAAACAAATGTGCACTTCAAAATGTATTACATAAAGTTATATCAAAAGCAGTAAAATATTTCAAACGCATAAAATAGAAAACGTATTATATACCTCATTTTTTGTGTCTCCGTCGGGTATACGGTAGTTTTACATTACTCTTTATCGATCAAAAACAGGTCCAGGTCAACATAAAATGGGAACTTTTATTGTTACAAATTAGTATTATTCTGGTGATATTTCAACTTAAAAGTATTTTCAATACAAGAATTAATAAAATGTTTACAAATTTTAATACTAAATCGTTAATTGTTATCTACTTAAATGAACACATTTTAATATAAATTTAAGTAATGGGCTACTTGCGTGGTACTGAAAATCCGATTTCTGTCACTATATACGTAAAGTTATATTGAAAACATATATAAAAATATAAATTTTATTTTAAAATAATTATTCATTTTTTACTAAATTAAGAAAAAAAATTATCTGTGACGTCTTTATATTTAACTGGGGAGGGGAAGCATGTTTAAGAATGTTATCAATAGATGGCATGGCGCACGAGAAAGTTTTAATTTGAATTTGACATTAGTTCATTTTTCTCTCTCTCTGGTCTCTCAAATACATTAATTACTTTATGAATAAATACATAGGTGGTTACTTGTAATTTAAAATATCGATACCAAAAATATAAACTAATACTAACCTCCAAACTATTATTGAAACGTCAAACAGGTGATCTACATAACCCGCACAAACATACCATTACTATGGGACGGCACCACGCTGTTTTTTTTTTGTCAAAAGAAAAAATATGGGTAGCAAGTTTTTACCTTCTCTTCAAAAATATTAAATAAAAAAAGGTACGCAAGTAGCCCATTATGTTTGAAGTAACCTATAAGAAGGGTATACTGATTTTTCAGGTTATATTTCTGGGCTCGGTAGACTTAAGCACATAAGTCAAAAATGGTTTACAGGTCACACAAAAAACCTAATAACACAGATATGTCGGTATACTGCGTTTACGTGTTTATGTACTATATAAGTCAACAGTATAAATAAGGCTTGATAAACAAACTAGCGGTATTCTTTTTTACATTTCACATACATAAGTCAAATTGTGTGAGTCTACAGTAGGTAACATTAGTTGAGGTTGTTTTTTCGTTAGTCAACATGCAAAGTTGACTTATGTGCTTCAGTCTGGTTCTAAGTTTTTGAAAGACGGACACGTTGCAGTAATAACAAATAAATGACATTTTTGATATAATGTGCATACTTCATTAAAATTCGTGAAATGAAACTTTTGTCAATATTAAAAATATTTTTATCTGTAAATGTACGAGTCTTCTATATTAAAATTTACAACAAAATATGATTTAAATATCACTTAATTCTGTCGATTTTACTTGATAATTGACAGATAACAAGTGATATTTTTCTTGCTTTTGTGAACTTGGTTAGCATTCTGACCAATCAAAAGGCACAATTTATATCTTTATCTAATCTAACGCTATTTTCTTACGTGAAATTAAGTATAAGTCCGCGTAATTTTACAAATCCATGTCATTTGAAATTATTCATGTCTTCTGATGTTACCAACATTAAAAAATCCCTAGTACCTATTTCATATTTGTACAATAAATCAAATTCGTTTAATTTTATAGAGAAACAAAAAATCTTGTATATCACACGTTCAGGCACTGCTTTACAAGTATTCGTATTTAAAGGCCGAGTCTCCACACTCGAAAAAATGCGGTTTCTAGACTAGTGATAAAACTACCCTTTTTTTACTTAATATACATATTTCTTTATAACTATTAATTCCGTATTAGGCATTCGAGAAACGTAAGTAAGTTAAATTAGATAGGGGAAGTTGGTAATTTAAAAGAAAATTTAAGACAAAGCGTTGAAATATAATTCGCATTTTTAAAAATAATTGTTATTAGCTCAATCATCTCTCCACGGTTATCGAATTTAAACCCGACTGAGCACGTTTAGAAAATTCTTCAAAGAACAAGAACACATCTCATTATAACCAAATTCAATGATTCGCCGCTTAGCAAAATATTATATTTATTAAAAAAGGTTGTTTATGATATCAAATTGAAATATAAAAATTTCTAAAACGCTGAATAATAGCATTCCGTTTTATAAAATACTGGAAATAATTGTAATATTAACATTAATATAAATAATAATTAACTAATTCTTGTAATAAAATATTTCCTTTATTTAAATGCTGTTTGCTAAATTTCCAGAAAAAATAATCCATAATAACATTCGTTAAAATGACAAATGAACAAGTTCAGACCATTCGTTTATTTATGTTAAGTTATTATTGTTATTTAATTTTAGTTACTCATTATTAATTTCCGATTGTGAATAAAATAGTATACAAACCTCGGTGAAAAGTTTCATTATATTTCGGGCTATAGTAAACCTCGGCGCTTCGTGCCTTGGTTAGCTGTATTCGCCCTCGATAACAATGAAACACTTTCCATCTCGGTTAGTAATATAGTATTTATACACTGTAAACAGTATACAGATAGTATAAGTTTTCTCCGCCTATGTCTGTACTGCGCATAGCAAGTGCACCCCTGTCTAAAGAGGTTCAATGTAGAACTTCCCAAACCGTGGTTTGGGAAACTCATTCCATGGAAATACATTCTGGGAAAGATATGTTCGCTAGGAAGATATAATTATGCAGAGTTACCGTATCGTATACGGTGGCTGGAGGAACCTACCAGCATCAGACCAAATTTCCTCATATGTAAATGCAAGAATTCATTATAATTTAAACTAAAGGCTCATTCACAGCTACGAAATTAAGAAATATAAATAAAATTATAAATAGGACATTATGGTTGGCGTTCACAGCTTCGAACATAAAACATCAACTGTCATTTAATGTATTCATAATTAACAAGCAATAATAACAACTTCATACCTTTTAAAGCACTGTACGCAATCATATATGCGAACTTTTGGCTTAAGACAGCTTTTTAAAGGTATATTTAAATTTAAATCCTTTTGCCAAACCGTAAATTGACAGCTAAATTGACATTTGTTATGTATGTGCTTATTTCTATGTAAAATATTTAACATTTGCAAATCCTTGTGTTTATGTCTTATGTCTAATTTTATTTTCGAGAGCTGTGAACACTTTCATAAGAATCTATTGTTTATATCGTTATTTTTATTTTTATGTATAATTTTATTTTTATTTTCGGAGCTGTGAATGAGGCTTATGATTAATATGTAATCCATGATAACTGTTTAGTATTTTTTCTTTTCGCAAAGTTTTAACTTTACATAGTATATATTATTTTCAATACATTTCAAATTTATTTTTTAAATTCCAGTAATTATTTAAGAGTTCATAGCACCCATGTTTTTTTGCAATGCTTTCAGAATCATTGAAAAAAATTATATAAATATAATAATAACAAAAAGTTTTAAATTTTTACATCATGAATATAAAATTTATTAAATTATACACGTTTACAATTATTAAAAAAAAAAATTAAAAGCATTTTTTTGCTCGTTATAAATAAGTGATTTTGGAAGGGTGCTTCAATATTTTGCCATCTAGTATGCGACATTCATGTTCTTACAAACGATAAAATAATGTCATATTTCTTATATTGACTTCAATGCATAAATATCAATTTTTTTACAGTTGTAGGTTAGATCATTATTAAATTTCATGATAATCACCCCTATTTTTGTAACTCAATCGATAACTTTTATCGATCGATTATAAATTGTAACCAATAATTATAGAAGACAGAATAAAAAAATACACTGAGAGATGTTATATTTGTTTCTATTTGTCAAAAATTATGAACGATCGATAACTATTATTGACTGAGACTACAGAATAGGTGGAACCCCGAAAACTTTTCAACGGAAAGCTGGTATTCCGTGGTAACACCATTCCACATACCGTTTAATGATTAACTTAAACCCAGTTCAATTTAACATGAAAAGTAAACCATCGTATGACTGAACCGTCATTCATTATTCGAATTCAATTGATCCGTACACCTGTTTCTCATTATTTTAAATATTGTTTCAATTCACTTGTTTGCGATTTCGGTACGTATTAAATGGTTTCCTATTTTATTTTACTTTATTTTGTAATAATGAAACAGATTTTTTTTAAAAACTTCTTTTCGCCACATACAGGGTGTCTCTTAAATAGAAGGACATGGCTTAACCACAGATTCCTGAGGCTAAAATAAGACGATTTAACCAAACTTGCTTCTACCGGAAAGTGTACCATTTAGCCAGAATTCTGCTTCAAAGTTCTTCGAAAAAAAATTAATTTTGCTTATATTAATCGGACGCTTTATTTGATTTGGATGAAATTTGGTATGACAGGTTATATGTTTATAGGTCATCTTTTAAGGTGATACTTGTTATTATTAGTGAACCACTAGTGTATGAAACGTAGGTGTCCCAATATTGATTAGACCGTAACTTTTTAATGGCAATGCCGAAAACGTGAAATTATTTTTTTTCGGAAAGACTCATTCAATAGTAAACTTTTCTCTCTCTGTGTAATTTGTGATATCTGTTACGGTTCACACAGAAAAAAATAAAATCTGAGTGTCTGCACTACTAAATTTTTAAAATAAATTTAATGTAGCAGTCTATCCAAATGTCAAACAAGTAATTTTTAATAACAGTAACAATTGTTTTACGGGTTGTCAAAAATTTTCTTCGCAATATTCTAAAATTAGTAACATCCGTTTGTTCGGTCTAATAGTATTTTACTACCATTATTATATGGGGTCCCATGGCCTCGTGCCTGAGTGTCTGGTCGCGAACTTGGGGGTACCGGGTTCGATCCCGACCGACGCCAAATATTACGAATTTTAAATGGCACAAAAGTGACCCCTGTGGTGCACTCTCCACGCCAGCATTGAGTGCCCGTGAGGTGACGCCTGGTAAGCGCCCGCACGGTACAAATATGTCATCATCATTACCGATATCTGCGATAAAGCAGATTGGCACACCCAGAAATGGGTAATATGCCGTGATGATATATTTATTTATTTATTTATTTACCATAAATAAATAAATATATAAATATATCATCACGGCATATTACCCATTTCTGGGTGTGCCAATCTGCTTTAACGCAGATATCGGTAATGATGATGACATATTTGTACCGTGCGGGCGCTTACCAGGCGTCACCTCACGGGCACTCATTGCTGGCGTGGAGAGTGCACCACAGGGGTCACTTTTGTGCCATTTAAAATTCTAAATATTTGGCGTCGGTCGGGATCGAACCCGGTACCCCCAGGTTCACGACCAGACACTCAGGCACGTGGCCACGAGACCCCATTATTATAAATAAGACGATTACATATCTCAGCTTACTCCTAAACAAGTTGTGAAGATTGACAACTCGTTACTGTCATTAAAAATTACTTGTTTGACATTTGGATAGATTGCTAGATTAAATTTATTTAAAAAAAAATCACGATGCAGTCACTCAAGTTTTATTTTTTTCTGTCTGAACTGTAACAGATATCAAAAATTAAACAGAGTGAGAAAAGTTTACTATTGAATGTATCTTTCTGAAGATTAACATCAGTAGTAATACTTTAATTTTCGTAATGAGATCAAATATATACAGGGTGTATCAAGATAATGGAACAGTGCATTTTATTCGTATATGTGAAAAGATACAGAAAAAAGTGATTAAGATATTTTGTAAGGCATAGAGGGGGACACATTTAGCATAAATTTTATTAGCTTAAATCCAGTGGTACTCAAACTATAGGGCAATATTATAATTTTTTAAATGGCATTATATATATTTTATTAACTCAATAAATAGAGGATATTGTTCTGAATTCAACGATATAATAATATCATACCCTTATATTGCGAAAAATTTGATAAAAATTAATTCAAAGTTAGTATTTCATTTCTACTGTATCTCAGTAATCTGAGCAAACATTCAAGCAATAAAACAAAAAATTTATCTTAAAAGTAGAATTTATTGCCAAAATCGTAGCTTACTTGCATGTAATAAAACTAAAATAAATTTTATTTTGTTTTATTGATTGAAAGTTTGCTCAGATTACTTAGATAAAGTAGAAATGAAATACTAACTTTGAATTAATTTTTATCAAATTTTTCGCAATGAAAGGGTATGATATTATTATATCGTTGAATTCAGAACAAAATTCTCTATTTAATGAGTTAATAAAATATATATATATATATATTGCCATTTAAAAAAATATAATATTGCCATATAGTTTGAGTACCACTGGATTTAAGATAATAAAATTTATGCTAAAATGTGTCCCCCTCTATGCCTTACAAAATATCTTAATCACTTTTTTCTGTATCTTTTCACATATACGAATAAAATGCACTGTTCCATTATCTTGATACA
The DNA here is from genome assembly GCA_943142095.1 of Ophonus ardosiacus. Classification (NCBI taxonomy): domain Eukaryota; kingdom Metazoa; phylum Arthropoda; class Insecta; order Coleoptera; family Carabidae; genus Ophonus; species Ophonus ardosiacus. Next base: position 17,322,735 of record OW964823.1, read on the forward strand.
CCCTGTATATATTTGATCTCATTACTAAAATTAAAGTATTACTACTGATTTTAAATTTTTGAAATCTCATTTATATACATTTCGTACGTCTTTGCTAATCTTATTTTCCCTAATTTTAATACTATGGTCACGGTATGTTTCAACTAATATTATTTTTTCTAATTTGTAACAATGGTCAAAGACTTAATGTGATTTTGCGATTCCAATAAATATCAATTTTGAAATATATGTAATGCAAACAGAGATTTGCGAATTTAAATTTTTTACAGTCCGACCCTAAGCTACAGGTAGTGCTATATCCAGCTGGGCCCGGTCTACCACAGGCTTAGTAAGTCAAAGCCATAACGGTAGAATTCTGTACAAACTATACCAGTCAGTGTCAATATACAGGATGTCTCTTAAATAGGGGGACATGGCTTAACCACAGATTCCTGAGGCTAAAATAAGATGATTTAACTAAACTTGCTTCTACCGGAAAGTGTACCATTTACCCAGAATTCTGCTACAAAGTTCTTCGAAAAAAAATTAATTTTGCTTATAATAACAGAACGCTTTAAACGATTTGGATGAAATTTTGTATGACACTTCATATGGTTATAAGTCATCTTTTAAGGTGATACTTGTTATTATTAGTGAACCATTAGTGTATGAAACTTAGGTGTCCCAACATTGATTAGGCCGTAACTTTTTAATGGCCACGCCGATAACGTGAAATTATTTTTTTTTCGGAAAGATACATTCAATAGTAAACTTTTCTCTCTCTCTCTGTTTATTTTGTGATATCTGTTACGGTTCAGACAGAAAAAAATAAAACCTGAGTAACTGCACCGTGAATTTTTTTAAAATAAATTTAATCTAGCAATCTATCCAAATGTCAAACAACGAATTTTTAATGACAGTAACAATTGTTTATGGGTTGTCAAAAAATTCCTTCGCAATATTCAGCAACTAGTAACATCTGTTTGTTCGGCCTAATAGTATTTTACTACCATTATTATAAATAACACGAATAAATATGTTAGCTTAGTCCTAAATAAGTTGAGAAGATTGACAACTCGTTACTGTCATTAAAAATTAATTGTTTGACATTTGAATAGACTACTAGATTAAATTTATTTAAAAAAAAATCACGATGCAGTCACTCAGATTTTATTTTTTTCTGTCTGAACCGTAATAGATATCATAAATTACACAGAGAGAGAAAAGTTTACTATTGAATGTATCTTCTGAATAATTTTATGTTATTGGCGTGGCCATTAAAAAGTTATGGTCTAATCAATGTTGGGACACCTACGTTTCATACACTAGTGGTTCACTAATAATAACAAGTATCATCTTAAAAGATGACTTATAACCATATAAACTGTCGTGCCAAATTTCATCCAAATCGAATAAAGCGTCCAGTTATTATAAGCAAAATTAATTTTTTTTCGAAGAACTTTGAAACAGAATACTGGCTAAATGGTACACTTTCCGGTAGAAGCAAGTTTGGGTAAATCGTCTTATTTTAGCCTCAGGAATATGTGGTTAAGCCATGTCCCCCTATTTAAGAGATACCCTGTATATTCGTATAAAACCCATTTCTTCCGTTGACTCACACCTACACCACTACATCCATAGACTCACCCTCCACAAATCCAGCTGTGCCTCCTGCGGGGACAAGTCGACGGCGGCACTAGCAGCAGGGGCGGCGTGCACCCCGGCGGCGGCGCGCCGGGCACTCGCAGCTGGCTCATGTCAGACGCCGGCCGCCAAGCCAGCGACAGCACCTGAGCGGCGCTCCATGGCACTACACCTCACACCCACATCGTATGTGTGTGTTCACACCACGAGAATAAAACACTACAAGAGAATGGGGTTAGTTGGCGGCTAACGAAGTAATCTATTGGAGAGAGCTGTCAAAATATTTGTTTAAAAGTTATGATATCTAATGTTTAATTTAAAGCATATTTTTAAAGATATCGACCCGTGTAATGCAGTTTCTAGAAAAAAATCTGATGTGGACACCACATGACTTCCTTGTACGCCTGGTATACATATTTTGTTAATAATTAAAATATGTATTATAACAGACCCAATCTTAAAATTGCACGTATTTGACATAATTCGACGTTCATATTAAGTTCTTTTTTTGTCTTAATCCATAACAAACTTAATTAGAAAAACCAAAAAGTACATAATTTTTAAATTTACATATCTCGCTTATGCAAAGAGCTAATTTAATCATATATGATGTGTTAGACGCAAAATTCCATACCAAAAATTCATTGGAAAAGATTCTATATATCCAGTAAAATTGTAACACGAATATATACTATTTACTACAAGTTCCATACCGAAAGTTCCTTGGAAAAGATTCCATATATCTAATAAAATTATAACACGAACATATACTATGTAAAGGGCACTTGACATTGACATCTGTCAATTAGAATTATTTAAATATATGAGTTGTTACCTTGATTATAGCAAAGCTGACTGATTTATGAAAGTTAATCTCTTTATAATTCTATAATCCTATATTGAATATGAAGGATAATGTATAATCAAATCGTATATAAAAAATGTCAAACAATGGTATATAACTGCGTTTTTTTCTAGAAAAACCGTTAAAAACTTCATATAAGGGAACTTCCGATTTCCGATTGACCAATTATAACCAAATTCTAATCAGCTCTCCATATGGCTGTAAAGAAGAGGAATATAAAAGAATTAGAATTTTTAAAATTGAAATATCCGAATTACCATTGGAGAAATTTTTGTTCACACACACATACACACACATATATATATAAATATAACTATTTTAGGGACCCTAAAACGTACTTATTCCTTAAAAACTAACCACCGAATTTTTTGACCAAAGACGATACCTTCCTTGCCTAAAGGTGACAGTAATAATAAACTCTACATATACTACATGCTTCAATTTATTAATGTTGGCCATATTAACCTAGATTTTGTAAACTTTATACATCATATTAAATTCACGTCCGCAAAATAACATTCATTTCCCATCAACTGCCCCCAAAATTCTCAAGCGAGAAATTAACATCCTACGTGACTGTATTTTGTAGTACCTAGTTAATAGGGCAGATTTTACACAAAGATATTGCTGTTCATCGTCAGACTTCTTCGATTGCTCTGAACGTGTAAAGTTCAGGAATCGTATAGTACAATAAGATGTAAAAACTAATGTAGATCATTGAACGTACACATCCACATTTAGCGATTTCAACTATATAACATAAATTATATTAAATAAACTCTTCTATACAATTTCAGAATTAGTTCAATATTATTACTTCCGGTTTTCAAGTATTTAATAACAACTGCCTATATATTTTTTCAAATTTGAAATATATGATTAAAATATTACATTTTCGTTAAAAACAAAGGCCTTTGCATTTCATTTATTTTGTATTACATCTTTCAAATATAAAGAAAAATATTTATTTGAATATTTAAATTATTTACTTTAGTACGTCATTTAATTAATATGTATGTTATTTAATGTCAAATAATATAATTAGAATATGTCTTATTGAAGAAAAATATTGCAAAGCCTTCTGAATATAATAAGAATGTAATATTTTAATCATTCGTCATTTTTACCTTTCGTCACCTTTAGGTAAGGAAGGTACCTATTGTCTTTGGTCAAAAAATTCGATAGTGAGTTTTTAATGAATAAGCACGTTTTAAGATCCGTAGAATACGATTTTACTAGTTTTACGTTGATGTCTGTATGTATGTGTGTGTGTGTGTATGTGTGTGTGTATGTGTGTGTGTGATAAATTTTTCTCCGACGATAACTCCAAAACTACAATTCTAAAAATTATGATTTTTTTCGTATTCCTCTTCTTTACCTCCATATGAAGAGCTGATTAGATTTTGGTTATAATTAGTTAACCGGAAGTACCCTTTTTTGAAGTTCTTAACAGTTTTTCTTGAAAAAACGCAGTTAAATATTATTTTTCTACATTTTATGTGATTATCAATATGAAAGAATATCTTATTCTCTATTCGATTATATAAAATTATAGAAACAGCAAAAGTCTAATTGACAGATGTCAAATTCTACTTGACAGATATCAGTGTCAACAGGCTCAAAAAGTTGTATCAGTGACAGCCTCAAGATTGGAAATTTCAATGCCGGGAGTACGAGGGAGGCCAAAGAGAAGAAGATGCGTTGGATAGGAATGAGTAGAAAAGAAGAGTAAGAAACAGCGGCTATTAATAAAATAGGGAAAACCTGAAGAAGAAAGAAGGAAGTGTAAAGTGCAATTTACATAGTGTATGTTCATGTTATAATTTTATTGGATTTATAGAAACTCTTCAAAGGAACTTCGGGTATGGGATTTGTACAAAATACATCGAATTGGCGGAAGGTCTTGTGCAGGCCACAACAGATTTTTTAATAATATGACAGGATTGTTTATGTACAGATGCATATCAAATTTCATGTATTTCCAAATTTGAATAAATATAGAGAGTATTCCAATTGAAAAAAAGTTATCAACTATACAAAACCGGAAGTAATAATATTGAACTACTTACGAAATTTTATAGGGGAGTTAACGTACCATAATTTGTTATATAGTTGAAATGGCTAAGAATAATAATAAGCGAGATATTTGATGGTTTATTTATTTATTGACGGACAGCATGTATAAAACCTTTATATGTACTTTCTAATAAATGTATCAAACATGAAACCATAAAAGTATAATCAAGTTAAAGAAAATAATTAAAATTCAGATTGCATTGTTTGTCTGTATCTCAGTTTTATTATAGCTTTGTAGAGTGTAGGATTAAAGATAACAACATTACAGCACTAAAAGCCAAGCAAAATTTTTACTATTATTGAAGTACTCCGAGAAGTAGTCGTAAATGGCAAAAACATTTAAAGAATAATGGTGAATTTAGATATTTGTTTATCTTTGTACAAAATAAGAATATTTCATATACCGTAAAGGAAATTTTATAAATGACTAAAATTTTATTTGAATATAAAATGTCACCTTTAAATACAAATACAAAGAAAATACTTTCAATGTATTCTACATTAAGAAATCAGAAATCCATATATAAATATTAAATTACATATTGAAAATTTAAAATGTTCAACGAAATAACAGTATACTTTGTAAAAGAAGAAATACCTCTATTTAAATGTTAGTCGAAATCCTAATAAAAACTCTTTTACAGTTTAAAAATCACATACACAGAAGACAACACTTAACACATTTACAAAGCAGCCTCCGCACTGGCGTCCATTAAAAACTGAGTTATACATACAATCGGCCCGATTCTGTAAGAAGAGTTACTAGAATAAAGTTACTAAAATAGTCTTTAAAATGAAGGTCAGTTACTACTACAGTAACTTGTTATTTTTTGTATTCTATAAGCACAGAGTCATTACAGTTTTAGATACTTAGTTGTTAAACAAGTTATTACGCTAGAGACTAGCCAAACGTAGTATTTAAAGAGTAGTAATCTTTCAGGATGGCTGGAATTTGGATGAATTTTGAATTTAATAGAGCACTGGCAGCTATGTATAAATAAGTAACTGTAAATAATTTTCGGTAACGTTTATTTATGAAATGGGGTCCCGTGGCCGCGTGCCTGAGTGTCTGGTCGCGAACCTGGGGGAACCGGGTTCGATCCCGACAGACGCCAAATATTTCCAATTTTAAATGGCACAAAAGTGACCCCTGTGGTGCACTCTCCACGCCAGCTATGAGTGCCCGTGAGGTGACGCCTGGTAAGCGCCCACACGGTAAAATATATCGTCATCATTACCGATGTCTACATGTGTTGTAGATACTGGCACACCCAGAAATGGGTAATATGCCGTAATGATATATTTATTTATTTATATTTATTTATTTATGAAATTGGAAAATTTATTTGATAAATTATATTTTTATTTCACAGTAGAAGAAATAGGTTAGAAAATAGATTGGTAAGAGACGAGAGTAATCATTTCTTAATTTCGGATTTAAAATTTAAAAAAGTGTTCCGATTACCAAAACCAATTGTAGAAAATCTTATTGAAGAATAAGTAACTCCGTTAGCGGATCTTCAATAAGATCAACAGGCGCACCTATTCATTTAAAAGTAAGCTGTACATTTTTCTTGGCTCCTTTCTTTGTATTATTCAAAATATTTGTAAGTTCTTCCCATGACAATTTAAGCTCATTAGTTTTCAGAGGATGTGTTTTATTTCGAGCATTATTTTATGATTTTCTAAATAAGCTATTAATATTTCCAACTGTTCGTTGGTTGTTCTTGAATCCCTAGGCTTGTTATATACCATGATGCAAACAGATATAACACTTGTTCACTTATAAACACTAAGAAATGTCACTTGACAGATTAGAACACAGGCAGAAGAAGAAATACGCATGCGCACCACAATTCGTGTTCCTCATTTTACTGCTATTTTAGTAACTAAGTTTGTTTAGTTACTCTGGTAGCAACGTTCCTAAACATATAATTACAAAATACGAAATATGAATTAGGTTACTAGGATAGTTGCTATCAGAGTAACTTCATAGTAACGTTGCTAACAAGTAACAATGTTAGATACTTTTTACAGAATCGGGCTGAATGTTAAACCAACACGTAGGTCAACAAAACGTTTTGCGAGTTTGCACGAATGCCTAAAAAAGTTTGCGTAAGCGGCGACTCAAATTTCATAAAACAAAACCAAACCTGAACGCAGATGTGATAAACAGTGGTAGTGTGTCAATTTTTTTAATTAAGAGCATAGAGTTTATAACTTATTAAAAGCATTTGATAAATAATTGTACCTAGTTCATACATTAAGAACGTTAATACATGCATGAACAAAAAATTATTGTGCTTTTATATCACTTTTTGCTTTTATTTTTAAATTTCTGTAATATCTCGTTTTTTAATACTAGTATATTTTTTTCTTCTTTTTTACCTCCCGCTACCCTTGGTATGGGAGGTATAGGGATCGTGCTAAAAATCACAAATCGAGATTTTAGTAAATGGCCACGTTTTAAGGTGCCAAGAATCCAATTTTAAATTTTCACGATGATGTCTGTATGTATGTATGTATGTATGTATGTATGTATGTATGTATGTATGTGTGTGTGTGTGTGTGTGTGCCTATTTATTTGTGTGTATGTGTATGGATTTTGTCTTCGCTCTAACTCAAATACTATCATTCAGAAAATTCTGAAACCTGTATTTCGACCCTTATGGAAAGAAATCAGATAACCAGAAATGACACTTTAGTAGAAGCTCATAACGGTTTTTCTTCGAAAAATACCATTAAATGTCATTTTTGAGCATGTTATGTCATTAAAAAATTAAAGATTATGAATTTTCTATTAATACCTACTTCTATATATTTTACAGATGAATTTAAAAAACATTTTTTCTATAAATCTCAGAGCCAATGATTTAAAGATTCCTTTGTTGCACAGTTCATATTTCAAATGTATGTAACTGACAAATATATGTCACTGTCAAAACAATAATCATTCAAACTAATAACAGTGCCACTTTAAACTCAAAGTAGTAAAGCAATAGTTATATGCAAATGAAATTAATATAGTTCGCAGCATTAGTAAATATGTAGGTATGTATTTAAATTTATAAAAATTAAATAGCGGGAGATCTTGTGTTAGCCACATCAAATTTCTCAAAAATAAATAACACCCAATAATTTCTACAAGTTATATTTCATTTTATAAGGATTTTCAGATTGATGACGTAGGTCTTCTGCCTATTCAATTTTATTATAATCAAAATAGCTTCTATGGTTACAAATTAATGAAATTTTTGTTTTATTTCAAAGAAAATAAATTCTATCTAAAATATCTCGATTGTTAGGAAATTTTTATTCATTTTTGAATTACCTAAGGAAGAAAATTTCGTGTAAGTTACTATTTCAATGCAGCTTCAATATTAACATTGGCATTGAAGTTTTAAAATAACCGGTTCTTGCATGCAAATCGTTATCTACATATGAAACTTGTGAAATATGTCACTAAAAGTTTTTCATATTCACTCCTCAATGACGTCAGTGTCATATTTTAACATAGCTATTTCTGTTCTGGATCAATTTAAATATATTATATTGCTTCCTTACATACATATTATTATTAAGTAACTGATGTACGTATGTAGTTGGTAAATTGAATTGAAGTGTTTGCTGGCACTCGTTATAATATTAAAAATTATTTAGGCACCTAAAAGTAATTGGGACAATCCAGAATTCAATCCGATCGAATTAATAATAAATTATGTACAATTTCTAGTAGAAAAGTGAATCTTATGATGCACTCTCCATGCCAGATATGAATGCTCAGAAAGAAAGCGTGTTGATTTTATAATACAGATTTTTATAAAGATCGTCAACTGTTAAATAACATTTGCAGTAATAGTAAGATTTCTTTATTTTTAAATTGACAAGGTTGGAAAAATAATAATTTTATGAACTTATTTAAGGGAGTTTCAAAAGGGACAAAAATCAAAAGATTTAAATACATAAATATATAAATATGTCACCCGTATATTACCCATTTCTGAGTGCGCCAATCTGCGTTGTACACAGATTTCGGGTAAAGATGACAATTCTACCGTGCGGGCGTTTATCGGGCGTCACCTCACGGGCACTCATTGCTGGCGATGAGAATGCACCACAAAAGTCACTTTTGCGCCATTTAAAATTCGAAATATTTGACGTTGGTCAGGATCGAACCCGGTTCCCCAGGTTCGCGACCAGATACTCAGGCACGCGGCCACGGGACCGAGAAAAGGAAACCTGAGTTAAACGTGTTGCTTTGGTAAACCTACCTATTTAAAATAATGTATAAAATAAATCAATTATTCATACAATACTAAATTGTATTGGTGGTATATGTATGTAAAAGATTTAAATTTGGCCAACCCTAAACAAAGGCTATTTTACGTCTTTTATGAGGTTCATACTAAAATTATTGAGAATACGACAGATGGACAGATGGTTCATATTTTTTTAAAATTTTATTTTTAAGAAGTTCAAAGTAGTTCTCTTTAAAAATAATAAACTTCACATTTCTTTCGTTTTACTTGTTAAAAGCTCCGAATCAATCTCCTTTTAAATAATTTTCAAACTAAAAATTTTTCAAGTAATCAAATTAATACCTGGTGCCTAAAGAACTGCCAAAGCTGTCAAACTTAGTACTAGGAAAATTAAAAAATTCTCAAATCAATTTTACGTTAACATAAAACTGTCGAACGTGGAAAAATATAAATCATGATTCGAAAATTCTTTCTGGTTAATTCCATATTTTAAAAACTGATTATTTAAGTTCTAACTAATTTAACATTCGAAACTTAATTTCAAGTGATAGGTAAATAACTGTTTCAAATAATAGTGAAAATTTTGTTTTCCATGGCCTACCTGCTTGTCTTATATTCAATAATTCTAGCGTGACTATACTGTTCCAAACGATTGTTACTGCCACACGTAGTACTACATTTAATACAATAAATATATTATACCTTTAAAACTGTTGCTGCAACAAACGACAGAAATTAGGGTCTTTAATAAATCCTCGTCTTAATTTTTTCCATGTTCCGTTTCATAATGTTAACAAACTACTGCATCCTGACAAGACTAAGCGTTTTCCTCAGTCTCAGTAGTTTGTTACGTAACGCCCGAAACAAATTAAATTTCATAAATTACTCCTCGGACCAGGACCGAGCAATTTTTCCTCGTTACAGCAGCTAGCTTGAGTAACTTGCTAGATGAACAGGCGCCCAATGTTCTGCACATGATTAACAACGAAGACACCTATACAAAACAATCTATTTTCGGACATTTGCTTTCAGGCGGAGATGTTTTCAATATTAATTTATCATTGACACGTGTTTGGGTTCATTTTTTCATACCATCCCATATCCATCAACAAAGGTTAAAAATAGACTACCAAAGTTCCCCAAATTTTAGAGGAGACTTTTCGCACATCCAAAGTTCCTGCTGGAGTAAATATATAGTTTTATATCCGGTTGCACCAACGTCACTTAAATATTAAACTTAGCTTAAATTTGACAATATTGCAGCGACCAGCGAAATGAAATGTCAAATGAATTATAATACAGGGCGTCTCTTAAATAGGGGAACATGGCTTAACCACAGATTCCTGAGGCTAAAATAAGACGATTTAACCAAACTTGCTTCTGCCGGAAAGTGTACCATTTAGCCAGTATCCTGCTTCAAAGTTCATTGAGAAAAAATTAATTTTGCTTATAATAATCGGACGCTTTATTCGATTTGGATGAAATTTGGTATGACAATTTATATTGTTATAAGTCATCTTTTAAGATGATACTTGTTATTATTAGTGAACCACTAGTGTAAGAAACGTAGGTGTCCCAACATTGTATAGACCATAACTTTTTAATATCACAAATTACACAGAGAGAGAAAAGTTTACTAGGGAACGTATCTTTCTGAAAAAAAATTATGGCCATTAAAAAGTTATGGTCTAATCAATGTTGGGACATCTAAGTTTCATGCACTAGTGGTTCACTAATAATAACAAGTATCATCTTAAAAGATGACTTATAACCATATAAACTGTCATACCAAATTTTATCCAAATCGAATAAAGCGTCCGGTTATAATAAGCAAAATTAATTTTTTTTCGAAGAACTTTGAAGCAGAATTCTGGCTAAATGGTACACTTTCCGATAGAAGCAAGTTTAGTTAAATCGTCTTATTTTAGCCTCAGGAATCTGTGGTTAAGCCATGTCCCCCTATTTAAGAGACACCCTGTATATTGCTGACGAAATTTCGATTTGCATTTTTTTGTTTATCTAGGTTAAAATTTGACTTGTTGGTGCAACTGGGCATTAATCATTTAATATCTCTTTAAAGGTTTATAAAAAATATAATGGTTATAGATAAATTGTCTCATCACTCATATACCATCCATCACTGCCAACTCACAGTATATTACTTTGTATTACACAAAATAAATATTAAATTATTTTATTACTTCTTGTATATGTATATTACATTTGACGTCATTTTCCTGATATCCTGATCTCTTAACTTCCTTAATTTGGGTACCAATAAATACAGGGTGTTAATGAATACGTGTTACAAATCAGGGTACGTATAGAGGATACAAAACAGACTAACTTTTACTAAGAATCTGATATCCGGAAACGCACCGTTTTTGAGGTACAAGTCTAAAAGGAGAATTAATTATCTACCTTAATTTTGGTTGGCTGTGACCTATCACTTCAATTATTATTTTGTTTCTTTTCACTTCAAGCATTGAATTGCAGACGCATTATGAGTGAGCATACTGTTCGCGATTACCTTATCATGGTATTAATGTATGACCGACTGTATGGCAGCACAAGAAATTCAAACAAATCCTGACGTTTTTGAACGAATGTATTAAAATATGATCCGAAGGTGCAGTTGAATTAAAGCTGGTAGTCATCATTTTGATCAATTATTACAATATGTATTACAAAAATATATAAAATATTTAAAAAAAATTAACATAAACAAAATTAATACCTGAACTGATAGGTCACAGCCAACTAAAATTAAGGTAGATAGATAATTACTCATTAAAGAGCCAGTAACTCGAAAACGGTGCATTTCCAGATATGAGTTTATTAGTAAAAGTTAGTCTACTTTGCATCCCCCATGTAACACATTCATTAACAGCCTTTATATAGCTAATACTAAATTAAGAATGTAAAGATCCGTGCAAATTTTATTAAGCCCGTATGTCACAATATAAAATTCTGCACAGAATTATATACATAATTATATCTATATATATATATATATATATATATATATATATATATATATATATATATATATATATATATATATATATATATATATATATATATATATTGTATATATAATACAAAAAAGTTATAAAGGATTTTTTCTGTCTACAAAATTAATCAAGTTTCATTTTTATGGACAGACTAGCTGACCCGCCCCGGCTTCGCATGGGTAAAGCTAGAACAACGATTAGCTACACGCATACCCGTCATTTTTCACATTTACTTCGGAGACATGCGCTGCGAAGGGAGCCGGAAACCTACCTCGCATCGTACATGTAACATGCTCCTCCCACTACTCTCCCGATACCCGCACCGCACCTAACAACCAAACTCTCATCCCCTATTTCACCCCTTCAAGTTTTATTTTCGCGACAAAAGGTAGTCTATGTCCTTCTCCAAGATTCAATCTATCTCTATTCCAAAATTCATCAAAATTGGTTCAGTGGTTTAGGCGTGAAAACGTAAGAGACAGACAGACAGACAGACAGACAGACAGACAGACAGAGTTACTTTCGCATTTATTATATTAGTATGGATAGTGCAAGTGCGCACACTTAATGCGTCGTATATTATGATATTGTTAACAGTTATTAATTTAATGAAATATTGTTGAAATTCTTGTACTCAATAAAACATACACGTCTGTAGCCAGAATTAGGTATCAAATTACGTGCAGAGAAGCACACAAAATATTTGTATATGAGAATATAAAATTCTATCCACAAATTTGTTCATAAAAATTTTGTCTGAATTCTGTCCATAATTCTATCCAAAATTATAGATTGTGACAAACCGGCTTAAGTTAATTATTTAACTTACAAGAACCAATAAATTAAAATAATTTCACCCTTATATTAGTTGCAGTTAAATAACATACTTTTTTACCAAAGTCCACCACTAATTTCACTTTTCCTGAAAGTTTAGCTAATAATTCTCCTTTATGAAGTGGCAAAGTTTATTTTTAATTCTCTGTTTGCAATTTCGTATGTCGCTTAAATGTAACTTTTGGAACATGAATGCCGTATTAAGACATGTAAATACTTCTAAGTTGTATTTCCTGCAAAAATCACTAATATACCTATAAGTGACAAAGTTTATTTTTAATTCTCTGTTTGCAATTTCGTATGTCGCTTAAATGTAATTTTTGGAACATGAATGCCGTATTAAGACATGTAAATACTTCAAGTTGTATTTCCTGCAAAAATCACTAATACACCTATCTAACGTGACATAGAACTTGGCATCCATAACAAAATTCTTATTTAAAGACATCAAATGAAGTTTACAAATTAAGTTCTTCTGTTCTAATTTATTGTATTTCATTACTTTTGGTACATTTAATTCCTTTAATACATTGATTTCATATAAATGTGGAATTTTGAATTTTTCCTAATTTTTTGAAAGGTTGTCCAACTTTTTCAATAAATTCAGTCTTAAACTTCCCTTTCTTATTTTCTCATTCATTTTTTCCAGTATTTCTATCACTAACTTTCGCTCTATTTGATGATTGTGCACTATCAACGCTTTTAATTATTAAGTATCGTCTGTCGTGATATTCCTAAGGTATTCTTTCACGATATTCATTTTAGATTTCAGTTTTTGCGAACAATTAATAAAATACATATATTATTAACCTTAAAAAATAATTATTGTCTATACTTCCGTTTTACAAGATACTTAATAATAAAATAAATTTCTTATGGATTTTATGTTAACACTCCCTTAACTTAAAAAGTTATAAAATAATCACTTTATAGCACAATTAAATTCTGATAAGAAAACACTTTTGCATAATACAATGAGGGGGAAACATTTTGCTCCGTTATTGAAAAGAGCGAGAAAAAAGTTTAAGGGCTCTCCAATAACACAGTAAAATAATAATCTCTCAGCACTCAGCACATGTAAAAGTGAAAACCAGAAAAACATGAAATTCTAGCGCCCAAGAATAGAAATATATCCTCGTTTCATATTGATTTCTTACAGTATGTAGTATGTGCATATTAAAATTTGATATACTAATACATATGTCTTTTAAATTTCAAATATTCAAAAGAGTAAATGTCAAACATTTTCAAAGGTCGGCTTAAGGTGGATTTATGCAGCTTATTTATTTATTTTACTTTTACTTTATGAAGCTACTTTAAAGCGTTCGGGACACATGCGCAGATTTGATTTTTCTGGCATATCAGTTGTCATAAATACAAAGAGATAATTATAACCTGTAAAAATGAACACAAATGTAATAATTTGTGTATCTGCTATATTACTTATAGCTTTACCCATTTTCTAATTTTTTCAATCTTACCTACACAAAAACAAATAAATACAGCACATGCTGACGTTTGTCACGTGAAGTAGTGCACATGCGCAGTTGTGAAATTCTTTTACTTTAACGGTCTTAAGTTGAAAGCTGCTAAACTTTAGTTTTAAAGTAAAATTAAAAGTGTACACATAAAGTAGTACATTTATTAACACAACTTTAACTTTTGTAAAGAAAAAGAACAGGTAAAATAAAAAGTAGGATCCATAAATCCACCTTTAAAGGTAACCATCATCACAAAAATCTATTATGAAAACTGAACAAGCCTCGAAAGAAAATTGAACTAAAAATGAGGTATTCGCGATTCAAGTTAAGCAAACTCTATTGGTGGATAAAGTTTGAACTAAAAATATGTCCAAAATATATTATCCCCTTCACAGAAATTTTCTAGAGATTGTAGGCTATTTAAATAATTTAAAACTTTTTTTAGCACAAGTTTCATGTTTTTAAACTTTTTAAAAAAGCGTAGAATACAGTATCAGTCACAAATTGACAGATCGTACGGCGGGAAAAGTTAATTTGAATCGTCAATACTTGTAAATGAAAAAATACATGTAATGTATGAATTCCGGCTTTACACACGGAGTTTACCTGTTTCGTATTTAATGGTGCTATTCTGTGACGTTCTATAAGCTCTATAGGCTCTGTAAACAACCGACGTTATAGTATGTAAGAAAATTGTTATTCTGTAACTAGGTTACAGTACTATAAAGGCTATAGTCTTATAGAAATTTCTATAAATCTTACTGCGCCAAAATCTGGCCGTGTCAACAATATAGCATGACCTTGAGACTTTCTGTTAGTTACGTATTACGACACTTAGCGCTAGTAGTACTTTTTTCGGATTAATTCGTTAAAATTCGTAAATGTTGGGATGTTCGGTGATTTATAATCGTGGCGGCTTGGCGGCAAGTCATACTGACAATTCAAATCTGAAATTGTATTTTCGTGAGGTGTTATTCTTCATTACTGTGTTATTTTATATTATTCTGTTTTTGTGTTTATTTGCTTCTGCAAAATGCCAAGAGGTAGTTGTGTGCCGGGTTGTGATGTTGAAAATACAACAAAACATAATTTTCTTATTTATGAAGAAGAAATTTACAAAATTTGGATTGAACGAGTAGCTCATCTAAATACAAGATAGAACAAGAAATGAAATTATTAGAGAACAATTATAATGTAAGTCTGTATTGGACTTCATTGAGCAGAGAGAGCTAGCTTGGTGGGGCCACATGATCAGAATGAACGAAGCTAGACCGGAGACAAATATGAATGACAAAAATGGTAGAAGAAACAAATCGAGGAAGACCTAAAGACAACTGAGTTAAAGTAATATTGATGATCTTGGAGAAGAGAAATACGACTATTCAAAACGTTAGGAAGATGGCAAGGAATAAGAAGCAATGGGCGAAATTTATACACAACTAAATGTATTTGTACACCCTACACCTTATGGTAAAAGGATGTCTGACTATATTTTTATATTTTCCTTATGTAATTTTAAGAAATAAAAAAATATGCGTTCTATTTCTCGTTAAATATATATTTCGTTCTTTTCTGTTTATTACTATATCAATAAAAAATCTGTTGTGGCCAGCACAAGACCTTCCGTCAATTCCATGTATTTTGTACAAATCCCATACCAAAAGGTCCTTGGAACAGATTCTATATACTATCATGTAAAATCGAACACGAACACATACTATTTTTTACAAATTCCATACCAAAAGTTCATTTGAAAAGGTTCTATAAATCCAATAAAATTATAATATAAACTACACTAAGTAATGTCCTTCCATCTTCTCATTGGCCTTTCTCTGCGTGTCACTTGCGAGCAACACTATGACATACCAATTTTAGATCCTATACTTTTTTCCATATTTGGTTTTGCACTTGCAAGTGACATCTGTCAATTAAATTTTTTTGAATAATTATGTCAGCTGTTTCCATGATAAATAACAAAGCTGACTAATTTTTGAAAATTAATTTCTTTGTAATGCTTTAACTCTACATCTATTGAATATGAAGGAAAATGTATAATCAAACCATATAGAGAAGAGTATTTTCTTTAATAAATATAATAAGAAAATGTCAAAAAATAATATTTAACTGCATTTTTTTAAGAAAAACTGTTAAAAACTTCAAATAAGGGTACTTCCGGTTGAGCAATTATAACCAAAATCTAATCAGCTCTTCATATGGTTGTAAAGAAGAGGAATATGAAAGAATCATATTTTTTAGAATTGTAGTTTTGGAGTTATCGTCGGAGAAAAATTTGTCACACACACACACACAGACACACACACAGACACACACACAGACACACACACAGACACACACACAGACACACACACAGACACACACACGGACACACATACACACATACAGACATCATCTTAAAAATAGTACATTCGTATTGTAGGGACCCTAAAACGTGCTTATACATTAAAAACTCACCACCGAATTTTTTGACCAAAAACAATACCTTCCTTTTGACGGAAGGTAAAAAGAATAAATATATTCTCGATAGTAATGTGGGATGCAGACTATCCTCGATACTACCCGCCATACTGATTTTAGTTATGCCTTACGACACCGAGCGCTAGTGTTGCAGGGCATGAATGCCTACTACTTTATCATTGCAGTTGACTATCTTAATAGTATCTGTTGTCTGTGGCCAAAATCTTGTCTGTAAAGTATTTACAGAGCATATTGAAATGTCAAAAATGTTTATATTAAAAAAAAAATATTATCAAATTTTACGAAATATTGGAATGGAAAATGAATTTATTGTGCCACACTCCGAAAAACATAGTCAGTTTCCATTTCATTTAAAAAAAATCATACTGTTCTTCACTTGTGTTTGGAATCCTTTTTCGTTTAGTGTTAGATTTACAACTAAAATTAATTAAAGCGATGTTAAAACATTTTCTATGATATAAAATTGAATCATTTTACGTAGCTATATTTGTCACAAAATATATTATATTAGAAAGGTCAAGACAAGGGGAGGAAACAACATTGGTATTCATAGCTTAATAGAATAGAATTAAATGATGTCTTAATTATTAATAAAAACTGGAGTCTCGTAGCGCCTGAGTGTCGGGTTGCGAATCTGGGGAACCGGGTTCGATCCCGATCGAAGCCAAAATTATCTTAAATATCCGCACGGTACGAATATGTCATCATCATTACAGATATCTGCATACAAAGCAGATTGGCCTACCCAGCAATATGCCGTGATGGTATATTTATTTTATTTATTTATATTACAACAGTAACAAGAATTACAATTTCAATAATCAAAATGTATATGACAATAAACATTAATTCAATAATATAATTAAATATATACTTACATGTTATTTCAGTTATACATGATTCCTTAACGTCTCGTCAAAAATATGGTTATAGAATATTAGACAGTTTGACATGAATAACAACCAAAACAACTCTATAGCCAGATTTGATACAGAGAGAGTTAGAGAATAGGTAATGGTACTATTCTATAAGGTGTGATCTTATAGAGCTCTATAGCTTACAGAGCGTATAGAGTTATAGTGTTATAGAGCAAAGTTACAGAATAGCACCATAAAAATAGAAATAATACTACAGCTTGCTGTGTCTACTGGGATCATTAGTAAGCTACCTAATAATAATAATAATTTTTTGGCTAGTAGCCGAGAACGGTTATGATTCGATGAAATGTTATGTTTAATATAAAAAGACTTAGAAATAAAATGCTTCACATAAATTTAGGTTATTAAAAGAAACTGCGCATGATGTTAATGGTTTTTAAAAATGCGTATCTAATTTTTGAATTTAAAGGCAACAGCTGCAGATGAATTAGAATATTTTCATAACTTTGATTTGTTCGAGGCTGATACATAATTTTACTTAGTTTCATAAAAATAATGTCGTTGGTATTTCACGAAAATTTTAGTCCTCGAATCTAAAATGAGAACTATAAAATTAATGAAAATAACTGTTATGTATTTCAACAGTAAATTTCTGTAACTCACCATGAAAATGTGTTGAGAGTTCAAATTACATTGCATAAATAACGAAGACAGCTTTGTAAAAAATTCATAAATCTTACTGGGATTTGAACCCAGGGCCTTCCAGTATCTGCCAGTAAGATTCATAAATTTTTCACAAATCTGTCTTCGTTATTTATACAATTTAATTTGAACTCTCAACAAATGTACATGATAACTAAGTTACAGAAATTCACTATTGAAATAGTTATAAACAATTATGTATTTACAATTACATATTAAATATTGTAGTGCCATTACACTACCACATGTAAGAGGGAGACGTTCTCGCCTACAACGGTGTCTGCGACGTGTGAAAAATTCAGGGATATCAAGGGGACCTCATAGCTCAGTTGGTAGAGGTCCGACTAAATATCGTATGGCTCTGGGTTCAAATAAAGGAGATTCATGAATTTTTCACAAATCTGTTTTCGTTATTTATAAAATTAAGTTTTTAATATAGAACAAATAAAGAAATCAAATTTAATGTCACGATATCTTTTAATCTTGAACGCAAGTAAAAATCGAGTTATAACATTCGGGTTTTTATCTCCCGCCAAATTATAGGTAAGGGCGGTAGTGTTTTCGGTCAAAAAATTCGATAGTGAGTTTTGAGTGAAAAGTACGAATTACACGTTTTTACTATTTTTACAATGATATCTGTGTGTGCCGATTTTTTCATCCACGATAACTCTTATACAAAACTTCCAAAAATTTCTATTTCCCGTATTTAAGCGTTCTGCATTAATATAAAAAGTTGATTACATTTTGGGTAAAATTGGACAACCGCAAGTGGTACTTTATTTGAAGTCGATAACAGTTTTTAATGAAAAACTATATTAAAATATAATCTAAAACTCATTGACTTTTATGTAAATAAAAACAACATATTACATTTTGCCTACAATTAATAAACCGGAAGTGATACTTACTTTACTTGAAGTTCTGAATATATTTTCGTGAATAATGTAGGTATTATGATAACATCCAAAACTTAACAAATTTGGTATTTAAAACTTCTATATTAATTGAGGACATTTAAATTTTTTTTAGTTGATAAACCGGAAGTGGTACTTTATTGGAAGCTTTAAATAGATTTTCTTGAATAAATATATTAAAATATGATCCAAAACTTCTCAAATTTGGTATTTAAAACTCGTATATAATTTCAACAAACATATTACATTTTGACTACCTATAATATAATAAACCGAAAGTGGTACTTAACTTGAAGGAACAGACTTTAGAGGAAAAACAATAAAATATAATCCAAAATTTCGTATTACAGACTCTTCCATTTATTAGAACAACAAATTATATTTTGTTTACAAACAATCAACCGGAAATGATACTTTATTTAAAGTTCATTGCTATTTTAAAGATGGAATTGAGTGGAGGTCATGTGCTAGCCACATAAGATTTTTTATTCGTGAAGTTATATGTAATATACAAGAATTAATAGAAAAATCAAGATGATATACATATTTATTTGTTTGTTTAATTTATTTGTTTGCTTATTCAAAAGTGTGCAAAATGGCCTACAAAGAAAAATGTTCCAAACAAAAATATCTTCTTGAAAGTTATGAAATTAAAGTTCGCATCGTTTCCGAGAATTTACTACTATTTCTGAAAATTTGTGAGAAGATTGTGTCTGGCAGAGACATTTCGATCATGGCTTAGATCAAACTTCAGTTAATAAAACACTCTGACAACTCACACACTCTCGCTGTTGGAAATCAAACGTATTATCTTCCTAAAACAATATTTTTCTCCATCAAGTTTTTATGATTCATCAAAAGTTTTGAGACATCTTCATATATTCAGATATTAATACGCACAAATTCCTGTAGAATGAATTTCGAATAAACATAAGTTGATGCCAGAAAGATAGATTTCATAAAAATTGATAATTTTAGTGAAAAACACAATATTTTAGGAGGTGGGTGTTTATTTTGATTTCTTACTTATTACACGTGGTTTGTAGGTAAGCCAAAATACCGCAATAAAAATGTTTTATTTATTAAAATATTTTAATTAACATAATTTTTACATTTAATATTTAGCTTTGTTCGATGACATGTACTAGGCCGCCCTAGTGTTAACTTTCTTACACTAACATGTTTTATGAGAAACGGGCAGCTTCTGGCAGGCTGTTCGATGACAAAAATTTTAAGAACTAGTGCTCACGTTTCTGACCTGACTCGCGAGGTGGTGTAGAAAGTGCAGTCTAGGAGTGGGGGTAACTAAATGTTGTTCGGTAGACATTTTAATTCTATACTAAATAATTTTTAATGCACGTTCTCTTTGTTTTGTTATATAAAGAATTAATTAATATATCTGTCTCTGAATCTGATGAAGAATCAAGTGATGATTGATCTTCGTCAGAATCGTTTATTTGTTCAAACACTATGCTCTTTAAAACAGACATTTCTGCAGTCACTTCTTTGCAGCTTTATGATACGACTGTGTTTATAAACAACTTAACCTTTTACACCTTTGGCTACGCTTGGCTTGATTACTCACAGCTGAGCAAACTTGCCCAAATATACACTAGTGTGTTTTATGAAATCACAAGAATTAGACTGTACTAGTGTACACTACACTGCACTGCACTATTCTGCTCTGCACTTTAAGCACTTCTCATCGAACAGAGCTATTTTTTCTTCTTTGCCAAAAAATACGAAATATTTCCCGAATTTTTATCGTACCTACCCTTAAACGCAGCACTTTTTACCTCTCGCTAAGAGAGGTATTGGATTTATGCTAAAATTCGCATATCCAGATTTTATTGAATAAGCATGATTTAAGGTCCCTAGAATCCGATTATAACATTTTTAAAATTATGTCTGTGGGTGTGTGTGGATGTAACTACACACATGCACATTGCACTGAATTTAAAATTTTAAGTGTTCACAAACAATAAACAAAATTAATAGTTGTTAGAGTTTGAACAAGTAATGGTATATTAATATTAATGAACAACTGTGTTATACAAGAAGAAGAATTAATTGATTATCTACTGTAAGCAAGTGTCTATTAATTCGAATGAGTAATAGGCCATTACATGTGAGAAAGGGGGAAAAACGATTAGAGTCCCTATGCGTCGAAAGAAAAAACAATCATAATCCAAAATTGTGGGAAGAATGCCTGTTACTGAAATGTTGATAAGCTTCGTGTTATTTTCGTAGTAAGTCATGGATAACGATCAAAATGAGTCATAATCTAAGCAACGCAACGCAACATTGAAAGAAGCGAAAGAGGTACGGACGATTGAAATAAATTAAAGAAGAAATAAACTTTTTCGTTTGACAAGCCTTAATTTTATATTTTTTAATATATTTTACTTTAAATTTTTATAAAATGTGTTAATTAACAATTTATTATACCTATGACCAAATTTAGTTTTTTTTTTTCTTTCCTGTAATAGTATATTACATCCGAGGTAGGAGATGTTTTATTACAGCCGAGGGCTTATGTATATTACCGAGAGGCGAAGCCTCGAGGTGAGATAATGAGCGAGGCTGTTATGAAACTCCTACCGAGGTTATGTATACTATTTTATTCACAATCATCCTCATTTTAAATCAATAATTTTCAAAATAAATCAATGAATTATAACCTTTAATTTTATTAATATTTTGACAGCTGTCTTAAAATTTGTTTAGCCTACTTAATTATGGGGATCTACAGCAATGTTGCTAGGCATCCCCTACATAAACATTTCCAACCCAAGAGATGGAAGTGAAATCTGTTATTTCCAGCCCAAAAGATTGTCATTAAAGTTAGGAATGACGTATTTTCCAACCTCCAAAAGGTTAGGAATCTGTATATTATTATAATGATTGTGAATAAAATTAATTCCCTTCTATAGGGATGGATTCGAGAATACTCGAGGCAAGTTTTTTAAAAAATCGACTGGACTCGAATATTTTAAAGTACAACTTGCCTTGAAACTTGGTTCGAAAAAAATAAGACAAGTTTGATTCGAAACTTGACTCGAGAACGAGTCTAATTTCAAGTTAAATCAAGTAATACTAATTTTTTCATTAAAAAAAAACAATAATTAAAGTCTTAAACATGAAAATGGTGGTAAAATGATTTTTATGCCAAATTTATAAGGTATGTTATATATTTTATTTAAAAAATAAACAAATTACATTTAGTAACTAAAGAATCAAATTTCTTGTCCACATTTCTGCACACATTTGTTTACATCGGGACTTTTGACAGAAGATAACTTAAACTTGTAATGTAATTGACAGGTAATCGTTTGTCAAAAAACTAATCACTTCAAATTAATAATAGTGACATTTTAAAAAGAAAATAGTAAATAAATCGTTATATGGAATGGAACATATAGGTTTCAGCATTAGTAAATACGTAGGTACGTATTTAAATTAATAAAAATTAAATAGCGGGAGGTTTTGTTTGCCACTAACTGTTTTTTTTTCCTTATTTTCAAAACGAATCAGCTATTATTCGTGCTCGTTAGGCTATATAAGGGATGAAATTTAAATTCTTCTCCGAGAAGTGCAGCAGTGTAATTTCATCCTCGTTATGGGCACTTTAATACCGCGAAGTTAGTGTAGTTTTAACATAATGGCTTGAATGGCTTGTTAAAAGTTTGAAAGAAATTTAATAAGATTAAAAGCTAATCGAAGGTATGGGTAACACAATATCATGGCTCTTGTTCGTTTGTTCCCCGTAAGTTTGAAGTAAGCTACGTTTTTAAAAGGCAATGAAATAACAGTAAGTTATTTCTTTTAAATAAATGGAATAAATCATTATTTCGATTGCTATTTTTATCATTTTAATTTTGAGTTTATTTGTACTGAGTTTATATCTCCGGATCTTTTTACTACAAAATTTTACAAACATCTGGAAAAAATCTGTATTGCAAAACAAAATTAGTGGTTCTCTATTATATATATTAATATATTGCATTTTATAAAATAAATTTTGTATCAATTTTTGGGCAACACACCCTAACTTTACTTTGATTTCGACTATAATGATATCGAGCACTCAGCACTGGTATTATAAGTAATCCAAAAGGATCACACACAAGTTACTAAAATATTTCAGGAATGTATCAGTCATATAGGTTATTGTCCATCATTTGGAGACGTTATTAATCTATTTAATTACCTACGTTTCCATAGCATGTGTCATAATTTATTGTGACCGTAATACCTAATGGGACTTCTCTGTTATACTCGCTGTCAAATTTGTATGGAGTGATGCTCAATTTCTTCCCTTCTTCGCACACTGTCCATGCCCTGCGGTGTTGCCGCTTTTTCCTAACGTAGCATATTTCAACATTGGCCATAAATTGATAAAAGAGTGGAAATTTCTAGTCCATTTTATTTGACGGCAAATATAGTAGTTCTTGGTTTAATAATTAGCGGTTATATAAAATTAGAATTAGCTTATATCCGTTTAATGTACAAACGTTGAAATGGTAACGCATTAGCAACTAAAAGTTTCTATGGAAAATTATTTTCAAGTCGAAGGCAACCAGGCAAAAAATTTCCATCGCTCATCGTAATCGAGATAACAGAACAATCTTGATTGAGACTATAAATAATACGGTACGCGATAGTTAGGCGACGGACAACTGGACGATGTTCAAATGAGCGATTGGGCAACAAGAAAAATAGTAAAAAGTGACGCTTTGATTTTCTAAACAAACATTAACTCGTTAACGTAACCTAACCTAACGGTCAATTTTGTTCTATAGGTACATTTATACTGATCTACTTATTGTTTTATCGCCCAGACGTCACGGCGCCTACTTGATCAGCGCCCAGTTGACGTCTGATATAATATAGATACCTATTATACACTTAAGCCTCATCTACACGTTGGGCCAACTAACGCCAATAAACCAATATAAACACAAGCGAAGCAGGGCAAAGCTAGTCGACAAAAGTATTTACCGTGATTCAGTTTTTGGAAGCAATTAAAAAAATTTTCTATACGAAGAGGTTTTTGGATAAATGCTTCAAATTGGTTGACTTTTAACCATGTAGTTCTTGAAACTCATTGGTTTTTACAAAAAAATTTATATTTAAAATGTATTATTTTCATATGTTGTAATAATTTATTTATTGCTTGAAAATGGTTATAACCATAACCGAAACGTCGCATTTGTAAATTTTGACTATGTTGAAATAAATTTGAAGCATTTATCCAAAAATCTCTTCGTATAGAAGAAAGTATTTATCGTACACACGTCGGCTAGTATTTGGCCCAGACCATCAGGTCAGCGTCAGATGTTTCTCGTGCCTTTGACTCGTGCACCAAAAACCGACACTGTGGCGAGCGTCGGCAAATGGCGAGTGACCAATGCGAGTCGATACAACGTTAGCCAGAAAGCCTTTCCACAAGTTAGTGTAAACACGGCGTTGGCTTTCATTCGCCTAACCTTTAGACCTCATCTACATGTTGGTCCAACTAACGCCAATAAACCAATATAAACAAATACAGGCGAGGCAAAGCAATGCGAGTCGGCGCAAGTATTTTACGTCCACACGTTGGCAAGTATTTGGCCCAGACCATTATGCCAGTGTCAGACGTTTCTCGTTCCTTTGACTCGTGCACCAAAAACCGACTCTGAGGCGAGCGTCGGCAAATGGCAAGTGGCCAATGCGAGTCGCTACAAAGTTAGACAAAAAGCCTTTCCACACGTTAGTGTAACTCGGCGTTGGCTTTCATTCGCCTAACCTCGGCCAACGTGTAGATGAGGCTTTAAACATTACAAAAATATATAAATAACGAAGATCGATTTGTGAAAAATTTATGGATCTCACTTGGATTTGAACCCAGGGTCATCCAATATTCAGTCGGGTTTAAATCCCAGTGACATCCACGAATTTTTCACCACATCCGTTTTCGTTATTTACATACTTTAATTTGATCTCTTAACACAGTTCATGGTAACTAAATAACAGAAATTTCGCTGTTGAAAAATTTGTCTTCCATTACAAAAAGTGGTTAAATTCGAAACGTTTTATTTTCTTGGTGTGACATACGAACCCATACTCATAATAGTTCAACAGGTTTATATTTTCAATAAGTTTTAAACCTACGTAAATGGTGAGATATTTCTACAAATTTCTTTTGACTAGTTTGTAATATACCTAGATTAGATTTTAAACATACGAGAACTGAATTTCTTATTCAAGTAATCCGCCATTTAATATTGCATTACATCGCCTTTATTATTAATACAAGCCACCAGCTTTAATTCTATTAGACACTGTATCCACAAAGCTTACACATTCTTCTGTTACTGTATTTTTCCACATACATCTTACAATGAAGTAAGTATTACTGTACGCACTGGATTTTTGCGATTATTTATTATTGTCCCAAAATTAAATAGTATAAGGTAAATCTGGATCCGAAGATGACCGGTCGAATTAAAATCACCCGTCATTAGGCCTCCAATCTTTTTTCATTTTTAAGTCTTATATTTCTAGTAGTCGAAAGAATTGTGTATTTTTTATAAGTTGTTGAAAATGTAAGCCGGCTGAACTAATAATATCAGTCTTCGTTATTTTCCAAATATGGAGCCCTATTTTTCGAACATACATACACAGGACATGTTTCTAATATCAGACGTAGGTAGCGAAGAAAAGGTGCAGGGACAGTATCTTGATGGTCCACTGACCACTGAAAATCGATTATTGGTTACTGAAAGGTGTGATTTATAAAGGAAAATGCCGGAGAGATGGGAAATGTCAATAAACAACATGTATCGACCCTCGTGAAGTACGGCCTTCTAGTACATTAACATTGAAATTTATAGCATGTATAAATTCACTCAACAAACTCGGGATGTAATTGGCCGCGCACGTGGTAGTTTTAATTGAATGTTTTGTTTTTTCCGAAAGGAATTATTGGTTTTGATCCGGGAAAATATGAAAATTTATAAATACCTCCAGATTTGCTAATGACAAGGTACTAAATGACTATTTACAGTATACCGCTATAAATGGATATTTATACAATTGAGGTAAATTTATTATCAATGAAATTTGTGGGAAAATATAGTTCACAAATAGATGCGATAATGAATTAATTTTTAAATTATGCTTTAACTTTATTAAAATAACATATAAAATTAATTATTATTTTAATTGAATTTTACAACGAAAATATCAGAGTTGAACCTAAAATTGGAATGATTAGCATCTACCTTTGATGTGAAACATAGATATATAAATTATGATATTCTACACGTTTTTCCACACATTTGAACTTTTATTGGTTTGGACATTTTCCAGATTCAAAAGTAAAAGTTTCCACAATGTTGAAAATATGTAATAATAGGAATATAATTTATTGGACGCTTATGCTAATATAATATAATCACAAAGTAAACATGTTGGCAAGAATTGAAAGACGTAAACTGGGAGGCTATAATTGAAGTAAGGGCGAGTAAGTTAATTTCTTCGAGTGAATAAACATTCTTAGCTCACGTGGTTTGTACAATATTTTATTCAATTTTGACGAAATAGTAATAAAAACCATTATATTTAATTTTGACAAAACAAAAAACTAATCAGTTAGTAGACTGTGCATGACAATCGATGATAGCTGTCAAGTCATCTATTTAAAAAGCTATTCGCGATGCCAGTTTAGACGTCAGCGCCGCTAGTGACTAAATAGTGAACTTCTTTGGTGGGTATTGAGATCTGTCAATCTCATGTTTGCTTTGTCATAATTTTGTGTAATTTTGCTTTATTTTTTAATTTGTATATAAACATAGGTTTATAATAATAATATAATAACAACTACGATGTTATTGTGTATCCAATGAAACTGAAATGATATAAAAATATCAAAATGAAATTATTACATAACCTTGTAAGTAAATACCTACCATAAAAGTTAAATAGATGAAAACGATGCTTATATACAAAAGTATTGTATATTCTTATCACAATACACTTAAATTAGTAACAATAACACAAATATAAGAGAGATTACGCAAAAATATTACAAAGTAAACAAGAGATTGACAGATGTCAATACCCTCCAAGCAAGTTCACTAGCGGCGCTGACGTCTAAACTTGCATCGCGAATATTGTCTGTTACTTGTGCCGTGAAAAATAATGAAAATGGCTGATAATCTGATAAATACTATGGTAAGTGCTAATTTCGTGCCTGATGTTATTTTAAATGCATTATTTGTTGCAGAGTGAATTAAAAAAATGTGAGAGTGATTTAAAAATTTTTTTGAATAAATTATATTATTTGATGGCACATGTAGGTATAGGTATATTTTTTATAAAGTCAGGTTTACAAGATACGTTTACCAACTTTTATTTTGCACATAGATACCGTAATTATTTTACTATAATATACATCGCCATTTTTTCCTATTTTCAACGATGTAAACCATTGACGTATTATAACTAACGTAGACCCAGCGCGGCCTATGCTGCTGCACAGTTTGTTGTGATGTTAGAGCTAACGGTGGGACGGGTGGGCACAATCTGTATGGCGGGTCTGCATAGTTTTGTTTACAAGTTTGAGAAGTGCGAACGTCAAAGCGTGATCTTTGTTTGATTGTTTGTTAATTAGTGTCTAAATAAAAAATAAATATATTGCTTCATTCATGCCACGCCAAGAGATGACTTCAATTTATTTCAAATAAGTTGTTCAATGTATGCAGACGCGCGATACAGTCTGTGCCACTCCCCTGCCCCTAACCTCTGGCTCAAACATCACAACAAAGGCTGCGTGCTGGGTCTACGTTAGTTATAATACGTCAATGATGTAAACGTTTCAAAAATATCAATGAAAAATCGAGAAAATAAGATAATTGAAAAATATCAGAAACTATTTTTATTCAAATATTCTAGATTGCTATGTGAAAATTTAATGTAAAAGCTAATTTATTAATTAACAAAAACACGTTAAACAAGTAACAATGTAATGTCTATTTTATTTTGTTGTTTTCATTGTTATATTTTGTTTAATTTTTGTTATAAATAAAATATCTGCGTCTACATGCCATTAAATCGTATATTTAACATAATAAAACTTTTATATGAGCCATTTTTTTCTATAACTTATAATAAAAAACTTAAAGGGTGTGGCATCCTCCCAGACTCGCACTGTATACTAAAGTGGTTACGTAAATCCGTGACATAGACGTTAATATGAACTGTCTCGTAAAATTTTATGGGCAGCATAAAATTATAAATTGTTTTCAGGCCAAATTTTTTGTATTTAGGTACTTACTAATATGAATTTATCAAATAATAATAATTAATAATAATAATAACAATAATATAATAATAATAAATAACAATAATAATAATAATAAATAACATTAATAATACAAACAAATACCAACAACACGAGGTATGTTAACCTATTAACTAATTATTGTAATTTATTGAATTTGTAATATTTATTGTATTGTAGAGTCCGTACAAGCTAACTTCAAGCCGGCTCCCTCATGACTGAGCTCTGCAGACCACGCCTCCAACAAATTGTCCATTGGCGTGCGGAATATTAGTCCGAACGCCAAGCGCTTGCCACGCGTCTCAAGCGCATCATTTTTTCTTATATAAATCTTTATTTTTTATTAAAATATGAATTTTTAATTGAATCACCATGAAATAAATTCCTATAATAATATTCTTCAATATACGATCAAAAATAAAAGCTTTATTACGGAATGTAATTAGCCCCCAGTTTTATACAAATCTGACGAGTCTATGGAATCGACTGCAGCCAACGATGAACGTCTACGTCATACTCTCTCCCCTTGCCGCGCACCGGACGATTGATGACGTTGGTGGCTTGAAGTTAGCTTGTACGGACTCTAACTGCGTTGACATGACGTCCTTATTGTCACATATTAATAAACATGAAGTCCTACAACTTCTAAACAAAATTCATTTAACATAATTTGGATCCTCCCACATAAGTTTTATTTAGTGTTTTTTTTTTTTAATTAAAATCGAGTTACCTGTCAAACACCAATTCAAAATAAACGTCATTTTTTAAAGCAGAGTAGGTATCTATATTAGTAGCCGATAAACACTTTGCATCATCCTTCAACTCTTGATTTTCTTCATTAATGTTTTTAAAATGTTGATGTAGGTGTTACTAATCCAGAATTAAATTACATTTTCTCCAATATGAGTAGAAACACTGTAATATTCTCGTTGGTATCCAACATAGATGACATTCCCGAGGACCGTCGTTGGAAGCCATCCACGTACATTGTCAAGCATTTCATTAAAATTCAAATCTAGCAAAGTTCTGCACCCGCTCGTTTTTCCCGCTCAAATCGGACGGTCACAGTTATATATCAGCTAACCACTGCTCATCCGGCTTTACCATTTAAATTGTTTCTCCAATCGTAAATATTCACCTACCACCTGCGCGAAACAGGGTTAATTCGCCACTGATTAAAGTAAATGAACATAACATAAGAATAATGTAGATAAAAAAACTTTACGTCGTGATTAATTTTACCCCTCATTCAAATAAAAGTCATTATCAAATGGCCTATTCTGTAAGTCAATGGTTCATTTTTTTTTTTTTTTTCACCAATCAAGTATGTTGACATACAACAGAAAAAAATTTATTTTAATTTGTCAAATCAATATCTATTGGATATAACTTTTAAACAAGTCGTTTTATTACCGAGACATTTATGTTTATACTTGCACCGCAAAAATTCTAATATGTAAGTGATTAAAAAATAATATTTCAAGAATCGAATTTATATTTTCAGATACGCAACAAAGTGTTTATTCCAAATATTGAAGCTGCTTGCCGATATGTTTTTGTGTTCTCAAAATATTAAACTTGAACTCTTACTAGGGTTGCCAACTGACCTTTTTTGAAAAGGACTGTCCTTGTTTGAGCATATTTTGTCCTTGTCCTTTTTTAAACCAGGAAAGGACGCGATTTGTCCTTTTATAGTAAATTTTGTTATTAATAATATTTTTCTTATTATTATAAATATGAAAATGAAATAATTATTTCACATTTTATGTAATGTAATGAAATAACGATAGAATTTTTGAATTATTGATGTATTGGCACCAATTTATCAACTAACATTTAGTTTACAGTCTCCTCTAAAAGGTAGCGGTAGCAGACGCAGAGATATATGCTTTGGTGTTTGATGATAACTTCAGACCTTAGAGTTAAATATATCTGTGGTTAACTAGTGTTGACTTGTCAATTTTGTTACTATCATGCTCATTGAAAGACTATCCGGATCAGATATTACTCGTTTACATTTTATAGTAGTTTATTAACCTTTGTGTTTTGCTTGTTTTCGTTATAAAATATTGATTTTAATTTTTTAAGAATTTGTTAAATTTGCTTTATTGTAAAAAACTCTATATTATCCAACTTTGCATTAAAACACGTTTGACCTTGAAAATTTCAAAAAATTACCTGCGGCGCATTTTTTCTCATAAATCTCAAATCCTACGTATTATTCAGAAAAAGATTGCCAAAAAAATGTCCTTTTCTGTAATTTTGAAAAGTTGGCAACTCTAACTCTTACGCATAAGGTAAAACAAAAAAAGGGTAAACATAAAACTTCGCGACATCATCATTCAATTCTACAGATAAAACTCCATAAGGCAACTAATTTTCATAATTTTTGATCTACTGGTTTAATATGTATTATAAAATACCCAAAATAATAAGGTTTGTTTTTTGGATTTTAGCTACCTATTTTTCGGGATTTACATTTACTTCTAGTTATATAAATTGGATCAGTTGATCAAAAATAATGACAAGTTATACATTTTTGTAATAATATCAGTGGAATCGAATAGTGATATCGACAAGTATGTATCTCCATTAATTTTTGAATTACTGCTCAAAAATGTCTATATTCGGCGGCGAACTTTAAATACAAATATCTCAGGAATAAAAGAAGTTAGCAACATGTAGTTTCATAATTTGGAATCTACACAGGTGGCGCTATATAAAAACTGTATAAAAAATTATAATTTTAATATTGTTTTTAAGAAGTATTACATATTTAATAATTTTTAGCAATAAACGAGGGGTGAACCACTGGTGGGAATCCCTGTACATTTTTTAAGGAATACATTTGGAAATACTGTCAGTACATGGCAATAGTTAGGAATACTAGGGAATACGTGGCAGTATTTGGGAATAAGTAGCAATACTCGGGAATACTCGGCAATAAGTGGTAATACGTACAGCAATACAGAGGAATACATCATTTCTCTGCGAAAAGCGAGGCAAAAAGACTATTAATTTCAAGCTTTAACTTATTTGAGTGGATAGACTATGCAGTGAATTAAATATAATTAAACGTGTTATAGTAGTTATTTATGTATTATATTGATTTACTAAGAAAAAATGAAAAATATCTTCATGAGAGTAAAGTCATCTTTAAAACAATTTAGCACATGATGCTTCAAAATTATATTTTTATTTAGTATTTATTAAAGAGAAATTAAATTTTTAGCACATCCCACGTGATTGGGACGTCCCACGTGTTTGGGACGTCCCATGTGATTGGGACATCCCACGTGATTGGGACGTCCCACGTGATTGGGACGTCCCACGTGATTGGGACGTCCCACGTGATTGGGACGTCCCACGTGATTGGGACGTCCCACGTGATTGGGACGTCCCACGTGATTGGGACGTCCCACGTGATTGGGACGTCCCACGTGATTGGGACGTCCCACGTGTTTGGGACGTCCCACGTGATTGGGACGTCCCACGTGATTGGGACGTCCCACGTGATTGGGACGTCCCACGTGTTTGGGAAATAAGTCAAAAGTTGCGTAGTTGCCAAGAGAATTTAACAAATAACGAAAAAAAAAAACTCCCCAGCATTTACGCAGGTATTAGCTTGCATTTTCTCCTTTTATATGTAATATGATCTTTTATTGGAATCTTATTCCGCGATGAAGTGGCAATGAGATGGAATAAAAGGTTAATTTTAAGATCCGTCCCATAAAATTTATAGGGATAATCAAAAAGAGGATAAAAAGGATTTTTTTCTATGCGGAAATAAAATTCTTGTAGAAGGATAATATTTTACTACATTTTTCATTGTGTCAATCGGTACAATTTTCATTTAGTAACAATTTAAATAAATAAATATATCATCACGGCATTTTACCCATTCTGTATTAACTGGCTCGTAAAAAATATAAAAATTACATTAATATATTAACGAATATTCAGGATTTTTTCAATTATAGTTGGCGCGGGTTAAACTGAGGCTGATCTAGTATACGCTGAACCTATTCCGACGGATTGAACGGTCAAAATAAGGGGGGTTACGTATATTGACGTTTAGCTCAATGTTTGCAATAATTGTAACCTATTTACTAGTAAGTGATATATGCTATTATTACAACGAGAAAAACACTCCCAACAACATTTAAAATGGTATAAAGGGGAAGGGGATTCATTGATAAGCCAAAAAATTTGTACTTGATGTTTTCTGATTAGCTAATATGCTCAGTGTTAATCTACTGTCAATCTCAACTTATAGCCTAGCTGCTATACATACTTTTCTTTAAATACTACAGAATTTCGACAAACTCTGCCACAATAATTGTTATTTATGTTATTTATATTGATCCTTAATAGTTTATTTTTTACTACATCAATCAAAATGTCACTCTTCAGGGGAAAAATTTCTAGGTTTTTTTTTATCCATTTAACATTATTTGGAGTGGCAGATAGTCAAAATGACATATTAATGATTTAAAAATTGAAAGAAAGAGTAAATTATACAGTACATTTTTAATATTATGGCATTTGATTGACGTTTAACTGCACTTATTCAAATATGCACATATAAACAAAAAAATAGTTCAAGTCAACCGCCACTGAAAACCCGGGCATAAAGATGCAAAAATTTGAACCGAATTTGCTTCTTTATCTTTATAAAAAATTACAAATGTAATAAAGTATTTCCTATTATTAGATTCCACTTTAATTGTATAATGTAATCCTACCCCAAAAGTCTTACGTAGTCACCGAATCATATCCCTTAATCAACTCCTTCGTAGCTTCTTAATTAATTAATATTCATAACCTACGTATATATTTTGGCACCTGTCACTACATGTACATGAACGCACGACGTACGGCGTCACCAGCGCATTTCTCTCCAAACAGAATCAAAGTCTGATATAATCCGAATACGATACATACCATGTGTATTTGCCTTTGGCTTCGACTCGTTCCTGTTTACAGTGCTGTAAATACGCCATGATGACTTCCACGACAAAATAGATCCACGGAGATAAAATTAAACGTAGAGAACATATTTATCCCAAGGAGAAAATATTTTCGAAGGAAAACATAACAGTCCATCACGTTTATGATTAAATATTAATAGATAAACTGCCAAGTGAAAAACTGTTTGACAAAGTGTTTGTGAATGTTGAACGACGTTGCGGTAAATTAAGAGGACTAATATATAAAACAGATTAAAAGCTGCGTAAATATGTTCACACATGTTTCCGGAATTTTTAATATTAGCCATACTGCTATTTTTATATGCATTAAATAAAAATTCCTTCAGTCAGTTTTGCGTCACATACCAGGTTGTATTAGGTAACACTATTTTAATAAACTTCCTTAACACTTCATGATCTTCAATTTAGCATTAATTATAAATATTTTAAATAACTAAAATAATTTAGTCTGTAATTTATAATATAATATAATTAAGTAAGTTACCTAAATTAGAAATAAGCAACGAGCAAGTAAATGCCCGTAAAATATTCAAAATTTTTACGAATAACTGATTTACGTTTTAAGAAATATCTTAACACTTTCGCTGCGTATAAATGCACGCGTCGCACCCGTAACGCGGTAATGAGTTTTGGCGCATTTCTAGTTTTTTTTCTCAATTTGTTAATATTGCGTGTATGTAAAAGTCTTTACTCTTATTTTTCAGTATTTTTTTTTTTAACGCATACGGTGCGTCAGCAGCATTGTGAACAGCTTTTGTTCTGCAATGCTAACGACGCACCTATGCGTCCAGCCTCTTGAATTCTGAAATCAACATGTTAGACAATTAATGTTTATATGCTTGATATTTTATCTTTTATTTATGTAATAGCCATTATTTTAATTTTTGTGTTTTTAGCCCTTTTGAGTTGTAAATAGCCCTGGTCGTTGTCTCCCATGACGCAAAAAAAAAAAAAAAACTGTAAACTAACCCCACAAATCACTTTTCTGTAGTTGTCTGACAATGCTGACCAACGCACATTGTTCTCTTTACAAGGCTGACGAAACCATGCAGGTTGAAACAAGATAGAGTACTGGACGCACCTGATGCGGCGTGCGCAATGGTTCGACAACATATGGGACGCAACGTGTGCGTCGTACGCAGCGAAAGTGTTAAGGGTAATGATTTCTCATTTCTAATAAATTTATCTAGCTAATAAAAAATTTCATGTAGTTTCATCTGTTAATAATAATTGTCACGTATCTAATAAATACATTTATTTGCCAAATAACTTTTCAGTTAGTTAAACTTCCTATTCCTAATTAAAATAGTAAATTTGTATTTTCAATTTGATGTAAGGTATTTCATTACATTGTTTATTATCGTAATTTTATTGGCATATGTATACTTGTCAACTTGAACTAATATATTATTTCACAATTAAAAATTTAGATTTATTTTGCAGATCTTGATGATTTATTGGAAACGCATTATATTTCAATCGAAGTGTTTTTATTTCTCCATTAACCTCCAGTTTGGGTACTGAATTTATTTGTAATTTTTCCCATATTTAAAAAATAAGATATAAATATATCATCACGACATATTACCCATTACTGGGTGTGCCATTATCTACAACACATGTAGACTTTGGTAATGATGATGATATATTTTACCGTGTGGGCGCTTACCAGGAGTCACCTCACGGGCACTCATAAAGTTCACCACAGGGATCACTTTTGTGCGATTAAAAGTCTGCCCTGGCCGGGATCGAACCCGGGTCACCATATTGGCAAATGGACACTATACGTACACATTTTTCGTTTTCCAATTAGTTGTATCTTTTGATTTATTTTCTATTATCTTGATGAATTTAACATAAGTATTCCTTACATCACATCATATACTTATTTCTTATACACTAAATTAAATCTGTTGTATTTATTTTATATATATCTTATGACACAAAGACACAGACGTCAAACCTCAAAACTAAATATTTATTTTTATGTTACGAGGGGAGTTTATTATGTTATTTACTTAGCAATAAAAACAATATGCTATCACGACAATTTTCTTATGTCAAGTTGCTGTGACATTTTCATGTCTACAAAGACACAATTAAGAACTTGAAAGCGGCTGTACGCGAAGAAAAGACCCCACAATTATGCTCAGAAAATGCTGCTTCTGCACAACAACTACAGCTTGCATAATGCACGAATTGTTCAAGCAGTAGTCAATGAATGCGGCTTTGACGAATTACAACATCCACCTTACAGTCCTGACCACGTCCAAGTGTTATTTCCTTCCAAAACTCAAAACACATTTGAGAGAGAATCGCTTTTTATCGAATGATGACTTGGAAAACGCAGTGGAATCGTATTTTGCAGAATTACCAAAAGATTTTTTTGCAGGCGTAGCTTTATTAGAAAAACGTTGGAATAAGTGTATTAGTGTTAACGGTTCTTACGTAGAAAAATAAATTTTTATTTGTTCTCTAACTCGTTGTTTTCATAGCTAGTTAGATAACATAAAAAACTCCCCTCGTATGTAATATTTTACGTCTCTCTTCATCAAACTACATTTATAATTAAACTATCTTCGTCGAACTTACTTTTTGATTTGGTAACAGCGAATATTTTATATGGTACATAAGAGCTTAAAAAAAATCACATGGAACTACCTGATAAATTTATTCATCTAATAAATAATTTGTGTGAAATACTTATAAGGTAGTTTATTAGCAGATGGAAACAACGGCCACACGGCCACAGCCCTGTTAATCATAAAAAAAAACTATATGTACCTATAAAGTAAAGTTATGTAATGTTTATCATTAGCGTAATTTCTATTTTACTAGCTTTTATTTAACTGTACTAGACGTAGATCTTATAATCCAAATGTGGGTATAAAATTCTCAACTGTGGTATACGTGAAATTTCAGTCACACAGTATTCTTTAAAAAACCGATGTTTCGGCCTATACCTTCTTCAGGATAAGTTTTACAGATTCTAACCTCACCAATGTTTGCAGAAAAATATACTCATTAAAATAAGCTCTTAATTATGCAATTTTTTAATTTAATTTTGTCTAATTAACCGACTACGTATCTCTTAAGCCTCATTCAAAATTAAACATGAAAATAAAAACAAAGTCTCGAAATTAAAATTGAGACATAAACACAAGGAATTTCAAACGTAAAGGCTCATTCACAGCTATGAAAATAAGAAACATAAAAAAAAAATTATAAATAAGCCTTTATGGTTGATGTTCAAAGCTTCGACAATAAAACGTAAATTAAGATCAACATTCACTGGACGCATTTTTTTTGCTCAAACGACAGTTGCTATGTATGTGCTTATTTTTGTGTATTTGAAAATTCTTGTGTTTACATCTTACGTTTAATTTTATTTTCGAGAGCTGTGAGAACTTTCATAAGAATCTATTGTTTATCATGACTTGTATTTTCATGCATCATTTTATTTTTACTTTCGGAGATGTTAATGAGGCTTTAAATATTTTACACAAAAATAAACGCATACATAACAGTAGTTTTAAGACAAATGTTCGCATATATGATTGCGTGTAGTGCTTCAAAAGATATGAAGTTGTTATTATTGCTTGTTAATTATGAATGTACTAAATGGCAGTTGATGTTAATTTCCAAAGCTGTGAACTCCAACCATAAAGTCTTATTTATAATTTTATTTATATTTCTTATTTTCATAGATGTGAATGAAGCTTTATAGCTCTAGAGATTTGGTCTGCAATGCTAGGCAACAGACCATTTCACAAAACAAAGATTTTCTGCAACCCAGAAAGATTACTTCCACTTTTGTCTTGTTTAATCAACTTGCCATTCTCATTCCCTTCTTTTCTGTCTTCTTTTTCTTTCTGAATCAAATTACAGTAACATCTTCTTCACCTGTAGAATACGTAAAACTCTATATGTGTGAACAACTAATTACAGACAAGACTAGACTCGTGTTCTACACAGGAATTAAATAAATTCTTTGAAGTCTCCCTAACCTAATGGCCACTTTGTCCGCGTCTTGTGGTAGGGACGTGCAACCACATCAGTGTGATTATATCTACGACTTGGAGGGGTGTTATGCATAAATTTGTTATAGTGGGTGGACTTTTATACTTATTCATAAGTTACACAATAGAAGTAAGGGTTTAGTGGGACTTAGACTGAAATTGTAAGGTAAGTATATATGAAAGTTGTAAGATAAGGAGTTTATTTTGTTTGTCGTAAACAGTTAATTCTCGCTGACAATTCTGAGGAAAATTTATGGTTTATCACAATTATTCGCAATTTAGTTATAACCTATATGAACTGTACTGGTAACGTACCGAGTGAATTAAAGAGAATCATAAAACATAAATATAGTTAATTTGACCAACAATTCCTAAAATTAAAGTAGGTAATGCCTACGTACATGAAGTGTACCACATAGCAAAATTTTGTTTTCACGAACGACTATGCATTGACTGTTTTGTTTTTGGAATTAATTAGCTAGGTACCTGTAATGGAAATAGTTTATGGTTACTTATGTAGCGGGCCTAGTTTAATTGTTAATTAACCAACAATTGTGAAGAGACTGTGGAAATTAGCACTAGACTAACTAAAGGAAGTAAATGTGTTGGGATGCTACATGGGTTGCTAAAATCGAAACATATATCATGGACAACAAAAGTGAGGGTTTACAAGACAGTGATAAGACCGACAGTAATGTATGGGTGTGAACGGTGGGCATTAAAACAAAGTGACATTTTAAAAATGGAGGTGTGGGAAAGAAAAACGTTAAGGAAAATATTCGGTGGAAAAAAAGAAGAAATGTTGGTGAGAAGACGGACAAATGCGGAAGTGATGCGTTTATATGGTGACAATGCAATAACCGGCTTAATTAAAGCTAAAAGACTAAGATGGTTGGGACAGAAGACAGAATAGTAAAGAAGGTGTTCAAAGGAAGGACAGGAATAAAGAAGAGAATAAGACGTCCTAAGGGAAAGTGGTGTGACTCCGTACTTAAAGACTTAAATAGACTCAATATAAAAGACTGGGAAATAAAGCCTCTAAATAGATTGGAATGGAAAGAAATATGTAAAAAAGCCATGGGCCTATAAGGCCTGCAGAGCTGTTCTATTATTATTAATATTATTATTATTATTATTATTATTATTATTATTATTATTATAATTTGCCCAACAACTCCTAAAATTAAAGTAGGTAATGCCTACGGACATAAAGTGTACCACATAGCAAAATTTTGTTTTCACGAACGACTATGCATTGACTGTTTTGTTTTTGGAATTAATTAGCTAGGTAGCTGTAATGGACCTAGTTTATGGTTACTTATGTAGCGGGCCTAGTTTAATTGTTAATTAACCAACAATTGTGAAGAGACTGTGGAAATTAGCACTAGGCTAACTAAAGGAAGTAAATGTATTGGGATGCTACATGGGTTGCTGAAATCGAAACATATATCATGGACAACAAAAGTGAGGGTTTACAAGACAGTGATAAGACCGACAGTAATGTATGGGTGTGAACCGTGGGCATTAAAACAAAGTGACATTTTAAAATTGGAGGTGTGGGAAAGAAAAACGTTAAGGAAAATATTCGGTGGAAAAAAAGAAGAAATGTTGGTGAGAAGACGGACAAATGCGGAAGTGATGCGTTTATATGGTGACAGTGCAATAACCGGCTTAATTAAAGCTAAAAGACTAAGATGGTTGGGACAGAAGACAGAATAGTAAAGAAGGTGTTCAAAGGAAGGACAGGAATAAAGAAGAGAATAAGACGTCCTAAGGGAAAGTGGTGTGACTCCGTACTTAAGACTTAAATAGACTCAATATAAAAGACTGGGAAATAAAGCCTCTAAATAGATTGGAATGGAAAGAAATATGTAAAAAAGCCATGGGCCTATAAGGCCTGCAGAGCTGTTCTATTATTATTAATATTATTATTATTATTATTATTATTATTATTATTATAATTTGCCCAACAACTCCTAAAATTAGTAGGTAATGCCTACGGACATAAAGTGTACCACATAGCAAAATTTTGTTTTCACGAACGACTATGCATTGACTGTTTTGTTTTTGGAATTAATTAGCTAGGTACCTGTAATGGACCTAGTTTATGGTTACTTATGGAGCGGGCCTAGTTTATTTGTTAATTTGTAAAATTTATAAATTGAGCTGTAGGCACTTGGTGAAACATTATAACAATAATAATTAATAAAACATTTGATGTAAGTTTCACAAATAGATGTACTCAACACTTAATCGATTTTGGCTCATTAGGCCTTCTTCAGAAGTACAAGATTAAACCAAATACACGAATTGTTATGCATGTTCTTAAATACTATATTAACATCTGATGATCAAAAACAAGGTTACTTAGAAAATTCTTCAGTTCAATTTGCCAGACATGCGAATGAAATGGCTTTTTGATTTTCGTAGGCTTCTAGGCAATCCATCTTCGGGCATTTGTCAGCTATATGTAAACTTTTAAGATTTTTCTTCAAATGTTTTTCCAAATTGGAGTCTTCTTTCTTATTTGCCTCTTTGACCTATATAAGAGGTATTACACGTTTTTATTTACGATTAGACAACATAGCCTGTTTCTTGTGCTGAAGCAATATACCTATTAAACTAGTTTAAATATATTGTTGACGCGAACAGTAAATTTTTATAACAAATTCCGCAAAGTCAATTACACTTTATGTTACCGAGCTATAATACGTATACGCATTTCATTATATACTTTCAGAAAGGACACTTGGTCCAGTGCTGGCACTAATTCGCACAATAACCACCAAACGCACGCATTGTTTGCACAACGAAACTTATCTCAAGATAGTTTTTGGTCTCAGTTGAATGCAGATGAGAGAGCTCTTTTAAGTTTTTTACAAGAATGAGTTTAACTAATTTTCACTATAGCATCAGTATCCCTGCTTTAGTGAAATTATTAATAACTTCATTTATAAACATTACATTTTTATCGTTTGTTGTGAATCGACGTACAAGTCGTTGCAAGTAATTTTTTTAGCATGGTCGCATGCACCAATGGCAAAACCTGGCAACATGTTGTATATGATAACGTAGCATTCTACATGTTGCCAGTTGTTGCCTTGGTCAAAGTCAAGTCCGCATTCAGACACTAATCTGTAGATGGAGAATTCACTTCAAATATTTTAAAAGTAAAATTTTAAAACACAGAGTCAGATATGTAACAGCAAATGAACTAAGACTACGACAGAGTAGTCGCAATTTCATGCCTGTTCGTGTGACTCATTTTAATTTTGCGGCAATCGTGTCGCTTCAAAAATGGAACGTGATGCATATTTTTAATCGCTTGTGCTGGGTGTCTTATTTTTACCTCTTGCTAAGAGAGGTATTGGATTCATGCTAAAATTCGCAAATCCAGATTTTATTGAATAAGCACGATTTAAGGTCCCTAGAATCCGATTATAACATTTTTTAAATGATGTCTGTGTGTATGTGGATATGTGGATGTGTGTGTGTGTGTGTGTGTGTGTGTGTATGTATGTATGTCTGGATGTTGTAAACACGATTCCTCAAAAACTATAAGACTTAAAAGATATTTAACTGCAGTTTCCTCAACCTGACATTCCTGGGAAGAGCTGAAAAGGTTTTGGTAACAATTAAACAACCGGAAGTAGTACTTTCTTAGATAAATTCTTCTAAATATAATTTTTTGGGAGTTTTTTTTTATTAAATATTGAAGAACATGAAATTCTCCATCTAATACACTTAAAATTTTTATTATATCTTGTATAGATTTAGAGATAAAGACACTATAATTTATAGAGGAAACTAATCGCAGAGGCCAAGGCACTAAGGAAACCAGTTGACAAATTCCAATGTTTATAACATGACATGTCATTGTTAAATATCAACATTTTTAGTAACATTCTGATAGCTTTTTCTGGGAAGTATATTTAATTTTTCTTACTGTTTTATTAATTAAATATTTCAAATTATAGGTAAAATTGTGGTAAAATGCATATATCCATCAGAAATACCGCCAATCTGGTTAATGAATTGGAACAATATCTGACATGAAAATGATATAAAATAGATATAATTAGAATTATATGTGTGCAGAAGACATGTTAAATACAATAAAAAACAATATTTGGGTACAGTTCTGTAATATTTTGTTATAAAACGACGGTTCGAAAGC
The DNA here is from genome assembly GCA_943142095.1 of Ophonus ardosiacus. Classification (NCBI taxonomy): domain Eukaryota; kingdom Metazoa; phylum Arthropoda; class Insecta; order Coleoptera; family Carabidae; genus Ophonus; species Ophonus ardosiacus. Next base: position 17,364,389 of record OW964823.1, read on the forward strand.
GAAGTGCAATATAATACATATATAGCCTAATATGGAAATAGCGAGAGGTCTTGTGCTGGCCACAACAGATTTTTGTGACAACCATCGCGCAACAGAATATCACATGTGCACGCCTAGCCTTACTGCTGATGCTGAAACAGGTGCACTACGAATTCTAGCTCAAATTTATGTTCATGAATGCAAATTGACAAAACTTCGTTCCATTTGCGTCTTCTTTAACTAATGTACATCACTAAGAATTCTCAGAATTTTTGATGACGAGACCTAATTTGATTATTGTATATTAGGTTTCCTTTTAAAAGCATATTCATCAATTTAAAATTGTGCCAGTGAGTAAAGAGTTATAATTTTTTACTCAATGGTTATACTAAATGAAATTTCAATACTACATCCGCATCTTTTAAAAAGCAATTTTTTGCATCCCAAAAGAGCCCATTAATAACAGCAGGGAATAAAGTTCTAGTAAATAGAGTTGTTTTTACATACCATTCACATCAGCAATTTTTAATTGGTAAGATTTAGTTTTATTGCAGTTGGCCATGAAAATTAGTTTGCCCTCGCTTGCGATCAATTGTGCAGGCGGGAACGACGCTCGGAGCTCAGAGCTCAGGTTGCTTAATGAATCAGAGTTAAATACAATTAACCGAAATAATTGGATCATAAACTCCTTAAACGCTCAAATTTAAAACAGATCGAGTACGTTACCATCTCCTGAAAGGACGTAAATCTTGTAAATGTTTGCAATAAGTGAAATTATGTTACAAATTGAGAAATTGAACAATAAACTACTCAACACTTACAGGCTTGATTTACATCAGCGATACAATGACGGTACGGTGAACGGTGACGGTGTTCAAATAATAAAATTTTGTCTTTTATGTCTGACTGTTTGCCAAATTACTAAATAAATACAATATGTACATCCCGTGAAAAATTTCACTAATAAACATACGATATCCTTTCTTGTTTCCTACCATACCAAATGACCCTAAAAAGAGTACTGTTTGGTTTTTAATTTGAAAACGATTGTAGTTGCTAATAAGAAATGAGATATATGCTACTACATAAAAGGACATTTTAATGTAGAAAATTATTATATTATTAAATTTAAATAAAAAGTGCACATATAAATATTCAATAAAAAGTCAATAAAAAGCAAAGTTACGAGTATAAATAAATATTATAATGCGGACTATTATTAATTTCGCCGGTGTAGTGGCCATGCGCGTTGAAGCGCTATGTCTCTACATGTTCAGATCGAATCTGAGGTTCCTCGGTTCGAATCTACCGGCCGGCTAAGTGCGTTGTCGTTAAAATGCCACAATATCAGGCATTAATCGCACTCGCATGCGATGATCCGACCAGTTGTCCATGTTAAAGCATAGGTGGTGCTAGTTGTAGAAGGAGTATTTCCGCTGCCGCACTGGTTGCATAGCAATTAGTGGTCGTCGCACGGATTAAGTACAGCGACTGCTCTAGTACTACGGTCACGAAACGAGTACCTACGGTACTTGAGGCCTTGGCCCTACAAGGGCTGTTGTGCCATAGATGATGATTATTAATTTCGGGGTGTGCCAATCTGTTTCTATTCGCAGATTTTGGTGATGACGATTGGGACTACGAAGCGTCGGTCTCAAAACTGTCATGGAGAGAGCACCACAGGGGTAACTTTAGTGCGAGTTGAAAATTGAAAAATAATTTGTTAGTTTCAGGTTTAAATCGAATCAGGGGCCGTCGGAATTACAACCAGTTATTTAACACACAACCACGCGATCCTATAAAAGTTCGTCGTACAAATAAAGGTATTTGAATAGTTAAAGAAAAATATTATACGTCACCTATAGAATTCTAATAAAGTTCAATGCTCAGGAATATGATCTTAAAATATAAACAGGTACAAGTTTTGACGATAATTATTACTTCTACAAACTAAGTATATTCTCAACAGCTGATTATCACTTTCAATGTCATAAATGTTTTTAAAACAATTAATTAATATGAATATAAATTAAATTAATGATATAGGTTGGAATAAAAGTTATGTTGTTTTTGCTGTTTAGCCTAGAGTGATAAATAATTAATTTTGTTTCACCTTTGCTCAGAAATTACGTATTCATATTCACGTAATTTAAATATAAATTATTATTACTTGTTTTCAACCTAAAGTCAGCTAGGCATATTTTAATTTTATTAAAAATTATATCCTGGGGCAATGTTTTATACAATGAACCGTAGAAATATAATATTCTTCTCATACAATATTATAACAAAAATAATCTTCCTGTTTATTTGTTACTTTCTGTTTCTTAATTTTCAGGAAAGATATCCTCTCAGATGAGAAAGCATCGCAAATTAATAAATTTCATAATAATGGATGTATTATTTTATTAGAATATAAGTATGAAAATTAGGCAAAAATGAAATTAATGAACAATAGAATTAGGTTGGAAAAAATAAACGATGCTAGAATGAAGTGCTGGAAAGCGACATGATAAAATGGAGTTGTGTATCATTATATTTTTTGCGTATTCATTTCTATTTATCAAGTACAGTAGTAGCATACAAGTACACAATATTTCTTATTCATAAGTCAAGTTCAGAATCCACAATGAAACACATGCATGATTTTTTAATAGTTATTTATGCAACAAGGGTAAAAAGTATAGTCTTATTTCACGAATAGGAAAATTTGACCGAACGAGCAGCAGGCGAGTTCGTTAAATCCTATGAGTGAAATAAGATACTTTTTACTCGAGTTGCATACAATTTTTTTTTACGTCTGCAATAAAAGTGTGAAAAAAGTGCCGTAACGTTTCATTATTTCACTCCGTAGCGTCAAAATTGTTAAAAAAGTATACTTTTTTCACACTTTTACTGTGTTAAAAAAGACATACTTTATAAATCCATTTTAATGAAAAAAGTGTACTTTTTTAACAGACGTAAAATAATAAATTTATGACCTTTACCTCTGCGGGCTCGCCAGGGTAGGTTAAGAAGGCGTAGGCGACGCCTACCAAGATGAAAAATATTTTTTTATATTAATATATTTTATTACTTTAGAAGTATTAAATACATATATCAACTTCAAAAACGTAGAACATAAAATATTTATTTTATATATTTATTTATTTACAAGAGAAAATATTCTTTTATAACCCACAAAATGAATGTTTTATTTATAGTCCAAGTGATATTTTGCGTTGACAAATGTAGGCGCAAATACATTGCATAATGACTGTAAAAAAAAAGGTTTAAATGTTCTGCTCCAGCAATATAAAATTAACGAATTTACTTTCCTATAAAATTTATCTTAACTACGAGTGTAATGGTTTTATAAATATTTATTGAATATATTTATTTTGATTTTTTCTCGTACGTTAAAGTGTCGATCTACTGCGTCTTTCAACTGAATTTCACGCCTTCAAATCTCAAATTCAAGGAGAATTACAGAGTAAAATATATTGACATTTAATTAGATAATTTATAATAGTTCTTAAACGGTGTGCCGAGCTACGCATTTGGATTCACAATATGGATTATGAAACTGTAATAATTCACCCTTAACAGTAATTTAATGTAATATTAATTCCAGGTTAATACTTCCCTTTCCCTTCTCTTGTAATTAATCCAAATCTGTTGAATATTACTTGCCATAATAACTTCAAGACGTATTATTTCATTTTATTTTATTGTTTAGTACCAGCGCCTTGGAAGAAACTGTAAGGCTTTCCTCGACTTTTCTTGTGAAATATACAATGTACAATATCCTTTCCTCATCTCTGACACAATAGCTACAGCAACGCTTTAAGTACTATAGATACTCCTTTCAACAACCAATGTGAATCACTGCAAATAGAATCATTTATTCGTGCAACAACCTTTGTAACCATTGTCACTAAAATGCCACGGGAATACATCAATGCAGAAATACATATTCGAATCTATTCTGAAACTCGGTGGTTAATTTTTAGCAAATTGTTAAAAAATTTAACCAACAGAAATTGATTTGATAACTATTTGCTTTTCTTTCATCCTTCAATTATTCACTTCATTTATTAGAGATATATCCTGAATTCTGACGCGGTTTTAAAATATTTTCATTTTTATTAAAATATCTTTCAGAACTCATATGAATAATTGGAATATTACTACCTATTTAGTTTATGTTTTTTTTATGTCACTTTTCCCTGAAGAAGGCACCAGTTCATGGTGCCGAAAAGTTGGTATTAAATAAAAATACAAAACACAAACTAAATAGGTAGTATTATTCCAATTAGTTTTATTATGTTTTCCAACGAAATTAATTGACGAGACGAGACTGTACTTGCTTTCAAAATGGGTAGCAACTTATTGTGTGTTTTTTTTTTAATATGCTGAATCAAAGTCTAATTCTAAAAAGTGTACACTGCACACTAACGTTTAGTAGGTACATATAATTTTTTCCTATTCATTTTATTTATCCAAGCACAATCCAAATTGCTTTTCTTAATTTTGTCCATTATTCTATGAAAAGACAAGCTTTTATATTTCGTTTTATTATGTATGTAACCATACAACAATTAGGCATTTTATTGTCACAAAATACTAAAACCTACAATCATTAAACATGAAAACACCCAATTGTATTAAATACCTACCTACTGCGGCACTCGGTGTAAATGACAATACTGTAGTGGTTTACGGTCATTTCATATAACTATAACTTTGGAATAAATAATAGAAGAGGCATTAAATAAATACTAATGAACTTCTGATTTTATATTACATTTATTAATGTTATTTGCAAAATATAGAAAATAACTTGTCAATGCCTTTAAGAGGCTTGCTTCTTTCTTGTCTGTTCTCTTTTGACTCATGACTTTTGAGGAAAGTTTAGGTTTTATATACTTCCACAGAAATCGAATCCTACTCCTACTACTATTTTTTTCTTGTAACCATTGTATTTCTTTATTCTAGTGTTGATAAACATCCGTACACTACCGGGACATGAACGCGAAACTTTAGTTATTAAATAAACTCCCCAGTCAGATAATGGGAGAGTAGGAAGAGATTGAGTTTTCTACATAAAATATTGAAATATTTGCCATTTATTTCTATCTTTCCTCACGCAAAAGAAAACAGACGATATTGAGATTATTTTTTTAAAAGAAAAAGGCTAAAATAAACGACTATTCCATAAAAATTCGTTTGAGTAAAATAAACATCTTTTTTAACTTAAAAATAAAGAAATCTCTCTATCCAGTATTTCGCGTCTCCGGAAAAGGCTAGCCAACATTATTCTGGGAACGTGAAAGTTTACTATAAAAAGCCACAACGCAAGTACGGCGATACCTTTGCCATTATGAGAACTATTAATAATTAATAAAAAAAAAAGTAAAAGAGAAAACTTTAATTAAATTAAATAAAAATTATCTATTCATTTACCGAGTCTTAATTTTCATTCATAATTGTTGAACTGAAGATTTTTTTTTGTTTGCATAATTATAAGAACAATTGTATTTAAATAATTGTACATAAAGTGTAATGTGACGTTCGAGTAACAGTGCTAATTTCTTCTTTTCAAGAACCGAGTTGAAAATGGAGAAAATAAACGGTGTAAGAATAGCGTGATGTGTATTATGTTTTTGAATAATGACTGAAATTTTCTTCATTTATAAAGTAAAATACGTCGCTTTTTCTCCAATATGCCCGGCAACTTTCCGAAAGTAATAGCATCTGCACTCAAAACTCACAATTTACTATAAATATTCGTAATTATCTTCGAGCATATACTGACTAGAGAAGTAATTCCCTACTCCAATGCATAGGATGTTGTGATCGGAAAATATGCAGGAGGGAGGCTGGAAGTCATAGTGTATTTTGGGCAGTGTTTTGTTGTGTTATATGTCACTACCTACTTGTCATTTTACTGTAACTTAACGTTATTTTTTGCGTGTAATTTGTGAGTATATCTCGGAGTACATCAAATTGTAATGAAATATACAAAGAAAGTAAGGATATTTCGTTTCATGTGCAAGTAACTGGGATTTTTTTTACAAATAATATTTTAAACAAAGTGTAACTTTTAGGTTTCCTGCTAATAATGACGTAGGAGTAACGAGACTGAGATTTATAGGAAATAAAGGTGATTTACATTTTTCAAAAGCAGCAATTAATCATTATTTTGTAAAAAAGGTAGTACAAATATTAAAATAACACGCATCCTGCAATACACCACGGCTTCAATACGAAGCCCGCAATACATCACGGCTTACGCATATGTTCTGAACACAACAAACACCGTTGGGCTTTCAGAAACTATTAGACATACAAATTCGGTTAACTGAGATATCCAGTGCGTCTTTGGGAATCTTTGGAAATTGGGAGAGTATTTTACAGAAGTACTTTTGTTATGCCTAAAATTCTCATATGCTACTAGATAAAAAAGTGATTTGGTCGAAATTTTCATTTGCAGATAACTCTTAAACAATTATTTATTATTATTTTCTTTATTATTACACGCTTCTTTATACAAATGTAGTATTTAAGTGATATGCATGGGGATGAGATTTTCTTCGAATTTTTTCCATAACCATTTCTTTTACCACAGCGCAGAGATGGGGATAAAATTATGAAAGATAAAATTATGAAAGTACGCACCACAAACATTCATGCCCTAAGTGGGATTCGAACCCACGACACTAAATTCTAAATGTGAAGGTCGCTTGAGCCTCAACATGCTTAGCCTCTGGCGCCGGACTCTTAAACAATTATTAATCTAGCACAATGTTAGAAATAAAAGTTAGATATTGTTATTGTAGGATAACCCAAAGGATTAAAAAAATTAAATATTATTTCACAATGTAGTTACATGCAATTGAATGTTTTGGAGAAGATATATGGTGACGTCAGTAAGAACAGAGATTATATCTCTCCCGCCATGAACCCCTTATACAACGTAGTGTCTGTCTCTGTCTACCATGCTCGGGCCATTATAACTACTATAAATAACCCAGCTGACTTGTCGACTCGTCCTCCATTTTGGAACCCATTTCAATCATTCAATACCTGTGATACAGTATTATTAATCCTAGAAATTATCCACAATGATAAGTTGTCTTGCTCCAACATATAAAATAATTTTCACGGGTAAATATTTTAATTTGCTTTATTAATTATAATCATCAAATAGGTAATTTATAATCTTTATTCAAACATTTCCCGCAAATCCGAAGAAAATAAAATAAAAAATGGTTAGTAAAATGCAGAAAGATTGGAGCCCTAATCAAAAAGATTAATTTAACTTTGAATTATTTTATAATCGTTAGTCCAGCTCCAGAAAATCCAATTATGTTTTACAGCTGTGTCACAATTAAACTGAACTCAGAATTAAGATTGAATTATATAATCGGACAGTGTCGCAAATACCGTCCGTAACGTTTATATTGATTTGTAATTTAAAACAAAAAAAATAGTTACTACATAAACTTAGAAAATCTAGTTTTATTTAATAATTTACTTGCATTCATTTGGGCTCCAATATGGCAGACATGTCAGCTTTACCTTATTGTTTATCTAGTATCTGTATAGCTGTATAGCAGCGTCACTACATCCCTTCTCCAAATTTTTTAAAAATTATTTTTATTACAAATAATTAATAACTAAATTAATAAAAAATAAGTGTATTTTATTTTTTTGACTAGTTGGTATTCATATTTGTAAAAAATCAAAATTTGTCACATACGAGTGCCTACAATACCATTCATACTCAACCATTTAGTAAGTCTGGCACTTCCGTAAAATTTTCTCGATATATATTACTTATAGTGTGCCATAGGCATTACTTTACATTCCCTTGTTTTACTTTATGAGGAAAATGTTTCCCGCGAACGTTATACGTACTACAATGGAATCATTTCACATTTTCTGATTTATTTTTTTCTTGAAAAAATAGGTGAAATTAAACATGTATGTGTATGTTTTACATCTTACAAGTCTTTAGAATCAGAGATATGATTTTTTAAAAGTTGCGTTTAATTTCAAATATTTCAACGGCTGACGACACATATTCACGGATACGACATACGAGCTCTACCGGTTTAATTTAGAACTATGATTATTTGGTTTAGTATTTATTTAAATACATAAATGGTTTTTTTACATACCTTTTACCGCACTAGTACTTTTAAAGAAATAGAAAGTAATAATAATTTCTCTCTTGTATATTTTGCTGTCAGCTGTCACACTTTTAGGTTAGGTTACTGTTTCATGTTGTGAACCGTGTGTGTGTGTGAGAGAAAATTGTCTTTGTGTGAGTATGAATTTGTGTCGTCATAAATTTAGTCCGTGTTTAAAAGCGCGAAAGTTTATTAGCAAATTTATGAATGAAAATTCGCAGATTTCAAATTATTTTCTATTACTATATTTATTAAATGAGATGGATTTCATGATTTTATAAAAAAAATCGACAATTATTTTTTTTGAAATGACCCCATTGGTTATAAATTTCTATCGCTTTGTATATTGCCCTTACATTTTGAATGCTTTCTATCTCTTAACTTAACACATTAATAACATCATCCCTGAAAGTATAGAGCATCTACGAAAACACTCAATCTCAATTTCACCTCCACGAGTTACTTCCTAAACAAAATATTCTAAACTGTGTCGCTTATCGAAATTGATTTTATCTTGCGGAACTATTTTTGGGAAAGGGCCAAGGTTAGGGTTACTAAATATGTCAGCGCTACTCAAGTCTAAGCTTCACGGAAGAAAAATTCAAGCTAATTCAAATTATTTTATTGAATAATATTGGACGATCAAACCATTGTTGATTTAATTAGAGATGTATAGTTCATCTAGGGATCATTTTCCGAAGACTCGTTATCGTTTTATTATGGGTGCACAATAGCTAAAACTGCAATGCCAAAATATTTCGGTCCGTACAGTCGACCAGTTCAGTATTTGCAATGCTGGTATATATTTTACGCCCAGTATTCGACTGTAGATCAAGACTCTACAACATCCCTGGTAATCGGTTTAGAAAATCTGGAAAGTGCAGCGGTTTTAGCTATTGTGCACCCATAATAAAACGATAACGAGTCTTCGGAAAATGATCCCTAGATGAACTATACCAACTACCGATTATTAGTTTAAGCCGACTATCTGGCAAATTTTCTAATCGGCGATTAGTAGGCAAATAGTCGGTAAAAACACTGATTAATCGGCTTAGTATTTGGTAAGCTATATACCTTCCACTCTCGTTGCTTGTATTACTTTGCATAGCTAACGTCATAAAAAAAAAAAATTAATGCTATTTTTCTCGAATTCTATAAATATTTAAGAAACAAATTTTTGAAAATACAGGTAGATTATTTTCAACTCTATATTAATAATAATAATAATAATAATAATAAAATAAATAAATATATCATCACGGCATATTACCCATTTCTGGGTGTGCCAGTATCTACAACACATGTAGACATCGGTAATGATGACGATATATTTTACCATTTGGGCGCTTACCAGGCGTCACCTCACGGGCACTCACAGCTGGTGTGGAGAGTGCACCACAGGGGTCACTTTTGTGCCAATTAAAATTGGAAATATAATAATAATAATAATAATAATAATAATAATAATAATAATAATAATATAAGTATGTACGAGTACCTATTAACATTTTCTTTAAATTTATTCAACGTTAAGTACCCCATACGAAACGAACAAAATTTCAAATGTTTTGGAGTACAAAATAAAGTAGCGAAAAGAACAAAGCACATGAAAAATTATTACTTTGTCGTATTTAGAGACCTACTTCAATTACAAAGTCGGTTAACTGTTTAATAAAACGTTATTTATTAATCCTAAAAATAATACCTAATACACGTAAACTGATATACACAAATAAAATACCGGAAATATTCATTCCGCCCTTAAAATATTATATATACTAATAAATATGCAGGTGTATTTCTTCCTGATATATTGCTCATATTCAGTGCAGTGTCTTGGGATTTATTATATCCGTACAAAGTCCTATCTTGTTTACTAGCGACTAGACACAAGACAATACATGTTTAGGAATATTTTCACAACAAACATTACCTGTCGTAATAAATAAAATCATATATGTTACCGATAATACACTTGATTTGTACTGTAATAAAAGCGTAATAAACGCTAAACTGTCGTCGTATTTCACTGAAAAACTAGTTAAAATGCAAGTCAAGCAAAATAAGCATAAATCTTCCTCAAAATAGGTAGAGAAAATCTATAAAAATGTGTGAGCTATACAACGTTTCAAGAAGATGATAAATAAGAAGAATCATATGCGTTTGTCACGAATAAATTACAAGAATATTCACTTAGGAAATTCTGAATAAAAAGAAATATAGACGGGACAGCTATAAAATGTGACCGAACAGATTTAGAATTTTTACAGCTTTTACTACTGAATTCAATAAAAATAATCCCTATGGTCTACTCTTTTGTTATAAATTTAAAAGCAAAAATTACAAATTACATATAACCTAACCGATTATTTTAAACTAGTAGCCCATAATTTGAATAATTAACATAGTTTTTATTGCAATAATATTTCATTTTAAATGTTTTATATATATTGAAAACATTAAATTCATACTTCAGCCAAGATAACGAATCCACCTTACACATGATAGCTTCTTAAATTATTAAATACCTATCACAGTTTTTGATAAATATCACATATATTTTCAATAGTTAATAAAAGGAATTTCCAATTCAGCTAAATACCAGACTTGGATGACTTCATTAACAAATCTATAATAGCATATTGTACTAAAAGTAAGAAAAAGGCATAATTGTAAAATGAGTACGGAATTTGGAACAAGTATTACATACTATTTTTTTTTTTTCAAAATAACATTTCCACGTGTATTACATACTATTTTTTTTCAACATTTCATGTGAAAATTACATTTTTCATATGTATTGACGTTCGTATAGCTATTATTTCAACGAATAAATGTGAAACATCTAATAGAAAACTTTCGTCACTTAGTGAGGACAGTAATTACTTGCTTCACTTAGTGAGAAAAGTAATTTACTTTCCTCACTTGTGAGGAATTGTGAGGAACAACTAAATTAAGTGAGGACAATGTCATTTTCACAAGTGATGTTGAGAAATAGTTATTTACATTCGAGTGTGTGTAAGTTGAATTTTACAGCGCGACAGCTTTGTTTAAGGCACGAACCTTTAAGGAGAGTGCCTTATTAGCTGGAGCGCTGTAAAATACTTCACGCACGAGAATTGTATCAAATTTTTTGGCCGACGATAATGAAAATCACTTTTTTTAATGAGATAGGTTGTACTTCTGAAAAGGGTTAGTTCAAAATACTGGGGTTAAGTCAATTTCCAAATTTGATTTTACTTACCTACCTTCATTAGAGTACTTCTTCTAACAGAAATTTATTTGTAATAATAGACGTTGTTTATGACTGATAATATATTTATTTGCTCATGTTTTCTTCGTAATAAATAATAGGTAGGTGTCGATATTTGACATTTCAGCAATTTTCGCCTCGCGTATTTGACAGGTATATTGATCGGTGACTATGTCGGTAACGGCGAATTTTTACAATAATGATATATGTCGCTGCCGTGATTTTGGTTTATATAAATTAATTTTAAATATAGGAAATGTTAAAGTAAAAAAATAACTTATGTAGGTAGTACTTTTTTACATGAACTTTATTATAGTAAAGATGATTTCTTTTCTAAATGCCCATAAACGTCCAGTGTATTTTGATTATTTCACCGCATAGTTAGACAAGTTACAACACAGTAAGCGTAAAATGTAGGTTACACTTGCTGTGTGTATAATTGTAAAGTTCCCATTACACTTCAGGAGGGCAAAAACAATATTTCATCACTCGTTTCTTGATTTAGTAATTATATAAGATATAGAAATATATTTGTTTTGTTGTCATCCTATAAATAATCTATTATCTATTCTAAGTTGATCCATAACCGATTTTAGAGCCAATTGATCTTCTCTTGGAGCCGTTTACTACTATATTCATATCCAGGGGTAAGAGACGTATTTTAAACCTACTCGTATTGCTAGAGGGCAAGATATATGGGATACATGTGAGTATGTCTATAAATAATTAATATTAGTATACTTGAATTATTAGAGTTTTTGCATAGCGTTTTACAGAAAGAAGTACTCACTAACATCTTGGTTGTTTAGCAATTTCGTATTTGTTAAAAAAACGGAGTTATTTAACGTTTAATTTATAAGATGTAAAAAAATATAGTAACATCAAGTTCATAGTAAATATCCAATGATGTCCAATGAAATCCCGCAAAACCACTGGGCTGGTTTAAAAAACCCTTGGGTTTTTTGCCAGTCCTTCCAATAATTAATAATTATTATTATTTATATCATAAATTTATATCATAATAATTAAGGAGTATTATCGATAAAAAGCCGCATGTCAAATTATTATCAATCATTTCTTTGTCCTTAAATTAGTTTCAGGTTTAGACATAAGTAATTGTATAATAATAATAATAATAATAATAATAATAATAATAATAATAATAATAATAATAATCTTTATTAATGGTTATAAAATATACACCATTAAGGGCGAGGTTCAGCTACAATGCTGATCTTCCATCTAACCCAGTTTAACAACAAAAGAAAATTAATTAATATAGACATTAGTACACAAGCATAGAATATTGAATACAAAGAGTACTAGTACTACTATGTTTTCAATTCAAATTAAGTTTAAACAAGAAAAATACTTTTTAATTTTTTCTTGAAAGCTCTTAAAGAAAGCTTTTTCAAATCCATACTAATATTATTGTACATTGTAGGCCCTAAATACGAAAATGAACCCTTAAACTAATTTTTTTGAAGGAAGGGATATTAAGAAACGACGAGCCGCGTAAAGTATAATAAGAACGCTTTTCCGTTAGCTAGCAGACAAGTAACACGATGTATCACATTTAATAATTTTATGAATTAGGCATAGGTATAAATATTTAATTCGATCATCAATGTATAGGTATTTTTCTCCACCAAAGTTGCTGTACTTTTTAAGACACCTCATAAGTATTAAATAAAATTTATTAGTAAACGAGTTGTCAATAAAATCTTATGTCAAATGTCATAACCGGTTTTAAAAACAATATGTATAATTAAACTTATTCATTTACTAAGTATGTAATACAGATATGAAATAATATAAAGTTTATCATAAAATAAAACATACATGCCACATTAAAAAAATTTGTAATTAAGTAATTAATGTAGCGATAATTTAGTAATAAGTGAACCACGTGAACATGTAATAAACTGCATGCGTTATTTAAATTTCTACAAGCTTAGTTAAAATAAAATTTATATATGTATTTCGTTAAAGAAACGGAAACTTTATTCAAAATAATTAAATAAAAGAAAACTACAATCATATGCACTTTAACATGCAAAGTACGTTGTCTATAATAATTATATGATGAATAATGTATAACATAAATTAACTTGTTTTGTTCATATTTTAAATGTCAGAATGTCACTTACTTTCGCACGTGTTGACTATTATTGAACTTATCCTTAAAGGCTCATTCGTATTCTACAATATTCAAAAATTTTCGTACTAGAATAGGGGTTTCCACTAATTTTCAATTTTTTTATATGTTATTCTTCATGAAAAGTTATATATATATATATATATATATATATATATATATATATATATATATATATATATATATATATATATATATATATTAGAATAAAGAAAATATTTTTTTTAGACGACCATTGTGATAAGTATGACATATCAACGTAGTATCCTAACACTGAAAGTTGAACTTATGACATTTCGTAATAGTTGACATGGTTGCTAGGTTACTACGTCATTATTTTCTAGCTATATGTATACATTATTCATTTGTCAGCTGTCCGTATGTTTGAACCTAAATTTCAGTTTTGTAAAAAAAGTAAAATTTATTTAAACTCGTCTAAAAAATAATGTTCATAACTTGTATGAAATACAAATATCTTAGCTCGTGTGTATTGACTTGCACTCCGCTACGCGTCGTGCGACAATTTACACTCGCATGATATTTGGTATTTTTCATAACTTGTTACGAAAATAACTATATTATAACAGGTTTTGTGTAAAAAAAATTTTGAAAACAGTATTTTTCATATCTCGTTTAAACGGCTAATTTTTACCGCCACAATGATTGCGTACGCTCCCGCCGATTTTCTGCTAACGCTCAATAGATGGACGAGATACAAAAGTCTATAAAATATAGAAAATGCTTCACTAATATACGATAAGGTAAACAATAATAATTGTATTTACAATTTTAATTTGTTTAAAATAACTATTCATCTCAAATTCTTTTAAATGTAATGTTACAATGAATGTGCTGCCATCTATTACTACTAAACTGTAAAACCGTCCCGGGCCTTTACGTCACAAATTTGGCAGCGATTCAAACATAGTAAAATGTTTTCATGCATTTTAAAAAAATGGAGACATATTTAAACATTTAGTTAGTGTTTTCATGAATGTATTGTAATATATTTTAGTGTACTAGTGTTATTTTTCATTATTTTGATAATGGTGGAAACCCCTATTGGGGTCTTATGTCATATGTTCTATGTGTTACGTTACATTAGATTATGTTTACAAGAATTTCAAGCGAACTATTAACAAAACCAATAATAAACTTCATAGATCGTTCAATATAAATAATAATTTAGTAAATAACAAATTTTAAAATGTAGTAATTAACGGTACTCATATTTATAGCATATATCATGCCCTCTGAAGTATTTTACGTCTATGACACTCCGTCGTTAATAAAGCATAGCTAGTTCTTGAAAACCAGAGAGAAAAGTAGAAGCCGACGGTAAAATAGGTACGGATCAAAGAGCACTAAATTATCCTGCAGATTCGTTTCAACAGATCAAATATGACTGGACCAAAATTTTATATAGTTGGCGTTGAAACTGACCTAAGCACAGAACCTAAAATACGTACTTAGACGGATCGAATGTAATAAATAGGGGGTTACGTATATTGACGTTTAGCCGAACGTTTAAACTAATTACGTATTTACTAGTAATTATATGCTATTATTTCAACAAGAAAAGTACTCCATCAACATTTAAAATTGGCGTAAAGGGAAAAAAGATTCATTCACAATCCAAGAAAATTGTAGTCGATGTTTTCTGATTTGCTAATCGTGCAGCAGCTATAACAACCTTATTCAAATTTGACGGTTATGAAATTGAGGGTATTGTTTACTTTTCATTAATAAAACTTTACGCTTTCATAGTAAATTATAGGAAGCAATACATTATTCATGCCCCTCGTGAAATGTCAGGCTCACGGCAATTTTGCTTGCATATATATTTCGTAAATTGCTTAACTCCTTTTCAATTAAACTCGAGTTTATCGCACGTATGTGACGCCACGTGTTCAGTCGTAAACAGAAATTGTTCTACAGCTGATGGCTCCCAGTTCACTAAGTCAAATTGAAGCAAAACATTTTCACAGAACACAACTAACATCTGAATATTTTATCGGCACTAATCTAGCCTCACTTGTTGCTCATAGAAAGTCTTTGATTTATTTTTCATGACCTGTCCGCTAACAAAGAAGAGGAAGATTACCCGGAAGTTAGTTTAATTGCAAAAGAATGAAAATTTTAAGATTAAGAAAATTTAATTTAAGAATAAACGGTATGAAAAAGTTTCAGACTTTTATTAAAAATCAAACGAAACTTTTATTACCGCCTACGAAATGTGTAATTTTCCTCATTTTTGCGAACGACGTCGTACTTTAGTAATTAAATAGAATTTCCCAGGCATTGCTTTGACTAGGACTTTAAATTGCCGTGAATTTACATGTTTCACGTTTGTGACTTGTCTTGTTTTATGTATGTCTTCATCTAAAAAATTAAATAAAACTAAAGCGATTGTTTACTCCTGCGTTAGTGCGGCGTGATGTGGTATACCCAGCCGTCTATTTTTCTTTATAATTCTTACTGGGTTGTAATTCTGGTTTCGTGCTTCCGTGTACCTTCCTATACCCAGAGCTGGACAAGTTACTTTTAAAATGTAACTAGTTACAGTTACAGTTACCTCCAAAAAAAAGTAATTAAGTTATTTAAGTTCCACTTACTTTGGTGAAAGAACTAAGTTATTTACTAGTTACTCATTAAAAGTAACTTAGTTACCTTGAGTTACTTTCTAACTACATTTAATGGCGTGAAGTGTAGACTTAGACTGTTGACTTAGTTATTGTGTACTATACATATTAGGGAGTTTGCACAAACTACGTTAACCTAAATTTTAACGTTATTGCTTGGCAACACCCAATCAGATTATTATTGTTAATGTTAACGGACCTACAGGGCCTTATTACCGCCTAGGCCCACGAGGCCACTGCCTAGGGCTCGCTTTGACGAGGGGCCCGCAGGGCCCGGTTGCTGTGATTTTTTTAAATTTATTAATTTATTTTTCAATTTTGATTTCTTATACCAAGATATAAAGAATCTACTTTCTTTCTAACATGACATGACCATTATAATGTATAAAACATGCAGACATTATTTCCTAGACTTATTAGTGGATAATGATTAATTTATTGGAAACCTCGGATCAGACGTCGATTTTCTTGTGACAAGGGAATTTGAAAAAATGAGACGAATTCAAGTCTTGCAACCCTTGGAACAACGAACAAAATACACTATTTTTTGTATAACCTGAAAATTGGAATAATTTTAATGATTTAGTGGCAGTTTAATTATAATTTATTAAAACGTATCATTTGTAAGCGAGGAAAACATTTGAAAATAATATATTTTATAAGTCAAATTTAACATTTAGTGACTTTTTAATTCTAGAATTAAAAGTTAAAATAATGTGTTATTTTTAGTTTTTCTGTTTACCGTACAAAGACTATTATTAATGAATATAATTACTTATTTTATTATCTATTATGGCTTGAAATCAATCAACAATAATATTGAATTTAATTATGTATTAAAATAAAAGTTACACATTACAGAGGGTATGCGCGATGCTGCGCTCAACAATCCCACTCTGGGCAGACATTTATTTAAAACAAAACAGTTTAGTTAGTGTTTCTAAAAAAGGCATCAGCCTCAACAAAATATTTCTTAGAAATTTTAATCCCCCCCGTTACTTTTTATGACTAAGTTACATTCCACTTTTTAAGTTACTTTGACTAACTTAAGTTACATTCTAATTTACTTTAAGTAACTTAAGTTACTCAAGTAACTAGTAACTAAAAACCGTAAAGTTACCAACTACTTTTCCGCAGCAAGTTAAGTTACAGTTACAGTTACCATATTTTAAAAAGTAACTAAGTTAAGTTACAAGTTACGTAAAAGTAACTAGTTAGTAACTAAGTTCCTAAAGTAACTAGTTACTGCCCAGCTCTGCCTATACCACTCTACCCTTTGTATTCTGGATGCACTCTATATCAAAATTCAAACGGACTGTCACAGAAGTAACATCAACTTATTTTTACGTTGTTTGTACACCCCGGCGTACTAATCATGTTACGAAAGGTAAGACCTTTATCCGCTGCAGAAACTATGTTTATTAATTTATTATGCTCTTACCAGTTACATGTGCCGTGTCATACGAAAAAGAACATATACTTTTGTGGAATTACATGGCCGTTGAAAGTTCTGCAATGAGTAGGATAAAGAAACCAGATAGACAAACCATGTTTTTCACAGAATTGTTATTTTTATGTAAGAGTAGAGTGTATGCAAATGCAATGTTGCTATTGTAAAAAAGTTTTTCTGCTTTGTTTATGAGTTTTGAAAATGTCCCTCATCAAAGAAAAAGATTTTTCTTGAAAAATCAGCATCAAATTCTTGGTGCTCTAAAATGAAATCTGTGTAAATACTTCACTGCACATGATCCATTTTGTAAATGTGTAGTTGTAAACTAATATTTAAAAATAAATGCTAATTGACAGCTGTTAGATTTAAAGTGCTGCAAACATAGCAAACTTAAATAAATAAATAAAATAAATATATCATCACGGCATATTACCCATTTCTGGGTGTGCCAGTATCTACAACACATGTAGACATCGGTAATGATGACGATATATTTTACCGTGTGGGCGCTTACCAGGCGTCACCTCACGGGCAGTCATAGCTGGTGTGGAGAGTGGCACCACAGGGGTCACTTTTATGCCATTTAAAATTGGAAATATTTGGCGCCGGTCGGGATCGAACCCGGTTCCCACAGGTTCGCGACCAGACACTCAGGCACGCGGCCACGGGACCCCATAGCAAACTTAAATCGGATTATCCTGTATATCTAATATTTATATATGATGGAAAATATATTGTTTTTGCAAACCTTAATTTTATGAGAATCAAATATATTTTTACTACATTCTCTTTAACACGGTTTCATTATTAATTTAAATGTGACAGTGACATTTGCTTAAATATGTCAAAATCGTTATTAAAGTATTGTTTTTGTTTGACGCTTAGGCAAGATTTTTAATTTTTTTAAAGTTATTTACTACATGTTGTTATCGTAGAATTTAAAATTGTACCATTAAATTCAATTTTTATTCGTAAAATTTGCTGAAAAATTATATTCAATGTATTTTTTTCAAGGAAAACTGTTAAAAGCTAGTATATGTGATACTTCCGGTTATGTGATATACACTAAAAAACTAATCAGCTCTTCCCACGTTAGTATGGAATGGGTGTATACAAAATTTCACAATTTTCTGATTGATAGTTTTTGAGCAATCATGTCCACAGGATCTGCACATACTCTCACACACACATCATTGTAAAAAGGTTAATATCGGATTTTGAGGACGTGCTTATTCACTAAAATCTCTATATGCGATTTTTAGCACGATCCCTATACCTCCCTTTTCTAGGTTAGTGGGAGGTAAAAAAAGATTTGTTTAATAACTGTAGGGTCTTTGGAAGCGCGGAGTATGGTTTATTAAACCTCAAGAAGAATACTTCCGTACTGCACTAAGAATAAAATAACATTTTTTTTTTACAGTACAGTATTTTTACAATGGTCTTTTAACGTGCAATCCAAATTTAAATCTTATGAATGCATGACAATGTCATTGAAACTGAAAATTCTCATGACGCATGAGCCATTTCAATAGATTGAAGAATGGCGCATTCCAATTGACCAGATCTCCATTTCTATTCAAATGTAATCAGAATCATGAAGATTTAGGAGGTATCAATACAAAAGGGTTAGATGGGTCCGAACGAAACAGTGAAAATGTTCACTAAACTGTATAACCTAGACGCCTAGACATAGGGTCTGGTAATATTTGATATGTAGGTAAGAGTAAAGGTGGATTTATAAGTAACCCAGAACATAGAACATAATTTAGAACAGATTTAATTAGCATAAAAAAACATAGAATTTTTATAGGGGGTTTTATAAAGTTACACAGAGAAAGTAAGAATTAAAAGAATAAGTATCTATCATTTTCAAGTAATAATAAGAAGTGAATTTTTTTATAAATTTTGTCAAATTTGATTTCGAGTTCGTGTTATTATTTGGTTTTGTTATTTATGTTACATTTATACAAATACGTTTAATGTCGTCCAATTTAACCAACAAATGATTGATACAACCCCGTAGTGGTATTTATAAATATATATTCGAACTACCACGAAATATTACGAAGATGCACGGAAAACATAGGGCGCACGGCACAGACGTAGAAAATTGAACATTGGTCAATTCCTATGCTGTGCTAAATTATGCTCTGTGCGCAGTGTCTCTTAATAAATAAATAAATAAAATAAATATATCATCACGGCATATTACCCATTACTGGGTGTGCCAGTATCTACAACACATGTAGACATCGGTAATGATGACGATATATTTTGCCGTGTGGGCGCTTACCAGGCGTCACCTCACGGGCACTCATAGCTGGTGTGGAGAGTGCACCACGGGGGTCACTTTTGTGCCATTTTAAAATTGGAAATATTTGGCGTCTGACGGGATCGAACCCGGTTCCCCCAGGTTAGCGACCACGGCCACAGGACCCCATAATGTCTCTTAATGGATATATTATTTTCCATATGACTAAATTCTACGTTTTCTATGCTAAATTATGTTGTGTTCTGTGTCATATATATCCATCTTCAGTACACCGCATATTTAAATCAGCAGGTTTGAAATTCATAACATTAATATTCATTCTTTACAGAAATATATACAGCGCTGTGTGTTTACTGTAATTCAAAAACATAATTATGTGATTTATTTTTATTTTATATTTTAGTACCAAAGTAAAAAATAAAATGTATCCTAATCATAGTCTGTTTTAACCACCACCCACCCGTATTTCAGTGAATACGGGTCTGAACCGATTCTTCACCCATAAGACCGTATTACCCGTAAGAACCACACCCATATTACCCGTAAGAACCATATCACACGTAAGACGTATTATTATGTTGCTATCTGTTTAAATAATCATACCGTTGAAAATAATTTTATTTAATTAAGTTAATTTATTTGATTAAACACTTCACATAGGTAATACAATTAGTTTTAAAAGATAAGTTAGTAATTTGTACAATAATAAGACAAGTAAAACATATCTCGATTTATAAGACAGATACCATTACGGGTAATATGGGTCTGTGGTTCTTACGGGTAATATGGGTCTATGGGTGTTATGGGTGAAAAATCGGTTCCAACCCGTATTCCATTTGGTCCGGGTGGGTGGTTATTTCCCATATAACTAAATACCCAGTTCGAAGTCCTAGCCCTAGTTTTAACCTTTCAAGTACCCAAAAAGATCATTTGGACCCCAACTTCCGTCATTATTTAAATAACATTTTATAAACAATTTTTTTTTTCTTGTTTGTTGTTTTAACTATCCCAATGTATTTTCAAATGGTACCCATTTAGTAATTAGTTAGTTAGGGTAACTGAAACTTTGAAAAATAAAATTCTTATTGTAACAAATTTTGAACTTGTTTGTTAATATATTGCCGTAAATGCAAAGAACCAATTTTTTAAAAAGTTTCTGTTCCAGTATGTAATATTGTACATTTTCAATAAAGTTATAGGTAATCATTTGTTACTTTACATATAACTCCATTAACATAATTAAGCCTTCGTTAGGCGCTTTTTGTGACGAGTTTAGTCGTGCAGTCTGCAAAATGTAGACGGTCTACATTTCTATATTGCGTATAACATTTGTTTTAATACAAAATGTTTAATGAGACGTTAATAATAAATTTCTTATTTTCTTCCACATAAAATAAAATTTTACATTTTGAAGATACGTTTATATAAAATTTGTTATTTATGGATAACAGTTAAACTTTAAATAGAAAATATAAAACGAAAAACTATAACAAAAGAATTAATTCATATTTTTATTTAATCACTATGGACAGACATTAACACTTAAAATACTGTAGGTGTTATAATGACTCCATTGTGCCTGATGGGTTAGAATATTTGGCCGTTTAAATCTAATATTAAACAGGAATAATTCGATCTCATTTAAAAGTTTATGTTAATTTAATTGGAGTCCGTAATCCGTGCGACAAAGATAGATATTCAATTCACATATTTATATATATATATATATATATATTTATATATATATATATATATATATATATATATATATATATATATATATATATATATATCTTCCTCTGTTAGGCCCAAAATAGATTCCGAGTTCCCAATAATGAAAAAATAAAATGGTATCTGTCACCATCTATTAGCAAACAAGTATATTGTCAATTAAATCGTCAATAATAATTGATAGTTAACCATAACCATATATTTAATATTATTCCAGTAAATTTAAATACTCAGTACACATACTTAAAGTAAAAGAAATTAAGTATAGTATAAACCAGGGAATAGAACCCGAACCTGAACCGAACCAAAACCGGAACCAAACCGTAACATTTTAGGGAACCCAAACCGAGAACCGAAACTAAGATATATTTTTAATTGAACCTGAGTCGAAACCGAACCGAGTATTAAAATTCAGATTCGGGGTTCAACTCCGGTTCAGGTTAATTTTTAGTTCGAAAAGTAAATACAGCCGACAATCGACGTCTTAGGCGTCTGCGTTGCTGTCTGGGCTGACTTTTCGTGAAAATTGTGTTCGTTTCTTGTTGCGTTTTGCGTAAATTCCGGCTCTCATTTTACATTATTTCGAACCTGAACCGCGAACAAAACCGCAAATTTTAATAATGCTTGAACCAGAACTGCACCCGAACCCATCTTTCAAAAAACAAATTAACCTGAACTTAAACCGAACCCAGTTTTTGACGGGTTCGATGCCCTGGTATAAACAAAATTTGGTTTTATGAATACAATGTACGTACGTCGTACGTCGATATTCAAGCATCATCTAATCCATTCTGATCTAAAACAAAGAATAGTTGATTATTCATTTGCTTCTAACAATCGACATCTATGCAAAGAAATATTAACTCCTCACCCCTTCATACAGTCGTGCTAATTAAAACTTATAGTACGTACGTAGCTCAGCGCATATTGTAATTTCTTTCCCATGCATAACCTCTCTTTCCCTAAACGTGTTGACTCAAGATTCAGCGAAAAGCGAAAACATCCAAAGCAGATGCAGATATGGAATGTGGAGATGGAGACGTGACATTTCAGCGGAAATGGATACGAATCCGACGCTGCTGGTGGCGCGAGAGGTAATTACAAAGGCGGGAAGTTTAAAAGGATGTTTCGTGCAAGGAATGAAATTATTTTCTACCCTTCCTCAATCTCTAATAAAATGAATATGATAAAAGAGAAGGATTTTTTTTTTGTTTGGGAGAGTTTTAATATAATTACGAAGGGAATTTGAGGAAGAGAATAGATTTTGTTGCAAATTGCATTGAGTTTATTATTTACATTAAGTTAATTACTACGACTCAATTTGCATGATAAAACCAAGAAGAATAATTTTTATGCTACGGTGAACAGACCTACATATATTATCCACAATTTCATTAACAAGAATTTTATTCTAATGTGCAGGTTGAAGTTAGAAATATCTTGAAATTAAAAATTAGTTTCTGTTAATGTAACAAAAATACTAGCTCAAATTTCAGATATTCCGAAATAATTAAGTATATTAATATTACTGCTATAATAACGATAAACTTTAGAAAATGAATCAGTATTACTTTAATCATTCTACTTTAACTTTCATATTTTTAAATTACCTACCTGAAGTTTTTAAGGAAAGAATTGGGCTTAAGGATCATGGAGAATTTTTAAATAAACGACGAAAGAAATGAAAAATTCAATGACTCTGCAGGGATTTGAACCCCGAATCTTCTCTTATCTAGCGAAACGCTCTACCAACTGAGCCACGGAGTTCGTTCCAAGCAGAGACATTAGCCCGTATTTATAAAAGTGAAGCATTTGCTTTGAAGTGAAAGGTAGAAGTAAAAGGTAGCACTAGGAAGTATAAGGTAGAAGTAAAAGGTTTTTCTTTAATTCGTATTCATAATCTTTACCTTTTCCTTGCAAGGAAATACTTCAGAAAAATGAAGTAACGGGTATTAAAGATTCGCGATGTATGTACACATTAACAGGTATTTATAAAAAGAAGCATTTTCTTTTGCTTGAAAAAAGTGAAGCAATTACTTCAGGTTAGTTTTATAAAAAAGTGAAGGAAAAGGTTTTGCTGCATAATAAAAGATTTTACATTTTTCGTATTTATAAAAAGAAGCATTTGCTCCAAAACTGAAGGATTTGCTTCTAAAAAAATGTATCTAGTCCCCATACAACTTTTTTTCAAGAATCTCAATTATTCATTAGTTTCTCAGCTCGCATACAACGTGTATATGCTGTTTTTATAAGTTAAACTTTCATTTTGGTTGTGCTTTTGCAGTAGTACCTTTGTTATGGCTGAAGTGGAACATTTACGTACAAGAAAATTTTATAAACCGAGGCGTACGAGGCGTGAATCGGAATTCAAATCATTCACCTCTATTCTAAATAAACTGTATAAAGCCTCATTTCCACCGAATGTTTTATTGCTTAATGCATAATGATTAGTGCATAAGACTTAATGCATTATGACAATTTACCATTTCCAGCTATTTTGTTTAGTGACTAATTCAACAGAAATGTCAATTTTTTTCCCTTATTACTTGTTGTCTAGCAGACTGCAGTTGCAGCAGAAATTCTTCTTTTTTTAAATATGTGATATTCATAATTTTCTGCATCTATATCCATAACGAAAAATTAAAAATTTAATAATTATAAAATAGATTGACAGTTGACAGTTCAGGTTAGAAGTTTGCAATCTTTTGTTCTTACGCATTGCTCTTAATTCTTAAGCATTAATTATAGCTATTATGCATTAGAACAATCGGTGGAAATTAAACTTTACTCTTACTGATCACACACACGTTCAGTTTAAACTTGTAAGATCGTGATTCTGTAGTACCTTTTACTTTATATTTCTGAAGTATTTCCTCGCAAGGAAAAGGTAAAGATTATGAATACGAATTAAAGCAAAACCTTTTACTTCTACCTTATACTTCTTAGTGCTACCTTTCACTTCAAAGTAAATGCTTCATTTTTATAAATACGGGTTATTAAGTCAAACTTGACGATTGTGTGATTAGCCAAGAACTCTACAGTTTATTATTATAGAACAGAGGTGTTGGTGGTTAATTGAAAGTTAAGATAAAATTTAAAATGTCTGACATAGAAAGTGAAAAGGAGGAAAGTGAAGATGTCATTCATGAGAATAGCATCTTTGTTCCCTTCCGCTATATGCGGCAAGTCCTGTACTTCTTCTTCAGGATCTTGAAAATCTGCATCTCCTAGCTACTTAGCTATGTTGAGTAACACTGCACTAATGTAACTAAGGAATTGTGTTTATTTATGAAACATAGGCTCCTTAATTTACAAAATAGATTATTTTTATATTTATCTATAAAAAATATAAAACAAGTATGAATGCATTCCTGTAGAAAATTTAGTAATATTTAATTTTTATAATAATATATATCGCGAGAAATTACATGTAATGGTATTTTTTGAAGAAAAACTATTTTGAACTTAAAGTGCCAATTCTACTTACCTGATTTACCTACACCAAAATCTAATGGATTCAATAAAGTACAAATACAAGGTTTCAAAATTTTCTGAATGATAGTATTTGAGGTAGAGACAAAATCCATAAAAAGTGAAATTCTTGAAAAAAAGTAGCAAGTGGAACAGATACATTTTTTTAGAAACAAATCCTTCAGTTTTTAAGCAAATTCTTCTTTTTATAAATACGAAAGAAGTAAAATCTTTTACTTTTAAGCAAAACCTCTCGCCTCGAAGCAAAACCTTTTCCTTCACTTTTTTTATAAATATAACCTGAAGCAATTGCTTCACTTTTTGCAAGCAAAAGGCAATACTTCTTTTTATAAATACCTACTATTGAATCTTCCACAATTTCTTTTTACAAACATATTACCTACCTAACAAGAACTACTGGCAAAATTGTTTTTAAATAGTTATTTACATTCGAGTGCGTGTAAGTTGTATCTTACAGCGCGACAGCTTTGTTTAAGGCACGAGCCCTTAAGGCGAGTGCCTTATTAGCTGGAGCGCTGTAAAATACTTCACGCACGACAATTGTATCAAATTTTTTGGCCGACGATAATGAAAATCACTTTTTTCAATGAGATAGGTTGTACTTCTGAAAAGGGTTAGTTTAAAATACTGGGGTTAAGTCAATTTCCAAATTTGATTTTACTTACCTTCATTAGAGTACTTCTTCTAGCAAAAATTTATCTGTAATAATAGACGTTGTTTATGACTGATAATATATTTATTTGCTCATGTTTCCTTCGTAATAAATAATAGGTAGGTGTCGATATTTGACATTTCAGCAATGCTCGCGTATTTGACAGGTATATCGATCGGTGACTTTGTCGGTAATGGCGGATTTTTACAATAACGACAGATGTCGCTACCGTGAGTTTGGTTGATATAAATTAATTTTAAATATGGGAAATGTTAAAGTAAAAAAATAACTTAAGTAGGTAGTACTTTTTTACTTGAACTTTATTATAGTAAAGATGATTTCTTTTCTAAATGCCCATAAACGTCCAGTGTATTTTGATTATTTTACCGCATAGTTAGACAAGTTACAACACAGTAAGCGTAAAATGTAGGTTACACTTGCTGTGTATACAATTGTAAAGTTCCCATTACACTTCAGGAGGACAAAAAGGTTTTTTTTTTTCGTACTCACTGCCTAGAAACTAATGTTTCCCGCAGCCAACTCACAATCCGAAAGGCCATATTCCCGCGCTATTGTTTTACTTCCCGCACTAGTGTCTCAATGGAAACTACTTTGATCGAGTAGCTTAAAAGTGCTATTTTATTTTTAATTTTTTTGTACATTACAACAAATTTAATATAAGAACATAATAATTTAGGAAAATTAGTTGAAAGAATAAAAATTATTTAAATAAAGTCAGAATTTTTGCTAATTTTGACATTTTAATACTACTAACGCCATCTATTAGAAACTAATGTAACAAGAATCGAGAATGATGAACATGGCGGCCACACTATGCTGCACACAATATTAAAGATAATTATATTAGTAGGTAGACAATAAAAACAACATTATTATTATTAATAGGTATAAGAATATATTTTATTTAAAGATAATTTAATATGTATTCATACTTTTATTTGTTTTAGGTAGTGGTATGTGCCTAAATTTATAACCATACTACTATATATACTATCAAAATAAAATAAGATCTTAAATTTAAGAAATTGTATTTGAATCGATTATATACAGTTTTAAGAATGCTCCTTGGTATTGCAATAATTATTATACATACATATATCTATATTTTGTATCTGACAGTTAGTGAAATCGATGGCTCTATTTGAGGCGACGACATGTTCTGCGTAACATCAACATCTATCGAAGGTAGAACAGTTTTATAATTAATTCGTTCGTTACAAAAATTCTTGTACAATACTAATGCGGAAATACCTTCCGTGCATTCGCCTAAATGAAATACTCGCTCGCGTTACTCGCTCGTACTTCAAACAAAGGCTCATGCACGGAAGTTCATGTTTCCGCATTTGTATTGTAAATAACTATTCTCTTCTATATACATGTAAATCTGTAGCAATTTCTTTTACTGTGATTAATTAACTATCTACGGGCTTACGGTCTCCATTCTCTCCATAGTGTAGCAGAGCTAGCGAGAATAGGATTTATTTTTGCGCCATCAGCAATTGATCCTGAGTGTGAACTGAACGATCAAATTACATTCGGTGCGCATTCGGTACCCTGTTTCAATTGAGCAGTCAAGTGAAATCAAATATCAACCCTAAATTGCTCACTCTGGGCATTTACCCTGAAATTACCCCGATGAGTAGATCTTTAATCAAAGAGGAATTCGTTACAATCATAATTCGACAGCTGCCAAATACTAATCGCTTTATTTTTCATTTATATTAGTACAGTTCAGTGAATAAAAGGGTAAATTTGTATCACAAAACCGGGGTTATTAAACTTCATAATTCCTACTAAATCGATCAAAAGTTTTAGATATAATTAATTTTTTTCTACTTCCTTATCAAAACAATATTTCCTAATAAGATTTTTAAACATTTTTCTACTCCAATAGTTAAAATGTAACAACGTAACGATTTTCATGGTGTTAAACATCTTAAATTTGTTTCCTGTAATTTTCATAAGCTATAACTGAAAGTTGTTATTGTATAAAAATAAAGAACATAAAACGTGGGTTCACAGAGACAAATAGAATTGAATTTTTTTCTAATTATAATTAGATATTATTTTATTAGGCAATATGTCTAATAATTTACTCTAATTTACAAATCTTAATTTAGCATTTTATCTAATCCGAAAAAGATTATGAATATTTTGTAAAAAATCGTTAATTTAAATATGCAAATGGTTATTTTAATTACTTATTTTGTTTTACTATATTTTGACTTCATTATTTTTGTCCTACAATTTTAGGTAGATAATTTAGTCATTTCATTTAATTTTTAATTTAATTTACTATAATTTGTTATTAAAAATTTTAAAAAAGTTTAGAAGGTTTTTCTTGTATGTTTTTGTATCTGCTTTAGCAGTCATAGAAAAAATTAAAAAAATGGACCTTTTCTTTACTATTTTTATTTTTATTTTTTTCAAGATGAAAACAAATCAACATAGCCAGGCAGCCTTGCTTTGTTTGTAATTGTTGATTGTTTGAAAAAATCAGTACTTAGGTATTGCCATTTGAAAAAAAATTTTGAAAACAAATATTATTTTTTGTGGTCGTTTAAGACAACAGTGTTCATAACTCGCTCGAAAGTAATATCGTGTTGCTCACTTCACACTCGCACGATATTTTTCACTTTCGATACTCATGAAATATACTATACACGGTGTTAAAAAATAAGTGTCAGCAATTATGAGGGCATATAGCACTGACCAAAATGAGTAAAAAAAAGCTTAATCAACATGGGTCCGATCTTCAATAGTTTCCGAGATATAAGGCAATGAAAAATGAGTTTTTCGATGTTTACCTCTGCTATTTCGAAAACTGTAAGAGTTACCACTTTGATTAAATGAGACATTTTGTTTACCTTTCAGAGGTCATCTTAGACGTGTTTTTGTTTTCCAAAAAAAAAAATCAAATAATTATACTGGGACAAAAGTTGTGGTGCCCTTGGCCAATACTTAGTTTTCAAATAACTTCGTAACTGGGGGGGTCCCGTGGCCGCGTGCCTGAGTGTCTGCTCGCGAACCTTGGGGAACCGGGTTCGATCCCGACAGACGCCAAATATTTCCAATTTTAAATGGCACAAAAGTGACCCCTGTGGTGCACTCTCCACACCAGCTGTGAGTGCCCGTGAGGTGACGCCTGGTAAGCGCCCACACGGTAAAATATATCGTCATCATTACCGATGTCTACATGTGTTGTAGATACTGGCACACCCAGAAATGGGTAATATGCCGTGATGATATATTTATTTATATTTATTCGTAACTATTATTTTATAGTCTATTTACCGGCATAGACAAAATTTTGTTCAACCACTATCTTAGTCAGTTTTTCCTCGATTCTAATACAAAATGGCCTCTTTCTCAAAAAACATTTGAAGATCGGACCCCATGTTGATTAAACGTTTTTTTCTCATTTTGTTCAGTACTATATGCCCTCATAATTAGTGACACTTATTTTTTAACATCCTGTATATTGCCAGAAATAAAAATCACGGAAACAGTATGATAACATTTATAACATTTTGGAAAGTATGTTGACAACCTTTAATTTAATTTCAAAAAAGGAACAAAATGTGTACAACATGTTGCGAAAATGCTCTTGCAAGCTTTTATAAAACGTGTAATTTTATATCATAACATGAAAATTACATGAAAATAAAACATTAATAATCTTTGGCATGAATAAAAACATAACAGATTAAAAAATTCTTGATATCAGGGAAACAAAAGAGTAGAATGAATAATTATATTACATCGTCCTTCTGAAAATGTAAATTGCGCTTTCGTTTATTAAAATATTCTTTTAAAAAATTTCCTTTTCGCATAATAAAACTTTGTGTAGAAAAATAATCCATTACATTGAGAATTTGTAAGTTAAAGTGACCTTCTCAAGTAGTAACAATTTGAATTTGTATTGTACTGCTGAATGTATGTATAAACGTTTCAAGTTATTAAGATATATTTGTATGTATAACACGAAAATCATAACTACCTACAAAGTAGAATATATCAAGGTAATTATTGTTTTAATAATATTCTGTAGGTATAATCGTGTGACCAGACTTTAAAGTATATAAATAAATAAATAAATATATAAATATATTATCACAGCATATTACCCATTTCTGAGTGTGCCAATCTGCGTTGTACACAGATTTCGATAATGATGATGACATATTTGTACCGTGCGGGCGTTTACCAGGCTTCACCTCACGGGCACTCATTGCTGGCGTGGAGAGTGCTCTACATGGGTCACTTTTATGCCATTTAAAATTCGAAATATTTGGCGTCGATCGAGATAGCACCCGGTTCCCCAGATTCGCGACCAGGCACGAGGCCACGGGACCCCATTAAACAACTGTTATATGTTGTAATTCGTTTAACGTTTTGTAAATCATGTCAAACGAGGACGTTACTATTATTGAGAATAAGAAAATCAGATTGGCCATACCAGAAGGGCTGTTTTGACCTCTGGCATGGTTTACATGCTGAGTAATCTTAACTTCTCTGTTTT
The DNA here is from genome assembly GCA_943142095.1 of Ophonus ardosiacus. Taxonomy (NCBI): domain Eukaryota; kingdom Metazoa; phylum Arthropoda; class Insecta; order Coleoptera; family Carabidae; genus Ophonus; species Ophonus ardosiacus. The sequence continues at coordinate 17,394,738 of OW964823.1, forward strand.
TACTTTGTAGTTTCTACTGATGAACATAGTTCTCGAAATACGTATATAGTTTTTAAACTTATTGTTAAGGGGTTTTTTTTTTTAGACATAAAACTGTATGATAGCGAGTGTTTAACAATTTTTTTAAAAAGTTAGTAGATTTTAAAATATTCTAAATTACGTAACATACTATAACCTAGATTATAACTGCTTAGTACTACGCTTGTTTTTTGTACCTCACTGATATATTTCTTTATAGTGAGCATCGTGTACCCCTATGTAAATTTGCTAAAATGTCTAACATTAACGTTCTCATTTGGCTCGAGTTGTATAAAAACGCAACCTAATTAGCCACGGTTGGTTGCTGGCTAAGACGATGTAAAGATAGTTTTACATTCTCATATGATGTGTTTCAACCGTGCAGTTTGGAATTGGATCCGGAATAGTAACCGTTCCTCTACGGAGGATATGCATCTGTTCTTTGTTCGCGAATCGATAGTTGGGTAGTTTACATCCATTTAAAACTTCAGCGTAGAAGTTTCAAGAGCTCGGCAAATGAATCAGTTTTAATCGGTTCGTGAGATCAGATATAAATTTGCGTAAAAATCTTAGGGTTGAACTCTGTATCAGCAAAATCATATATCGAATTTAGTTTTATGGAATATGATAATGATGGGGGAATCCAAGTATGCCGTGGAAATCAAGAGAAGAAGGGTTTTTTAAATCAAAACCATAAAAACTCTTAGTCATATTAAAAATGTGACCGGTTTCGGCTACTTAGTAGCCATCATTAGACCAACCGGAGACTACAATAAGAGAGAAAATACATGGTAAAATATAACAAATGAACTGAAATTACGATATTACTTACACAATAATACTACAGGTTACAGTGCACGCAAATACTGAAACTGTAGAAAATTTTTCGTTTTTAACATTTATCTCCTCCATGAACCAGTTTCTGTATCAGCGTGCACTGTAACCTGTAGTATTATTGTGTAAGTAATATCGTAATTTCTATTCATGTTATATTTCACCATGTATTTTCTCTCTTATTGTAGTCTCCGGTTGGTCTGATAATGGCTACTAAGTAACCGAAACAGGTCACATTTTTAATATAGAATAGTGTAATTAAGAGTTTTTATGGTTTTTATTTAAAAAACCCTTCTCCTTATGGAATATGAAATTAATGAAATTAATTATACCAATAAGTTGTGCATTTTTAATTGCATTGTATTAACTTACGCACACACAATCAGCAATGTAACTAATGAAACATGTGCCTGTTTTACCGGAAATTACTTATAATTTATGTACGAGCCCCACGCCAAAGGAATAGGTCTATATCAAATTATTATAATTTTTCGGAAAAAAGAAAATTGTTGTCACATATAATTATTATTCCTAAACTTACGTTAGTGTTATGGAGTTAATTTATAGCTTAAATAAAATGCGTTATCATCATTAATAAATGTATAGTTGCCTCGTAAAGAAAAGGGAATTCTTTTGGCCCAGGGATCGTATTATATGAATCTATCATTCATATGGATTTATATGTCGCTTGATTATATAAGTTATTTGGATGTGGTTCTGATAGTCCGGATTCAAATTCGTTTGAAGTCAATTTGAAATTTCCATTACGGGATGTTACTATTTTTTTTTTTTAATCCATCCAAAACAGCATTAATCCTCCATGACGTCATCATATATAACCAAATTTTTGTCAAAAGTGACATTTAGCTACTTTTAAATATGATAAATATTGGTTTGCATATAGAAATGTACAAAACGGAACAAAACAAAGGCCGCAAAAAAAAATTATATTAAGTGCGGTTCGCGAAATTTATAAAGTTGCCGACCCCTAATTACACTGAAGCAGTTATGATAATTGTTAGATTTTACTTACTGTTTTTATGAATATTTCACTATTTTGGCATGAAAATATCTAATATTATTTAATCTAACACACAGAATTCAGGCCTGCAAAAATCTGGGCGTTGTATTTGTTCGTGTAAAAAGTATTCTAATATAAAACTTGTACACGAACGAGTATTCGAAATTGTTAAACATCTTTATATAGTGTAGCTAAGTCGTTGAGTCAAATAGCCATGTATCTGTTGATACTAAAATCGGCTTTTGGATCAATTGAAACGAATCAGTTAAAATAATGTCATTAAAATTTAGAAACCTAATAATATAAGATAGAAAATTCTGTTGTAGCGATACATGGGGTCATACCACATTTTCCATTTCATTTCTTGTTTCTAAGTACACTTAATAGTACTTAAATAAAAATATATTTTATGTCACAAGTTTCTAGCTTTACAGAAATAATTTTTCACAGTTTTCTAATGACGTCACAATTTTGCGACCTTGTAGTCTCTCCTGTGCTGTGTGTACAAAATTATAACGTCACAGCATCAGGCTCAGAATATTTATTAAAAAAATCACGAATGAAAAGTATAATAATAGAACATTTTTGATGAATATATGCATAATATTAGGTTAATTTTCCATTTATGAAAAAAAACAATACATTTTTTTATATTACCCCGTTTAATAATAATAATAATAATAATAATAATAATAATAATTATTATTATTATTATTATTATCATTATTTCCTACGCCAGTTATATATTATTCGTTTGGTTATGGAGGGTGTATGGTTATCGCGGGCTACCATTGGAATCTCGATACGACTTTTCGGAAAAAACAAATTTTTAAACTAATAAAAAGAGTAAAAGTTAAGTATTTTTTTAAAGTAAAATTAAATTTACAAAAAGAAAATTATTTTCTTACTCTGGTATAAAAATATCTAGATTCTTACTTGACTTTTTTTCTGAATTATCACTTTATATGAAAATAAAAATTTCGACCAAATCAGTTTTTGTCATTACGTACCCTATTTTTGAAAAAATAGAAGCCCATTTAAAATGTTTTTTCTAAAAGCGCTTCAGATGACTCATTTAACCGAAGTCGTATCTCTTTTACGAGTGTCTTCCGCGACCCCAATTGTGGCTTTCCATATTTGACCAACTCGTGTAAATTGTAGTCAATCAAAAGAGTGAGAAAGGATGATAAAAACTTAATTTCATTCTGGCGCAGTTATTATAATAAATTTGTTTATGTATATATCTATAATCATAATATTTATTTAACAGAACTAATAATTTGCTTATCTATAAATTAATTCTAGGTATTAATCATACAAGTTTTTATGTACATACGTATATCTATAACACATAGTTGTGTTTTGAAAAGTAGATAATTTATCTAATTATTATATTGATAAAACAACTGTTTATTCGTTTCGATATAGTAGGTATACAAAACAATCGTTTATATGCTGTTTTTACAATATGAAAACATTTATTTAAAAATTCAAATAAACTTTATTATTTTAGCTCACATTTAATTTAATGTTTGTGTTATTTGAACCATGTTAGGACAAAATTCTAACAAAGTAAGTTGAACCAATTTTGTTAACAAGATTAAACTTTAATCTTTCTTAGTAAATTGCTGATGGTTACAGAATTCTAAGTGAAATTTAAAGACACTCAATTCCAAGAATGTTCTCTACTCGTTTGTAAGATTAACCCGTAAAGAAGAATTATTATTATTATTATTATTTCGAATGAAAGACAGTACAATTTATAAATTAATACATAAATATAATAATAAATAAAACAAAACAAATTAAATATTTTTGAACTTAACTATCCAATTTAGAGCATCTTCTGTTAAATGATGGAGTCCGGAAAAACCATGCTGAAATTTAGTTATAGGACATTCTTCTACAATATGTTGGATTGTTTCTTTTTCTGCTCCACATTCACAATTTGGACTATCACATATTTTCCAATAAAATAGCATACTTTTTCATTTCCCATGGCATGTACGAAGAATAAAAATAAATGTTGAAACTGCAGGAAATGAGTAACATATAGTCTGCCATAAACCCGCTAATATTAAGTTAAATTTGGAATAAATCATTCGGATCACATGAAGGCAATTAAGATTTCTAATTAAATAGGTAATAAATGATTTCTACCCAAAATTTATTGACAGGAAATTAATGTTGAGAATAATCCAACACATGACACAGACAAGGAAGAATATATTGCCAAAATAACCCTGGACAAAACATACTCTACCAACTATTCTGCAGAATATTATCTGGCAACAACAATTACGCAAGTACCCTAATTTAACATAAACAACTTATGACGGTCACGATAGAATTATTGAGAATAAGAAAAAAGATAGACCGTGGCAAACAAAATTTGTACATTCATTTTAAACAGTTATGTGTCTATTTCGGTGTCTTTATGACTCATAAACGCACTAAAAATACGTCGTTTTCTTTTCCTAGAGGTGGTATATAACTGTTTTCCAAACTGACACATGAACGACATGTATCCTCAAATGGGCTACTTGCGTACCTTTTTTTCATTTAATATTTTTGAAGAGAAGGTAAATACTTGCTACCCATATTTTTTCTTTTGACAAAATTTTTATTAATTAGCCAGAAAAAAATAATGAAATTTGATTATTTGAATTCCCGCCATGTGTGACGTAGAATTACGCCGCACCAATGAATAGTCGTAAAGCCACAGCGTGGTGCCGTCCCATAGTAATGGTATGTTTGTGCGGGTAATGTAGATCACCTGTTTGACGTTTCAACAATAGTTTGGAGGTTAGTATTTTATTTTATCTTTTTGGTATCGATATTTTAAATTACATGTAATTACCTACGTGTTTATTTATAAAGTAATTAATGTATTTGAGAGACCAGAGAGAGGGAAAAATTAACTGTCAAATTCAAATTAAAACTTTCTTGCACGCCGTGCCATCTATTGATAACATTCTTAAACATGCTTCCCCTCCCCAGTTCAGTATAAAGACGTCACAGAAAATTTTCTTTCTTAATTTAGGAAAAAACAAATAATTATTTTAAAATAAAATTTATATTTTTATATATGTTTTCAATATAACATTACGTATATAGTGACAGAAATCGGATTTTCAGTACCACGCAAGTAGCCCATTGCTGTCAATCAGCAATGAAATTTTCATCTATGAAATTAAAATTGTTAGCGGAAAACCGTACCAATAAAACAGTCCTTTGTAAAAGTTGTATTCGTACGTTAGCAGATTACCTTATGAAACTTTAATATACTATTTTGGTAATGTAAAACCTCGTTGAGTAATCCTACCGTCTCTGTACCATCTTAACATAGTTTCGTGTAAAATTTTACTACTGAAGATGAGAACCTTCTTCTCGAATCTCGAAATACGTATACTTACAGATAATTTTTGTTTTCGGTTAATATTAGATAAGGTTTTTTATTATCATTATCAACATACCCGTGCAACAATTATGTTGCATTAGGTGCTATTCACGACCTTTGGCTTATAAAATTTTAGATGTAAACCACTCTCTCTAAAGTACAGAGCTGGTTCCGTTCTACTATTATTTATTTCCAAACTGGGCCTTAAAGAAATAAATTGAGCGGAAGAGAATTAGGACGATGTAGAAGTAAAAGCAGCAATTTCGGATAATTTTGAATAAAAAATTATACACATATTCGCATATCCAGATTTTACTGAATAAGCACGTTTTAAGGTCCCTAGAATCCGATTATAACATTTTTAAAATGCTGTCTCTCTCTGTGTGTGTGTGTGTGTGTGTGTGTGTGTGTGTGTGTGTGTGTGTGTGTGTGTGTATGTGTGTATGTGTGTATGTGTGTATGTGCGTATGTGTGTGTATGTGTGTGTAAGTGTGTGTGTATGTGTGTATGTGTGTGTGTGGGTGTGTGTGTGTGTATGTCTGGATGTCGGAGGGATGATTCGTCAAAAACTAGACTTAAGACCTGTTTATCTATGAATTCCTCAATCTGACATACCTGGGAAGAGCTGAAAAGGTTTGTTTAATTCTGGTTAATGAATTGGAAGAATATCTGACATTTAGGACCTTCCTCATACAATGAAAAATAAATATAATTAGAATTGTATGTGTGCAGAAGACATGTTAAATACAATAAAAAAATAATATTTGGGTAAAGTTCTGTATTTTTTTGTTATAAAACGACGGTTGAATAGTGAAGTGCATTACAATACTTATATAACCTAATATGAAAATGGCGAGAGGTCTAGTGCTGGCCACAACAGATTTTTTTTTAAAGAACTGCAAATTGTATTGGAAAAAAAATTGTTTTACAAAAAGGTAATTTGGCGCGATATTTTATTTGTCTCTGCCCAGGTGTCTGGAACAACTTCGACATAGTTTATTTTAACCAATTTATAACGGTTACTTTGAAGTGTTTTTACTAAGAGATTTTGTTTTAAAGTTGATTTCGTGTCTTGAATTTCCCTTCTGTAAGTTTGCTAGTTTCGTATTTCCTTAAATTTAGAAGTTCTAAAGGAGTCGCTACTACGCTGCTACAAATGGCGTTCTCGATTCTCCTTTATAAATTTTACTTCCATTATTTAAATTAGACACTGGTATTTCCCTTGCCGAATGAAGCGAAGAGAATACAATCCCCAGCTCCCTTTCAAGGAATCAAGACATATTGTTCAATGATTTTCACCCTTCGACGCTCTTTTAAGGATTAACGATGAAGATAAACTTTTTATGTTATTAAAAATATACGTTTTATTTAGTAGGTATTTAAAATTCTATTGTTACGTATAAAAGGATTAACAAAAGCCTAGAACAAAGGAAAGTAAAACAAAAGCTAAATACTCCACTCCTACAGGCATATATTCAACAAGCAACATAATATCAGAGTTTTCGAACAGCACGAATAGTATATTACGATATTAGGCCGATATTTTGTATAAAAATTTTGTTTTATACTAAACAAGAATCATGTTAAAAGATAATTTTGATTTTTTTCCACATTGACAGTTAAAAAGGTTAACATTTGTATAAAACGCTATTGTACATTTATAGGGTTAATATTGAATAATTGCATGTATTCTAAAAACTGTTTTGTAAAAAATAATAATTCAAATTCAAATTCTCACGCTGTAAAAACTCACCTACCTGACGGGTTTCTAGGCTACGATTATCATTACATTTTTTATTATGAATTATTTTATAATAATTACACCATGGCCATTATTGCCATAATAATATCGGTCTAGGTTTAAATACCGTAATGTGTTTACCTTCATCTTGTCGTATTTATCAAAATCATGGGCTGTATGTGAAGAGTACAGACGGAAAATAAGTAAAAAATAATCATTGCTGACAGTAAGATTAACGGTGTGCGTTTTTTGTGGATGACAGATGTGTAAGTATATTATTATTAGATTTGTATTAATGGAGAGAAAAAAAAATATCAAGAGAATTTGTAAGAACTGATATTAGGACTATGGAAGTATTTACAAGTTTTATGTTTAAGCAATAAAGTGTTGTAAGGATTATTTTCACTAGGATGGAATCAATTTTCACTGTATACGAATATATATCTATTTTGCACACTGTATTAATATCAATATTTGTTTCAAAATATTTATAAACATTTTAAAATCACAACAATCAATTTACGCTGTAGAATTAACAAAAATTATGCTAGAATCTACTGGCTATTTAATTATGTTATAGCTGTAAAAATAGCTCTGTTCGATGAGAAGTGCTTGAAGTGTAGAGCAGAATAGTGCAGTGCAGTGTAGTGTACACTAGTACAGTCTAATTCTTGTGGTTTCATAAAACACACTAGTGTATATTTGGGCAAGTTTGCTCAGCTGTGAGTAATCAAGCCAAGCATAGCCAAAGGTGTAAAAGGTTAGGTTGTTTATAAACACAGTCATATCATAAAGCTGCAAAAAAGTGACTGCAGAAATGTCTGTTTTAAAGAGCATAGTGAACTAATAAACGATTCTGACGAAGATCAATCATCACTTGATTCTTCATCAGATTCAGAGACAGATATATTAATTAATTCTTTATATAGCAAAACAAAACAAAGAGAATATACTATATCTGAATCAATTATTTTATTTTCTCAATGTGCAAAATTTTAGGTTAATAAACAGATGTGTAGATAGGATAGAATTAAAATGTCTACCGAACAACATTTAGTTACCCCCACTCCTACTCTGCACTTTATACACCACCTCGCGAGTCAGGTCAGAAACGTGAGCACTAGTTCTTAAAATTTTTGTCATCGAACAGCCTGCCAGAAGCTGCCCGTTTCTCATAAAACATGTTAGTTTACGAAAGTTAACACTAGGGCGGCCTAGTACATGTCATCGAACAAAGCTAACTATATCTGAATTCATTATTTTAATTTCTCAATGTGTAAAATTTTAGGTTAATAAACAGATATGTAGATAGGATAGAATTAAAATGTCTACCGAACAACATTAAGTACCCCCACTCCTAGTCTGCACTTTCTACACTACCTGGCGAGTCTGGTCAGAAAAGTGAGCACTAGTTCTTAAAATTTTTGTCATCGAACAGCCTGCCAGAAGCTGCCCGTTTCTCATAAAACATGTTAGTGCAAGAAAGTTAACACTAGGGCGGCCTAGTACATGTCATCGAACAAAGCTAACAAACAGTTACGAACAGTGCAGAATGATTACTTCATCAATCGTTTTCCGTTCTTTTTTAATACATAACAAGTAGGTACAGCTTGCAGGTAGCCCACGAGAAATGTCAAACAGTTCAAATAAATTTATGTAATGTAAACAAATAACAGAAATGTAATATATTAAAAAAAAAAAAACTATTATAAATAATCATAATTTATCAAAAGTTTTATTTAAGATATTACGTTTTAGCAGTTCCCTTCCAAAATTAAATAACATTTTATTTAATAATAAAATTTATTATTAAAGGGTCTAGGTTTTACTAATTTTATTAAAAAATATCGCGTAAAAGAATAACTACATACATAACTATGACTAAAAATTGGTTTACCTTCAATTTTCTCAAAAACGGTACATTTGATCGATTGTCAGTAAGAGAATAATAATTTACAATGTATTTACGCCCAGCATTATGAAGTAAGCAATCAAAGAGAGCTTTAAAAAATACGGAATATGTAGGTACTGTACCCATATGCTGTAGCAAATATGGGAATACAAATTTTCATAATTCTGTACAACCGTTTTCAAATATAATACCAAATTATTCGCACCATTGTGTTGGCTCTTATAAGTAATCTTCAAGAGGTTGGTACCGTTATAAGAGAAGAGATCGGGAATACTATGTTAACTTGATAATTTTATAATATATATATGTATTTATATATGTATTTATACATAAATATAGCTATATGCAGTGCTTTTTTTGTAGAAAGAAAAGTGCCGGAACGTACATTTTATCAGTGGTCAAAATATTGGTGTGGCAGGGTATTCAAGGTCAAATGCCTTATTAGTTAAATTTTTTCAAGGGATGTGAAGCAGCATGTTTTTACCCTTTCATGTACAAAAAAATAAATAAAAAAATAATTTTGTGTTTTTTATTAAAAATATATATATATATATATATATATATATATATATATATATATATATATATATATATATATATGCTGACATTAATTTATGACATTAATAAAAATTCATAATAATTTCCACCTGCACAGCTTGTGTGTAAATATTTAACAGAGCGTATATTTTTGTCATTTATTATTATTTAACCAGGAGTCGAAGCTTAAGCGATGTGCTTTGGAATTACTAGATTAAAAACACCGCTGAGAAGTGCAATACTGTTTATATTTATACTGTGCTTCAGATGTGTGAATATTTTCATTAGCGTAATTTTTATATTCACAACTTAATAAAATTATCCAAATAAATAAAATAGTAAATAATTTGCAAAAAAAACGAAAACCCGCGAAAAAAGGTGCCGGAACGCCGTTCCGGTGTGTTACATTACAAAAAAAGCCCTGGTTATATGTAATATTATATTGAAATTCTCGTTTTTCAAAATAAAACGGCACTAGCAACAGTGCAGTTTCTGAACTAGTGATTGATCATTAATTATTTGTCTAAATTTTAATTTGAATGCCTTTCTGTTAGGGTATAGGTGCGTCCAATTAGTATTTTTGGTGCACTCGTAAATGTAAATGTCACTTCAGAAGTCTACATTAATCAAACAAAACATCATTTTTCTCTTTCAGTCAAACTACAGACTCTACAGTTTCATTTATGTAGTCGATACTGTGTACTCTATACCCGGCGTAAATAAATTTCAAAATGACATTGACAGTTCTGGGTTCATAAAACAAAATAATCAAACGCGCCAATAAGTAACCATAGTGAACGAATATACGAACCTTTGTATATTCGTTCACCATGGTTACTTAATATTAACCGTTGTAATACGTGGTAACTAAGGACAATCCCGCATTCCTATTGGGTTAGAAATGAATAAGGAATGATATAGTCTCATATACAGGGTGTTAGTAAATAAGAGTAACAAATTATGAGGGCATATATTACTGTAAAAAATCTTAATCAACATGGGTCCGATCTTCAACTGTTTTTGAGAAAGAGGCCATTTTGTATTAGAATAAAAGAAAAACTGCCAAAGATAGTGATTGAACAAAATTTTATCTATGCCAGTAAATAAAACCATATATTTTATATGAAACATTTTTTTCATTTTCCAATAGATACGAAGTTAATTAAAAACTGAATATTCACCAAGGTCGAATTCGAATTTTTTTTTTTTGAAAAACAAAAATACTTCGAAGATGACCTCTGAAAGATAAATAAAAAGTCTCATTTAATCAAAGTCGTATCACTTACAGTTTCTGAGATAGCAGAGGTAAACCCCGAAAAAAACTTATTTTTCACTGCCTTATATCTCGGAAACTATTGAAGATCGGACCCATGTTGAATGAGCTTTTTTTACTCATTTTGGTCAGTACTATATGCCTTCATAATTTGTTACACTTGTTTTTTAATACCCTGTATATGGGGTCCCGTGGCCGCGTGCCTGAGTGTCTGGTCGCGAACCTGGGGGAACCGGGTTAGATCCCGACCGGCGCCAAATATTTCCAATTTTGAATGGCACAGAAGTGACCCCTGTGGTGCAATCTCCATACCAGCTATGAGTGCCCGTGAGGTGACGCCTGGTAAGCGCTCACACGGTATATTTATTTATTTGTATATAAGCTTATAGAAACTTTTAAAATTGTAAAATATATAAAGTATAAATTCATGTAAGTGTAACAAAGTTAATGTATCTATTTAATTTACGATGAGAATTTCATGAATTTAACATCTTGGGAGGTGCTAAATATCCGGCGTATGTGTTAAGAGCGCACGCAGTTATTTATTTATTCATACCCAGCCCGGCAAGGTCGTCCGAATTTCGGAAGAACAAGTGCGTTACTTTCCAACTCACGAGCTCCTTATCTCGCTTGCTGTTTCTCTCGGTTACGCGATTTATTGGATTGTATTTTTGAGGTTATTTGATACGCGATTGGATTGCTTTTAAATTTTGAATGACGATGTGAAATGCTGGCAAATTTATGGAAATTTTAGAATTGATTTGCTGGGGGAATGTAATTGTATTCCAATACGTTATTAAATGGAGTAGTACCCACATGTGAGAAGGTTTAGGTGACATATTTTACATCATTAAATATGTGTACGATGAGTTAATGTTTGCCCTGTTTTGTAATGTATGATTTGGAGTAATAAAAATGTAAGCACTGGTAATTAGACTACATCAAAGTAATTAATCAAATACATTCTTCACTAATGAAGACTACGTATACCTAATACAGTTTGATAACTGTAATATTTTTTCTGTATTTTATAATAATTATTTACGAAATAAGAGCATGCAGTGGTAAAAGTGTGCAGTGGTGTATCAGTTTCTGCAAATTAAAATTATACGCATTTTTAAATGAATTGCAGAAAATATTTTTCCTGCAATAGTACAGAAAATAAACAAAAACTAATGTAGTCTGACTGATCCTTGGCAACTGACACACCAGAAATTTCATTCCACTGTTTGGGACTAAAATCATGTCATATCATGTCACAGAATATTAAAAACAATTATTACGGCTTAATGAAGAATACATTTTAAAAATATAAATCGCTTTCACTTTAGATGAAGTTATATAAATTAGTTAACTATAAATTTTTAGAATGGGGAAGTTTAGCGATTTTTTTTTATTTTTTTATTTCATGGGAAATGACTTGCAAAATGATGTAACATGTTTTATTTTTTTCAAAAATGCCCAGATTTTCCGGAAAAGCCGATTTTAAGCTGTGATGATGTCGGTAGAGGCTTGGCGTTCTGTCTGAGTTTGCGCATAACTGACTTGTGACGTACTTAAAGTTTACCCAAAAAATATTAATTATAAATAAATGGAGCAATAATTTTAATTTTTAATTTCAATTTCAGCAGTTATTTGTGTTATATTTGTGAGAAAATAGTATGTTATGTAGAATTTTTACAATGCTAAACTTCCCCATTAAAATTAACCCTTTAAACTTATTATTCCACCTTATAATTTGTAATAAAAAAACGAAAACTTCTATGAAAACAATGTAAACATCTGCATCTGGCATTGACAGTTGTTTTTGACACCACAACCAAAACATTTCCTTATTTTCTACACTTTTGTTGAATAAATTCAATCATAGAAAGAATTTCGTACGCATCGTTCTTGTTTGAATGTTTTTAGAAATGAAGACAGCGTTCTAAACACCTACCCCATAAAAGCAGATATAAAATAGTCACTGAAATAAGTATTTCATAGAAGAAAATAAGTACCTATATTATCAGATTTGCATAAAATTTATTTTTAAATGTTATAATAATTAAGGGGTTAAAAACATTGAATAGTTAAACATATAAATATTGTGTAAGTATTTCTCAATACGAAACAAAAAGTTGAACTTAAGCAATTTTTTTATCATTTCCATTTTGTCTCGCTGTTACTTACGGTTTTCTCCATACGAGTAAAGTGGAACGCATGTCAAAATTCAGGATATTTTTAGGGATGCTTGCAAATGTGAGAAATCCGGAATAATTCCGGCAAATCCGGGTCAGTTGGGTATTCTAATCAAATCATTCGAATGCAGGTTGAGCGCGTTCTTAGGATTACGAGACTACCTTCGAATGCTGTCTGACTGAGAATTTTAAATATGTAATCCTACATAATTTAAAATCTTAGAAAAGAATAAATTAAAAATTATTTGTTTTTTTGCTCCTGAAATAGTACAGTAAAATTTATAACTAATATCATAAATTCCCCTGCAAAAAAGAAATTGAACAAACAGTCGTATATATTTTATTTAACAGGTTCATATAATGCGTAAAACAAGTGACGTAGTTTTTCTGATGTAACCTCAAAAATTTAGATCAAGAGTATACTGTAAAACGGAAGCTGCGGTTAATTTTGAACTAAACAAAAAACAATGTAAATAACATCGAACGTTAATAAAATTAGATTATCAATCACCAATCAGACATTTAGTACCTATTACTAAACAAATTGGGGAACAATTAAAATCAATTCACGAAAGTAAAATTTTTGCACGTTAAGGTAACGTTTAGAACTGAACACAATAAAAAAAATCTGTTAATGTCAGCACAATACCTCTCGCCAGTTCCATATTAGGCTATATAGATTCTAATTACATCTATTATTTATATATTTTTATGTGTAATATATGTGTCTATGATTTTAAATATTTATAATAATAAAATAAAAAAATATTAAATGTACTTCTTGTTTGGGCTGAGAGATTCATTACATATTATTTTATATATAAGTATTTCTCTATCTCTAAATCTATAGAAGATATAATAAAGTTTTAAATGTATCGGATAGAGAATTTTATATTCTATATAACATAAATTTAAAAAAAATCTTTTGTGGCCAGCACAAGATCTCTCGCCATTTCCTTATTAGGCTACATAAGTGCATATTGTATTTAACATTTCTGATACACAAAAAATTCTAATTACGTCAATGATTTACATATTTTCATACCTTTTAATTCATTCTATAAACATGTTTCCTCTTACTCTTCTACATGTTCCAGATTCTTAATCTATAATTTTAAATAATTAATAATAAAATAAGAAATATTAAATGTACTTCCCAGAAAAAAATATCTGTAATGCTTCTCGATTCTTGACATTGATATTTTTCTGTCAATATAAACATTTTAATTTTTCAACTGGTTTCCATAGAATTGTTTGAGCTGAGAATTCACAACGGATTATTTTATGTATTTATAATTCTCTATCTCTAAACCTATAGAAGATATAAAAATGTTATAGGATAGAGAATTTTATTTTTGTCATTACATAAATTTAAAAAAAAAAATTATATTTAGAAGAATTTTTTTAAGAAACTATTACTTCCGGTTGACCAATTGTTACCAAACGGCCAAAACTTAATGAGCTCTTCTCATTAATGTCAGATTAAGGAATTAACATGTCTGAAATATTATAGTATTTGACAAATCGTATTTTCAACATCCATACACACACATTATAAAAATGTTAAAATCGGATTGTAGGGGCCTTAAAACGTGCTTATTCATTAAAATTTCGATATGTGATTTTTAGCATGAACATTGATTTTATTTACTTCGTTTATAAAGGCATGAATATCCAATACCACTCTTAGCGGAAGGTAAAAATGAAGGTGAAAAAATCGAAACAGCTTTTGAACTATAATTAATAATTTCATTTTTGAAATAACAATTTGTATAAATTATAAATCCACCTTTTCATTGTAACAAACATCTTTACATTTTTAGCTACTTATAAACTAATATTTTCTTATTATTTGGCATGTATAAAATAAATCTCTAATACCTACAATAATATCTTTTTTCGTTGTATAATATTTTTTGTGTAAATTCTATTTTTTGTTTCATTTTTATCTGTTGCTATAATTTTTTGTGATATTTTTTTTCTACATGAAACAGCTTGTGTTTGTACAATAAAACTTTGTCATAAACAACCTTTACTTTTATTAGACCCGTTATTTTCATCTCATGTTAAACTGTGTGTTAACAATGAGTGAAAATAAACGTCGCATCGAAAACTTACCGGGCCTATTATAAATTATTTTTTATTTTGTACTTCTAAGGTAAATATAATATTTAATTATAAGAACAAATTCAATTCAGTTTTCTTTTTCTTATGAAATTAAATTGTTTGCTGTAAAAAAATCGCGTTGCATTTGTTCAATTTTTTAATTTACTGTCGAAGTAAAATCATATTTTAATTTGTTTTATGAAAGGGGATCCTAGTGTGTTATATGCAAGTTTAGTGTAGTAAAACATAAAATTAAAAATGTAAATACCAGTTGTCAAACTTCTGCTTTTAGTGGTAGTAGAACGAGGCCCAACATTTTTATTCTACAACTATAAAAACCGGTAAAAGAATTCTTTTACCTAAGTTTGCATTTCTTTACAATTTAAATTTCTTGTTATTCAGTTTCGATTTGGAATAAAAAAACAGCCAAGCAGGAAGCGATTGTTCGAGTCGCACTTGTTTTCCTGTGGCCGCCTCACGGTTAGTTCAGGGCCGCGCAAGTGCGAACCGCGAGCGCAATTGTCTGATTACGTACAGCGCTGTCAAAACAAAACCAGAGCGCTGACGTCACAACGCACACTCCCACCTGTGACGACACGCGATTAGAAAACATGAGCGGGGACAAGGTACAACGTACGACACATGCATTACGAATTACGTACCTACTACACCGCGGAAATGTATTTGCTGACAGAATGAAGACTTTCAAGTTTTTCGCAAAGGTCGCGCTGTACTTGCTTTTTTTTTTGTTAACTTTCATAAAACATATGTATGTGTGTTATTTACATATGTGCTGTATCTTGTTTTTTAAACTATGATGAGCTAATTGAAGACTTCTTTATTGTATTAACACTCAGAAAAATATGTAAAACAAATTTAAATATTGAAGTTTGAAACGTACTCTTCATTCTTGCAAAAAACGTTTGTTTTTAAGTTTAGAAATAAAACAGTGAAGAAAGTATTTACTCTGTACAAGTCTGTCGTTTTTGATGTTTTTTAAGCTATCTTGACTAATAGGTATTCATAATAGGGCAAAATAGTATGCAAATTCCATGGACAATAATTTTAAGAAAAATCTAATACTCCTCACAATAATTTCCTAGCGTCTTTTGTTTTCGAACCATAGACTAAAATTTGTTCCGTTTTCCAAAAAGTGTACTTCACCTAATAGTATAAGAAAATGAGAGATACAGATTTTTGTTAGTTTATTGCCCAGTTGCACCACCAACACTTAAAATTTAAACTAGCCTTTATTAAGTTGACCAAATAAATTGATGTTTATTTCTATTGCATAATTACAGTGTAAAATTAAATTGACTAACTGAATTAAACCAACCTTAAAGTTTAAGTGTTGGTGGTGCAACTAGAATAAAATGATGTAATTAGATTTTTTTGAAAACTTAATAATTGTTGAAATTTAATACAAATATAATATTTTTTTAAATAGGAATTTATGTGGAAAATTTTCTTGTTTTATAAGCTTTTTATTTTCTAAGTTCTAGAAAGAATTGAAGAAGAGAGTAAAATAGAAGTTGCGGCAGATTCATAGACAAGGAAAGATAATATATACTAGACCGAGTTTACAATGTTAGGAGTTTGTGCCAAATAGAATCGATGGGCGACATAACGAGACGCTAATAGAAAGGCGGGAAATTTAAAAATAAGAAAAATATGTTTTCTGAAACTAACAAAATATAGACATATGTACACCGTAAAGGTTGAAAACAATCAAATTAAATATATTTGTACATGAAACAAATAGCGAAACAAGCTTTGTAAACAAATACTAACCAAAGAAATAAACTTGAAAGACTCTCACTAACAGAAATGACAGATTGATGGGCTGCCAACATAAATAAATAAAATTCACTACAACTGAAGAAAATATTTATTATAATTATTGTAAAATAATGTGAATTAAATATTGTTCGTATTTTTTATTGAGCGACTGAGCTTTATTATTTTGAAATAAAGAAATGATGTAAAATACGTATTTTAAGTTACTGCATAGTTACTTTTTTTTCATTATGTTGTAGAATTTACACTGGAATTAGCGTCTCAATATTATTCAATTCGACACAAAGCTAGACATTGCCGCCATGATGGAAGTTCGGTCTAGTATATATCTTTCTTTGTCTATGGGCAGATTCCATCTGATATTTGTGTAAATCTGGTGAAATGCGTAGAAACCGAAATTCGGGAAGCAAGTCAATACAGTGCTGATTCACTTATATGATGTTCATAATTAAAATAATATAGTTTTATAGGTAACAACATTATATAGCTTTTGTAAAAAAAAAACAGCTTTGTATTAAACACAAACATATTTTTTAATAATCATTAAATACCAGTTATTGTATATTAATAAAAATTATATATTTCTTTACGTTTAAAAAAGTCTGGACTAACTAATAACTATTCAGAATATACCATAATAAAAAAATTAAAAATTTCTCATCAAGTGGAATAGTTGAGTTTTACTAAAAAATATACATATATTGGGTTAAAATCTAAATCCTTTAGGACCTATTTTCAGAGTAATTCCAATTGCGAAATATTGTTAATGTCAAAGAAATCAATATTATTGTCATTATTAAAAATGCATGACGGATTTTAATGTTGTTTTAAGTGCATTGGTATGTATTTTGATGATATTTGTTCGTAAAATTAGAACGCAATATTATGGGATGACATTGCTGGGTATTGTTATTTATTATTACATTGTTTTGCCATTGTATTTCATCATGTTATAACTATACATCAATATAAAATTTCATAAACCAAATATTAGAAATTATAACTAATGCGACAACTTACAGTTAATCTCAACTTGCCAAACCCATGTTTCATTACATTGATGATTTCTTGTACTGTTTGCCTGATTAATTATTATTTATTGTAAACTTTTACGATTTGCCAGAATACATCAAAGAATTCGTAGAAATATTCTCACATAGAAAACTTTTATTCCAATATTTAAGGTTAACATGTGGTCAACTGAGTTTGATTACAAGTTTGATAATGCCGTATTACTATGACGACTTACTAAACGTTACGTAGATTTAACCTTGAAACTTCAGGTCACAATATGCATTGTTTATTCATTTAGAGCTAAGTAGTAGTTAGCTGCTCAATTATGTATATAACTATGTAAGATATTATCTTAGCTATATTTCGTGATACGAGTCGGAACGATCCGAAACATAGGTAGAACACGTTCCGATATTTATTTACAAACATTTTGAATAAATAAAAGTTTTAATGTCAATTACTTTATATGATAAAGAAAAATTTACATTTTTTTCAATTCTCCCAAAAAAATGATAGCAATTGTAAGTTGTATAACAAAATTGAAGTAATTGAAAAACTTTTGGAAATAATACCTTCTGATTTAGCAACACACCACGCACATTGCGTAGTGCACAAATTTTTAAAAAATGTTTATAAATGATAGTTTTACCTATACATTTTTAATACTACTAACAATGTATGAACTTCTGTCTATGTATGTTACGCTCAAACACCGAAATCGCTTAATAAAAAAAAAAAAATATATCATCACGGCATATTACCCATTTCTGGGTGTGCCAGTATCTACAACACATGTAGATATCGGTAATGATGACGATATATTTTACCGTGTGGGCGCTTACCAGGCATCACCTCACGGGCACTCATAGCTGGCGTGGAGAGTGCACCACAGGGGTCACTTTTGTGCCATTTAAAATTGGAAATATTTGGCGTCAGTCGGGATCGAACCCGGTTCCCCCAGGTTCGCGTCCAGACACTCAGGCACGTGGCCACGAAAAAAAAAAGCGTTGTGGACGGCGATGAAAGATCAACTACTGCAATCTGATCAACCTAACAACCATCGTCTACCAATTATGAGTTGCCAGTTATGTTACGTTACAGTGTGTATTTATTATTTTTTAAAATACAAACTGCAACGTAACTTAACTAGCAACTCCTAAAAAATAAGACCACAACGGGAATTTCGGTATTTGTTCGTTCAGCACCGTCCACAAAGCGTTGTGGGCGTTTTTTATTTTTTTCGCTTACTGAGCGATTTCGTTGTTTGAGCCTAACATATACATTATACATAAGATATAAATGTTTTAAAACACATTTTTTTTTTCATTTATGCATCCTATTTCATTTATTTTGTAATACATATTTCGAATTTGTAATAGCACAAAAGTGACCACTGTGGTGCACTCTCCACGCCAGTAATGAGTGCCCGTGAGGTAACGCTTAGTAAACGCTCGCACGGTACAAATACGGCATCATTACCGAAATTTGCGTATAAAGCATATTGGCACACCCAGGAATGAGTAATTTATATGCTATGATGATATATTTGGTAATATTACAATTGGGTATTTTGTATTTATTATTAAATTGTGATAACCTTTTGAATTAAATAAATAGATACGAGAAGGTCCGGGGTTCAAACCCCTGCAGTGTCATTGAATTTTTCATAATTTCTTTCGACGTTTATTTAAAATTTCTCCATTAAGCCCATTTCTTTCCTTATAAATTTCACATAGGGTCACAATTAATAAATTTCAACTTTTAGATAAAAGTTTTTTTTTTCGTCGACCATGACTGGATTTACAGTAATAGAGGCCCCCGAGGAGGCCCTCTCTCTCATGCAATAAATTTTTGTGTTTAGTGTCGGGAATAATAAAACTCAACGTCACGTAATGAAGTAAGTATAATTATTTTTACTTTAAAAGTAAAGATAAACATACGAGAACTAATAAAAAAAAAACTATAAATTTCTTTCAACAAATACAAATTTTATTTCCTGCAAACGTTTTACTTTATAATATACAACACAGATTTTAATTTAAATAAAGAAATAACAATATTGCTGTCTAAGAGCTTTTCTGAATTAAAATTACACAATGTTTATGTATATTTTTCCAATGTTTATTTATTTTAAGTTTTCTAGCGTGTACTAATAATGTAGTTGTACATCGGCGAATGTAATTACGGGGAATACTGTATAATTTTAAAACTTGTAGTTTACTAACGAACAACTTGTACTTCCTACATAGGTGATAAATTTCTCTTATTCTAACTACGTAGAATTCAAGTTCAAAATGACTTCGTTTGACTTTTACTATATAAAATTATAGATAACATTAATTAATTAACTTTTTAACTACACTGATATCCTTAAATGTACGATGTTTATGTATTGATACCTAAAAAAGAATCCTAACTTGAAAATGAATTCCAAATAAAATAAAAGTATTAATTATAAAGCAATAAAATTTGTTCAAATACTGTGATTGAAGTGATGCACCAATTTGAAATATGTACTCTTACCTATACAGACAGATTGAACACAAGAATCAGTGACATAGGCCTGTAGCATGAGAAAAACAGTTTTTGTCAAATATCATCTGTCCCCTAAAACTTTGTTGGGAGATTTACATATACTGTATTAAAGAAAATTCCACATTTCCATAGTAAACATTTTTAAATGTATGGCTTCTAATCTTTAAGTCGTGATAAATACAGATTTAGTATGCGCTATTTCAAAAAATTAGAGTTTGGTTTGACAGTTAACATGACATTCATTTTTTGAAGTCACATCTAAATCCACCACCACCAAAAGCGAAAATTCAAAAATATTAGCATTCAAAAATTCGGAATTTTATTCTTCATCTATATACAAATTACTGCATACAGTTTAACAGGTCAATCAGTATTTGAAAAAAAAAAACTGTTTTCCCATAAAACGCCTATGTTACGGTTCTCGTGTTCACCCTGCATGTTAGGCCGCAACACCGAAAATATTAAGCAAGCGAAATCAAAAACAGCCAAAACGGCTAGATTTATCTGAATTTACAAAAACCGAAATTTATTTGTTGTTTTTTCAAAGAAATTATAACAAAACCTAATTTAATGCTTAAATGTTATGTGATTTTTGTCTTTATTCGTTTCAAATTAAGTCACAATAAATTGTCTTTGAGTCTAACATAAATAAATTTAACAATAATTATCGCAAAAAGTTGAATATTATAAAAAAAAAAATAATTGCAATTTACTCAACGTAAAATTTTATTCTCCTGGCGACAAAATTTTACATTATTTCTTATTTATTTATTTTTTATCATTACTGACTTTTCATCTTTTTAACTGTCATTTATTTATGTTTTATCAAATAGGACAATCAACTCTGTGATTATTTTAATTGTTCCTCATGGATGGTTGCTAAAAACTCATGTTATTAGACTATTTCTAGCCCTGAAGAAGACTAATGTATTAGTCGAAACGTAGGCTTGAAATAAATAATTTCACTGCAGACTGCTTGTCCGATTATTTTTCCTTCGGGAACCCACATATTATGTTATTTATGTTAATAATAATATTACATTAGTTTTTCAATATCACATGCTCATTTAACCTTTATTGTTTTGCTTTAGTAACCAAAATACCAAATTAGAAAAAATTAAATGGAACAGAATGATTCTCTTGTCGATTCTGAGACCAAATTGTTGTAGAAGTGCTTTTAATGTTTTTTTTTTGTACGATATGTAAAATTGAATGTTACGAACGAATGTATTTTGTGTACATGGTTATAGTTTGTGTCACGATAAATGCACATTGACTTTTACGCCCATCACAGCATGTATTTGCTTAAGAGATATACAAGGGTGAGCGACCAGAGAGGTATTCACATTTTTTTCCAATTACCCAATTTAAAACACTAAGCACAAATTAGGTATTAAAATTCATAATAAATTTACTACAATTTATTATTCAACAATTTATTTACATATTTTTTTACATTATACAAATCTTTAAAATATACCTACATAAATTAAAAATCATCAATAACGCTTTCGTTATAGTTTTTTACATTATACAAGTATTAAAAATATATATTTACATAAATTAACAATAAATAATTATGCTTTCGTCAATTTTTTTACATTTTATATACAAATATTAAAAACATACATAAATTAACAATCAAAATAACGCTTTCGTTTTTTTTACATTTTACAATAATTAAAACATTTACATACATAAATTTAAAAAAAAACAACAATGCTTTCCTCACTTTACAATTTACTTCACATTTATCATTGATTAGTCTCTGATGTAATATTCTAACAGACGGAAGTAGTTTTTCTTTCAGCCGAATAATATCAGCTTCAAATTCACTGACCACTCGTAATTTATTGGTGTCACACCTTCATTTTCTTGGTGTAACTCCGTTTTTAACAATTCGGCGCCCAGTGTAATAATTTACTTTTGTTAATTCTGCCGTTTTCTAGACACTTTCACTACCACCAACACTTTTTAATGAATTATACACATTCAAAATAATTTGTTTTGCGTCGAGCAATAAATGTTTTTGTTTTACATGTTCTCCTTCACTATTAGAATTATTTTCTTCGTCAGAAGAATCATCACTCCACGGATGCCACATTTTACTTCAGTTGTTTACAAATGAACACTTGAAACAAGAATAACGTGAAACAAAGTTTAGCGAAATTTATATAGACAAAATACATTAAAAGATTATAACTGTCTTACACCGGAAGGTAGAAGATTTTAACTGTATATTTCCCGGTTTTTACTGTAAATTTGGTAATCCGCTCCTGGCCGCTCAGGTAAGAAAATACCCCAGGGTGATGGGGTAACCGAGCTTAAGAAGTCGAAGTCAATGTGCATTTATCGTGACACAGACTATATATAATATTTTGTAAGATCTAACTACTGTGTAAGTCTGCACCGAAACGTCTGTGTTGTAAGAATAAATGCTCTTTGACTGAGATTTCAAATAATTATTAACACCATATCCATTATCACAGTCCACAAATTTCCCACATTTTTAAATAAATATAATAAATTTTAAATAAATCGGGACGCATTTAAGAAATGCTGTGCTATATCCTGCTTAAATTTTTCAGTTTTTCTTTCTTACATTTTCATATGTAAACAATAATTATTGGATCTATATCTTCCGCGAGTGGATTATTACTCCCGACGGTATAAAAGTAAAGTTACGGGCAGCGTCGTTTTATCGCAGAGTATTCACAAGGTTATTTACTAAACACATATGTAGCTTGTTTACTTTTTGCACAAAAATATCAGAATACCTAATGTTTGTCTGAATTTTTAAACATGAAATAATGTTGAAGGACGACAAGAATAGATAAAATATATTCTGTAAATGAAATCAATTTTTCAAATTGCTTGTAATCGCATTAATTATGCTTAAAATGTATCATAATTTTATATATTTAGTGTTTTAGTTTTACCGGTTTAATCCTATTACGTTAATACATATGGTTTAAAGTAGTAAAGTGCACTGCAATTTAAAGCATAAATAGATTAAAAAATTAACAGATTGCGCTGGGACAATATAATTATAGACTATATTTTGTTCTTATCGGCTTGGTTTAACATAATTTTACAAAATTAATTGAAACACTTGCTAAAATTAAGTTGTCTTAAACCTGTATTTATTGCCTGATAGTTTATTAGCAGTAAAAGCATAAAATATTTTTTTAATTAGTTGGCAACACGTAGTTGTGTAAAAATAGTCATTGTATACAAGATGAAGTAAACAAACAGTTAGAAGTAAATATTTTGCTTGGAGATTGATTTTGAGCAATTAATGTCAATATTTATCCTCTCTTCAAAGTTTTCTACAATTACGAAATGTTTCATTAGTATACATTTTTAATATGCATTGACATACTTCATAAATATGCAAATAACAAACATATCGTCATATGGTATGAAAAACAATATAGTATTTATCTAGAAGGAAATGGAAAAATTCTGAAAATTCTATTAATTATAGAGAGTAGAAGTAATGGTTTGAAAAGAAATTTAATTCCATACTTAATTTAATTAAAAGAAAACAGCTGAAGGGGAACAAACGACTGGAAATGTAATTTATTTTATTTCATATTTATGGGGAATTTTAATAGTCTTTAATTTCGATTAATTACTTTTTTGCTCCATTTTTTACTGCCTTAAAATTAAATTTTTAAATTGAAATTTATGTCCTAAACATTTTTTTTTTTGTTTTCACATTGAGATGAACATAAAATTCATACTTATTACAACATATAAACTGTAATTCTAAACTAGTTATTGTATCATAGTGATATTTTAAAATTTGTGTTATCTTTCGAAAATATAAGAATTACGGAGTCTGGTTTTTTATCTATAGTGTCAAATTGACATTTAATTAAATACATTTATTCACAACACCGACATCACATGTACCTTAACAACCAATCAATGGCTAATTTGTAGTTTATTAATTGACTTGTTAGTCAAACGATGAACGAAAACATAAAAATTATATAAGAAGTTTTAAAAAAAGTGTTGGATAAAATGATGTATTACACTCGTGTAATACATATTAGTAAAGAAAACAATCCATACTCGTAAAATAAATAACTATTAAATTAAAACATACCTATCTGCTACCTATACGTTTCTTTGTTCAAAGCCTACTCAGAGTTAGTTTAGTTTTTGAACCCACTGTACTCGTATATGTTAAACTATAATGTAGCAGTGGTGCAGTGATAAAAAACTACGACTCGGTGAGTCCGGTTAATATGATGTACACAAGCATAAACCGTATAAATAAACTAGTACGTATGTAATTTGCATATTTTCTTTTATTACTGAAAATGGGTTCCCGTGGCCGCGTGCCTTGAGTGTCAGGGAAACCGGGTTCGATCCGGACCGACGCCAAATATTTCGAATTTTAAATAGTACAAAAGTGACCCTATGGTGTACTCTCCACTCCAGCAATGAGTGCCCGTGAGGTGACGCCTGGTACGCGCCCGAACGGTACAAATATGTCATTATCATTACCGAAATCTGCGATAAAGCAGATTTTGGCACACTCAGAAATGGGTAATATGCCGTGATCAACTCAAAAAATCGATTATAATTATATAAAAATATAAAAAAAAACTGTGTATACAAATCCTAGATATTAGATACCACTCCCGAAAAACAGAGTGAGAAAGATGTGGTGTTTTTCAGAGAATAATATTTAAAAAAAAAATTACCTACATCGGATATTTTTCTTGTTTTAAAGTAAATTCTACCGCAAATTTTAATAGTAAAATAAAAATTATATTAATGTATTTAAAATAAGAAAGTGGAGGATTATTGTCGGTTAAAATATTGTAATATTATAAACTTATTTAATTTTATAAAGTACCTACATGAAAAGAACGACACAATTTCGAATTTATCGAATCATTTTCCGATATAGTAAAATCGTAAACAATTAAGAAAAATTTACCATTTTTATTATACGATATTGAAAGTAGATACGATTTGTTGTGGCAATGGAAACAAAAGTAATGTGATATAACAGTGTTTACATATTATATTTATCGATTATCTACTCTGTGTCACATTATTTAACAAAATAAAATATGTTTTTATCTAAAGCGACGGTATTTTCTCGCTCTTTATTCGCATGTTAACAAACAAAACATCTCCACAGGACACTAGATCTTCTTGCCAAGGCCTAACATTGTTTTAACACTAAATGGGATGTGGTATGTAGTATTATCTACAGAAACATAGATATATCAATTAGTTGACGTGAAAGACGAATTATCTTTTTGTGTTGGAGTACTCCCGTTATCGCAAAAAATATACCGGGTAGTTTGTCATTAATAACACGAGAAAAAAAAGTTCTGCGTCCAGCAGAGAATGGAACACATCTGCGGTCTACGAATGTCCCAGGAACTATATTTAATATGGAAATGAAATTGCGGATGAGTTAAATAGAATGGAAACTTTAATTTATTTTTGCCAGAAAGCGTAACGCTCGTACCTTTTCGTCTCGATTTATTATTTAGATTTAGAAATAATTTGAAAATGGATTTTTTTTTTATCATATTGTAAATGATTATGATCAAGCAATTAGATACAACATTCAGTATAATATGAACACCTAAAAGTGAAATAGATTTATGGTCTATAATTTCTGAATTAAAATAACACTTACGTCGCTTTTACACATTTCATATGGAATAAACTAAAATGAAGTCAAGACTTAAGATTAAATTAAATATTTAAATGTAAATGAGGTCCCGTCGTCGCGTGCCTGAGTGTCTGGTCACGAACCTTGGGGAACCGGGTTCGATCCCGACCTACCCCAAATATTTCGAATTTAAAATGGTACAAAACTGAACCCTGTGGTGCACTCTCTAAGCCTGCAATGAGTGCCCGTGAGGTGACGCCTGGTAAGCGCCCGCACGGTACAAATATGTCATCATCATTGCCGATATCTGCGATAAAGCAGATTGTGGCACACTCAGAAATGGGTAATATGCCGTGATGATATATTTATTTATATTTAAATCAGGGTTGGCCTGATTTAAATCATTTGATTTAAATCATGATTTAAATCCCGATTTAAATCAACTGATTTTTTTAAAAAAATCACTTATTTTTATCACAGATGAAAAAAAGATTCAAATTGTAATAAAAATGAATTTATTTACTACAAAAGTATAAATAATAACAAAAATATGGGCTGTATTCGAATTCTAACAGATTACTGATTACATGTTTTGACCTATTTTATTTAGGTATGTATTGTTTAAAAAGAAGCGCGCGCGTGGGTACGTTATATACTTCAAATTCAAATGCATCTTTTGGGGTTTATTACAGATTTCGTTTCGTTTATGAAATAAAATATTTATATTGCTTTTAAAACAATTAAAAAAGTGCAATAACACCACAACATCTTTAAAAATAAAAAAATCAAAAAATCATGATTTATTTGATTTTTTTTTTAAATCAATGATTTTTGATTTTTTAAATAAATCATGATTTTTTCCAACCCTGAAATGCAAGTGCTAGTGGTGAAAGCAGGGCATCGAACCCGCCAAAAACTGGGTTCGGTTTAGACAAAAACATGATTCGTTTCTATAATTTGTTCAAAACGTCAAATTTACTGTCAAAGAATAGCTTCTTAGTTTCTATTTTATGAAATCTAATATTAACATTTCCTCTAAAACATCAAATGAATCGAATTGTACAATTCACTTTTGTTGTTCTAAAGTGTTGCCATACAAACCAATCGATGTCACTAGTGTGCCATTCGGAATCCTAAATTTTAAATACTAAATGCCAAAATGTGACAACGGACACACCCATAGAATAGGTGCTATGTAAAGTCAAAACAGAAATTTTATGAGAAAGAGTACTCGAAGAAACATAGTTTTTTTTACTGACTGAGAAGTTTATACGGGTTAGGAGACAGAACCATTTTTTATTTTTCCAAAATTTCATTTAACGCGGGTGTTATTATATTGTTGTGTTAAATATTCGATATTAAATTTGGCCAAAATCAATAACAAATTAAATTTACAGAATACAGAACTTATGTTTAATACTGTATAAACAACGAATTAGAATTCCATTTAATTGTTTGTATAAGAATACCGAAGGCTAATATAGCAATGGTTTTTATTTGCTTTGTATTTTGGTTTGGTAAAAATAAACTATCGTTTTATTCCAGGTTTTATTGCTGTGCAGATGTAAATATTTTGAAATACTTTGTTGAAAAAAAGTGTTTTTTTATCAACACATAAAACAATATATTTTTCCCTGCATAAGTATACTTTAGTGACAGCAAAATTAATGTATATAAATTCATAAAGTTTTATCTCTAATATATATATAAATCTTTTTCAATTTATGAAGTGTGAATGTGAGAACAAATGAAAAATATTTTGTAGTTTTTTAAAGCTGTTTTATAGTAAAACTTTAATGAATTCCCTCTACCCTAATTACTTTTTAATTAATGTTTGTTAGCTGTTAGGGTTTTGTTAAATTTCTTTAATACACAATGGATAAATGATAAATTGTATAGAAATTGATTTATTAAATAAAAAAAGAAAAAATTACACATTAAATATACGTAGCTACCTATCGATATAGTATAAAAAATATTTTAAAAACTCACCAAAAATAAATTTGAGGTTTACTAATTAGTTTACATAACGTAGAATTACAGAGTCGTATTTATCAATGATAAAATGAACAATAAAACAAAACCACCAGTCGCCACACAGGTAAATTTTAATAAGAAAAATATGATCAATCAACAAACAGAACAAACCCAATTTCAGGATAAAACAATTTGGTCTATCAAATCAATAAAATGACAACAGACTAGGCCAAATTAGTTCCTAATAGGATAAATCAGTCATAAGTTTTGTGCGTTATAGGTAAGGTTAATCAGGTAAATTTAATTTTAAATTATAGCAATTATGAGCATATTACTTATTTTCTAAATATCCCTAGGCCAAACTCTACTAAAATCTGGTTTGGCCGATAACATATACATACATATATTTCTTTTTATTTTGGTTCATTTCAATTTCAAAATTTACGCCTTTTAAAAAACAACATTATTCTATTCATGCACATGATTACAATGCATGTCTTATAATCAATAAGTATTGGGCCTTAGTGTTCAGTAATGCAACAAATATGACACTGTATGTAAACTAATTTGCAAACATCAAATTCATTTTTGTTGAGTTGTTAAAGCAATTTTTGATACTATAACGATATATTTAATGTGTATTTTTTTTTCTTTTTATTTAAGCTGATGATGTGCGAATAATCGCATGAAACGTCCAATGAAATTATATTATGTAACAGGCAATATTACTTGTAATAAAACCTAAGGAACTTTAAGGCTTCCTACATTTATCCTAAGATAAATTTTTCACACTATTTAAAAGATTCCAAATATTTGTAAAATAGACATATCTGCTTTTGCCATAGAGCCACAGATATATAAAATAAATATTTAAAAAAAAATTGTTTACTATTAAAGTTTATGCCATAAACTTTATAACATAATGTAAACCTTTATACTTATGTAATAGGTAAACATTTACACAGCCACGTTTTAAATTACATAATGGATTAAACAACAAATTGCAAGAATTTCATTTATTTTTTTCTTTTTCTATTATCTACACGTACAGGATCTCAAGTCACAGTTCATACTGGGGGATATTTATTTATCAAGAGCTAATACTTTAATCGTAACTCTCGAACTTCTAAAGGTTCCCAATAATATATACTCTGTTTAAAATACACTCTTAGTTAGTGACGTGATTCAAATTAAACACAAAACACAACTAGTGGTCTCTCTGGACCGAATTGATTTCACCTGAAAAAATCATTTAATTTTTTTTTTTTTTTTTCTAGTGGTGAGTGAAAATGTGAAATGCAGTACAGGTATATTTAAATATCTGATGTAGTAATTATTAAGTAATTAGAAGAAAATATGAAGTTCATACATTCAAATAAAATATGATTGGTGTTAAGAAACAAGTGACATGACACTTGAAAGTATTAGTTTGGTGTTAAATGTCAAGATACAAAGGAAGCTTTGTGAAGATCTCACCGTTATAATTTCTAGAAACCGCGAAGTAACGCCTAATAATATATAGGATGTTTCTCAACTTTGTGCAAAAACTAGAAGGTCATATAAAACTGACCAAAATGAACAAAAAAAAGCTTTTTCAACATGGGTCCGATCTTAATACTTTCCGAGGTATAAGGCAGTGAAAAATGATTTTATACGGAGTTTTACCTCTGCTATCTCAAAACTTTTAGAGTTACGTTTTCGATTAAATGACTTTTCCTTTACCTTTGAGGTGATCATCTTAGATGAGATTTTTCATATATTTATATACAGTGGCGGACAAAAGTATGGAAACTAATTAAATATTTCATTTTGTAAAAATATGTTTATAGTTCTCACAAATCTGAATCTTATTTTCTAAAGTCAGTATATCGAAGAATAAATTCACAAGAAATCTTTTGATATTGGCTGTACGATTTAAGTGAAATAGCATATACTTGTTTTTTCGGTGGACAAGAGTATGGAAACATATTAATAATATGATTTTAATTTTCAGTTGTATTTTGTCATTTATTTAGTAAGTTGATGTTAAGAAAAAATAAATAATTTTCGCACGACTTAAAATAAAGTTTAAAAGTTTTTCCAATATTTGCATTTAAAAATTGTTTCTTTGTATAATTTAAAAACAATACCTTCTTTTTTTAAAATGTCACCTCACAAAGTTTTCCAATTAGCGTCAAATTTCGACAAATTTATTCTGATACTTGACAAATTAAAACTGGATGCAAATGAAAATGAATGAAATACTTTTCTAATAAATATTAAAATTCTTTGTAAAACATTCATTGTATTTCTTATAAGTTTGAAAAAGTTGATGAGCCTTGAAATAAGTTGCTAACAGTGAGGTGTTAATAAATAAATAAGTAAACCCTGGTATCTTGATAAATTAGCTTGAAAAGCATCAAGGGATTGGAGAAATTAAACATTCATAACGCCAGGATTCGGCTATTACAGGATCGTGGAAGGCTATGGACGGCTATCACCCATGTTATCGAGTTTAAACATCTGGGTCTGTAGTGAACTCATTTCGCCGCATTAATCATTTATAATACCTTTTATAAACTCTGAGGCGTAAACTCACTTGCGGGTTATGGTTGGCCCACTGACAACCCCAAAACATGAATTTGTTAACGATAGTTTGGGTTAATGATAATAAATCAAATGTAATTCTAAAACAAATCGAACATAACCGAATTAGACCGTACTGGGTAATCTTAGGGCCCAATTCTCAATTTTCACCATAATGATATGATACAAAATGATAAATTTATATCATTTGTTATTGTTGAAGATATTATTTGTTAAATTTCGACAAACATATGCACCAAAATTCGTATTTTCTTGTTTTGCGCGATCAATATTGTCAATAAATATGGAAACAATCTAATAAAAAACTTAGTGAGAAAAATGGCTACTATCACAACTAAATTAAGTGAGGAAAATGTTATTTTGAGAAGTGATGTTGAAAAAAATACATTTTACCACATTCAATATTAATATATCCTCAATTAATTCGTATAATTTATTTATTTATTCGTGTCGAGCTATGTAGTATACACAAGTAACAATAGTATCAAAATGTAAAATATAAAGTCAATCACTCGTACTCCAATATCCTCCATTTGACTATGTACTTGTTTGGGAGTACACTTCAGCTCGTAGTTGCAGAATTAATACTCATTCTTTCCATTCTGCCATTTAATTTCGTTTTAATTTCCATTTTTTATTTCCATTCGTAAAACATAAAAATCAAACGTAAACCTATAGTAAGAATTACAAAATTGTAGCTGGGGATGAACTTAAATTCCATTTCTTGGGTTAAAAAAGTCCACGATTAATCCGTCGACTGTGCTCTATTTTTTCTACGACTGCCTACTTTATCTTTCCATTCCTATGTTTTCAACTGTAACTATACAGTTATACCCCCACAATAAGTTTTTGTTACAATTGACTTGGAGTTAATAGTGTACGTAATCACTTAAAAATAAATGATTTATTCAGCCCAAGTATGTAATTTAGATATATGTTATAATTGGATTCTAGGACCTTAAATCGTACTTATTCATTAAAATCGGGATACGCGATTTTTAGCATGAATCCAATACCTCTCTTAGCGAGGGGTGAAAATAGAGAATCCAGGATCCCTGATTGTCAATGAAGACTGGTTTGTTCCGAAATTTGATCACAAAATAATTCAATTGTTTTCCATCGTTTTGAAATTGATATAATACTATGTACTGAGCGTAGACGTTCAATAATTTCAATCATCATTCATGTTTAGGTGCTATTGATTGCAATACCTTCTATTGACTTTTGGTATATGATACTATAATCTACAATGGCACAACATGTTTTGAGACCTATTGTAAACACAGTAACATACAACTTTTGTTAAACTGTTATCGCTCTATGTGCAGTGTGTATTTCAAACAAGCATACAAATTTTATTAAACAAGAGAACAATGTTGAATTAATCGTGATTAATTACCTTAGTTCTACTGAATTGTTGCAAAATTCATTTCTATCTCTGTCCTATAATGTTTGTCGCATTTATGGATTATATTTTGTCCCATAATGCCACAGTAGTTTGTAATCACATATGACAATAAATAACGATCTCGTGAAAAAATATTATTGATCCTGATTGTATTTTTTAATAATAATTATAATAATACCTACAATTGCCGACGAGGATAGCGTACGGGCAACAAAGTGCTTCGTAATTCAAAGGTTCCTGTAGTAGTAGCTCGCACTTTAGAATTCTATCGAAAAAAGTATTTGATTTCGCTTTTCGCCACGAAGCGAAAATTTGGTAGCATGCGTGTATCAAAATATTCGCCTGCAAGCGTACGACTCCAACCGAAAGTGTCAAAGTAACGTCATTATTTTGCCCCAATTCTAGTCAAAGCCAATTTATATATAATCTATACATTTATTATATACAACAGTCATGGTGTTTGTATTTTAGTAATATAAAATCCAATAATTTCCGAATCAAAAAACGAATATAGAATTCTAAAGTGCATGCTACCAAGATTCGTAAAAGTAAAATCGTATTCTCCTGCTTTCTATGATAGAATTCTAAAGTGCGTGCTACCACTACTGGTTCCAATTCTTCTCGGACATGAATGTCACTGCTATCATTTCTACTAATTCATAATCATCGGCTGCATATAACCAATAGCTGTAGCGTCGGCTGTAGCTGTGACAGTTGATGCTTCGAAATTGGCACCACGTTTTACTAGCCACCTTTTTACCTTCCGTCACCTTTAGGTAAGGAAGGTATTGTCTTTGGTCAAAAAATTCGCTGGTGAGTTTTTAATGAATAAGCACGTTTTAGGGTCCCTACAATACGAATTTACTATTTTTAAGATGATGTCTGTATGTATGTGTGTGTGTGTGTCCGTGTGTGTGTGTGTGCGTGTGTGTGTGTATGTGTGTCCGTGTATGACAAATTTTTCTCCGACGATAACTCCAATACTATAATTCTAAAAATTATAATTCTTTCGTATTCCTCTTCCGTACATCCATATGAAGAGTTGATTAGATTTTGGTTATAATTGATCCACCGGAAGTACCCTTATTTGAAGTTTTTAACAGTTTTTCTTAAAAAAATGCAGTTAAATATTAGTTTTTAACATTTTGTTATTATATTTATTAAAGAAAATACTCTTCTCTATATGGTTTGATTATTCATTTTCCTTCGTATTCAATAGATGTAGAGTTAAAGCATTATAAAGAAATTAATTTTCAAAAATTAGTCAGCTTCGCTATTTATCATGGAAACAGCTGTCAATTATTTAAAAAAAATTAATTGACAGATGTCAGTTGCAAGTGCAAAACCAAATATGGAAAAAAGGATCTAAAATTGGTATGTCATAGTGTTCCTCGCAAGTGACATGCAGAGAAAGGCCAAAGAGAAGATGGAAGGACATTACTTAGTGTAGTTTATGTTATAATTTTATTGGATTTATAGAACCTTTTCAAATGAACTTTTGGCATGGAATTTGTAAAAAATAGTATGTGTTCGTGTTCGATTTTACATGATATTATATAGAATCTGTTCCAAGGACCTGTTGGTATGGGATTTGTACAAAATACATGGAATTGACGAAAGGTCTTGTGCTGGCCACAACAGATTTTTTTAGAGTAAATTAGAGTATTCCGAAAATAATTTTAACGAAAAATAATACAGGGTCCGACAAAAAAATGCATGGTTTTCGGACAGCTGCTGTTTATATATAGGTGGGGATAGAAAAGTGTGGTTGGGGTTTGTAGGTACGCTAACTAAAAATGTATGCCATCATATGCATGGTGAAGAGAGTGTGTTCTTTGTTGAAATTTATTTTTACATTTTCAGTGTGACATTTTGTAAACATCATTTTTTTTTTGTTGTATTGTAATACTTTATATTAAAAGTTATTATTTTTGTATAAGGGAAATAAATTTAGTTTTTGCAATAAACCTTTTTGTTTATTAACCATAGCAATTTAATTATTCATAGCGCACGTGTACCATTTTCACTGGGAGCCACTGTATTATACAAGAGTGGTAATTCTAATTTTAAACAAGAATAAATTATTAGTGATGCTGTGGAAACACCTATACATTTCAAAAGTCCAGTGACAAATTTTTTTCACTTTCATCTACATGTCCATTGAAAAATATAATTAATTAAAAAATGTCACTCAAATTAAAACCTAATTAAGTCAGCCTAATGAACAAATTTTACATACAGTTGCGCCAGTTTTGAGCCAAACATTTTTTTTTGAGTGAAAAGAGTAGAACAGCATGTATGAATACGATTATGAATGTGGCCATGGCGAAAGAAGTGTACTTGGATAGGAATGTGCGGCGAAGGATGATTGCTTCGAAAATATTATGGTTTGAGGATGTATGGTTAGTAAGAATGTTCTGTGAGTCAGTGGAGCTCTTATTCTTATCCATTTTCTTATTGTTGTTACTATTATTTCGGAATTTTGCTAATCTACTAACTGGGACACGAGTGATTTTATGTATGTATGTATATTTTAAAAAAATGAAACAATTATAATATTAGTTAAC
Organism: Ophonus ardosiacus; assembly: GCA_943142095.1. Classification (NCBI taxonomy): domain Eukaryota; kingdom Metazoa; phylum Arthropoda; class Insecta; order Coleoptera; family Carabidae; genus Ophonus; species Ophonus ardosiacus. Next base: position 17,429,294 of record OW964823.1, read on the forward strand.
ATATCCCTTTGTGCATAAAATATTTTCATATTATAAGTCAGAAGCTATGTAAATAAACTTACGTAATAACAAAATATTTTATCGTGGTGTTCAAAAATATTGTGCCAAAGATAAACCTATTTCAAAACTACTGATTGATTTGTGATTTTGTACTACCGTGTTTAATAGTTTCATCATTCCTTTTGCTACAATTGCCTCAGGCCCTCAGATTAAAATTTTGAGTACACATTTTTTTTTATCAAATGTAACAATTTTTTAAATATTTTGCGCTAAAACAACTAGATCCGGCTCTGGTTCTGCATTCATTTGTTAAATGGATCCATAATTCAGTCTTGTTTTTCTTGTCCACCGCGTATTTTTAACATCTGCCATAAATTTTGTATTGGATTTAAATCCGGAGATTGGGGTGTTCAGAAAATAATTCTAACTTTTGTTGACCTAAAAATTATTTTACTACTTTCGAAGAATGTTCAGGATCGTTGTCTTGTTAAAAAGCCTAACCCCACAGCATATTTTTTCTTGTATAAGAAAGTGTATTCTTTGCTAAAATTTGTTTATACATTAGAGAATCCGTAGTATTCTTTATGTGGACTAATGGACCTACACCGCCATGTGTTTTTCTTCAGTCATGCCTAACTATAGGTATTTGGTATCTAGAATTGTATCTTGCACTTGTTGGTTACCGAAAATACTTCGTACCATTATTTCTAAAAAAAAGTATATATTTTCATTCATCCAAAAATAATCGAATACATTCCAATGTTGGTATGTTTTGCAAAATTTAGTCTCGCCTTTTATTTCCTTTACTAACTAAATATTTTTCAACACTGACACGTCTAAAACGTTCTACTTCTTTTAGACTTCGAGACACAGTACTTCGGCTTACATTAACAAGGTTTTCTATTCGAATTTCTTTCAAAATATCTAGAGTAATTTTCTCGGATCTTCTAGAGATTTTAGTTTAATTATTTTATATGTTTGCTTTGTTGTTTTACGGGGTGCATCGCATCTTGGCTTCTCAGCTAATGATTTTGGCAACTTATATTTGGTAATAATTCCATTTACTACTCACTAGAAACCTTTCCTTGTCGAGGAAGGTTTATTACGGATTCTTATAATTGAAAGTAATTAATTTCATTGATGATGACAAAAACACTGAATAACAATTGGGCTCGATATTTTTGGACACGGTCAATTTCATTTGTGCTATAAAACTCAATGAAAATAAATTTAATAATGTCTATTATACTAATTACAATGTAATGAACTCTCCTAACAGTAGTGTAGAATGTAAGAGTATTACAAAAAAATTATATTCTTTTACAAGAGATAAATTAAGTTTGGCTCAAAACTTTTGCACGCATCTGTATGTGAACTCGTAATCGCAAAAGTGTTGAAGATTACCTTGCCTAGTATTATTACTACTTAAATGATAATTATAAAGAACGAAGAGTGGAATAATACATTTGCATCTCGCTCTGCATTTTTATCTTGTTAATTAAGCTGAAATCACTTTTTAATTATCACTGCATGAACTGTAATACCAAGTGTGAAAGAAAGATCATATATAAGCGATTAACCATATGAATACAAATGAGGCTGTTTTCTAAATGAATAGAAGAATTAACGTCATGTATCTATTTATTAAAAAACGTTGCCTGGGAGCATATTAGTGAATTTTTACATACTCAAATGTGGGTATGAACAGCAGAACATAGGCGTTTAACACGGGAAACAGTTTTCTTTTACAAAGATGGCCTATTAATTTTAGACAATGATTCAAATAAATGTAGAGAATTAAATTTTACATATAATTCAATAATCGTATAAGTTTGCAGGTTTTGAAACGAGAAATTTAATGAACACATATAATGCGATTTTTTCATAGTCAAAATATTATTATATATCATAAGAACAGAAAAATTTATTTGAATTTGTTCGTTATTAAATGTAGTTTGGAAACCAAACACTTATAAAACTGACCCCTTAACATAGGAAATCAAATATGTTTATTATACAAGTTCTGGTAGATTTTATTTCTAATGGTTAGAGCGTCATACCAGATACAGGAAGGTCTTGGGTTCAAAAATCCCAGTGAGGTCCATGATTTTTTCACAAATCCCTCTTCGTTATTTATACTTTAGTATACTCTATGATAACTAATTTACAGAAATTTACCAGGGTGTTGTGTGGTTAACGATATTTCATAAATTGGAAATATATTCTTTCATTACTAATATGTGATATATGAAAAATTCACTGATTTCAATGGGATCTTGTGGCTTAGTTGGTTTGAGCGTCCTACTAGATATATAAAATGGACATGGGGTTCAAATTTCAGTGAGATTCATGAATTTTTCACAATCTTCCTTTGTTATTTATACTTTAGTATGCTCTACGGCAGTGTTTTCCAACCTTTTTATTCTAGCGACCCCTTTCAGACTTCGAAAATTCTATGCGCCCCCATAAACCCCTCCTCCGCCCCTCCACATTCAGTAGTTTTTGAACTCTAATAATTAATTAATTTCTTCTTCGGTAACTAAGTTGTAAAAAAATCAATATTGAAAAACAGTATTTAGTGTTTATATCTATAGTTCGTTCATGTAAGAAAATTGAAGATGGCGCATATCGCTTAAGACGTGAATGGTTTTACTTGTGTTAAATACTTAAATAATTTAAATTTGTGAAACCAAAGTTTGTCAATACTAAATATTCCTAAATATTAAAAATTATAAAATCAATAAAAACATTGTAAAAAATAAATTATTTCTCTATATTTGGTCACGAATAGCTTATAATTTTTCATATTTTGTGAAAGCACTGTGACCAGGTAGGGCAGTATTTATTTCCTCATGTCGCACTATAATACATCGGACATCTGACAGCTAAAAGTTTCTGGCAATTATGAACCGGGTTTATGTTTTGAGAAAACAAAGGGGAAAATGATGTCCTAGGTTTCTTATGATGCATATAGTAAAGTTGCTATTCTTTTCAATATAAATCATTTTCAAAAAAAAGTTTATATTTTTACACAAAATTTATTGTTAATATTGTATTGTTCGAAATATTTTTTGTAATAAAAAACCCGTAAACATAAAAAGTTCACATAATACCCACGTATAAACTTTGTATTCATGATAAAATACGGTATCAAATCCAATTTAACTTGATTTTATTCCACACACGTTTTGCAAAAGTTTTTTTTAATGAAAAAATTCTTTCCCATAACTTGTAATCAAATCAAACAAAATTTAACAGTGCCTAACTCTTTAATTTCCAGGAGGTATTTCATTAAAAGTTGATGTCAACCTCGATTTTCAATTAAATATTTTTCTTCGGACGTAATTACGTAAAAGTAATCTCACTGTAGCCAAAGATTCCTTACAAAGTAAATATTGATTTGACACAAGGTGTGAGGTGTTAGTCAATAGGAATATTTAAATATTTTTGCAAGTGAGTTTAGTTTTAAAATTCTGTATACGTAATTGAGAGCCATATATACATATGTTAAAATCCTATACTCGTATATATGTTTTTGTGGGTTATGAATTGTAATATTAAAAATAAAGAATTAGAAGTGTTAAACGTAAGTATTGTTCCCGTTCTTACCTGTATTTAGGTACAGAGATGTATTCAAAATAATAATAATAATAATAATAATAATAATAATAATAATAATAATAATAATAATAACAATAATGTTTGTTTGAAGGTTGTAGACAATGGTTGACTATGAATAATAGAAGTATTTCGAACTTTCATTGTCTTTATTTTTTTGAGTTACACAACGTTTCGATTGATAAAATCTCCAATCGAAACGTTGTGTAACTCAAAAAAATAAAGACAATGAAAGTTCGAAATACTTCTATTATTCAATAACAATAATAATAATAATAATAATGTGTCAATTATAAATCTGTAAGAAAAACAAATTTTTTTAATACCACAGCAGTGTCTTGGCTGCTTGCGCCAGCTAAATAAAAAAAAAATGTCAATAACTACCCTCTTAATGCGCTTACATGCACCACAATTATTTTTATTTGCACCAAATTGTAAAATAATGAGTTTGTATTTACCTATTTCTCTAATAATATAACCTAATAATCTAATTTAAAGTATAAAACGCCGCTTCCCAAATCTGCAGCCGTGATGAACCTATATGAATTAAAGCCACTGACACTGGTTACAATTTAATTTTTTTTAATCAGCCGGCGCCGGCCGCCACGGCACTTGAATATATAAATAAGTAGATAGTATAGGAAAAATATGAGCCGTTGAAAATTAAAGTGGTGTGCCTAAGTCAAACTACTGTAAAAAAAATAAAAAAAAAAACGAATTAGTAGCTTGTTAACTTTTTTTACCAGTATAGTCAATTAATGAACTAACAAAACTGTTTCCGAGTGAAACAACTAATGTCATCTACTGGTTATATCGTATACTCGCGTTACATATAACATCATATGCTGCTAACTCATTTTTTACAAAAACTACTAGAAGCGATGAGTTTTTTTGCCAGTTCTTAACAAAATATGCATTTTTTTACTAAACCAACCACCCTAGCTCTCTATTTATATATATATATATATATATATATATATATATATATATATATATAATTTTAACACAGTTGTAATTCTGGTTTCGTGCTTCGGTGTACCGCCCTGTAGTACTCTAGCCTTTGTAATCTGGATGTAATCTTAATTTCAAACTAACTGTCGCAAGAGTAACATCAACATATTTTCATTATGAGTGTGATACACCCCGTCACCCCGATGCACTTATCACGTTACGAAAGTTAAGAATTTTGTCCGTTGCTGAAATTATATTTATTAATTTATTATGCTCTTTGCAGTTATGATAAGTATAGCTATATATGTCATACGAAAAGGAACAGACCTCGGAACAGACACTTTTGTGGAATTACATGGACGATGGACGAAGTTTTGCAAAAGTCAGATTGAAAAACCATGTACTGTTGTGAAGAGTGAAGACTGTCACAAATCGCTAATGTTTGGAACATGTGGTTATTTTGCGTCATAACTCATAAGTATTAAATTGAAGATACTGAAAATGATGCCACTAGAGAGAATATGATTTTTTAAAAGAATTGTCATTTTTTATTTAAGAATAGAATGTATTCAATGCATGTTATTGTAAAACAAGTTTTCCTGCTTTGTTTATGAGTTTTGCGTTTAAATTTGAAATTAAAGCGATCAATATGTTATTTATTCCACTAGTTACAAATAACAAAATTTAAAAAAAAGTAATGGGGATTGTCAGGGTAATTAATTCACTTTTATCAATGGTTTATACTTTTAACAAACTTTCACTTCGGCAAAAAGTATCTCTACCCACACTTATTTATACTATTTTCTACAATGGAGAAATAATTGTTTTCAAAATGACTGCGAAAATAGAAAATTACTGCACTAGTGAGGAAAATAATTATTATACCTGAAAACGCTGAAAAACTGTAAGAAGAAAATGACACATCAAAAATTTGGAATATAGTTTATAATTTTTCTAATTCTTTTGAACGATTGTTGCAGATATTTAGTATTTAGTTTGCATCACATATGGAAAACATGATAAAACTCCTACATGTTCGTGTCGGAAAATTCGCACTCGTTTCTGAATCACTAATTTCCCGCACTTTTTAAACTCAAAATTTAATAGCCTTTACAACAATTATAGCGATAATAAGAATTATGAATTATATCAAACTAACATGACTACAGAAAGATCGTAAATTTTTCAACCTAAATGTGTAAATTAAATATATTATAAATTTACCTTGCAATCAATTTCTTTTTTAAAAAATCTTACAAGTTTAGATATAATAAATTACCATGTACATATTTCAGTATTTTAATGATACTATCAACATGTAAAATATTTATTAGCTACGATATTTAGGTATGTATTAATACTTAAATTTAACAGACACACAATTATTTGTCAACAATTATCGTAAACACATCTACTCGTAATTTATTTAATTTCTACAAAGTGTTTTAAATTCGACGAATCATTGCAATTGCAGTTATCAGTTCTGCACGCGAAATGTTATCAAATACTGCTTAAAATATTGTTTACCAACAATAATCATGGTATTTAAATATAAATTTTAATAACCATATAATTAGAGATAGCAAAAAACTCGGCAAAAAAACACAAAAAACTTGTATAGTAAAAGTGTAGTTTCGCATACGAATATGACCTGAAACTAATATTTAAACTTGAATTTAAAAGTAATAAAATTTATCAGTGTATATGAATATCAAACAATACATAGAGCGCTATTTTTAAGCTGCTTAATGAGTGCAAACGTTTAAAACAAATAGAAATTATTTAGCGGCCAGCATAATTGCCATTATTTCATTTCATTTGGATTCAGTTGCTTTGCACAATGGTTTTTGTTGGAGCGGGAAAATAACGTTTTACCCACTATACGTGAGTATCATTTTGAATCCGCAGATCAGCATTGTGAAATTCTTATAAATGTTGAACTACATTACAGTTCTGTTAAAATAATACATACGTATATTAGATAAAAATTAAAATGTATTTTTTAATTCCAAAATGAGCAAAGAGCCAAATATTAATTATATTTAATATGTAAAAATTTATCTATATGTAATAAGACGTTTTTTTTTTTCTTTTTCCATGGAGCTAGTAATGTTCTATTTGTTGTGAGTTCTATTTGTTGTTAGTTCTATATATAAAAAAGTTAATAATATCATTAGTTTCATTGCGAGCTATAATAAGCTGTAAATTGCAAATTTATTTTTTTGTTTTATTCGTGAACTAAATAATAATTGATGCTGATTTTGTCTCATTTTATATACTGATTCACTAAATTATTCATACAATTCAATTTTACATCACAATAAAGAGGGTTTAATGCAGATATATTAATTTAAAAGATTCGTGATCACATTCTTCTTTTCAGAGTCAAATATACTCGTCAAATTAAAAAAAAAAAATGTTTTTCTATTTCGTTGTTAAGAAGATCTATAAATGCACTATTTTTAGCGACTTTTGTTTTTTGGAGGTGGTATCACTGCTTTTAAAACTGACAGATAAATGACATATAACCTCAAATTGCTGTCAGTTAATAATGTGAACTTTGCGGGTATCACTACCAACATAACTAATAAAAAACCAAATCTTATTTTTAGAAAATTATAAAACCAAAATAAAAAATAATACTATAAAGAACATATCGTTCGTGAAACTTTTTTAGGTATTTTTATATTAACAAAATATGAGCCGTAAAAGATCAGAGATAACTGTAGCTGAAAGATAACTCCTCGGACAATTCTATTTCAAACTAATATGCCCGGGGTACATCTCTAAACCAAGTGGCTGCAATTATTGAAAAAACATCTTCTACAGTTCAGGGCATCATTAATACGATAAATAAAAATAACACAGACAGTTGAAAAATATAGCCGGTCGTGGACGATTTTTTTAAATCTACTATTGTACGGAAAACAAAACAAAACCCTATGAAATAAAAAAAAAAAAAATAATAAAAAAAATAAAAAAAAAAAAAAAAACTGAGATCAGAGGTACCTATCCCAAATAATTACAAAACCAGTTTCTACAGAAACAATTCATAGTACCTTCCAAAAATCAGGTTACAATGAGCGTACATTACGAAAAAAGCCGAACATTTCTAAAGTTAATAGATTAAAGAGGTTTGACTTTGCGAAGATGTAAACGATATTGTTTGGGCCTGCATGTCTGCTACAGGATGGGGATTATAATGTTTTTCAATTAGTATAAGAATAAGTATTATTATAAAGTAAAACTTTGTACATCCTTCACGGTAACTCATCTTATATGAATAAGTATGACTATTTATCAATTTTAAAAGAAAATTTTCAGTCTTCTGCGGATAAACTTGGACTGGGAAAGTTTCTATATTCCAGCAAGATAATGTTCTCAAATATACAGCAGTAGTTATTGTTAAGGAATATACAACATACCGAAACAACTCTATACCTCCTTCGTCTCCTGATCTGAACCCTATTAAGAATTTATGGATGGAACTAGATAGGCGAGACCGCAAAAAAACATTTTGCACTATTGAAGACTTCAAGCAAATCTGACTAAAGTATGGGCAAAAAATCCACTTTCTGTAATATTTAATTTAATAAAATCCATGCATAGGATACTGGAAGCTGTAATTAAAGCCCAATGGTTACCCCACTAAATACAAAAATTTAGTACGTGTTGTTAAATAATCTTACAACTGTAGGTGTCATTTGTTATATTTCATGATATATGATTATTATTCTATTTTCAAATAGGAAGGGAATAGAAAGATAAAAATTTTAAATTAATTTGTCTTCGGTAAATCCTCTTTATTTTGACATTTACTCGTAAGAATGAAGTGTACAATCTTGTGAGTCACTCTAAGTAGTTTTAATCCTCCAGAAGTGGCGCCCTTTCTATTAAATCGAAGATTTTACATAAAAAATAAAACAAATATAAATTTAACTCAAAATATAAGCAAACAAAAAAATTCTCAGGGTGCTATACAATAAATCGGGTCTGCCAGACTGAGCGCCACCTCTCACCTCTGAAAGGTTAATTTTGAGAAAATTGTGTATTTACAACTATCTTCTAAAATTAATTGATAACACAAAAAAAAAAACATTGTATTTCCTATAATATATACTGATACAAATTTTTCGGAATACCATATAGTTATTATGACATAACAAGACTAAAAACAAAAATGAAAAGACAGAAGTAACGGATTATTCCTAATCCTAATGCCCAGTTTCATATACGATTGTTAAATCTTGTGTAAATTAACAACTTTTCAAAATTAACAACTTGTTCAATATTTACGATGTTTCATGAAATTAGCAAATCAATTTTAAACTGTTGTTAGTCAACATGTATGTTAAAATTTGTTTAGGGAATTATTGTATTTTTTAGTAATATAAAAACCAATTTCATAGTTATTAATAATAAATGTCATTATTGACAAACTGGAAAGTACCAGTTGCATAGAACCTTAATGTTAATAATAACTGATTGATTGGATCAATTGGATGATTTCTTTCAGTGCATGATGTCAAATTTTCATATATATTATCCAAAATTAACCGAACGGTGTCCTTAGGTAGCCGATATCTCATTTTAAATTGTACATCATCAAAAAATTCAAAAGGATTTCCTCGGTCTCTGAATACTCTTTCTCTTCGCAGAAATCGAATTTCAATTTCAAAAAATTCTTCTTCAGACTCCTCAGCTTCCGAAAACATAGTTGAATAATATTTCCTATGACATTAATGTAATAAATATAATTTTATTTTAAATTACACAGCTAATGCAACTTGTACTTACTAATTTTCTTGTTGCAAATTAATTTATGACGGAAAGGACAAAATAAATATTTTGTTCTGATTACACATATGTGACAGATGTCATAAATAGCAACTGGTTAGAAATTTAACAAGATCCGAGACTGTTGTTAAAATAGCAAACCATTTAACCATAGTTTAAATCTAGCATTTGTTGATGAAACAATAGTTCCTACTTAATCAGTTGCTAAATTGTTTAACAAATTGTTAAAAGTTAGCAAGCGGATATGAAACTGGGCATAAATGTTTAAATTTTGTTATTACGAAAAATCTTGAACGCCACACGGCCGATATGCAAATAACGAACTCGACTGATTATAAACCTCGGCTATCGCTTCGGTTTACAAACCACAGTCGCGTCCGTTATTTGCCTCATAACGGCCTAATGACGTTAAGCACAATGTAAAATAAATACCGCGTGTTTCAAAGCATCCATCCCAGGTTTTTGTTACAACTACGGCATCCTATAGACTCAGTAAAAAAATTTGGATAATATAAACTTATCTAAAGAATTTAATGGTAGTAGTCTCGATTTCCGGAATTTAGCGGCAGTAGACGTAACTACACAATTTCATTGGAGAACCTAGGTCATGTGTGGTATCGTTGGATGTGTATTCTAATAACAAACAAATTTGTTGGAAACATTTTTTCATATGAGGTATTATTTGAAGTGCCTTCCACCTTGCTCGGTGCATTTTGGAGCCGGTCGGACGTTGTTCATTGCATTTTCACTCAGCGTGCGACAGATGTCCCGAATTCTGTCCATGTTATCACTTGTGGTTGGACCTAACCAAACATCATCAACATGTCGAATCTTTTGCGGTTTGAAATCACCATGTCACATTCAGAAACTATATGTGAGTGTGACGGTGATTAAAAGTAGCAAACAATGTCAAATTAAACAAGTGAAAACTAAGAATAAGCTCGTTATGCACCAATCAAGGAAGAAAATACTTAGCACATTTGAAGAAATTTTACTATTTATTTCTTAAATAATGTGGACAATTATACGGTTGTTAAAATATAGTTTATTAACATTTATATTACAAATTAATTAAAACAATATTACCTAAAATATAGAATTGAATAAAAGTCCTTTTATTGTGCTTCGTATTATTTAGAGTATATATCCTCTTCTCTGACATTGTTTACACAAATTCAAAGTTACCATTTTAGTAACAACAAAACAAAACAAACTAAATAACAACAAGAAAAAGCGCTAAATTTTTAAATTTACACCTAATATAAAAAAATGTGTCCAACAAAAGTTGATTGGTTTTAGAATACACATTCAACGATACCACAAATGACCTAGGTTCACATTTAAAATTTTGAACCTAAATGTAGTTACGCCTATTACCGGTAAATTACGGATATCGGGATTACTACCATTCAATTATTTAGATACGATTATGTTATGCTAATTTTTTTCCTGAATCTTTAGGACGTCGTAGTTATGAAACACCCTGTATAAACTCGAATATAAAGTAATAAAATATTGTTTCTTTTTATTTGTTTATACTCGTATTTGATTAGATGTTATTATATTTTCTATTTACTTTATTTACAATGTTTGCTCAACTCATTAACATATCTCAATATACTTCTAACTTCTAACAGTGGAACTGAAACAAGAGAACTTCAAAGAATGGTATCAAATTGAGGCATTTTTTTAAAAAAATTAATGTAATATATGCATAAATATATACACATTTGTATATAAATTGTTTAAATATTGTATATAAATTATTTAAATAAATACTTTTTTAAATAATTTTTTTACTTAAAATAATTATCTATTATAAAGCATGTTTTAGGCATTTATAATTTTATTTACCTATTACCTACAATTAAAATTTATGAAGTATTTAAAAGAGAAATGACCGAATAAAACTAATATTTTTATATACAAATCATAAATTGAATTAAAAAGAAATGTTGTTTAACGCAATTATTAATTTATTTTGGGTTGTATTTAATCAAGCATCAAGGTCATATTGATTTGATCTCCAAATATTTAGTATTCTCCACCTAACTAATATTCGGGCACGAAAATTTCAACCCCAAAATAATAATAATCGAATACCGAAAATGAACTAGTGTTTGTTATCTTGTTTGAAAAAGAATTATTTTATTCTGCCATTAAAGATAGTATTTGAGAGCCAACATAGAGACATAAATAACACAAACTTTAGCTGGCAAATTTTCTAAAATATGAGTTAAAAAACTAATGCCCGCAAAATTCGGCATATGTATTCACTTTTAAGGTAAATATGAAAAAGTCAGGTAATGTTTTTTTTTGTCTCGATTTTTGGTATTCCTTTATTATTTCAGATTATCAAAAAATAATTTAGCTAGCGTAAAAATATATTTCTAATAACACCAATTCAGTGGCTAATTTATTATTTTAGGCGCTTAATCTTTTGGAAACCAATACATAAAATTGCTAGACAGTCTCGAAAACTTTGAAGCTCAAAACTTATTTTGGTCTTCATATAAAATATTCAAATTTATTATCATACGTCTGTTTATACTGATTTGGTACTATAACTCAGGCAGCAAAAGACATAATTGATATTGACAGCTTTATTTTGGAAATATACACCAATAAAAAATTAACTTATGTCAAACACAAGTATTGACTGTAAAATATACCGTCTTATTTTTGCAATCTTATGGTCCATAAATCTTTCTGTATAAATTTATTGTTGTTGACGTTCATTAATAAATTTATGTTCGTGTAAGATGTGCTTTAGGATAAACTTGAGGAAATAAATTACATACATACAAATACATTTAGATATTAAAATCCAGTATTTCATTTTGGTTTAAACTGTTAAGTCCTCAGTTAAGTCAGTTAAAAGAACAATTTCGATATGGCATTTTTCATTTTAAGTTAAGTTAATATAAGTGTTTAACCAAGAATAATAAATATTTTCGTTATATTCTTTAAATCATTTGTTTGAAATGTTTGTACTTCATATTTAGATATATTAGCAGTTCATATTTGTCAGCAAAAATAAATAAATATTACACGAACTTATTTGATATATTTTCTTTCAAAACATTAACTCATCGTTGCGTTGTTTGAAACAATTGAAAACTCTAACATCCCTAACCTAACAATAATGTATTTTGACAGCTCCTCACCTACATCTATCCTTTTCTACTCACATCACTGATCACTGTTGACTGGTGCACTCCTTTAAACTTTGCACTCACGTTCACGCTCACAGAGGATCACGCACAGTCACCTGTCACGCGGTGCGGTTTAACACGCGCCCAGCAGCGCCAACGTGCGCGTACACCATTGCACTGACTGAAGCGGCGGTTGCGATCGCGATCCGAGCCCGCCCGAGCAAGCACGAAAAGAGGGGAGAGTTAGTGGTAGGTTAGGATAGGAAATTGGTGATAAAGTAAAGAAATACAAAATCGACAAGGTTAAGGTTAGGAGATATCACGGAACTTTAAAGAAATAATATTTGTTCGGTTAATCGTTTTCTTTATTGGAAAGGATTGAAATAAAATATTTTTGTTCATTTTATGGTTTATACAGAATACATATGTGTCTATCTGCGTAGTTACTTTGGGATGAAATCTCGGAAATTATTCTAGAGACGAAGCTGGTTGAATTAGAAAAGACCGATAAGTATTATATGTTAATGATGTTTTTATTTTCCTGCGAAAAATAAATAGGTCACTAGATACAAATAAAAATATTGATTTCGCATATTTTTATCTTCTCAATTATTTTCTAATACCTGAACAAATCAAGTCAAATTCATCTGTTCTTCTTCTTTTTTTATTTATTTACATCCATCGCTAATAATATATTATTATTATACAACAACGCTCCAATGACAATGGGTGCTTTTATTACCGTTTACAACACGAGCGAGAGAAGCGAGCAAGGATTGTAATCATTGGAGGTAATAAAAGCCTTAGTCGAGAGTTGTGTATAATAACGACTGAAAAATTATTTCCAATTTTCAAATAGCACAAAAGTAATCTATGTGGTGCTCTCTCCACTATAGCTTTGAAGGTGACATCTGGTGTGCGCCCTCAACTATGCTGATAACGTCATTATCAAAAGCTGCTAGTCAAAAATGCAAACTGGCAGAATAGCACACACAAAAATGACTAATAAGCCATGATTTTATATTTATTTATCAACTTTTGGCTAAGTTGTCCCTTTGCGTAATGATTCCATGAACATATTTTTGAATAACCTCTCCGTAATTATCGACTTGATGACAAATTTTTGATTTGTGGAGACTTTAATTTACCACATCTACAATGGTGTAAGTTTCAAAATCATTTTATTGCTATTAGTGTCTACAACACTACATCTTCTAATCTTTTCGACACTTTAGCGGTGTATAAAATTTTAATAAATGATGCCTTGATTTAATTACATCAAACATTGACAGTGTAATGTATGTGCTCTCTCTCTCTCTCTAAGTAAGGTTGACTCGCATCATCCGCCTTTAGCAATAGATTTTTATTGTGAATATCATTCTAATTTAAAATTTAATTACAGTGAGTTATCTCCGTTTAACAAGGCTGATTATAATACCATTAATGAACATATATTTAACATCAAGTGGTTACAAAAAAAAAATCTCTGAATACGAAAGATTCGGTCAGTAAATTTTATGATATACTGTATAATGCCATTATCTCCCTTGTTCTTAAAGTTACCCTTGTTGGTATTCATTAGAATTAATTCGTTTGATTACATATAAAATAAGTCACACGTTAAATTTAAGCGCTTTAATATTTTTTATAATTATAAGGAATTTTCTTCTTTGAAAAAAAAGGTTAAAGATTTAACTCAATATATACAGTGTGTTAATTAAAATTCTGACCATAGGCGTTTAACATGGGAAAACAGTTTTTCTTTGCGCAAAAGTCCCATTTTAATTTTAGACAAAAATGTTTCAAATAAATGTTGTAGATATTAATATTCTACGCCTAAATAACTAAACGTATTTAATTTTGCACGTTTAGTAACTTGTAAAATCTAATTTGAAATTGTACAAATATTGCTCATTTGTAGCGATACCCATGAAATTGAAACAAAATTACATAGAAATTCATATCGTTTGAATTTAATTTTATAGATTACAGAATGCGAAAAAAAATTATAATAAATGTTATTTAAGTGTTAGATTTTAAAAATAATACCTGTTTAGTGATTTAGGTGCAGAATTGAATTATCTGCAACTCTTAATTGAAAACTGAATTTCTGACAGTTCAAACGATACGCATTTCTTTGTAACTTTGTTTCAATTTCATGGGTATCTCTAAAAATGAGCAATATTTTTATACAATTTCAAATTAGATTTTAAAAGTTACCAAACGTGCAAAATTACTGATATAGGCGTAGAATATAATTATCTACAGCATTTAATTGAAATATTTTGTCTAAAATTAATTGGGGACTTTTGCACAAAGAAAGACTGTTTTCCCTTGTTAAACGCCTATGGTCAGATTTTTAATTAACACACTGTATATATTCACTATGTGTTGCCATTTAAAAATATTATGTTTGTGTTACATCTCAAAAAATCTAATTACACCACGTTATTCTAAGAAAAAAAAAAAAAACGTTTAAAAATTATCTAAACATTTTATAATAGGTGACATATAAGGTATTTCAAAATAAGCGAAAATCAAGTTTTAGCCTGTATCTCAAAAACAAAAGACGATCGAAAATTCCAGTGGTACCTACCTATTAAAATTGTCTCAAAAAGTTGGCCCATAAAGACCAACGCCAATATTCCGTTGCTTACATAAGAAAGTTTTTCATTTGTTGAACTCGAATTTGTTTCTTCCGGTACAGTAAATACTTTAGTAAGGCATTTGAGCATATTAATCATCGTACCCTGATTTCTAAATTAGAGATGTATTGTGTACACGGTGTAACTATTAATGAGTACATCTCGGAGTATTAAGATCTTGGTGTCAATTTAGACAGTATGCTTTTGTTTGACTTACATGCTGACTACATTGTTAAAAAAAGCTTATAAAATGCTTGGTTTTATTTTAAGAATTGGTTCGAGTTTTATTAATTGTAATACTTTTATATGTCTTTGTTGCTCTCTTGTTCAATCTCAATTGGAATTCTCTGCTGTTTGATGGTCACCTCATGTATATATATAAATAGAATCGAGAGTATCCAAAGAAAATTTATTTCTATCTTGAACTTTAGATATCCATGTAATTCAATTTTGTTAATCTCGTTACAAAAAAGACGTATACTTTTGGATGTCTTTTTATTTAAATTATTAAATAATAAAGAAATGTTTACATTTTTTCCATTTGTAGTAACTCAACAAAAATATTTAGATACAAATTTCTTTAATCCAACATTTTATATAAAAAATAAATAAAAAGTATATATCATCACGGCATATTACCCATTTCTGAGTGTGCCACAATCTGCTTTATCGCAGATATCGGTAATGATGATGACATTTTATATGCATATTTCAAATCAATCTTTTTCATGTATGTTTTATTTGATATAGTTTTTAATTTAATATTGATATTTTCTTGTCAATCATAAACATTGTACACCCACCTCTTTAGTTTTTGTTCAATTCGTGTAGGTATAAAAACTAATTAGTTTATTATTTACAAAACATAAAAAAGTAACAAAGAAAAACCGTAGACCACTTAAAAACTTTTAGTTTTTTATAACAACATAAAATGTGATATGATATATAAAAGTGTTTTATATTTTAAAAAAACTCTATCCTATTTTTTAGATAATGTGGAGAATACAACCCGTAGGTGTGATTACAATATTCTCGTGTTCTAACATTCAATATTGTCTTGACCATACCCATTGTTATTGATGGAAAGGATAAAATACTGTAATATACTCGTATTAGCCGATAATTCAAGATAATTTAAATACGAAAGTGAATAACGTACCACCTGGGAATTTTTGATAGTATCTAATAGGATTTTTTATAAGATCAGTTCTAAATAAATCTGTCCAGAACCAGAACTCATTGTGATCAATTTTTCAAGTTTATTTCTCATAAAACTAAGTACATATCTGATGTGACCAGCACATTACCTTCCGTCAATTCTATGTATTTTGTACAAATTCCATACATCATAGTAAAAATAGTATAATCGTATTGTAGGGACCCCCAAATGTGCTTCTAATATATATTTCGAATCTAATAATTACGTATTCTATAATTTCTAGTCGTTGTACTTTGTACATCTTATTTACATAACGCGGTCCTCCACTGTACTTTTTTTATTATTTTAAATGAAAGTTCGTTTAATTTTTAAGCAATTCGTAGCTTTAAAAATTCTTAATTATCTTTATTTTAATTGTATTTGATATTTAAAGTCAATATGACGTCACGGCGACACTATCACTCGATCCGCATCAGGCTCTACAGTAGGCTCCGAGAGAAAGATAGCAATAGTGTGACGTCACAGTGACACAACAAATATCAAATATCACCTAAAGTAATTATTAAAAAAATCTGTTGTGGCCAGCACAAGACCTCTCGCCATTTCCATGTTAGGCTATATAAGTATTGTATTGCACTCCTCTTTCGAACCGTCGTTTTATAACAAAATGTTATAGAACATTACCCAAATATTGTTTTTTATTATATTTAACATGTCTTCTGCACACTTATAATTCTAATTATATCTATTTTTCATTGTATGAGGAAGTTTCTAAATGTCAGGGATTGTTCCAATTCATTAACCAGATTGGCGGTATTTCTGATGGATATATGCATTTTACCACAAGTTTACCTATAATTTCAAATATTTAATTAATAAAACAATAAGAAAAATTAAATATACTTCCCAGTAAAAGCTATCAGAATGTCACTAAAACTGTTGATTTTTGACACTGACATGTGTCATTTACAAATTATGTTATAAACATTGGAATTTGTCAACTGGTTTCCTTAGTGTCGTAGCCTCTGCGATTAGTTCACTCTATAAATTATAGTGTCTTTATCTCTAAATCTATACAAGATATAATAAAAATTTTAAGTGTATTAGATGGAGAATTTTATGTTCTTCAATATTTAATAAAAAAACCTCCCAAAAAATTATATTTAGAAATTTTTTTCTAAGAAACTACTACTTCCGGTTGTTCAATTGTTACCAAAACCTTTTCAGCTCTTCCCAGGAATGTCAGATTGAGGAAACTGCAGTTAAATATTTTTAAGTCTTATAGTTTTTGAGGAATCGTGACTACAACATCCAGACATACATACATACACACACACACACACATACACACATCCACACACACACACACACACACACACACACACACACACACACACACACACACACAGACATCATTTTAAAAATGTTATAATCGGATTCTAGGGACCTTAAATCGGTAAAAAGGTTTTTTATGTTATCCTTATTTTTTGAGTAGCACTTTAAGTACAAAGTGTACATTTTATCACTTTTGTTATAGTGGAGATCCCCATTCATATTACATATGCTGGTACAGTATCTATATCTTAATTCGAGTAGGTTTGACCATACAGATGATGTGAGATAAGTTCTACAAAATATATCATGTTCTAATGTGTTTATTTATGGAATTTTACAAAATTGTTTGTTGGTGATTATTTGAGTTTATTTTGCTTTCTGGCGTATTATGTATTTGTATTTATAGTTACAAGGGAAGAATTTAGTGTTATTAATTTAAGATCAACCTAATCCATTTCTATGGACCACAACATCTCCTACAGGCTGTATTACGTGTAAAATGGATTCTACTCTAAATATCAGGCATACTCTAAATATCAGGCATCCACTATAAATCATGATGGCGATTTAGAAATGTATGCTAGTACGCTTCTTCATAATTCCGTGTCTATTCGGTACTCCGGACTCTAATTAATAGCGTTTTGTACGTATGAATGGATTAAGCTAATCAGAAGTCGGTATTTACTTCGCATTGGCTGGCATTGTAAGGCATACATACATATACAGTGTGAACACTGAAAACCACGACATAGGCGTTTAACATGGGAAAACGATTTTTTTGAAATATCATCATACAGTCATACAGGACGTATGACTACAATGGGAGTTTTTGATATGGTTAGAAAAATTATTTAATATGGCATCGAAGAGTATCTAAAAACTTTTAATTTAATGATTTATTATTAAAATAATTATAACAACATAATGCATATTACTTATAATTCATTAAAAACAGAAATAATGGCAACGCATTCAATAGCTGAGTTGGTTAGATCCACGATTTAAATGTATTACGGTTATGCCCCTTATGCCATTAATTTCATTGTGTGAGATTCTGAGTGACACGTGTTTCTTGAAATATCCGCTAGATGCGCTATGCGACAAAGAATGAATTTTATCATGCATCAAAATGACATCATTTTAGAAAAATTGTATTCGTTTTGATCAGAATTAAGAAATGAAAATGAAAAACTTAATATACAGGGTGTTAAAAAATAAGTGTCACAAATTATGAAGGCATATAGTAATGACCAAAATGAGTAAAAAAAGTTTAATCAACATGGGTTCGATCTTCAACTGTTTTTGAGAAAGAGGCTATTTGCATTAGAATCGAAGAAAAACTGTCTAAGATAGCGGTTGAATAAAATTTTGTCTATGCCAGTAAATAGATTATAAAAAAACAATAACATTTTATATAAAACATTTTTTTCACTTTTTAATAGTTACAAAGTTATTTGAAAACTAAGTATTGGCTAAGGGCGCCACAACTTTTGTCTCAGTACAATTATTTGTTTTTTTTTGAAAAACATTAACACATCTAAGATGACCTCTGAAAGGTAAACAAAATATATCATTTAACCAAAGCCGTAGCTCTTACAGGTTTCGAGATAACAGAGGTAAACACCGAAAAAATTCATTTTTCATTGCCTTTATATCTCGGAAACTATTGAAGATCGGACCCATGTTGATTAAGCTTTTTTAACTTGTTTTGGTTAGTACTATCCGCCCCCACAATTTGTGACACTTATTTTTTAAAACATTTTTGATGAGGTTTAACAAATATCCTTTTCAAAATGACGATAATCGACCCGAGGTGTAACGAGCAACGTGACAACTACATAAAGTAAGGAAACACGTATCACTTTTAAATCGTGGTTCGATCTAAAAATCGTAATAATTATTCACGAGTTCAAAACGTATTATTAAATAAATTAAAAAATTAAAACAAAAATTCTTCGTTAAATTAAATATTTCATATTATCAATTTTTGATATATTCTGAAAGAACTTTTTTTAATCCAATTAATTTTTCATTAGAAGGTACATTAATATGATTAAATTATAGCATCATCTTCAGGGAAAAAGTTTACGAGAAATTCGTGATTATTATTTGCTGGAATAAATCCTAATAGACCAATTGTATCATCCTATGAACGAATTAGAAGAATAATGTTAAAACTCGAAGATGATATGGAAGCATATGTCAATTCCTCAAAAATGATTTAAATTATTAAAAACGGAATCACCCGGTATATACGAGTACATACACATGTGACATTTTATGTTTGTAATCGTTTTATTAATTTTCTAATTGGTTCATCAACAGTTTTTATATTTATATTAATATACTTTTCTTTTTACCTTCTGTTACCTCTAGGTAAGGAAGGTACTGTATCCTCAAAAAAATCGCTGGTGACTTTTTAATGACGAAGCACATTTTGGGGTCCCTACCATACGATTATACTAATTTTTACGATGATGTATGGAATTTGTACAAAATACATAGAATTGACGGAAGGTAATGTGCTGGTCAGATCAGATTTTTTACTTAGTTTTACGAGAAATAAACTTGAAAAATTGATCAGAATGGGTTCTGGTTATATTACAGTATTTTATCCTTTCGATCAATAACAATGGGTATGGTCCAGAGCGCTTAGTCACCGACTATAATTCTGGATTAAATTGAAAGCAATTTAGATTCAGAATAATTATAAAATCGACAAAAAATAGTATCCAAATAATAATCCATGTACCGCATTGTTTTTAGTAAACACTTTTGTTCGTATTTTATACAATACACTCATCATGAAGCTGCTTTTCAAAATAACATTAAATTGTCAACATACTATGTGGACATGAAATATCATCTGTCAATTATATGCCACTTCTTTGTTTGTGTTACAATAGAAAGCTTCGACAAATATCGATAAATGTATCACAAAGACGTGCTTTTTATATTTGTCCTTTTACTTACAAAACAGCTTCGAAATAAACTTTTGTTTTAAAAAACTTCCTCGTAAGTATTCCTTTGTACAGATCAATCCTGCACTTGTGCGATGTGCAACTATTGGCCACAGCGGAAACCACCGAATGCTGCCGAATTCCTCCGAAGAAAAACCCGGGCCAGACCGGAAGGCAAGTCGAATTTTCCGGGACTAACGAAACTTAAAATGTGATCTAGTCTGAATATGACTATTCGGTATTGAAAAACACAATAATTGTTTTCATTGGATTAAAAGCAAATAAATAACAAAAATAGGTCTGAAAGGTGGGTGATGTATAAAATGCATTGTTGTTTTAGTAGTCATTTTAAATGTAAATAGAATTTTGGCCTTCGAATAAGAAATAACTACAAAGTGTGACGGTTTGGGCTTTATATCTGTCAAAATTACAAATGCAATTGCAATGCAAATGTGTCATATGATTTTATTTTGACGCCACATAGCCATCATGAATACCCTTTATTTATCAAAGCACGTCATAAAAATTCGAATTTTTAAGGTTCATTCCCCAATAAACTTTGTTATTAGTAGTATTTTTAAGTTACTAGAAATGTTACGTTCTTTTTATAAAATTTTGTTATTATGTTTGTTGTTTGTAATTAACGTTTGTTACTTTTCCATTACTACGTTGATAATATTGTTACTAACTTTGTTAATAACAGCAATTTTACGATCGTTCTGGAGGCAGTTTATGTCAAAGGATATTGAAAACAATTTTCACTAACAAGTTACCTTATATTTCCTGGAATCACAGTGTTTAATAACATAATACTCGTGGTCTCGTGGATCACTTTCCTACCGGACTTGTGAAACTGCCCATAATATTATTAATAAGAAAATTACTTCAGTTATTTATTTACTGATAACATATAAGTAACTTCGTTAACTTATACCTGCGATAGTGCGTAAAATTGATGTTTAGTTGTTAGTTTTGAGTTTGTAAAATGGTTGTTTAGTAACAAGGGTTCTCGCGAGATACCTCGCATGCTAAGATTGATAAGGCACAATAAATAGAATTATTACCAAATATGAATAGCCAAAATCATCAGCTGACAAGCAAAGATGCGATAGACCCTGTAAACCAACGCAGCAAACATAATTTAAATAAAATCTATAGCAAATCCAAGAAAACTATTGTGAATATTTCAAAAGAAATTCGAAAGGAAAACCTTACTAATGTCAGCCGAAGTAGTGTGTCTCGAAGGCCTTAAGATGAATAATATATTGGACATGTCATTATTAAAAAAAAAATTTAGTTAGTAGAAGAAATAAAAAGGCGAGACTTTGATGCAAAACATATCAACATTGGAATGAAGTCGATTAGAGAAAAGAATTATTTTCAAATGAATCAAAATTAAATTTTTTTTGGAAATGATGGCATGAAGTATTTTCGGTGACCAACAAGAGCAAGATACAATTCTAGATACCAATACCAAATCCCTACAGTTAGGCATAACTGAGAAAGTGTGATTTTATGTTTTGCTTGTTCTCAGAACGGTGTAGGTCTATTAGTTCAGATTAAAAGTACAATGGTTAGTCTAATGTATAGAGATATTTTAACAAAGCATATGCTACTTTATATAAGAAAAAATATGCCACGTGAGAAGCAAAATTTTCCTCAAGATTCTATTACAAATTTAATCAAATCAACGGTGAGCTACAATGATTGTTTCAAGAAGAATGTCGACGAAGTATTAAATATAGAATACAAAATCGTAAGTCCAAAAAGATTGTACCATTGTTTTTTACTACTTTTATAACATGCACATATCTAGTGCAATACTTTTGAACAACATCACAAATTATTTTGTTAATACATAAACAAATCGGCGACCAGACAACCCTCAAGGCAATCTTGAGGGTCTCCTGGTTATTGGTCATCACAAATAAATTGGTAGGGACTCAGTAGTTTTACTAATACCTTCCGGCAATCCAAGGTGGGATGAAGATAACTTTACTACATATTCTTCAATCGGCTCGGCGTCTTCCCACCTCGACCAACTTAGTGTCTTCAAGTGGTGCAATGATCCCATCCACGCGCAAATGCCATATACGAGTTCGCCCAACAAATTTTATATATCATATATATATATATATATATATATATATATATATATATATATATATATATATATATATATATATATATATCGAATTGTGATGACTGTATTGCCATAAGAAATAAATAAATAAATAATCACTTTTACTATATGTCAGTGGCTCAAAACTTATATATATCGTTCATGGAAGAATTAAAACTTTGATTTCATAACTCGAAATCTAACAGTTTTCCAAATAATACTAGAAATTTGTCAATGTAATTACTTGAAATTTCTACTCTACGATAAATGCAGGACATATCTGCTGTATTATTTATATAATCATGCCTTCGATGTAGGTCCTCGTACTGTACATACTTAAATGTTTATTTAGCGTGAAGTTCATTTCCATAATTGCAGATAGTGTTTCATACAGTTTTTTTTTATCTTCTTTTCATACAGTAAATATGATCAGCACTAGTGTCGGCAATATATAAAGTTTGAATTGCCCAAGAAAATTGAATTCAAATCTGAATATAAAATATTCCACGTAGGAGACTACATACTTTGATTTGCTTTTATTCATTGCAGACTGAAATTCTATTTTCCCAATGCTTATAAATCATATAGCAAAATAAAGATGTTGCTCAAGTTCAGGTTCATTGAAAATTTGCTTTTCTCAAATGTCAAAATATGTATAAATAAATAAATAAATTTTGCTGTTATTTCAAGAGAATATTATTTATTCAAAAAGTTCAAGTTCAGCAATATATCTGATGAATTTGACATTTAAAGTAAATAAGAAACAAATGCTTTATTAATATACATGAAATAAAAATTTGCAGTAAAGATAACCTTATCATTTTTATGTTGCAATATAATTTGAAGGTAAGATAAACAAATCTTGTTTCTCTTAAAGAATTTTATGAATAATTATTGTAAGAGATATGTACCGGAGATTAAATTCCTTATAGAATTAATGAAGTTTTTAATTATATGTATCAAAACAAAAAATCTAATTAAGGCTGAATAGCTGTAAAAAATATCTATTATTTACATATCAGAAGATAAACATATTAAATTACAATATTTATTCAAATGCTATCAAATATATTTAGTACACATATTTATATTGAAAAGTTATATTTGCAGGTAGCAAATATTTGCTTTAACTATTACATACATTATTATTTAGTTCAACTTGTTTGTTTGAAAATTTCATTTGATTAATTTCCTTGAATAATAATGTGTTCAAAACTGCAAAGTACATAATAGTAAGGAAAATTAAAAAAAAATTATAAAAATTAAATATTCATAAATATTTAAATATCAAAAATTATACTGACAGAAAATGAAAAATAGTTATTAGTGTCTCAAATTTATTATTTGAAAATGAGATGCAACATATTGCGAAAATACGTTCTTATTAAAATTTATTTTATTCATTAAAATACGAGATATTTTTTTATTTATAGCCGCTTCACAACTACAAAGATTATATTATGGAACCAATGAGATGGTGAAAATAATTATAATGAAAAATCTGTTGTAGCTAGCACATTATCTTCCGCCATTTAAAATATAGCACCACACACTTTGAACGTCAGGCAGAGCGACACCTTAATTTTTGGCAGTGTCATCCCCCACAGCCCCAAATGAATATTTGTCATTTATATTAAAATTAAACTAATTAATTATAACAAAATCCAGACGACAAAATATTTTTTTATTGCCTTACTTAAAGAAATACTTTCGAATAATACTCATTAGATTTAAATATATGAAGCAAGAAATAGAAATAACCATTTAGCAAATATGACAGTAATAACAAAACATTCTTATACATATACATGAAGATACCCAAAATATAATGAATTGAATACTAATAATACCTAATGTACAAAGTTATAACATATGATAGCATATATACAAAAATAGGATAAAAATATAGTATAATAGAAAATGAAATAGCAGCAATAGCAAGGCTACAGATCATTCATTAATAATAAAGCTTCTAAGCTTCATAGCTTCAATTGTAAAGAAAAATATATTATTAATTTTGGATACGTTAAGATCGCAAAAAAGTTGATAATAATTACTTTCATTAAATATATTTATATTTGGATTATTATTATTAGGTATTTAAGTCTTAGGGGTAGATAGATATAATTAATTAGATATAATTATTATTATTAATATACTGTTACTTTGTTAGAATAGTAGATATATATATTTTTTTAAATGTATTAGTAAATAGAATACTTTACTTTATGTCATGATTGTCAATCCATATGTTTGGGGCTGAGCCCCGATAGCAAATTAATTTAAATAAATAAATAAAATATTAAAATTAAACCTGAAACCTGTATGACCGGGACTTTTATAGTTAAGTTATTAGATTTTAATTCTTCTTTATTCCAAATTCGCGTTTTTGAAATCCATTTTCACGTAAATGAATGCAGAAAATAATGAAGCAACGAAATAAACCAAATAACACTTGTTTGAATTAATGCCACGCCAGGATGAAACCACGTGGCTTTATACGGAAATAAAAGATATGCTGAATAGTTACAGGCAGCAACATCGTGCCAGTTTCAATCAAAATTTGAAATATAACATACATATTTTGTGTGTTGATATAGATCAATGATCAATTTATTTTACTCGATTGTTTGAAAAAAAATCTGTTGTGGCCAGCACAAGACCTTCCATCAATTCGATGTATTTTGTACAAATCCCATACCAAAAGGTCTTTGGAACAGATTCTATATAACATAATGTAAAATCGAACACGAACACATAGTATTTTTTACAAATTCCATACCAAAAGTTCATTTGAAAAGGTTCTATAAATCCAATAAAATTATAACATAAACATACACTAAGTAAAATGCACTTGACACTTCCTTCATGCTTCATTTCTTATTCAACTTCCCCTTATTATATTAGGGGTCGCTGTTACCTCTTCTCTTTCACTCATTCCTGTTCAATGCATCTTCTTCACACAGTCCTTTCTTTCTCAAGTCTTCTGCGATACAGTCCTTCCATGTCACTTGCGAGGAACACTATGACATACTAATTTTAGATCCTATACTTTCCATATTTGGTTTTGCACTGTCAACTGACATCTGTCAATTAATTCTTTTGAATATATCAGCTGTTTCCATGATAAATAGCAAAGCTGACTAATTTTTGAAAATTAATTTATTTGTAACGCTTTAAATCTACATCTATTGAATATGAAGGAAAATGTATAATCAAACCTTATAGAGAAGAGTATTTTCTTTAATATGTATAATAACAAAATGTCAAAAAATAATATTTAACTGCGTTTTTTTAAGAAAAACTGTTAAAAACTTCAAATAAGGGTACTTCTGGTGGATCAATTATAACCAAAATCTAATCAACTCTTCATATAGAAGAGGAATACGAAAGAATTATAATTTTTTGAATGGGGTATTCCACTCAATTTTTTTATTATTTTAAAGAAAACTTCATTCAGTTTTGGATCAATTCATAGTATTAAAAAATCTTAATTGTTCCTAGTATTTTATTTTCGAGAAATCAGTGTAACGTCACATTTCCCCTATACTTGTCTTTCTCACACACACTGCTCTGAGTACGCTGCGTGAGAAAGATAACAATTGTATGATGTCAATTTTCCCTTTTAGCAAATGTGAAGTATCTCGTAAAGTAATTATTTAAAAAATGATTTCATTGTTTTAACTATTAGTTATTGAGCCATACTTTATGTTAAATTGAATTTTTAAATTTTTTTTTGTTATGGTGGAATACCCCATTGTAGTTTTGGAGTTATCGTTGGAGAAAAATTCGTCACACACATACACACACACACACACACACACACACATACACACACACATACAGACATCATCTTAAAATTGGTATATTCGTATTGTAGGGACCCTAAAACGTGCTTATTCATTAAAAACACCACCGAATTTTTTGACCAAAGACAATACCTTCCTTACCTAAAGGTGACGGAAGGTAAAAAAATGAGATAACATTTACGGCATAGAAAATTAATTACTACGGCTTAATGAATAACAATTAAGACTTTCTAGAAATACATACCGCTTTTAGTTCAGGAAAAATAAAATAAAAATTTAATCCAACTACTTTTAAATGAAAATATTTTTTTGACAGTATAGGTAACAATTATTTGGCAATTACAAAATTTTTAATACTCTCAATTAAAAATCTGATATGGCCAGTACAATACCTCCTGCCATTTAATTTGTATTAACTACCTACATAAGTTACTCTATTTGCCGTCAAATAAATATGAACTGGAGATTCCTACACTGTTGCCAATTTCGCTGGAAACGTTGAAAATGCTAAGTTATGAAGCAACGGCAATTCCGCGCGGCAAGGAAAGGGGTGGGTGAAAGATAAAAAATAGAGCATCAGTCCATATTTATCTGACGGCGAGTATAATGCTGGCAAGTGCATAAGTTGCTTTGCATGCAATATAATTATTGTTCCACTTTATGTAATATATTATCAGTATTTTCTTCTTCAGATTATTATATTCATTCTATTTTATTTTGTGATAGAGACATGAATATCTTTTCAATTACAAACATGAAATTCAAATTATTAATTAGATATTTCATAAAGTCATATTTTAATATTTTGTTCTTAAAATACTACCATTATTAATTTGAAATGATTTACTTCGTGACAGTGACATTAATCTGTCAGTTACATAAATTTGAGATCTAAATTGTATAATCAAGAAGATAAGTTTATTTTTAAAGCATAGGTTCCGGGATATATAAAATAAACTATTTCATAAATACATTCATAAGATATATAAAATAAATATTAATGCCAATCTGTAGAAAATTTAATAATATAATTTTTATAATAAAATAATTCACGAAAAAATACAATTTATGTATTTCTCGAAGAGAAACTCATTCAAGAAAAGTGCTACTTCCGATTCTCTGATTTGCACACGAAAATATAATGGAATATTTGCATTTTAAAAAATCTGTTGTGGCCAGCACAAAACCTTCCGTCAATTCGATGTATTTTGTACAAATCCGATACTAAAAGTTTCTTGAAAAGGTTTTATATATCCTGTAAAATTATAACACGAACACACTATTTTTTTTACAAATTTCATATTGCAAGTTCATTTGAAAAGATTCTACAAATCCAATAAAATTATAACACGGACGACCATTATGTAAATTGCACTTGACATTTCCTCATTCCTATCCAACGCATATTCTTCACACAGTTATTCCTCTCTCAAATCTTCTGCTACACGGTCCTTCCATCTTCTCTTTGGCCTTCCTCGTACTCCTGTCACTTTTGTTACTTTCTGATCCTATACTTTCCACTTTGGTTTTGCACTTGACACTGACATCTGTCAATTAGAATTTTTTGAATATATCTGCTGTTTCCATAATTTTTACAAAGCTGATTTATTTTTGAAAGTTAACCTCTCTTAATCTCTCTATAACTCTATATCTATTTAATATGAAGGAAAATGTATAATCAAATCGTATAGAGAATAAGATTTTCTTTCATATTAATGATCATAAAATGTCGAAAATTGATATTTAACTAGGTTTTTGCCAGAAAAACTGTTAAGAACTGCAAATAAGGGTACTTCCGGTTGACCAATTATAACCAAAATCTAATCAGCTCTTCATATGGTTGTAAAGAAGAGGAATACGAAAGAATCATAATTTTTAGAATTGTAGTTTTGGAGTTATCGTCGGAGAAAAATTTGTCACACACACACACATACAGACATCAATGTAAAATTAATAAAATCGTATTCTAGGGATCTTAAAACGTACTTATTCATTAAAAATTCACCACCGAATTTTTTGACCAAAGACAATACCTCCTTTACCTAAAGATGACGGAAGGTAAAAAGAGTAAGAGAACAAGGTTTCAAAATTTTCAGAATGATAATACCTGAGTTAGAGCGTAAAGAGAAACACACACACACACACGCACTTACGCAATCACTGATGCACGAACGCACTCATGCACGCACGTACACACGCACTCACACACAAGCACACGCATGCCCGCACACACGCATTTAAAAATATAGAATTGAATTTACTTTTTTAAAATTGAAATTACTTTTTCTGTACGTAAATTGTATTTACTTTTTCTAAAATTGAAGTTAAAAAAGTACAATGCTGTAGTCTGTCCGTATGTCTGATGACGAATTGCAGAATTATTCAAATCGGTCGAATTATTTGTTAACTTAAAAAAAAATGCAAAATATAATTAGATTATATCGATCATAGTTCGCCTCCTCGTGGTGCACCCTGGGTAACGCTAAATGAACTAGCACAAATCGGTGACCAGACAATCTTTGAGACAACTTGAGGATCTCCTGGTCATTACATTCATCACAATGCCTAAAAAGAGTAGTATCGACGTAGCAGTTTTGTTATTACCTTCCGGCGATTGAAGATGGGATAAACAATACAATACTACATCATTTTTAACGGGACCTTCCACCTCCTGGATCAACTCAGTCTCTCCAAGTGTAGCACCGATCACGGAAATCCTGACTCGCAAGCGCCAATTCCAACTACTACCACGCCTAAGATATTATTTTATTTACCATTTGTTACTTATAATTTTGTGATGATTGCATTCCAAACCAAACGCTAAATAATAATATCGATCATCAAGGTTATCAATCTCAATTCAATGAACGATTTTGTTTAACGGTCTTTCTTTCTATTTCCGCCATAGTAATTGATAATGTCAAGGACAAATACTTTATGCAAATGTTACAAATTCCAGACAAATGTTATTGCTCAATAACAGTAATTAAATATTTCTGGTATTTTATTTAACAGTCGTAAAATATGACAATTAGAAAAAAGTATTGTAAACAAGTTTTTATTAATGAATTATAGTCAGAAAACAATTTAATTTCGACAATGAAATGTTCAATCCAGATGCCACTTGTTGAAGAAATAAACATGTATTTTTATCTATGTATTTTTAACTGATTAAAATTAGCGTATTTTATTTAGAGCGATTACAGATTACAATTGGTTTAACGGTCTAAACAATTGACCACATTTTATTTTAGTAAATTTGACCTATTTTACTGATAAGGCAATTATTGTTGTTTCGTGGTTAGTGATGTGGTTCCAGATTTTAAAATTATACCTACAACGAACGATATATTGCGTAGCCCTGGCCATTCGCTTTATAACATTATTTTCATTTAAACAACATTTACTGGACAATTAACATTCATTTTAATTATTTATCATTTGATATTAAATTAATTTAGGATACGCAATTACTTAAGATTTGTGATCTCTTAAATGAATTAAATGCATTTTGTCTTTTTTTAGTTATCTATTTAATTATTTTTAGTAAGCCTGTTTCTTAAAAAAATTATCTCTATATCCAAAGAAGATGCAATTATTTCCCGTGTAAGCACAGAAATATTCTTTAATATATGAATCTCAAAAATTTTCTTTAAAAAAATTCAAAAATTATGTCACACTTTCAGTTATAAACTATACATTTACGTATTACATATATTTTCATATTTTTAAATAAATTAATATAAAAATAATGACAATATATATAAATTATGGAAATAAATAATATTGATCCCTATTTTTGGCGCGATTGAAGAAATTTTCAATTTCGTTGTTGTCTAATATCAATATGTATAAGTGGAGAAAATTTAAATTTTAATACGTTGTAATCATAGACATTGTGGATAATTTTGACGGTAAATTTATTTAGATTTATTTATATTTTGCTAATAACAATTAAAAAAGTAAATGTATAAATCTCAGCTTGTATTAATAATTAAGAATCAAAATTTGACATGTTAATTTAAAATGCAATTTTTATATAAAATATTAACAATTTTTTATTGAAAGTGATAAGTATAATTTTAATAATATATTATTTACGCGTGTGAAGGCATGGTCGCTTTTTCATAATTCTTGAGTATGTTTTTAAGCAAATTATTGAGATTCAAACCCAACTGACTATAATTACGAATCCGATAGTAAAAAGGAGAATGTCAGATTTTGGAAAATAAAATTTTAAAGGTCCCGAGTTCGAAGCCCGCTGAAGCATAGACGTTAATGTTCATGTTTATGATTTCCATTTCTTTATTAATTTGTAATCATCAAACACATTGGCTGCACATGACCAGAAGAATATTGTTTGATAAATTATTTAAACATCACTAGCAACGTCAACAGAATAATTAATTTATTGTTTGTAATGTATGTACTGTCAGTTAACTTTTCACTTGCGTCATTTTTCATAAAGAAGGAGCTAAACTCACTCCTCACTGGTTTCGAAATTTTCATCTTTCATTTAAGTTTATGACCAGGACAAAATGACAAACCAGTTGAAATATTAGGACATGCTTCTGAAATCAGAATTGTCAACACTTTTTAAACTATAATTTCAGAAAGAAATATATTCTTTTTCAGAAAAAGTAACTTCAAATTCCGAAAAACTATATTCAATTTCAGTCTGCATTTTTTACCTTCCGTCACCTTTGGGTAAGGAAGGTATTGTCTTTGGTCAAAAAATTCGGTGGTGAGTTTCTAATGAATAAGCACGTTTTAGGGTCCCTGCAATACGAATATACCATTTTTAAGATGATGTCTGTATGTGTGTGTGTGTCCGTGTGTGTGTGTGTGTGTGTGTGTGTGTGTGTGTGTGTGTCCGTGTGTGACAAATTTTTCTCCGACGATAACTCCAATACTACAATTCTAAAAATTATAATTCTTTCGTATTCCTCTTCTGTACATCCATATGAAGAGTTGATTAGATTTTGGTTATAATTGATCCACCGGGAGTACCCTTATTTGAAGATTTTAACAGTTTTTCTTACAAAAACGCAGTTAAATATTATTTTTTGACATTTTGTTATTATATATATATATATATATATATATATATATATATATATTAAAGAAAATACTCTTCTCTATACAGTTTGATAATACATTTTCCTTCATATTCAATAGATGTAAATTTAAAGCATTATAAAGAAATTAATTTTCAAAAATTAGTCAGCTTTGTTATTTATCATGGAAACAGCTGACATAATTATTCAAAAAAATTTAATTGACAGATGTCAGTAGCAAGTGCAAAACCAAATATGAAAAAAAGTATAGGATCTAAAACTGGTATGTCTTAGTGTTGCTCGTAAGTGACACGCAGAGATAGGCCAAAGAGAAGATGGAAGGACATTACTTAGTGTAGTTTATGTTATAATTTTATTGGATTTATAGAACATTTTCAAATGAACTTTTGGTATGGAATTTGTAAAAAATAGTATGTGTTTTTACATGATATTGTATAGGATCTGCTCCAAGGACCTTTTGGTATGGGATTTGTACAAAATACATGGAATTGACGGAAGGTCTTGTGCTGGCCACAACAGATTTTGAATAAAAAATGATATACCGGGTGTAACACGAAAACCGGGCCATAGGCGTTTAACATGCGAAACCAGTTTTTCCTTGCGCAAAAGTGGTCTATTAATTCTAGACAAAAATGCTTCACATAAATGTTGTAGAGAATTACATTCTGCATCCAATTCCGTAATCACATTTCCTTTTGCATATTTGGTAACCGAGCAAATGTAATTCAAAATTTTATAAAATTTACATGGTATTGAAATAAAATTTCAAACAAATTTTTACATTTTATCTGTCAGAAATTATAAAATATAGTTTTCATCAAAATAACACTACTCAATTATTTGGATATTCTCTTCCACTGAATAGTTCTCCATTTTGAACAATGATAATTCAAATAGAGCGTTTCTGACAGGTAAAATTAAAAACAAATTTAATAACATTTTATCTGTCTGAAACGTATCTATCAGATTGTGAAATATTTTACCTGTTAGAAAAAATCTTTTTGAGTTATCATTATTAAAAACGGAGAATTATCCACAGGAAGAGAAGCGTTGTATTATTTTGATGGAAACTCTATTTTATAATTTCTGACAGGTATAATATCAAAGAATTTGTTTGAGATTTTATTTCAGTGCCATAGCTAACAATAGTTTAACTGATGAATAAAATGTCAAAAGTCATATTAATAATTAGAACAATACTAACTTTTAAGTTTAAGTTCTGTATTTTTTTATTTAATATCAACGTTTCGGCCGCATACACTGCATGCTTCTTCAAGGGAAAAGAATATAAATGACAAATAAATAATTACAAAACAAAAGCAACTATGCGGTCGAAACGTTGGTATTAAACAAAAATACAGAACTTAAACTAAAAAGGTAGTATTATTCTAATTTTTAATTTACTTATTCTGAAATTGATGTTACTCTTTACGAAAATTATTTGGTGAACGAAAAAATCGTCACACACACACACATACCGACATCATTGTAAACATCAGCATCAACTTCCTGGTGCTCTAAAACGCAATCTGTGTAAATTCTTCGCTGTATACACGATCCATTTCGTAATTGTGTAGTTGTAAACTAATATTTGACACTTTGAAAACACAATTGTTATTAAAGTATTATGTTTTTGTTTGACGGATAGGCAAGATGATAAATTATTGTATAAATTTTATTTAAAGTTATTTACTAAATACTTTTATCATGGAATTGAAGATTGTACCATTATATTCAATTTTAATTAGTAAAAGTTGCTGGATAATTATATTCAATATATTTTTTTCAAGAAAAACTATTAAAAGCTTGTATAAAAGATACTTCCGGTTATTCAATGTACACTAAAAACTAATGGGCTCTTCCCACATTGTAAAAAAGTTAAAATCGGATTCTAGGGACATCAAAACTTGCTTATTCACTAAAATATGTATATGCGATTTTTAGAACGATCCCTATACCTCCCTTACGTAGGGTATCGGGAGGTAAAAATGTTACCAATAATGAGCGAGCTTATGAAAACACCCTGTATAGAAGTATTTTTCAAAGAAAAGTGTCAGCTCTTCTCAATCAATACAGCAAAAATAAGAGATACATATTTTCAAGTTTTAGTGTCATTGTAAAAATATTAAAATCATATTCTAGGGATCTTAAAACGCGCGTAATAATCACAATTATTATACCTCCATTATTTAGGGTAGCAGGAAATAAAAACAAAATTCAGACATACATAATATGTAATTCTGATCGGTAGAGAACTCGTATCTTATACATCATACAGTATCCTATATCCTATTTGTGATGCATACCAGAACACCCTATCCGCATCGAACAATTTGCTTCTTCTTATTCCCCTATCACATTGACTGCAGCTCTAACCTAACCCACATCTCTACTCTCAAAGCTCACATTTTCACACGTCACGTCCAATCAGCATTCTTATGCTCTCCTTGTAGATTTCTCGCGACGGGCTGACACGACAGCTCAAGTCGATTGCAGTCGTGACTCTTGTGTGGGGTCTGGGTCTGGGACACTGTATGTTGCCTGGAAAGCCACGACTGGCAGGGTGACTGACGGCGGAACAAGGAAATAAATGCGGTCATCTCAGAACACATTGTCCTGCATTGTCCGGAGAATAAGAGAAGGTTAGGAAATTAAGTGGAGAAGACGAAAGATGGTGTAAGGTTTGTTCTTTTTAGTTTTAGTAATGAGGATTAGTTTGTTTTTATATAACATAAAATTATCAAGCAACCGCAACGTGAAAGTAATATCGCATGACATAAGACTTTTGTTATATCTTTATCACCTTTACATAAGGAAGATATTGTTTTGGTCAAAAAATTCGGTGGTGTTTTTAAAGAATTAGGGTCCCTACGGTACGAATAGGCTATTCCACCGTAATCAAAAATAATAAAAGTTTATTGAAAATATGAATGATAATAGTTAAAGGATAAGGAAAATTACCTACGTCACAAAGCTAATTTAAAATTCGGACCTTAATATCTCGCTTGTTTGGAGGAATTTTTAACTCGAGCTTTCACATGTGGTCTTATATTTTTATGTACTTCAAGATAAAAATTTTAAAAAAATATCGTGGAATAGCCTATTTACTGTTTTTAAGATGATGTCGGTATGTGTGTCTGTGTGTCCGTGTGTACCCTTATTTGAAGTTTTTAACGGCTTTTCTTAAAAAAAACGCTGTTAAATATTATTTTTTTGACATTTTATCTTATAATTATTAAAGAAAATTCTCTTCTCTATACGGTTTGATTATATATTTTCCCTCATATTCAATAGATATAAAGTTAAAGAATTATAAAGAGATTAACTTTCAAAAATCTGTCAGCTTTACTATTTATACTGGAAACAGCTGATATATTCAAAAATTCTAATTGACTGATATGTCAAATGCAAAACCAAAGATGGAAAGTGTAGGATAAGAAAGTTGTATAAGAAACAGAGTGTCCCTCGCAAGTGATTTGCAGTTGCAGCTTCGCCTCAAGATTGGAACTTTCAATGCAGGGAATACAAGGAAGGCCAAAGAGAAGATTAAAGGACTGAACAGCTGAAAATTTCAGAGAGAAAGAATTATGTGAAGAAGATGCATTGGACAGGAATGAGTGGAAGATAAGAGAAAGAAACGGCAACCCCTAATAAAATAGAGAAAAGCTGAAGAAGAAAGAAAGAAGTGTTAAGTGCAATTTACATAGTTATAGAATTTTTTCAAAGAAATTTTTGGTATGGGATTTGTACAAAATACATCGAATTGACGGAAGGTCTTGTGCTGGACACAAGATATTTTTGTTATTAAAATAATGCTTTATAGGACAGTCGGCAGGGCTTTAAAAGAGGCTATTATGGAAATAAAAGGTGGCAAGCTGGAATACATTTTATTCTTTTTATTAGCACCTCCAAAAGACATACTAATTTTGCATGGTCTAGCGACCCCGGATTTTGCCGCCAGGATATTTTTATTGATTTTCGTAAATAACTACTATAGGATAGGACAACTATACTTCAAATTCACTTTTCGGTGTGAATAGAATCATCATCCAACTTAAATATTATATCTAACTATGTTTATGATGATAATTATTTGTCTTCATAAACTGGACGGCAAACAAATACTTATTTGTCAATTTGAAACTATAACTTTTTTATCATCATTCCAAAAATTTAGACAGACAGACCAAAGACCAAACGAAGCAAAATAAATTATGAGGCGTGGAAAGTGATTTGACTAATTTGTACAAATGAAAAAGCCAAAGATGAATAAGTGAAGAAAAACAAAAGCTTTTTGCAGGTTTTATTTTTACTCCAAGTTTTTTGCTCTGAATTTATAGCAGAAATTCTTTTTCATTAAGATTTTATGAATTCTAAAACATTTTCCAATTAATTATGAACGAATTTATTAACACATGATTTCTTTCATTAATACTTTTAATTACACTTCGTTGTAAATAGAAATAAATAAATTATATTTAACATAAAAAAAAGAGATGATACGATAACGATATTGTATTACTACGTTCTTGTTTCAAAAACTAGAATATGTTTAAACCTTAAACTAATAATAACTTTTGTATAAAATATAGACTTCAAGTTAAGTAAATCTACAATGCTCACAAGAAAAATTTAGGAGTTGGACCATAAATTCAC
This sequence comes from Ophonus ardosiacus, assembly GCA_943142095.1. Taxonomy (NCBI): domain Eukaryota; kingdom Metazoa; phylum Arthropoda; class Insecta; order Coleoptera; family Carabidae; genus Ophonus; species Ophonus ardosiacus. The sequence continues at coordinate 17,465,579 of OW964823.1, forward strand.
GGAAGTAAAGTATTGTGTGAACTTATAAACATCACAATTCTTTTGCATAAACATACAAAACTTTACCACCCGGCAAAAAACTTCTTAAGCCTTTTATTAAAATTGTTTAGAAGTTTGAAAGCATTAAAATACTTTGAAATAAAAGTTGTCAGAAATAAGTGAAAAAAGAAATACGAAAAGAAATATTTACAAATTAATTTATATTTAATCAAATTCAGTTTCTGTTTCTACTGCTACCGCTGCTTTTGTTATTGAGCACTTGATATAACTTCATAAAACATGTAAAGTGTCAACTATTTCAAACAACAGTAAATAACAGAGTACAACTGCTACAGAATTAGGTGTGAAAATAATGGCGGTTTAACAAATTACTCAAATAGCTTAAAGCTTAAATAATTGAAATTTTAAATTAATTATTTCCTAATATTTACAATACGAAGATATACGGGTATAAAAATAGATTTTGTTCTTATGTGCCTTTTATAGCATTTTCTCCCGCTAAAAATTAAAATAAAAATAATAACACTCAGTTTAGTTTCACAAGAAAGTATATTTTTACTTTATTTTACAATGGGGAAGTTTAGCGAATTTTTTACCTCCCGCTACCCTTGGTAAGGGAGGTATAGGGATCGTGCTAAAAAACACATATCGAGATTTTAGTAAATGAGCACGTTTTAAGGTCCCTAGAATCCAATTTTAACATTTTCACGATGATGTCTGTATGTGTGTATGTGTGTGTGTGTGTGTGTGTGTGTATGTGTGTATGTGTACGAATTTTGTTTGCACTCTAACTCAAATACTATCATTCAGAAAATTCTGAAACCTTGTATTTCTACCCTATTCTAATAGGAATAGAAGCCATTAGATTTTGGTGTAAATCGGATAAACGGAAATGGTACTTTACTTGAAGCTCATAATGGTTTTTCTTCAAAAAATACCATTAAATGTCATTTTTTCGCCTTTAAAGTCATTAGAAAATTATAGATTATTGAATTTTGTACAGGTATACATTAATACTTTTTCTATATATTTTACAGATAAATTTAAAAATTATTTTTCTTTTTTTAATCCCGAAGCCTAAGATAAACACAATTCCTTTGTTACACAGTTTATTTTGCAAATGAATGTAACTGACAGATAAACGTCATTGTCAAAAAACTAATCACTTCAAATTAATAATATTGACATATTAAATAATAAAGAAAATCGTAAATAAAGCAATAGTTATATGCAATGGAACATAATATAGTTTGAATTATTACTAAATACGTAGGTATGTATTTAAATGAATAAAAATTAAATAGCGGGAGGTTTTGTGTTGGCCACATCAGATTTTTTAATTTTTTTATTCCATTGGAAATGACTTGAAAAATGATGTAACATGTTTCATTTTTTTCAAAAATGCCCAGATTTTCCGGAAAAGCCGATTTTAAGCTGTGATGACGTCGGTAGAGGCTTGGCGCAACGTATGTTGACTTAAACACTGACGCACGCGGTTACGGTTACCAGTGAAGCGCTTTTACGCTTTGTTACGACCTACGTTCAAGAGGTTCGATTTCACCGTTCTGTCTGAGTTTGCGCATAACTGACTTGTGACGTACTTATAGTTTCCCCAAAAAATATTAATTATAAATAAATGGAGCAATAATTTTAATTTTTAATTTCAATTTCAGCAGTCATTCGTGTTATATTTGTGAGAAAATAGTATGTTGTGTAGAATTTTTACCATGCTAAACTTCCCCATTTCGCCAGCTGCGATATCAGAAATACAAGTACTGGCGGGAGGTATAGTGCTGGCCACAATAGGTTTTTTTTTAAATATTTGCCTATTGGATTGCTAAGGTAATATGTTATTTTTACAAATAACTTACAAAGTAGGTAAGTGTTAATGACCACTAAATTTTTTTAGTACAAATAAAAATTTCTAGTCTTATTCATTTTTTATTGCGTTGATTGTGCAAAAAGGGTAATAAAGTACTACCCTTAATATTTAAATAACTTAGTTACACATGGCAATAAATTTTACGAAAAGGAAAATCACCTGACAACTGTCAGTTATCAACAGTTAGACCATGTTTTTGACTCCGACATTGTAATTTTTAATATTCGGGTAGGACATTTACATTTTTATACATAAAAATATTTAGTATTAGCAAAGTTTGATTTCACGAATTCAAATTATTTATTCAATGCATATAAAAAAAGCGGTCGAATCTTAAGCGCCATCTGCTATTTATATATCAGGACCGGCCAAATATGAAAACATCGCAAACCATTTTTTCGAAACAGAAATTTTCATGCTTTAATTACATAAATTCATTTTAAAATATATGGAAAATACCTAAACGAATAAAAGAAAATGAATGTAATGTATATCAAAAGTGCTGTTAAAGGAAGTACAGCAAAAATTCGAGAAATAAGTATCATTCCATAATTTATGAAGCTTAGTTAAAGAGAAAAAAAATTAAAAAAATATAAAATAATCAGCAGTAATAAATCTTGCAGCTTATGCTACTCCAAGAAAAACATATTAATAATTAAAAAGTTTCTGAAATGACAGGAATAAAATTTCAAAATATAATGTTCGTTAATAATTTTTTTTTCTAAAATTACATCTCTTTGCAGTAAACGTTGTATTTGATACCAAATACCGATTAACAATAAAAATGGAAATGAAGGACGTTGTGTCTCCACGTTTTATCATATGACAAATGATCGCACGACTTTTTTCATATATAGGTATGTATCATCACATTCATTTTTATCATATATACTATCATAAGTGGTAAATTTTAGACCGAAAATTTTGTTACGAATGCTGCTTAGTAAAGTAATCGGAAAATTTTGCCAGGATAATAATTTAACCACGAATGGTATTCGGATGAATATTTTCAAAATAAAATCTGATGTGGCCAGCACATAACCTCTAGATTGGTATTTAACCACACAGTATAAATAAAATAATAATTAGGTCCAAATAGTTTTACATTCACTTATAATAATCTTTATTTTACATTTAACATGTATATATCATACACAAAATAAATTTCACAAATATTGGCAAAACTAATAGAAAAAAATTAAAAATAGTTTTCGTATCTTTACACAAAGTCTTTTCAGAGCCATACACTGGAAGACAATGAAGCAAATCAATGGTACATCTAACATTTATTTATGATAGAAAATATGTTATTTTTACAAACCTTAATTTCATTAGAATCAAATATATTAGTACTTCATTCTCCTTAATACGGTCTCATTATTAATTTTAATGTAATTGCTTCATGCCAGTGACATTTGTTTAAATATGTCAAAATTGTTATTAAAGTATTTTGTTTTTGTTTGACTCAAAGAGGTCCCGTGGCCGCGTGCCTGAGTGTCTGGTCGCAAACCCGGAGGAACCGGGTTCGATCCCGACAGACGCAAAATGTTTCCAATTTTAAATGGCACGAAAGTGACCCCTGTGGTGCACTCTTTACACCAGCTATGAGTGCCCGTGAGGTGACGCCTGGTAAGCGCCCACACGGTAAAATATATCGTCATCATTACCGATGTCTACATGTGTTGTAGATACTGGCACACCCAGAAATGGGTAATATGCCGTGATGATATATTTATTTATATTTATTTATTTGACTCAAAGGCAAGATGGTGTACAAATACTCTCGCATATTTATGTACTCAACACTCACGCACACACACACATACACACACACACACACACACACACACACACACAAACACATATATACCTACAGACATCATTGTAAAAATGTTAAAATCGGTTTTTGGGGACATCAAAACGTGCTTATTCAGTAAAATCTCTATATGCGATTTTTAGCACGATCTCTATACCTCCCTTGCCTAAGGTAGTGGGAGGTAAAAAAATAAATGAACAAAAACCAACATTATGATCCTAAGCAGTGTTACAACGTCAAAAAAATTTCGCTTATCAAACTTGTGAAAATTCATCATGCTATTAGCTCAAAGGATGCGATTTATGTTGTGATGGTGTTTTGTCGAAAAAAAAAACTTGGTAATTACGTAGAATCCTGAATTTGGATTGGTTTACAAAATTTATGAGTGAAATAGTCACTTATAACATTTTCTACTGGCTAATTGCCAAGATGAATTTACACTGGACAAGTTGATTTTAGAAACAAATACAATTTAAAAACATTTATGGTAAAAAATTTCATACTTTAAGTTGTGGTAATGAAAAGCAATGCATGAATTCCTCAACTAACGCAAATTGAGTGAGCTAAGTTGTTCTTAGTTCATGGTTGTAGATAAATATATAATAACCTACACACAATTCAGTGTAATGTACTGTAACGTGACAAAATTTATGTGACAATTTTCGTCTTATAATAAAATGACTAGAACCGAGAAAACTAATTTGTTATCCATATCAGTTTTTTTATAACCTTGAATTTTGAATTTCCCCCGAAGCTCAGCAATAAAGTAAAAGTTTTCTTTGTCCAGTTATTATATAAGGTGCATTCAAGACAGACTTGGGCAATGATAGAAATTTGTAATTTGCTGCCATTGTGCCGAAGCATTAAAGGAATGTGTAACAGTCGCATACTCCCACTGGCTATTTGCGTCTAGCGCTGAATTTGGATAATAATCCAGATTTGAATGTTACGCATTTGGGGAATTATTGCTTATTAGGGGTAGGAACATCATTACAACAATCTCGCACTATCACACTCAGAATCATAATAGAAGATGAAGAAGGCATTGCTAAAAATAGATAAACTTTGCATTCGTACATCATTTCATTATTTTTTATATAGACAGAATGTACGATTAAATTTGCGGCGAAACATTACAGGGCTACCACCATCAATACACATGTGGCATTTATCTTACCTAAATATAGTTTTTTCTGTACTCTAATGTTGCTAATACAACCTTATGTATACATGGTGTTTCTATACATCTGCATAAAACTTCAATGACATGTATAATTTGATATACTGATTATTTTATTATAATACACGGACAAAAGTCCAGATTGCACAATAAATATTACAAATAATTTAACTTATAATAATACAACGTGCTACGCCCTTAAAATAGAGTTAAACATTAATATTAATATAATAATATCAACATTATTTAGAATTGTATGAGTACAAAAAGTTATATAATAAATACATACATAATAAATAATTATAGAACAAAAAGAATTTTTTTTTTAATCTCAAAAATAAGGGCAGTGTATTTGTTGCGAACATTTTTAGTGCCACTGGTTTGATAGTACATTTAAATATTTATAATTATGTTAGTAATGAACCAAACTAATCAATTTAAAGGTATTACCTACATAATTTTCAGGAACAAGTGAATGTTTTGCTTGTTTGGTAGGTCAAGGAAAAAATAAAATTGAGGATATCACTGCGTTATACGGAAGAATTATAATTTTTAGAATTGTAGTATTGGAGTTATCGTCAAAGAAAAATTTGTCATACACGGACACACACACACACACACACACACACACACACACACACACACACACACACACATACAGACATCATCTTAAAAATAGTAAATTCGTATTCTAAGGACCCTAAAACGTGCTTATTTATTAAAAGCTCACCAACGAATTTTTTGACCAAAGACAATACCTTCCTTACCTAAAGGTGACGGAAGGTAACAATATGTCGGTAAAGTTCTGTAATTTTTTGTTGTTATAAAAAGACGGTTCGACAGCGAAGTGCAATACAATACTTATATAACATAAAATAGAAATGGCGAGAAGTATTGTGCTGGTCACAACAGATTTTTTTTTTTCATTTTTCATTTAAAATTTTTTCTATATATTATACTAGCAATAATTATCGTATTAACTTCACAAAAGTCCAGTTAGGAATATTTATTATATTATTTTTGAAACACTTCCTAAGTCCGGATAAATTTACAAATATAAATACAGAGTTATAAAACTATGAGCCGGTTACACCAATGTAACTTAAATTTTAAACGTTCCTTAAACTAATAAAATTACATCCAATCACATACTTCAAATTTTCGATTTGTATTTTCTTCATTTTTTAATGGTGTGGTGCTAGTTCAATATCTTCAAAGCTATTCTTTTAAGTTTTGATACAAAAATTGTAATATATAATTGTAATATATATATATATATATATATATATATATATATATATATATATATATATATACGGTAAAAATATCAGACTCACAAACGGCACTAAACCCCATTATAATTTATAACGTTTTTAAAATTATTCAATATTTTAGATATTACAATAAAATGTAATAGATATTTATTTTACCTATATACAACCATATTGAGTGATAAAACTATTATCAATTCATTAATTAAATGTAGGTATATAGAAATTTTCTAATTTCCACAAAAAATGAATTCCAGAAATACAGATTGGATTACACATATGTTTGTACACAAATACATATCGTATGTTTTATTAAAAATATTGTTTACACTATATATGAGTATGTACATACGTTACATATCACGATTTGATATCAACTAGTTAATCCTTTGTTTAAGTTATGTAATCCAAAAAAGCTTGAAATTTGATGAACTATTTAGCTTTAAAATTCTCATAAATAATAATTTGTTGAATCCCATGCATTATTTACAATGCCTTACCCTTTAGACTAGAAGCTAACCCTCATACATCAATCCAAAGTTCACCAATAAGTTCTCGAATTTACTCCCACGTTCTGGCTTATCTTGTTTGGGATACAGTTCAGTCTTTATTTTCACATTATCCTACGCGTAAATTGTCTTTACTCTCAAGCTACTGCGTTCCCAGCGAGTTTATTGCGAAGGAAGACTGATTAAATAAGAACTGATAGGACAAATAAATACTCCTATATTAACACGTTGACTGCGAATGGTGATTTATGTTAGTTACTTCCAAGGTTGACTAATGTCTTTTGTAAAGGTAGATTGTCACCCTTCTCTGTACTGTCATGGTCATGAGAATTGTCTAGGGAGCTTGAACTTGTGCATTTCAAAATGTCAAAGGTTTATGAATGAACAAAGATATGTAGTTTCAAATTATTAAAAACCAACTTATCCCACAAAAATAATAAACTGATATTTGTTGTAATACAAAAGAAGAATTTTACGTGGTACCTTCAGAAAGTAAAGCCTGTATCCCACCATACAACGTATCGGCAATTTATTGCAGTTAACGGCAACAGTTGCTCGTATGTGTGACAAAACGCCGTGTGCTAGGCAACTTTTTAGCTGCAATTAGTTTAGACGTATGCAGCTAAACTTTTTCGATAACGGCAACTTTCTAGGAGCAACTCGTTTGAGCGCATGCGCTAGATCACAGATGCAGCATACAGCGACCAAAAATAACTTATGTTTGAAGCATCGTATGATCACGCAGGCGTCATTCTTGTCAAAATCATACTTTTATTTGTCAACAATACGTGTGCTCGCATATTAAGTACATACAATGAAGACTAATATATTAAATAATAAATATGTGGAAGAGGAACTGATCAATCTCATGAAAAGTTACCCAGTTATGGGATGTTAAAGATCAAATATCAAAATTTCCCTATATCTGGGCGAAACATTAAGCAACGTATTTCCCTAGATTTTAAAGGAACATACATTCCCTGGGATTATTTTTCATCGTGGGATACGGCCTTAAGAGTACTGAGCCTCTAATACTTGAAGGTATTTTTTTTGACTAATTTAGCAGATGGCAGCACTGATTTTAAAGCCAAGTGTTTGGGAGTACAACGTGGGTTCGTTCACCAAAATCGGTTCAAATTTTTTGTTGTATTTGTAGTGCCGTCTTCAAATGAACGTCTCGAATCAGAATCCCGCCAACTATGAGGTGAAGGGGCAGTAATTCATTTCGCGGCTATACTAAAGGCGTGTTTCTTTGGACTATGATTCGTGATAAAATTGAACAAAATGAACATGATGAAATTGTTTCTGCGTTCGTTATTCGTTATCCCCACTCTTTCATTTTGTGATCACAACACGCCATTCCCCTTTCCATTCTGAATCAGTCTTTTCACATGATCACAGTGATTCAAATAACAAAAGATTGGAATGTGCAAAATTTATGTCTACATCAGAATCATCCAAACTACTAGAACTTGAGTCAATAGATTCAACATTCATTATTGGTTTCGATTTTTCTAATATTAGGTCGTGCAGGTACAAAAAAAACTTGTTTTCATATTTTACTTCACATTCCATACCAAAATATTTTTTCTGCTTCAGCACAATCCATCTTTAAACTATTTTCGATTTGCGTATTACTTCAATCAAAACAGTTGATTTATCATTTGACGTTTGCCGCTAGTTCGTTCGGCGTTGTGTAGGTTTCGCGTCGATCGAATTAATTTTGTTGTTTCTTTGGAATTAAATTTAATCATGATTCGAACGAATCATTATTTAGAAAATCATAATCATAGTCCGAAGAAACACGCCTTAAGTGAACAGCGTTTGCGTTCGCCGCGCAGCCGCCATTCTCGCCTACAGCCTAAAAACCGAAAACCTGCAAATATCCCAAATTATTGCGTATGTCTGGCCAAATTGGCATTGTAGGCGAAGAAAGGATGGCGGACGTGCAACTAAGACGCTATTTACAATTATTAAATGAGAGAGCATTATTTATTTATCTAATATTTAACTAAAACTTACGTGCATTAGGTATTTGCAGTGTTTAGTAGTTAATATTTTAGCTGCCTATGCTTTCATGGACTGCACACCCCTGGGTACTTGATTTTCAATTACTGTATCTAAAATACTTTTACTTAAAATGGTACTTAAGTTCCCATAAAATGTACTTAAATCCTTCCAGGATACTTAAATACTTTTTTAGTAAATACTTCAGTACCTAACTTCAAAATTTTGAACCATGACGTAGTTGGTCACTTTTAAGAGGCCCCAGCACTTGTAGAAAGCATGTAAAAAAATTATTACCAGATTTACTGTCTATGGGGTTAGTTCTACCATCGGTTATAGTGATTCTCGTCTCGTCTCGTACTCGAGATTTCTCATCTCGGCGAGACGAGACAGAAATGTAAAAAATATTTTACGAGAGGAGATATATTTGCCGAGATCTAGATTCTCGAAAATTGTTTCGAGATTTCTCGGTTGTTATTTTTCTTATGAGTTATATGTGCAAACGTGTGAAATTTAACATATTTTTAGTGATATCTGTCTCTATTTAGCTATACCATTTTTGAACACAAAGATAAAGTATTTGACATCTTATCTGTCAGAATTTGTTAAGCGTACATTACACGATGAAGTTTTTCTTTTCAAGTGACTTGAAAAGTATTCTCTCTTGAACAATGATATGAGTGCAAGAGAGATGTATACAAGTATACTGTTAAGCGATCATTATTAAACTGAAAAATGGCAAAAATGGGATAGAGAAGTAATTGAAATATTAATGTAAGTATAACTTCAATTTTGACACTTGGATATTTTAATTCACGCAAAACTTGATCGTGTAAATATACTTGTAAGGTCACTTACAAAGACACTTTTCAAGTCACTTGAAAATGAAAACTTCATCGTGTAATCCAGACTTTAGCTAAGATTTTTAGCGTTATTTTCTTTTTAATCTTTTATAACAGATTAGAAAATGCTAGATAAATATTAAATTAATAAAATTTTAACATAATAAAATTTGCACAAGTTTTAGGTTATATCAAATTTTGACAGATAAAACGACAAATATTTATCTTTTTGTTCAAATTACTATTAATACAAAATTGTATAAATACTGTGTGGGACCAAAATATACATATTAAATTTCCGTCGAGAAATCTCGGCCGAGACGAGACTTTATCAAACGAGACGAGAAATATTTCGAGACGCGACAATTTTATGAATTTGAAACAAGACGAGACGAGACAACGAATTTCGCGTCTCGTCTAGTCTCGAACGAATCACTAATCGGTTATGCTGGATTTATACAACGTAAGCCGTAACGTAACGTACCGTGCTCTAACGTAACGTAAAAAATAAAACAATGCAAACAAATGCAACAATTTATACAGTCGTAAGCCGTAACGTGACGTATCGTGCTCTAACGTATTAAAATCCCAAAGATCGCCAACTTTTATCTTTCTACGTTACGGCACGTTGCGATACGTTGTGGTATTACGAAAATTATTACTTCCCTATGTTATTGTTTGTTTTTATGTGGCTAATATGTGTTAAAGTTTAGCTTAATATATTAAATGGAAATAAATATAAAAAATACTTCATTACGAATAGTCTTTTCTTGTGGACTCTGACTGACATGAGTGACATGTGTCATGTGTCAAAGTTTATATTAGTATTTTAAATGGAAATATATACAAAATATAGTGCATTACGAATAAACTAACTAAAATACAAATTTGTCGTACAATTATATCGACTGAGCATGAGCATACTTTTTACGACAAATCATGGTAAAAGGTCTGTATAAAATATCTTTAAAAATTCATACGTTACGGTACGTTACAATATGCCAATGCACTGTACGTTACGTTACGGCTTACGCTGTATAATTCCAGCATTAAACATTCTATGCTTACTTACGTGTGTAAAAATTTAATGTGATACGCAAAAGTTTTTGATTCAAGGAGTAAGAATTTCACCTGTTTTTTTCAGGATCATAATTATTGTCATTTTGCTGAGTTAAAATAATGATATTGGTTGTAATTTTAACATGTTAATGTCAAAATTGATCCAACTTGACATATTTTTAAAAATGTCAAAATCAAGGTGACAAAATCATATTGACAACTGTCATAAAAAAATAAACAAAATAAAATGTCACTCAAAATTTCAGTATTACAAAACATTAAATTATAGTTCTAATATTACGAAAACGATAACCAAAGATTGAGTTCCCTCGGCCCGGCTCGTCCTCACCAGACCCAAATTTCCAAGATGACATCCAACCTCTAGGTCCGCCTATACCAAAACCGAGATTCGAAGATGACTTTCCACCTCACTTTCCACCACCAGGACCGCACCCGCCACAAGAGTGGGGCGAGAGGCAAGAGGGTGACGCCCAAGTTCTTTCCATGATGGTGAACTCTATTGCAAATGCATCAAGAGACATTGGCTTCGAACTGCAAGGACTACGCATCACCTACATCGTAGCTAAGAACGTAGAAGGTCCAGGCGCTGAAATTAAAATCATTCGAGGAGGTGTAGGTCAGCACTTTGTCGAAATGCGCTTCCAAGGACATACGGGAAGAGGATTTAAATACAATTTGCTGATTTATGGCATAGTGAATTCTGTACAAAGAACAAATATACTGTTTGGCTAATAATAATTTAAAGATTTATTTTATTTTGGTAATTTGACTGCTTATATACAGTAGAAACCCGGTTATCGGAAACGACTGGCGAGCTGGGAATCCTTTTCCCTCGTATGTACTTCTTATTAAATAATGGCGTGATACTGCGGCAAAAAGCTATATGAGAAAAAAGTCCAAAAGAATATTTTAGACTTTTTCCATAACGAATAAAATTTTGCACGTAACATATGCACTTAATTAAAATAAATTAATTTTTCAGATTTTAGTGCCTCCAATACTTCCTGTAACCGGGTTTCTACTAATTGTATTTATTTATAGTGAGTACTGATTAATCCTTATACCATCCTGGGCCAAGAGATATTGTGATTGTTACAATTTAAACTTAAAAGTTTTATTTGTCTAATCTATAGACTGATAAGTGATTACGTTTCAGATAGATATTACAAAGACGCGGCGACACTCACGGATATTGTTTTAATGAATTGAAGCTGCTAGACCGCTGGATGATAATAACATATATTTCTGTTGTATTCGCTGTAAAAGAAGAAGATTCTTCAATGAAATTAAACCAGGTTCCAAATGGAAGCAAGAATAGGCTATTCCACAGTAATCAAAAATAGTAAAAGTTTATTGAAAATATGAACGATAATAGTTAAAGGATAAGGAAAACCATATTTCTTTTATTATAAATTATTTCTTCTAGAAGACACGGGGATTTTTGCTTTTGATGATGCAGGACATGTGCACGAGTGTATGAACAAATAGGATCCAAGTATGATCTCCGGTTTTAAGAAGCCCCGCCCTAACTAAGAATATACTTCTTCGGATGTGTCGGATCTGTTCGGTTGCTGTTCGGGTGACGTTCTAATTTCCTTTTTTTTTAAATGGGAAAATATGGTGAATTAAATTAAGTATAATAATTTATTTTATGTCTCTAATAATGAGTTATAATATTACAATTTAAATATACATTATTTTGTAATTTGTTTAACATTTTTTCGTGGCTTGTGAACCACTGTTTGTTTACTTCTGGTATATCCACATTACCTACGTCACAAAGGTAATTTAAAATTCGGACCTTAATATCTCGCTTATTTGGAGGAATTTTTAACTCGGTCTTTCACATGTGGTCTTATATTTTTATGTACTTCAAGAAAAAATTTTTAAAAAAATATCGTGGAATAGCCTATTGTACAATTTTGGGGCAACTGTGTGCTACAACGTTTGGAATTTATATTGGGTGAGGAACTTGTAGTATATCTTGTTCAATCTTTTATAATATAATAAATTAAGAAAAAATTATGCATTTAATTGTTAGAATTAGAAAATTATATAAACCTAAAAGAATTTTTAATGTTAGTAGAAAGAATTTGGTACTTCAATCTGTGTTCATGTAAGATTTATTATAATCTTCAATAAACACAATACATGAACTTGCAAAAAATTTCTGACGTAATCTTGTTATTTTTCCAATATTGCCATTTCGTTCGCTAGGTCGGTGCTGACTACTTAAATGCACACAGTTTATAAACAACTATACTAATTAATATATCTATTTATTCTATATAAACTTGTGTAACTATGGGATCGAACTTTCAAGAATTCTCTTCACACAAACCCAAGCTACGATGCATGTGTTCTCCATTCCACTTTGTAAACAACGTAATATTGAATAGCTCAACTCGAGCAACACCAAATATCTTCACAAGTAACATCTAGCTAAATATGTATGTATATTCAGTTTGACTGTTCTGTTCACATATTAACCTCGATGTATCAGCTAATTCAACAAAGCACGAAAATTTAACCAAAATTAAATCATACTATTATTTGACATTTTACAGGCTTTTTCATGTTTCATATCAGTAAAGATAAAACATTATTGTGCATTTAATACGTGTCGAAATTTCAGAAGAAAAAATGAAAACTAAGCCGATTTGCAGATGTTTCAGATTTTAGAGAAATTTCATATAAGTTTAAATTGTTAATAATTCGAACCACTCATCGAAGCAAAGATCGTTTAACTTGACATGAAGGAGAATTCCAAGCTGAATTAAAATTTTTAAACCGGGGTAGCGTATCTTTAACCGGATCAGAGTGGTTGATGAATTTGTGGGAAAGAGTTCACAAAAATTATTGAAAAATCATTGATAATTTACTTCTTCTGATGCCACGACAAATGTAAACTGTTATAAATAACGAAATCTATTAGACTAAGTATTAAAAACTTAATATTGTGTATATTTTGAGTGATTAAATGTTCTTTCATAAATTGTTGTTCTAGTTACCTATTTTTTAACATAACTCTTTGAGAGTTCATCCTAGGTAAGAAATTCAAGAACACTTTTTGTACAAAAAATTTCGAGCTTTAATTTTGTATTCTTGTAAAATTTTAATACGAGCCACTGTTTTCGAGATAATAGCAAAACAACTAATTTTTTGCATCTTTGATCCAAGTTGGCTGCTTATGCCGAGCCTCCCCAAGGTCACAAATTTGAATTTTTCATCCCTGTCTCGACCCAAACAACATATGCTAAAATCGTTTTTCCCCACCTTTTGTAGGGTAAAAACCTTTATTGACTGGACTAAATAGGATATAACTAAATTTTATTTTTAATTATTCTCCAATCTGTTCTGTTACTATATTTAATAAGTTCTTCTTGTACCTATTTTTTGATATTTTACGTACAAATTTGCTATTGCACATCGAACACCTACCAAATTATCTTATCCGAGTATGTGCAATAATTATCACAAGGTTGGCAGCTCTGCATTTGCATGAAATCGTATTATGGATTACTTTAGTACCGATTTCTGAACTTTTAATGACGATTTTTGTGCATTTTAGTGCCGATTTCAAATGAAAATTATTTCTATAAACTGTAGTAGTTTTTTAGAACAATAAAATAAACTACTCAGAATTGCAAGTGATTCTCTCTGAAATGCATTTAAAAAAGTGTAGACCAAAATAAAATAAAACAATCTAAAAGATCTTGCAACATTGCTGGGCACCTTTGCGGGTTTTCCTTAATTGAATTCAAATTGCCAACACTGTATCTAACGTATCACTTGGTGGTACATCTGGCTTGGGTCAAGGTTTGTCAGGAAACCTATCGCCTTAAGAGGATTAACAACTCGAACTCGAACGGCGTCGAATGCAATATCGAGCGCTGACGTAAAACGCGCCGTTACTATCACCGGACCGCAACAGAACAGACACTGACACCCCGGAAGCAGCGACCGCCTAACTCCGGGAAAAGACGAAAACTAACCAAGATGCATTGGAGAAAAGTTTGTTCAGGATTTAAAAAGCAAAAGCCATTAAGACTGTCCAAGGATTATTCAATCAATAACGGAAACAGATGAAACCTACAAAAGGGGTGTTTATTTCTTTTTCTAACATAGGACATCCAGTGATCCCATATTCATTAAGAGATATCTCTAAACTTATTAATTTTAGAACAAAATTGGAATGAAGAAAAATGCTCATAACAACAAACTGTTTCGAATGAGTACCAAGTTTCTAGCTCAACTGTTTCTTATGTACGAATTAGAAACAAAAGAAAATAAAGGATTTAAGACAAATGTCAATGTCATTACTGTCAAAATTTCGATTTGCATTTTTTTGTTGAAGGATCACTTAAAATTTAAATTTTGTTGGTGCAACTGGACATAACTCGTACATAAGAAACAACTGAACAACAAACATTGATTATTTTATGTTTGAAAAAAATATAGACACTCGGTATACATTTTTGTTAAGCTTTCAAAATAGGAAGAGTAAATTCAGAAGTCAAATTTACTCCATAAAATTACAAGATGAAAATTTAGAACAAATTTACTTAATTATGCATTTAGTCTAATCAATGTTATAGGTATCATAATTTGTTTATGATATTACATAAAAAAAATCTGATGTTTAAAATAGCAATGAAGTTTAAGTAAAGTATTATTTCCGGTTGATCGTTTGTAAACAAAATCTAATTTATTGTTCCACCTGTGTTTCAATAAGCTCGCACAGTACTGCTGTATGACATTCGGTAATACTTGACTTCATATGTTATAAAGCTTGTGTTTACATTCTTGTTGCATTAATAACTATTATTAAATACAAAATACTCACTATTTCATTCATGGCATTCTAACGGTTTAAAGAAGTAATATGAATTCATTTTTTCCATACTTGGCATTTTTTTATACATATTTTTAAATATAATTAACATAAAACTTGTATATGGGGTCCCGTGGCCGCGTGCCTAAGTGTCTGGTCGCGAACCTGGGGGAACCGGGTTCGATCCCGGTAGACGCCAAATATTTCCAATTTTAAATGGCACAAAAGTGACCCCTGTGGTACACTCTCCACAGTAACTATGAGTGCCCGTGAGGTGACGCCTGGTGACACGGTAAAATATATCGTCATCATTACCGATGTCTACATGTGTTGTAGATACTGGCACACCCAGAAATGGGTAATATGCCGTGATGATATATTTATTTATTTATATTTAAAACTTGTATGGATTTAAAAAAAATCGTTATACGAGGATATAAAACCATTTAGAACTAAATTCTCTAGCGAATAAACAAATGAAAAATATATGTTCATATTAAAAATAAAGAAGTAAGGTGCTATACTTTGGAAACTGCTGACATTAATTAATTTTTGCTGACATCACCCATTTTGTAATTCAAAATGACACAATTTTGCTCATTTAACCAAACTCGTATCTCTTCAAATAAAAAAGTAACCAATAGTGAGAGAGCTTAATGAAACTTCCTGTATATTATTTATTTTGAAAATATTAAACAGATACTTTACCTACCATAGAATTTCAACATAAAACAAACTTTTATTTTCTGTATATGAATCCAAAAATGCAAATATTTATGTGGTATGTACATACAGTAAAAGTAATAAATTCCACATTTTACCGTGCAAATAATATTGTACTCGTATATGACAAATAAAACTGAAAAAACGTAAATTATTTCCATCATATATTTTCTGTCACACATATTAAATTTTAAATTAAATTTACAATGTTATCATAAAAAAGCAAGTCTAGAGTGTAAATAGGAATATTTTTTGTAAAAAGCAAAGGAACATTTGTAGTTGTAGTTGCGACTATACTGCACATTTTGCATCTCTCTACTGCTTGGTTGTTTGAATGCAAAATTGTCCGCATTCTCCGTTTCCACTTCTAAATAATGGCCTTTACTCTAACACTCAAGATGTGCACTTAACAAACGTACAAAGTAACAAATATAAACGTGGAGGTAGTTGAGAGGTGCCTCGTTCGCTATATAGTTACCTGCCCTAGCGCCAGCGATATCAATTTTATTTCCTGGAAGGTAACATTACACACTTCAAACTTCCAGCATTACAACCAGCTATAAAATAGAAAATTTATACAGATTTCAAGCATAATGATCAAATAGTAGCAAACTAGAGCGTTACGCATTTCTAGAAGATACTTGAACATTGCAAAAAGAAATATATTCATTTTATTCATACTACTAGAAATGTAAGGAAATTGCGATAAGAAAATAATGATAGTATATTGCTATGATGCTATGATTTCACAAATACCATCCTCAACCTCTTTAAATATTTTAAATTAATATTTTTTATGTACTATATAGAACTTCGAATTTCTCAGTATACTTTATAAATATACTTAAAAAATCAAAACATCGGTATATTTCTCTATTATCAAAACTCTTAAAAGAGAAATCTGTGAAACGATGACGAACTAAACTAGATAGTTAAAAAGGTCGGTTGATGCCAGGGTGGATGTGAATGTAGCTCAGATGGGAGAAATTTTTGAGCTTTAGCGTGTGTGTCGGTTTTCTTAACCCATAAAGCTGCTATGAACTGAAAATCTGTTATTTACTGGGCTACAAATTAAGTATCAGAAACTACCATAATACTTATTTGATATTGATTTGAGGTTAGTTTAAAAGTCAAAAATAGAAAAACTTTAATAGAGTGTCCATGTGCGTTACACGCAATGTGACTCTATGCATGTTAACCCGAGTAGTAATCGAAGACATAGGTACTTATGGTTGTCAAATGGATATTTCTAAACATTTCTATCTGTTTGAAGATTATTCTAGATTATCATTATAACTAAGAGAGTAATAAAAACTGCATACTATAATGAAAAATAAAAGAAAATTGATGGAAACGAACAATAAAGAGGGAAATTATTTTTACCAGATTTTTTTTTAGATGTCAATTGGCGGTTTACCCGTCATTTGCATACCTTTTGAAGTATAAAACAGGAATAAAGTGCTGAACAATTTCAGAGTTTTTCTTTTATTTGCCAAATCGATTATAATGAAAGTCAGTAGACCAATTAAAATGGATTGTTTCTTTTTCATTTACAGTTCCACCTACTTAGTTATTTTATACAAAAATCAATTAGCGACAATAATTAAAAAAAGTGCATACAGAATATAATCTATATTCATTATTTTAGCGTTGAAAAATATTCATTTATAAAGAAGTTATCTTGACCTCTGGCATAGTTGACGTGTTGAGTAATATTGGCTACTCTGTTTAATTTTTCCTTGTTGTACTACTGATGATGAGAACTTAGTTCTCGAAATAGGTATTTAGTTTTATTAAAATTAAATTTTAAGGTTAAGGGGTAATTTTATTAGTCTTATTTATACATTTTAACAATAAAATGAACAATTTAATATAGCACTTTTGATTTTATTAAAAATTAAAACAATATTTTGAAGCTTAGACTCATACAACCGCATATACGAGTACAAATATATATATATATATATATATATATATATATATATATATATATATATATATATTTTAAATTACTAAACTTGTAGACAATAATTGTACTTTGCTGTAGCCAAAACTATAACTATATTTAAAAAGAAATATTGTAATACGTACGATATTTTTCATTGCCTATGTATATTAAAACTAATATCATATACAAGCTTGTGTTAACTGTATCAACAAGTATTAATGTTTCAAGTATATTACAGGGATTGAAATTCCCATTGGTTTCAATATTCAATATTCGTTGATTGATTTTGCGTTTAGTTTATTATAATGAATTAGGTACATGGAGTAAAATTGTTATTATACCAGTAATCACATAAACTTTGATTATACTACTTATATTCAATATTTCAATATATTTTTATATACGGCCATGGTTGAAATGAAATAACCATAGAAATCAATTTATATAATACCTACTTCATAAATTAAGGAAATTAATGAATTAGTTTTACGATATAATATTTTATTTATTGCTTGAAAATGGTTCTAAACAGAACCGAAACGTCGCAATCAGAAATTGTAAAGTATTAACTATGTTGAAATAAATGAAGCATCTATCCAAAAACCTCTTCGTATAGAAAAATTAGTTTTACGGAAATGGAACGTTTCGAATACAGCCTTCAAACTTTCTAGTCTATTTGTGATCATCCCCTGTCAAACTTCTTAACAACTGTCAAAATTGACATAATTATAATGTTATTTAGACTCGTCTGAATATGTTGAATTATATATTTAATCACCTCCCCGCAGGTTATGTAGTTCAAGGTTCACATAAGAGATTCACTCAACCTCCGCAACGAAAGTAAATATTTACTTTGAGGGACTTCCGCAACCTATTGATTTTTATTGTTTTGTCTTCTCATTCTTCCTTTTACTTACTGTTTGCAGAGATCACAGGATGATGGATAGAAAAGCGATTAAATGGTCCTTACCTGAAACAAAATGAAGAAATGTTAGTGTATTTTATTGAGGGAGAAAGAAATGGTTTTTGTGTTTAAGTAAAATAAAAGTAACACGTAAAACTAAATGTAATTTCTTGTTTTCATTCTATTTACACATGAGCAATCCTACGATATGTTAATCAGCGCACATTTGTGAACAGGATTCCGTTAAAAGCTTTTGTTGCAATATTTATGATGTTAAATCTTAAATTCTCTAGACCAGAGTTTTTCAATCTAGGGACCCTAGGACCCTAAGACATCACAAATAAAATAGATCATCATAACTACAATACAACAAAAATTGTCTACAGATACGAATAAAAAGAAAGTCTTTCGAATATTTGTTTTTTTTACTTGCTGATTATCTGCGAAGAATGTATTGAAAGTACTAACCTCATTAGTATTATTGTAGGTACTTGTACGATAAGACGTTTTACGAACTAGTTTATACGAAAAATAAATAGGTATACGAATAGACTAGATTGTGATCACAGGATAGAACTACCTATTTAAAATTAAACCTTATATTAGATAGCTTCTTAGTTAGGTTCCAATATTTTTTTCGTGTACTACTCGTAAATATTTCGCAATTATTTTATTCCTATAGTTGTCCTCTCTTTTGTTAATTAAGTGTCATTTTAATAATTATTAAAAATATTACAGACAAAACTTCGTTTCTTTAATAATTTTCTTCTTCAATTTTCCTTCTATAAAAAATCTGTTGTGGTCAGCACATAACCTCCCGCTACCTGATCACAGTGCGTACCAAACAGTCTCATTTTCCTCTGCCCATATATGGCAATATTGCTTATTAACATACCCAAAGGGTTAAAATGTGCTTCATTAAAGTAAAAAAATTTTCTTGAAAAATCAGATGAAAAATATATTACGAGGGGAGTTTTTTATGTTATCTACCTAGCTATGAAAACAATATGCTATCGCGACAATTTTCTTATGTCAAGTTACTGTGACATTTTCATGTCTACAAAGACACAATTAAGAACTTGAAAACGGCTGTACGCGAAAAAAAGACCCCACAATTATGCTCAGAAAATGCTGCTTCTGCACAACAACTGCATGGTGCATAAAGCACGAATTGTTCAAGCAGTAGGCAATGAATGCGGCTCTGGCGAATTACAACATCCACCTTACAGTCCTGACCACGTCCGACTATTATTTCTTTCCAAAACTCAAAAAACATTTGAGAGAGAGTCGCTTTTTATCGAATGATGACTTGGAAAACGCAGTGGAGTCGTATTTTGCAGAATTATCAAAAGATTTTTTTTGCAGGCGTAGCTTTATTAGAAAAATGTTGGAATAAGTGTGTTAGTGTTAACGGTCCTTACGTTGAAAAATAAAATTTTATTTGTTCTCTAACTCGTTGTTTTCATAGCTAGGTAGATAACATAAAAAACTCCCCTCGTATTTTTACAAACCTTAATTTCATTAGAATCAAATATATTACTACTACGTTCTCCTTAACATGGTTTCATTATTAATTTAACTTGCCAGTGATATTTATTTAAATATGTCAAAAATTGTTATTATAGTATCATGTTTTTGTTTGACACATAGGTAAGATGATAAAAAATAAATTATTTTATAAATTTATATTTAAAATTAATTAAAGTTATTTACTAAATGCTATTATCGTAGAATTGAAGATTGTGCCATTATATTCAATTTTTAATAGTAAAAGTTGCCGAAAAATTATATTCAATGTATTTTTGAAAGAAAAACTGTATACGTTATACTTCCGGATATCCGATATGCACTAAAAACTAATGAGCTCTTCTCACATTAGTATAGAATGGGTATACAAAATACAAAATTTTCTGATTGATAGTATTTAACTAATCGTGTCCATAGGATCTACACACACCCTCTCTCTCTCTCTCTCTCTCATACACACACACACACACGCACGCACACACACACACACACCACACACACACACACACATACACAAACACATACACACACAAACACACACACACATTCATACGCACAGATATCATTGTAAAAATATTAAAATCGGATTCTGGGGACACGAAAACGTGCTTATTCACTAAAATCTCTATATGCGATTTCTAGCACGATACCTATACCTCCCTTACATAGGGTAGGGGAAGTAAAAATTAATTAATTTTCGAAACTATATGTACAAGTGTTTTTAAATCTCAATTGTTAATACAAAGAGGTCCACGGTAAGAAATGTTTAAGAAACGCTGGCCTGGTATCGTAACAAATAAAGTAAAAAATCTGATGTGGCCAACACAAAACCTCCCGCTATTGAATTTTTATTAATTTAAATACATACTTACGTATTTACTAACGCTGCAAACTGTTCCATTACAGAAAACTATTGCTTTATTTACTAATTTCTTTTTAAAATGTCACTATTATTAATTTGAAGTGATTAGTTTTTTGACAGTAACATTTACTAGCAGTTACATTCATTTGAAATATGAACTGTGTAACAAAGGAATTGTGTTTATCTTAGGCTTCGCGACTAATAAAAAAAAATATTTTTAAATTTATCTGTACAATGTATAGAAAAAGTATTAATGTAATTCCATTAGAAAATTCAATAATCTTTAACTTTTATCAGACATAAAATGCGAAAAAATGGCATTTAATGGTATTTATTGAAGAAAAACCATTATGAGCTTCAGGTAAAGTGCCATTTCCGGTTATCCGATTTACACCAAAATCTAATGGCTTCTTTTTATATTAGAACGGGATGGAAATACAAGTTTCAGAATGATAGTATTTGAGTTAGAGTGAAGACAAAATCCCTACACATACACACACACATACACACATACAGACATCATCGTGAAAATGTTAAAATTGGATTCTAGGGACCTTAAAACGTGGTCATTTACTAAAATCTCGATAAGTAATTTTTAGCACGGTCCCTATACCTCCCTTAGCAAGGGTAGCGGGAGGTAAAAATAGTCCCAAATATAAAATAAATCAAATTTAAATATTTAATCATTTTAGTTTTTTATTGGAAGCACTTTGCAATTTTTACTAACCCCACTATTTCCAAATGTAAATATTTTAACACTACCGCTATCTACGTTACGAGTGTTTTAACTTTACGGAATTAAATTTCTATTGATTTGCGCCCGTATGTCGGCCGTCGAGGCTACATTTTACTCCAGCAAATGGCTGGAAGACACCTCCCCAGAGGCTCACAATTTAGAAGTACGACAAATCAATCCAACTTTTGCACCTCCTGGGTGTAGGTCGCCTTCAATCCCACTCAGCGATAGGAGTGAAAGATCTGTTCTATGAAGTAAAACTAACGATTACAAAGTGTTACCTATAGTCTAATGGCATTAAACGGTTATAAGTTAATGAGGGAATACATACATACATACATAAAATCACGCGTTTCCCACTTAGTGGGTTAGCAGAAACCCGAAAACAATAAGAAAAGGGATGAAAGTAAGTGCTCCACTGAAACACTTAACTTTTTAAAAACATTCTTCTTTCGCATTGTCCAAAATCATCATAACATTCATACAAAGAACATATTAATGTGACCGATTTTCGGTAGCGAATAACCGCATCCGGACCACAATAATAGTTACGCAACAATCATCCTTCGCCACACATTCCTATCCATGCACACTTCTTTCACCTCAGCCACATTCTTAAACGTATTAATACATAATAACATATTAAAGTGACCGATTTTCGGTAGCGAATAATCGCATCCGGACAACAATAATAGTTACACAAAAATCATCTTTCGCTACACATTCCTGTACAAACATACTTCGTTCTTCTCGTCCACATAAAAGTTCACATAAAAGTTCAGCTGTCTCTCCATTCTAAAACATTCTTACTAACCATACATCTTCACACCACAATAATTACGAAACAATCATCCTTCGCCACACATTCCTATCCAGGCAAACTTCTTTCGCCTCAGCCACATTCATAATCGTATTCATACATGCTCTTCTTCGCTTTCCACTCGGAAACTTACGCTCCATCAAAACACTACCAATCACATCCATCCACTTACATACTGGACGGCCACGCAATCGAACACCCTCAACTTTACCAACATATATGCGTTGTACAAGTCGTTCACTCATCATTCTCTCCACATGACCAAACCATCTCAACTGACTCACTCCAACTCTCTTAACTACATTCTTCCTAACCATACATTCTTCATACACCAAATTATTCCTCACGCGATCCCGTCTTGTATACCCACAAACACCACGTAAATACCTCATTTCCACAGCAGTCACTCTCCTTTTATGCTTTCTCGTCTATGCCCAACATTCTTTCCATACATCAAAGCAGGCACCAGCACTCCATTATATACAGTAATGAGGGAATAAAAGAACATAAAACAGTATTGATGATGGGAATTTTCCTAATTTGTGGTTCATGTTTTGTATTTCCTGACAACAATTTTATTTTATAAAAATTAATACTATAAATAATTTTCAGTAAAATTATTTCAAAAACATATCTACCAGGTAAAATATTTAATTATTTTGATAATTATCTCTCATTTATTTCTGTTAAGTTGCAAGATTTATAAATAGTAATATAAAAAACGTGCAAATAAAACGTGAAGAGAATAAAATCTGTGATAACATGTCAAAAGCAGGTAACTATTGTCACTTTTCGGTGACTTTCCTATTTTTAAATAACACCGTAAAAATATGGCAAAACTGCTTTAAGTTCCTATACAACATATAGGTACATCAATACATAATATCCAAAACTACTTTAGTTTTAGTACTTGTGCACTATTATATTCTAATTTCATCACAAAACAATAGATATTTCTAAATTCGGTGCATTTTAATTTCATGGCAAAGTAATATACCGGGTATCCCAAGCAAACCTTGACATAAGCGTTTAACTTGGGAAAACAGTTTTTTGTAAATAAAAAGTGTCCCGCAGAAAATTAAACACCATTACATTGAATATGATATTTGTACATTGTACGTTATTTATTATTACTTACTTTATTGCAATATAAATTGGAATAAATTATAAAAATTTCAAAAATAATTAAAATAGGAAGAGCTCATTAGTTTATGTCGGATAACCAGAAGTATCATTTATTAGAGCTTTTAACTAGGAATGACGATGGGTACCCGGGTACTCGGAACCTACCCGATAATAATGTACCCGGGTATAAAATTTCTTACCCGATTACCCGAAATATACCCTTTACCCGTTAATTACCCGATACCCTTTAATTGCCCGAACATTTTTCACCTGCCGGAAAGATTATATCGAAATGAAATGCTTTTTATTACCATACCATAGGTAATTAATATAATTTATGTTAAGTTTTTTATAAAGATAGAATATATTATTTATTTGTGTTACTTTTTATTTAATAAATATATGTAAAAATTAATTATGAATTTTACTAAAAAGTAAACTGGTAATATAAGGGTAACTGGTAATTAACAAATTAACGAATTATGTATACATACTTAAAGGATAACGGGTAATTAAAGGGTATCTGGTAATTAACGGGTAAAGGGTACTATCCGGATAATTGTTTAGGGTACTCGGGTACCAAAATTATAGGAATTCGTCATTCCTACTTTTAACAGTTTTCCTTGTAAAAAATTCATTGAATATAATTTTTCAGCAACTTTTACTAATAAATTTGAATATAATGGTACAATGTTCAATTCTACAGTAATAGCATTAATAATTAAATACATTTATTTTAGTAACAATTTTGACATATTTAAACACATGTCACTGTCAGGAAACAATTACATTAAAATTAATAATGAAACTGTGTTAAGAAGATTGTATTGAGCCTAATAAAATTAAGGTTAGTAAAAATAATATATTTTCCATAATATATAAACATTATATGTACAAGATGATCCGATATAAATTTGATATATTTGCAGCACTAAAAATCAAACAGCTGTGATTAAGAACGTGTTATCAAAGTGTCAAATATTAGTTTAGAACTACAAATTAACGAAGGAACTTAATATAGTTTGCAAAATTAGTAAATATGTAGGTATGCATTTAAATTAATAAAAATTAAAAAGTGGGTATTGTGTTGACCACATCAGATTTTTTTATTTAATAAAAAGGGCTGAGGGCCTGTTACCTTCAATATCTACTGTTGAAATTAAAGAATATATAAAAGGATCTCATTTTTTACATCTTTTTGTCTACCTAATGATTTATTGTATTCGTCTAGACTCCATTTATTATAAGTATTAGAAAATAATGTATATATTATTCTGTACTGATTCATGAAATATGGCAGAGATATTTCATCTTTTTCATTCGAAATGTCAGTTTGAAAATCCTGTCGAACCTACAAATACTTTCTCTACAATTTAATAACTGTTAATCCTCGAAACTAATTGCGTTTTTATACGTATATTTTAATAAGTATTAGTTTTTTAAATATATATTTATAAAATACTAAATTATTTTACTATTATTATTATTATTATTATTATTATTATTAAACATGTTTAAATATACATAAAGAGAAAAGTTTCCATCACTTTAACAAATAAAAGAAAAGCGTTTTAAAACCTCGTATGCATTTGATTCCTCTATCGATTCTCTATAAAGTCTTCTTTTCCACGTTACTGCTCTAGTCAAAACATCATTCCTACAATATCAAGTTTCGTAAGAAACTGCAAATTATCAACCCGTATCTTTTTCCTTTAACACACGTAATTTCACAAAGGATTTTCAAACTCCGTGCTTCAGAACGCACGATTTTAGTGAACAAATGTTATGATTACGTGTGCATCGCAAACAAGGTGATATATGTACATAAAAGCCGTTGTTGATACAACGATCGCCAGAGATAGCGAGCGGGGCTGTAATGTACGACGTAGTATTTATCATTTTGATTTTGAGTGAAATATGTTTGTTTATTTGCGCACACTGGAAGAAAGGGTGGCTTTTGTTGGTTGTTTTATATTTTATAGTAATTGCAAATCAGTTTTGAAGCTCATGTATGAAAAAGAGAAAGAATTTATACTTTGATTTTTCATGTTCTGTATTTCAGATAAGACTCATAAACCATAAATGGACTAATAGAAAAGTTATATCAAAATCATAAAATGCTTATCGAATCTCAAATATTTCAAAATCCAGAAGAATAATAACAAACAAAATGTTTTGTTGCTATAAACGCAGAGTTTTTTTTCTTTCTAATTCCAAGTTGAATTCTCATATGAAAAAAAGATATGTTGTGGCCACCACAAGACCTTTCGCCATTTCCATATTAAGCTATATAAGTACATATTGTATTTAACATTTCTTGTTCACACACAGAATTTCTAATTACATCTATTATTAATATATTTTTATATTTTTTAATTCATTCTATAAATAAGTCTCCTCCTACTCTTTTAAATGATCGAGATTCTTCAAATTCATTGACGAGTTTGGCGGTATTTCTAATGCGTATATGTAATATATGTATCTATAATTTTAAATATTTAATTAATAATAAAATAAGAATTATTAAATGTAAAAGCCTTTAGTAATATATCTTGATTTTGACACTGACATTTTTCTATCAATTGCAAAATTTTTTTTTTAATGGTTTCCATGGAGTTATTTGGGCTATGAGATTAATTAAAACGGATTATTTTATATAAGTAGAATTCTCTACCTTTAAGATATAATAAAAATATTTTATATTCTTTCATATTTTTAATAACATAAATATCAAATAAAAAAATATTTAGAAGATTTTTTAAGAAATTAGTACTTCCGATTGTCTAATTGTTACCAAAACCTTTTCAGGACTTCCCATTAACCCCTAAAAGGGTTTAGTAGAAATCAAATCACAGCTAAACTAAAATATATAATTTAGATTTTTTCACAGACTTACTACTAAAGGTAGGCGCTAGGGGGGTGACCCAAACATTTTTTGTATAAAGTACAGTTATCGTGTTAAAAATAAATTTTAAAATAGCCATTTTTATGATGTTTTTCGAACTAAATTTAAATGCAATAGAAATTAATAATTATGCAAAATAATTGGTCAGCCCCATGCATTGATCTATCTACTATACAATGGTATCAAGTTTGAAGTTATAACTTGATATTTACGAGTGTAGTTTGATTTCTATTAAAGTGCTGTTTAGCGTAGCAACGGCAATCGCCTTAATGTCATATTAAGGAATACGTAGTTAAATTGGTCTGCAGTCTTATAGAATTTGAGAAACCGTCCCTCCAACATCCAGACACAAAAACACAACACACATACACATATCCACACTTACACACACACGCACACATACACTCACGCACACTCACACTCACACATGCACACACACACGCGCGCACACACACACCACACACAGACACACACACATCACTATAAAAATGTTATGACTCTTGTGAACAACATTATGTAATTGCTACCTTATGCTGTACCGCTAATCTCTTTTCAGTCTTTTCGTTCAATCAGAGTTCAGTGTTTCAGTCTTAACTATAAAAATCTGTATTAACATGTTCGTGAACTGTCACAACTTCAAAATATATACTATATTTCCGTCACTGTGCATTTCTATTTAAATTATTTTATATACTAACTTTATTTATACGTATGTCATACATGTACATACAATAAATAAGTGCCGAATTTCAACGAAATATACCGAACTTTGTTAATTGGTTGGAAGTGCTATCTTTGGCTTTTATTATAAATCACAGATTTTGTATTTGCGTTACCGGTCACGTTGCGCCATTGCGTTCTGTTTAACGTTACTTCGTTATAAAAAGGCCTTAAGGGAAATTAGTAAAATAAACAGAAGGTATATGCTGAATCCTGAATATTAATATAGAATCAAAATGATATAATTAAAATACTTACAATAAGGAGACCCCTTAGAGGGTGTGGTGTATGTCACTGAAAATAAACAGTTTCAAATTTGGGATGAGTTAGCATCATAGCACCACTGACATTCACTAAGACTTTTGACTTAATTATAAATTTCGTGTACTAAATTTATAATTTAAAAACACCTGCAATAAAAGGGTGTAATATCAATTTACTTTTTATAAATAAAATTTTGAAATATCATTTTTCGTTTCAATTTTGTTCACTTTTCTGACAGCAAATTTTTACCAGAGATTGTAAAACTGGCCCTAAGTGGGATATGTGTGATTTTTATACATGTACTCGTATATGTGTAAAAATAACCTAACTTTACGAGAAAGATAGTAACAACGTATAAAACAGATTGGTACATCCAGCAATGAGTATGCCATGATGATATATTTTATATAATTTTTATTTATTTTGCGTACCTGTATGTATACGTGTATATATATATAGAGGTTATGGTACTCGTCACTGGTCCGAATAGTAAAGGAAAAAAACTTTTCGTGGGTGTGCAGTGTTTTTACTTGTCAACAACATGTTTGTAACATTTGACAATTTTTATAAAGTAACTTTTAAAATTTTTAACATTATTTAAACCTGTAAACTACAAATAACAATTGGTTAATATTGTCATGTTTTTGTATATGAGTACATCTTTTATCGTAACTTCAACTAAAACAGTCCTGATGAAGCCTTAAATCATTAGGCGAAAGCTTGGCTGATTTAAAAAGAATCAACTAAAATTATTTTGCCTAATAAAAACACTGCACACCCACGAAAAGTTTTTTTCCTTATATATATATTTCCATTTTAACTGCAGTTTGTGTGACAACCAATGACACAATCCCTTTTCGTTATTGAAATTTCCCTTGTTTGTTAGATACGTGTACGGTATGTCAAAAACATATTTTGTTAATAACGTTAACGTTATCTGAAATTTTAGTGTTCACGCTATCTATTTTGACGTTATGTGAAAACTCTCTATTAACTGCGGCGTTTTACTATAAAACCTTGATACCGAAGTGAAACGAACGAACTTTTTTACAACAAAATTTTTACGCTGTGGGATAACACTTATCTTTTTTCTTTCAATAACCTTAAAAACAACTGTGTACCTACGAATATCTCTAACAAATATTAGAGAACTATACCGTAAAATAACATAATACGTGTGTGTTTATATTTTCGTTGTTATTTTATGGTATTGAAACTATAAACACAGTTTTATGTTGACTATTGAATGAATTCGCTTTTTTATTTCATTTATCTACTTTTCACCCCTGGAATTTCATTCATGGCTCGAAAATAAACAGGAAGAGTTAGTCTGAGATGAGAAGGCATTGAGAGACGGTGTTTAATGTGTAGAGGCAGAATCGCGCGGTAAACACCGTGAATGCTGCTGAAAACATGGAAACTGTAATTATACTCTCATTAAATTAGTTTTAGATGACGGCGTTTGCCGTGCAGTGCCACTGCCGAGCAGTTTATAATTAGAAATGAACTAAGTCGATGAACCCTTGTGTGCACTCAAGTGGACGCTATTTACCGTGGAAACTTTACGCCAATTACAGTCTTTCTACGTCCTATTCATTGCAATGTGTGCAAGTTTTCTATAGAACCGCAAATGAACAATTATAAGCAGTTCTAAAGTCAATACATTTTACGATTAGTTACTTGTGTTTCACAATATTTAAGAAATAATCAATCCTGAATATTTTTTTGGTAACAATATATTATTTAATAAGCGTTTAAGAATGGATGTAACTCATGAAGATGAAGTTTGAGATTAACAAAATACTGTTTTATATACAAACGACTGTTCAGTAGGAATTTACACTTTTCGATACGGACAGAGTTGCGCCTTCTTATATTTTAAAATAGTTAATAAGGCAGTATTAACGACTAACAAAAGAGTATTATTGGATTATAATTCGATTACGTACATTGAGTTATGAACTATCGACTCAACAATTATTATATTTTAGCAGTGTTATGAACAACTTATTGGCAGAAGCAGATAAAGATTTTAATGATTAGGATACATTATTATTTTTTTTTTTTCATAAGTTACATGTATGTACGAGCGGAGGCCCAAAAAAATTGCGAAAAAAAAGTGTAAATTTAACCATATTTTATTTCTCCTATTCAGTATATTCCCTTACGTATGCATACTACTCAAATATATATATATATATATATATATATATATATATATATATATATATATATATATACCCGGGTCCGGTCCTAGTGGCCGCTGGATTTAAGGCCTTTATCAGTCTTATTTTGTAAGAAAATTTTTATTTCTTAGCATCATTGCTATAGCAAATAACCAATAATAATTGCGAATACTGAATAAAACATGAAAATGACAAGTTTTACATTTGTTTCTATTAGTTAAAAATTTTAATGTTGCTAAGACTTAACTTCCTTATAACATGGGGCTAAATATATAATACACACATACAGACATCATCGTGAAACTAGTAAAATTGTATTCTAGGGACCCTAAAACGTGCTTATTCATTAAAAACTCAGCACCGAATTTTTGACTAATGACAGTACCTTCCTTACCTAAAGGAGACGGAAGGTAAAAATTCGATATAGTAGCGGCTGACTTTTTTTGTGCACTCTAATCATACAGATTTCTTCCAGTAGTGGTACAAATAAAAATTAAAAAAATAAATGTGTTTATAATATTTTTTAAATTTTTATTATTATTTATTATTCTCACTATATTTGCGGTGCTCATTATATGAATAATAGAAAATGAGCAATATTCATCTTTATTCATCTACACTTTCTACATCATCCTATTGCAAGGACCGCGGAACGATTTTATCTCAGGGAAGGCTCAAAATATTTTATGTAACTCTCTTTACCACTCAATATTTTTATTAAATTGCCTAAAAAAGTCTTATTAGAAGGCATATCCAATAGAGCGTTTAATAACGCTTGGTATGATAAAAATAACTGCCTTATTGGAAATAGTTCTGAAACTCAAAATGAATGTGGGATATAGCCGATTCTAGCTCTAGTGCAAATTCTAAAATTTGCTGCACTAGTTTTGGAGAACTTTCATTCGTTGTAGAATCACTAATTTCCCGCAATTGTTACCAAAATAATTATTTTCAGACGTGTTTTGCATCTGCAGCTATCTAAGTATTATTTTTTTATGCTAATATTTTCAATATTTATGTGCTAATAAAATTTCGAAAAAAAATTTTTTTTAGCTATTCATTTATGATTTTTTGATAATTCCAATGTATTTTTAAATTGTAGCTGTAGTAGTTAGGCAGTTAGGGTGAATAAAATTTTGAGTAAATATTACCGGTCAGCAATTGAAACATAACACAACAGCACAGCGAGCCGCGCGCTTTGTTGCGTCCTAAGGGTCTCAAATAAACAAGTTGCCATGGTAACGAACTATAAAATCACAAAATTGTACGAAGCTCCACGAGTTGATCCACGATGTACACAAAACGAAAAAACTTCATGTGGCATGTTACAAAAAGAAAATATTAAAATTTGGTTTTGTTCTCTATAAAAAATAGAAAATTTGGAGTTCAAATTCAGATTTGATCAGAGGGGGCTCAAACCCCCGCGGCTCCGCTGCCCCTGTCCTATTGATTGCTTTTTCTTCAATCGGGTGTCTTCCACTATAAAATTTTCAACTTCGTTGATAATTTCTTCTGAGAAAGAAGCCCCCACGAACCTTTCAAGACAGAGATCGTTTTCAATCGACATTCGTGTTTATTTATAAATATTGTCACTTATAAATCATAACACTTTGTTCTGTATTATATAAAATCATTGAATAAGTTGATTTTGATATTTTAACATTACTTATTTTACCACGATATTAAGACTGGTTTTGGCTGAGTGAGCCAGTCTCTGATAAATGACCGAGAGGTTGTTTAAGAGACTGAATATTGTGAAACAGTCAAGTGTTTTTTTTTTAAATATCTTATTTTGTTTAATAACCAAATCTGCAATAATGCAAGATTTATTTCTAAATGTTTACAAATTATTCTCATAGAATATAGTTTAAATTATTTAATAGGAACATATTATTGTTTATTACAAATAAAACGAAGTTGGACTATTCAAAGCACGTCTTATCTTTATCTGGAAGTTATACACCTATGTAATCGTTAAAAGGTACAAATTTGACGGTTTAATCACAGACAAACGCGTACCGACAATAACTTAGTAGTAAAATGATCTCAAGCAATGAAGATAATAGCTTAACTGCATTATTACTCAAAAACAAGAAACATAAACGCAAGATAAATGACTGTACTTAAAATTTACGTATATACAAATTTATTGGGTAATATTAAACTGCTCATAAAATTAAAGAAGTTAATATTATAAAGAAGACATTAATGCAATGATTTTCAAATAAATTTCTCAAAATTTATAATACTTATGTAGATAATGGATGTAGATTTGAAAAACTATGAAATATGAGGATGGTAAAACCACAGTGTAAATATATAGTAGTTACAATTCCCATATATTTAGTTATCGAAATATTTGACCGCGAATATGTCTGATCCGCCTCCTGGTGTATAAATTTAAATTTTGCAGCTTTTCGTAGGATGGCAAAACTTTGAAAGACAGTTAATTTTTCTGTATTATAGCCTACCGTGCAAGCTCGTGTGTAAACAATTCACAGAGCGCAAATTTTTCTCATTTATTATTTCGCGCCTATGTCATTCTTAAAACATAGAATAGAATAGAATAGTTTATTTGTCTATTATGTGGTACAAGACATTGTCAAATTGGAAGTACTAAGACATAAATTCATAAATATTATAATAACACTGTTGAACAAGAAGTGAGTGTAGTGCCCTTTTGAAATGAATTACATCAGTAATTTCTTTAATATACAAAGGTAATGCATTATAAATTTTTAAAGCCCTATAATAGGGACCCTTCGCAAATAGACTTGATTTGTGTACGGGAATACTTATTAGGTTTTCTTGTCGAGTGGTCATTTTTGAGTACACATCTTTATTATATATTTATAGAAAAAGTGATGTTATTATAATGTTGCTTTTTTATAGTTATACAATAATTTTAAAGAAATTATATATCTTTTATAAACAAAATTACACAATGGACGATAAAATAAATTATCAGTATATGGAATGTACATAGATACAACATAAAATTGTTGGTCACCTAAGAATGGAAATTTTCTAATCTAATGAATAAATGTCAAACGCAAAGAAAATACTTTTATATATCGGAAATGGATTCTACATCAATTTCTTGAAAAATACTCGATACCTAAATATTTCACCGCAATACTATACAAAATCTGTCAGCTTCAGATGGCGGATATTAAAATTTCAATAAAGTCTTCAAGAATAAAGCCTATAAAATTATTGTTTTACAAAAGCTAAAGTCTAATTCTAATATTTAAACTAAATTTTAGACAAATTAACAATAAAATAGCATAAAACGCACCACAGTTTTCTATTAGACACTGGGCATGTTTATTAGAACTTATTTGCTTTAAATGTGTTACGGTCGTATATCTCACCATTACGTTTTACCCCGAATTTTATTATTCTATGTGTACGTATTCCAAACCTATGTTTACGTCGTTTTATTATTTTCTACACTGCCTATACTTCATGTATTTTTGTATTTTTCAATTGTATGTTTCTTTTTGCTTGTTTTTTTTTTTACTTTTGTCCCCTAAATTACTTTTTGTTGTTAACTGTATGCTTTAGTGGTTATATTCATGTTTAAGTATTCCTATAAGTGTTAGTTGTTCATGTACATGTGTTTTGTATCTATCCTGTAACGTACCTATGCACTTCTTTCTACTGCTAAAGTCATATTTCAGCCTTATTATTTTATTTTTTATTTATTTAATTAAGGAGAACCAACAGCCTAGGCCAAAAGAGGTTCCCGCGAATTTACAAAAGTGTATACACCATTATGCATATGCATAAAAACAATTATTTACAAATTCGAAATTTACAATAATATAATAAGGATAAACACAGATGTATAAAGGACAGAGTAGTTATCTCAAATAGTGAAATTTACAACAATATAGTAAAGTTAAACGTGAGACTCGGTTATGTAAATGTTTAACATTTTTTTATACAGTGAGAAGCAAACATTAAATATGTCAATTGATGCACAAAGATTATTGTGTGCAACAGTAATCCGATGGAGTGGCGAGTTTATATAACTATTTGTGGCACAATTTTCGACTTGAAACATGATTTGATATTATTATTATTATTATTATTATTATTATTATTATTATTATTATTATTATTATTATTTTATAGTTCTGACGACCTCGCATATTTGTTTTTGCTGGTTTGATAAGTGTAAATGGTGATTCGAGCCCAGTGAACACCATCTTTTTCGCACTGTTTGCGAATTTATAAGACATCGGGAGTGCCTGTTGACTATCCAGTGTTGTGAGTTTTGGTGGATGCCCACCTGTTGTGTCACGAGCATCGTTGTTGTGCTGGGTTTTTGGAAGTCATATCTCTTTGGAGGATCTGCAACTCTGCCGTCAGCGTTTTCACTATTGGTGGACATCAACTATCCGTGGTTAGCCCAACGGCCTTGTCTCCTCCGCCTTCACCATCGCCCTTTTGCCAGCGCCCAGTATACACCTACGAACACCCCACTCAAGAAAGTACTTTTTTTCAACATCGTTCTACCACATTTATCTTGAGTTTCATTGTTGCGATGAAGAACCTAATATTTATTGTTGCGATGAAATCATCGACTATAGGTTTTATATATTTATTTGTGCTGTTTCATTATGATTTTTATTGTTGTGCCTAACACACAATATATTTAGTCTGCTTGGTTTGTCATGAATGGGGGATTACGGCTCAATCGAATTAAAGGAAAATAGTAAAAAAAAATACGAATGTATATGCTGAATAACGAATATTAAAAAAAAATGAAATGGTATAATTGAGATATTTCGGAAATAAAGGGTTTTTTGTTATAACGCTTCGACACTAATATGAAAATATTTTGATTGGCGACCGAGAAACCGCCTATACATGCATTACAAATAGCGTGTTAGGAGGTAGGATTACTACCAATGGAAGTTAAGAAATTCAAATTCGAAAGGAGGGGCTAACATTCCTGTACTACAGATTCCAAACAGTTTTTATTTTAACATAAATTTCTTGCATTAAACTTAATAATTTAAATACACCTGTAATTATAAAGTATGTATACTTATACAGTGTTATAATATTCATTTATTTTTATGTAAATATAACTTAAAATAGCATATATTTTAAGAACATTTAGGTCCATGATGAAAACAGTTTGATATAAAAACACATAAATGTGACGTCACGTCAATCTTTTCAAAATTCGGGAGACCATAACTCGCTTATTAATAGGATTTTTTCACCGGATTTTCATCAATAGTCTTAGTTTTCCTAATATTTTCAGATGAAATTATAAAAAAAATGGTGTAATCCCCCATTGGTAGTACGCCGACATCATTTGTTTGTACCTTCCCTGCGACCACCGTTGGCCAGAAATGGTCGCCAGTCGTAAACTTTCAATATTTTCTTATTTTGCATTTTACCAATTATTAAAATTTTGTAACTTTTGCAATTTTGCTTAAACGAGCATTAAATGTTTATTTTCATATCTCTCAAAGCCTTGAGTATTGTTTGGCGAACCTTTTATTGTCGTTTTCAGGCAACAGTAGTAACACGGTAAGTAAAGTTACATTATATCTCGCTGGTACCGTCCTTTTCGTAATTTTCAACTCCCCTGTATAAAAGCTGGCGGCCGCACATCTGTCAACTAGAGTGCATAAGTGACTCATCGCGCCTCTGTGACGCAAACTAAATCAAATTGTTTAATGCCTAGTTGCACCGATACCACTTAAGAATTTAAGGTTAGTTTGGCCTTAAGTTTAGTTTTATTTAGTTGCACCGTGCGCTAAACTCTCCACAAACATCTTAAGGCTTCCATAAATTTAAGCCTCCGAAATTGACGGTTTATCTTGCACTTAAGTAAGTAGTGAGGTTATATTGAATGGAAACGTTTTTAATTTCTATCAGAATCATTGAAGTTATCGATTTTATTGTCGATGATGACGATTTAGATGTATTGGATTTAATTTTATGCGGAATACCAAGGCAAATATACGACAGATCTGATCATTTTCATACTCTTTCTGATCATGCTTTTTCAACGGTTTCGATTAATCAAATATACAGTATTGCAATTACTGATTTTAATAGAAAATAATATTGAATTTTATAACGACAGGTAAGTATTGCATTCATTTTTCTTTCAATATTTTACTTATTAATTTAATTAGTTGGCACTTCGTGTTCGCTTTCTTTTTTCGTCTGATACCTACCATTTTTGCTAAAAACAATGAATATATTTAATTACACTTTAATTTTAAAAACTATAATTCTATTTGAATCAAACTTACCAATATAACCTCTAAACTTTAACACAAACAAATTCTCTAAATTTTATTTTTCTTGTTACTAAAAGTACAATTTAAACTGCTTAAAAATATATAAACTCCACTTACTTAAGGTTATTAAAAAAAATATGTGTGCAACAGTAGATAAAAATTAAGTGATACTTAATGTAAGTTCAGTTTTATTAGGTAAGTGTAAATTTAAGAAACGTCGGTGCAACCGGGCATAAGGAATATGTGGTTTAAGTATTGAAATTTTTTTGTAGGACATTTTGGGTACTAATAATATGAATATGGTACATCTACGGTTCATGAAACGCCCAAAATTTCTTTTTAAGAAATATCTACTTTTACAGTGAAACATCTGTTATAGTTACAACAACCAGTATAATGTGTACTTTTAAATGAAATGAAATATTTAAGTTGTATACACCATAAATTTATCGGTAAAACATGTGTTCACTTCAATTCTACTTCTCATGTTGGAAATTCGTAATAAAGTGAATATCTCCTCGCTATAAAACTGAACAAAAGGAGAAAGAATAGATATTACTTGAAGGACATCGCGTCCATATATCGAAGCTGTCACATAAAACTAGGATGGGTGATACTGTGGCAGGACTGAAGTAATGGAAGTGTTATCAGACTTCAAGGACTGGAACTGGACTGACCTGCGTGTAGGAAAGTTTGGAATCGCTGATGTAATGAAATGAAAATGAATACGCGAGCAGAGAATAATAAGACAGAAGGCTGAGGGCTTTTAGTGACGTACATTATTCCATTTTATGAAAAACAAATATTTCACTGTTCTTCAAATAAATTAGTTTATTTATAAATTGTCAGCTACTCGTATAATGAGGAGAGATTTAGCATATGAAATACATGTTTGTAACAAGCTAAACTTTTAAATTTTTATTACCTATTCATTCATTCATTTATTCAAATATTTCAGGAAAAATAGTACAATTAATAGTACCTTGAATAGACATTAGAATATGATTTTAATTCTTGCAAATATGGATAGTTGCTCCAATAGAGTTCAACAGTATCCTATTATTATTATTATTATTATTATTATTATTATCATTGTTGTTATTATTATTATTATTATTATGATTTATTTTCATGCAAGAATAGTATTAACTTATAAAATTAATTAGGATATGAAATGCCGCACAAACTTTCAATCACTTGCAATTTAGGAATTTTTTTATTGTTTCTTCATAATTTTAAAAAGAAATTTCAAAATTTCTGTTACTTCGTAACAATAGTCATGACAATGGTTTTCTTTTCTTCCGTTTTCAAAAATTATTTATTAACGGCATACGTCAATCTGACTTATGGAAAATAAATCCTGTATTCATTGATAACTATTTCTGTTATAATAATACTTTATAATAAAGTTACTTACTCGAATAAACATTAATTATTTAATTTATTTTATATAAAAAATACATAAACAGAATATTAATATTTTTTTCTACAATGTCATAAATAATAGCTATTGCTACTAATTAACGGAACGTTTTAAATTTCTTTATAAAATTGTGAAGAAACCAAAAACATAATGAGAAATATAAAAACATTTTGTATACAACTTTTAAATCTGTATAACTTTGTACTTAGCAGGTTCTAAATTCATATTATATTATTAATAAAAAGCAGTCTCTAGATTTAGATTTTCCTTCAAAATTTTCAGTATTTTGTCTGTTGTTTAAAACATTACATTTGTCATTTCTCTGGCCACCGCCTATACATAAAACAATTGAAGGGTCCCTCACAAAAATTTTACAAGTCCACTTATTGAAATAATTGTGTCATGGGCGTTATATCATTCAATTCCGTTCGTCATAGGCAACAAGGTTTTGTCAAAAATTAAACAAAGTTCGAAAGATAAAATTGTACACAGTTATAATTCTACAAAAATCGAAATATTATAAAAATAAAATTTATTTGTAAAATGAATGATTATTACACTTTTATTTTCGAGAGGAAACTGAACATAATGCACATAAAAATATTCTAGTACGTACAATAAGGGAAATTGAATGTAACACATCCGGAGTGAGTACCT
This sequence comes from Ophonus ardosiacus, assembly GCA_943142095.1. Taxonomy (NCBI): domain Eukaryota; kingdom Metazoa; phylum Arthropoda; class Insecta; order Coleoptera; family Carabidae; genus Ophonus; species Ophonus ardosiacus. The sequence continues at coordinate 17,504,075 of OW964823.1, forward strand.
AGTTGCGGGCAATACGATGTACTTATTTTTTGTCTTTTTTTTTCGAAACAGTGAAGATTTTAGAAAAAAATCATAAAAAAATCTTTGATTTATTTACTACAACTTTATCGCTTTTGGTCTATTTCGTAAAGAGGAAAAGTTCCTCGCTTAGTGTTTTTATGCTGCAAAATCCAACACAAACGTGTCGAATGTTGGTTTTTATTATTTTTCTTAACATTCTCAAAACATAAATACACGCATCGTAATTTGACAAAATCAGAACGATATCTTCAATAACTACAGGTATGAAGTAAAAAATTTGGGAAGAAATTTAAAAAGGGTGATATATTCGAAAATTGTGATTTTTTAAATGCTCACAAGAGATAGAACTTTGCGAAGAACACCATAGATTTGTCGGAAAATTTCATATAAGAGTATAAACTTTAAATTAGCTAGGAAGGTTTGGATCTCCAACTATAATGGGGTATGTGACTAAATTTTGATTTTTACATATATGATACTAGACCAAAAAATTAAATACCTGTATTTTTTAAAATTGATTAATTATTCGTAGTTTACGAGAAAATAATTATTAAAACTTTGGAGAAGGGATCTGTGACGTCAGTAGGGTAGAATGATAGAAGAAGACAGTTAGACTGAGACAGATATATTGTGGTAGGCGAAAGTGACAGCCGCTGTCATTCCATAACCTATCACAACATATCTATCTCAGTCTAACTGTCTTCTTCTACCATTCTACCCTACTGACGCCACAGATTCCTTCTCCAAAACATTAAATTGCTAATAACAATATTATTACAAACTAATGTTTAGTATTTATTATTATAATGAGAAGCTATAGAGGTTTGTTTTTATATATTATGACTTATATATTGAAATTCGATTACGGTCACATACCCCATTGTGCTGAAATCCGTCAAGATGGCGGGGTTCAGTTACTCACAAAACGCTGTATTTAACACGGCCACTATACACTATCCAGATATGTATACATATCAGTGACTGAGATTCAAGATTTTAAAATACAATTATACTTATCTTGGGCCATATATATCGTATTGATAATGTTTTTCCTGGCTGAACTACATAATAACAGATAAACTTATGTTCTGCTTGTAAAAAAACGATCTAACTTAATTGCTTTCCAGGTTCATTGTTTTCTTGAAAGGCTAGAACACAACTCGTCCAGCGCAAAGAGACGCCTCTTCTTTTCAAGGTGAAGTGACCAAGGTGAAATGCTTGTAGAATAAAGAGAGAGTGAATTTAAAATGTATTTATAGAAAGTTTCACTGTTATTCATTCTTTGAAGTTCCTGAGGAAACAATATTAGTTTATATTTAACAACCTCTTGAGAGGATGAAACAATAACAACGAAGAGAAAATTGTATTTCTAGTTTCAAGGTAAGTACTGTATTGATAGTAAAAGTACTATACAGAGTGTTCGAAAAGTAGGAGGCAGTATTTGGTATTTGAAGAATGTAGGTATCAGTTATATCAGGACAAGAAAAAAATCTTAAATATACACCCACGTCCGTTAACAAACCGCTCGGGATGTGAAACACTCTTTTGTGTTTTATCTTTAATTTTTATGCAAATTTCTAAAGGTACTCGTGTAGCGGATCCGTTGCAACATGTACGAATAAGGATTTAAAACTTGCGCAATTTTTTGCTAAATTATAGCAGCAATTAAAATGATATATTACCGTAATAGATTTTAAAATTCCGTAAATTACCGACAAATTACTAAAAGAATACTAAATACAAATTACCGTGCGTGTAGAAATTTATGAATAAGTATTTTTATGTAATTATATAATAAAATCATAACCTAATAAATAATATATAAAAATCGCATATCTAACAATGCAATAGATACTATAAAATCTAAATAATAATAAGTAAAGCTGGTTCAAGTTAATATTTCAATTTGAATTGACTTCATTCTCCATAATGATTCGGGTTTAGAATCATCAGAAATCAGAAGAATAAAAGAATATATAATGCTAAGTGTGTTAAACCGACATCGTGACAATCAGCCCGGCCACCATCAAGACCATTAACCAGATTTCTTAAGACAGTTGTATATCTTACTATCTTACACTTAGCTACAATTTTCTTGAAATCTATGACATCTACGAGTATTCCCACTATAAGAGCCAAATTCATAGATTACACTCAAATTTGCGTAAACAAACACTTTCCTCCTTCAATATAAAAACAAATTCAGTGAGGCAGGGTAGCTCACTTAAGTAGGTATTTACTAATTTATAATTGACATTAAGTCTCTAATGATTAAAGATCTTCAGAGACAGTCTTGCTTTTAATAAAGAGTTTTCAGTAAATAAATTACCGATTTATTTAAAGTAAAAAATTTAAGTTAAAACTATTCTTCTTAAGACTAAAATAAATATTTTGGCCTATAATACGTGCGTAGTTAGCATGAAAATTTACTTTTCATTATTAATTTATTTTTTATCTCTGTAATGAATTGTAGTGTACGTCGAAAATTTAATTATCTACAATGTAAATTGCTTTTTACTAATTATTATTAAAATCCAAATAACCCCGGGTTAAATGTAAATACTATAATTTGTATTATATTACTAATGAAATAAATATATTTGCATATTTACTATAATTAAATATATATTTGCAGATTACTTCTATTAAACTCGGCAAATACTTGAAATGGCATATTTCGATAAATGTTCAAATATCCTACATTTTACTAATTTTCTAGCAATTTTAAAATAACTACTTAATATAGTTGTCGTATTTTGCAGAAAAGGTATCTTTTGAAGAAGAAGAAATAGTGTTCCATCGAGACATATATTTCGACGTTCGCCATGGCCAAAAATTCATGAATTGCGGGTCAAATTGTTTGATCGCCCACTGTATTACAAATTTGACTAGTGTTCGAAATAATAGTTGAAGTTATTGATTTATTATTATTATTATATTTATTCTTGCCTAACCGGCTTAGAATCTACATAATGTATATATTTTACAATAAATTGTGGTACTACATCATGAATTAACTCCCTGTTTCTCTATGACTTCCTTCATCCAATCTTGTCCCTACCCTATATCGTCTAACAGAACCGTTTATTTTCTTTCTTCTCTCGTAACTTCCCTGCACGAAATCCATAAATGCCTGATAGTTTCTTCTTCTCTCCCGCATAGTCTGCACCTCCTCTCATCACTTGATAGCCAGTATTTATCGTTTCTCTCTTCATTACCACATCTGAACCTGGAAATCATCTTGATGTTTTTCTTTTCACCAATAAATACCTTGGTATTGACGTCGTTTGTATTAGTTTATATCTCTTATTGTAATTTGATATGTTTATCTTACTTTGTTGTTCTTGCCGCTGTATGTCCCAATCTCTCTGGTGTAGTTCGTAATGTGTTATTTCTCCATTTATGCGTAGCCTCTCTATTTGTACAGTGGAATATCCATTTCTTTCGTAATAGGCTTTGATTGTCCCCACTTTGTTAGCTTGTAGTTTTCCTCTCGTTGTCTTATTACCAGCCAGCATTCTTCCAGAATACCCTTTTTAGAGTATCGGATATACCTAAATTAAAAAACATTTAAATTGTATATAATAAGACTGTCTGATTATTGCACTTTCATTTAATTTAAATTATATGTATCAAGCACACAAACTTTTTATTTTCCTGGTTCAAACCAGAATTAAATGGTGACAGTGATACACATACCTCAAAACTTCAATGTTCACATTTACCACAACTGTCCTATAAATAAACCTTTTATTGTCTGTTTAATTTATCTTTTATGGAGATAGTTGGCTGAGTGCGTTATATAACCGGTTGCATTTCTAGCTACCCGAATTCGAATCCGATATTTCAAATAGCACAAAAGTGACTACTGTGGTACTCTCGGACAACTAATTTGAAAGCACGTGGCCGTGATGTGACGCCTGGTAAGCGCCGATTTACGATAAAGATATATCATTACAGAAATCTAGAAATAAAATCAAATTTGTATCTAAATTTATTTATATATTTTTATTGTGTAAAAGTACTGAAAAAGTTTTTTTTCGCTCTAATGCGTCAAATAATTAAACGACCCAAAAAATTAAAAACAATATATTGTCAAATTTTTTCAATAACAATAAGTCCTTATCCAATCGAATTTTCATTTCCTTCAAACAATGGAACGAAATTTGTAATATGAAAGAATGAGAATGAAGAAATAAATTGTTCATTTTTATTTCGTTCTGTTGGCAGTAAGACTACGAATAGTAGCCAGCGGTAAAGTGAAAGACGAGGCGAGGGAGTAACTCATTGTGTGTCTTATCGATCCGGAATTCACATATAATAGCTCTCGTTAATCCTGAGATGCAGGCGAAGCAGTGGACCACTACTGCGAAAACTTTACAGCCATACGAGCAATCAGAATCCGTTATTTATGTGTGATAGAGTAATATTCAAAATTGAATGAATATATTATTCTGAAATTGAATTGTTTGTAAGATTTAAAACTATTTTACATGAAATTATTATACACCGTTTTTAAACTAATTAAATTTAAAACAAATTTAGTACAATTTAGGTTTCTAAAGGGTCATTCATTACGAGTGATAGAATTTTAATTTTAAATAAAACAAAAACGGTTTGACGTATCAATTTAGTTTTTGCTTTATTTTGATGCTTGGACAGTGCAATTATGTGTGGAATAACATATCGTTCAAATATCCACCACGGCTTTGTTTACACTGACGCAAACGATCGCTTCAATTTTTGGAAGAAATGTAACACTTGTGGATTGTTCTCGCACCAATTTTGTTTATTTCATTCATCTAAAAATGCGTCTCGTCTGAGATGATTTTTTGGCCAAGATCATAATTATCTTTCAAGTGATCAAGGGCCCAATCTGTGATGGTTTGGCTTCAGTGCTTGAGTCAATATGACTTTGTAAGGATGTAGACCCAAATTCTCAAGTTGACGTCTGAGAAAGCGCCAAATTTGGCTCATGGGCAACACTAGCCGCTGCAGCTGCGATATTCTCATTTCGCACATTTCGTTGTCTTGTTGGTGGCTTATTGTTTTGTAAAGAGAACTTACGCTCAAACTTTTCCACAGTGCAACGTATAGCCTGCGAAAAATAACGGTTACCACTGCATGATGAAACTGCAAACTATAGTGAATATTTTGACACCTGACAGTAAAAAAAAATATTAGAAACAGAGAAATCTCTATTGAAAAAACTGTCACCCTTATTGAAAGACATTATATTTCACAAGTGTTCATTGGTGTTTCTACTCATTAAAAAATCTCTAACTAATAAATACTTCCTTTAAAAGTATGATAATTAGGTCCGGTATTTCTAACTCCGATTAAATAGTCTATTAGATGTATCACTTTTTTAATACCACATTGCTCCTATAACCGACAATTAAGTTAATTGGCAGTTTAAACAGAAATGAAAATATCAGAGCCAAAGTAAAATAACTTTCAAAATACCACATAACATGTGGTGAGGTACAATTTTTTTGTAGCAGACTTATTTTGGATCCAAACAGCCGAATGCTGTTTTTTCGGGATCATACAAATTTATCTAACTTTCTTCGCTTATCACATTGTAAATCAAGTGAGAATCCACAAGCGAAGTGTACAAGAGTGACTTTGCATCAATAAGGCTGTTACAAGAACTTTTATATGATAATAAAGAACATGTTTCACAAGATTTCAGCATCTGAATCAACCTCTAGATCATTTTTAGATGCTGAGCGTGCCCAGTTAGTGAATTGTTAATTCTTTATTAGACCTTTTTCGCTTAGAATTGTACTTTTGTTTCAAAATTGAAAATATCACGAAATATCCATTAGATATTTTAGAATTAAATATTCAAATTTTTGTAATATTTTGAAAAAGTGACGTAATCTGAAACAGAATGTGACGTCACAGTACATATTGTTTAACATGTGATACACTTTTACCTACTTTTATATGAATAATTAACGTAAACTGTTTGTCTATTGGCTATGAATGACATGCTACAAATACTCTCACGCCTCAGAAGTGAGGGATTGTATTTCATGACCATTTCTGGCACCAATTTTTTTATTTATGTAAATACAAAAATAACAATAAATTATTATATTTTTTATTACTATGATAACTATTGAATAACTCATTTAAAATACTTTTTAAAAAATGTAAAACAGGCTCACTTACAGGATCTGCTTTTAAGTTGGTGTTAAATAATTACGGGATATTACATATTTACATTATTTTATAACCTTCCTTTATGATGCCACGTACAATCACAATATTTTCATTAGTAACAACTGTTTTTGACGTTCTGTACAAAGCTCATCCCTCGAAGATTTACGACCAAAACGAAATGCTAGAGAATTTTCAAATAACGTCAAAACAGATTCCAAAATATGTTTGCACATACCGTACATGGTATTTTAAATAAAAGTCATATTTCTTTAAAAAATAAATGATATAAAATAGGTATGTACGTTTAAAATATTCATATTTGACGTTTAGTTATTCTGACATCATTATTTACAAATTGTTTCATTTTTGATATTATTATCAAAATAAACAGTTCATTTAAAAAACTAATTATACGGTATTGGTGACACTGAATAATAAACAATTTGAATATTGTAAATTTGCTGCATACCATGACAAATGAAATCTTACTAAAATGGTGCTTTATGTGATATAAATATGTACCTGTTAGCAGTGTTGTGCTTATCTAGATAACATTATCTAAAATTTTATCTAGATAATGTAGTTAGTATCTTTTATCTAATATCTAGATATTTTTAAAATTAATATCTATTATCTTATCTGTTTTATAACATGCAGAAGAACGATAAGATAACCATTATTTATGTTAGCTCCATCTATACTCAAATCAAAATACTGTTTAGCAAGTTAGGACAAGCACAACCTACCGCATCGCATAGTGCCGTGTGCCGTGTCGTGTGTTCTCCGTCGCCGGTGTTTCTGCCTGCGTAAACTTACTTGTGATGTGACGTGTGATCGTGATTCATGAATCGTGAGCAATAGTGAGCAACATTATTTATGAAAATATTCAATTACTGGCATTTTTATATGCTTAATTTTATGCAGGTAAATAATATAAAGCAGTGTTTATTAAGTTAATGCATTTTAAAACTAATATTTCATATTTTCATTGTTTTATAAACTAACCTGTCAGTTTACGGTTAATATTTCGATTTTGTATTATTTTTAGCATAATGGAAGAGAAAGACGAACCTATACCGTCAACATCCTATTTCGGTGATAAAAGTAAGAATTTAGAATGTTTGAATAAATACCCTACAGTAAAAAGAATTTTCAGGTATCTTATCTGTTATCTAAAAAATCTAGATAACATGTAAAGTATCTGTTATCCTTATCTAGATATATTGCGCAAATTTATCTTTTATCTGTTATCCAGATAACGATAATCATTATCTGACCAACACTGCCTGTTAGGTACTTTTAATTTTGGTGCATTAGAAATAATACTTCGTATGTAGGTATACTCGTATGTCTGTTTTTCGAACGAAGTCAATATTATTCCCGGGTACTATGAATGATAAATAGAGTGATAAATGTATTAATTTGATCTGTTTAACCAGAGATAAAAATAACCAGGACTCAGTGCATGGAAAATAAAGGTATTTATATGTTAACAATATAATAAGAAACAAGACGAAAAGATTTAATTAACTGTTTCAGGAACAAAGAAAATTTTACACAGGATTCTTGCAATTGAGTTCTTGATAACTTTTAAGGACTTCAGTTAAATGGAACATTTGGTGCACCTCTAAAAGAAAATCTTAGATGTGTTTTTGTTTCCTTTAAAACTATTATGAACTATAGGTATTGCACTAAGTTATTTTAATAATTAATACATCGATTATCTTAATTATTAGTAACTATATAAAATATGTTGCTAAACTTTTAATTTTTTATATTTTGAAATTTGCTTTCAGAACTCATTAATAAAATTAAACAATATTTGGGTATAGTTCTGTATAAATTTATTAAAAACAACAACGTTTCGACAGCAAGAAAAAATTAATTAAATTAATTTATTTAAATAAATCATGGTACCCTGTTATTCGTTCGTAATTTTTTCTTAATCATTTGTATGTTTAATGTTTTACCATTTATCAATGTATCTATGATTTTATATACTTGTAGTCTTGACTACATATTAATTTATGTTATTATTATACAAAACTTGAAGAAGACAGCAACTTGCTGTCGAAACGTTGTTGTTTTTAATAAATTTATACAGAACTATACCCAAATATTGTTTAATTTTTTTTGTGTATTTTTTATTAAATTATATATTGTTCCAAATATTTTCTATGAAATGTGTTTCTAAATTATATATTAAGCAATTTATTACCAACATTTTACAGAGAGGTCCTCGTTTGTATAAACATAGTCATAAATTATTACAATTCAATTAATACTTCTTTACTTTATTTCAGATTGTATGCAATTTAAAAAATGTGAAAATATATCGTTATTTATAATTCTCGTAAATGTGTATGTATGAGGTTAAAAATGATTCCCGATGTGAGTAATGGCTGACGTGTCTTGATATAATTTATGGACGTTCGCCGTCGTGAGGCATCTGAAATGCAAGGACCGCCGCGATAGCAGTAGCAGGCGGCTGGAGGCAAGCAAGGCGGCAAATATCAATATTGACAATGTAACTCTTTCTCGTCGGCATGAGCAGGATTATGATACATCGGCGACTTCGATCAGGGAATACTTAATGGGCTCAGGCAAGAAAAATAAGACCCATAATGCTGAAATTGGTGTTTTATACAGCAGCAACGTGATGTTTGAAAATCTGAAGGCAGCCCCGTAATTGCCTAGCTACGAACCATATTGCGAGGTTCCAAACTTTATTTTTTTTCGCGGAATAATGATTTACATGATTTATGGAATAATTTTTAAAATGAAGATTTAAACAATTGTAGTATTAAAATATGATTATCATACAATGTACCTACTGTGACAATGTGCAACGCGACTGTCACTCATTTTTTTTAAAGTAAAATAAAATTGTAACAAAACTGTCTCTTTTCACACGTTATATTGTTAAATTGGCATATTTTTGCGAGTATTAATTCTGTCGGTCATAGTGAAATGATCTTTGGCCTTTCACGAGCTACGTTCATTTGCTAAAGTTTTATAGAATTTTGTTTAAATTTTTATTGCTATGTAAAGTAGCTTAATAAAAATATTTCATAGAGGGTTTTTCGCCCAGTTTGGCCGCGTAAAATAATTGCCAGCAGAGGGCTGAAAAAGAGATGGCGCGTAGAGCGTTGATGCTGATACGAGGTTCGTTTCTGAGCTGCAGAGCGAATCAGGCAGGTGGTTGCCAGCTACGCAGAGATAATCACACGTGCAGTACCGTCTTCGATTTTTAATTTTTGATTACTTTATTGTTCAAATTAGAATTTCTTTGATGACCAGCTGGTGAAAATATTTGATGAGTGCTTTTGTTGTTTGTATATTTTGGCTGATTGCCACACATCGAGGCAAAGTAAAGGGCTATACGAATCAAACACTAACGTTCTGTAGAGCATATTTTAGCTGGGTAAATTTATAGGAACTTTTTTTAGTAAAGGATATTGTAACAGGGGGGGGGGGGTCTTTGATTCTGTTTTCTCTCTGTTGTCTTACCCAACGATGACTTTATCTCTTTGCCGAACGGTGACTTTATCTAACTGGTGGACACTTCACCGAACGACTACTGCTTTATTGAGGAGGAACAGGCTCTTACACTCACACTATCACTAAACACTTGATGATAGATGATGAACACAACTTAAATGGATGGCACACACACAATATTTTAAGCTACTAAACTTTTATTTACATAATTACATTAATACTAAACTACTGTTATAAACCCTAATTACGAGTCATGGCGTAAAACGCCCAAAAACTAAACACGGACTACCAATACCCTTTTCGGTTTGAATCATAAAACTCGACTGCCTAAAACAAAAGGGTTATTTCTTCAACAGGCATATCTGATGAAGGGTGCGAGGGTGTAGCATCCATAACAAAATAACAAGACTTCACGTAGTCTAGGCAATAACTTATGTAGATAATTGTCAAAACAATAAATGTCTACGCGGTTGACATCTAGACTAAACAGAGATATAGGAAAAATGATTATTATTTCTAAACAGAATTTTGACTTACAAAGATAACAGAATTAAAATGTTGATATTGAAACTATAATTTAGAAGAGTTTATATTAAAGTTATTACTTGTTATTTCACTATTCTCACCTTGTTACAATATTTTAGATTTTATAACAGATTTTTTAAATGGAATGTATATTTAGTTCCTTTATAAATTTACCATTTCTTTCACTTTTTATGTGCATTATGCACATGTTATACAAGGTAGAATTTACGTTGAAATTCTACAATATACTGTCAGACAAAAAGTGTTTTTGAAGATCTCTTGTCTGCATACCTCAATTACACTTCGAAAAGCAAACTTAGACTTAGCTATAATATGCATTTTGTCATTGCTACATAAATCTACTTCCGACATCATAAATAATATTTGCTAATAGAAAACTTGAACATTTTACAGATCCCGATACACTACTTTTTCGACCAAAAAACTAACTAACTGATAAAGATGTTGTTTTCCATGTTTCGTTCTCCTACTTCTATTTTCATCATATTTGCGATTTTTTTTTATTACAGTTAGATAAATGTAACGCAATAATCATAACCGTTTCAATGTTGTAGAGTGGTTTTTATAGAAGCGCTTAAAATAAAGGTAATATTTCTAAACATTTAATGCATTAGTAATATTTTTAGCGTTTCCCTAGCATCGCTTACTACTACTTCACTTCCTACACATATGAATGTGAAACATTTGTACAAGAATTTACATATATCTATTGTTTTTGGCGTTAGTTCTATAATAATATTGTCTACACTGACTCATATTTAACATTGTATCACAATATGATTTTGTAAATAATTTTGGCACCAACAAAATAATGATGACTGATTTATGTATGGTTAAAATATATTGCTTATTATAAATGTCGCCGATTTTAAGTATACAACATAAATTAAACAATTTAATAAACTATTAAATTTAATGGTGCACTAATTTTGCAAATTTGTAATTTCTAAGAATATATTCAAAATATCCGTAATACAATTTTATACTTTATTAAATTTACCCAATCATTTTACTACTTAAAGCAAACCAAAACGTAAAACATATGGTCTTACTACGGTGCATAAATACTATAGGTGTACCAATATAATTTAATGTATAAAATTACGAAATCCACCAAATTTCTCAACCTGAAAGATTAGAAATGTTTATTTTACACTTTTATAAATATTGGTTACTCTTTTCACTACTATGGAAATTCACACATTCTGTAACTGAAAACTGTTTTTTAATATAGTATATAATAACATTTATTTTTGTTTAAGAGAAAAAATACATCTCTCATACAAAAGGTTGGTAACTTAAAACTGTTACAGAATATTATTCTATAACAGGCAGTCAAAGCCCACTCGTTTTTAAATTCACCCAATTAAAATACATGGGAAAATACAATTGTTTTTAAAATCAAAACGGCTTTGCCTGTAGCAAAGCATTGTCGGCATAATCAATAATCAATTTTTAAATTATCTTAATAGCCGAGACAGACGAAAAATGTTAATCATCATTAGTATAATTAGTAAGTTACCTTAATTCTTTATTATCAAAATACATTATAGACGAAACATAAAATTAATTCGGTGCGCATGCGCAGATTCACATCAAATGTCATTTGATAAGTTTTACAATTATCCTGTTTTTTGCACTTTATCATTAATACATAAACTTTTTTGATGAATTAAAACATAACTGAAGAGAACAACCTCCAATAGGGTTGTTAGGGCACCACGTAATTTTTGACCGGAAAATTACGAAAAGGGCGGTACCAATGTCTTTTTTACCTACCTTGATTGTAGTTGCCTGAAAACGACTAAGTATTGGCAAATAAAAGAGAAAAAATAATAAAACATAATTTAATGAATTTAAATTAAAATGTGCAGAAGGCTTTGTAAAATTGTTAAATGTATTTCTACAATAAATAATAATGAGCAATAATAAATGTAAGTAATAGAGAATAATATGTATTTAGTATCCGGAATCTTGAAACCCAGTTTCGGCACTGGTTGCTCCAAAATGGTACATAATAGTACATTCTATAACCAGTATGGAATAAAAAATTCCGCGCCATCTAAAAGTTTGTAGGCCAACCCGTAGGCGAGGTCTACGGTTTCGCGAGTGGCGGAAGTACTATTCCATACGAGTTTTAAACTATAATTTCTCTAACACTATTTTCAAAAAAATATTTTCCTTGTCACTTAACATTTTTGCTAAAAGTAATAAAATATTATTGGTATGTTACAAAAGTAATAATTTGTTATTTCTTAACCTGCAAAAAAACTTCAAAATAGGTAAACCAAGGCGTGTAATTAGTTTTTGTTAAAATTTCTTTTATAATTGTTATATAGAGAATTATAAATTAATATGAAACATTTTTGTCTAAAATTAATTGGTGACTTTTGCGCAAGGAAAACCTGATTTCCCATGTTAAACGCCTATGGTCATATTTTATATTAACACCCTGTGTGTATAACTTTGTATATTATATGGATATATAATAAATAGAAAGGTACTTCCTTTTTACCTTCCGTCACCCTTAGGTAAGGAAGGTATTGTCTTTGGTAAAAAAATTCAGTGGTGAGTTTTTAATGAATAAGCACGTTTTAAGATCCCAAGAATACGATGTTATTAATTTTACATTGATGTCTGTATGTGTGTATGTGTGTCTGTGTGTGTGGCTGTGTGTGTGTCCGTGTGTGTGTCCGTGTGTGTGTGTGTGTGTGTGTGTGTGTGTGTGTGTGTGACAAATTTTTCTCCGACGATAATTCGCAAACTAAAATTCTAAAAATTATGATTTTTTCGTATTCCTCTTCTTTACAACCATATGAAGAGCTGATTAGATTTTGGCTATAATTGGTCAACCGGAAGTACCCTTATTTGAAGTTCTTAACAGTTTTTCTGGGAAAAACGCAGTTAAATATCATTTTTCGACATTTTGTGATCATTAATATGAAAGAAAATCTTATTCTCTATACAATTTGATTATACATTTTCCTTCATATTCAATAGATATAGAGTTATAGAGAGATTAAGAGAGGTTAACTTTCAAAAATCAGTTAGCTTTGCTAAAATTATGGAAACAGCACATATTTTTAAAAAAATTCTAATTGACAGATGTCAGTGTCAAGTGCAAAACCAAAGTGGAAAGTATAGGATCAGTAAGTAACATAAGTGACAGAGTGTCCCTCGCATAAGTGACTTGCAGTTTCAATGCCGGGAGTACGAGGAAGGCCAAAGACAAGATGGAAGGACTGTGTAGCAGAATATTTGAGAGAGGAAGAACTGTGTTGGATAGGAATGAGGAACTGTGAAGTGCAATTTACAGAATGTACATTCGTGTTATAATAATATTGGATTTATAGAATCTTCCCAAAGGAACTTGCAATATGGAATTTGTAAAAATAGTGTGTTCGTGTTACAATTTTACAGGATATATAGAATATTTTCCAAGGAACTTTTGGTATCGGATTTGTACGAAATACATTGAATTGACGGAAGGTTTTGTGCTGGCTACAACAGATTTTTTCATAGTTTCTTTCGAACAACTAGAATTTTTAATTTTACTTTTAATTAAACAATAAATCCAATAAAATCACGACCGCTAAACTGACAGTAATTTGGCCTTGGTTTGGTATCTGTTCTTTACTTGTTCTAGTTTTCGTTACAAAATGTCTCACGCTTAATTTGAGTTGCCAATAGGTATCCTCTATGTGTTGCGCTTCGGGCCGGGCACTTCCAGCGGTCAATATTTAAAGCTCTATAAAAACAACAGCACATTACGTTTCCGGCACGTGTAAAATCCTGTTTTTAATAAACGGCGCGAATGCTCGTACACACATTCATTTGGATCATAGCTGTCGTAGCTACCTAATACTGCGGACCATTAAAATGACAAAATATAAAAGTCCGGTACGGCGCCTGGATGCTGTAAAGCTGCGTGCACTGTCCACACCAACGTCGATAAACCTCTGCTAAAGCCCCATTTATACTTAAAGCTAATTTTCACTGGAGAAAGAATGCAGTAAACAGCATTTATGGTGACGGCAAGTTTTGAATTAATTTTACGAAGCTTATTGAAAGGATTTGCAAAAATAGAAATAGTGGTAGAACGTAATCTCATAGAACATTCTTTATGCTACATGACATTAAATGTCACTACGCAATTTTTATCTAATAAATTTTGAATTTACGGAAAATAAAACTATAAACGTAAATAAAAATAAGTGTTTAAAATGTATAAATATAAAATATTAGCTCTGTTCGATAAGAAGTGCTTGAAGTGCAGAGCAGAATAGTGCAGTGCAGTGTAGTGTATACTAGTTCAGTCTAATTCTTGTGGTTTCATAAAACACACTAGTGTATATTTGGGCAAGTTTGCTCAGTTGTGAGTTTTCAAGCCAAGCGTAGCCAAAGGTGTAAAGGTTAGATTGTTTATAAACACAGTCATATCATAAAGCTGTAAAGAAGTGACTGCAGAAATGTCTGTTTTAAAGAGCATAATGTTTGAACTAATAAACGATTCTGACGAAGATCAATCATCACTTGATTCTTCATCAGATTTAGAGACAGATATATTAATTAATTCTTTATATAACAAATCAAAGAGAATATACTATATCTGAATCCATTATTTGATTTTCTCAATGTGTAAAATTTTAGGTTAATAAACAGATGTGTAGATAGGATAGAATTAAAATGTCTACCGAACAACATTTAGTTACCCCCACTCCTACTCTGCACTTTCTACACCACCTCGCGAGTCAGGTCAGAAATGTGAGCACTAGTTCTTAAAATTTTTGTCATCGAACAGCCTGCCAGAAGCTGCCCGTTTCTCATAAAACATGTTAGTGTAAGAAAGATAACACTAGGGCGGCCTAGTACATGTCATCGAACAAAGCTATTATTCTGCTTATAAATTTTACATTCTTATAAACCATATGGGGTCTCGCAGCAATGTGCCTGAGTGTCTGGTCGCGAATCTGGTTACCCGAGATTCCAACCGACACAAAAATATTTCGAATTTTAAATGGCAGAAAAGTTACCCCTGTGGTGTACTCTCCACGCCAGCAATGAGTGCCGATACGGTGATGCCGGGTAAATGCCCGTACGGTACAAATATATTCACCATTACCGATATCTGTAAACAAAGCACTGTAACAAGGTGAGGGTGGAGCAATAACAAGATAATCATTTTATTGTAAACTCTTCTAAATTATAGTTTCAATATCAATATTTCAACTTTGTTATCTGCGTAAGTCAAAATTCTGTTTAGAAATAATCATCATATTTCCCATATATTTCTGTTTAGACTAGATGTCAACGCTTAGACATTTCCAGTGTGCAGACAATTTAGGATATAAGTTATTGCTAAGCTACGTGCAGGTTTGTTATTTAGCTATGGATGCTGTGTGATAAACCCCGCACCCCTCATCACATATGCTCTACTGAAGAAGATAATGGGCTACTTGCATGGTACTGAAAATCCGATTTCTATTACTATATACGTAATGTTATGTTGAAAGCATATATAAAAATATAAATTTTATTTTAAAAAAGTTGTTTGTTTTTTAGTAAATTAAGAAAGAAATTTTTCTGTGACGTCATTATATTTAACTAAGGAAGAGAACCATGTTTAAGAATGTAACTTATAGATGGCATTGCGTGCGAGAAAGTTTTAATTTGAATTTGACATTTTGCTCTCTCTGGGCTCTCAAATATATTAATTACTTCACAAATAAACACATAGGTAGTTACATGTAATTTAAAATATCGATACGGAAAAGACAAATTAAAATACTAGCCTCCAAACTATTGTTGAAACGTCAAACAGGAGATCTACATTACCCGTACAAACAAACGCTATAGCTTTACGATCACTCATTGGTGCGGTGTAATTCTACGTCATACATGGCGGTAATTCAAATAATCAAATTTCATTATTTTTTTTCTGGCTAATTAATAAAAATTTTGTCAAAAGAAAAAATAGGGGTAGCAAGTTTTTACCTGCTCTTCAAAAATATGAAAAACGTACGCAAGTAGCCCACTGTTTGTTTTAAGTCAATCTAGTTTAAACATTCATACGGGAAAGACATGTAGTTTGTCATTTAAATTTTGGGCGAGTCTTACACGCCAGTACGCGTATGTTCAATGTAACAAGTTAGTCTTGAGTCTCTGGTTAAGATTCATGTCTGAAGGACCTGATCTAGAGTTTTAGATTTGAAGCGTTCTGCCTAGAGATGCATCGGCATCTTTAGGATTTAGATATGTCTAGTTTGTTCAATAATGTTTAGTTTTATCAAGATAATAAGTTGTAAATAAATACGTAATAAATAAAATTAGTAGTATAAAAATATGAAGTGTGTCCGGCATAGATAACATGTGTTAATCAACCATCAGTTCAAGAATTAAGTGTTAGTGTGTGATCATCCTCAAAGAAGTGATCATCAAAGTCATCGTCGGTAAATGTAAACAGAAGAATTTTATGCCATGAAGTTATTTGCAAATATACAAAAATGTTAAATTTACATTTTCGCCTATAGCTAATGACCAACGCCTTACTTTTTATTCAAATAAAAAATACATATATCAAATGGCTTACTCATGGGGCAACTTTTGCCGAAGTAATTAATTATTTTTCTAGTTGAAGAGAGCATGAGAGTTAGACAAGAACACGTGTAAGGCAAACTTAATTTAAATATAACATTTACTGTACATTTTATATTGTTTTATTGATTGTAGTATTTTAACAGTTATTGTAAAATGTTTATGTAAATTTCATATGTTGGTATTAAAACTTTCAGTTTAAATAAAACTCATATATTATTCAAATTTAATAAATGTTGAAGCAGAATTTGTGATTTTACTTTATGTTGTCACGTAAAGTAAAAAGTTATATTTTACATATTCAACCGTTATCACTCAGGCACTATAACTGGGAGAACACTATTCCTAAAATACTAATCAATATCGTTCCCAAAACAATAGTAGGGTATGAGGTCCTCTACTTTTTTATAAAAATGAAAGCGATTTATAGTTCTAGAAAGTCTTAATTGTGATATTTATTAATAATCAATATAACTAAATATTTAAATTACAGAAATGAAAATTACGTATATTATACTCCAAATTTTAATTGCCATTTTCATTTCAGATATTCAAACAAATGTTTATTTTTTATTTTGTTTTAAAGAACCGCTCAACATGATTAAATCCCAATTCCAGAGTAGGTTTATGTACATGGATATCCACGCCAGAGCGCACTTATAATTAAGATGCGTTACTCAACCATTGAGCCACCGGAGCCGACATATTTAGTTCATTTTAGTTATTTTGTTATTTTATGCACACATTTACTCGAAAATGATTAAGGCGATAGCAGGAGGCCTGAAAAGTAGTAAAAATTTGGAACAGATTAGTTGTATGCCACAGATGTTACGGCGAACTCGAATATTTTAAAAAAATAATAACTTTTTTAAACTTTGATAGTTCTTACTATACATTTTTAAGGTCTAATTTAAATATAAATAACTCGTTTTCTAATTTATTACTATGGTGAAGGGAGAGCCCCATTATAGATACATCCTTCTATCTTCGATGCAAAATTGTTCGAAATTCATGTAATTCATTGTTTCATTCTGTAATCAATCAGCTCTCGTTCACTGTATTCGCAACACTACAATTTGCTGGGATTGTAAACGAAGCTGTACTTATCGGGGTCATTTTGTATACATACTCGCATGAACAACAGCTACAAAGGAGAGGTCACAACAATCAGAACAACAGCACAGCTATTCAATAGAAATTAACTATCAGTAGTGATCCCGCGAGATTTCACATTTTCGAGACGAGATTAAACTTACTCTCGTCTCGATATTTGCAAGACAAGAGTAATGCCGCCGAAATTTGCTCGAGACGAGAGTAGAAATTCGAGATCTCAATTGTACGATTTTTTTTTATATAAATATACCTATTTAAAATATAGAAAATATTAACCAGTATAAATAAATATTTTAATTGCCTCTTCATATACAATTATATTCATTTATTTATTTTAGATTTATCGATTTAGTAAAAAAAAAATTGCAAAAAATTACATGTACTATTCACGCCAGCTTCAAGTGCCTTCACCATGCGTGTATATATATATATATATATATATATATATATATATATATATATATATATATATATATATATAGAATCATCATTATCAATTTCTGCGTGCAAAGCGGATTGATACACTTAGTAACGGGTAATAGGCCATGATTATTTTTTACTTACTATTTATATACCAGATTTAGTAAAATAATAATTAGTGGTACTTGTTTTTTATATCTTGTTAATTTATGCAATGTTAATTTATTTCCCATTATAAATTCAAGATATTCGAGACTCTCGAGAGAAGGCAAGAGAGGTTTGACGAGACGAGATGCACAGAAATCTCGTCCCGAATTTTCAAGACAAGGCGGCATCACTAACTGTTAGGAAAATTCGTCTGATAATAACGTTTCAATCAGAATATAAATTATTTGTAATTTAGAATTTATATAGCTATCGATTTAATGTACCATGCATAGAAGATTAATTAGTAAGTATTATTCTTCTGCAAGTGATAATTTATGATTATAACTTCGATATAATGTTTAATATAAATTTAGTAGTTTTATTAGTGACATTATAATTAAACTAGAATAATTCCGTTCAGTTTAATTCAACGTAGAATACAAAATTGTGTTACATAAATCTGAATCGTTGTTTCCGCCAATAAATTTAACTTCTAGCTAATAAGATAAGACCTAGAGGTAGGTTAACAGGTTAACTGTTACCTGTGTAACGTTTATTTTATTTTATACTCGTATATGTAACATTCTAACATTGGTTGCATATATGTTTTGTGTCGCTTCCGACCTAGATTCTCAAAGCGAATGGGTAGTAACTAAACTAAACAACCCATCCATCCACCCTAACTCTTCCTACGTAAGGTGAAATTTATACCGCATGTTTTTTCTCAAGGTGTACATAGCAGATAACATTGGAAAACTGTTATTTCCAAACTATTGCCCCCGTTTGGTTGTGGCATTAATAGAAGGATAAAAAAATCTGCATCAAAATAGGTAGAGGCAAATTTAATCCCATAAATGAATTATTAAATTTATTCAATTTTATATTATTAGTATGGCTTTGACAGATATATATATATACAGGATGTCTCAATAAGCTTGCTCACTATTGGTAACTTTTTTATTTGAAAAGATACAAGGTTGGTTAAATTAGCAAAATTGTACCATTTTATATTAGAAAATTGATCACGTAGACAAAATGAAAATTGTGTCAGCGGTTCCCAAAATTTGGGACAGAATATATATTTTTTAAATGGAACTATATATATTTTATTATCTTATTGGAAAGAGTATTTTTTTCTCTTTCCAATAAGGTAATGTTGTTTATGTACATTTTTTTCAAATAATCGAGTTATTTACGTTTAAAAATAAAAATTATCTTTTATTAGTTTAGGTCAAGTAAGCTATGGAAACAATTGTCTTTTATAAAATTATTATTTTATTAATTTATTTTACAGTAATAACAAAACAAAGAAAATATTCAAATTGAAAGCCATTATTTCTTTCGCACATTTAAACTCTTTTGAACAGAGAGCCGACCGTTCTACGTAACTGATGTCTAGATATAACTTTCCATATAGCACGATCATATCTAACTTTTCTTCATTTGTAAAGTTATTAAACATTATTAAACACAGAGTAATTTACGGGAGAAATTATTAAACGTCAAACAAACAAAGAATCAATTGTTTCCATGGCTTATTTGACTAAAAAACTAATAAAATAGTTTACAAAATTTAAATTTTTAACCGTAAATAACTCGTTTATTTGAAAAATTTGTACATAAATAACATTACCTTATCGGAAAGAGAAAAAAATACTCTTTCCAATAAGATAATAAAAAATATATGGTTCCATTTAAAAAATATATATATTGTCCCAAATTTTGAGAATTGCTGACACAAATTTTATTTTGTCTACATGACCAATTTTCTAATATAAAATAGCACAATTTTGCTCATTTAACCAACCTCGTATCTCTTCAAATAAAAAAGTTACCAATAGTGAGCAAGCTTATTGAGACACCATGTATATACAGAATGTCCCATTTTACATTACGTCCTTCAATATCTCGCAAACAATGCATCGTAACAAAAAGTGTGCCGAATCAAAACCTTCATAGTTTTGACGGGAAAGTGGGCCAACTTAAAAATCTTAAATGGGAACCCCTATTTTTTATTGCAGATTCCATCATGTTATAAGTTTCCAAACAATTTCTACAATTCTTTAGTGAAAAACTGCTGTTTTTGTATATCTTCAAACCTGTTTTGTGCAATAATGTTAATAAAATTCTCTACTTTAGACTTTTTATTGCAGTAATGAGTTCTTCCAAAACAGAAACCTAACAGCACCTTCCTATGATTGTCCATTTCTGAGTTATAACCACTGAAATATATACTAACTGGAACTCGTATACTCTACCTATCAGCGTACGCTGCACTGAAGCCCCATTGAACAATAATGGCTGGTCCTGTTCGCGCACGTTCGTGTCGAACCGAACCTAGCTGAATAATTCGTATCATAGATGATCGCTTTATTTTTATGTTTATGCTACTCACATGCATTTTATTTAAACCTGCGCCACACGAAATAATTTCCGTCTACTCAAGAACTGTCCCGTTCTTGGCAGACTACTCCAGCAGCCAGCTTTCAATATGCCTTCACAGTCACGGTACGTACGCGCATTCCAGTTAGTATATATTTCAGTGGTTATGACAAAAAAAAAACAATTATTTCCGTTTCCAATCTTATTTTGCCTATACTATACATCTTTCAGATCATGTAAGAGATATGTTTCATGCACTTGTTACAAAATATGCTATTGGCTTACATATTTTTTTACATTAATTAGATAAGTACCAATGAAATTAAGTTAACGTATTTTTACTTACATATTCAGACCCAAACCTCATTTGATGGATATTTAGAACTGAAACTCACCTGAAAAAAGGGAAAATTATTATTAAACATTTGATAAGAACGAAATATTCTAATTTTAATCCATAATATTTTTTTTAAGTTAGTAATATTTGACACTTACAGCTCGGTTCTCAACCCTAATTTTGACAGTTTATATCTTAAAATATAGTCTAATCGTCTAATCTATTCCTCATATCTACGTTTTTTTTGATATTTTGAAGATTAAATTATAAATACCGGAATAGAATAGAATTCATTACCTAATTCAAAAATGAGGATTAGCTTAAACTAAAATTGGAGGTAGAAACGGGAAAGTAAAAATTCTTCAGACTTGCAGTCAATTAATAAAATATATTCACACGGACGTTTCGACTATACAATAGTCTTCTTTAGGGCAGTGGCGTACCCAGAGGGGGGGCGATGGGGGCGATCGCCTCCCCTAGACCTACATATTTTTTTCATGTACACATATACACATAATTAGCGGAACGCAAAAAAGCTTTATATTTAAAAAAGTATGTACTCTCTGTATTTCATAATTGTGTTAGAGATTCTTGATCTACAAGAAATAAAAAATGATATCACACCCAAATATAGCCATCTAATAAAAATTGACTATCATTTATGGAGGTTTTAAATATTGCTTTGTCTTTAGTTTTATTAAACATGGGTGTTCAATTCGTATTCACTATAGATCAAGGATTAATAATCATTTCTGCTTTTGTCGTCTATAGTATTTAAAGTAAAAAAAAAAAATTAACATTGCCTATTAGTACAGCGTCGAGAGAGAATTTTTTCAATACTTTATTGATTAAAGACATATTTACGAAATAAAATGGACGAAGAAAGTTTAACAGATTTAGCACTTCTACACATTCACCGAACAGATAGTACTGACCAAAATGAGTAAAAAAAGTCTAATCAACATGGGTCTGATCTTCAACTATTTCTGAGAAAGAGGCCATTTTGTATTAGACTAGAAGAAAAACTGACTAAAACAGTGATTGAACAAAATTTTGTCATTTAATATGAAACATTTTTTTCACTTTCTAATAGTTACGAAGTTATTTGAAAAATAAATATTGGCCAACATTTATCTGAGTACAATTATTCGATTTTTTCTTGAAAAACAAAAACACATTTAAGATGACCTCTGAAAAGTCTAATTAAGTCGTAACTCTTACAGTTTTCGAGATAGCAGAGGTAACCCCGAAAAAACTCATTTTTCACTGCTTTATATCTCGGAAACTATTGAAGACCGGACCCATGTTAATTAAGCTTTTAATACTCATGTTGGTCAGTGCTATATGCACGCATAATTTGTGACACTTATTTTTTAGCAACCTGTACGATAATATTTTTTTGTTCATGTTCTTATTGAAAATATCTTATATTCTCGTTTAATGTTTCTTATATTTTTAATGTTAACCTTTCTATCTTAATATCTTAAAATATCTTTGTATTATAAAATATAAATATGAGAAATAAGTACATGAAATTATTTAATCGCCCCCCCTAGACCAAAATCCTGGGAACGCCACTGCTTTAGGGCTAGAATGGTCTAGTCGAAAAAAGAAATCACATGTGGATAACGGAACATACAACACGGACAATTAAAAATATAAATAAATAAATATGAATAAATAAATAGTTAAAAACAACATATCATACAGAGAAAATCGTGAAAAAATTAAAAACTTGTCTTGGATGAATACAATACACATGGAAATACAAATAACTATAGTAACGTACAAAACATTTGCAAGTCCGAAGAATTTTTACTTTCCCGTATCTACCTCCATCCTAACACAGTCGAATATTGGTTTTTCAACTCTTAAACTAAAATGTTTATTAATATAAAAAATCATTCATTAATAGGGGTTATTATCATTAATACACTATTTTTTACACAATAATTAATTCTATAAATTAATGAATAAAAATAAAAGAAATATATTATCCCTGCAGTAATCTTTTATCGAAACAGGAATAATTCCTGCCCCATGCTTCCCAAAGGAGTGAAAGTAATTTACGATGGTAGGTATGTAAATCTCAGAACTACATTAAATTTCGATTCATATAAACCAGTAGTTTCATTTCACAAATTGTATAAATATACAAATATACTCCAAAATTCATATCCATGCGAAATATTCCCGTCTTCCATTTGCAATTAAAATGCCCATAGGTCACCCCAATTTTACATAATAGGATTACTCCGTATAAAATTACCATTTATATCCAGCTTTGCGTCTGCCATTCGCTTTCCATCTTTTATTCTTTTTTCCCTGATCTTCAAAGGCTGTTAAAGCGCCTTCATTTTAGTCGCAACTACTTATGTTTGTTACTACATACTTTGTTTACCACGTATGTTTGCCAGCCTAGAAACGGATCTTTCAACTCACGTCACTCTTTTATGTCCTGCGATCAAAGGCTTAGATGCGCACGTATGAGATAGGACAAATAGCTGTGTTATTGTACATGTTAAACGTTTTGGTATTATTAGGACGTGATCATATTTATATGTATATATATATTTTTTATAAATACAAAAACGATAAACAATATAAAAGTGGTTTATTTGTTTATGTACATGTATATTTGAAGTGGTCATTAAAGTGCATAAAAATCGCCATCGTGCAATAGTACCTAATCCATTACACGACGATTTCATGCAAATACAGTGTTGCCAACATTATCATATAAGATAATTTGTACGTGGAATGACAAAAATATGTGCAAGAAAAACGAACTGAATAATACCGATGAAGAAGTTTCAGATAAGACACATTTTGAGTGTTCTTTGCAATAACTTCAATGTCCGAGATTAACAACATTGAGTGTCATACTAACACATGTAAACATAACCAATCAAATAAATATTTCTTTCATATTCACAATTTTTCGATTTCAAATAAAATTTAATACGCATCTTTGCACTGAAGTTCCTTTTTATCATTCATATCATCACATTCGTGATAAAAAATAGAACTTCAGTTACTTGATTCATAAATAACTATTATTTTAAAAAACAATACAATATATTGCTTTACCTAATTCCACGATATTACATTTATATTGAAAAGTATATACCTAACCTTTATAACATCTAAAAATATATATATAAAAATCACATTAGTCATAAAACTATTATTTCATTCTAAAATATATTTATTTAATAAAAGTAATTAAAAATAATTTATTCGCCAAACAAAAAATGAATTTCCTTCTATCTTCAGCCAAATTATTAATTACTTATGTGACAAGGAAGGTGCAGAGCAATAACAAGCTATTTTGTTTTTAGTTGGCTTTTCTAGATCCACTTTTAGCAGAGGTATCTATAAATCTGGTGTGTTTAATACCAAGAGACCGCATTAAAAATGAAAAATAATTAGGTGAAAGATGAGAAAAAAACATTAGCGAATTATTAGTAAAGTTCTACATCCATCCTGTGAACTTTAAATATTAAATTTAAAGCAATAATATTCACTTGTTTATAAAACCATAATCGTAAGTTTAAATGTTAAACTTAAATTTAATTGCAAAATATAAAACACAAAAAGCGACATTACAATAATTAATTCATGAATTGCGTTTTGATCATGTACATCTTACTTCATGTTCAAATGATTTGGTTTGGAGTTAAATTATAAAATATAGGAGTCTATTGGGTGCATTCAGTTTATTTTAACAGGCCAATAAATTTGGAACCAATAGAGGCAGATATTTTTCTTATTTATCATTTTAATTTTTATTCAGTGTATGCTACTATTATTGAAAAAAAAATAAATAACTGGATGTTGAAATTAAAATTACAAGAGAAACAATACATCTCTATGGGTATTTCAGGGATGTTTTCACAGTTTATTTAAAAAAATATCAAGAGATGGAAACTAAAAAATGAACAATAAAAACGCGAAATGACAAATGATTTTCGAAATGTTGTTTTTCAATTTTTGGTGCAACGTTTTAAAATAAGTACCTAGTAGTCTTTTTTTTGTGAAATATGTGCGAGTTAAATTCAAAACAGTTTTAGTATTGATCTATTAAATAAATTATTTTATTAAAACGATCAAAATTACAAGTATATGCATGAAACAAACAAAATTGTACTCATATTACGATTATAAGAAATCAACTCGTATAACACAGTACATGTACGAAATATATTCAATTACCAAACCTGCACCAGTTGCAATTCTTCCCAATTCCTACAAACCCCACCACCCTCCAACATTTCCCTAATCCTATCCCATCCTCCTGCCTCTCTTATCGACCGCGAGCTTGTGCGCATGCGTACATTGACGTCACAGTACAAGTGACGCACGTGCTCCATCCGGAAACACATCACTTTGACCCATGAAGCGTGCAGGGGCGCCAACTGTGTGCAGCGAGTGGCACCACCACGCTCAGGCAGGGATGCCAACATGACAAGCAGGATTGGAACTAGGATCATGTGATCATACTGGGATCAAGGCATAGACGGAAATAGGGGATGAGGAATTTGGAAGATGTATGGAGGGGTTTTTATGTACTTCGGGTTTGAATGAAAAACGGTAGAATGTTGTGAAGGTATTAAGTGAACGTGATGCTATTATCAACTATTAATTTAGAAGAAGTTCGGGTTCTATTCATATTAGCTTTGTTCGATGACATGTACTAGGCCGCCCTAGTGTTAACTTTCTTACACTAACATGTTTTATGAGAAACGGGCAGGTTCTGGCAGGCTGTTCGATGACAAAAATTTTTAGAACTAGTGCTCACGTTTCTGACCTGACTCGCGAGGTGGTGTAAGAAAGTGCAGAGTAGGAGTGGGGGTAACTAAATATTGTTCGGTAGACATTTTAATTCTATCCTATCTACACATCTGTTTATTAACCTAAAATTTTACACATTGAGAAAATAAAATATGGGATTCAGATATAGTATATTCTCTTTGTTTTGTTATATAAAGAATTAATTAATATATCTGTCTCTGAATCTGATGAAGAATCAAGTGATGATTGATCTTCGTCAGAATCGTTTATTAGTTCAAACATTATGCTCTTTAAAATAACATTTCTGCAGTCACTTCTTTGCAGCTTTATGATATGACTGTGTTTATAAATAACCTAACCTTTTACACCTTTGGCTATGCTTGGCTTAATTACTCACAACGGAGCAAACTTGCCCAATTATACACTAGTGTGTTTTATGAAACCACAAGAATTAGACTGAACTAGTGTACACTACACTGCACTGCACTATTCTGCTCTGCACTTCAAGCACTTCTCATCGAACAGAGCTATTATAAAGATGCATTCATAACCATAATTAAGATTAATTAAAAGTTTAAAAGTTGTTATCCGTATACCTGCAAATTTTATTTCATCAAATTTGTTTTTCCATGCAATTAGTCTTATTATTTCCGCTATTGAAGTTTATTCTAAACAGATACATACAGTATTGGCCATAAAGATAGTAACATAAAAAAAATTCAATTGCTCTAATGTAAAAACTGGTATTTCAGAAATAAATTACTGCAGTATTAGTGACTTGAATCAAGTTTAATTTACATTAAAATAATTTGCATTATATTAACAAAAATTGATTCACTTGATAACAATTGGAGATTTTATCAATCGAAACTTTGTGTAACTCAAAAAAAAAATAAAGACAATGAAAGTTCGAAATACTTCTTTTATCTTAAAAATTGATTTATGTGCAAAAAAATATTTTTTATTTGGATAAAAATATCAACTTTTATAAAATTAATATAAAAACTAAATTTTCTAATATTTAGTGTAATAACCGGAACCACGACAATTTATTACTTCTTCTCGTTTCATCATGAATTCAAGTAATTTTGTTATTACATTTCTATCAATTAATCCTAGTTCATCACTAAAAAATACTCTTTTCCACATGTCAGTTGTCCAGTTTACATGATTTTCTGCAAAAAAATAATCGGGCCTTCACGTTGTTCTTTGAAAGAAGTTCTCCGGCAACTAATATTCTTCTTCCCTGTCTTGAAGATATTTTATCTTTATTACTTAGTAGAAAGCTTAAAATTTTCTTTGATGATAACAACGGATTTTCAGCGATATGTGTTTTATCATTCTGTCGCTTCGGTTTGATGTTTTTTTTTTTATCTACTAGAAATTGTAGAAGGCTCAATATTACCCTTCCTTCGAAAATGGATTATTATTCGTGCTATTGTAGATTTATGCAAATTAAAGTTCTTCGACATTTTATTCCGCACCATTTTCATATGATTTAATTATTAAATTGCAAAACTCTTTAGTCAAAGTCTTATTACGACCCATAATTTTGAAGTACGAATTTTTATTTTTTAAACAATTATACGATATAAACGTTGAAATTGAGAAAATAAAGACATTCATTATGTAGTTGCTATTTTTATGTCCAGACAAAAGTAAGAATTATGCAAATTAAATAAATTCTATAAATTTAATATAAATTATTTTAACATAAAATAAACTTATTTTAAGAGGTTATTCTTTATGTAATTTATTTTCAATATTCTTATGTTCACTTCAGAGAAATAGAAATTTTTTAAAAGTTGCTATCTTTATGGCCAATACTGTATATGTATGTACTTTTGAATAAAAAATTTCGGTGACCGGGAAAAAATCTAATTTTTAAATCAGGAGGGGTAAATTTTAAATTTCCCTTATGGTCTAAGGTTCTGATTGACTAAAACTAAATTATGTTTCACTTAAATAGGTAGTAATAAAGTTGTCATTTTCACATATAGGCCAATTCTGAACAAATCTGTAAGGGTCACAGATCTGTAAATTTGTAAAAACTGAGAAAAACAAATCTAGTTTTGTTGATTATAAAATTATACACAAGAGTGGCGGGCTTCGTTGCGAATTTGTTCAATATTTACATGTTTACTTACAGGTCTATAAGACTTACAGATTAGTTCAGAATCGGACCATTGGTCATTTTTTTCTTCTGATTTCAAGTAGCGTAAGTCTTTTGAATTTGCTCCTAATTTAAAAACAAATTTAAATTTGTACTTCAAAATTATTGATCTTCTACTCGTATTAGGTACTTTGTTTGGAAAAGCATTTCATTTCAATACAATAAGATATAAATAGACTATCATATTTTAAATTTACATTTGTAAGTTGTTTTTGGATTCGCCCTAAATTATATGTGTTTCAGTAACACTTTTTTGCGACAAGGTGAGGGCAGAACAATAACAAGTAAAGAACTTTATTATAAAATTTTCTAAATTATAGTTTCAATATTAATATTTCAACTTTGTTATCTTTGTAAGTCAAAATGTTTAGAAATAATTATCATTTCCATACATTTCTCTGTTTAGTCTAGATGTCAGCGCTAAGACATTTTTAGTGTGCAGACAATTAAGAATATAAGTTATTGCTCAGCTACGTACAGGGTAGTTATTTAGCTATGGATGCTGTATGTTCATCTTTCATTTCCCCGGGCCTCTAAGTTATGCTCTACTGAAGATGTAACCCTTTCGTTTTAGGCAGTCTTTAGTTAAGATTCCGTCAAGAAGGTCATGGGGTAAAGTGTTAGTTTTGACTCGCGTTCTGCGTAAAGCGAGTACTTAGGCCTAAGGGTGCATTGGCATACTCTAAAGAGTGGGTAAAGTAAATTAAATAATGAATGTTTATTTTAGTGAGGAACGCGTCTTTATTATAAAAGTTATCCAAGAATATGGGATTAATTTTCCTTAAGTTAGACAGACCGTTATAA
Source organism: Ophonus ardosiacus (assembly GCA_943142095.1). Lineage (NCBI taxonomy): Eukaryota > Metazoa > Arthropoda > Insecta > Coleoptera > Carabidae > Ophonus > Ophonus ardosiacus. The sequence continues at coordinate 17,533,078 of OW964823.1, forward strand.
ATAATTTATGAAAACCAGAATAAAAGAAAACTAGCATCATGTCTAACCTATGTCTTGCTATGAACTAACAGAAATTTTGAAATTTCTTTTAAAATTTTGAAGAAAATGGAAACAATAAATAATGCAGAATCAATTTTACATGCGTTTCAATGGGGGATTCCACCATTTTTTTTATAATTTCATCTGAAAATATTAGGAAAACTAAGACTATTGATGAAAATCTGGCGAAAAAATTCCTATTAATAAGCGAGTTGTGGTCTCCCGAATTTTGAAAAGATTGACGTGACATCACGCTTATGTGTTTTTTTATCATGGACCTAAATGTTCTTGAAATTTATGCTATTTTAAGTTATATTTACATAAAATAAATGAATATTATAACACTGTATAAGTCTACATACTTTATAATTACAGGTGTATTTACTAAATTATTAAGTTTAATGCAAGAAATTTATGTTAAAATAAAAACTGTATGAAAACTGCAATACAGGAATGTTAGCCCCTCTTTTCGAATTTGAATTCCTTAACTTCCATTGGTAGTAACCCCCACCTCCTAACACGCTATTTGTTATGCATGTATAGGCGATCTTTCGGTCGCCAATCAAATATTATATATAGATTTCATATTGGTGTCGAAGCGCTATAACAAAAAAAAACCCTTATTTCCGAAATATCTCAATTATACCATTTCATTTTTTTATTAATATTCGTTATTCAGCATATACATTCATATTTTTTACTATTTTCCTTTAATTCGATTGAGCTGGAATGCCCTATTCTGAAAAATTTTGCAATTTAGGTACAGTTTTTGCCAAAAGATGAACAGGTGATCAGGAAATTGCATAAAACTAAAATTCCATGTTACATCCCCATGTTCACTCCAATTCACCGCAAAGTGCCATCACACGGTATATTTTATTTAAAATAAATATAAATATCATCATTAAAATTATGACGAATAGCTGAAATGAAAAGTTAATATTAAAATAAAGGTAATATAACACGAAAAATAAATCTTGTGTAATGATTTTATTAACACTGTTTTAAGTTCATTTATTAACTAGTATAATATAAAATCATAGCAGTGAAAATTAGCATGTTCTGCACTCTGCATATATACTCGTGGTGTGTAATTCTCTCTAAGATCCTTGCTTCCTTGCAGCATAATATACCATGACAATCCTCTCAGTTATAATGCAAGTTAATTTGTCGCGAGACAGGTGGAATTTCCACTACGACAAACTGAACACCATCTTGCAAGAATTAAGGATGTGGTATAATTTAATTAAGGAACTTAACTTCATATCTGGCTAGACGGAAAGATGAATTATGCCAGAAATTAACATTCATGAAAATGTTTATAATTCTTTAGAATTTTAGATTAATCTAAATTTAAAAAAGTCACGTAAATTTTGTAGTAAAACGTAAATAATTATTTAAAGATTCTATTCTAGATAATCGTAAACTTAGTTTTACGTGTATTTAATATGGGACTCTGGGCAATAGAATGAGTTTTAACAAAAAATTATTTAATTACCTAATAAACACTTACCATTACAATTTCCTTTTTTACCTTCCGTCACCTTTAGGTGAGGAAAGTATTGTCTTTTGGTCAAATAATTCGTTGGTGAGTTTTTAATGAATAAGCACGTTTGATGGTCCCTAGAATACGAAGTTACTATTTTTAAGATGATGCCTGTATGTATGTATGTATGTATGTATGTATGTATGTGTATGTGTGTGTGTGTGTGTGTATGTATGTATGTATGTGTGTCCGTGTGTGACAAATTTTTCTCCGACGATAACTCCAGTACCACAATTCTAAAATTATAATTCTTTCGTATTCCTCTTCTTTACATCCATATGAAGAGCTGATTAAATTTTGGTTATAATTGATACACCGGAAGTACCCTTATTTGAAGTTTTTAACAGTTTTTCTTTAAAAAAAAGCAGTTAAATATTATTTTTTGATATATTATGTTTTATAAATATTAAAGAAATAGCTCTTCTCTATTCGGTTTACATTTTCCTTCATATTCAATAATAGAGTCAAAGCATTATAAAGAGATTAAAATTCAAAAATCAGTTAGCTTTGCTATTTATCATAGAAACATCTGATATATGCAAAAAAAATCTAATTGACAGATGTCAGAGCCAAGTGCAAAATCAAATATGGCAAGTATAGGATCAGAACGTTTTTTTTTATTTCTAAAAATTCACACAGTTGTTTAATTGTTCTAAAAATGCGTACACTTACCTAACATTCTCTTTACAATTAAATAATATTACTACCAAGTTTATATCTCTGCGCATTTTTGAATTATTTCCCCAAAAGTCAATATACCCCACATTTAGATAAAAACTTCAAAATTTCAAAAATCTAATTTTTATGTATCCAGATACTGATACTGATTCCAAATTTTGAAACCGCAGGTCGATAATCTCGTTTCGTTCTCGAGATATTTAGATTTAAAGTTTTTCTCAAAACTGCCCATTTTTGGGTAATAATCCAAAAATGGGTCGATATATGAATTTGGCAACATCACCCTTCGATTCTACGGACAAAAATACATAAGTATAGCAATTTTCATATTTTTTGTCCAACCGGTTCATTATTTTATGAATAAAAGCTTGAAAACCACTGAAAATGGCCAAAATCTGAAAAAATCGTAAGGGGTACACCTTAGATTTTTGCGATTTTTGGCCATTTTCAGTTATTTTGCTTTAGAGTTTGTATGATGTGTTCAAAAATTCTGAAAATTGGTGTACTTATGTAACTTTGCCCGTAGACTCGATTGATGTTGTCGGCAAATTCATATCTCGACCCATTTTTGGGTTATTACCCAAAAATGGGCAGTTTTGAGTAAAACTTTGAATCTAAATATCTCGAGAATGAAAAGAGATATCGATCTGCGGTTTTAAAATTTGGAATCAGCATATTAACAAGTATTCATATACATGAAAATTAAATTTTTGAAAATTTTTTAGTTTTTATCTAAATGTGGGGTATATTGACTTTTGGAGCAATAATTAAAAAATGGGCAGAGATATAAACTTGGTAGTAATATTATTTGATTGTAAAGAGAATGTTACTTGACTGTACGTATTTTTAGAGTATTTATATATGAGCATAGGTACATAATGTATATTCATGTGATAATTTTATTGGATTTATAGAATATTTTCCAAGGAACTTTCAGCATGGAATTTGTAAAAAATTGAATTATGTTCATGTTACAATTTTACTGGATATACCTCAAATTAATGGAAGGTCTTATGCTAGCCACAACATATTTTTATAATAATACAAATACGTACATCAAAATAAATTATGGATTATTATCATAAAATATTATAAAGAAAAATTATAATAAATAATATATTACGAGTATAATGACAATAGTATACAATAAAAGTAAATAAAATGAAATATTAATAATACATTTAGTTGTACAAACATCATACAAAAATTCAATAAAAATCTATTGTTTAATTTAAGACAGATATATTCGTATTTCCAAGATATAATCGCCTAATTGTATATTTTCTGTAACGGGAATGGCATCTTTAAATAGGTCGACAAATTTCATACATGTACATAGTACCTAAACCAAATGTCCTACTTCGCGAGAATAAAAATCAAAACTGTTCTATTTATACCGGGTACCTTTTTTCTGAACATAGGAAATTCAATGCTAAAATTTTGATTTGGCGATATCTTTTTACCTAATGATTTTAAAAACAAAAGTGTTATGAAGAAAAATTTGTTTCTTATGTAGGAGTTAAAAAAAAGCGTTTTCACAATTTTTAAGGCAATTATCAAAGTGCCATAAAAGAATATTATTTTTATTATTTATGACATATCTTACGGATTTGACATTTCTTTTGATTTATTATTATTATTATTATTATTATTATTAGAATAATAAATTCTAATAATAATAATAATAATAATAAAATCTAAAGAAATATCAAATATCAGATATGCCAGAAACAACAAACATAGGAATTATTGTTTTTTTACCTTCGTGTGGTGGCAATCCTCGCTTCGCTCGGGCTGCCAACCCACACTAGTCGCAAAATGTCTCTTTCGTCCCTAGTTGCACAATATACTATTTTTCATGGTAATCGGATAATTTTGTTATATCGTGCATTTTCTTTTTCTTTTAATTAGTTCATAAGAAAAAATTGAACAACAAACTTGGTACTCAATTGATACAGTTTTTTATACTCCGTTACAATTTTATTCTGAAATTAATAGGTAAAGAGATATCGCCAAAAAAATTTAACATTAAACTTCCCATGCTCAGATATATAAGTTCAAATTTTTATGATTAATTGGAATATTATTTACTACAGCACAATACGCAATGGGCTATGTATTATTTTAGTTTTAAAAATTGAAACACATACATACATTTTTCTAAAATAAATAAATGTCATTGTCATATGAATTATGGATGCAATGAAATTTATTTAATAATAATTTAACAATAGTAAAATAATTAAAATAATGGAAATTGGAATAATATATTTAAAAATGAATAGTTACCTTATATAATTATACCTACGTTGTGTAACAAAGGAATTGTATTTATCTTCAGGAGGCTTCAGGTTAAAAGATAAAAATGATTTTAAAATTTATGTGTAAAATATATTATAGATAAAGTATTAATGTATACTTATAGAAAATTGAATATTCTTTAATTTTCATAATGACAAAATGCGAAAAAATGGCATTTAATGTTACTTTTTGAAGAAAAACCATTATGAGCTTCAAGTAAAGTGCCATTTCCGTTTGTCCAATTTACACCAAAATCTAATGGCTTCTTTTTATATTAGAATAGGGTAGAAATACAAGGTTTCAGAATTTTCTGATTGATAGTATTTGAATTAGAGCGAAGACAAAATTCATACACACACAGATACATACACACATACACACATACAGATATCATCGTGAAAATGTTAAAATTGGATTCTAGGGACCTTAAATCGTGTTCATTTACTAAAATCTCGATTTGTGATTTTTAGCACGATCCCTATACCTCCCTTACCAAGGGTAGCGGGAGGTAAAAATAACTAAATAATTTACCGCAAACAAATGAAACCTAAGATTGATCATTATTGCTTTACAATATTTTAATTGTTCGTAGATTTACCACATAAAATTGGTAAATCCTAGGTTTTGCACGTCAGTCCTAGGATTTACCCATTTTTAGGCATTTACAGTGATATATTAATTTTATAAATTTTATACATGACATTAAATTTTAATACTCAACTTTTTTTTACTCAAAATTTAAATAACCTAATAGTTAAGCAGTATAATAAAAAGTTGTTTCTCATTTAAGATATGTATATTTTAGTATTAATGAAAAAGGTAATGTAATAGCCGAGGCAGACGACATATTTATCATTAGTATAATTAGTAATTTACCTTAATTCTTAATTATTGAAATACATGACAGACGTTATATAAATATTTGGTGTGCATGCGAAGACTGCTTTTCCAATTTTACAATTTTCCCGTTTTCTTTCATTTTATTGTTGTAGCAAATATAACAAAGTTGTTTTGTTTAATAAATCAGAATTAGAACATTGTTAATTTTGAGACATTGACGTTATAATTTCAATTTAAAATCATGATCAGTGTGGCGATTATTGCCGAATACTTGCGATCATGTTCTCAAAAGATCATCGTGACTTAATGAACAATTCCAATTACCTTCATAATGATCATTTTGATAATTGACATATGACATACAAAATATTAAATAAAAATTAAGAATTTAATTATCACTTCGTCTGTGTCAGCTATAAGTTTCTACGGTTTTAGGAAATTATAAAAATTATACAAGAGATTCATGTTTTATGTTCATATTGTAATTGAGAAATATAAACAGTGAAATAAAACCAGGAAATAAATTGCAAATAAACATTAAATTATCATTAACCACACAAACAGAATGAATGTGTTATATCTATAAACAACAGCAATCAACAATTTATAGCCGCTATGAAACTGATTACACACCATATACATAAAAACAAATACTCATAATCAACAGATAAGCATATCCAAACACTGGTAATAAATTCGGTTGTACGTCCTACCGCCATCTGTGAGCGAGAAGCTGCACTTGACGACGGAATAATGTGAAAGGACGCACAGGAGAAGGTTCGGCTCCTTGCTAAAAGCTGGCGATAGTCCGTGAAAGCTCGGTAGATGGTTTAAAGTAGGAAAAGATGCCCCAGTTTAAAAGGGGTTGCATGAAAATTTAGACCCTTCCGAAAAAATCAATCCAGTGACCTTGGTCTTTGAAAAAGACAAGCAAGAGTTAAAAACAGATGATTATTAACGTCGTTCATTAAAATTAAAGGATTAGAGGTTAATGAACATTGCTGCTAAGTAGCTGTTGTTTGTACGAAATGAGGGAACAAATTATAAAGGAAATGAATTCATACAAAAACATGAGAATTTAAATATGATGAATTTTCTATTGTTTGTAGAAAATATAGCTGAGAATATCTTTAATAATTTTCATCGGCCTGATCAAGTTAATATTGGATTTCAAAGGAACAAAGAAAAATGAAACTACAAAATAATGTGCATTTTTCAAAATTCTCGGAAGTTAATAAAAGATGTATAAGAAAATGCAATGCAGTTACAGTTATCTATTTCCAAAATATAAGTGCCTAAATTGTATTTTTTTGTGCATTTTAAGAAAACAATATAACAAAACGAATATATTTCCTTCCGTCGCTTACCAACAATTGAAAAAGGTATTGGGATGAATAAAAGTCCTGGATTGCAGTCAATAATAATTTATTTCAAAATCGGCCTCTACCGGTTTCGGCAACTCATTTGCCTTCTTCAGGAGCTATAAATAATTTAAATGTACATCTTTTTTTACAAATATTGTTACAGTTTACTCACGTGATTTTGTTTAATAATACAGATTGACATTAATATTTTTCGAATATATAAATAAATAACACGAAACAACACACATTTGGACGTCAATAGTTAAAAAAATAAATAGAATTAATGATAAAATACGTAAAAATTAGTTTTTGTTAAAAAAGTTACAAAGGTTAGCATGCTTTGAAAATTTTCACTTTTGTTTAAACATGTAAATTCCCGAAGGTGTTTTATACATTTACCGCCAATTTTTTTAATAAAAAAAATTTAATTCTTATTATTATTCTTATTTTAATCATGTTTAATGTATTATACTTTTTATTTATTCTTATTTTTAGTGTTAAATTTTAAAATATTTGTGTATATATTACTTAAGTTTGCTATGTCTGTTTTCTCATTAATATTATTTTTGTCATTATTGATATATAGCATTTCTACATAAAAGATTAACACTAGAAATGCTATATATATCAATAATGACAAAAATAATATTAATAAGAAAGCAGACATAGCAAACTTAAGTAATATATACACAAATATATTAAAATTTAACACTAAAAATAAGAATAAATAAAAAATATATTACATTAAACATGATTAAAATAAGAATAATAATAAGAATTAGATTTTTTTATTAAAAAAAATGGCGGTAAATGTATAAAACACCTTAGGGAATTTACATGTTTAAACAAAAGTGAAAATTTTCAAAGCATGCTAACCTTTGTAACTTTTTTAACAAAAACTAATTTTTACGTATTTTATCATTAATTCTATTTATTTTTTAACTATTGACGTCCAAATGTGTATTGTTTCGTGTTATTTATTTATTTATTTATATATTCGAAAAATATTAATGTCAATCTGTATAATTAAAACAAAATCACTTGAGTAAACTGTAACAATATTTGTAAAACAATATGTACATTTAAATTATTTATAGCTCCTGAAGAAGGCAAATGAGTTGCCGAAACCGGTAGAGGCCGATTTTGAAATAAATTATTATTGACTGCAATCCAGGACTTTTATTCCTCCCAAACATCCATCCAGTCAAGAAGCTCTCCATACACAAAAAAGGTGTTGTCTATGGTTAAAAAATTCCATAATAAACTTTTAATGAATAATCACGTTTTAAGGTCCCTAGAATACAATTTTTCTATTTTTATGATAATTTTGTATATGCAGGGTGAGTCTGAGAAGACGCCCCCCCCCCCCTTTTAACTTTTTTGTTCTAAGTAATAAAAAATGGAGTACATAAAAGTTTTATTATTTTGAATATACTATTTAATAACACATATAGATATTTTCTTAGAAAATCAGGTTTACAAGATACGACTATCAATGTTTATTTTTTAAATAGCACGTTATAATTATTTTACTAAAAGTTTTGTTGTTGTTTAAATACCTCCTTGTATAATTATTTTAATATGTCGAACGGTTACCGCCTTCTCGAGGTGGGGAAAATGAAGAATAGCTTTAATTTTCAAAAAATCATATTCAATGTGAGCGTCTATGTAAAAACGAATAAAATAGTTCTTTTGATTTAGTTCCAAAATTCGCCACCAGTTTCGCATTCCTATTTACATATCCGAATAACAACTGATCATGTTCCAACACACAGGGAGAACATTTCAACATAGATAAACTCCCCCCGCACCATGTTTTTAAATCGTCGCAAAACATATTATTCGGTAAAGCCGAATATTCGTTATTCAGTTGAACTATATTCACCACAGCACTAGCTGTCAAGTACGATTTGCATAACATGATCATGAAATAATTTTCCTGGAAATATATCTTTTGCAAGAAACTTTCTGTATTAAATTTATATAAAATACATACTTAAAATTGACGGAAATGTGTTGGTTACATATATTTTTTTTCCTATAGGGAACATATAAAATATTTATCACAGTAGCCATTTGGCTTATAATGTTAATATAAATTTTAAAATTCTCAATAATGCAAAAGAGAACAGATGGAATTACAAATTTAAATGTTATTAATTTTTAATAGAATATATTTGCGAAAATTTGATTGAACTACTGTTGTAAATAATCGTTTAAAATAATTATTTATTATTATTATTATTTATTTTTACTCGCTTTTTATTACAGTATTGTATATAGGCGGTGATATCATGGGGATGAAACATATTTCGTACATTTTATTATAACTTTTTTTTATAGTTTCTTCGTTGCATTGATGGGGGTGAGATGATAAAGACGCACACAAGTAAGAGCCATACCTTACCCGGGATTCGAACCCGGAACCCTTGGGTCGTGAGCCGGCTACATTGCCCACTACACCACCGGGGTCGGCTATTCTTTTAAAATATAATGCATGTTATGTATGTAAGGAATATTTGAATAAATTAATAAAATTTATTAGAATTAAGTACGTAATTTGATAAATAGAAGATAACCCTGTCCTGTTCCACTCAAATCAAAATATCGTTACAATTTTTTGCTCTGTGTTACATAATTTGTATATTTCCAATAGTTGCTAGAAATGAAACTGTATTGTCGTGGAGTTGCAAGTATGTAACCTTACTAGCACTAGTATGCAAATCATAAAACGTGCTTAAAATGTATTGAAGTTCCTTTCGAGTGAAAACATTTTTCAATAAACATCGTCATTCTATCGAAATTCAATTCTAACACAAAAACGAACTGGCATACAAAAGATATAAGTTCCGCAGAAAGTGGGAAATTTACATTTGTGCTGTGGGTGATCTATACGTGGAAATCTTGCACATGAAAATTCAAATGAAGTTTTCGCATTCTTTATGAGATGCGATTGACTTTCGATGACCGTAAATACCGCAAAAGCGAATGCCAGTGATTTTAGATAGAAGAGCTCCAGGTTTTATTGCGTCGAGATAAAAGCTGCATGTTGAAAAGCCGCTTTACTTTTATCGTTTTTCGATCATTAATTTTTTACTAAACTACATAACTTTTGTCGTGAAGGAATGTTAAAACAATCGTTGCAGTCGTAAAAGCTTAGTATTCAATTAAATTGCAACACTGTAAATAAAAAGAAAATTGTTAAGTGTTGTATTTATGGGAAAGGCAATGAAAACGAAGATAAAAAATGTGTTAACTAAGCTGGGGAGAAGTACGGATGTAGGTGACGTAAAATTACTTTATATGGCAATATTGTACGTAGGTAAAAAGTGCTACATATAAATATAATATAATTTAACCATAATATAAATAATAAATAAATATTAAATTACAATATTCTTTATATTGGAATAAACATATTCGAAAAAAATCTTTAGTAACCAAAACATTAAACTTATAAACTAATTATAAGTTTTTGTAAGTTTTTCAAAAACAGCTAAGTGAAGAACTGTGAAGAGCGAATGAATATATACCCACGTACCACCCATACTTCGTATGTCTTTATATTCTGCCATTCGTTTTGTATTTTTATTTTTTTATTTTTAATGATATACCCAAATCATTCAAGCAGCCAATGCACGTCATTAATAAAAATTGAATTTTAGTAACTAGATGTGTGACGTCATGTACTGCTACGTTTGCAGAGGTTTTAGAATCTTTATGAAAAGAGTTATACAGATTGCAATCTATATTATCGACATGTTCATGAACTGTCACATCTACAAAATAAATACTATATTTTCGTCACTGTCCATTTCTATTTAAATTATTTTATAATACTAACCTTATTTATACTTATGTATGCCATATAAAGGCAATAAATAAAAGTGAGCCGAATTTCAAAGAAATATACCAAATTCTTCTGATTGATTAGAATTGCTATCTTTGGCAGATTCACAGATTTTGTGTTTGCGTTAACGGTCACGTTGTGTCGGTTGCATTGCGGTTAACATTACTTTATTATAAATAGACCTTTACAACGCACAAAAATGTTTCAAACACGATACAAATATTTTTCAAATAATAATTTTGACAGTATGAACATACAAATTATCAATGTTGCCAACTATAGCAACAATTAAACGAATAATATGACGTTGATGTACATTATTTATATATTATTCATGTCATATACGATAAGTAATGAACTCTACTATTCATTTTAATAATAATAATATAAGGCTATACACTTTTGACGGTTAAAAATGATTGAAATTTTATTACATTTTTCACTATTAGTGATTTTAATGCATTAAGGTTTTTACACTAAGTGATGACGTGCATTGGCTGCTTGAATGATTTGGGTATATATAGGTATTCTTACTTCATTCATGAATTTCCTGCACTTTCTAAATTGGGTTTAAATTCAGAGAATGTGAAAGATAATTGAGTTTATTTTATATACATATATGGAGTGTAATCGTCACTGTTTCGATTTGTTAAAGATAAAAATTTAGTGGGTGTATCAGTGGAGGGTTTTCTGGGCTTTGGTTTTAGTAGATTCTTTTAAACTCTGCCAGGCTTTCATGTTTCTGGTTTTACAGTTGTGAATAAAAATTGCAATAATCCCAATATTTCCCCAACAAATTGAACATCAACAAACACAAAATTATTTCGAAACTCAATTACTTTATTAAAAGAATCCCTATTCACACAAACAACATTAGGCCATGAATACCCGTTGATTACAACCTGCAGCTACGATTCAATAAACAGATGACATTTCGCTACAGTGCTATGAGTGCCATCTGTGAACAAGCGGGTGAACTACAGCAAACGAGTGGATGCTGCAGAATAGCTGCAGGTACACAACGTGACAGCAGGAGAGGTCAATGACCTATCCGGAAGAGAAAGAAAAGGTTAGAGGTTACATTCAGAATATAAATGAAGGGGAAAAAGATATAAGGATGGAAAAGTGAAGGTTTTATTGGAAAAAAAATTAGGTTAGTGGAGGGCACATTCGTTACACAAGATACAATATTTTTAGAATTTCTTTAAAAAGAATGAAATCATGCAGAACCAGGGTTACCAGATTTTGAAAAGTCTGTCGCGGGATTTAGGGTTGTAATAGGTCATTTAAAGATAATATAAAAAAGGCGCCGTAGGTAAAATTTTTTTTCATTCAAGGTCAAATGCCTTATAATTGAAAGTTACATTTTTTCAAGGGATGTGAAGCCGCATATTTTCCTCCTTTCATGTACAAAAATAAATTGCTAGATCACAGAACATTTTAGAAAAAAGAATATTTAACGGATTGTTGACTTACCTGGATATAGCGCGAATATTTACGTTTGCTTGATTTTGTTTTTTTTTTTTCATCAAGTCATGGCTTATTATTATTATATTAATTAATATTTTTCATTCTTTAGTATATTGGAGCCTTGAAATTCATTGTACGTCATTCTAAAATTTTCTTTGATCATCAGTTCAGCTTCCAAATTTTCTAGAAGTAATCTGTTTCTCTCTTTACGCCAAGCGATTGTCATAAGGCTAAATATTCTTTCCGATGTCGCGTTTGAATGGGGAATCGAAAATAAGTGTCCAATAATTTTTTTAAATTTTGGGGATGGAAAATTCTTAAAAAATATTACTCATATTTGATCACACGGTAATTTTGTTTCTTCTTCCTTCATATCGGAAATAAACTTTTTTAAATATAAAAACTCATCGAACAGTAAATATTCATCATAAAATTAGGGTGGCGGGCAGGGATGGGCACGTAAAATACGTAACGTATTATACGTTATTTTTTACGCGTAAACAATTATTTTTTACATTGACATTATTTGAGAATTTTTTACGTAGATAATGTAAAATATTATTACCATGAGCATATTTTTTTTTAAGATATTTTCTTTTATACTGTAATGAATATTTCAGAACAAGCAGGCCACGTACCATCATGTTTCTTTGATTCAGACAAACAATTAGGTACCTTCCATCGATCTTTAAACTAATAGATGCAGCGTACGAGCAAAACGCTTGTCCCGCCATAACGGTGCAGACACAGTATTTCTATCCTTCAACAGTGCGGAAGTTAAGAAAACGCGGCAAAATAAAAAAAAAATATTTGTCCGTAACTTGTTATACTTGGTGCATAATCGCTAAGAGTATAGATTTAATTTTTTTGTACATAATTAGTTTTATTAAATATTTTTAATACAATATATTGTATACATATTTATTATAGGGGACAAGTAATAATTAATAAGAACTTACATATGAAATGACACAGCTGAACCGCTTACGTACTGCTCATTGTACGAAATACACCGTTTCCCCATTATTTTGTCTCATACACACCTCACAACACATATACGTATATATTGTCAGAAATAATTGTAAATGTTCTCCAAAAAAGTAAATAATACACAAACAGTCACGAAACGTCAAATGTAGCTTTTGACAACTATTTAGTGATAGAGAGCGACGTATAGAGGTTTACATATGGCTGAGAAAGATGTACAATGAGTACGAAGGCATGCGCAGTATATTTAAACAGAGAACTTCCGTACTATAGAAGGACAGAATATATATCTCTATCCTTTTATGTTGGAGCAATATTCTAACAATAAATGAATAGGAGACGCTTGGTCCATTAGTTTAAAGGTCGATGGTACCTTCAAACTATCAACCATTAGATTACTAGGGAAATATATTCCTGAAACATAACCTCAAACTTTAAACACATTTAACGTCAAAATTAGACTAAATACGTATATTTGAAGCATATTATATTATATTATATTTGAAGACGTTTAAAAACAGACGGCGAATAAAAAAATTTGGAAAACTAAAATTTAATTTTCTATTTATTAATTATTAATAACATATAGTTTCAAATAATTTGAAATAGATTTAAATCATTAGCTCCAAACTGAATTAATTTTATACAAATTTTAAGCATTTTATGTTAATTTATCTATAGTTTCAGAATGTTTTTTTAATATTTTACAAAAATTTCAGTCTCTTTCTTATAAACTTATCATAGTTTCAGGCGTTTTAGAATATATTTATGATAAGGTTAAGGAAAGTTACTGTAATGTGACATTTGTAAACAATAAGGCATCTAGTGTCGTTATGAAGAACTAAAATTATACATTATCTACGTTGTTTACTTATTTAACATTTTTTACGCATTTTTTACACGTGAACGTAAAAAATATTTTTTACGCGTAAATGCACATCCCTGGTGGCGGGACATATGAACTAAAACGCGGGACGAGGGATTAATTACGCCAATGCGGGACAGTCCCGTCAAATCCAGGACGTCTGGTAACTCTGTGCAGAACTATATTGTCCTTTAAATATTTTTGCAGTAACATATAAGGGTACAAGTAAAACTGGCAATGGTTGTTCCCTGGTTAACGTGCGGGTTCAATTCGTGTAGTTCAATATCAATGCAAGAATACTAATGTGTTCGAGCCGTTCGTTGTACTCACTGAAATATATACTAACTGGAATGCGCGTACGAACCGTGACTGTGAAGCATATTGAAAGCCTGTTGCTGGAGTAGTCGATAAATATCGAGAGTTCGTGAATAGACGGAAATTATTTCGTGTGGCGCATGTTTAAATAAATGAAGCATAATATGAAAACAAGGCGATCAGCTATGATACGAGTTATTCGGCTAGGTTCGGTTCGGCACGAACGTGCGCGAACAGGACCAGCCATTACTGTTCAATGAGCTTCAGTGCAGCGTACGCTGATAGGTAGAGTATGCGAGTTCCAGTTAGTACATATTTCAGTGGTTGTACTCATAGAGGGTGTAGGTTAACAATCCTGCCTGATATGCTCTATAAAGTAATTAAAACTAATTATTAACTCACCGTTAATAAAGTACAATTTTGTAACACCTGTGACAAAATGAGAAGTAAATACTCAATGGTAAGCTATACGGGGCTTGCACGACCCTTTTTTAAACTTTTTTCAGCGACAGCTATTGCAAAAGAATTTCAATAAATAATTGTTAAAATATTATTTTTTTTCTTATTGTATGTATATTGTTAACATCTGTAAACTATTTTTATTACTATGTGCAATATTGCAGATTTTTTTGCCTTGGTGTACAAAGAGCTATTGTCAACCTTTAATATATACGACTATTTTATTTAGATTTTCTAAACAACATTGTACTATGGTTTAATAGATATTTACACACCAAGTGAGCTAAGGTAATGTTTATTCATGAGAAGAAAGTTTGGCTCACGAGCCCACAAGTGCGAGTGAGTTAATTTCTTCGAGTGAAGAAACATTCTTAGCTCACGTGGTTTGTACAATATTTTATTCAATTTTGACGAAATAGTAATAAAAACCATTATAATATTTTAATTTTGACAAAACAAAAAACAAATCAGTTAGTAGACTGTGCATGACAATTGTCGATGATAGATGTCAAATCATCTATTTAAAAAGATTTATTGTCTGTCATTTGTGCCGTGAAAAATAAAGAAAATGGCTGATAATGTCTGATAAATACTATGGTAAGTGTTAATTTCGTGTCTGATGTTATTTTAAATGCATTATTTGTTGCAGGGTGAATTAATAAAAATGTGAGAGTGATTTAAAATTTTTTAATTCAAATTAATTCACTTGTGAAAAAAGTGTTAATTATAATTGTTGCTATGGAGTTAATAATGACAGTTTAAAACGTCAAAATTTAATAAAAAAAATTAAAATTAAGATAGCCAAATGTTTTGTTTAGGGTTATATCTTATCTACAGAAAGAATTAAAAATATTACATAGAATAAAAGTTGTTTGTCTTCCATATTGGAAAATTTTTCGCAATATGAGAATATGTATGTATGTGCATGCTCTAAGTACGAAAACAAATATATTATTATAATCCTCCCTCACAGACGTGTTTTGTTTTCCGATCTTTGCTTCTGGTACAAACAATGCATCGTCTTTGAGTTTTATTTAAGCAAGTTCTTCAAGTGTTTTACCTAAAATACGAGGAGTATTATTTTTTTGCCTATTCTATCGATATCTTCAGATTGTTTTTCATGTGTTGTTTGGATCGTGGATAATTTCATAGCCAAGTTGAACTAGAAAATTAATAAAAAAGTGGATCGCGTGGCCGTGTGCATATAGTGTCTGTTTGACAATCTGGTGACCCGGGTTCGATCCCGGTCAGTGCAGACTTTTAATCGCACAAAAGTGATCCCTGTGGTGCACTTTCCACACCAGCTATGAATACCAGTGAGGTGACAACTAGTAAGCGCCCACACGGTAAAAATACAAGATGTAGATAATGGCACACCCAGTAATCGGCAATATGCCGTGATGGTATATTTATTTATAAAAAAATTAATAAACAAAATTTTGTTGGAAACTTACAATTTTCTTATCTACCTATTCATAGAAATTTAAACTCATTGCTAGCTACTATACTATTACCGACTATTCACATAGTCACATATTTACATATTAAACTAAAACCTTTTATAAGACCAAAAGTAGAAAATTAACAAATCGATACGAATGATGGATAAATATGAAGGATAATAAATTAATATACTCCTTGTTTGCAAACGTTTCGATTTTTATTAACCCATTCTCAGTGATGAAGAAAAGAGAAATAAACGTTGCAATATATTTCTATAATACAAACATATGATAAAATATACACAATTAAATAATAAATATAATTTTAATTTATTAGCTTTTTGCAGACTGTCCCGCAGTAAAATTTACAATGCAGCAGAACGATATAAAACTTTTAAAATAACGTTGTCACATGTATAACTAGATTTGTAAATTTAAATGTAACAAAACTCTTGATGGTAAGGAAATTATTGTTATTTTGACATATGTTTGAATATCTTATATATTGCAAAGTTTGTTATTCTTTTCTTAATCCAGCATTGAGGATGGTTTAACAAAAACCGAAACATTTGCAGACAGAGAGTATAATAATTTATTATCCTTCATATTTTATCCATCATCCGTCGATATTCTTCACTTTACAAAATTAACTTCTGTAACCTAAATTGTACTTCGAGTGACTGTAAATTAAGGCCTACACAACGCTCTTTTCTGAACAAAAAACATGACCCATAAAAACTTTAATGTTATACAGTGTGTCCCATTTAGAAGTGCCACCATTGGGATCTCAAGAACTATAAGAGATACGATGTCGGTTAAATGGAACATTTTGTGCGCTTTTGGGAGGCCAGCTCAGATGTGCTTTTGTTTTTCCAAAAATTCTCATAGGGCACTAGATAATGACGAAAAACAGAATATTGTTGATTTTTTCTTTTTCAAATTACTTCTAAACTATTAGTAATTGAGAAAAACATTTCAAATATAAAAGATAGATATTTTTACTAACTAACCAGTGGCGTACGAAATAAATTTTTACATCCGTAAATTTTCAAGATATAACACAAACTTATATTTTTTTAAATGGAACTCATACCTGATTTTATTCTCAAAAAAATAAATATTTTTTTT
Source organism: Ophonus ardosiacus (assembly GCA_943142095.1). Classification (NCBI taxonomy): domain Eukaryota; kingdom Metazoa; phylum Arthropoda; class Insecta; order Coleoptera; family Carabidae; genus Ophonus; species Ophonus ardosiacus. The sequence goes on from OW964823.1 coordinate 17,550,362, forward strand.
CTCTTTTGAATGATGTAAGGGTTATTATGTTTTATATTTGTTTTGCTCCTAAAATTTAATTTTTCTCTTTATTTTCCTGAACTTTCTTATTATTTCCCAAAAAAACATTATTATTTTTATTAATTATATTGTATTTGATCGAAATAATTTGTTTTATGCCTTTATTACTTAATATTTTAATTCAAGACTCATAATTACAAATTACACTATAATGTGCCAAGGGCGACCAGATACAAAATATTACAAAAATTAGTTTGATAGGAGTTTTCAACAAAATTTTCTAACAAAATAAATTATTTAAATACAAGGAGAAATCTATCAATATTTTCAAAATAATTATAAATTTAATACAAAATAAGGAAAAAATAATAATTTTGAAGGCAAAACAAATATAAAACATAATAACCCTTACATCATTGAAAACAGAAAAAATAATTATTTTTTTTGAGAATAAAATCAGATATGGGTTCCATTTAAAAAAAATATAAGTTTGTGTTATATCTCGAAAATTTACGGATGTAAAAATTTATTTCGTACGTCACTGGTTAGTTAATAAAAATATCTATCTTTTATATTTGAAACGTTTTTCTCAATTACTGATAGTTTAGAAGTTATTTGAAAACGAAAAAATCAACAATATTAAATTTTTCGTTATTATCAAGTGCCCTATGAGAAATTTTGGAAAAACAAAAGCACATCTGAGATGGCCTCCCAAAAGAGCACAAAAAGTTCCATTTAACCGACATCGTATCTCTTATAGTTCTCGAGATCCCAATGGTGGCACCTCTAAATGGGACACACTGTAGATTACAGCAACAATTATACTTAAAAAATTACTAATATGACCATATAAGTACTCGTAATTTGTTTAAATTTAATTATTTCGAATCGGTGCATTTGAATGACTGCCAATTTTTTACCTCTCGCTAAGAGAGGTATTGGATTCATGCTAAAATTCGCATATCCAGATTTTATTGAATAAGCACGATTTAAGGTTCCTAGAATCCGATTTTAACATTTTTACAATGATGTCTGTGTGTGTATGTGTATGTAGATGTGTGTGTGTGTGTTTTGTGTGTGTGTGGATGTGTGTATGTGTGTATGTGTGTATGTATGTCTGGATGTTGTAGGGACGATGCCTCAAAAACACTTAAAAAATATTTAATTGCAGTTTCTTCAATCTGACATTTCTGGGAAGAGCTGAAAAGGTAACAATTGAACAACCGGAAGTAGTTTCTTAGAAAAATTCTTCTAAATATAATGTTTTGGGAGTTTTTTTTTTAATATTGAACATAAAATTCTTCATCTAATACACTTAAAATTTTTATTATATCTTGTATAGATTTAGAGATAAAGACACTATAATTTATAGAGTAAGCTAATCGCAGAGGCCAAGGCACTAAGGAAACCAGTTGACAAATTCCAATGTTTATAATATAGTTTGTAAATGACACATGTCATTGTCAAATATCAACAGTTTTAGTGACATTCTGATAGCTTTTTCTGGGAAATATATTTAATTTTTTTTATTGTTTTATTAATTAAATATTTGAAATTATAGGTAAAATTGTGGTAAAATGCATATATCCATCAGAAATACCGTCAATCTGGTTAATGAATTGGAAGAATCTCTGACATTTAGAAACTTCCTCGTACAATGAAAAATAGATATAATTAGAATTATATGTGTGCAGAAGACATGTTAAATACAATAAAAAAACAATATTTGAGTAAAGTTCTGTATTTTTTTTGTTATAAAACGACGGTTCGATAGCGAAGTGCAATACAATACTTATATAGCCTAATATGGAAATGGCGAGAGGTCTTGTGCTGGCCACAACAGATTTTTTTCTTTAAAATTGAGAGAACTTTCAAATGATATCAAAACAATTCATTAAACCCTATAAAAATAAAAAGTTTTTGTTTAGTAGCCAATCAAGGAGTTTTGTGAAAAATCTGACAAAATTAGATACTATATACTGTTCATATATTTGACTAGTACATGTAGCAAAAATACGTAGTTTCATAAGATTATCAAAGGCCGTTTTCAAATTAGAGACCAAAATATATACCTTTAGGGTCAATTTCAAAAGGTTGGAGTAAGATAAGGAAACATGCGTATTTATTATAATGTTTTTTTTTTTAATTGTTTATTGAATATATGTAGTAATCTTAGTTTAATTATCAACATTCTCTCGTGGGATAAGCTGTTCGTGTTATACCTTTAAAAGAAAATATCACTAACAATTTTCAGAGTGATCTATCTTCATGCAATTTCACATGTAATCAATTTTAATTATTTTAATAACTACCCTTAAAATTCCACTACGGTATCCTTTAGAGAAGAGAGAAGTCGTAAAAATTTCATACAAAATATATTATTCATAGGGCTGTTGTGTTCAAAGTATCCTGTTGCACTGAAGAAAAAAGTAATAAAATTAAGTTGAAAAATAATAAAGGAAAACCATTAAATAACATCACTACCTAGCTCATTCATGTTGAATATACACATGTTGCCCTTTACATTAAAATTAATAAATGCCACTAACAGGTACAATGCAAATTATATTAATATTCTCTTTGCTCCACAAATAATATTAATTACGAATTATATGGTTTGTATGCAAATTCGAAATTCATTAACAAACTTCCTCATTGAAGGTCAAAGGCAAGTTGAAAGCCCTACGGCTTCAAGCCTGTTTCCATCATGTTATTAGCAAACAAATACGCATAGATTCCCCCATGAATAAATTATCATACTTCAAAAGAGCGCGATTATTACGCCTGGATTTCATAAACCGCTACCTGCACTACAGTATTGCATAGCTGGTCACGAAATATCATCGCAGACAACTAGATTATTTTTGCAAACAAGCAGTTTATTATTATCGGAATCAGAAATTGTAAAAAGCGAAATTGAATTTCATTATTATTACTTTTAATATTGGTAGTATAGTAATTGCTGACAAGCTTAGAAATATAAATTATTGAGTTGTAATCTAAATTTAATTTGTACAATTAATTGTTTTAATCTGTGTAATATGAATGCATTGTAGTAGTCAACGGTTAAATTTCTACAGCCAAATTTATTATTCTTAATCAAACTTTATTACAGCTTTTTTCAGCAGTTCTTCTCTTCAGACCTATTAAAAATGGCTAAAAAGAAAATTTTAATTGCTTATATGCTTACAAATATGAATCCTTGCAAAACCAATATTTTATTCATACATGCAATACTTGCAATCAGTTTAATATAAAAGCAATCAACAATTTTGATTTTTACATTCAAATTTACGGGGTCCCGTGGCCATGTGCCTGAGTATCTGGTCGCGAACCTGGGGAACCGGTCGATCTCGACAGACGCCAAATATTTCCAATTTTAAATAGTACAAAAGTGACCCCTGTGGTGCACTCTAATATGTCGTGATGATATATTTATTTTTTGTTTTATTTACATTCAAATTTGTTATGCTTACCCTTTAAACACAGCACCTTTTAGTGTAATTTTTATTGCCTATAATTTGCTCATTTGCGTTCACTTGCAAATTTTAATTGCCTCAAATTCCATTGGTGACGCATTCTATTCTAGGGGTCCCAATATAATAAGTAATAAAACAACGACGTGTAGACCACATTTGGAAACTGTTTTGTTTTTATATAATATCTGAGAATTAATAATTTTTTATCTATTTCGGTGTCTTTATGAGTCTATAAACACCAAACGTTAACGTGTAATATAATTTAATTAATTTATTCTATTATAAAAATAATCTTTTCCAAATTTGCAAATATAGGGGCCATTTATATAACGCGAAAATTTTTTGTACGAATGTATTCCTATCCTTTTTTCTTGTATTTGTAATCATTTATCGTCCTGAATCGAAATACGATCCTGAACATGAAACCGTTGAACCTTTATACTTTTCATTTTTTTAAACCGAAACAGAACCTGAACCGAGGATCTGACATTTCTATTCTGAACTTGAACAATAACTACATTTCGGTTCAAGTCCCTGCTTGAAAGGTGCGCTGCCATTTTCCAATGAAATTATGGTATAAGCAATTTTGATGTAGTTGAAAATATATAAAATATATATATATATATATATATATATATATATATATATATATATATATATATATATATCATCACGGCATATTACCCATTGAAAATAAATTGAAGATAACTAAAAGTGTGGAACGTCTGTGGCAGTAAGAACGAAGGAAAAGAAAAACATCAATAGATTAATGATTTTAACAGAAGGATAAAAGTTTTAGTAACTGCAAATAAAGTATAGATGTCAAGAGCAACCAAGTAGAAGATTACTTTACAATGAATTTTTTGTTCTCTTTCATGGCTTGGTAGATAGTATTCTAAACCACCTTCGTATATTCATATAGATTGATTTCTGAAAGATTGGCTCTAATTCCCTCATGTATACATTACATAGTTTCAAGATTTGGTAACTATCTCAAATTAGATATAAAGTGATAATGCCACATTACTTTAATTAAAACTTGAAACTATTTCCACATCCTTTTCCTTAAAACTAATAAAAACTTTCCACAAACAGTTCCACATCCAAAAGTCTTCTAAATACCCATTCTGCCTTTTTTACAATGCGTAGCCTCCTGTAGGAGCAACGTGTAACTAAGATAAATGTGGGGTAATAATGCACTACACCCACCGAGGGACTTACAAAACATCTTCTTTCTCGTTCCATCTGCTACATTGAGCCATCTGCTCCTCCCTGTTCCTGAGAGAGTGCTTCAGGAGAGCCGGGATATTTTATAGGCGAGTCCCGGGCCCTAGGGATCGCACTAATCGTGTTCGAGTTTGTTACGAACGCGAACGTGACTTATTGAGCCTGTTAAATAATTATAGGGAATTGAGTGTTCGGTTGGGAGTAGGAATTAAATTGGGAGAGTTGAGGGACTTGTGATAGATAGAAGGCAAAAATTTATATCATTCTACATATTTTTGGTTGTGTCGCTTTTGTTAATAAATTTTTATTATTTAGAATGGCGTATTCGTATTTAAATGTTTTCATCTTCATATGAATTCTTCTGTCGTGGTAGTATATTTATTTACTCGTTTTACTACACCAAAAAATTATTTTAAGAAAAAAAAATTGGTTCTATTAATAATTTTTTAAATAGTGTTTGATGTGATTCCAAATGTTGGAAACCGTAAGCCGATATATTGAAATAATATCTGAAAATGTAATTTACTAAATTGGACGAGATACAGTGTTCTCTCTATTCGATTTTATGAAGAAAATTTTATAATGCGTTTTGTGTACGTGATTCAATTACTATAAATAAAAATAAGAAAAACCAGGAAAAAGGGCTAAAATCTGGAAAAATAATGGGTATGTACAATTTTTACGATTTTCAGTTATTTTTCCTTCCACATTGAACCAGTAAATCGATCCTAAAAATTGGTATATTTATTTTAATATCCCAAAAATAAGTATAATAACTCTACATGTAGGTAAATATTTTATGAACTAAACTAAATATTTAGAATTTAAAAAAGACAGCGATTTACAGTTTCCAATTATAGAATCAGAACCAATAATTGAGTAGGTATCTAAATTTAAAAAAGCTAGATTTTTAATTAAAATTCGGTATATAAAAATGTCAAAAATTAACAGAATTTTCTCAAGAAAAACTGTTAAAAGTTGCAAATGATGGCACTTTTGGTTCACCAATCATAACCCAAATCTAATCAGCTTTTTAAAACAATGTCGCGGCAGCACAATACCTCTCGCCATTTTCATATTAGGCTATACAAGTATTTTATTTAACATTTCTGGTACACACAGAAAATTATAATTACATATTTTCTTTAATTTTCAATTTATTCTATGAAGAAGTTTTCTCCTACACTTCTAAATGTTCGAGATTCTTTCAATTCATGGACGAGATTAACGGTATGTCTGAAGGGTATATAATGAATTATATGTATAGTAAGCGCGTGTTTAATTGACCCTGATACTGTACATACGTTGCCTTATAAATGAATCTCCTTTCTTTTTATTCCAATTTTAGATGTTGAAGGAGTCTTTTCCTCATTATAACAACAGCATATTATATTATTATTACATTTCGACCTTTTCATGTACGAAATCTATATCTATCTATAATTTTAAACATTTAATTAGTGATAAAATAAGATATATAAAATATACTACACAGAAAAAGTCTTCAGTAAGGTCTAGATTTTTGACACTGACATTTATGTCAATTACAAGCATTTTAATTTTTCAACAGGTTCCATAGGCTGATTGATTCATTATACAATGGGTTATTTTATATATTTATAATTCAGTCTATCTAAATCTATAGAAGATATAATAAAAATGTTCAATATATTGGATAGAGGATTTTATATTCTTTAATAATTGTAATTACATAAATTTCCAAAAAATAATATTTAGAAGAATTTTCTAAGAAACTACTACTTCCGGTTGACCAATTGTTACCAAAATCTAATCAGCTCTTCTTAGGAATGTCAGAATGAGGAAACTGCAGTTAAATATTTTATATGTCTTATAGTATTTGAGAAACCGTGGCTCCAACATCCACACATTCACACACACACGCAAACGCGCAGACACACACACACACACACACACACACACAGATACACACACGGACATCATCGTAAAAATGTTATAATCGGATATAGGGATTAAAACGTGCTTATCCACTAAAATACCTCTCTTAGCGAGAGATAAAAATGTTTATTGATTTTTCAATTTATTTTTACAACTTCTTGTTATTTGAAAAATAATTTTTTTGATGCTACTGGCATACAGAATCTTTGTCTTTAATATTTGGTTTAGACAATAAATTGATTTAACACATTTATGGAGAAATAGGCCCAAAACAACTTGTGCTACACACGTGCTGGAACTGGTATGAGAACTGTAAAGCTGAATTCAGAGATTGTACAGTAAGCATAAAAGGACATAGAGAAACACAGAATATGAACATGTGGAAATGCATGTACTGATTCAGAATTATATACACAGCATAACAAAACACAGCAATACACAGGGAATTGATTATATTTTATTTCGTAGTTATGGTGCTGTGTTCGGATATGTCCGCTGTGAATCGCAAGTATTCGTTTTGATACCTCAATTAATGGGGCTTGCGAAATTAGTGTTCTGTAAACTTTTACTTATGCTTTGAACTCACAATTTTTTTATAATGAGTAATTCCTACGACCAGGGTATCAAATTAATCAGCCTAGTGAAAAAATCACCAATATTATATAACAAAAAAAAAAGGATGGATATTTCGATTTTGGGAAGTGGGAATCCCTAGCTAAAGAGATGAATGAGAGTAGTAATACTTAATAATTATATTTAAGCAAGCGCATGTGTATATTTGTAGATAGAAACCTAAGCTGTTTCAAACAGGGGTTCCATAAACCAAAGTCGACTAATGTAAGTCGGCATATTGTGAGTACAGAAAGGATGGATTAACAAGATTATCGGTATTTCTGATGGATATATGCATTTTACCTATAATTTTAAATATTTAATTAATAAAATAATAAGAAAGATTAAATGTACTTCCCAGAAAAAGCTACCAGAATGTCACTAAAACTGGTTTTTGATACTGACATAATTATGTCATTTACAAACTATATTTTATACATTATTCTATATACCGTGAGTATTTTTTAACGTGAAACATTGGGTTTGTCACATCCATGGTTACGACTTGACATTTGATTGACAGCAATGTATTTGATCGTTCCATTTAAAATGAAACATAGGGAACGAATTTGACATTTGATAAGACGTCAATAGAGGTTAATTTTGTTTAAATAATTGTACCTGCATTCTAAATTAAAATTAGTTTTAAAAAAAATATAGTGTGCATCTTGTGCGCGAGTGGTTTTCTGACTCGGCTAAATTTCATACAATATTTAAATATAATACTTCTGCCAAATTCATTCCCCATGTGTTATTTTAAATGAGACAGACAAATATATTGCTGTCAATCAAATGTCAAATCAAAACTTATAGGAAAATTCAACGGTTATCTGTCATATTGACAAGATGTCATTAGAGGTTAATTTTGTTTAAATAATTATGCCTGTTTTCTAAAATTAAATTTAGGTGTAGAAAAAATACTGTGTGCACCTTGTGCCCGAAATATGTTTAGTTCTCTCGAGTGGTTTTCTGACTCCGCTAAGTTTCTTACAATATTTAAATGTAATACTTCTGTCAGATACGTTCCCTATGTTTCATTTTAAATGGAACGGGCAAATACATTGCTGTCAATCAAATATCAAGTCGTAACCATGGATGTGACAAACTCAATGTTTCACGTTAAAAAATACTCACGGTATTAGTGTCTTTATCTCTACATCTATACAAGATATAAAAAAAAATTAAGTGACACACACATACATACACACATACACACATCCACATACACACACACGCATAGACATCATTGTAAAAATATTATTATATGTGACTTCAGAGTCATTAGTATTTAAGTGCGCTATCAGTGCGTTAGATATTTCCCTGCGGACCGGCGAAATATTTCGTGCCGGTGGTTGAGAAATGCTGTTCTTCGTGTCATTGAGTGTTTTCAAAGAATAAATCCTTCCTCCAATCCTTATAAGCTGACGCATTACGCAGATAATGGCAGAGTTAGCTTCATACGTATAAATACTTTCTCGTGTAATGTGATACGACACGAGGGAAATGCTATAGCTATAGCAACTGCATTGATGGTTAATAGATCTTTCCCATTAGTGCGGAGTGAATTGAGTCACTTTTGTTCTCGCGATGACATAAATCACAACTGAGCTCTGCTTTGTAGGGTGACAGGGTTGACAGTTATGAAGTTTGACGGATGCTGCGAGCTACTTGTAATCAAATATATGTGAATATGAAATTTCTAGAATGGAATGGATATGGCTAAATATGTTCACTATTTGAATGATAGCAATATACCTATGTATAAATGGAAAAATAAATTTGATAGACATAAGGGAGCTCTCTGATAGGTGCATTTTGCAACCTAAGTAAAATGGTATATGATAAAAGAAAATGGTTATGACCCTCAGCCAGCTGTCATTCATCATTTTGAATAGGTATATATTTTTACCTCTCGCTAAGAGAGGTATTGGATTCATGCTAAAATTCACATATCCAGATTTTATTGAATATGCACGATTTAAGGTCCCTAGAATCCGATTTTTAAAATGATGTCTGTGTGTGTGTGTGTGTGGATGTGTGTATGTGTGTGTGTGCGTATGTATGTATGTATGTATGTCTGGATGTTGTAGTCACGATTCCTCAAAAACTATAAGACTTAAAAAATATTTAACTGCAGTTTCCTCAATCTGACATTCCTGAGAAGAGCTGAAAAGGTTTTGGTAACAATTGAACAACCAGAAGTAGTAGTTTCTTAGAAAAAATCTTCTAAATATAATTTTTTGGGAGGTTTTTTTTATTAAATATTGAAGAACATAAAATTCTCCATCTAATACACTTAAAAATTTTATTATACCTTGTATAGATTTAGAGATAAAGACACTATAATTTATAGAGTGAACTAATCGCAGAGGCTACGGCACTAAGGAAACCAGTTACAAATTCCAATGTTTATAACATGATTTGTAAATGACACATGTCAGTGTCAAAAATCAACAGTTTTAGTGATATTCTGATAGCTTTTACTGGGAAGTATATTTAATTTTTCTTATTGTTTTATTAATTAAATATTTGAAATTATAGGTAAAATTGTGGTAAAATGCAAATATCCATCAGAAATACCGCCAATCTGGTTAATGAATTGGAACAATCTCTGACATTTAGAAACTTCCTCATACAATGAAAAATAGATATAATTAGAATTATATGTGTGCAGAAGTCATGTTAAATATAATAAAAAACAATATTTGGGTAATGTTCTATAATATTTTGTTATAAAACGACGGTTCGAAAGCGAAGTGCAATACAATACATATATAGCCTAATATGGAAATGGCGAGAGGTCTTGTGCTGGCCACAACAGATTTTTTTAATATAGGTAGGTACATCGCTTCAGTTAACAATTACTCGGTAATCCAGCCAGTCGAACGATTTATGACTTAAATACAATATCAGTAAAATGTTATGTCAAAAAATTTACATGAATATATAAAATAGATTATAAAATGATCTATTATAACAATAAAAATTATTAAAATTACAAAATCACCAAATCACAATATGTACGTATAGCGTAAACACATAATATTAGGAACAAGTGTGTTCAGTGATGCCAAAAGTAAAAAAAAAATAGCAATAATAATAATAATAATTATAATAATATTAATAATTATAAGAATAATAATGATAATAATAATTATTAATAATAATACTAATTAATAACTATAATAATAATAATAATAATAATAATAATTACAATAATAATAATTATAATAATAGTAGTAATAATAATAGCAATAGTAATGATAATAATAGTAATACTTAGTAATAATAATAGCAATAATAATAATAATAATAATAATAATAATAATAGTAAGGGGAAGTTTAAATGTTGAATATAGGCAATTCCAGCCGTCGTCTTTTAAATATATTGTGATGTGGACATTATTTTTACAGCTTGTTATACATAGAAATATATTAGTGTTAGAAAAGTTATGTTGTTTCCGAAAGTAAATGGAACAGAACGTCGTTTTACTTAACACGTAATTGTTCAACTGCAAACGATGCGATTCAAACGTAAAACTTTTAGTTTGTAAACATTAATAATAGAATTCCTTCTAACTACTTGTCAGTTTATACCTTATGTTCATACAAACTTTTCTTCATCCATTATACACACAGGCACATTCTGCCAGGATAATGAGACCAACAATACGATCTCGACTCGTCGACAAGAGAATCAAGTTGGTGAAATAACTCATAAGTTACAAATAGAAGTAATATAGAACGTTGGCTTACAGTAGTTTACTACATTAGGGCATTTTTTATTTTCTTCGGCATGACGATGCTAAAAATATTTATCACTAATAGATTTTAAAGTTAAAGTTGTAGCTTCACATGCTGATCAGGCTTTTATAATAAAATTGGTGAAGTACCATCGCGTACATTATATTTATTATTTTGTCGTAAAACAACACTTTTCTTTTAAATGTATTAATAAAAGCTTGAAAATAATATGGCTAATAATTTTTAATGGCCATCAAAATAGCAGTGACTATCTAAAAGTGAGTATTTTTTTGATGACAAAATATTAAGTATGTAAAGTGGCTATGTAAATGTAGTTAGGCATACACTTTATTTCAGCCTCAACGACTCACATAAAATGTGTCTGAGATTTGTACAGCTTATGGGAAAAGCCGCTATCTATAATTATTAATATTTAATCAATAATAAAATAAGAAATATTATGACATGTTAAGATAAAAATATAATTAAAATCACAAGCAAAGTACTAAATATGAACGCTCTGTCAAAAGATAATTGAACGCTGACGTGTAATTAATGTGACGTAATGTCAGATGAAGTACAACAACGCGTCAGAGCTTTCTGCAACAGATTTATCACTTGACAACGCCTTAAAGGCGTTAGTTAACGTCGAGTCAGATGGCTTTCTGCAACGAGTAATTTGATCTGACGTTACGTCACATCATCTGACGTGATGTCAAATATCTGACAACGTTTTCTGCAACCGGTCCTTTGTATTTTCGTAGCGGTTGCAGAAAGCATTTTGATTGAACTATAAGATTTTTCGGGCCGGCCGAAAAGCTCGAATTTTCGGGCCGGGCCAAAATCAGAAGTACGACTCACCTCAACTTTTGCAAATGATTAGCCCGAGACGGCCCGATAAAAAAATATTTCGAATTCGAGTCGATCATCGGGCCGGGCCGGGCCAAAGCTCGAGATCGAGTGCATCCCTAGTTGAACGACAGTAATTGGAGATTATATATCATTTAACTATGTCAGATTTTTAAGCAGTCATACCACCTCTAGAAAACGAAAAGCGCAAAAACAGAGCATTTATAGATCTTCTTAACGACGTGTGCTCATTGCGTTTATAGACTCATAAAGAAATCGAACTAGAAACATGAAATTTAATAAAATAAAATTGAAAATGGTTTTGCATATCTAGTGAGTCAACTATTAAAATATCTCCGTAATGTGTATTGCGCCAATTACATATTATCAAATTGTAAATCGCGGTTTTTATTTCATTAATTTATTCTAGAAGGTGTCCATTAAACAGTCCATAATAATAAAACACGTAAACGTAATGTGCGAACGTGCTACATGTATTTTATTACGCTATAAGTGATAAAACTACAATTATTATTACAATGAAATATATTCGTGTTGGTAAACCTGGTTAATTTATTTAGCAACACATTTTCAAGCACATTATCATAAACTAACCATACATACATCACCACAAACCTGGAAACTCCGTCTTTATTACAGTAGATTCCCTTACACCGTCTGTATTCTCCCTTATAATGACTGCTGCGTTGGTTCAATGTCGGGTGAAGGTTAGAGTTCACTTGGCCCGTTGCCCGGTAGGCCGGGGTTCGATTCCCTGTAGAGTGCACTCAACACCGGAGCTCGTTATACTGTTATGTTCTGCTAAGTTCGCACGGGAATTCTGGAGTCGTTTTCTCACATGATTTACTAGATAAATTTCTAAGTTGGACGGCTGACGAAATATTGGATTTGTATAGGATTAAAGATATAAATCACTTGTGGAATAGACTTTTTTCAAGGGGCAGTAAATTTGATTTGGTTGCTGTTTAAATCGGGATGTAGATTCAATCTTTTTGACATTAACTAAAATGGATGGGTTTTTACGGGACTTTTTAACTCTTGTATCACTTTGATTCAGTTGCAAAGTGAATAGTTTACCCTCAAACATTAAACATCAGTAATTAAATGGCACTCTGAAATTTGCTGTAAATTGTAATAGGTCAGTAACTACAGCAAAATTAAAACTAATGAACTAAATGGTTAAATATGTTTCCATTTCCTTTTAAATGCTTTAACTGCGTTTGAAACGCTGCTAGATCGTGACGTCCAGATCGGTTTTACAGTTTAGATTTTACCGGTCAAGTCGGTCAACATGAGAGAAGTTTATACAGTATTCCCAAATATATCAAATAAATTCAAAAATAAATTAAAACTTATTCCAATAATTATCTATTTTATGTACAAAAAATCTGTTGTGGCCAGCAGAAAACCTTCCTTCGATGTATTTTGTACATATCCCATACCAAAAGTTCCTTGAAAAAGATTCTGTATATCCTATAAAATTGTAACACGAACACACTATTTTTTACAAATTCTATACCGAAAGTTCCTTTCCCTATTTTATTAGGGGTCGCTGTTTCTTACTCTTCTCTTTTAATCATTCCTGTCCAACGCATCTTCACACAATTCTTCTCCTCTCAAATCTTCTGCTACACAGTCCATCCATCTTCTTCTCTTTGGAGGGACATTCTATCACATTCACACATAACTTTCTGATCCTATACTTTCAACTTTGGTTTTGCAGTTGACACTGGCATCTGTCAATTAAATTTTTCTGAATATATCGGTTGTTTCTATAATTTTAACAAAGCTGACTAATTTATGAAAGTTAATCTCTCTTAATGTCTCTATAACTCTATATCTATTGAATATGAACGAAACTGTATAATCAAACCATATAGAGAATAAGATATTCTTTCATATTGATAATCACAAAATGTCGAAAAATAATATTTAACTGCGTTTTTTTAAGAAAAACTGTTAAAAACTTCAAATATGGGTACTTCCGGTGGATCAATTATAACCAAAATCTAATCAACTCTTCATATGGATGTACAGAAGAGGAATACGAAAGAATTATAATTTTTAGAATTGTAGTATTGGAGTTATCGTCGGAGAAAAATTTGTCACACACGGACACACATACACACACAGACACACACACACACACACACACACACACACACACACATACATACAGACATCATCTTAAAAATAGTAAATTCGTTTTGTAGGGACCCTAAAACGTGCTTATTCATTAAAAACTCACCACCGAATTTTTTGACCAAAGACAATACCTTCCTTACCTAAAGGTGACGGAAGGTAAAAAAATCGTCTTGTAATTTGTTATTATTAATATTAAATTATATCTATGTATTTTAGTTCAAAAAAACTGTAAGAGAGCATCAAAAATTCAATGGCTCCATTTATTGAGCGTTAGCGCAGACATGCTGGACCCATAGGTACTGTAGTGGCGGTAAAAATTTGCCGCTTAAACAAGCTACGAAAAATGCTGTTTTATTTTTTCTAATACATATAAAATTTCATGGAAAATAACAAAAAAAATTGTAAAATAATGGAAACTCTCATTTACACACATTAGCACTAATTCAACGATTAAATTCAATATATAACACAAACGATAAATTAATCCGTTATGCAGATTAGATACTATATCAAAATCCCAGTGAAATCTGATCAACTGCCTATGGCATGGGCTGACTGCCAACAGAATAAGACAAACACCGCGGTCTAATTGCTAGCATGCCAAGTAATCCTGAATCGAGAGCGGGTCGAAGCCACAACAACCCTTCGAAAGGAGGCGAGGCATCTCCCTCAGGAATGTGTAAAGCTTTAGAGCTTACAAAGTGCTTCGAAAACTTTTCACTCCTGGATTTCAACATCTTAACCTTAGCGTTTAAACTTTAAAAGTAAAATGATCGCCAAGTTGAACTATTTATTTCCTTTTATATCGAATAGTTTATGAAAACAATCAAGGAAGACAAAGATTAAATTAGTTACAAGTTTTCCTGTTGTTAATTAAATTCAAACGAAGTTATTTGCAGCTGCTCGCTTTGAAGTAATTTTATAAATTATTTAAGTTAAAGTAATTTTATCGATCAAGTATTAAAATAAATTTTATGATTTGATAAAAGATTTGAATTAAATAATTGTTTTGTGAATAATTTATTTGATATTTTCTTCACAAACACAACAACGTTGGCACTGGCTTTCCATCTCTCAGTCTTAATCGCCAGGTCTGAAATCCTTAGCGGTTCACCCTCTCGAAAGAAGTTATCTCTTCAATTATTACTTCAATAGTAAGACACTAACGGCCGAATTTACCATTATTCCGCTAATTAATGGTCAACTGATTAGGGAATCAAGCTGATTCATAAATCAACGTTTGTTTTAATTCGCCAACTTGATTTCTGTACAGTTAACAGATGCACAGTTTTGTTTTGATTTTTGACAGTTAATGTAACTGTCATATAATTTTATTTGTGGTAATTGTACTTTCCGTTAAAAAGTATTGATACATAAGTTTTTAATTGATTTGTAAAATACATTTTATAATTTTTCTATAATAATATTATATTTCTATTTTGATATAGGTAGAAATTTACACAGATTCTAATAAAGGAATCTTCTTAAATATAGTGAAAATGAAAGAAATAAAAGTAGATTTAAAAATAATAAAACCTTTGAAGTTTTAAATAAAGATAAAGAAGAAGCATGAGGCAAAGTTACAAATGAGTACAACAGCCAGAATTCTGCCATAGCTATAAATGTGAAAATTGATTTTGATTAGTAGATTAGCTTGATTTTTAATGGTGAATTGAATTGATTGAGAATCAGCGTTGATCTGTGGGTCAAGTCACGATCAAGGAATAATGAATTCGTCCGTTAATAACTTATAAATAAACAAGAATTAGACGTTTGTAGATTGACGTGTACGTAAAAGAGATCAAACGAGATGTTATGTTTGTCGCACATGTTGCACGCGCATTGCCATCTCTCAGCGGCAGCTTGGGCGCTGGCGTGGGGAAAAGTCTTAATCACCAGGTCTGAATCCCTGGTATGAATTCCTTAGTGGATTACCCTCACATAAGTAACCACTTCAAAGAAAATCTGATGTGGCCAGCGCATAACCTCCCGCCAATTCCATGTTTAAAATAGCAATGAGCTTTAAGTAAAGTATCACTTCTGGTTGATCGTTTGTAAACAAAATCTGATTTATTGTTCCAATAAATAGAAAAGTCTGTTTGTATACGAGTTTTATATACCAAATTTGAGAAGTTTTGGATCATATTTAAAAGTATTGTTTTGAAGAAGATCTGTGTAGAACGTCTAGTACACTACCACTTCCGGTATATCAATTTTAGAAAAAATCTAACAAGTTGCTCTCATTAATACCAAAGTATTAAATACCAAATTTGAAAAGTTTTGTATTATAACATATTTTTCACGAAAATCTGTTCAGAGCTTCATGTAAAATATCACTTGCGAGTTATTAATTTTAGCCAAAATCTAGTATGTTGTTTCCAATAACATAAAAGTCTTAAGTACTCAAATTGAAAAGTTTGGGATTATATTTTAATATAGTTTTTCATTAAAAATACTCTTATGAGGCCAAAATAAAGTACCCCTTCCGGTTATCCAATTTTAAAATCTAATAAACTTTTTATATTAATGTAGAAAACTGCTAATTTAATTGTTTTAATTATGTAAGAATGTAAGTAGTGTAGAATCCTTTGATACAGGTCGTTTGCAAATTCTGGGAATGAAAATCAATCCATTGTAAACAAAATTAAAAAATTAATTCTTCATAAACAAAGTAGAAATAATGAGGTATGTACCCATACAATGTCATTTAAGTACAAAAATAAATGAAAATATAATGATGTCTGCGAAAGGTATTAAGATTATTTTTAGCACAACAGAAAACAGAATTTAAATGATACTTCATAATCCAGCATCAGTTGTTTTTAGACACAACATAATTATTGCACATAACATTTTTGCAATAAATCGTATATATTATAAATATTTAAAATAATTTTTAAAAACTGACATTTAATAGCTAAGTATTACTTTTAATATCATGCTTATGGTCGGTTCTCCTGCCTCTTGATAAAGCGCCAGTTAATTTATCTACCAGTTAAAAGAAAAATATCGCATCATATCATTGACGTGTGTATAATTTTATCAATTTACCTTCTAATATCGATGCTATATTTTCATTTTATCTGGCAGTTAAATTAAATGCCACTATCCAGAGATGGAAAAACATGGAACACGAGCAATAGCGAGTGTTTTAATCGTACGAGTTTTGCAATGGCCCTTTTCCACGTGTATTACATACCATTTTTTCAACATTACATGTGAAAATTACATTTCCCCGTGTATTACATACTATTTTTCTCAACATTACATGTGAAAATTACAATTTTCATATGTATTAAAGTTCGTATACCTGTTATTTCAACGAATAAATGTGGAAACATCTAATAAAAAATCTTTCGTCACTTAGTGAGGAAAGTACGAAAATTTCATTTAAAAGAAATATTGTTGTACAGAAAAATGATATAATAATTTTATCTGTGTCTATTTACTGGGTGTCTACTTTTTACCTCTCGCTAAGAGAGGTATTGGATTCATGCTAAAAATCGCATATCCAGATTTTAGTGAATAAGCACAATTTAAGGTCCTTACAATCCGATTTTAACATGTTTACGATGATGTCTGTGTGTGTATGTGTATGTGTATGTAGATGTGTGTGTGTATGTGTGTGTGTGTGTGTGTACGTGTGGATGTTGGAAGGACGATACCTCAAAAACTATAAGACTTAAGACCTGTTTAACTATGAATTCCTCAATCTGACATTCCTGGGAGGAGCTGGAAAGGTTTTGGTAACAATTGGTCAACCGGAAGTAGTAGTTTCTTAGAAAAAATCTTCTAAATATAATTTTTGGAAATTTTTGTTATTACAAATATTGAAGCACATAAAATTTTCCATCTAACACATTTAAAATTTTTATTATATCTTGTACAGATTTAGAGATAAAGACACTATAATATATAACATAATAATCGGATGTAATACATCGCAGAGGCTAAACTAGGCTAAGGAAACCAGTTGACAAATTCACATATTTATAACATAGTTTGTAAATGACAGATGTCAGTGTCAAAGATCAACAGTTTTAGTGAAATTCTCAAAGGTTTATCTAGGAAGTACAGATAATCTTTCTCATTGTTTTATTAATTAAATATTTAAAGTTGTAGGTAAAATGCATATATCCATCAGAAATACAGCCAATCTTGTTAATGAATTGGAAGAATCTCTGACATTTAGGAACTTTTTTATATAATGAAAAATAGATATAATTAGAACTGTATGTATGCAGAAGATATGTTAAATACAATAAAAAACAATATTGTTCTGTTATTTTCTTGTTATAAAACGACGGTTCGATAGCGAAGTGTAATACAAATACTTATATAACATAAAATGAAAATGGCGAGAGGTGTTGTGATGGCCATAACAGATTTTTTTCTGAACAATACAATACCTATTTAACAATATTTCTTTACCTATTAATTTTTGAGTAAAATATCTAAGTTAATAAGAATTAAAAACTGAACAGTATGTCATTGTTTGTCTTTGCATATTATACTATTAAATTTGCTTTTACTTCGGTAGTAAATTTATTTATTCAACTAACAAATTCGAAACATTTTATGGCATTTATAATATTACTGTCAAAATTTCTAATGTCATTTGAAGGAATAAATTTTATTTACTTTGGAAGTAAATTTATTCATCGTTTATAAAACTGGCCATTATAGGATCATCTTTGTTCTAAATTATTTTAGATCATCAAAATGAATCCTATGGCCGCTTTTACCACCGATTCCTGGACCGTTGCCTAGCTAGGAATTTTCTAAATTTATGAACTGTCTAAACTAATACATATCCTTTTTGGATTTTTGGAATATTAATTATTTGCACACTGGAAATAAATTAATAATTTTTATAATGTATTACATTTGTTAATTGTATTTGTCAACATAGACATTGTAAATTTGTGGAGATAATAAACGTATAGATATACAAAATAATAAAAATTTTAATGAAATATCTTTTACTATAAGTATATTTGAAAATTTGTATTAGGTACAGAAATACAAAATATAAATGAAGAAGATGAAGAAGAAAATGAACAAGAACAAAAAATATCACATTCAGATTCGGATGTTATAAGCATGGCAATAAAGCTGGTCACCTATATATTTTAAATAAATATAGCAATGGCTAAAATTTAACCGGAACCGGGACTACGACAATGGTAAAACACTGCGGCTCGGTGAGTCTGGTTGGAAAGTATAAACAGCGCCACCTGTATATAAGTCCCTAGATAGATATAGATGGATCATTTATATTAGATAAAAGTTTAAAATAATAAACTTTCTAACTGATCAACTACGATAAATTACCTTGTCTCATGTAATCTACTATAAATCACAGTTATGGTTTATAACAACAATAATAAAAAAGCTCTCTTGGTGGTTTGGGAAAGGCGGCTTCTATTGCGGCGAAATTTGCCAACGAAGCGAAGGACGCGAGCTTTGTGCAGGTTTGTGCTTCTTTTTTCTATTTAGCGGTTAAAGTTCCGAGGATTAAAGTGAAACACGAGGTTATTAACGTGAAAAATTAAAAGAAAATGAGAGCCCAGCTAAATGAGATTAATAATGTTTCCGGGCTCATGTTCCATTAATTCAAGAGGCTTGATTATTATTGCTAGGCTCGGTTAAGCTTGCTATTTAATTTTCCAGTATCCTGAGTGTTTCAAAATTTTTAATTGATCAGTATTGTATTATTTTATTTTATGAACTGTAAAATTGAAGTGTAGGAGAAGTAAATTTAAAGAACAACACTCGTACTAAACTTGTCTTTATTCAACGACTACCTTGATTGAAGTGACCCACCAGAACAAGTATAATTTTAAATACAATGAGACAATGTTGCCAATAGATTCATAAGGCAATACATTATAATAAAAATAAGAAATATACATTATTACCAATAATATGAAATTAAATAATAATGAATACACATTATAACAAGTATAATTTATTATTATCAATTAAAAAAAACCTAAAAATTAAAATCATCTCGACAATACTTATACAGGTTGTCCCATATTAAGTTCCATGCCACTGGGATATCGAAAAAAATAAGAGCTATAAGGTCGGTTAACTGGGCAGTATTGTGCAGTTTTGAGTAGTGATTCGGCTTCCGTTGAGAAAAATTCTGGAGAGTTTGAAAGTTATTAAAAAAAGAACTGAAAACCGCGATTTGAAATTATGTTAAATAACTTCGTTATTATAAAATACAGAAAAAAAATGTTTCATTTGAAAGTTACATGATTTGATGAGACAAACTTAAAAGTGAAGTCAACAAAATTTAATATGGCGGTTTTCAAGATATTAAAAAAAGCAAGTGCTGTTTTCTATAAAGTTTTTTCTAATAGTCCCATGAGACTTCATTGACGTCTGTCAACACATAGTTACGTACATTTTGCAGCTATACAGATTATTCTGTTTGAAATAATACTTTAATAATTAGAAATAATGAGCCAAAGAGATTTTAGCCTTTTTATGAGTTACATAGCTCCGTTGCTATCAATCGTGCAAAGAAAACTTCAATTAAGAAATTTGCAGAAAATTTTGTCCTCTACAAGTCGGCAAATAACTTTCTTTTTGTGCTAAAATGCAACAGAAAGAAGTTATAGGCAATAAACTGAAGAAAGTGCCGAATTAAGGTGGTGTTCATAAGGTGACGGAGGAAGCGGTGGAGGAGGATTATGGAAATTTGGATTTTTCACTCAAAAACCATCCTATAAAACATATCAAAAGGTCAGAATTACCCGACTTTTTGTAAGGTAAAATATCTTCAGAGATCCCAATGGTAAGGAACTTAATTTGGGACAACCTGTATATTATGGAGTTGATTTTTAATTTTTATGTTTTTGTAACTGACAGGGTATAAAAGTCCAATACTTATCTCAAAATAAATTTGAGTTAATATAACGGTAAGATTTTGTACAAGAAACAATAATAATACATCCTGAAAATTAAAACAATTTAGGTATTAATTTAATTTAATAAATTTTAAATGAGCAGAGATAATGTACTGGCGACATCAGCTTATTGAAATTATTAAATTTAGTAATATCAGTGAGGGCTACAAAATCGATGTATCGATGTACCTCTATTTTAAAATTCTATTCTCAATCCAAGAACAGAAAAATGTAAGTGTAGTGCTAGGGAAATAGAACAAAAGTTATTTTGTTGCCCAAATAATTCAACACGTTAAATAATGGCATGAAGACACCGTGGAAAATGTATATCGATATAAAAAAATCTGTTGTGGCCAGCACAAAACCTTCCGTCAATTCAATATATTTCGTACAAATCCGATACCAAAAGTTCCTTGGAAAAGATTCTATATATCCTGTAAAATTTTAACACGAACACACTATTTTTTACAAATTCCATATTGCAAGTTCCTTTGGGAAGATTCTATAAATCCAATATTATTATAACACGAATGTACATTCTGTAAATTGCACTTCACACTTCCTCATTCCTATCCAACGCATACTCTTCAGACAGTTCTTCCTCTCTCAAATATTCTGCTACACAGTCCTTCCATCTTCTCATTGGCCTTCCTCGTACTCCCGGCATTGGAACTGCAAGTCACTTATGTGACGGACACTCTGTCACTTATGTTACTTTCTGATCCTATACTTTCCACTTTGGTTTTGCACTTGACACTGACATCTGTCAATTAGAATTTTTTTGAATATATGTGTTGTTTCCATAATTTTAGCAAAACTGATTTTTGAAAGTTAACCTCTTTTAATCTCTCTATAACTCTATATCTATTGAATATGAAGGAAAATGTATAATCAAATTGTATAGAGAATAAGATTTTCTTTCATATTAATGATCACAAAATGTCAAAAAATGATATTTAACTGCGGTTTTCCCAGAAAAACTGTTAAAAACTTCAAATAAGGGTACTTGCGGTTGACCAATTATAACCAAAATCTAATCAGCTGTTCATATGGTTGTAAAGAAGAGGAATACGAAAAAATCATAATTTTTAGAATTTTAGTTTGTGAGTTATCGTCGGAGAAAAATTTGTCACACACACACACACACACACACACACACACACACACACACACACACACACACACACACACACACACACACATGGACACACACACATACAGACATCAATGTAAAATTAGTAATATCGTATTCTAGGGATCTTAAAACGTGCTTATTCATTAAAAACTCATCACCGAATTTTTTGACCAAAGACAATACCTTCCTTACCTACGGGTGACGGAAGGTACAAATATATTGTAAAAATACAATAAATCTATAAAAAAAGATATAAAATTGTTTTTCAGCTTGTTAGTCAAAACTGGTCATTTCAGAGAAACTCTGTAAATAAATTTGATGGTAGGGTAAAAATAAAAGTTCCAATTTTATACAAAATACATTATTATGAACATGATATATTTATTTGTGTGATATTTGTCATTTTTCCAAGGAAATGTATTTTTATTCTGTATTTAATTATTAATAAACAAACCATTCATTACGAATAATTATAACGTTAAAACCCATTACGACATTAGTAGAACATACTGAGCTCTAATTAAACATCATCTACTTTAATAATTAGTTATAAAATAGTTATCAATTTTGCAACTAAAATGTAATAATTATAAACACATATTATATATCCATGTCGATACTACGTCAATATCAATAATCACGTGTATCGTAAACATTGATTATACAAATTAATATTGACAAACCAACAAAAGGAAACTCATACATACACATGTCCAATTACTCCATGTTTAATCAGAAATTACAGACTTTTTTTGCAGGACATATTAGAAACCCGAAACCAGTTTTCATTAAAATTCTAGTGACATTTTATTAATAATTGGATGTTGTGAATTCATCTGGAAATATGAAACCACTTTTATGCCAATATTTTTTATTCCTCATAACTGCTCCACTCCTGCAATGAAATTACAGAGCATATTTATTTTTCCACGTTGTAATGTAAAATGTACAAAATCGAAAAAGCGAGCAACTACATTTTACGTAAAATGTAAATGAATATTAAAAAAATTGAAAAAGAATAAAAATATTGAAATATAAACATACAAAATATAAAATGGGATTTGCGGTTGTATAAACTATTTGATCGATTGTACGAGTATGTGTATGTAGTTTTGAAAATAGAGTTCCATCCTAGTAGAAGTCAACTATTTGTCGTACAAGAGAAGCTCTTACGACATCCAGAGTCTATCACTATTTTTTAAATGAAAAAAAAAAAACTCTCTTAAAAAGCCTATAAATATCAAATTAATTCAAAGTAATCACAATTACATATTAAATATGAGCTAATAACTGATAAGCAATGAAGTTTTTAGTTCTAAAGTCTATAAATATTTAAGAAAATATATTAAAAGAATTGAAATTTAATTGTGCAAGAAAAAATGTTGTTATAAGAATACAAAATTTAGTTAATTTACAATGATTATATTAAATATTAATATTTAATCATTTAAAAATACTCTTGATAATATTCAATTTATTTCTTTTCTTTGAGTAGGTTCTTCTAATTAACTACTCTCTTCTCGTATTATATAAAAACTTACTTCTTAAATTTTCAATACATATATACCCAAACCATTCAAGCAGCCAATGCACGTCATTAATAAAAATTGAATAAAAGTAACTAGATGTGTGACGTCATGTACTGGTACGTTTGTAGAGGTTATAGAATTTTTATGAAAAGTGTTATACAGATTGCAATATGTATTATCGACATGGTCATGAACTGTCACATCTACAAAATGAATACTATATTTTCGTCACTGTCCATTTCTATTTAAATTATTTTATAATACTAACCTTATTTATACTTGTGTATGCCATATAAAGGCACTAAATAAAAGTGAGCCGAATTTCAAAGAAATATACCGAATTCTTCTGATTGATTAGAAGTGCTACGTTTGGCAGATTCACAGATTTTGTGTTTGCGTTAACGGTCATGTTGCGCCGTTGCGTTGCGTTTAACATTACTTTATTATAAATAGGTCTTTACAACGCACAAAAATGTTTCAAACACGATACGAATATTTTTCAAATAATATCTAACAGTATGAACATACAAATTATCAATGTTGCCAACTATAGCAACAATTAAACGAATAATATGACATTGATGTACATTATTTATATATTATTCATGTTATATACCATAAGTAATGATGAATAGTAGACTATTCATCTTAATAATAATTATATAAGGCTATACACTTTTTGACGGTTAAAAATGATTAAAATTTTATTTCATTTTTCTCTATTAGTGATTTTAATGCATTAAGGTTTTTACACTAAGTGATGACGTGCATTGGCTGCTTGAATGATTTGGGTATACCTACAATTTTTCTTCTTTTTTTTAACTAAAAAAGTAATTCTTAGTAGGCTATGCACAAAGAAATGTATATCTTAATTAAAAGGTATTTAATTAAATGTCAATATGACACGAGATATTGTCAAAAATGTAATCTAACGAAACAAAAGCGTTTCATCTTGAATGTTATTTCAGAAATGTCTGGTTTCTTGTTTATTATCTTTTCTCCCTGCATTACATTTCAAGATCAATTTTGGTAAATTCACTTTTGAATATGTATTAATCATACCACAATATCATTACTAAAAAAAATTAGTTCACAGTTTCTATTCATTTCAAAACAAAAGACAGTATAATGCGAGAAAATTAACTACAAACAAGTGTAAAATTAATAATAACAGTAAGAGCTGTAATCCTTGACTATGCTATTTTCTGCTCAGTATTTAATTAGCACATTAAACTGTATCTTTTATAAAGAAATAGACAATTGCAGACCATTACAGATGTCATCTCCCATTTCTACAACTATTAAAGTTTAATTAACTTCTCTTTATTGCTCTACTCTTTTTACCAGCTATAATTATTCGAAATACAAAACATTGTTCATTGTACATAAAAAGAAAAACAATACTGTTCCTAATGAAAGCGCATTGCTTTCTTTCTCTTTCCGCAATTTTAAATTTACTATTACAATTCTGTTCATTTTCTTTCTAAATCTCATTTACTTGAAGCTTGAAGTATTTACTCAAAATTTTAGCGATCCTCAGTAACTAACTCCCGTGGCTAACTTTGAAAAATACCTACTTTAGGTAGTTAAACTAAATATAATCTGAATTTCTTATTGTATAAGTAGTCACCCACCTAACCACCCAATTTTATTCATAATATCAAATTTATTAATGACCTTAAAAAGAAATGTGTCAGGCCTTAAAAAGAAAAATCTGATGTGGCCAACACAAAACCTCCAGCAATTTAATTTTTATTAATTAAAATACATACCTACGTATTTATTAACGCTGCAGACTGTTCCATTGCATAGAACTATTCCTTTATTTACTATTTTCTTTTTAAAATGTCACAATTATTAATTTGAAGCGATTTTGACAGTCACTTAATTTTTATTAATTTAAATACATACCTACATATTTACTAATGCTGCAAACCATATAAGTTCCTTTGCATATAACATATAACTATTGCTTTATTTATGATTTTCATTATTATTTAATGTCACTATTATTAATTTGAACTGATTCGTTTTTTGACAATGACGTTTGCCTGTCAGTTACATTCATTTGAAAAATAAACTGTGTAACAAAGGAATTTTGTTTATCTTAGGCTTCGGGATTAAAATAAGAAAAATGATTTTCAAATTTATCTGTAAAATATATAGAAAAAGTAATAATGTATACATGTACAAAATTCAATAATCTATAATTTTCCAATGACATAAAATGCGAAAAAGTGGTATTTAATGGTATTTTTTAAAGAAAAACCATTATGAGCTTCAAGTAAAGTGCCATTTCCGTTTATCATATTTACACCAAAATCTAATGGCTTCTTTTCGTATTAGAATAGGGTAGAAATACAAGGTTTCAGAATTTTTTGAATGATAGTATTTGAGTTCATACACATACACACACACACACACACACACACACACACACACACATACATACATACATACATACATACATACATACACACATACACACATACAGATATCATTGTGAAAATATTAAAATTGGATTCTAGGGACCTTAAAACGTGGTCATTCTCGATATGTGTTTTTAGCACGATCCCTATACCTCCCTTACCAAGGGTAGCGGGAGGTAAAAAAAAATATACTTGTAGGTGAAAAGCTTAAATAGCAAAATAACAGTCTCCGTTAGTATGAACAAACGATTAAGAGTGATAAGCGAGCATCCGCGAAGAATCCCTTTATCTCTTTCAATTAGTTATAGATTATTTAAGAGAAAATACTTCAAATAAAAGTTATTTAAAAATTAATAGTACGCGTCTTCTATTTGAAGTATTTTTCTCTAAAATAATCCATAAATGACTGGCAGAGATAAAACAATGCTAGTCGGAACGAAAAAGTTTATATATTTTATATTATATATTTATATTAAGAGTACCTAACTTACAAACTGGTTTTCACTGAATTTTACTTATTAGGTTAGCTATGGCCAGGTTATTGTTAATAATGTAACGGTCGAGGGACGGGTGTGCCTGTGCCTTGGGGATAGACATTGTGTTCGAGTGGCGCGCGCTTTGCAACTCCGGAATGTTAACTATGCAAAGATTCTGTGGACTAAGAATAGATGACTAGTATAACAGTTAATGTTTGTTTAATCCAATATTTAATTATGGATGTTTCTTGAAATTATATATATATATATATAATATTTCGCGCACGAGGTACATACGTTATTTTTGTTTCTACAACTAAATTAAATATTTAGAAAACAGGAATAAGGGCTTGTTTAGATTTATAAATTTAAGTTTAGAAATATAAAATATTCATAAATGCATCTGTTTGATCATGGTCCATTTAGATTTACAATTTACATATGTATACAAATTTTTATATTTGAAATTTTATTTTAAAATTTTTAAATCAGACCAATCAGAATACAGTTTTCTTTTTCAAATTTATAGCAACAAGAAGTAACCAAATAGGTTATCAGAATGATGTGAAGAGTTGTTGACAATATCAAAAATTGTCAAAAAATTGGTAATTTATATAATAAATGTAATTCATATTGGATATTCAATATAAATTTGGCATGCATTTGATTTTTGATGTAGAATTGCAGTTATTTGAATGGCATTCAAAAATATTATTTATTTGACTGGATTAATTTATAAATCTAAATTCATCATGAATCAGTACACTAAATCTACATTAGAACTCTAAATTCGTAAATATAAATTTATAAATTAAATCTATCATAAAAAAATCTGTTGTGGCCAGCACAATACCTCTCGCCATTCCCGTTTTATATAAGTATTGTATTGCATTTCGCTATCGAACCGCTAGTCGGAACGATAGCGGTTCTTTACCCAAATATTGTTTTTTTTTTGTATTTAGCATGTCTTCTGCACACATACAATTCTAATTATATCTATTTTCCATTGTATGAGGAAGTTCCTAAATGTCAGATATTCTTCCAATTCATTAACGTCTGACGTTCAAGATGTCACCGTCACCATCGTCGTTAATATCACTTAATGACGTAACTCATAAAATGCGAAAAATGAGATATTTCACCCATACCTATGCATGAACTGACTAATTTCACAGTTTCACGAAGTAGTTCATCTCAATTACTCATAGTTTTCAAAAAGAGGACCCACCGAAGGATGCCATGTTCGTCGAACGTTTAATTTGACGATAGACGTAAAATGGAGTTATGTTACTTGTTGAAAATTAAATAAGATCACCCAAAAAATCATCACATTTTTTATTCTAATTATATACTCGTAAAGCCCGAAAATTTCCGAAATAAAAGGCGAATATAGAATTCTAATGAGATTGCTGTCAATATTCGTAAAAGTAAAATCGCATTCGCCTGTTTTCTGTGATAGAATTCTAAAGTGCGTGCTGTGACTGCAGTACTAGCTTAGCTACAAGTGAGTATACCATAAGCCTACGTCATTATGACGCTCTACTTCATAGGCGATTATTAAAAATAAAAAAAATGTCGAAATGGGTTAACAAACAAAAAAAAATACATATTTATTACTTTCATTTGAAATCGTCAGTAAATTGCGTAAAAGTCGTCATTAAAAGCTCAGAAATCGGCACTAAAGTAATCCATTATACAACGATTTCATGCAATTGCAGTGTTGTCAACATTGTGATAATTGCTGTACATGTAAGATAATTTGGGCAGGTGTATAATGTACAATAGTAAATTGGTACAGAAAATGACAAAAATATGTGCAAGAAGAACGAACTGTACTTCATTTGAAGTAAGAAAATAGCGTTGTGTTAGAAAGGGATATACGGATATAAATTGTACCCTTTGATTGGTCAAAATGCTAACCCAGTTCACAAAATAAAAAAAATGTCACTTCTCATCTGTCAATTATCAAATAAAATCGACAGAATAAAGTGATATTAACCATGATTAGTCATAATTTTTAATATTCAAGACTAGTAGATTTTGCAGTTAAAATTTTTTTTATTACTAAAAAAGTTTGATTTCACGAATTTAAATTATTTCTCAAGAGCAATCTACTATTTTCTTACGTGAAATGAAGTATAAATAATTCCAATGAATAAATTTGAGATAAAACAAATAATTTTATGTGTTCTTTCTCTCAACAATGAATATCAGACTGACAGATTATATTTAAACATAACCTGTAAAATAAATCTTCCTTTCATTTTCACTATTTTTCTATTTCAAATGAAATTTAATATACACCTCAGCACTGAAGTTCCTTTTCATCACTCATATGGTTTATTTTCCTCTGCCCTGAAGGCCTCTAGAAATAAATTTTACATTCGTGGAAAAAAAAATAGAAATTCAACGCTTTCACGCATAAAAAACTGTTTTATAGATAAAAACAAAATGTTAAAAATTAGTAAAATATCCTATAAAGCTGGATATAAATTTGTAAAATCCACCAACGGAATATAGGTAGAATCGTCATACATGTTAACTTTTAAAGCAAGCACAACACAACAAACTTCAATATATTCAATCGGATTATTTGGCATTCTCTGAAGAAACAAGCTTTTCGTCTCTGTGGTGTTACTTCACAGATGGAGACTTCACTCGCTCACTATCCGATCTAATCTCGCACGCAGTCGACCAATGTTTTCCTACATTATTCCAAGAGAGTGCGTTCTATGAGCCTACGAACTCCAATGATCACATTACACACTGTTGATAACAGAAGGTTTAAGGTGTTAGAACTATGGAAACGTGAATATACGCATAGTAGATGTTTGCGTAAGGAGTAAAAGGATAAATTGGTTTATAATTAAACATGCGTTGTTTTAGTCAATGAACCAGAACAAAGATATATATCGCAATCTGTTCTAAATATTTTAGAGTCGGCATTTAAATGTTTTTGAATATTTAAAATAATTTTAATGATGGAATTAAAACTGTTTGTACATTCCATGGTCAATGTTTTGAACTAAATTTAATAATCACAAAAAAATTTTCTTTAATTTTTAAGCTGCGGTGCTACGGAGTAAAACTTTTTCTACGCTTATATTGAAAACATCTTCTATTTCTCTTATTATGAAAAAAAAATTAAATAATTTAGTTTCGGTTTATACGAAGTAAGCGACGTAAGTATATTTTTTTTAAATTTAAAGATGCAACAAAAATATAATTATTATTAACATTGCCTAAGCTAAAAAATATTCTTATAAGCTCCTCAATATGCACAAATTATTAGATTCCATATGCGTATATTGTACATCTTGTATACATTATTGGACATATTTGTTTACATCGAGAATTTTAACAGAAGATATCTGAAGCTGAAGAGCTTTTTTGTGATTCACTTCTAAAGTTTCACAATAACCTCCAAGACAATAACAAAATAATTGATGAAACGAACACAATGGCGGCTAGTGATAAAGCTAGTGGCAAACTCCGCAAAAAGTGTGCAGAAGATGCCGTAAACAGGCTATAGGAGCGCCAAAAGCAATATATATATATATATATATATATATATATATATATATATATACATATAACAGATTATAAAAAATACCGTAAAAGGACTCCTTCCCAGAGATAGCAGTCGAAAAACTTTAGTCAAAATCTTAAAATAACCAGAACAATTTGCATCTTTTAAGGTTAGCATCTATAAATCAAACAAAAACTGGACCATGAATCCAGGGCTGTGGCCGGAAGGGGCATATGTAAATAGGTTTTTTTTTTATTTCTGTCCCCTGGACAAATACCCGACCCAGCTATCAGTACCATTTGGCGCCCGAGCAAACCACGCCAAACTTTCTTGTGTCCGACCAAACATCGTCACAAATGTACCTACAACCCGATTTAAAAGAAATTTATTTCATTGTAAATCACATTTGAAATACTTAACTGTTTTGAGTTTTTATGATCATGTGTTCAGGTTTTTTAATCAAACCATGAAACAGTAGTAATTGCAAATATGTATACATAATTTCATAGTATTTTTTGCCTCCGTCCACTTTCTTATATCTACTGTAGCCATATTTTGCCCATCTATTTCTCGTTTTTTCAAGTTTCTTATGTTCATTCTTATCTTTACAGTTCCCTTTAGTGTAGTTCCATATGTTTCAATGTTTCCTTTTTCCTTTTTACTTTTTTCAAATTCCCTGCACGTTCGTTCTTCTACATTCAAGCAGTATTTATTGTAATTTTCCTCATTTCCACAAAGGAACCTTCTATTTATACTGACACTTCATCTTCATATATCACCGACGATGTAGTGAAGCACAATCTATAACATTATTACATTTGATGTATATTTTGTTGTGCTGATTCTTGTACGATATGTATATAGCTATTTTTTTGAATAATTTAATTTTTATAATTTCTACTAGGTTTGGATAAATTCTCTTTATTTTCTACTTATTTATTTTTTAAAATCCTTGTCAGATAGGACAGAGCTGTCAGTGAAATTAGTGATTATAGAACGAATGCTGCCCTCGTTTCGAAATTTACATGGAATTTCTGAATCGAAAATGTCATGGAGAGGGGACCACAGGGTCACTTTTGTACTCTATGAAAATTAAAAATAGTTTACGAGTTTAACAAAGACTCGGGCCGTCGAGGTCACCAATGTGCACCTAATGCAGACAGACACAGACCCCATGAAATATTTTAGTATCGATCATATTAATTATTGTAATAAGAGTTCAAATATTATACAAGGTTTAATAAAAAAATAACTTTAATTATATCAGAAACGAATAATTTATTTATCAAATTAATATTGTCCCATTCCAATCTGCAAAACATTTGTGGAATACACTTTGCGGTGTAGCATTCAGTTCCTTTTACGTTTTTGCCATATTATCTTTAAGTAGCAGACAAAAAAGGGATATTCGAATGAAGCGAAAATGTGTGAAAGTACATTTTTTCGCTACAAGAAGGAACAATTGCTTTTTTACAAGTTCAACTATATATTTCTCCCAAAGGTGAACCATTTCTCTTATCCCGTCGATGAAGAACTGCGGCGATTTCAGTACTTCTTTCACTATATTATCCGTGGTGAAAAAAAACCTTGAAGGTCCCTTTTTAAATTTGGATCGCAAGGTAGCAAATTCGGTGAATATGGAGGATGTGGAATGATTCGAATTTGAACTTTACAAGAGTTTCGGCTGTAGCGCACGATATGTGTGGCCGACTATAATCGTGTTGCAAGATGAGTGGCTCACTGGATTATATATACAATTCAACACAATGCGTTTTATTTTAAAACGCGTTGGCATTATACGCACACATTCGCAACTATATTGCAATGGCTGATGACAAAGAACGAGCATGTGTTGCTTTGTACAGTGTTTTGTTGTCGAGTTAGGTGCATTACTTTTCAGTTGATCACCATAGAAAAAATTTGATGATACCTCCAATCTATCTAAAATTCTGTTTTGTATTGAAGTAAGATAAAACTACTTGCTGAACAAATGAATATATGAATGGAAGTGCATTTACACATACAAAATGTTTATCCGTAAACTTTTTTGTTTCTTTCTACACAATGTGCACATTTCACATGGATTAAAATCTGTTTAGTTTACATGCTTGTTTTTGTTTCTTCCTTTTTCTTTTATAAGAACTAAAGAGAATTTACCACGAATTGCATAAGCTACTCATGTAATTTTTTGCTACAAAACCAAACTTTTACGTACTGTAAATACGAGTACAACTTATAATGAGTTCTTATTTACCTGAATACAATTTGCAGTATACCTCTCTATCGCCGTTTACTCTTTCGAACTGAACTCACTGGTCCTCAGTGTTTTACCACTGCCAAAGTGTCAGTTGGATTTCAGCCATAGGTACATTAATTATTTAAGACGCATAAATAACTAGCTAATAGCATCCTAGTGTGTTAAATGCAAGTAGCTGTATTTATTTTTTACGACAAACTGCATATAGTAGTCGAAAGGAACATGGTTCGGGTCGGACATAAACACGGGACACGATCAACTGGGCGAGGGCATTTGGGCGATGGAAAACTGAGAGTCGTGACATCTGGGCGATGATCAACTGGGTGCTGCGACATCTGGGCGATAATATAATAGATTTTAGGTTATGTTCACAAAATTATATGCCTGATAAGCGTGATTTCTTTTAAGTTTATGTCGCCCAGTACCACAGTCCAGAAGTCGCAGCGCCCAGTTGACCATCGCCTAGTGCGATTCGCTGTCGCGTATCGAATTCGAAGAGAAAGTTGACTATAATAAAATAAATAAATAAAAATATCATCACGGCATATTATTCATTCCTATATATATATATATATATATATATATATATATATATATATATATATATATATATATATATATATATGTACCGTGCGGGTTCAAAAATAAAACTTAAATGATCTTGTAGAACCTCTTCCTTGTCTCCACTTCACTCTGTAATATCAGTAACCTGATATTACATCTTTTCTGTTTTGTTTCAATGTACCTTTTCTTGAGGAAGCTAATACTTTGTTAACAGGTTCAACGTCAAATTTACTTAGTTCATTATTACTCCCGACAGACGCCAAATATTTCCAATTTTAAATGGCACAAAAAGTGACCCCTGTGGTGCACTCTCCACACCAGCTATGAGTGCCCGTGAGGTGACGCCTGGTAAGCGCCCACACGGTAAAATATATCGTCATCATTACCGATGTCTACATGTGTTGTGCACACCCAGAAATAGGTAATATGCCGTGATGATATATTTATTTTATTTATTATTAACTAAATTGAAGCAAAAAAATTGAATTTCATTTCGTTATAGCAAAATTGTTTTGCAGTAATCTTAATAATTTTCCACCGTGATATTTGAATCAGAAATATAATTCTAGAATAAAATTTCTTGGCAAATTCATCTCATTAAAAAGTTACTTGTCATTTGACTACAGTCGTGAAAAATAATGGTCGTAAAAATAATCAGACCGAGTATTTATACATCATTCATTAGACTTTTTATTTTGATCAAGAATTGTATGGAAATAAACTCTAAGGATTTAAATCAATATAAAGTTTAAATGACATGCAAACATTTAAACTTTGACAAAAGGTAAAATAACAGGTTAGCATTTAAATAAAATAAATAAATATATCATCACGGCATACTACCCATTTCTGAGTGTGCCAGTATCTACAACACATGTAGACATCGGTAATGATGACGATATATTTTACCGTATGGGCGCTTACCAGGCGTCACCTCACGGGCACTCATAGCTGGCGTGGAGAGCGCACCACAGGGGTCACTTTTGTGCCATTTAAAATTGGAAATATTTGGCGCCTGTCGGGATCGAACCCGGTTCGCCCGGGTTAAT
This sequence comes from Ophonus ardosiacus, assembly GCA_943142095.1. Lineage (NCBI taxonomy): Eukaryota > Metazoa > Arthropoda > Insecta > Coleoptera > Carabidae > Ophonus > Ophonus ardosiacus. The sequence continues at coordinate 17,584,244 of OW964823.1, forward strand.
TAAATTACATTAAATACCACTAAAAGCAGCGATAAACTTTTCCATTGTTTCAATTCACTAAAAATGCTTCTCTAATAAAGATTAAAGGAAAAATAAAATAGCAAACCTAAAAAAGCAATTAAATGCATTTGCAGCACGAAAAATGAATTAAAATGAGTTTGTTTCATATTCACATTAAACAACTTTTACAATTTTGGTTGTACGAATAATAATTTAAATGTACTACTAACAACAAAAAAAAGAAAGGTATTCTGTGGTGAAAATTATGTTTGGGATAATGTTCTTCAATATTAGTAATATCAAAAATTCTGAAAAAATAATATTTAGAAGAATTTTTTTAGAAACTATTACTTCCGGTTATCCAATTGTTACCAAAAACTTTTCAGCTCTTCCCAGGAATGTCAGATTGAGGAATTCATAGTTAAACAGGTCTTAAGTCTTATTTGAGGAATTGTCCCTCCAACATCCAGACATGCACACACACACACACATACACACACACAAACACACACAACACAGACATCATTGTAAAAATGTTAAAATCGGATTCTATTGACCTTGAAACGTGCTTATTCATTAAAATCTGGATATGTGATTGTTAGCATGATTCCAATACCTCTCTTAGCGAGAGGTAAAAAATCTTTGACATTTCAAATAGATCCAATATTAATAATTTACTATATTGTTTTCACATTTCAAAAACTAGAGGTTTTAATATTATTTTGTGTGGTAGATAAAATTAAAGTACATGAAATTATCCTTACGATTGTGTCTAGCCTATTGGTACTTAAATGCGAGCCTGCACCTAATAATTAAAAAGAATTCATAGAAAATATATGAATTTCATTATTATTAATTGTTTTACTTCTGTAAAGTTAAAATAAAACGTTTGCGTACTTAAATACAAAAAAATATAAAATAAAGTGATTACAAGTTTACAGAAAAGTAAAACCAAACTTTATATTTGTAAAACACACTAGTAACCATGAATTTAATATGATATTTATTTGAAATGTTACTCATAAACTCATACTTAGGTATACTCAAAGTTTGTAATTATACAGAGTTGGAGAAAAGTTACAGACTATAGACCGGTAGATTTGTTAGCTGTCCAAACAAAGCTTTACATTTCCATGTAGAACAAATGAAATATACCATTTTCAGACAACTTAGTTGAGATTTGTGATTACAATGAAATATAGGTGAACACAGATGTTACCGATAACTTTTGTAACGAAATCCCAAACAAAAATTTATTGATTATTACAATTGAAAAATCAATATTGGACCGTTTTTAATTATGAATACTAAAAAATATTTGTGGATACAGTAAAAATGTAAAATTAACGGTGAATCCCTCTATAAACAAGTATGTAAATGTAAATGTGAAAACGAAATGAAAATAATATTAATTCAGGAAAAATGAGAACCCCACGCTCGAAATTTGCGTACGAGTAAATATAATTTGAATTCTGCGTGTGAATTGAAATTCATTTAATTTTAAGCACTTTGTGGAATTATGAATAAAGCAAAGCAAACATAACCTTTTTTAACTGTACATTTTATATTTATGTGATTCATGAACGGCCGAGATTCTAGCGACCCGAGTTTGAATTTGGACATATATTTCAAGTTATTTAGTGCATAAACTATATATTCATTTATGTGGTAGACTTTTCACAAAAGCTATAAATTGTACGTTAACTGAGATCCAGGAAACGCCTTCAACTATGACACTGCATATTCGACGTCATATAAAAATCTGTAAACAACTAGATCGGTATACACAGATTTTGGTATCCAATATACAACGATGATACATTTATTTAGTTTAGTATTTAAGAAATAAAGAAATAAAATTAATAAATAGTTAGTTTTGTATAAAGTGTGAGAAATGTATGTTTTTAGTACGTTTCTTCTTTTTCGAAAAGAAATGTAAACGCACTGAAAACGTTTTATATTCAAAATACACACAATATTTTACTACAACTGAATTAAATTTCAATACAAATGAATGATTAAAAAATTTATTATATTATTATTATTATTATTTATTGACTATATTACATAAAAATGTTTATAGTACCTACGTCATTAACATAATGCAATATATTTACAAATAAAGGAGTGATAAAAGAAAATAGATATTAGATGTTATATACAAAAATTAGAATTTAAAAATTCTTCTACTGTGTAAAAGCAGTGTTTTATCATCAAATTATGTTTTATAACCTTCTTGAATTTTTTATCTTCCAAAAGTTTAATATGTTCTGGCAAAACATTATATAAATCAAAATTTGAAGAATTATTTTTTGATTTACTTAATTTATATTTAGGCTTCCGTAACAGAGAGGCTGACCGAGTTTGGTAGGAGTGGTAGTCTTTGTTCATGGAAAGGGACGTTTTCATTTTATGAATTTCTGTAATTTGTTCATATATGTAAATTGAGGGAAGAGGCATGATTTCGAGTTCTTTGAAACTATTTTTACATGAAATTCTTTGATTCAGACCACATATTTATAATTCTTATAGCTTTTTTTTTGTAAAATAAAAACTTTTATTGCATTAGATGCATTGCCCCACAAAACTACGCCATAAGATATTATAGAGTGGAATAAAGCAAAATATTGTACACACTTATTAATATTAAATATATTTTCACAATGTTAAACCCAATTTTTTTGTGGTTCCATATCTAATATTAGAAGTGTAAATAATTACTTAGCACTCTAGTGGACAATTGTAGAAAAAAGTTTTTATTTAAGTATTTTAAGATTTTTTATTACCTAACTATATTCTGTTATTTGAAACGTGGAGTAGATGGTAGTAATTCCGCGTCGCCAGGTTCCAGAATTCTGGTACCGGATATAAAGTGTTGGGTTTTCATCGCATTAATAATAGAAGACAGTTTATTTGTAAATAAAAATATAAATATAGATATTTAATGAAGTTAATATTGTACCTAGTATATTTATAGAATGTTAATGGGCCATAGACTTTCAATAATTTTGTACAATTTCTGTTACTGAACAATATTATTAATCATCTAGAGGGTATATTGACCATGTATACAATAAATTTTGTCAATTTCATAATTTGGGACGTATTAGTAAAAATTCTTCGGACTTGCAGTCAACTAACATTTATTCATGCCAACGTTTCGACTATACAATAGTCTTCATCAGGGCTAGAATGGTCTTGTTGAAAAAGAAACCACATGTGAATAACGAAACATAAAAAACGGACATTTAAAATATGAATAAAAATAAATAAATAGTTTAAAACTACATACCACAGAGTGAAAATCGTCAAAAATTAAAAAAACTTGTCTTTGATGAGTACAATTAACATGGATGCTACAAATTACCACAGTAACGTAAAAACCAGATTTTTAATTACCTTACTTGTTATAGCATAATTTCGCAGGGAGTAATTTCCCTACAGCACTTCGGAAATTAAACTCGAAAAACCCGCAATGACGGTACTAGAATTCATCAAAAAGACTTACATTACCGAAAAATTGTGATTTTTACAATATTCGTATAGTAGAATCACCGTTTCCATAACTATTTCAGTAATATCGAATGATGATGCAATGCTTCAAAAGTGTTTTTATGATGTATGTATATAATTTCGAGTTATGTTCCAAGGGTGACTTTATGGTAAAAACACGTTACTATTTACTTTATTTACCTTGCCACGGGGTTTACGATACTCTCTTGTGCGTTGTCAGTCAACCCAGCGCAAGCAGTTGTTTTCAGCTTTAACTGTCTCAACTTTAATTTTAAAAATTAAAGGAATAAAATTTAATTATATTGTAAATTTAAAACAACAAATGTACAAAAAAATTAAACCCATGCTTTTCTTTAAAATAAAAGTAAATATTTTAATGAGTTTTATTTACTCAACCGAAATATATTTGAATTCTGATTTTCCAGAGAGAAAAATCAAAACTTATATATTTACTATTTTAAACAAATATCTGTATCATTTACATTTTATAATGAGCAAATATTCCATCTAATAATTCCAATTAATTTAAACACTTGATATTGAAAATGTATTGGTGTAACATTCCATTACAATTCAAAAGTTATTATAAAGCTAATAATAAACTTTATATTTCCTTCCTGCAAAAAAATAATACTAGAGAAATGTAAATTTAATTACAAGAAAATTACTTCCTGGATATAAAAAAATTGCAAGGCGTGCAATTTTCATCCGAATAGTAGAAAATGGTATTAAAATTTTAACGTTCAAACTTCCTTAAATTAAACATTAAAAGTTTATTTGCTCTTATTGGAGACTACAAAAATTACACTGTGCAAGAACAGAGGTTACCGCAGACGATAATTAAATGTAAACAGAGAAGCTCTGTTAGAAAAACAGAAAAAGAAATTAATAAAACATTAAATATTCTTTACGACCTTTGAATAAATCAATATGATAAAAATACTACGTGATCTAAAAGAACATTTATGTTCCCTCCACGCCCTCTCATAAGGGATATTAAATATGTAATGACAGAATATAAAGAACAAACAAACTACGTTCTATTCTAGTAAAGCAATATTATTCATAGAGTAGATGGAATTCAAAATGAAACTAAAGAAGACCGATCCATTTGAAACGATAAGCGAAATGAAAAATCTGTTTGCTTCGAGTACAATGAATGCTACATAATTATTTTTACCTTCCGCTACCCTAGGTAAGGGAGGTATAGGGATCGTGCTAAAAATCGGATATAGAGATTTCAGTGAATAAGCACGTTTTGATGTCTCCAGAATCCGATTTTAACATTTTTACAATAATGTCTGTAGGTATGTATGTGTGTCTGTGTGTGTGTGAGTGTGGATCTTATGGACACGATTACTCAAATACTATCAATCAGAAAATTTTGAAATTTTTGTATACCCATTCTATATTAATGTGGGAAGAACTCATTAGGTTTTAGTGCATATCTGATAACCGGAAGTATAATTTATACAAGCTCTTAACTGTTTTTCTTGTAAAAAATTCATTGAATATAATTTTTTAGCAGCTTTTACCAATACAAATTGAATATAATGGCACAATCTTCAATTCTACGATAATAGCATTAAGTAAATAACTTGAAATAACTTTATATTATATTATAAAATAATTTATTTTTGTACATCACTTTGCCTCTGCGTCAAACAAAAATAATACTTTAATAACAAATTTGACATATTTAAACAAATGTCACTGTCACGACGCAATTTTCATTAAAATTAATAATGAAACCGTGTTAAGAAGAATTTAGTAGTTTAAATATAATTCGATTTAAGTTTGAGGTTTGCAGCATTATATATCAAACAGCTCTCAATAAGAACGTGATTTCAAAGTGTCAAATAATAGTTTGCAACTACACATTTACGAAATGGATAATGTACGGCGAAGAATTTACACAGATTGCGTTTTAGAGCATAAGGAAGTTGGTGATGATTTTGACAATAATTGTGTGTGTGACGATTTTTCCTTAAAATATATTAATGATCCAAAACTTCGCAAAGTTGGTATTTAATACTCTTATATAATTTGAAACAACATATTAGATTTTGACTATATATGATAAACCGGATGTAGTACGTAATTTGAAGCTCTAACAGATTTTTCAGGAAAAACATAATAAAATATAATCCAAAATTTCGTATTACAAACTTTTCTATTTATTGGAACAACAAAGTAGATTTTGTTCACAAACGATCAACCGGAAGTGAAACTTTACTTAAAGCTCATTGCTATTTTAAACATGGAATTGGCGGGAGGTCATGTGCTGGCCACATCAGATTTTTAAATTTATTTTCCTTTTTGAAATGAAATATTTAAATAATATTGTTACTTTTATGCATATTAAACCAGTTTCATAAACGACTATAAAATGAAGATGTAACGGACATCCGGTTACTATACGATGTGGTTTAGTAGCTAACGCATGACAGGCCAACATATGGCCCACGTAATGAAGTTATATGGCCCAAGGTTATAATATATATATTCAATATCGCATATTTAGCTACCTCATTTTCAAACATATCTTTATTTTCAAACATATCTTTTCTTATATTTATTTAAACTACATCATCTGTGGCACAACAACCCTTGTAGGGCCAAGTCCTCAAGTACCGTCCTAGGTACTCATTTCATGACCGATAGTGCTAGCGCCGTTGGCATACTTACACCGTGCGACAGCCACTGATAGCTATGCAACCAGTGCGGCATCGAGAGTACACCTTCTGCAACTAACACCATCTATGTTTAACATGGACGATTGGTCAGATCATCGCATGCGCGTGCGATTAATGCCTGATGTTGTGGCATTTTAACGACTACGCACTTAGCCGGCCGATGGATTCGAACTGAACATGTAAAGACATAGCGCCTTAACGCACACGGCCACTACATCGGCTTATTTAAACTACATACAAGGAATGTAAATCCTTTAACATTGAAGGGAGTTGTAATAAAGTAATAACTTTCGAAGTTGTTAAGAAGTATGTACATTCCACGTTGCTTATTATACATATTTTTAAGGAAACCTGCAAATTAAGCATAAATATTTATAAAATGCGGTTTGCGTAACGGCTGTCAAAAAGAATTATCCATATGTTATTTTCTTTCAATTATTCCCATTTTGTTGCTTTGTTACTGAAAGAGTAAAAACTGGGAAGTAATTTATTCACAATTGGTTAGTAATATGATGAATTCTGACTTTATCAAACGTAATAAGAACAAAACTAAAAATCTGATTCATTTATTATTCATGTCATTTCGTAATGGTTTATATTATTGATTCAAGGGATAGTGAATTGGCTATATACCGGAAACAAGATAAAGATTTTATTTCCTGGTCGGATATTTGATGAATAAAGTTAATCTTGCATTGACAGTATAAATCTATACAAGTTTAGAGCTTGCTTGATGATTATTTGCGTTTTATTTTGAAGCTGTATGAAGCGCAGACGTTAGCAGTAGCTCGAAACGTAATGAAACTTTTCACAGAGGTTTTTATATAGTCTTTTATTCACAATCGGAAATTACTAAGTAATTGATATTTAAATAATAATACAGAGTGATCAAAAAGAAATGATAAATAAAAATATATATATATATATATATATATCATCACGGCATGTTACCCATTTTTGGGTGTGCCAGTATCTACAACACATGTAGACATCGGTAATGATGATATATTTTACCGTGTGGGTACTTACCAGGAGTCACCTTACGGGCACTCATAGCTGGTGCGGATAATGCACCACAGGGGTCACTTTTGTGCCATTTAAAATTGTAAATATTTGGCATCTGTCGGGATCGAACCCGGTTCCCCCGGGTTCGCGACCAGACAGTACAATTTTGCAAAGATCCACAGAATTTCCACAGTTTACACAATGAAACATCAAAATATAATTTTTATTCTAGCGTTTTATAACAACAACTTTTTTTTTCATTTTCGTTGCTAAATGAACCTGACGGCTGCCTACTTTTTAATTTTGAAAAATTCAAAATTTTGATATTTGAGAATAAATGAACTGTTTTAAAACGCTGTTATAAAAAATCTGATGTTGCCAACACAAAACCTCCCGCTATTTAATTTTTATTAATTTAAATACATGCCTACGTTACTAATGCTGCAAACTATATTATTTTTTATTGTATATAACTATTGCTTTATTTACGATTTTCTTTATTATTTAATGTCACTATTATTAATTTGAAGTAATTGATTTTTTGACAATGACATTTACCTGTCAATTACATTCATTTGAAAAATAAACTGTGTAACAAAGGAATTTTGTTTATCTTAGGCTTCGGGATTAAAAAAAGAAAAATGATTTTTAAATTTATCTGTAAAATATATATTTATTTATTTATTGGGCTTCAACTACAAAGGTTATTACCCTATAACAAATTAACAATAACACTATACAAATAACAATACAAGAATATAAAACTATAACATATAACAATAAATAACAACAATATAAATAAAGGTTTGACAATACACAATATAATGTTACAAAAATTTGAAATTAGCAATATACATGTAATTAATTTACCCTTTTGAAGAAAAACTTGGAATTTTAAATTTCGTCATATAAATTCATTGCTTTTAAAAATTTCAAAATATTCCTTAACTTGTTATGATCTGTCAAAATAAGAGAAAGGTTCTGGACAATTTTATAAAGTTGCCTGATTTGGTCATACTCCGGGCATGCAACAAGGATGTGATGTATAGAAATTATAACATCACATCTGTTGCACATAGGAGCGTTATCCCTACTTAGACGATAACCATGCGTCAACCTTGTATAAAAAAATATATAGAAAAGTATTAATGTATACCTGTACAAAATTCAATAATCTATAATTTTCCAATGACATAAAATGCAAAAAAATGGCATTTAATGGTATTTTTTGAAGAAAAACCATTATGAGCTTCAAGTAAAGTGCCATTTTCGTTTATCCGATTTACATCAAAATCTAATGGCTTGTTTTCGTATTAGAGTAGGGTAGAAATACAAGGTTTCAGAATTTTCTGAATGACAGTATTTGAGTTAGAGCGAAGACAAAATTCATACACATACACACATACATACATACACACACACATACATACACACACACATACATACACACACACATACACACATACAGACATCATCGTGAAAATGTTAAAATGGATTCTAGGGACCTGAAAACGTGGTCATTTACTAAAATCTCGATATGTGTTTTTTAGCACGATCCCTATACCTCCCTTACCAAGGGTAGCGGGAGGTAAAAATCTTTTATGTAATACATTGCGAAATGAGTGTTTTAGGCACTTGACGTGTTATAATACCCGTTTACGCTCGTGCGTACAAATTTCACGTCACGTGTCTAAAATACTATCATTTCGCAACTTATTACATAAATAGCTTTTGACAAGTATAATTCTATTTGTCGAAAATTATGATGATCCGTTTCGAAACTTTACGAGTGTTTATGAATATGAGCATTAGCATATTATACAAGCTGCTGCTTAAGCCGCCTGTTGTTTTTATATCTTGAGCTATAAACGCTAACTTACGATTTTGACCTTTACATAAATTACTATTATAACGCAATATATAGGTGTAACAGAAATAAGTACTTGGAATAATACTATCTTTTTTTGGTTGAAGTTCTGTATTTATTTATTACTAAATCCCAACGTTTCGGCACCATAAACTGGTGCCTTCTTCAGGAGAAATTGACATAAAAATGTGAAAAAACAAAAACAAGTAACCAAGGTTACAAGAAAAGTACGTAAATGTTACCTTTTTTATGTATACAATTTTCTAGACAATATATGCATGCCCGGCAATAACTTGGACGGCGAACATGCATCTTCTCAGAAAAACTCTCCTTTTGCCAGAGGAAAAACCGTCCCAAAAACTGGCAGAGAAGTATTATTCCAATTATTAATATGAGTTCTGAAAGATATTTTAATAATTAGAAATAAGTACATTAAATGATAGTGATAGAACTCGTCGAGGGCAACAATATTTCTTAGTAGACTAAAAGTTTTGGTTGTTCCTTTTCATCTTGTCAACAAACTCGATCCAATTTTAATTGCTCTAAGTCCCACATCTAATCAGAAATATGAAATTGTAAATATTGGTGGAATGCTGTAGGTAAACAGACTGATCGAAACAACGAAATCCTGGATCTTCCCAACGTAGCTCACCTTAAAATATCTGGGATTGACCTTTTGAAGGGTTACGTCATAGGGGCAGGGGTATCTCAGCGGTCAAGGCCTGCTGGAGAGAAAAATCTTCATTTCGGAAACAAAGCACATCCGCGCGCCATTATCGAAAGCAATTACAACGCGAATCGAAGACCATGACATTTAGAACGAAGTAAAATGTTTATAAAATTTACACACCATTAACTAGTGATAAGAGAAAACTTTAAAGGTTCTTTTTCTACCTTGTTCAGCAGTGTTTTCCTAATCTCTTTTGTTTTGTGAAAAGGTATTATAAAATGGTAAACACATAAAACTTGCTATTAAATTAGAAAATAAAAATACACTTATCAATAAAGAAGACTAGTTAATCAAGTATATGTATTTCCACTTTAATTTACAGTGTCGCGTAATAAGTTTTATTTGAAAAGGCGATGATATGACTGTAATTTGATCAGTAATTGATTTCTCTCATTAAATTAATTTTTAAATTAATTATTTCCATTGATGTTAAAATTATTTGGTATGCTTATAATATATAGAGATGTCTCTCATGCAGGGGGACATGGCTTAACCACAGATTCCTGAGGTCAAAATAAGACGATTTAACTAAACTTGCTTCTACCTGAAAGTGTACCATTTAGCCAGTATTCTGCTTCAAAGTTCTTGTATGACAGTTTATATGGTTATAAGTCATCTTTTAAGATGATACTTGTTATTATTAGTGAAGTACTAGTGTATGAAACTTAGGTGTCCCAATATTGATTACACCGTAACTTTTAATGGCCACGCCGATAACGTGAAATAATTTTTTTCGGAAAGATACATTCAATAGTAAACTTTTCTCTCTCTCTGTTTAATTTGTGATATCTGTTACGGTTCACACAGATAAATATAAAACCTGAGTGACTACACCGTGAAATTTTTAAAATAAATTTAATGTTCAGAATGAAAAACTATATTAACTGGCTACCAAGTCTGTTGTTCAATTTTTTTATATACGAGTTAGAAGCAAAAAATACACGATTTAAGGCCATGAAAAGAAAAAACAATTTATATTCCTTGTTTCTAATATATCTTGACAGATTTGACATTTCTATTTTTATTATAATTAAAATAATATGAAGACTCTATCTAGAAGAAAAAAATAATCACAAATTCTCGTAAGAATAAAAAAGTCAAATCTGTCAGTTATGCCAGAAACCAGAAACATATATTTTTTTTTTCATCGCACTCTGATAACTGCCTTGAATCGTGTATTTTCTTTTTTTCTTTTGCTTCTAACTCGTACGTAAGAAACAGTTGAACAACAAGAGGCACTCATTTATTCATTACACTTTTGTTCTAAAATTAATATGTAAAGAGATATCGTCAAGTCAAAATTTTAACATTGAATTTTTTATGTCCGAAAAAAAAGTAGACATCCGGTATACACACATACATACACACGTAATATGGATTATCATATACTTTTGTTGATTAATATAAAATCATACGAGATAGTGGCAGTTTTTATTGCGATTTTGTTAATTATTTACAGATTTAAGATTTACAAGACATGCAGTTTTGAACGGAATTCGGCCATTAGCTACGACACAGTAACTTTTTATATTTTTCTTATTACCTGTTTTTGCTGAATCCTTCCTCAGGTGTATCTTGCAAACATCTGTTTGCATCTGATTTATAAACCTTCCAATGCTTTAGGTATGGAATGCTTTCCTACCAGTTTCTTTCTAGCCTTAATCATATACACACTCTTTTCTTTTCCTATATACTCGTACAGAGTTTATTCTCAAATACTTTGTTTTGTTCCAGGCATTTATCCTAAACATCGCACACACAGTATGTACTCACCCATGTTAAAATAAAAATTAAACACAATGTTATTTTATTTTTAAATAAAATATAGAAATAATGTTCTGTTTAATTTTTTTTATTTAAAAATTAAGTTGCATAAAGTTTTATACTCCAATAATTAATTTACAGGCATACAGCTTCCGCTTCATAACTGGAATGCTGCAATGATGAATGAAATGTGTGCGGTTAGTGCAGTACATAATTGTCGTGCTGGTGGCCTCGAGTACATGGCGTGGATTATGAAGAACATTCATTGAAAACGTTTAGTAATATTGGGATTAGGTGATGTAAAATCAACGAGAAAATTTCAATTTTAATAAAATGGGAAGAACCTCTCAGTGAAACTTGGCATTGTGTACTATTAATGTTGATTACAATACAAGAATCACTAAGTCTGTGATTTAAACTACGGTGTATAAATACTATATACATACATATAACTATAGTATTTATATACCATTTTATTGACATTTTTTTGTTGAAAATAAATAAATAAATAAATCGCTAATATGGGAAAAATTTAATTTAAAGTTTTGATAAATTTTATTTTACATGAAACAAAACAGACCGTGTTCAATAACTAAGAGTACATATGATAAAAATCACAAAAGATTATTGTAAATAGTATGATATTTCAAATTATGGCTGTCGCGAATCGAAATGTAATAGTACCGTGGGATGGTGTATATTGACGTTTAGCTGAATGTTGACAATAATTGTCACCTATTTATTATTAATTATTATATGCTATTATAACAACGAGGAAGACACTTCAACATCTAAAATTGGTTTTAAGGGAAAGAAAATTCATTCGATGTTTTTAGGTTGGCTAGGATGCACAGGTCTAGTGTCAATTTAACCCGCGTCTGCCTTATGGCCTCCTGTTTTGTGTCAATTACAATTTATCAAAGTAAACTTAAAATTGTAATTTTTAAGTTTCTTTGTAATGGAACGATATAAAAAGAATGAGGGATAAATTCAGAAAAAATCTCTATCGAATGAATAAAATTTATTTACATATTGTCATTTAAATAAAATTAAACCTGTATGTAATTTTTTGAGAACAACTAGTTTTAAAATTTTTTTTTTTTTTTTTGGAATAAATGTATCTTCCCTTCGATCTATTATATATATTTTAGTAATAATATAACAAGATTTGACAGATTTTTCGAAAACTTGTTGCCAGGCAATAATCACGAAAGCCCGTAGAAGGAAACTGGAGAATTATTTTTTAATTTATCTGCTCTCATTAAATAGCTTCATTCATTTGCATGGCGCAGTTGGCAAACCTGTTTTTGGCAGCTAGATCACACGCATAACTTTTAAAAAGCAATATATATATATATATATATATATATATATATATGTATGTATATAAATAATTATTCCCATACCGAGTGATTACTAATTATGATGCTTCCAGAAGTGGTTTTTATAATTTTTTGTTTATTTCATGATTAGGAATGGCACTAAATCGGTAATTTTTTTTGCTGATTTTGCTTCTATGTTGATAACTACCTATCTTAGATTCGTTAAAACAAAAGCTACAGAGATTATTCCGGAGAATAATCTCTAGAGCTTTACTCTGACTATAATAATGGCAGGATTGGTTAAAACGTAGTTTCGTGACAAGCAATGAAATATTTCAATGGTTTTAAGAAATGTCAAAAATTAATTAATGTATTAATTTCCTTTTATCACACAATGTTAAATTTCGTATTTCTTAATGAAGGAATTAAGCACTCTCGTATATCTAAAATATTAACTCGGACATTGGAAAGCCTAAGACTAAAACTAAAATAAATTGCAACGGTAGACAGCAACAGCAACGAAGAATTGACAGATGTAGAGATAAGCTTTGAATTAATATATTCCATTCTTTATACCTAAGTCACTGGATTCCAGGCTCAGTGTAAATCTTTTCAGCTTCGTCTACCTTTCTGGCGACATTCTGGAATATATCCTTCGATTCTGACACTAGCAATTTATTTTGGAATTTTTGTATTGCAGGCGACGGCGTGGAAAGAGTCAACAAAAGGACGGCACAAAGATATTTCTCACATCGAAAGCCAATATGTTAGACAGTGTTATAAGCGGGTTATGAGACACGGAAAAGTCTAACACAGCAAGGGAACGCACAACACCGAGCACGAATTAAGGCCTATCAATATAAATACAATCTCTAAAATTGGATTTCCAAACTGGAGGGAGGAATTTTTAATCCAAATTGCTCAATACTTTCGCATGTCTTCATTTTATAAAAAAAAGCATATTAGTATGAAAATGAGTTTTGTTAATAATACAAACAGAAAAGGATCACTCAAAACTTTGGTATAGATAATAAAAAATTATATTAAAGTTTCACAATAATTGGAGAGTTAAGAACACAACTAGACCAAATCCACCGTTGTTTATTTTAAAAAAACTTGTATTTTAGTAATGAGTTTACAATAATTTCTTTGTATAGTTTCGAAACACTGGTGATAGTGCCACTGCAGGACCAAACATACAAAATATGAACTTGGTTTCTGTGTTGAATGCATAAAAATGAAATTGTCAAAAATTAAATTCTACAAGACAAAATCTGATGTGGCCAACACAATACCTCCCGCTATTTATTTTTTATTAATTAAAATACCTGCATACCTACACATTTAATAATGCTGCAAACTTTATTAAGTTTCTTTGCACATAACTATTGATTTATATACTGTTTTCTTTTTAAAATGTAACTTTTACTAATATGAAATGATTAGATTTTTGTAGTGGTATCTGTCAGTTACATACATTTAAAATATAAACTGTTTAACAAAGGAATTGAGTTTATTTTTAAAACATAGGGAACAAGATTTAATAAAAAGTTGATTTTTTAAATTTATCTAAGAAATATATAGAAAAAGTATTATTGTATACCTGAAAAAGTTCAATAATCTTAAATTTTCATAATGATATAAAATGTGAAAAATGACGTTTAATAGTATTTATTTAGTATCACCCGATTTACACCAAAAACTAACGGTTTATATTCATACTAGAATAGAGTCTAAAAGCAAGGTTTCAGAATTTTCTGAATGATATTATTTGAGTTAGAGTGTTAACAAAATCCATACACACACATACAGACATTATCGTGAAAATGTTAAAATCGGATTTTAGAAACCTTAACACGTGGTTAATTACCAAAATCTAGACATGCGATTTTTAGCGTGATCTCTATAATTCCCTCACCAAAGATAGCGGAAGGTAAAAAAGGAATATTTTCCGAACACAGCACTTTTTGAGGTATTTTCTGTAGTTCGCAAATATTCCTTCAAATGAAATTATAAAATCATTGCCGGAGACATTTTTGTTAAACAAAACGATATTTTGAGATGTTTACATAATTTGACAGCTTCTAGGCCACCATTAATTTATTTACCTAAAATTCTACTTTTTACATGTCATAAGCACTCGTAAAAATTTAAACGGTTCGTTATAATTTTTATACAATAAAAACAGTCGTCACTGAAAGATAAATCGAAATTTAATTTGTCGTTTTAAAACTTTACGAGTGTTTATGAATATGGGCATATTTCATGAAAAACAGCATATCAATATTCTAATAGCATAATTAGCAAGATAGAAATAAAATTCTCCAATAAATGTTACATGATTGTACCTTTTTCATTTTTCTCACTTTTAATTAGAATATGGTGGATTCATATTTAATTTTCCTAATTTAATTTTCAATCGAATAACGGAAGTTAATTGAATTATAGTTTAACTTTTAACACATAAACAATTTAACTTCTGACACATAGGCTGGTAGCACGCGCATGGTTACAACACCGGTGTTAACTAGAACTATGTCAACGACTTGGCACATACTTAAGGGTTTTTTTTAACAAAATCAGTGCTCCCAATATAATTGATTAAGCCGACAATGTACTGTCAGCTAAATTCAGTAATTTTGGCGGCATTATTTAAGTTGTTCAATAAGATATATTTCTTTACTTGTTTGGAGAATAAACAATTTAAAATAATGAAGCTAAATTTATTGAATATGGCCCTCAATACATTTTCAGGTTAATCCTTGTACTGGGAACACTGATTTTGTTAACAACGAATTATGTGCCAAGTTGTTTACATGGAATAACTTTTGAAATTTTATTACATTTTTTAAGTTATCATCATAAGTTGGTTGCGATGGACGGACGTATTGAAGACACTAGTAATTTTAATTCATCCTCTTCAATAAAGTGTTGCTTTAGTAACAAGATTAGATAAAGCGTCACTTTAATAGTGGGATTCTGAAACTCGGAGTTAATTAACTTCTGGCGTTAACGTGAATTAACGACGATTTTGACACTTCTGGTATTGTGAAACTCAGCGTTACTTAACGTTAACGCTACTGACCGGCGTTAATTCACGCTGGGAATATTGAAGCGTGAACCGTCGAAACGGTGGCTTACATATGTGTTTTATAGTATAAATAGCCATAATATATTTTGTGTACTACTTTAGACACTTGCAAAATATATTTCATTAACATTTAATACTGTTATTCATGTTAAACGTAATGATTATTATTTATATATTAAACAATGTTAACATAACCTTGAAATATAAAATTTTCAAATTACATACAACAGTATCAAGTTTAGAATTATCGGTCCAATAATGCAACACAGAAAATAACTGCTGAACCCGAGGATGTACCTATGAGGAAAAGTCAGGTGAAGAAAAGCAATTTTATGTTACTTGCAAAAATTGAAAAATCTTTTGATTGTAATAATCATTTATGTGTTAATACAACAATAAATACTTTCAAGGAAAGTGATTTTTTAGTATGAATTATAAGAAGAAATTCGTATTATAATGAACAAAATTGTGTGTGATTACAACAAATAATATATTGATTACAACAATACACCATTGGAATAAATTCATAAAATTATTAATTTATTAGAAAAGTAATTGTTTCCTCGTACCTATACTAAAATAGTAAATGTTTGTAACTAAAACAAATATTTTAAAACTGTTTTATCTTCAGTAGTTATTGGAAATCTTATCCGTAAATTCATTAGGTAGTTTCCCATTTCAAATGCAAAAGTAATATCTTTCATAAATGTACTGACTGCACTTTGGCTAATATTATTTATAATATTAAAAGCATTATTCTGTGAAAGTGTAAACAATTCCGCAAATCTCCAATCTTGTATATTCTAAATTCTTGTTTTTTTTCTATTTTTTGTAAAATACTAAACTATAAATAAACCGCGTTGTTCACCATTTTTATCAAATAATTGAATTTTATTAATATACCAGAAATATGTTAACACAAAATGCACGTAGGTTTATTTGACGTTTGACATATACTTTTTAAATTGATAGGTAAGTGCAGTTTTTGTTACGTTTAATAAGTTTTTATTGGTTGAAAATTCAGAAAGGGAAAGTTCACACGAATGTATGCGAAGTGTATTATCGCTGGCGTTATTAACGTTCCACGTTCACGCCAGAGTTTCAGAATACCAGCTTAACTCCGAAACGTGAACGTTACTATCTTTACTTAACGTTATTTAACGCTGGTTTCAGAATCCCACTGTAAATGTATTTTAAAAATATTTTTGTCTATGAGACATGAAATTCTGGGTTTAAACTTTATTTCTAATATGTTAATCTGGTTTTCTTACCTAACGCTGAAAAACTTACTACTAAATCTACTATAATAAATTGTCCAACAAATGTTTCTTACATTCACATTAATAAATAAAGTAATAAAAGCTCATCCTCTAAAGCGAAAATATGATTCACTACACAAAGGCAAATTTACTGGAGAGTAGTAACTCAATAATAATGTTTGTAAATTCCCTAGACATATGTAGATACCTTAGGAAAAAATTCAAAACCCCATATGCACGGAAAGTTCCATATCACAAATCATATAATATTGTTTTCTAGCGCAGTTACAAAAAGAGAGAACCATGTGTTACGGATGTAAAACAAATGCTGTACGCCTTCCTCTGTTTTCATTTATTTACTTTTGTTGTGCGAAAATATCTGTAATATAATTCTGGTCAGTTTAAACTATGCGCATTTATTTGGTGATACAGACTTATCAATAACAGGATATTTGGGTAGTTGTTCGCCATCCATCTCTATCATTTAGTTCAGTGTTTCTCAACAGGTTTGTACAAAAAGTCAAACAATAATCTACCTTAAGTGGTAAATATTAGCGATTCGGTCGAGATGTGGCGAGACGAGAAATTCATTGTCTCGTCTCGTTTCAAATTCATAAAACGGACGTAGTTATGTAAATAGGAACCAACCCACAACAAGTGAGTTTTGAGTAAATTACGTTTTAAGTTTAAAGCTTGAGACTGATTTATACAATTACACGTATTTTTGCAGTTTATACAGTTATGTTGTTCGAATGTCTAAATATCAAGACTTTCTGTCTACATAAAGAATTTTAGAATTTCATCAGTAAAAAAAATTAAAATGTGGCATGGTTCCATTTTGCAAAAAGCAATATAAGCCCAAAAACAAAAGTAAATTTGGTTTCTATTTATTTTATTTGAAAAATAATCTTTATTCCATAAAAATATGAACAATATTCATAAACAAATGAAATACAATATATAGTACATGGTATAATTATTACAAACTCTAAGTAATTAAAACATATTACTCATCTTCTATAGTAAAATCGATTGCAACTCCAAATCCATCAATATCATCCACTTCATCCTTATCAGCAAACAGTTCTTTATAAAACGAAAGACAATCATTTGGTATAAGGTATAAAATAGATTTTATATTATTTAGTTTAGGTATCAGAATCCGTTGAAGATTCGTTCAAACCATCTAATTGATAAACATTTGGATACGCATCGGAGTCATCAAACAAAACATCAATAAATTTCAAAAGTTCAGAACTCGAACTAGGAGGCGGTGAATAAATAATGGATGACTGATCTAAATCAATGTAGAATATTTTTGAATTAATTTTTCAAAATTAACGCATTTAATTTTAACCGTATATCTATAGAACAAGGACGGAGATTTAAATTTACATCCCCAGTCGTTGAATAATAGTTATTAAAAGTTGTATGATCTGAATCAAAACAATATATTAGCAATAAAAATACTCAAAAAAACCACAATAACACGTTTACTATTCTAAAATCAGAATATATACTGATAAAACAAACTATTTGTACAGAGTATTACTGGATACTAAAAGGAACCATCCCTCATAACATTAATTCCTAAATTTGCAAAAAGGACCAAGCTATCTGGTTCTGTTTTGCAAAACTATATATTTTGAATTTAAGATTGTGGTTTGGTTCAGTACGATTTTCTATTAACATGTAACAGTTATGGCTTGGTTCTATTTTCCACATCATAAAATGGACATTTAACAATCTAAATTTGTCCCAAACTCAATTTGTGCTTCATTGTGGGATGGTTCCTTTTTGCATAACTACGTCCAAATTATGTCTCGTCTCGAAATTTTTCTCGTCTCGTTTAATAGGGTCTCGTCTCGGCCGAGATTCTCGTGCTTTTCTACTCATTTTAGTCAGTACTGTATGGCCCTAAGCTATGGCCCTTGAGTCTCGGGACACCATGTATATTTGACAAGAGCCAACATTAATATAGTTCTCTGAAACTCCGCTGGTGTCGCATGTTATTCTGAGGGTGCCAAAAGTGTAAATTCATCTAATTTAGGAACATAAAATATTGAGAACCACTGATCTAGTCCAATGTGAAATGTAGGAAATTGAAACAGGGCTGACAGAGGCTAATGTAACCTTATCCCAATGGAATGGAAATCGCCTCTCTGTGTTGCTATCAGATATAGTTATTCTAAGTAATGACGTTAATCCAGCCATTATTCGAGATAATTTCAAAGGGTTAATTTATGAATTCGCACAAAAACAAATTTCGCAGTTTTTCACAGGTGTAATTAAGGGTATATTCCAAAAATAAAATATAATAACCAAAACCATGGTTTCGGTTACCGACTGGTTCTAGTGACGTGACTATTATTATTGAAACATTCGGTTTCATTCGCGGAAACCTCAAAATTTTCTTTCATAACATTACGTCTATCGTCTTTCATAATCCTAAATAATTATGAAGTGGAAAATTAAAATACGTACAATGTAAACGGTAGAAAATAGATGCAAACATCAAAGAGTCAATAAATAGTATTTATCCACACTAACCTATAAAATCTGACATCTTATGAAAAAGCACAGAAGATGTTAACCGGCAAAACCGAAGAAAAATCATGGTTGCGTTGGTGCGCTTCGGTTGCAAGCATTTTAACCGGAACCATGTTTCATATATGTACAATTTTTACCATTTGTTATTATTGGAACACTTTTGGTTAACCACGGTTAAAATTTATTTTTGGAATATACCCTAAATGATACTTGGCGACGAAATGGCCGAAGTTTTTACTCATGTTTTTGAATTTAGTTAGGTTTCAGGTCAGGGTTGTAACATTTCGGTAAAATATTACAAAAAGTTAAAGTTTTAGTCTTAAATAATTCGAAAAAAAAAAATGGATTAAAACATAATAAAATACTGAAAATATAACCTAATCTACATTACAAATAATAATATTAAATCTTAAGCTTGACAAATAAATTGCTAACATTTGTTAATTTTTAGTTTCGATTCCATGACTATCGTTATGTTTGTAATAATTTCCGATATTTTCATACCTGATTTCTTCCTTGTAAAATAGTTTTTGTTTATTGATTTTAATACAAAATTTTATATTCCACAACTTTTTACCTTCCGTCAAAAGGAAGGTATTGTTTTTGGTCAAAAAATTCGGTGGTGAGTTTTTAATGAATAAGCACGTTTTAGGGTCCCTACAATACGAATGTACTATTTTTAAGATGATGTCTGTATGTGTGTGTGTGTGTGTGTGTCCGTGTGTGTGTCTGTGTGTGTGTCCGTGTGTGTGTGTGTGACAAATTTTTCTCCGACGATAACTCCAAAACTACAATTCTAAAAATTATGATTCTTTCATATTCCTCTTCTTTACAACCATATGAAGAGCTGATTAGATTTTGGTTATAATTGGTCAACCGGAAGTACCCTTATTTGAAGTTCTTAACAGTTTTTCTTGAAAAATCGTAGTTAAATATCATTTTCGACATTTTATGTGATTATCAATAGAAAGATTATCTTATTCTCTATAAGGTTCGATTATACATTTTCCTTCATATTCAATAGATATAGAGTTATAGAGAGATTAAGAGAGATTAACTTTCGAAAATCAGTCAGCATTGCAAAAATTATGAAAACAACAGATATAGGTATTCAAAAAAATCTAATTGACAGATGTCAGTGGCAAGTGCAAAACCTAAGTGGAATGTATATGAACTGAAAGTGATATAAGTGACAGAGTGTCCCTCGCCAGTGACTTGCATTTGCGGCCTCGCCTCAAGATAGGAACTTATAATGCCAGAAGTACGAGAAAGGCAAAAGAGAAGATGGAAGGACTGTATAGCAGAAGATTTGAGAGGTGAAGAACTGTGTCACGAAGATGCTTTGGACAGGAATGAGTAGAAGAGAAGAGTAAGATACAGCGACTTCTAATAAATAGGGCAAAGTTGAAGCAGGAGGAAGTGTTAAGTGCAATACATAATGTACGTTCGTATTCGTATTAAAATTTTATTAGATTTTAGAATCTTTTCAAAGAAATTTTTAGTATGGATATGTAAAAAATAGTGTGTTCTTGTTACAGTTATACAGGATATATAGAATCTTTTTCAAGGAACTTTTGGTATAGGATATATACAAAATACATCGAAATGACGGAAGGTTTTGTGCTGGCCACAACAGATTTTTTTTACCTAAAATAAGGAAAATAGGAAATTAGGATGCATAAAGTCTTATGTCTGGTTTTCCAGTATTCATCTGGAATAGGTATTTAAATTATTGAATCTTAAAGGTGCATTGAAAATTAAAATTATGTTTATATATACTTTATGTTTAGTTGCCATGGTATCAATGGTAGTAAAATCTCATCATTTACAATACCAATTTTAATATTTATTTAAAAAGCTACACATTAAAGTTTTGTTTAAGGTTTAGATTTAGATTAACGTCTTAAATATGACAAGATATTACATACTTAAAATAAAGTAGCGATATCTTGCATCCGTATCATAAAATGTTAATGTCAATTTTCATGATGGAAGATCTTAAACATATATACTGATAAAAATCATATAAATTTAATACATTCAAAATATGATGACATGAGTGTAGAAAACATTACAGCTATTTTATTAAAGTAAAAACCTAAATATAATTTTTATTTTGTGTAAATGCAGCTTTGAGACTCAATAATACATTACTATACAATTACTTTTTTTGATGTTTGTAGGTAATTAAGGTTTAGCGAATGCATCGAGAGCTAATTGATTGAAGAATATGTATAATGCGATTTGTTGATGTGTGCACGGATGACTTTCTTCAATAAACCGTACGTTTCTGTAGCGTATTTTTCAAATTTTCGCACTGAAATTCATAATAACGCTAACATGACTCCGGCGACGTACAAGAAAGTAGGCTTCAAATCCCAGTGAGATCCATAATTGTTTTACAAATCTGTCTTCGTTATTTACAATATAATATGTGCAATGTTGCGAAATTTACAGGGAAGCCAAAAAAAAAAAAAAAATCCCGTTATTTTATTGACACAACTCGGTCGAAGGTATGGGTTACTATTAGTAGCTCCTACGCAAATGCATTATCTCCCTTTTTGTGAAATACCAACAGTTGGATATTTGAAACTTGTGTGAAATACTTTCTTATTTATATAATTTATAATTTTAATTTAATTTCTTTCAAATTGTTCTCATTTTATATATATTTCCATTTCAAATGTGACAGGTTTTATATACATACATATATATATATATATATATATATATATATATATATATATATATATATATATATATATATACAGGGTGTGCAACTAAACGCGGAACACAGGAGTTTAACATAGGATTTTAAAAATTTGCGAATATTGGCTCTCCTGTACATTTTAGAGCAAAAATACAAGAATAAATAGATGTTTAGAATTAATTTTTACTTTCAAAAAGTCTTTATTTAACGCAGTAGAATATCTGTAGCACTAGATATTTAGAAAATAAAATATGACATTTTCGTCAAAAATCAGATATAATCCATAAATTACTTTACTGTGCTTTTGTGCATTATAAAATGGATTTATTCAGTACCGAAGAATTTGTGATATTATTTTATTATTAAGTATTTGACTTCAATTTTAGGATAACTCATCATTTTTGATATACACCGAAATGATAGTTCATTTCGGTATTATTAATCTTATTGTTGCATCAATATGTTTACAATGTTATAATTCAGTATTAATTTTAATTGATATTTTGTTTTATTTGTGTTTTATTCCCATAGCTATCTGATTTTTGGTGAAAATGTCATATTTTACTTTCCAAACATCTAGTGCTGCAGATATTCTATTGTATTAATTGATGAATTTTTAAACAACTTTTCGTTCTTGTATTTTTGCTCTAAAATGTACAGGAGAGCCAATTTCCGCACTTTTTTAAAATCCTATGTTAAAGTCCTATGTTCCGCGTTTCGTTGCACACCCTGTATATATATATATATATATATATATATATATATATATATATATATATATATATTTATTTTATAAAACTGTTTTATAAAATTGTTACATTCTATCTGGTTCGTTACATTGTATATTTATTTAAAAGTGTTTTTAATCAATATAATATTGTAATTCACATATTACATTTCGATGTTTGTTAATATGAGTTACAAATATCTTCATCATTATTTATAACTTGATTTAACCCTGAGGAAGACCATTGTAATGGTCGAAACGTAGGTTCAAATCAAAATAAAACCGTATTGACTGCAGTTTCCGATGACTTTATTTTCTTCTCCATTATTCCTTAATGTTTCCAACAACAAATAGTATATTATGATACAAGTGTACAAGCTAGCCTTTAAAGCACGCACGACAAGTTTAAAGCCACGACGTGTAGCGGAGTGCTTTTAATGTCGTAGTGCTTTAAAGGCTAGCTTATACACGTGTATCATACGCTATTTTTTATTATAAATGCATCGTAACCATTTAAAACTGAAAATTATTGCAAAAAATACGGTTTTAATTTTTGATCCAATGAGTTTGAGTGTTTCCAAGGAGACAGTTAGCAATTATTTGTATTGTTTACGTTAAGTCAACAAGTCAATATTTTTTTTTTCATTGTTTTACTTGTTAATCATATTTATTGTCATTTTTCGTTAACTAGGTAACTCAAAAATTATGGTGTTTTAATGGTCGATTTACGCACGCTTTTACGTGTTTTAAAGAGCGATTATGATGCATGTATAATAAAAAATAAATAAAAGATTAATTCATTTCAAGAGGAAAAATCTTATATGCAACACGAGAGGTAAATGTTTTTTTTATCAATCTCGGACTTAATTGCCAGCCCTCGCTTCTTTTGGGCGACATATCTTCGACTGGTAAATAATATTTACCTCTCTTGTAGCATAAATAAGTATTACATATTGATGTATATTATTTCTTTACACCCAAGAAAAAAATAAAGTAGAAACGATGTCGAATAAAGATCGTCTTATGATCATATCGTCCTAGTATTATTTAGCCACATGAAATGTATTGTATCGTTGTCGTAGTATACTCGTATCACTAATACTAAGGTTAAGCCATATAAATCTCATGTAATTTCTAAAAACCTTATGAACATCAAGATGAAAAATAAAACAAATTACAAAAGTTTAATAAAAATCCGGGTCATAAAAAGCTCATAAAAAATTTATAGCGAGCCATTAACCTAACCACCAATTTTATATATCACTATAAAATCCATACAACATCTGAATCTCCTATTTCTCTTTTAAATCCCACTTATATCACTCCCTATCCACTAGGCGTGAAATAAATGAATTGTCTTTTCCACAACTTGCCATTAAATCACTTCCAAATACTAAAAGTCCACAAGGTTTAACCCCCGTGAAGTTGCAAGCTACAGAAAGGATTCTGATGTATAATTCGCACCATCCAAATTTACCCCGCAAAAAAGATTTTTTTTTAGTAGGTATATCGAATTATTAGTAATATAGTTTCTTTGATCTTTGAGTGCTTTCGGTTTTAAATAAAATATATTGAAAATTAAAGTATAATTAAACTTACATTACGTTTTGTTTGAAAAACAATTTAAAATATTGGATTTTTTGTGAGAATTAAAGAAATACCTATTAGTTAGGTTTCTACCAGTAGAGAAGTATAGAGCCCCTGAACCGGTTGTACATTTTTGAAAAGTATTTTAAATGGAAGTTTATGCAATATTTTTCATAGTAATAAAAATAATAATTTATTGTTATTTTCGTAAATAATTATACAAATTATACGAATAGACCTAACTATACTTGTAAACTCCTTTATACATATATATATATATATATATATATATATATATATATATATATATATATATATAGGGTGGCGCGCTTAAGACAATCCACCCTTAATAACTTTGAAACGAATTGTGATAGACATACCCGGTTTACGCTACATGTTTTATTATCTAGAGGGCCACATTTTATTATTTTTACCTCTCGCTAAGAGAGGTATTGGAATCATGCTAAAAATCACATATCCAGATTTTAATGAATAAGCACGTTTCAAGATCACTAGAATCCGATTTTAACATTTTTACAATGATGTCTGTGTGTGTGTGTGTGTGTGTGTATGGCTGGATGTTGGACGGACGATTCCTCAAAAACTATAAAACATAAGACCTGTTTAACTATGAATACCTCAATCTGACATTCCTGGGAAGAGCTGAAAAGGTTTTGGTAACAATTGAACAACCGGAAGTAGTAGTTTTTAAAAGAAATTCTTCCAAATATTAATTTTTGAAAATTTTTGATATTACTAATTTTGAAGAACAAAATTCTACACCTGATACATTTAAATTTTTTATTATATGTTCTATAAATTTAGAGATAAAGACGCTATAATATATAGCATATCGGGACATAACAAGTCGAGTAGGCGAAACTACCCTAAGGAAACCAGTTGACAAATTCAAATGTTTATAACATAATTTGTAAATGACAGATTTCAGTGTCAAAAATAAACAGTTTTAGTGACATTTTGATAGCTTTTTCTGGGAAGTACATTTAATCTTTCTTATTGTTTTATTAATTAAATATTTGAAATTATAGGTAATATGCATGTATCCCTCAGAAATACCGCCAATCTGGTTAATGAATTGGAAGAATCTGTGACATTTAGAAATTTTCTCATACAATGAAAAATAGATATAATTAGAAGTATATGTGTGCAGAAGACATGTTAAAAACAATAAAAGACAATATTTGGTTAAATTTCTGTAATATTTTGTTATAAAACGACGGTTCGATAGCAAAGTGCAATACAATACTTATATAGCCTAATATGGAAATGGCGAGAGGTCTTATGCTGGCCACAACAGATTTTTTTTTTCAATTCACTAATCTCACCGCCACCTCTCTCAACTTTTAAATCTTAAATGGCAATATAACCCCTTGTGACATATCAAAAAAGCTCTAGAAAAATGCTATACAGGCATGTCAATAAATTGATATTTGAATAAACCCTTTTAAAGTTTGGTGCCCCACTCGGAATTTCTGCAAGCGGCGAAGTATTGTCCGTCAGAATCAGGATCTTTCTGCGAAATCTTTACCTGGAACCCTACCTAGTGTAAACGCCGGTCCGCAGCGGCCTCTTTCGAGCGATCTTTGAAGGGGGCTTCCTGTGGTAAAAACCGGTCTGCCAGATTCATAGTTAGCTCAGAGCTCCGTGGAAATATTCTCCGAACCCTTCATGTAAATAAGGACCACATATTTTTTTAAAAATTTTGTTTGTAAATAAACTCCGTTTCATTTTATTTTTTTGTTCTTTATCTGAGCGGCCTAATCAGATTTATCCTTCTCTAGGGTTGGCGCCTCAAGTAATAATAGTGGGTAATTTTATTTTTTAAATCGGTTTTTTGATTTTAATTGTCACTAAACACTTTCTTAAAGTCGGGAGTAAGATCAGGCCACCATTACGACTTCAAACCCACTCCCATATGCTTCCGCTATATTACAGCTAGCCGCCGCTTTTTGTTGTCTTAATACGCTTTTGTCATACATAAATAAAAGTAAGCGATAGTTTGTCATATGTTAAACTGTATATACTCTGACGGCACATTTTTTCAGGTCACGTTATTTTCTTAAAATATTACAAATATTTCAATATTTCTTTGAAAATTTCTTATTGTTTTATTAATTAAATATTTGAATTATAGGTAAAATGCATGTATCTATCAGAAATACCGCCAATCTGGTTAATTAATTGAAAGAATCTCTGACATTTAGGAACTTCCTCATACAATGAAAAATAGATATAATTAGAATTATATGTGTGCAGAAGATATGTTAAATACAGTAAAAAACAATATTTGGGTAAAGTTCTGTAATTTTTTGTTATAAAACGACGGTTCGCTAACGAAGTGCAATACAATATCTACTTATATAGCCTAATATGGAAATGTCGAGATGTCTTGTGCTAGCCACAACAGATTTTTATCTAGCAATTTCGTCGTACACAAATAGCATATGTGAGACTTTTATTCACTATCAGCCCGATTCACAAAAAAGTTTACGCTAATCCTATTTTTTGGTTTAGTGAATTTTATTCTATTCCGGTATTTAAAATATAATTTTAATTTTCAGAATATTATCAATAAAGGTAGATACTAGGAATAGATTAGACTATATTTTAAGATATAAACTGTCAAAATTAGAGCAGAATTCGCTAATCCAAAAATGAGGATTAGCTTAAACCTTTTTGTGAATCGGGCTGTATATTATTATTGTATATGTTACAGAGGAGTTCCACAATGTACCATATGCGTAGGTACTTATAACCACTGGCCTCTGAACATTATTATTCCTGGGAATATTCTACACAAACAACAAATCCCCGTAACACATATAATGAATAAGTTACTGCTTGAATAGTATTAATTGAGGACGTTGTCGGCACTTGGTGGAACATTTTTTCAAAGGATAAAAAATTAATTAAAACACTTGGTGATAAATATAATTGTAGATAAATAAATGTAGCCAAACACATGGTAGATTGTAACCATAATTTTACGATAGATAATTTAGAAATTTTACACATAAAGGAAAATTATTTTGAATTATGCTATTTGGAAAGTTTCGAGATCAAGAAAGCCGCTTACAAAGGCAAATCATTAATGAACGACCATCTGGACTTAATCCAAACACCTTTACTTAAAGGTATTGCCGAAACTTTTCAAACAGCTCCGTAGTTTCCCAGTTGTCTTTAATTCCTTGAAATTTGTATTAACACAGTATTTAAGGTAGGTTAAGAATTATGTACTTTTCATTCCTAATGATGGCATGTAGCCGAAACTAGTTGAACAATTATATTTATTTCGTGGACATCACCAAGTGTTTTAATTAATTTTTTACCCTTACTGCTTGAACATTCTGCTCCAAAATTACTAGATATGAAGGGAATATTATAAAATTATGTACATGTTTTATATTCTGAAAAAAAGTAGTCACCTGTTTGTACAAATACGTGTATTACGTCAATAATATAAATAGACAACAATCACACAAAATTACTTTTCATTTCCATTAATGAAGTTCCACCTGTTTCATTGATTGTTACAAGCATTTTTTCATTAGTATTCAACATTCTCATACAGCTGCTGCATTTAATTACTATTTGTGAATGAAGTTAATTTAAACGTAAATGTACATCTAGAAAGCGATAGAAAATACGATATGTTAACCAAATTCATACTTCTTCCAACTACGTATATTCTCTTTATCATTCTTCTCAGTTGCTCTTCTGTATTAAATTTTAAGTTAAAAATGGTATAAACTGCAATGATGAAGAAGATATTTGGCGATGAAGCTAAGTCCAAATGATGGATTTATACTGCAAATTTTGTGTGTATTTGATTTAATGAAAGCTATGCTGAAATAGTTATTAACGTCATTAAGCCGATATGAGGCAAATAACGGACGCGCCTGAGGTTCATAATCAGCCGAGTTCGTTATTTGAATATCGGTCGTGTGGCGTTCAAGATTTTTCGTAAGAACATAAAAACATTTAAACATTTAGAAATAATAAAATAATAATCAAATTCTTCTCTTTCTGACATACTGAACAACTTTTATGTTGATTTATAAATTCTACTTGACAACGGTCTACCAAGATGCTGTAATTTTTCTAAGAACACTTGATCCTTTTAAATAACGGCTGGCGGCCGTTATTTTTATCTTTTCCCTTTTGTTTTTAGTCCTGTTATATCATAGTAACAGTATGGTACTACGAAAAAATATATAAGTGATATATTATTATTGGCCAGTACCGATACTGTACTCGTATACATAATGAACGCTTATTGTTAATGGAAACAAATTTGAATTAGGAAAATATTTTCCAAAGATTCTATTACAACGTCCTATTAGTTTTATATCATTATCTGTTGAAGTTTGTTTTATATGTAATAAAAATAAAAACATCATAAAAAATGAATGAAAGAGAAGCTATTGTTATTGATGTTTACTGGTCTGACAAATTAAGGTATTATAAGGGAAATATTTTTTTATTGCTCACATTTATGTTTTTTGATCATTATAGGTGTGTTGCGTCTGCTTTTATATTATTTTATTATATTAGAGAGAGAGAAACAGGAAGAGGGAGAAAGTTGTAATGTCTATGGCATCGTTTACAAGATAAGCAATTTTAATTTATTTTTTAATGCAATTGTTTTCAAAATATAGTTTTTAATAAATAAATAATTAAGTAAAATATCATTACGGCATATTACTCTTTGTTGGGTGCGTCAATTTGCTTCGTTTGTAACGATAATGACATATTCGTACCGTGCGGGCGTTTACCAGGCGTCACATCATGGATACCCATAGCTGGCATTGAAAGTGCACCACAGGGCTCATTTTTGTGCCATTTAAAATTCGAAATAGTTTTGACGTCGGCCGGGATCGACACACAAGCATACGCACGGCCACGAAAACTCATATAATTGTTATATTCACTTAATTTTTAGGTTAGGGGCAATTTTAAATTTTATTATCCATTATATTAGCCTTGCGATTAAAATATACAAATTATTCTCAATCATATACTTAAAAAAATAATTAATAATGAAGCTTAAAATCATATGGCTCAGAAAAGATCAAAATATAACTGCCGACAAAGAATTAAAACATATACCTATAGCAAAATTAACCATATAGCAGAAAATACTGAGAGAACGATAAAGGTGAACAACCGATAAAATCCACCGGCATAAAAAAATGCTTAGTCCTTCTAAGCCCACAACGAAGAATAAGTCAACGAATAGCCGAAATTCCTATTCCATGTTCCTTAAAGGATTTAGGGGAACAGGAAACCTACACTGCAACCAAGAAAGTTCTAAATCTGCTAGGGACGAATTATTTCTAGAGATCTCCGATATTGCCGTCTTCTTCCTTATTACGGATAATCGATACGGAAGCGATGATATCGAGAAGGCTGTGAGAAACATTCGAGTTGACTGTCGAACTGAAATTACGCTCAATTATCTAAACTTAATGCGAAGTTGAAGCTGCCATGAGAACTGCCAACTGACTCCAGCAGTTCATTATTCAAGAGATTTGTTGTAAATTTAATGTGACAATGGATATGGTCGTAACGAACAGTTTAGTTTAAATAAAAGAGATGTGGTGCATAATAGTCGATTCTAGTTTATCCTTGATTATTTATTAATATTATAATATCCAGATGACAGAGTTGATGGTAAATTATAAATTTATAATGAAATGTAATTTAATATGCGAAGAACAGTTTTACATAAATATATGTCAAATAAAACGTCTAACAATGGAAATTACGTTTACCATTAATTTATTAGAAAATTCAAAGAATAGCAATATATTTTATATGAATTTACTATTACTGAACTACTAAGACCATTTGACACACTGTACAATATTATGTACAATTTTCTCTTTAAAATTTATGTACCCAAAAAATATATGTAACAAAAATATAGGTAACCTTCTGAAAATTATGCAAAAAATATAGATAAAAATATGGAACCGGTTCCAATTTTTTTCAAATGATCAGAATATTGTATAGAATGTGCATAGTGATTCGGTCGAGACGAGACGAGAAATTCGTTGTCTCGTCTCGTTTTAAATGGCACAAAAGTGACCCCAGTGGTGCACTCTGCATGCCAGCAAAGAGTACCCGTAAGGTGACGCCTGGTAAGCGCCCACATGGTACAAATATGTCATCATCATTACCGATATCTACAATAAAGCAGATTGTGGCACACTCAGAAATGGGTAATATGCTGTGATGATATATATATATATATATATATATATATATATATTTAATAAAAATTGTATCGCATGTTTCAGTTTTTCTTTAAGTTTTTAAGTCTATTCATTTGTCTCTCTTGCACTCATGTCAATGTGCGAGAGAGAAAACTTTTCAAGTCACTTGAAAAGGAAAACTTCATCCTGTAATGCAAGCTTAACAAATTCTGACAAATAAAATGTCAAATACTTTATTATCTTTTTGTTAAAAATGCCATAGCTAAATAGAGACAGATATCACAAAAAAAGTATGTTAAATTTCACACGTTTGCAAATATAACTCATGAGAAAAATAACAACCGAGAAATCTTGAAACAGTTTTCGAGAATCGAGATCTCGGCAAATAAACGGTGTTTCAAAATGAGCGCAAGATTTAATTTTTCAATAAAACATAATTTACTCGAAAATTGCAAATATTTATATTTTAATAAGAAGTATACATATGGCGATTATGTGTGGAAGAGAACATCCAACAAATGGCCGGCACGACTCTGCTGGCACACTCTTGCTCTTTTAGAGAAGTTGTTGATTATATTTTCGCACATTGACCCTCCAATTTCGCCAATGACACGTCGAATTTCTTCCTTCAGCTCAGGAATTGTGGTTGGTTGGGTGACATAGAAGGAAGACTTCACAAAACCCCACAGGAAGAAGTCGCACGGCTTTAGATCGCATGATCTCGGTGGCTAATTCTGGTCGCCAGTGCGTGAGATTACACGGCCAGAGAATCTCTCATGCAACAACTGCATTGTCTCTCGCGCAGGGTGACAGGTTGCCCCATCCTGCTGAAAGCACATCTCGTCTAAATCCATACCGACCAATGCAGGCCACAAAAACTCCGTTATCATATGGCGATAACGTTCACCATTCACGGTCACTTCATTGCCAGCGTCGTCTTCGAAATATGGCCGAACCACTCCACCAGCCCAAAATCCGCACCAAACGGTGACTCGTTGTGGATGTATTGCCTTAATATGAACAATATGTGGATTCTCTGCTCCCCAAATCCGGCTGTTTTGCGTGTTCACGTACCCATTCAAGTGGAAGTGAGCCTCATCGCTAAAGACAATTTTTCTAACAAAATCAGCGTCCATTCTTTGATTGTCCAACACCCAGTTGACAAAGGTACGGCGTTGCATATGATCACCTGGCTTAAGTTCTTGTGTCAATTGAACTTTATAAGGATGCAGATGGAGATCTTTCTTTAAAATTCTCTGCAAACTGCTTGTCGAAATGGTCAGTTGCTGCGAACGGCGGCGAATCGATGTGCTTGGATTTTCACCAACACTTGCAGAAATTGAGGCAATATTTTCAATGGACCGGCCTGACCGAGGACGACCTGATGATTTCTGGTTCACAACCGAGCCAGTTCGATCGAATTTCTCGATTAGTCTCTTAAACGTCGAACAATTTGGTGCATTTTGTCGACCAAAAATTGCAAGCACTCTGCGAACTGTTTGCGCAAAACTTTCACCATATTTCAAATAAGTTTTCAATTCAATCTTGCTCTCATTTTGAAACACCCATTATATCTCGTCTCGTAAAATAATTTTAACATTCCTGTCTCGTTTCGTCGAGACGAGTAATCTCGAGTACGAGACGAGCCGAGAATCGAGAAATATCTCGTCTCGACAGAATCACTAAATGCGCAGTAGAGGTAAGTAATGGATTTTGAGATTTCAACCTCACATTTACAGTTTTGTCAAACTTGCCCTCAGGCATCACAGTTTAAAATTATATTGTAGATGAAATTTTACTTTGAAGATTATTGGAGTATCTCTTCTTAAAATTATTCTGTTTTTGCCAGAAATTAAGAATATTAATCAACGAATACAAAAAATATTGTTACCAACAACAATAATAATTTTTTCTACTCCCTTATAAGTAACATACATATTACACATGAAATGCATTATTATAATTATGTAAATGCCCCATACATTGTTACTGGATCACTAACGAAAGAAAATCAATATTGAAACTATACATGTATTTTTAAATAATTTTAAATGAATGGCCAATTTTACAATCCCAATTAACATTTTAACTTTCAGATAAATAAACAATATTAAAGCCCGGCTTTTTCATCTCTTCTCTTAATAAAGTGTCAGTTAACTTCTGATAGAAAAAAGAAAATATTGCATCATATAATTGAAGTGTAGCATAATTTCGTATCGATTCGATATTTTTTTATCTGCCAGCTAAGTTAACTAACACTTTATCCAGAGATGGAAAAACCGGGCCTAAATCGAATTATTGACAGCAAAGATAAATTGACTGATCATTTCGCTTCAGTTTTGTTTATTTAAGTAGTCGTTAAAAATTTAACTGGAGATTGTATTATTGGTCCATAAACCTGTGTGCTATCTCGGCTCATTTCTCCAATAGAAGTTGGTATTCTACTAAAACCCTATTGAAGTACCTAGTAGTGGCGTTTATTTTTGTCTCTAATTTAAAAACGGTTAGATAAAGTTATGAAAATTGATTTTTCACAACACTCCATGGGTGATAACTGAAGAGTAATACTTAGGGGTGGAGGTAAAACAATGGAAACTTTTCATTCTCAGGGTTTAATTAATTTTTTCACTTCATTTGAAAATCTTTTCAATTTTAAATAAAAATGTACTCTTATTAACATTCGATAAAATGCACCGTTTTCGTAATAATTGAAATTAATATAATTTTTTTGTCATGTTAACAAATATGGAATTACAAAATTAAAGCATATGAACAAAACGATGTTTACAAATTTGAAATGTTCTATTATAACTGTAATTTGATTCCCTAAAATATCACTGGTATCGCATACTATTCTATAAGCCTCAATAATTGATTGTAATAGTTTGCAATGAATAGAGGGAAATATTGACAAATTACAAATGTTGCGAACAGTTGCATGTAAACAATGTACCAACCGTTCAAAGTATTGCCATCTATAGAGTTAGATTCACGAAGATGACTGTTCAAGGTAATTTCTTTGAAGATAGAATACAATGCACAACACTTTATTCAACAGTATATAAGTTTATCAATATTTCGTGTTAGAAAGAGAAAGATTATTTCACGTATGTTTACATAATTTGTGTAGTTCGACAGATACATGTAATTAGTGACATTTCCCTTAAACACACTAAAAATAGTTGTGACGTATGTAATAGACCCCTAGAAATGTGACTATCTACTACACGGCCCTATTTACGAATGTTTATCCAGTGACGTATTATTAAACTGGTTTACGTCAAATTTATAATTTTGTTTTATGCGTAAACGTAGCTGAAGGAGATCAAACTTTGAAAAATGCATCATTTAAAAAGAAATAGAATTTTCAGGTAAGTCACAACTATTTTTTTCCTTTACCTGTAATTTACCTTTAATAATTCAATTTTGTTATTATTTCCTCGTACGTCGCTCAAAGTCATTTAAATATATGTTACCTTGATGAAACATTTCAAACAAATGTTATAAAAATCATTTGTTTGCATATTTTACTCAAAGTTATTATTTTTTAAATATAATACACACATATATATATATATATATATATATATATATATATATATATATATATATATATAGTGTCTCTCAAATAGGGGGACATGGCTTAACCACAGATTCCTGAGGCTAAAATAAGACGATTTAACTAAACTTGCTTCTACCGGTAAGTGTACCATTTAGCCAGAATTCAGTATGAAAATTTGAGTAAATTTTACAAAAGCGTAAAATACGTTAATTTTAAATATTGTTCTTTCTGTTTCAAATTCACTAAAGCAGAATATTCAACAAAATTTTATTTAAAGAAAAACCAGCTCAATTTCGCTGTATTCTTAATTAATTTCTTTGACGGTTGCGTTTAATTCTCTATTAAATGAAACCTTCTGAAACGATTCATAGCGACATTCTTCATTTTATTAAAATCTCGACATTACGATGCAATGTATGAAATGACGTTTATCTTCTTACTTTGTTGGCTAGAGCTTTAAGTTAAACTTACCTACACGCGGCCAGGACAAAAGCTCAAGTTGAACTTTACTGTTCACTCACATGCGATCAAATGGATGAAACCACTTACCTGTAACAATAGGATTGAATAAGTTTAATTAAATAAACATACAAAGTATAATGATAAATACATAATGGTTTTGTTGGTGTAAATGAGATTGTAATTTATATTTAAATATATGAAATTATTTGTTGTTATAATTATAATTAATTAGCTCTATTGCGAGTTTAATCATAATAAAATAAATAAAATAGGTACATGTATTAACATTTATGTATATGCGAGTGACGTTAATTACCTACGTACAGAGGACAATTGAAATAAATAAATATTATATTTTTCATAACACATATTTTCAAAAAAGTGATGAGGCCAACACTTTACCTCTTAATAATTTCATATTTATCTACAAACATTTTAATTTTTAAATTAGTTTCCATAGGCTGACTGATTCATTGTACAGAATGTCTCATTTTCGATGTTTTTTTTAAGGTATCTCGGAAAATATTAATGATAGAGCAAAATCGTTTGCACAATCCAGGGTCAACTTTTTGAGAAAAGTTTAATAGTCACCACAGGAATTTTCGATCTTCTTTTATTTCTGAGCTACAGACAAAAACTTGTTTTTCGCTCATTTCGAAAATATCTCATAACTTATTTATTATGGTAGTTAGAGAAAAATTGTTTTAACAATTTTTTTACCGTTTTTTTGGTAAAATAAAACGGCGTAATTAGATTTTTTGAAAACTTCATAACTCTCGAGATATAACACAAACTTATGATTTTTTAAATGGCAACCTATTTTGAAAATAGTCTCATCTTTTTGTTTATTTTGTAAGCTTTTCAATGATATATAAGAAGTATACATTTTTTTGTTTTACACATGAATAAAAGATGGTTTATTAATTTTTTGGGGTGAAAAAATTAAATATTATTAAGAAACAAATGAAAAAAATTATTATAGTTTGTCGTTTGTTTATTTCTAATTCTAATATTATTTGCTTCAGTTTTACACATATTTTATTTACTTTAAATGCATATTACATTAATTATTTTCGAATTGTGTCAAAGCCAACTGTGTCGTCGATATATAATACTTTAACTAATCCGAAAATAAATGGTTTAGAATAATTTTGAGAACATAATAGATATGGAATCAAAATACACAAATGATGAAATATTATAGTTTTTTTTATTTGTTTCTTAATAATTTTTAATTTTTTCTCCCAAAAAAATTAATAATTCATCTTTTATTCATGTGTAAAACAAAAGAATGTAAACTTCTTATATATCATTGAAAAGTCTATAAAATAAGCAAAAAGATGAGACTATTTTTAACATAAGTTGCGGTTTAAAAAATCATAAGTTTGTGTTATATCTCGAGAATTATGTAGTTTTCAAAAAATCTAATTACGTCATTTTATTTTACCTAAAAAACGGTACAAAATTTGTTAAAACAATTTTTCTCTAACTACCATAATAAATATTTTCGAAATGAGCGAAAAACAAGTTTTTGCTCAGAAACAAAAGATGATCGAAAATTCCTGTGGTGACTATTAAACTTTTCACAAAAAGTTGACCCTGGAATGTGCAAACGATTTTGCTCTTTCGGTAATATTTCCCGAGATACCCTAAAAAAACATCGAAAATGAGACACCCTGTACAATGGATTATTCTTAATCTATAGAAGATATAATAAAAATGTTCATTGTACTGGATAGAGAATTTTATATTCTTTAATATTTGTAATAACAGAAATTTCCAAAAAATAATCTTTAAAAGATATTTTTAAGAAACTATTACTTCCGGTTGTCCAATTGTTCCCAGAACCTGTTCACTTCGTCCCATTAATGTCAGATTAAGGAAACCGTGTCTACAACATCCACACATACACGCAAACATACACACATCCACAAACACACACACCACACACACAAACACAAACACACACACACACACACACACACACACACACACACACACACACACACACACACACGGATATCATTGCAAAAATGTTAAAATCTGATTCTGATGACCTTAAATCGTGCTTATTCACTAAAATCTGGGTATGCGATTTTTAGCATGATTCCAATACTCTCTTAGCGAGAGGTAAAAAATGAAATAAAATTCCATGGGTATTGCTACTAAAAAACCGATATTTTGAAATCCGTTTTTAAAAATGCAAAGAAACCAAAAACGTAATGAATAATGTAAAAAAAACTAAATCCTATGTTATCACCCCTAACCGCCAATACCAGGTATATATTTATATCGTATTATAATAAAAATTAAACATTATTTCCTAATAATAAAGTTATTTGCAATTGAATTTAAGAGAAATTTGCAGAATAAAAATCATCATTTTTAATCATATACCAGCGTGTTCCTATTTTTAAATGGCTTTAAATCTATTTTAAATTGAAGGTTCTACGCTGCGAGGTTCGGGTCTGAAAATTTACATAAACCGTCAGCCGAGATGCAAATCTTACTTCTCAAGTACGCTTGAATTTTAAAAAGGATTAACCCACAGTGAATACAGTCAAAAATTACGGATAAATAGTCCTCCAAATATTTAATTACCATCTTAAAAGCTTTTAATAATTAAAAAAAAAAATTAATTAGTGATATTCATGGGATGAAGTGCATCATACAAATCAAGTGCACAATTTATATAAAATATAAAGGAGAATACTTGGACCAATAAGGAATAATGAACAAAGTTAGTAATAAAAGCCAGAACTTTAAAATTTATTTGAAAATGCAAAATTGCTTCCGACGTCTCAAGGAAACTCGCGCACCTGATATTCTAAACATGGAAAAGAATATTTAACCCAAGTTTCATAAATCTCACTTTAATTTTACTGTCAAGCCAAAGAACATCTCTCATAATAAATTATCATTTTTTAGTTTTAAAATTATTCTTCAGACTTAATTTACCTTCAAGGTACCCTACAAAACAACGAGCAATTAAAGTTAGAAAAACAAGACTAACAAGAATTACTTCATCTCATTCTCTTAAAAATTGTTTTCATTTGTTTAAAATTTAAATTAAACAAAAAAAGAAATTAACCTTCAATTTTAAAGAAATTAAGAAATTTGAAAGCGAGTTAAGATCGAGATGAACAATGGCACAAACAACAAACAATCGCTAGCGCAAGCGCGAGATCCCCGCCACCTGTAGCAGTGTTGAGCTGTCATTGTCATTAGTTTCACTGTTTTCAGATAACGGAATAAAAACAACTGGGACACTGAAAGCCATTACTTAATAAATAATGTGGTAATTATACTGATGACAATTTCCAGCTGTTTTTACTGGCCAAGCTAACAATGACAAAGAACCACAGAACGCCAGAACGTACGAAAAAGTTTTATTCGCTTCCTATACAAAAGATATAATGATGGTTCAAAGTCAACACCTGGAAATGTCAAAACAGGTTCACTTACCCATAAAAAGTGTGAAAAGCGTACTGAGCGTTGTGAAAATAAAAATTATTTAAGATAATAAGTATTTTCAAAAAGTTGGGCTTTACGTAATTAAAAAGTAAAATAAATTACAACATAATTAATTTATGCAGTATGTATAATATTTACTTCAGTTCTCTTGTGACCCATTTTTTTCTTTAATTATAAGTCTTGAAAAGAAAAATGAAGCTTGATACTTAAACTCATTTAATAAAGAACACAAAAAATGGTATCCTACAAAGGAAGGAATTAAAACAAAACGAACATCACAATAAAATTTTCCATTTTATGTAAAATTAGAATTTTACAACTTCACTGAATTCATATTCTAAATGAAGAAGAAATCGAATTACGTTACTCTAGCTATCGTATTTTACTTGAAAATCTTCTAACCTCCATATGTCCGGAAGTTCCATTTTCATTCACATAGATACATATACAGGGTGTTTCTATACCTCTGCATGAAACTTCAATGACATATATAATTTGATATACTGATTATAGAACAAAAAGATTTTTTTAATTCGCAAAAATAAGGGTAGTGTATTCGTTGCGAACATTTTTAGTGCCACTGGTTTGATAGTACATTTAAATATTTATAATTATGTTAGTAATGAACCAAACTAATCAAATTAAAGGTATACCTACATAATTTTCAGGAACAAGTGAATGTTTTGCTTGTTTTGGTAGGTCAAGGAAAAAATAAAATTGAGGATATCAATTTTTTAATTTCACATCAGAATAAACTGCAACAAGTCACTGTTACAAAAATTGTTCAAAATTATTTCCTCCTGCAGACATACAAAATGCAGCATATTGTATCAAACTCACATACACGCCCGATGCAATGAATTTTGTTGTGCCGCTTCTTCATACACTAATAACATCCACTAATTCGCCGTTGCTATATATTTTTCTCAAATTTCTCCCACAACACCTTACTTTTTCAATACCTTACACGAAATCAAACTAGGTACTCAAATAAAAAAATATTTGTTTAAAAATCATTACGCAATAAGATATTAGACATAATACTTAATTAATAAATGATTATTTGTAGGCAGTGTTTATACTTCTATTTCATTAGTAACAAAATTATACATAATTAAATATACTATTAAACCAGTCGCACTAAAAATCTTCGCTAGGAATGAACTACCCTTACTTTTGCGAATTTCCAAAAAAATCTTTTTGTTCTATAATCATTATATCGAATTATATATGTTATTAAAGTTTCTTGCAGAGGTATAGAAACACCCTGTATTCAATAAAAGATTTTTACATAATTTTTAATAGGTAATTCACAATTAAATTATAAATAATATAAATTTTGATATTTCGAGTTCTATTGTGAAATATTACATACAAATTTTAGTACCCGGAATACCTGTGGGTCCAAAAGCCCAACCGGTCACCCGTATTTCAGTGAATATGGGTCGGATTCAATTCTATATCCAAAAGACCCGTAAGACTCAAACGAACCGTATTACCCGTAAATCGAATTACACCGTTTTCAACTTCATATACCGTTGTTGATTTATTTGATTAATCATTTGACATAAATACAATTAGTTTTAAGAGTTAAGTTAGTAATTTGTACAATAATAGAAGTAAAACAAATCTCGATTTATAAGAGAGGCATCATTATTAATAATTTTAATGAGTATTTAAAAAGAAAACAATAGCATTCGATTTTGCAGCGCAAGCGACAAAGTTGTAGTAAATAAATTAAAGACGTTTTATATTTGAATTTTTTTTCCAAAGGTAAGAAGGTTTCAATCTCCAGCTAAAATTGTGCCGAAATCCTTCAATATGGCGACGTTCAATTAGTCACAAAGGTTTAACATTGCGTCCGCTATCCAGATATGTATAGAGATTAGTGAAAATTGGTTATTTATCCGCAAAAGTGTATAACATTCATTAAATACAATAATAAATATTGGTACCGAGTCGTTAATATAAACAAATATACGTATGTATGAGGTAAGTATGATATGAAATAAAACTCGAGAGTAACAATACAAGCTTAACATAAACGACAGGTAAGAAATTTGACATGCAAGACAAAAAACTGACAACAGATAACCCGCTAAAGGAAACCATTACAAAATAGCTTATGTTTAAATGTGTTCATATCACTTTTATTTAACACAATTCTTGTGACTAGTTCCAACCATTTCGGTCATCATCAGACAATAATGTTAATGTTAAATAAAAGTGATATAAACAAAGTTACTACGTTTTCATCTAAACTTAATCTTTAAAAATGTATCACAAAGAAAAGGCTGAAATAATAAATAATTTACAAAATAGCTCTTAGCTCTTCCCAGTCTTCGGGAATAATTCTACGGTCGGGATTTCACTGCAATTTTCTAGTCACACATCCATTCGCGTGTGCTATAGTAATTAATATAAGCTTGATCAACAATACACCACTAACATGTTTACTGTAATCGAGTTTTTCTAATGCCCTAATGCACCAAGTACGAAGTCCAATTCTTCGGTGAGGGATATTTTGCACTTAAATATTTATT
Organism: Ophonus ardosiacus; assembly: GCA_943142095.1. Classification (NCBI taxonomy): domain Eukaryota; kingdom Metazoa; phylum Arthropoda; class Insecta; order Coleoptera; family Carabidae; genus Ophonus; species Ophonus ardosiacus. Next base: position 17,625,345 of record OW964823.1, read on the forward strand.
TAAGTGCAAAATATCCCGTGTCCGCGCGCCTGAGTATCTGCTGGCGAACCTGGGGGAACCGGGTTCGATTCCGACAGACGCCAAATATTTCCAATTTTAAATGGCACAAAACTGACCCCTATGGTGCACTCTCCACACCAGCTATGAGTGCCCGTGAGGTGACGCCTGGTAAGCGCCCACACGGTAAAATATATCGTCATCATTACCGATATCTACATGTGTTGTAGATACTAGCACACCCAGAAATGGGTAATATGCCGTGATGATATATTTATATTTATTTATTTTAATATTTATTTTAAATATTTACATCTATATGTGATTAATCATATAAGTTTCAAAGATATATAAATTCCTATGGCAATATTCTTTTGAAGAGCTTTTTATCAAATGTCATTCCAATCTACTATTTTATTCAACAAAGAACGAGCACTTTTATATAACGGTTCCGCAGAATTTAAATAAATATTTAAACAAAACATCAAAACAGTGAGCATATCACAATAAAACTTCGCAGAAATGTCACAATGCGTCGCTTGTTGAAAAATCCGAGATAAAGACTAGAGAAGCGTGAAATTATCAAATATTTATGGATTTTTTCCTCGTTGAAATTTAATTTCTCGCCCGTTTTCTACCTCGCTCTCCATTTGATGCCACTTGGCGATATCAAATACATTATGCATTCTACTTTAATAATAAATTCTATCGGAAGCAATATCTTGAAGGGAATATTGTGGTCTTGACAATTTTTCTACATTTAAATGTGAGATATCTTAGTAACTACAAGACATAGGGTTAACTAAACAAGGGTAAAAAGGCAACAAAAATAAAACATTTTGTATGAAATGAACTAAATATTAAAAAATAATTACGTGTTATAACATTGTTCTTCGTTATATAAATATTATAAAATAGTAGTAGTAATTAAAATTGTAATTAATATAAAAATTACGAAAAATCGAATTTTATACTTTCCTATATTTTGGGGTAAAAATGAAGTACCACTGGGAAAAAGTAATGCGGAATTTTTTTAATGAGATTCATAATTAACACCTTTATATTTGATTCACGTTTCTGAAGAAAAAATAAATATATGAACATATGAATTATTTTGGTTCCTGCATATAGATATCTTTTTCAGTACTTAATTGGTAGAAATATTACTTTTCAAATAAGTGAACATGCACTTTTATAATAAAAGAGCTTCTATGGGAAGTGCTTTTTACATTATATTTTTATGAGCGATGTGCGTCATAAAAGCGCATTTATTATAAAAATGCGCTCGTAAAACGGGCCAATATCTTTGACACATAACATGGCCAGAATAATGATGTTTCTATTTTCAGGTTAAAGTATCTTTAATTTTAGATACCTACTAGCATTTATAAAACAAGTTATTTATATATTGTTAAGAATTTAAATGTCTCGTTAAATGTAAACCTCTATTAAAACTATACGTTGATTGTCAATTGCATACACATACTTAAAAAAACTATACATCATCACGTCATATTATACATTGCCGAGCCAATTTTAGGATGTGCCAATATACTTTTTACACAGATAATAATAATAATAATAATAATAATAATAATAATAATACTTTATTTATACTGATAATATACAGAGCGTACTCCAATTACATACCAACAGTGATAATGTACAAATTAAATTAAATACATATATAAAAATCCCCATATTTTACATATTACAAAATATATCCCATAATTGTTTTTTGTTGACAGTGAACAAATCAAAATCTCTACTGACAATAGTTAGCTTATTACCTAATTTTAATACTTCATTTAATGCGAAACATGTATTGTTTTTCACAGTAAATGTAGAAAAACGTGGTCTTAATGCCATGGAAGGAACAGAAAAATTTATTTCTTAAAGTATTTCGCTGAGATACATTTTTCCATTTATCAAATTTACAATAAATAATAATGATAAAAAATCTCTCCTAGTTCGTAACAAACTTACATTAAACATATGTCTGTGACAATTGTATGATATTAACCTAGGAAATTCCTGAAACTTCTTGTAGTACAAATACCTGAGTAATTTCTTTTGTACTTTTTCTATCATATCACAGTGAATAGCTGTATTGGGAGACCAAATAATAGATGCATACTCTAACTTACTTCTAACTATAGAATTAAACAAAATAATAATAGTTTCACATTTAAATTTATATCCCACTCTTAAAATAAAGCTTAATTTTCTCTGACTATCAGCCACAATGACTTCTATGTGTTTGACAAATCTGAAGTCAGCTTGAAAAATTACTCCTAAATCTTTTATTACCTGAACTCTTTCCAAGAATTCTGAGCCTATACAATAGTTAAATATAATATAGTTTTTTTTCCTGGTATAGCTTACAATTTTACATTTGGTAACATTAAAATTTAATTTATTTTTTATACACCATGTATGAACATAATCAATGTCTTTCTGGAAATTATAACAGTCCTCAATACAGTTAATTTCTCTATACATTTTCAAATCATCTGCATACATTAAACAATTGGAAGAGTTTAAACATAATGGTAGGTCGTTGATGAACATAATAAACATAAGAGAGCCTAAAAGAGTACCTTGAGGAATTCCGGATGTGGGCGTAAAGTTGTTTGATTTAATACTATTGAAAGAGACATAATGGATTCTATTACGCAAGTAACTACCAAAAAAGTTTATCAAATCGTTATTTAATCGGAATGATTTTAATTTGTAAAGCAATACATTATGATCTACTTTATCAAAGGCTTTAGCCAGATCTGTATACACTACATCCATTTGCGAGTTTTTGTCAACTGATTTTGATACATCTTTAGCAAATATACATAGATTCGTTACAGTTGATTTATTTGAAATAAATCCATGTTGTTTATCGTTTATTACATGTTTTACATGGTTGTATATTTTATCGTATAATATTTTTTCAAATATTTTTGAAAATACAGATAAAACTGTTACCGGCCTATAATTTTCAATACAATTAGGATTACCAGTCTTAAAAACAGGACAAACTCTCCCAAACTTTAGTTTTTTCGGGAAAATATTATTTTTAATTGCTGCGTTAAAAATGACCGTTAGTGGTTCAACAAAAAATTCTGAACATGCTTGAATTATGTATCCTGGAATAAAGTCTGGTCCAACGGCAGCTTTTCCATTTATATATTTTATTGCATCTTGAACGTCACTCTCATTTATATTTGAAATTATCAAATTGTCTAGATTATATTCGCACTCACAACCTGTTAAGTTATCACCGCTTTTATCTTCACTATATACCGATTTAAAAAAGTCACAAAATGCATTAGCAATGTTAGTCTCACTATATATTCTTTCTTTGTTATATGTAAACACTGATGTACTTGTATTATTTTTTCTTATTTTTTTAATGTATGTCCAAAACAATTTTGGATTGTTTTTAATATTATTATCCACTTCCTTTAAATAATCTTCATAGTTCTTGTCTATAAGCGATTTTATTTCGGATTTGATTTTTTTATATTTTATTAAATCGTTTTCTATAGGGACACTACGTTTTTTAATTTTCTTGTAATATTTCTCTTTTAATTTAATTTTTGATTTTACTTCAGATGAGAACCAAACAGGATATTTTAAATTTTTGCACTTCTTTATTGGGATGCACTGATCAAAAATGTTTAAATTTTTTCATAAAGTAGATCTAATGCTTTATCCGGATTATTTTCATTTTCTTTTACAACAAACCAATCCACTTTGCTCATTAAATTATATAATGTTAAAAAATCACTTTTAGCGAAATTGTATATTTTCGTTTGTATGTTTTCTTTTTGTTTGTCACTTTGTGTCACGTACGTCAGTAATATTTCCAAAGGTGGATGGTATGTGTCTGGAAACACAATCGGGTCTTCATATTCACAGACCTTTGCTCCCATTGTTGAACTTAGAATTAAATCTAGTGTACTAGATTTATTGTTTGTACAATTATTTATTGAACATAAATTCAAAGAAGACATTAATTCGAAAACTAGTTTCGACTTTGAATTTCCATTTTCAAAATCAAAACATGCTCCATTTACTTCGTTTATATTCCAATCTCCCATTACAAAAACGTTTTCGCATTCTATGAGATATAGGTATTTATGACCACATATTCGTACCGTGCGGGCGTTTACCAAACGTCACCATACAGACAATCATTTCTGGAGTGGAGAGTGCCCTATAGGAATCACTTTTGTGCCATTTAAAATTCGAAATTATATTGACGTCGGTCGGGATCGAAACCGGGTCGCCAGATTTGCGACCAAACAGATCTTCTGCAATGAACGATATTCTGCTACAGTATTTTGCGCAGTTCGATAAACGTCGTCTGCTATCGGAGAAGTTCGGATCTCTCAGCGGCAGCTTGGGCACTGGAGTAGGGGACCGGAAAAGTCTTAAATTCCTTAGCGCTGGAATGGGGAAACATCTTAAATTCCTTAACGTTGGAGTGAGGGAAAAGTCTTAAATTCCACCATAGCAGTTCAACCTTTCATAAGAAGTTATTATTTCAAAATCATCACTTAAATACAGAAATATCATCTCTTCTTTTTTGAGAGAGTGTTCCATGAACCATTCATTTGTTGGAGGACGTTCGAAAAAGGAATCTAACATTAAATGCTTATTCGAGTTTTTTGCATTCGTTATAGCATACCTCACTAGTTAAAACCTGAATAAAATGGCGATATTGAGAACTGCCACTACCGATAGAGGCAGCACTATCGCTTCACAAGCTGATGTCGAAAGAGTATCGTTGTGAGTTTGACATATAAGCATAAATGTAAAGAAACGAAATGAAACTAAGTGTAGTTGAACATTTTCGGTTTTTAAATACTACAAGCTCCCGGTGCATAATAGAAGGTAATAATTGTAGAGACACTAATGTGTCACTGTTTACATGTGTTTCTTTTCAATTTATAGGTGAAAGGGTTATGAATGCTCACCGTGTAATTATGTGTGGAATTATGAACAAAACAGGTCGTATGGAATACAAAATATTCGCATTGGTTCTACAAACAAGCGCACTGAATACCAAGCCGCATGCATTACATTTGGCTTGAAGAGAAAGTACTTTTTTAAAAAAAATTTTGGATACAAAATGTTCTTTTAAAGCCGGTCATTGTAAATCTTGCAACCATATCTCTGAAGTACTTTTTCTGCAGCAGGTTGTACAGAATATAGTTTGTAAAATATTTTATTACAAATTGACATGATTAAGGTACGTAATATGTCTTTGTCTCTCCTTGAGTGACATCCAAAAACAGTAATTTTTGCGAGATTAATATGTTTTTTCAAAAGATTTATTTAAAGCGCTCATGTTGACACATGTAAAACCAAGCAAAGAGTACTCTTCCGAAAAGTTCTGATTTTCGCCGCTAGTTGTCGTGTCGCATCTTGTCAGTTCTCAATAGTCTTTCACATTTAAAATTATTGATTTTTATGTTTCAGATATATCCCAGTAAAAGTATTTTGATAGCTAATAATACCTACATGCCGGAAACATCATGTAGGGTCTTACCATCCGCCCACCAACAGTCTTTTTTAAAATATAGAATTTTCCAAGAAACGTAGCACTTTCATCTCTATAATTTTTGAGCAGGCGGTTTATGAATATGTATTAATTTTCTCAGGAGTAGGCTATGATATCGGCAACTTTAATTTAAATAAAAGTAGCGTCCTAGGTGTATTTAGTATGTAAGAGACGAACCAGGGGCTTACTTTCATCCTAGAGAATTCACGAGGCAGACACTTTTGATGTCCCAAAGGAATAAAGCTTAAACAGCAAATTTTAATGAGGTTTTATTAATTGTCTGCATAGTAAACTAATTTTCTAATATTATCTCTTTGTGACTATGGAATGTTCCAAAGCTAAACAGAGAATAATTGATAAAAACTGAGATCAAAGAAGTTATGCCAAGGGTAATATGATCTAAATCATTTATAATGAATATAGAAGTATCAATAAAGAAACTTACGTATACCGTATACCACTTAAATACATCTATAGTGTTTGTAATCATTTTTATAAAAAATAATAATAATAATAATAATAATAATAATAATAATAATAAGAAAACAATGAAAACAACAAAATTTTCCTTTATATTTGACATATTTGACCTTAAATTTAACAAATAGACACGAAGCCATGATTGACTAAAGTAAACCCTTCACAAGTAATAAAATATTTAAAAAAAGATTACACTGTAAATGAAACAATTGTAATAATTACTAGCCTAATTCTTAACAACATTAATATTTTTTTACATAATGAGTTTTAACGTATCTTAATTTTAATATTAATATTAAATGTACAATTTGTACAATTCTAGAAGACTAATCCACCTGTCTCTGAGATTGTTGCGAATGTTTCAAGTTACTTATATTTTATACAGTACCTCATTAAAAGAAAAATGTTGTATGTAACACGTGTGTAAAATAGAGTTATGCAACACGTGTGTAAAATAGAGTTTTTTGTCTCGTGCTATAATTTCTGCTCACTCAACTAAAAAAGTACTACTTTACTCACTTGTTGCATAAATAACTATTTTATGTTTTATATTTGTGATTTTTGAGTAGTGTTTCTATAATACGACATTTCTAACCTGTGCTGTATCAAGTTGAGAGGCCGGTTGTAAGGCCTATTTATAATGAAGTAATGTGTTAAGCATCGCGTTGCTTGGAAACTCCTTGCAGTGACACGAAAACTTATTAACAAACGCTGAGTTCAAAAACGACACAATAATTGGATCAGATATACCACTTTAATTTACTACATACATATATACAATATTTACATCATCGTACAAGATAGCAAAGAAAACGATTATGTTCAACGATATAAACTTTTATTACTAGTAACGAACTACTGACTGTCTAATTGACTGATACGAACTATCGAAACGAATTGCCTTGATTACTATTGCAAACACAGAATTTAAGACAAATTCTTGCAATTGTAGCCACCCTATACAAGAAGAACGCACAGATCACAAGAAGGGATTCAAAAAGGGAGGTGCTAAACAAAATTTTCTGGACATGCATTCCAGTACCTGATGAAGGAAATTCCTAAATTTACTATAAAGGCTGCCGCCGGATAACTGGCAAAGACAAATACATTCAAAATGTAAAATCCCAGACTTAATCCTAAGTCCAATACAATGGGATGCAGATGGACAACAGGCGACAGATTACATATAATAGCATATAATAAAAATATAAACTAATAAATGAACTATTTCTTGTAAATGTTTGAATATGCATTTGCGAAGCGAACATAATGTAAGAATACTGAGCCCCAGAAAGAACACAACGCAATGCCGAGGTTGACCAACTTCCAACTTGCTGCGATACTACATCTACCTCTGCCCAATCAGGAAGCCCTATTTCATTTCAAATTTATATGTTTGTTTTTTTACCAGATGACTGCTTATGATTTTGGAGACTTTATAATACTATTAATTTCAACTTGTTTAGTGACACTTCTTCTCTCAATTCTAATAAATATACTGTTAAAACAGCTGCCATTTCATGAAGTACACTTACAAGGTCACTGTTAAATGACTTATGGCCGGTTGCGCAAACATAACTTAAACATTAAGCTCAGCTTAAATTGACAATATTACATCGGAATGAAATGTCAAATGAATTATAATATATTGCTGTCAAAATTATCAAATTTAAACTGACAGCTATGGAAGTGACACGTGAATCGTGTGAGACAAATGTTCAACACGCGCTTTGATTGCCCGCAAGAAATCAGGAATACTTTGGGTGCGTGAAGTTGGCATAACGAAATAGGGCACAAATTATGGGACTAGTCTAAATAATTTGTGCCCAATTTGTGCCAATTTGTGCCCACAAAATTATTTTCGAAATATAACAGGGTTACGAAATAAAAGACTTTTAAAAATTTTATGCCAACTTCACGCCAGCATAATAAAAATAAAAATTTAAAACTTTTATTATTTAAATAATTTGTGCTTAATTTGTGCCAATTTGTGCCCATGGTTTGACTAATTAATTACAACTGGTTCATGAGTTATTAAAGCTTAAAAAAATTTATGCCAACTTCAAGCTAGCATAAAAAATATTGAAATTTGATATTTTTATTAATGAAATAATTTGTGCCCAATTTGTGCTAATTTGTGCCAAATAAATGAATTTGATTTAATAATTATTATCAGAGATATTGACAGTTCTTTTTGTGGAAGTGTGAAGTTGGCATAAAAAATATTTTATTTTAAATTTATTTTTACAGCAAATCAATGCTTATAATTTGTGCCTATTTGTGCCCATACTATTTTTCATCTGTATTTATTATTAGATGTATTAACAATAATTTTGCAAAAGTGTGAAGTTGGCATAAAAAATATTTTATTTTGAATTTGTTTTTACAGCAAATCAAAGCTTATAATTTGTGCCTATTTGTGCCCTTGGTTTGAATAATTAATTACAATAGGTTCATGAGTTATTAATGTTTAAAAAAAATTATGCCTTGTCACGCTAGCATAGAAAATAATATTGAAACTTGAACTTTTTATTAATGAAATAATTAGTGCCTAACTTGTTCTAATTTGTGCCAAATAAATGAATTTGATATAATATTTATTATGAGAGATATTGACAGTTGTTTTTGTTGAAGTGTGAAGTTGGCATAAAAAATATTTTATTTTGAATTTGCTTTTACAGCAAATCAAAGCTAATAATTTGTGCCTATTTGTGCCCTTGGTTTGAATAATTAATTACAATGGGTTCATGAGTTATTAGTGTTTAAAAAAAATATACCTTGTCACCCTACCATAAAAAATAATATTGAAACTTGATTTTTTTATTAATGAAATAATTAGTGCCTAATTTGTTCTAAATTATGCCAAATAAATGAGTATGATGTAATAATTATTATCAGATATATTGATATTTGTTTTTGTTGAAGTGTGATATTGGATTTTTTTATTTTAAATTTATTTTTATAGCATATTAAAGCTTATAATTTGTGCCTATTTGTGCCCATACTATTTTTAAAAACTCTGTAGAAAATAAATAAAATTGGCGGAAAAATACAAGTTGAAAAGATTCGCTGATGTCTCTAAAATATTATACAGGCTGTAAATAAAAAATTAAATATAAGGCAATAGAAATAAGGCATGTATAACAAACTTTACAAAAAACTTTATTTTTTGAAAAACGAAGCTTATACGGAAAAATTTGAAAATACATATGTATAAATATATAAATATACTAATATTTTATTTTGAATTTGCTTTTACAGCAAATCAAAGCTAATAATTTGTGCCTATTTGTGCCCTTGGTTTGAATAATTAATTACAATAGGTTCATGAGTTATTATTGTTTAAAAAAAATATACCTTGTCACGCTAGCATAGAAAATAATATTGAAACTTGAATTTTTTATTAATGAAATAATTAGTGCCTAATTTCTTCTAAATTGTGGCAAATAAATGAATATGATATAATAATTATTATCCGATATATTGACATTTGTTTTTGTTGAAGTGTGAAGTTGGCATAAAAAATATTTTATTTTCAATTTATTTTTACAGAAACTCAAAGCTTATAATTTGTGGCTATTTGTGCCCATATTATTTTTAAAAAATCTGTAAGCAATAAATAGAAAATAAATAAAATTGGCGGGAAAATCTAAGTTGAAATGTTGAAAAGATTCGCTGAAGTCTCTATAAAACTAAAATATTATACAGGCAGTAAATAAAAAAATAAATATAAGGTAATAGAAATAAGGTAGGTATGTATAACAAACTTTACAAAAAACTTTTTTTGAAAAACGAAGCCTAGGTATACAACAAAATTTGAAAATACATATGTTTAAATATGTATGTATAAAACATGTAAATAAAAATTCTCGCTAGATACGAGAAGGTACAGGGTTCAAATCCCTGCAGAGATTGAATTTTTCATAATTTCTTTCGTCGTTTATTTAAAATTCTCCATGATCCTTAAGCCCACTTCTTTCTTTAAGAAATTTTATAATGGAGCAAAAATACAATTATTATATACTAAGGATTAAAATATAACAACAATCTCGTATTTTAAATAAAAAAAGTAAAAAATATTTATTGAGGTAATATTTTTTAATATCATAGTATAGATTACATGTTTCATTTTTATTAAATTCAAATAATATACATATTTTTACCAAGATTGATCTTTATTCCATAATATTTACAATTTTCATTAAATGTAAAAAAATCTTGAACAGTTTCATCAATAAACTGTTGTAGAAATTTGTTCCTAATTATGCCCTTATTTATTTAAATCTATAAATAAAAAACATAAAATTTAGAAAGTAATTATTGATAATATTTAATACGGTTTTTTTTTCCTAATTATGCACATATGGGCACAAATAGCCACAAATTATAAGCTTTGAGTTGCTGTAAAAATAAATTGAAAATAAAATATTTTTTATGCCAACTTCACACTTCAACCAAAACAAATGTCAATATAGGTATCGGATAATAATTATTATATCATATTCATTTATTTGGCACAATTTAGAAGAAATTAGGCACTAATTATTTCATTAATAAAAAATTCAAGTTTCAATATTATTTTCTATGCTAGCGTGACAAGGTATATTTTTTTTAAACAATAATAACTCATGAACCTATTGTAATTAATTATTCAAACCAAGGGCACAAATAGGCACAAATTATTAGCTTTGATTTGCTGTAAAAGCAAATTCAAAATAAAATATTAGTATATTTATATATTTATACATATGTATTTTCAAATTTTTCCGTATAAGCTTCGTTTTTCAAAAAATAAAGTTTTTTGTAAAGTTTGTTATACATGCCTTATTTCTATTGCCTTATATTTAATTTTTTATTTACAGCCTGTATAATATTTTAGAGACATCAGCGAATCTTTTCAACTTGTATTTTTCCGCCAATTTTATTTATTTTCTACAGAGTTTTTAAAAATAGTATGGGCACAAATAGGCACAAATTATAAGCTTTAATATGCTATAAAAATAAATTTAAAATAAAAAAATCCAATATCACACTTCAACAAAAACAAATATCAATATATCTGATAATAATTATTACATCATACTCATTTATTTGGCATAATTTAGAACAAATTAGGCACTAATTATTTCATTAATAAAAAAATCAAGTTTCAATATTATTTTTCTATGCTAGCGTGACAAGGTATATTTTTTTTAAACAATAATAACTCATGAACCTATTGTAATTAATTATTCAAACCAAGGGCACAAATAGGCACAAATTATTAGCTTTGATTTGCTGTAAAAGCAAATTCAAAATAAAATATTAGTATATTTATATATTTATACATATGTATTTTCAAATTTTTCCGTATAAGCTTCGTTTTTCAAAAAATAAAGTTTTTTGTAAAGTTTGTTATACATGCCTTATTTCTATTGCCTTATATTTAATTTTTTATTTACAGCCTGTATAATATTTTAGAGACATCAGCGAATCTTTTCAACTTGTATTTTTCCGCCAATTTTATTTATTTTCTACAGAGTTTTTAAAAATAGTATGGGCACAAATAGGCACAAATTATAAGCTTTAATATGCTATAAAAATAAATTTAAAATAAAAAAATCCAATATCACACTTCAACAAAAACAAATATCAATATATCTGATAATAATTATTACATCATACTCATTTATTTGGCATAATTTAGAACAAATTAGGCACTAATTATTTCATTAATAAAAAAATCAAGTTTCAATATTATTTTTTATGGTAGGGTGACAAGGTATATTTTTTTTAAACACTAATAACTCATGAACCCATTGTAATTAATTATTCAAACCAAGGGCACAAATAGGCACAAATTATTAGCTTTGATTTGCTGTAAAAGCAAATTCAAAATAAAATATTTTTTATGCCAACTTCACACTTCAACAAAAACAACTGTCAATATCTCTCATAATAAATATTATATCAAATTCATTTATTTGGCACAAATTAGAACAAGTTAGGCACTAATTATTTCATTAATAAAAAGTTCAAGTTTCAATATTATTTTCTATGCTAGCGTGACAAGGCATAATTTTTTTTAAACATTAATAACTCATGAACCTATTGTAATTAATTATTCAAACCAAGGGCACAAATAGGCACAAATTATAAGCTTTGATTTGCTGTAAAAACAAATTCAAAATAAAATATTTTTTATGCCAACTTCACACTTTTGCAAAATTATTGTTAATACATCTAATAATAAATACAGATGAAAAATAGTATGGGCACAAATAGGCACAAATTATAAGCATTGATTTGCTGTAAAAATAAATTTAAAATAAAATATTTTTTATGCCAACTTCACACTTCCACAAAAAGAACTGTCAATATCTCTGATAATAATTATTAAATCAAATTCATTTATTTGGCACAAATTAGCACAAATTGGGCACAAATTATTTCATTAATAAAAATATCAAATTTCAATATTTTTTATGCTAGCGTGAAGTTGGCATAAAATTTTTTAAGCTTTAATAACTCATGAACCAGTTGTAATTAATTAGTCAAACCATGGGCACAAATTGGCACAAATTAAGCACAAATTATTTAAATAATAAAAGTTTTAAATTTTTATTTTTATTATGCTGGCGTGAAGTTGGCATAAAATTTTTAAAAGTCTTTTATTTCGTAACCCTGTTATATTTCGAAAATAATTTTGTGGGCACAAATTGGCACAAATTGGGCACAAATTATTTAGACTAGTCCCATAATTTGTGCCCAACTTCGTTATGCTAACTTCACGCACCCGAATACTTTGTTATAAATTACACCAAGTTTTCTTGCTTTGCGCCTGATGCGTTACCGACTGAGTTGCATCTTGCATCACTTCTGATGTTATATCATTAAGCCTGTATCCCACGATACAACGTATCGGCAATTTATTGCAGTTAACTGCAACAGTTGCTCGTATGTGTGACAAAACGCTGTGTGCTAGGCAACTTTTTAGCTGCAATTAGTTTAGATGTACGCAGCTAAACTTTTTGATAACGGCAACTTTTTAGGAGCAACTCGTTTCAGCGCATGCGCTATATCACAGATGCAGCATGCAGCAACCAAAAATAACTTATGTTTGAAGCATCGTATGATCACGCAGGCGTCATTCTTATCAAAATCATACTTTTATTGTTAACAATACGTGTGCTCGCATATTAAGTACATACAATTGAAGACTGATATTTTAAATAATAAACATGTGGAAGAGGAAGTGACCAACCTCATGAAAAGTTACCTAGTTTTATGGGATGTTAAAAATCAAATATCAAAATTTCCCTATATCTGGTAGAAACTTTAAGCAACGTATTTCCCTAGATTTTAAGGGAACATACATTCCGTGGGATATAATAATCGTCATGTTGCCGATATCGGCAACTCAAGTTGCTCGTATTTTTCATCGTGGGATATGGCCTTTATAAATCCCGCTTTAGCATTTTGTCCTTTATACTCTTGCATGGTGGGTCCAGTGCATCCAGGATTTAGTTTCATGTTGTTTCCGTTAAGAACAATCTAAGCAAGTCAGATCTGAATAAAACAAGAATTTGGTTATGAAAATGACAAAAAAAATCATTCAAAATCTTTTCAAATAAATCAGCAACTATAAAAATAAGGAGACGTATCACCTTTAAATATTCATATTTCGCCCTTAAGCAAAGCACGTACGCGTTGAGTTTTGCCGGTGCAATGTGGAGAGTATATTCCGGATCAGACAATCTGTAAACAGTTCATGTATGTTGAATGCATAATACGTGCTAGAATGCCTCTCAGACGCCCGTATAAATCCACAGACGACGAGGATTGCGCAGCTTGATGCCCAAGCAATTTTTTATGCTCCATTCGAATTTAATGCACTTCTCAGCAGTGTCAGCATGGAAGGTACTATCAATATTAATGTGTTTACTGTCTTCGATCATTTTATTCAGAGTATCGAATATGTTAAGATGGATAACTACATTCAAGAAATACTGCTGAAAGAATAGAGTTTAATATACTAGATATTTTATACATTCAACACCGTCTTTTGAGGTAAAGTCAGTACAAACAAAAAATTAAATTCAATGATTTCAATTTATAGTCATAATTCTCATATTTATTTTAAGAATTGTTTGATTATTTTAAAAAATTAATTGTACTTTTTTTTCTAAATTATCTACTAAAATATTTTTTCAGAAAAATAATGGTTATTTATTATATAAGAAAAAGAAACTTTATCGACAAGAGGAAAAAAGCGAATGAACTATTTTTCACGAGTCGATAAAGACTCTTTATCGTCGTGTATAATATATTATTTTATTTTGTACTTGATGTTGTTTTCTTTACATTATGCATTATTATTATTATTATTATTATTATTATTATTTTTATTTTTATAAGGTGTAGATAAAAAGTCAAAGTGTATATAAAAATTACTTTATCTACTGTTGATGTTAAATTTTTATTATTATTTAAAATGAACGCGTAAAACTACTCTTAACTTCAGGTACAATATAAAAAGATAAATCCATTTTTGCAGGCTAGATTTTTGTGTCGTTATTGTTTCGTTTTATCACTGTCGATCATAATTCTTTTCGGAAAAAACGACTTCTTCAAAAAGACTGCATTAATTAGTGGATCTTTATAATTTTTAATGATCATTGTGTTCGTTTTTTAATTTCAATTAATTTTATTTCATTAAATATCTACGAATATCCTTCAATATCTGCGGAATTTCCTTCCCTACATGAAAATATACAATTTTAGTACTGATCGCATGCGATATGATATGAATTAGTATTAAAAATTAAAATTCTTATATTAGCAAAAGAAAATGAAAACCCTGGACATAACTGTAAACCGACCGAGACAGGGGATTCAACTCATAGAATTTTTATATAAATTATATATATAGGTATATATAAATATCAATACTTTATATGAAAAAGAATTTCATGCTGAATTCAAATTTTCAAACCGCGTTATAGTATCTTTAACAAGATCAGAGTGGTGGATGAAAAAATAAAAAAATGCAGCAAAACGTTAACAATTATTATAAAAGAGTCCTCAATATTTTACTTCTTTCGATGCTACAACAAATATAAACTGTGATAAATAGTGAAACCTATTAGACTAAGTATCAAATATGTAATATTGTTTGTTTTTTTTTTTAAAGTAATTTCAATATCTTTCATAATTGTTTGGAGCAAATGGCCAAAAACGTAAATATTCCATTTTTCCCAATTGGCAGGAGGTTGCTATGCTCCGATTTCCGGATATTTTTCATAAGTTATTCAGCACATTTTCTGGATAGGATTCCGATTAAAAGCTTTTGTTCTAATTACTTTGAAATAAAATCATAAATTTCCTGGACTGTAAAATATCTTTAGAATGACAATAAAACAATAAACAATAATTAATATATATGTATAGTAGTTAAATAATAATAATTCATGAATAATAATAAGTAATTTGTAAAAAAAAATAATAAAATATGAACTAAAAGAAGCATTAGGGAAATTTTCAAAAATTTGCTCTGTTTGAAGTGCTGTAGCTCGCTATGTATTGGTTATAGAAAAATGTGTTAGATGAGAGTTGTAGGGAATTTTATTCTCAATAAATTCAAAAAATCTATTTTTTCCCTAATGCAAATAGGTGAAGAGATATTTTGAAAAAACCGCTTTTTTGCGCCTTTTTCCCAAGTTGGCGGTGCTTCCCGAAGGTCTCCGAGGGGGAAAACTTGCATTTTTTATTAGGATCCCTAAATATATAACATATCTAAAAATCAAAAATACCCGACCTTTTGCAGGGTAAATCTGCCTAATGACTGGACTACTACGCTATCAAATCGTTTCATTGGGATTCCTACCCAGAAACGACACTAATGCCCAGTTGCACCGCTAACACTTAAAATTTAAACCTGGTTTTATTCAGTTAGCCAATTCAATTTTGTACTATAATTAAAAAATTATTCGACAGGAATTAACATTAATTTATTTGGTTAACTGAATAAAACCATGTTTAAATTTTAAGTGTCAGTGGTGCAACTAGGCATAATTCGCTCTTTTTCGCAAATTTTACTTGATGGTACAGGATTTATTAAAAAGCAGACAAGTGGCAAATATTGAAACATTGCATTGGTTTTAATAAATATCAAAAATAATCACTTGTACTACTGTAGTTATGAGAAAGGAATTTCTAGCGAAAGATAATTGTTGCATGGTTGGATACCAGTTTATTGGTACATTACGGGGGCCACGCCAGAATTATTAAGAATAAGACACATGGTTCATATATTTCAGAATTTTATTTTAATTATGTTCAAAGTAGTTCCTTCAACAATAATAAACTTAAATCATTTTTCCTTCTAATTCTTAAAAGCTCATAAACAATCTTATTTTGGAATTCTCTCAAAGTAATCATTAGTTACAGTGTTGGTGGTCTATTTTTTTTGTCACTGTAGACTAAAGAAAATGCGCTCAGATTAATTTCATATTTGCACTCATAACAATAAATAAATTCTCAATAACTAAACAATAAAATGAGAGATAAATAACTGTTCAAAATGATAATGAAAATTTTGATTTAAACAGCCTACCTAATTATCGTAATCTGTATGAATCTAGTGTGATATTCGTAAATAAATTCTTTGTGGAAATCTTTGCAATTTGTTCCAGGGGAATAATTAAAAATGTTGAATTGCATCGTGTGTTGTAACAAATGCCAAGTGTCGTTAGCTTAATAGGGAGAATAACTCTATCCTCACTTACATTGATTTAAAAACAAAAAAAAAAAGAAAAACCTCTCACATTTACTTAGAAAGAAGAAATGAGGCGACATTTAAATGGAAGAAAAATTTGTATGTGCACAAAAAATCATTCTCGATCATTAATTATTGGAATTCAGTTGCAGGAAATTTTCCAAGGCTTACACAATACAGGGTTTTGGAAGCAACCTCTTAGTTGTCAACACAGGAAATTACTAACGCACCATTGGCGTCTATCAACCGTTTTTTTCTTATTTTTCTTTGAACATGAAAAGAAAGCTAATTTACTGATGTAATGGAAACTGGTATTCTTGTTTATATAGGAATTGCAATTTAATGTTGTAATATGAACGGGGGCACCTTGCCAGAGCATACTAAAGACTGTTTTCCATTATAATTTTACTAGCTAGTTACAATTTTAGTCAAAACCTATATAATGATGAAAACAATAATAAAACGCATCCAAGTTTCATACGTGACACTTTTTTTCAAGCTAATTTAGATACCATCAGAATTTTATAATATCCCTGCGTACTATGCGAATAATAATGCCAACTAAAGTATATACAAGGTAAAAAATTACATTGATATTCGGGACAAAATTTAGTTAGCTGTATTTTTTTTTGTTATTTCAACAATGGCAATTAGAGTGAAGGTATGTATCGATTACTGATATATCTATATAATTTAAGTGACTCTTGTTTCATATGTTATTTTTTTATATAATTTAATTTTTACCTTACTACCTCATTAATGCATTTGTATATCTAACAAAATTAATTAGTTTCTAAAACAAATTTATAGTTATTAATGGTAACTTATTTTATTTGTTCGCATAACAAATTTATATTTCTTAATGGTAACTTAATTTATTTGTTCGCATAACAAATTTATACTTCTTAATGGTAACTTATTTTATTTGTTCGCATAACAAATATCTTTTGTTATATATAATAAAACTGAATTTGTTGCCACAACAATTTTTTACCAGCAAATTTACCTTGGTAACTGTAACAAATATATTTGCTGGTCCTATATTGACAAAAAAAAATTGCTGCTGGAACTTATTTTTGGTAATCACAACAAACCAACAAAGTTTTTATTTACCGTGAACTTCAAACATTTTGTTCGCTTCATTGTTAATGTTTTCCATATGTGCAAAAATGTGTATGTCAAACAATGTCCAAACTAATTTTTTGTAACTGTTGAATAATTAAAACTGTGCCATATTCAGTAGGTTATCCAGGGAAGTTGTTTTAGGGACTAAACTGAAGTCACCTCTTTCCCATTAAAATAATATTTAAATATTTAACATAAAACAAGAACATAAAATTAAAAGATTTATTGTTTGCATTAATTACTACGTAGTCACGTTTTTAATTTTATATTCTTATTAATAGAGAATATAATTGTTATTTTGTTTACAAACGGTCAACCGGAAGTGATACTTAACTTAAAGCTCATTGCTATTGTAAACATGGAATTGACGAGAGGTAATATGCTGGCCCCATCAGATTTTACCACCCGCTACCCCTTGGTAAGGAAGGTATAGGGATCGTGCTAAAAATCGCATGTCGAGATTTTAGGAAATGGCCACGTTTTAAGGTCCCTAGAATCTGATTTTAACATTTTCGCGATGATGCCTGTACTCGTATGTGTGCATATGTGTGGGTATGTGTGTTTGTATGTGTGTATGTATGTTTATGGATTTTCTCAACGCTCTAACTCAAATACTATCATTCTGAAAAATTCTGAAACCTTGTATTTCGACCCTATTCTAATATGGAAAGAAACCGTTAGATATTGGTATAAATCGGATTACCGGAAATGTCACCTTACTTGAAGCCCTTAATGGTTTCTCGTTAAAAAATACCATTAAATGTCTTTTTTCCACAATTTATGTCTTTATGAAAATTACAGACTAGTGAATTTTCTACAGGTTTAAATTAATAATTTTTCTATACATTTTACAGATAAATTTAAAAAATAATCTTTTTATAAACCCCGAAGCATAAGATAAGACAATTTTTGTCCTCCTAATAATATATTTATTACATTGAACCTAACATTATATTAGTTAGCTTTGAAATATTGACAAATAATTATTAATTATAATTTCAGATAAAAAAGAGTTAATTGAATAAACTAAAAGTATTTTAATTTTAGCTGTTTTTTTTCTGAAATTAGAATTAATAATCATTTGTCAATATTTCAAAGTTAACTAAAATCATGTTAGATTCAATGTACTAACTGTATTATTAGGAGGACAAAATACGAAAAAACGTTATAATGAAAGAACCTTACATTAATTAAAAGTTTTAATAACTGAAACATGCGTTTTAATTCAAGCAAAAATTTTTCTTCTCTTGGCATTTTTTCGTAAAATCAAAAATAAGATTTTTTTTTCCTTTTGTAAACTCTATCCGGGGACATACTGTATATATAATAGATGAAACAATAGTTATATGCAAAGGAACTTAATATAGTTTAAAGCATTAATATTAATAAATATTTAGGTATGTATTTAAATTAATAAAAATTAAATACCGGGAGGTTTTGTGTTGGCCATATCAGATATTTTTCTTACAAAATGTGTTTGATTTCAACAATAAAATTATTTATTGCACTAACGAATATTTGATTATTTACATTAATTAGAAAGTGCAATTACACGAGTAATACCTACTTTAGTTTGTTAATATTAATAATTTTCACTAAAAATAATATTCGAAAAATGTGGAAATTTAGATATTTATGCCTAGTTGGGTACTATCTATAGGTATTTATAGAACTACAGTAAAGTATGTATGTCGCGAGTATTATGCATTTTAAAATACATAAACCCTTTCGGGAGAAAATCGAGAATATCTATGCTTAAACAGTGGAAAACAATTAATGTCAGTTATCAGCGTTTTCTTTATTTACGTTCTAACTCCAATTTAGTAAAGAATTGTTATTTCTCAACGCCTCAAGGACGAAGTGTTAATGATTACTGCCTAAAATATATTGCTTAGTGAAAAAATTGTTTTAGTGAAAAGAAGACGCGCGTGACATTCATTGTTTTCTCCTAAGATCCTTCTATTCAAATACACTAAATTTTATTATTGCAAAAAAATACCAAATTTCATTTTACGTTTTGTATTTAAATTCTGCTTTAGTTAGATGGACATTTTTCATAATCTGTCAAAACCGGTCTACTGCAACTAAAATTATAAGTTGTTTGTGGTAAATATATTTTAAATTTAAATTTGTCTGTACAATTCACAAGCCAAATATATTCTCTACAATAAAATATACTAAATCATTAACACTGCATTCAAAAACAAAATAAAACTTGCAGTCCTCCCGTCTGTTTTTCTGCTGCTCTCTTTCCCCTTTTCGCGCCAAGCACATCTAGAACCAGTAGAAAAACCTACAGGCAGCTAGCGGGGTCCATTTATCATCGCAGGAGCCTGTGCAGGGAAATGTCAGCGAAGCGTTGGTAGCGCCAACAAGCGGAGAGATATCTCGCTCATTGAATAACGCCCCCAAACATCAGCTCAACTACATTTGATTGCAGAGAAATGCAATAGAGTTCAACAATGAAACCGTATGAAGGTAAAAGAACTTAAATTGAGAATGATGTGTTGCCAAAATATGGAAGTAGTTATAATAAATGAGCAGGTTTCACATTTTTAAAAAATATTTTAAATGAAAGGTTATGTAATATTTTTCATAGTACAGTGGGTAAAAAAACCTTACTCGGAGTAGGCTATGAACAAAGAAACGTATGTCTCATCATTATACAAGTTGTCAAAATTGATCATGAAATGTAATATTGTCATTCGCCATTTCCTAATTTATTCCCATTTCTGAAATAAGATCCAAGAAGAAGGGCTTTTATTTCTTTAGATAACATTTTTGTCAATATCTTGCAGCAAATTAACATTTAATTAAATACTTTCAAATTAAGACATACACCGAGTTAGATTTTTTTTTAACCCAATGGGCCGAATTCAGCACTTTTAACTAGTGTAGTGATCGTCTCTAGTAACTAAACATCTTTTTCTTATTAATGTATTAATACATATGTCTCTTTATTTTGTTATTTTTAGATGAGATTCTTTAGTTAAAGAAAAGAGCAGAATTCGACCACATGCATTTAGAAAAATAATCACAAAAAATGTTGTTATTTGTGTAAATAATTAAATTAAAAAATTGGCTCCAGATATAATCATGAAAAACAGCCCCTCCCTCCACTCCTATGATATCACATTCTGTTTTAGATGAAGTGATTTTTTAAAAATATTGCACAAATATCTATAATTAATTGTAAAATATCTAATGGATATTTCGTGATATTTTCAAATTTAAGCCTATTCAAACAATTTTTAAAATTTAATTCTTAGAAGGCATATAAAAATTCTTGCAACAGTCCTATTATGGTAATGAAAAATTGGAAAATGAAATGTACATGTTTCTGGCATGACCTACTCAAAGTTTAGTACAAACTTGGTTCTACCGGCTAATCGCAAATATGAATTTTTTTTTTTTAATATGCATCAAACCAAATGAACTAAAACATGTGTACTCACTCTAATAAACTTCAAGATGCTACCTTTCACCATTAAAACTCATAATTCTTACTGATATTACAGTTTCAGCAAATAGAGATTAAAGTTTGCCGCACTGTCCATTAAACACAGTGAACGTGCTAAATCGATCTCCTGAAATATTGGAAAAAGTGACCTCATGACGCGAAGCCACAAATGCATATTTTTTTACGATGGATTTTTGGAATATTATTTGATTTCAGAAAGTAAATGATTATGTACAGACCATAACTTTTTGTATTGTAGATAACTGCTAATAGGAACAGTAGGTATACAAAGTAGGTATTTTGCAGATCAGTATGTATTGTTATCTTAACACCTACGTTCAAATTTTTCTGTTTCATAAATGAAATAAGTTAAAAATTACAAAAAAATGATTAGTTACATTTTCCATTGATCGTTTACCAGCTGGTTTCATTAATGTTCAGAAAATCTTAATAGCATTCGTTTGAAATAAATTTGAACATAAAAATATTTATCTAAGAATGAAAAAGATATTAGTGAAAACAAAACTGACGTAAAACTTTACTAACCTAAAATTTTAGTTGTGTGGAAATCGACGTTTAATAATGTCGGTAATTAAAGCGCTCGCTACGATCACGCATTAAAATGTCGCTGCGATCGAACGGCAATCTCTGCAAATAAAATATTTCAACCCATGGGATATATACAATTTGTTTTCATCAACTTCTCAAATGATATACGGCTGAATACTCTCTCTGTTTCTCAATTAATCAAAATTGGTCAGAAGGATCACAATAAATTTCTGCATAATTAGCGGGGTCTTGTGTAATGAAACCCTGTCTAATTGGTAATAAAATCTGAAGTCGTTGGTGTTGGTAGATCTTGTAGTTTGGTCCCGCCCTTGTGGTAGGCAGGAGAGCTCTAGACCGTAAACCTGCACTAATCTCATCCACAACCACTGAACTGTTTATTAGCCGACTGGGACTGTACTTACACTCCACATTCCTATGTAAGACTAGCTGAGTATGTCTAATTGAAACACAGAGTGATACAAATTAATGCACTCCGCGAGCGTTACCATAACAACAAGAAGAGACATAAGGTTCAAATTACCCGAATTAGGGGAATAATCACCCATATTCAATAATTATAATATACAGTGAATAAAAAAAAATGAAGCGGATGATACACTTATGCATATGTAATTTATAAAAAAACATATATCACCCATATTCAATAATTATAACATCCACTGAATAAAATATGAAGCAGATGATACATTTGTTTTTATTAGTCAAAATTTATTATCTATTGATAACTATTATCCGTTGAGTTACGGAATAGGAGCGATTGTCTGCAAAGGACAATGGTAGTAATGGACTATTGAATAGACAAAAATATAAATAATGTGATAAATGTATTCCAAATTAACTTGGAGAGTGACGTCATGAACAAAAAAGAAATATATCATCACGACTTTATATTTAAATTTATTTTATTTTAAATTTTTATCTGAAAACTGAAAGTACAGTCGCGGACAAAAGTATGGAAACTTTTAAATATTTCATTTTTCAAAAATATGTTTATAGTTCTCGCAACCTGAATCTTATTTTCTAAAGTCAGTATATCGAAGAAAAGTAGCGTTTTACAGATTTTTTTTTTTTAATCTTAATATGGAAGTGTTAAACTAATATAAACGTCGATCGTCCAAAAAACCATTGCTAGAATTGACAAAAACTATTCGACGTCTATTCGTTAGTGATCCTACTTTATCATCAAATGAACTTCATTCAAAAATTCACTGTAATACGATGGCTACATGATGTAGGATTACTAGGAAAAAGAGCCGTTAAGAAGCCTCTACTATCAAAGAAAAACAGGAGGGTCAGAATTGCATTTGCTGAGGAACATTCATCGTGGACGAGTGAAAAATGGAATACTCTCCTTTAATTATACCTCTTGCCCACTGGATGTCTAACATATTGACTCTCGTCGGAACATAATATTTTGAACTTACTTTCATCGCTCCAAAGGACAGTATTCAATTCTGCACTTGTCCATGCCGAGTGTTTCTCAGCAAATGCAATTCGGGCCCTCCTATTTTTCTTTAATAGTAGAGGTTTCTTACTGGCTACTTTTCCTAGTAATCCAACATCACATAGCCGTCGAATTACAGTGCGATCACTAAAATTAGCATCAAATTGTTCCAGTATTTTTGAACAAAGTCGTTGTCAATTTTGGCACTGGTTTTCTTGGACGACCAACTTTTATATTAGTGTTAACACTTTCATATTAAGAAATTATTTTCAAAATCTTTGATCCGCCACTTTTACTTAACATCAACTTACTAAATAAATGATAAAATACAACTGAAAATTAGACAATTAAAATCATATTATTAATGTGTTTCCATATTTTTGTCCACCGAAAAAACTAGTATCATGCTATTTCACTTAAATCGTTCAGCCAATATCAAAAGATTTCTTGTGAATTTATTCTTCGATATACTGACTTTAAAATATAAGATTCAAATTTGCGAGAACTATGAACATATTAAAAAAAAAAAAAATGAAATAATTAAAAGTTTCCATACCTTTGTCCACCATTGTATGTATAACCTACTCACTTATATGTAATTTATAAAACAACATATATCACCCATATTCAATAATTATAACATACACTGAATAAAATATGAAGCAGATGATACATTTGTTTTTATTAGTCAAAAATTATTATCGATTGATAACTATTATATGTTGAGGTACGGAATAGGAGCGATTGTTTGCAAAGAACAATGGTAGTAATGAACTATTAAATAGACTAAAATATAAATAATGTGATAAATGTATTCCAAATTAACTTGAAGAGTGACGTCATGAACAAAGAAGAAATATATCATCACGACTTTATTTATATTTAAATTTATTTTATTTTAAATTTTTATCTGAAAGTATGTATAACCTACTCACTTATATGTAATTTATATAAAAAAAATCTGTTGTGGCCAGCACAAAACCTTCCGTCAATTCAATGTATTTTGTACAAATCCGATACCAAAAGTTCCTTGGAAAAGATTCTATATATCCCGTAAAATTGTAACACGAACACACTATTTTTTACAAATTCCATATTGCAAGTTCCTTTGAAAAGATTCTATAAATCCAGTATAATTATAACACGAATGTACATTCTGTAAATTGCCCTTCACACTTCCTCATTCCTATCCAACGTATCTTCTTCACACAGTTATTGCTCTCTCAAATATTCTGCTACACAGTCCTTCCATCTTCTCTTTGGCCTTTCTTGTACTCCCGGCATTGAAACTGCAAGACATTTGCGAAGGACTCTCTGTCACTTAAATTACTTTCTGATCCTATACTTTCCACTTTGATTTTGCACTTGACACTGACATCTGTCAATTAGAATTTTTTGAATATTATCTGCTGTTTCCATAATTTTTGCAAAGCTGACTGGTTTTTGAAAGTTAACCTCTCTTAATCTCTCTATAACTCTATTTCTATTGAATATCAAGAAAAACGTATAATCAAATCGTATAGAGAATAAGATTTTCTTTCATATTAATGATCATAAAATGTCGAAAAATTATATTTAACTGCCTTTTTTCCAGAAAAACTGTTAAGAACTTCAAATAAGAGTACTTCCGGTTGACCAATTATAACCAAAATTTAATCAGCTCTTCGTCTGGTTGTAAGGAAGAGGAATACGAAAGAATAATAATTTTTAGAATTGTAGTTTTGAAGTTATCGTCGGAGAAAAATTTGTCACACACACACACACACACACACACACACACGGACACACACAGACACACACACGGACACACACACACACATACAGACATCAATGTAAAATTAGTAAAATCGTATTCTAAGGTTCTTAAAACGTGCTTATTCGTTAAAAACTCACCATCGAATTTTTTGACCAAAGACAATACCTTCCTTTGACGGAAGGTAAAAAATAGATTTAAATGGGCGTATGCCATTTAGATATTTTGTTGTTTTTGGATTAAATAATGACGATGTCTACATGTGTTGTAGATACTGGCACACCCAGAAATGGGTAATATGCCGTGATGATATATTTATTTATTTATTTTATTTGGATTAAATAATCTGAAAATTATTATGTACTCCAATCAACGTTCAAACGTATGCATGCTATATAAAACTTTATTATTATCTACATAATAGAAAATATATGAAAGAAGTTTATATTTATTTACTTATTTATTTGTTAAGAGAACCAACAGTCAAAGACCAATAACAGGTTCCCACGGAAAATTAACACAGAGAAGTACAGTTATACATAAATAACAATAATACAAATAAATAGTGTTTAACAAGTGACAAATAGTTTGTTTACTAGATACATAAAAATTAAAATGATTAGTTAAATTAATTGTATACAAAAAATTATTGAAAATTGTATATAAGAATAACATGTCCACAATAATCCTTCTATTTTATAATTCTATATATATAATTTCTAATAACCATTCATCACTTTCATAGGTGAATGAGGTAATGTATCTTGATCAATTCTTTTTGATTTAGCGGGCGTATCTGCCTTTTATGTTCGGATATCATGCGGACTCAAATCATATACCGATACAGTTCACAGTTGACTGAAAGTGATTAATTGGAAAGTAATACGGGCGGCGACAGAGCGCGCGCTGGTCGTTTTGTAAGTGAAATACACGAGTTAAAATAAAAAGGACCGCGAGGACCACGTATCACTCCTGGTCAGTTTCATATCATCATGCGGTTATTTGACTCTCCCCAGAATATATTCTTCTAGAGGAAACCTTTATTTCAAAAACATATTCATAAGCACTCATATACAGTGGAGTAATTAAAAAAATTAATTGTACTTTCATTTAAAGGGCCGCAACGATGATGTTTCTCGCACGTTTCATAGTTTATTTCATTTTTGACAACTGTCAATTTCATCTCCAAATTTTCATCCTAAATTTTAGATTCAAATCTTTGCACGTATTTCTGGAATCACGACGCAAATTATATACATATATACCAAAAGAAATAAAGAATAGAAATTTAATATCAATTTTAGGATCAATTTCCAGAACATACAACATTTAAAACATTACATTTTTTAAGAAACTACTTAAAAGCAACGAAAACGATTACAAATAGATATATTAAATGATTTATTGAATAAACCTCCACAAAACAAAAATATAATTGTTTATTGACTGTATATTGTATGATATGAATAGTCTTATAACAAAGTACTAAAAATCATTTATCGGTACGTTACGTTGCATGTTGATATGAAAGGACGGTTTTGCAGAGGTCGGAAAATGTCAAATTTCCAACCTCAGCGGGAAACTGCCACATTCCAATCTAAGTTATTTCCCACCCCGAGAGATCAGTACATATCAGTGATGGGTATCTACATGTAAACAAAACTTATTTACATTTTGTATGTAAAGAAGCGAAAGAAATTGTAAATAATATAAATAAGTGTAGATAAATGTGCAGAAATCTAAATTTAAGGTTAGAAATCAAACTGATAGTGTTCATGTGACAAATGAACAATATCAAACCCCTTTAAACCATTAGTTTATTTATGTTAGGAATAAGCTTATTATTATTATTATTATTATTATTATTATTATTATTATTATTATTATTATTATTATTATTATTATTATTATTATTATTATTTAAATATCAGTTATTCATAATTTATTTTCGATTGTGAATAAAATAGTATATAGTCCCCGGTGAGAAGTTTCATTACGTTTCGGGTTAAGCTGTCCTCGCCGCTTTGCGCCTTGGTTAGCTATCTTCGCCCTCGATAATAATGCAACACTTTCTACCTCGGTTAACAATACTCTATTGCATGTTACTAAAGCAATTTTCAGCATAATATAGGGAGCCTCCCCTAACCAATTTTTCCTCATCTGCCCCTGTATAGTGGACACATTTGTTATTATAATATGGAACATTTAATACTGAATATTTATTATTTCACAGTCATAATTTATACTTAACAAATATTATTTTAATAAATAGCCATTTATTACACTGGTTGCAATATTTAAATAGAAATATTAAGTTAAAATTAGCAAAATAACACAAATTAAATATTTGTTGTAGACAGTGTAATGTCTTTCGTCGATTTCATTTTATTTTGAGTGTAAATAATGTTTCTTTTAAATAGACCTCTATTGCTATCTCTACAACTATAAGAGCTATGATTATTATACTACAAATAGAAATTGTTTGCCAATTTAACTATCTTTGTATATCTTCGTGACCCATTTAAAGTATTGTATGAAACATTTCCTACGAGATATGCATATATAAGAACAAAATTATGTTACGAACTCTAATATTCCGACAGCATATATGTATCCTATCCTTTTTATTTGCCAAAATGGTCAGGCCTTTACAACGAAAATATAAAATACTTTTTACATAATGATTTTTTCCAAGAGAGAGCAACGAACTTACAAACGTTGTTAAACGATTATATAAAAATAGGAGTACATATGACGTATTATTTAAGTAGGAGAATTAATCTGTGATGTTAATTCTGTGTCTGTATATTCGTAAAGTTCAATTAAGTAGTTATTAAAATGATTTGATAAGTTAAATATAAATTTACTGCCATCCTCCTGCGACGAAATATTCAAATTTAACGTGCCCCCTGCAAGTATGAAGCACATTTCATCCATTACGTGACATGATAGTATAAATTCCAGGAGTTATTTATTAATATTTATCGATCGAGATGGAAAGGCGGTGACATCTAGCATGCTGTGGGCAGCGGCGCACGTGCGGACAGGGGACAAGTGTATAAATAACTGAGGCCTGAGGCGAGAACCAAATGGTGAAAATCAATGCAGAATTACTTCCCATCGACTGGCTTGGAATTATTACGCTATGGACCAAAACGATTAACGTATACGAGTACATATTGACAAGTTAATTATTTCGTTTGTTGAATTATTTTGTTTTCTGGGGTATACACCAATATCCAGGAATATTGTAGAAGGCTAAATAATTTTAAATTCTAACATATGTCAACGGGCTTAAAAAAGGAATTATCTGTATAGCGTACTCCTAAACACATTGAGAAGATTGACAACTCGTTACTGTCATTGAAAATTAGATGTCTGGCATTTGGACAGACTGCTAGATAAAATTTATTTTAAAAATTTAACGGTGCAGTTACTCAGGTTCTATTTTTTTTTTCTGTATGAACCGTGACAGATATTACAAATTAAACAGAGAGAGAGAAAAGTTTACTATTGAATGTCTTTCTGAAAAAAATAATTTTAATAAAAAATAAAATAAGTTACTGTGTAATCAGTTTCGGGCACCCAAGTTGCATATACGAGTGGTTCATTAATAATAATCATCATAAATATTATCTTAAAAAATGACTTATGCCCATACTAAATTTCATCCAAATCGAATGTTTGTTTCATAAGAGTACTCGCCTGAGCTCGTGTTATTTCTATTTATTACCGTCAGATTGTCAGATATCGTATTGCTAAGTATTAATAGTGAATAAGAAAATGGAAAAACCAAACAAGTTTTCCAGTGTCTGTAAACAAGATGCTAACGCCAAATAATAAAAAAAATATATTACGAAATTGTTACGATACCAATCAATAATAAACAATCAAGTCACTATTAAAACTGATATGTACACCGTCGTGTATAAATCAATCAAATCAATTTACCTGTTAATTGTAGTCTTATATTATGGTTACATTAAACTTCACACCCCATGTCAGCAATTAATTCAACAAAACATGAACAATTATTTCGATAAATTTGGAACTTACGCAACTAACAATGCATATTCGAGTATCAGCACCCTAAGAATACAAAATCACCACTCAAATTCATATGCGAATTATATAAATATTTTTATTATGGTGTATTTTTCCCTTCCGTCAAAAGGTATTGTCTTTAGTCAAAAAATTCGGTGGTGAGTTTTTAATGAATAAGCACGTTTTAAGATCCCTAGAATACGATTTTACTAATTTTACATTGATGTCTGTTTGTGTGTGTGTATGTGTGTGTGTGTGTGTGTGTGTGTGTGTGTGTGTGTGTGTGTGTGTGTGACAAATTTTTCTCCGACGATAACTTCAAAACTACAATTCTAAAAATTATGATTCTTTCGTATTCCTCTTCTTTACAACCATATGAACAGCTGATTAGATTTTGGTTATAATTGGCCAACCGGAAGTACCCTTATTTGAAGTTCTTAACAGTTTTTCTGGGAAAAAACGCAGTTAAATATCATTTTTCGGCATTTTATGATCATTAATATGAAAGAAAATCTAATTTTCTATACAATTTAATTATACGTTTTCCTTCATATTCAATAGATATAGAGTTATACAGAGATTAAGAAAGGTTAACTTTCAAAAATCAGTCAGCTTTTCCTTTCGGTTGGTCTAATTTATTAATATCGAAAAAGTGTACATTGGTAATACAAGAACAAATAATTTAAAATGTAAACAGATATGTAATTACACATCAGAATCAGAAGAATCAGTACTGTGCGTATAGGTATAGTCAGAATGGGATAGGCCTTCGCCTATTTTTTCTAAAAAAAATCCGGAAAAATACGTAACAAAATTTCTTACCGCAAATCGTTACTGAAGAAATTTCCGGGGGAAAAAACGAATTCCTGACGGGAATTTTTTGGCGGCACATCACTACATTAAATTGATTTTTGATTTATGATATTATCTGATTATTGGCGATTGGCGTGAAGATGTATTATAAAATTTCTACAATTAGTGTAAAATACAGCGACGGGGTAGTAATATCCATTGTTAAATTCTCACTGAAATATCTAGTGAGGTGTTCGTCGCTCTCACTCTCCATTTTAATGTATTTTAGCATTTTTAAAACGATAGAATAACGTAAACACAAAAATACAAAATGACGAGTGACAGACAGGAAGTAATTATTCTTGTCTAGGCCCCGATCGTACTCAGGTAGATATACCTGCCTAAGATACCTGTAAATAGGGCACATCAGAAAGAAGTGATATTTATCTTCAACTTCTTGTGTTCTTGATGAACTAGAATAATTTCTTTCATTTGTTTCTTAATAATTTTCAATTTTTGTATCCCAAAAAATTAATAACTCATCTTTTATTCGTGTGTAAAACAAAAGAATTATAGACTTGTTATATGAAATAAACAAAAATCATAAGTTTGTGTTATATCTCGATAATTATTAAATTTTGGAAAAATCTAATTACGCTATTTTATTTTACTTAAAAAACGGTACAAAATTTGTTAATACTATTTTTCTCTAACTACCATAATAAATAAATTATGAGATATTTTATCTGTAGCTCAGAAACAAAAGATCGAAAATACCTGTGGTGACCATTAAACTTCTCTCAAAAAGTTAACCTTGGAATGTGCAAATGATTTTGTTTTATCAGTAATATTTCCTGAGATACTATAAAAAAAAACAATAATCGAAAATTAGACACCTGTACATTTTTGATTGAATTATTTAATATTGAATAACAAACATATTAAATTTTATTTTCAAAGTTCAAATACATAAAAAGTTGAATGTGTGCATGAATTTGAAATCGAAAGGTAAACATCTGGACATTGTTTACAACAATTCACGGTACAAAAATATTGAATCCCAAAAACAAATTCAGAGAGTAACACGAGACCAGTAAAAATACATAAACAAATACCTACAGAAAAAATCATGATTTAGTTTTATTCTCCGGGGTAAATAAATATTTGAAGTAACAGGCAATGGGAAATCCCAGACGAAACCGACGAAACTCACATCGTTTTAAAACAAAACAAGGAACACCAAATAAGTAGGCGTCGCATGTTTGTTTTTGCGAGCCTGGTGAGCACGCGAAAAATTAATTCGCTACAAACAGAGAGGGCTTTGCTAATGTTGTCAACTCGTCCCTTTCCATGTTTATACCTACTTAGGAAGATTATAGTGGTAAAAAAATGAGAGATCCCGAAATAAATTAATTACTTAAAAGCAGATAAATTAAAGTTGCGGATTAAATTAGCTGACCCTCCGGTTTTAATACTGGCTATTTTGTAAAAGCAAATACATTCATTTTTTTTTTAAACTGAACGAATTGTGAAAGAACGTAGGATCGGCCATGTCCTGCTTTATTCGTTAGCGGAGTTGAGAATATTTTTCTCTCGAGAATTTTACTTCCGCAGACTTGAGATATTATAAATATCAAATTTTCATTTTTAAACTGTTTAGATTAGGGTTTTAAAATGATATTTAAATGTTTGACGAATTTCGTTTCAACATACTAATTCTGATTTAATTATTTATATGAATTAATATAAGATTTTCTGCAAGATAATATATACCTATATTTATATTATGATACGAAACAATAATTCATTATAAAGATTGGAGCATGAAAATACCACAACAAAAAATTCTTATTCCGTAAAACAAATGTAAATATTTCGATAGAGATCAAAAAAATAAAACAAGTAAATTTTATTTGTATTATTTAATTTTAACTTTTAACTAAAAACATGTAGTTCAATGTTCAATAAATGTTTTCTATCCTTTTCTTGATTGATTATATATTTATTTCAAATGCCACTTATTTGAAATATTATAAAATTGAAATACAAAAGCTGAATTTTATATATTTTATTTGATTAAATAATATTACAAATAATTCAATTCTGCAAGTTGATAAATAAATTCTATATATGATATAGTTAGGTAAATAACTGGAAAATACAGGGTGTCTCAGGACGAGCTTACGCTATCTATATTTTAAATACTATTTAATATAATTTAACGAAATTTGGTATCTAGGGGTTATCCAACATGCCCGTTTTAACTAAAATATTTTCAAAGCAGTAGCACTTCCGGTTTGACCGGAAATTGACCTCAACTATCTTATTTTAAATGGAATATGCTATATTTTATTTTACCATTGAATGCAGCGGAAAATTTTACATATGAAGCAATAAAAACATTTTGCTCATGATCAACTACTTCCGGCGTTATTCAACTTTTTTTGATTTTTTGTCTGAAATCCGGCACATTTTCAAAACTCTGTATATCGGGAACGAGATCGAATTTTTATAATCTGAAAAAAGCCTTTTATAAAGGAGACTTTAAACTACATTATCCATAGAAGAATCCTCGATTATTTATAAAAATGTGACGGGTACGTTACACCAAAATTACAGTTGACAAACTTCAAAAAAGACAATTTTTTTAAATGGAACCCCCCCTTTTTTATTTCATAAATGTGTTCTACGGCAAAAAATAAGGGTACTTTATGTAACATGTCCTATGTTGAAGGTTGATAGAATTTCAGTAAATTAGAAAAACATGTAATCTGGGTATAATTATAAAAGTATTTATTCTATGGCTATTGTGGGGTGGGGCGCCATCATGCTGGTACCATATTAAATTCCTTTGATCCAACGGTAAATTATCTAAGAAATCAAGTAGATGAGTTTGTAAAAACATTGTTTTTCCATGGCTTACTTATCCGTATTAATAAAATAATTATACCCAGATAACATGTTTTTCTAATTTACTGAAATTCTATCAACTTTCAACATAGGACATGTTACATAAAGTACCATTATTTTTTGCCGTAGAACACATTTATGTAATAAAAAAGGTGGGGTTCCATTTAAAAAAATTGTCTTTTTTGAAGTTTGTCGAATGTAATTTTGGTGTAACGTACCCGTCACATTTTTATAAGTAATCGAGGATTCTTCTATGGATAATGTAGCTTAAAGTCTCCTTTATAAAAGGCTTTTTTCAGATTATAAAAATTCGATCTCGTTCCCGATATACAGAGTTTTGAAAATGTGCCGGATTTCAGACAAAAAATCAAAAAAAGTTGAATAACGCCGGAAGTAGTTGATCATGAGCAAAATGTTTTTATTGCTTCATATGTAAAATTTTCCGCTGCATTCAATGGTAAAATAAAATATAGCATATTCCATTTAAAATAAGAAAGTTGAGGTCAATTTCCGGTCAAACCGGAAGTGCTACTGCTTTGAAAATATTTTAGTTAAAACGGGCATGTTGGATAATCCCTAGATACCAAATTTCGTTAAATTATATTAAATAGTATTTAAAATATAGATAGCGTAAGCTCGTCCTGAGACACCTGTATAGTTAAAAAATTCATAGTACCTACAAAGATTAATAATAAAATGGAGTATATTTCCATAGTATATAAATATATCGAATATCGTGTCACGGCTTATTATCCATTTCTGTAAGTGCCTCTGCGAATGACAAGTCATGCGTCATGCGCCTGCGTTGTCCGCGGCGAGTGCCGTGTGCACACGTCATGTCTAGCTGTTGGGATTGGGAGATTTGAAACCAGTTGTGAGCAGTTAGCCTTGCTGTTATGTACACGTTATTTGTTCAGCCTGTCGCGAAAGGTATAGATTTGAAAAAGTAATTTCCGTTCGAGTTAATAATGAGTGATAGTGAGTCTGGCCCATCCACTATAAAAAAAATTCGAATTAACCCAAATCAAGTCTCTACAGCTCCATTAACCGATGTAAAACTCGAAAAGTTATGCGATTCAGACGATGATGAAAATCCCTGCTACATGACGGGATTCGATGAAGAGAATTATTCTGAGGGAGAGTATTCTGATGTTGATGAAGTTATGTCACTAGATGCCCAAGAAAGTAGTGGAGAAGAGGATGAAGATATTTCGGGTATTCAAGTGCAGACACAAGAAATTATCGTTAAAACAGAACCTCAAATTGTTAAAACAGAACCAAGTACACAAAACCTATGCCAGACAACCCAGACCGTGCAGTTAGCCCCGATAAATTGGAATGTAAACCCCACTGGTTTTACGCAAATAAACTTTTCTAAGGAAAACAAGTTTCTTACTTTACCTCAAGGTAATAAGGGACTGGCCGGTTTCATAAAAGCTTCTTTAAATTGAACTAATTGCTAAATCAAACAAATGCCAAATTTAAAAATGTTATTAGAGTCTAGTGATTAAATAAAGTGTAAATAAATTTTAAATTAAATGTGTTGAGTATGTATTCAATACATCCAAAGTAATTGGTTTCTATACTCTAATACTACCTACATACCGTGAGTATTTTTTAACGTGAAACATTGGGTTTGTCATATCCATGGTTACTTGACATTTTATTGACAGCAATGTATTTGCCCGTTCCATTTAAAATGAAACATAGGGAACAAATTTGATATTTGATAAGACATCAATAGAAGTTAATTTTGTTTAAATAATTATACCTGCATTCTAAATTAAAATTAGTTGTAGAAAAAATATAGTGTGCAACTTGTGCCCGAGTGGTTTTCTGATATTTCTTACAATATTTAAATATAATACTTCTGTCAAATTCATTCCCCATGTGTCATTTTAAATAAGACATACAAATACATTGCTATCAATCAAATGTCAAATCATAACTTATAGGAAAATTCAACGGTTAGCTGTCATATTGACAAGATGTCATTAGAGGTTAATTTTAAATTATTATACCTGTTTTATAAAAATTAAATTTAGATGTAGAAAAAATACTGTGTGCACCTTGTGCCCGAAATATGTTTAGTTCTCTCGAGTGGTTTTCTGACTCCGCCAAATTTCTTACAATATTTAAATATAATACTTCTGCCAAATTCGTTCCCTATGTTTCATTTTAAATGGAACGGGCAAATACATTGCTGTCAATCAAATATCAAGTCGTAACCATGGATATGACAAACCCAATGTTTCACGTTAAAAAATACTCACGGTATATAAATTTTACGTGTTAAATTTAGGAATGAGTTAATTTTTTATGAAACCGGGCATATCTAAGGGTTTTATTTTTGTATTGTATTATTTTGCATGAATTCTAAATATGATTTTCATTTCAGGTAATCAGCCGATAGATTTTTTCAATTTATTGGTTGATGACAATTTTTATGAACTGGTAGTGAACGAAACGAACCGCTATGCAGTGGAAATATTTCAGGCTACGGTTACGAGGGAACATTCCCGAATAACTAATTGGCGGGATGTTACAGCTGAGGAACTTAAAATATTTTTTGGACTTTTATATCATATGGGAACCATTAGCATAAATCGCTTACAGGACTACTGGAAGAAGGATCGTTTTTTCAATTTACCGTTTTTTTCCTCTAACATGAGTCGCGATAGGTTCATGCTTATTTTAAAGTGTCTCCATTTCAATAAAAATCCAGGGGATAACGAAGCAGAACCTAATGATCGATTATTTAAAATACAACCGGTTGTTGATTACTTCAACAATAAAATGTTGCAAACTTATTACCCAGATAAAAACTTGTCCCTAGATCAATCAATGGTTCTTTGGAGGGGTAGATTGTCCTTTCAACAATACATAAAAAACAAGACTCATAAATATGGAGTAAAGCTGTATATGCTCACTGAGCCGGACGGAACAATAATAAAATTTTCGGTATATACAGGTATGTTGGATGATTTTGGTGGTAAGGACCATGCCTCGAACATAGTCTTGCATTTGATGGAAGAGAGGTTAGATGTTGGCCATAGTCTCTTTATGGATAAATATTATAACAGTTACGATCTGGCTGAAAAGTTGTTAGAAAGAAAAACATTTTGCACAGGGATTCTAGGGATCGACCGCAAGAACAGCCCAACAGACGTAAATTACAGAAAATTAAAATCTGGTGAAACTATCGCACGTTATTGCAATGGTGTCATGATTGCAAAATGGCACGATAAGCGAGACGTTAATTATATATCTACGGAACATGGAAACGACATGATTCTGTACCAAAATAAAAGAGGGCAAAATATAGAGAAACCTAAAGCGATTTATGAATACAATAAGTTCATCGGTGGAGTCGATAGACAAGATCAGATTCTATCCTACTACCCCTGTGAACGGATGACTTTGAGATGGTACAAAAAAATAGGAATCCACATCCTACATTTGCTCCTGTTCAACTCTTATTCCCTCTATAAGAAACATACGAAATCAAGAATCTCCTACTATGATTTCCGAATGCAGGTGTTAGAAGTGTTAGTACCACCAAAACCAGATATCACAGCGCCCCTTCGAGTTACACAACATGTCCCTACTAAAAACAACCCGTTGGAATCGGGACGAATTCCTTGCCGAAGATGTCAGGTGTGCTTCAAAAAAAAGATTAGGAAGGAGACAGCCTATTACTGCGCTGCTTGTCCGAATAAACCACCGCTGTGCGTTGTCCCTTGTTTCGGTAAATTTCATGAAAATTTGTAAATAATTTTATGTAATTGTAGAACAATGATTTAGTTTAAATAAACGACTCTTATTATACGTACTTTTTATTTTGAGTATTCAATTTTAAAAACGTCATCAGCTCATAGCTAAAATTTAATACTCACGGCGGTTGACGTGTATATGCGCCATGCCCTACCGAGCCGTTAGATGTATTTAGAACATGAGTGGGCGAACTTTTTTGCTCGCGGGCCATATGAGTGTTTGTAATATGTTACATGATTGTAAATACAAAAAGGACTCCTTCCAAGGAAAAATGAAATCTTGCTAATATTACAACTCACAAAATGACATGTAAAGAGTATGGAAGTCCAGGGAAAAAATGTGTATTTTTTATTCATTTTTTTTTGTAAGGTTTAGTAAGCCGAATTGGAATTTTTGGAATGGAAAGTAAAAACATTCCTTTTTATTGGATTACTGGCATTATTGTATTTCATGTTTTAGTTTTTTATAATTGCAACGTTTTGGTTAGAATTCAACTCTTGAATCTTACATCATCTTCAAGAAAGTGTTGAAGAAAATGAAACTGCAACATTCTGAAGATGGTGTAACAGCCGAAATAATATCTTTGTTAATAAAAATATTTTGAACATCACCGAGAGTATCAAAATTTATATAATTCAAGAGTACATATTGAAATAAACTTATGAACATTGATGATGTCATTAATTTATAATTACATATTAATATTAATAATACATTAAGATAATAATATCAAATATCTAAAAACACTTTTTTGTTAAGGCCGTGTTAGATGTTGCACTTTATCACTCTAATATATAAATCTGAAATTTATATGCCCTAAATAAAGTCATTATTTAGGATTTTAGGAATTAGATTTTAGGGTTTTGCAGGAGCACACTATGCCCTGAAGTTGACACGCACTAATTAAACAAATCATGTTCGTAACTATAATTTGTGCAAAAATTCAAATTTTCTGTCAAAGAATAACTTCTTAGCTTCTATTTTATTAAATATATTAATATTTAATCTAAAGCATCACATTAAATCGAATTGTTTAATTAATTTTCATTCTAAAGTGTTGCCATACAAATCAATGGATGTCAATAATGTGCTATTCGCAGTTGTATTTATGTGAAGAAGACCTAAATCCTAAATACTAATTGCCCAAATGCGACATCGGACACAGCCTAAATTAGAACATGCTAAAACTGAGCCATTCTTACGCCCAAACATCAATTCATTGGATGATTTATTTACATAAAGGACTATTTCCGTACTCTAATAACGATAAAAAAAATCGTTATATGATGGATATTAAACGATTATATCGGGTAAATTTAGAATTTAATTCCCTATTAAATAAACAAATAAAAAATGCATGTTACTACTTAAAATAAAAAAGTTGGGTCCCATTTTTTTGGAAACAGCCGATATAAATTTTTTTTGCTAGTATCAAAAAGTTTCTAAATAAAAATGTTACCAATAAAAAGAGAGCTTATTGTAATATCGTTTATTCTCCTTGTATAATACTACTCCATTGCTCCATTCCGTCAATACTAAAAACAATTCTCAACACCTTCCACTCGACTGGTCATTCCTTTTGCTTTCACCTTCGCTGGCCATTTTGCACTTCAAGACTTCATAAAGCTTGAGTGCGCCTGAGAGCTTTCACTCGCAACGCGCGTCTGTATTGCTGGTTGCGCGTGGAGCTCTATTCTTCTCTCGTCTATTTCTAGAAGCACATTTCCACGCCAGTTCGGACCGCAGTTTCATTGTTCCTATAACGGATTTATCTAGCCATGGAATAATGTAGGTAAACCTCGCTACTAATCTGATTACCCTAGAGGAAGTAAATTATTTCGCGTGTAGCATTACGCCATGATTTAAAGCGTTTGAGAGTAGTGTATTATATATGGATATTGCTGTACAGTATGGGGAAATATTATGATACGAAATAGGATTAACTTTAGTGAAAATGATATACTACTAGAGAAGATGATTTTCTTATTTACCATAATTCTAGCGTCACCCCCGTGTTAATTTTATTTTATTTATTTGTTTATTTATTTATAATTATAATCTTTATTTTAATCAACTTCAGTTATTACAATTTTGGTGATACAGATGGGGACGAGTCAATTTTACATTATTTTTTTGTAACATAGTAGCATTGATCGAGATGAGAGGACACACACAAATACAGACATTCATACCTTACCCGGGATTCGAACCCAGAACCGCTGGCACGTGAAGCTAGGATGCCTCCATCAATCCAATTCGGTCGGTTATATCACCAGAATTATTGTAATAACTGAACAAGTTAACATACAATAAAGATTATTATTATTATTATTATTATTATTATTATTATTATTATATATTATTATTATATATTATTATTATATATTATTACTGTATATTAATATTATCATTATTGTTATTATTAATATTATTTATTTATTTTTTGGCAATTACGTGTTACTGGATACATTAAATGTAGACCCAATGGCTGGTAGCACAAGCGTGGTTCTAACACCGGGATTATCTAGAACCGTGTCAATGACTTGGCACATACTTCAGGGTTGTTAACAAAATAAGAGTTGCCAATATACTGAATTAAGTCGAAAATGTACTGACAGCCATATTCAATAAATTTGACCTCATTATTTAAAACTGTTTTTCCTAGAAACAAGTTAAAAAACAAATCATATTAAATAATTTTAAATAGTGTTGGCAGATTTATTGAATATGGCTGTCAGTATATTTTCAACTTGATCAATATATTGGCAACACTTGTTTTCTTAACAAACCTGAAGTATGTGTTAAGTCGTTGACATGGTTCTAGTTAACACCGGTGTTAGAACCACGCTTGTGCTACCAGCCATTGAGTCGTGTTTGTTTTTAGATGATTTTTGAAAATGAATTATTCTATCAAATTATAAAATATACAGAAAAAAATTATATAAAGATATTTTCCAATAAAAACTATTTAGGGCTTCAAGTAAAATGAAAATGCAATATCCGATTAAATTAAAAATATAATGGGTTCTTCCATAATGTTAATATCGAACCCTAGGGAACTTAAAACGTTCTAATATACTAATATCTT
Organism: Ophonus ardosiacus; assembly: GCA_943142095.1. Classification (NCBI taxonomy): domain Eukaryota; kingdom Metazoa; phylum Arthropoda; class Insecta; order Coleoptera; family Carabidae; genus Ophonus; species Ophonus ardosiacus. Next base: position 17,665,101 of record OW964823.1, read on the forward strand.
AATAAAAATATTTGACACGATACTTAAACCTCTCTTATATAGAAAGTGGAGAATAAAATTGACAAGGAACTTGAATTAAATATATGTACATACATATATCAACAAATTATTACCCTGGGTAATAATAGAAAGCATTGGATAAGGGAAACTTAAAGCCGTAGTAGAGAAAAACATCGTAAGATTGATCATTTAATTAATTGATTATCTGATTAAACTATTATTAGATTAATACTATTATTCTGTAATTCAGCTTAATAGTATATTTTTTCCTTTTTTTAAATACTGAATTTTCTACAGTTTACCTTGTATAGTAACCTTAATAATGGATTAGTTATTCCAGATAGTCTTTTTGTGTCATGAGTCATGTGATTATTACAATACAAAAAATATGTAGATCAGAACCCGAAATAGTTTGAAACAAATTGAGAGTACAGATTATTTAATTAAATAATTATTTAAATGTTCGATTATTTCATATACTCATAAATTATTTACTGGTTACTTGAATAATAGTTTATCTAATTAACCAATTATAGATCATTCGATTAGTTGATTAATTGCCTGTTTGATTAAATAATTAGGTATTGGTCATGATAGTGTACTTATACTATTATCACTTTTAATTTGTAGGTATATCTAATATTAATTTTGGCTGAATTTGATATCGAATATATCGAACCTTAATGGTAAAGTATAATAACATATTCGTAAAAGAAATTATGGAATAATCGAATACGGTCCTTTCTCCCACTCGCTATAATCTCCGCTATGTAAAGCAGCAAAAGTCTCTTTTGACACAGTCTACACATGTTTATTAATTTATTTAACTTACCACCCAAGACTGATTCAGAAAAGAATGTGAAGTTTCACATACCTGCAAGAAAAAATCCAAATTAGATTTATCACAAGCACACAAAAAAGGAGAAAGAAAAGTGGAAAAATTAAAAAGGCGAATACCTATTCCTACTGATGGTGCGTTTTACAGTTCGGAAAACTACAATGTTTATAAAATACATATATCAGTGTCGGGATTTTTCAGCAAAATTTTCAGTAACAAGAAAAAACAATAATAAAGTTAAAAGCTTGTGTACTATACAGGTGGAACAAATTTGAGTTCCTTATATGAAAATCTTTCTTATTATGCACGCTACCGAAAATTGATGTAAGTAAACTTTTTGAGACAACTTTAATAGGCACCATAGGAATTTTCTATCGTCTTTTATTTTTAAGGTTCAGGTTAAAACTTGTTTTTCGCTTATTTTGAAAATTACCTCATATCTCGCTTATTATGAGAGATAAAGAAAAAAATGTTTGAATACTATTTATATTGGTTTTTATGTGCAATAACGTGGTGTAATTAGATTTTTCAAACCTTAATAATTCTGAAGATATAACATAAACATAACCCCAAAAAATTAATAATTCAAATTTTCTCCATGTTTAAAACAAAAGAATGCAGACTTGTTATAATCATGGAAAAGCTTATAAAATAAGAAAAAAGATGGAACTATTTTCAACATGTTCCCATTTAACAAATATTATTTGTATTATATCTCGAGATTTATTAAGATTTGAAAAAATCTAATTACATCACGTTATTCTACGTAAAAAACAGTATAAAAAGTGTCTAAACATTTTTTTCTTTATTTCTCATAATACGCGAGATATGCTGGCTAAATAAAAATTTCTATTTTTATTATAATGTTTCAATCAGAATACGTAGCAAAGAAGTCGTTATTGAGTTGTTACTCGGAAATTAATGGAAATTTCTAAAAAAAAAAAAAAAAAAACTACTAAGTAATTATAACAAAAACTCTTACATACAATGACGTAATTAATCACGCGATATTTCCATAATTTTTTCTTGCTTTGTATTTATTTCGCGATATTTCAGATTAATATGTTTCCCTGTTTCTAATTAAATTCACATTAATATAGCACAGTAACTTCACATAATTAGGCTCGATATTAAGAATCGACTAAGTGTAAGTTTGCTTGCTTGAAATAGCTCCCAGTGCATTAGATATTTACATAGTAAATGATTAATAGTGTATATATCCCACGAGTATTCACGCAAATTAGTGGAATATACATTTATCAACCTAGGACACATATGACGTGAAATTTACCTTATTAAATTTATATTAATTTCCAAAAATATATATATTTTTAATATACATATCGCTCTTTAAATACGAAAGTTATAATTAAAAAAATAGCAATTTTGCTTGGAATGAATTTTGATGAACTTTTAATTGTTTTAACTGTTTGTAACAAGTACTGATTATTTATTATTAATATAAATGTTATTACATATTAATTATTTTATAAATATCGTATTAAAACTATCGGTAATATAATTAAATAATTTTAATTATCTCCAAAATTTAGCGGTTTAGGCGTGAAAACGTAACAGACAGACAGACAGACAGACAGTTACTTTCGCATTTATTATATTAGTAATATATATAACCTGTCAGGTCAGCTGTCACTTATCTAATAGAATCGACAGAAATAAGTAATATTTAACCATGTTTTTAATTTCGATATTGTAATTTTTAATATTCAGGTCTTAAACGTTTTACACATACGAAAATAAGATTGCGAATAAGTCTCATATATGCCATGTGTATAGGGCAAAGATGCTAGATAAAATTTTAGTAATTCTTACAGCAGAAATGAATATTAACTCGGGAAAATACAGTGTACATAGAATATTAAACAAGATCTAGATATCAGAATATGGGTCACTATACTCCTGATAAAATATACAGCAATCATTAAAATTACGATTTTAATATATGATGGTACAGTTTACAAGTTACGAGTAAACAGTTTATAATGAAAATTTACTCATTTACACAACCTTTGCGTACATACAGGCAACTAGACAACAAATTTACGTTTTCTAGCAGTTTATGTGCTGTAGTATGACCCGTATATTGAATCACCGGAAGTTGATCGTATGAAAATAATTGAATAACCTTCTCTTCAGAGAGCATTTCAGGCAGAAGTTCAACCCTATTGATCGCTAACGGCTTTAATTATACATTTTTCATAAAAAAATATTAACTTTACTGGAAAGTTTGATTTAAAAGGTAAAGAAATGTTTTGGAATAAATAATAAGAATTTAATTAAAATTAAAATATCATTTAAAGTTTAAAATTTTATTCTTCAACACTTTTTTCTCTGAAAAATTCCAAGAATTTTCTCACGAAATTCGATTTGTTTGTGTTTTTAATCAGAACTTTTTAAATATATTTGAGCTTTAGCGAAACAAAAATTTTTTAAAGCTTACAAAACTGCCGTGTTGTACAATTTCAGAAAAAAGAGTTACGAAAAGATTATTTCCTGATTTATAGCTTAGATATTTTCGTGACAGCAATTTCAAGCTTAAAACGGTATGAAGGTTAAACTAATACGATAAAATGTTTCAAAATAAATTTGATATACGACTATGGTGGCGATTTAGCACTGAGATTTGTGTGAATGAAATATAAAAATGTATTATAAATATGCGAATTAATGAACCAGCACAAATTATAAAGAAATGTCACCCAAATAATTACAGCCTTGAACTATTTTCACATAAATAGATGTTCTGTTACTCATCTACAAGATTTATGTTTTTTTTTTAACTTGTTTATGGATCGTTAGACAGGAAGTCCATTTATTTCAATAGGTATATACAATTTTGAAATTCGTAAATTTTATCCGTGAACTAAAACGAATTTTCAACTGTGTTTGGGATGGAGATGGTTACAGGTAATAAAATTCTTCGGAACTAATAAAATTTATTCGCGCTAACGTTTCGGCTATACAATAGTCTTCATCAGGGCTAGAATGGTCCAGTTCCAGTTGCACAAAGAAACCACATGTGGATAACAACACATAAAAAACGGACATTTATAATTATAAATAAATAAATACAATTAACATGGATTATTACCCCACGTCAATTGTATTCATTAAAGATAAGTTTTTTTTTAATTTTTGACAATTTTCACTCTGTAAGATGTGGTTTTTAACTATTTATTTATGTATATTTTTTTTCACAAAGACATTTAACTGTCGGCTACTTATATTTGAGATCTAAACTGGTGTAACCAAGGAGATACGTATTTAAAGCATAGGCTCCGGGATTTATTTTACAAATTATTTTATAAATTTATACAAGAAATATAGAAAAAGTATTAATTCAAACCTGTACAATATTTAATAAATTTTTATAATAACATAAATTGTAAAAAAAAATGTAATTTAAATGTATTTTTCGCAGTAAAACTATTTTGAACTTCAAGGAATGTACTACTCCCGACTATCTGATTTACACCAAAATCTAATAGGCTCTTTCCATATTTAAGCAGAGCTAGAATACACAGTTTCAGATTTTTCAGAATGATAGTATTTGAGTAATCGTGTCCACGGGATACACACACACACACACACACACACACACACACACACACATATATATATATATATATATATATATATATATATATATATATATATATATATATATATACATACCCACAGACATTTTTGTAAAAATGTTAAAATCGGATTCTGGGGACATCATGTCTATTCATTAAAATCTCTATGTGCGCTTTTTAGCACGGTCCCTATACCCCCCCTTACCTAGGGTAACGGGAGCTAAAAACCAAAGCTTTTCTTCTTGAATTTTATTTTAGAAATGGAAACAAATTAGAAAACGGCGAATATTTGTGCTATTTATTAATTTTTCGGACTTTACTGATAATCTTCACCATTAAAATGCAAATTAAATTATTAGTGGGAAAAATGTTAGCATCCTGTCCCCGTGTTCTCAGAAATAAAACATACATTCGTTAATTTATGACCTTCTGTTATTTGTCTACAAAATTGGACGATGCTTAGTAAGTCGTTAAAATTAATTTGATTAAGTGCTAGTTTCATATTTATGCGGTAATAATTGTAGTTAACTCAGACACGCAAACATCAGAATTGTTTCTCCGACAGTAAATAATAAGAAATTAGCCGTCTAGAAAAACAAAATTAACATATATTACAAGTAATTATTAATGGGCCAAATTACTTTGTAAATTAAAAGTCCATTTGAACAGTTTTCTTGCCATAATTTGCCCTCATTATCTTTCGGTTGCACAAAAACATGTTGACGCTCCTTATCATTTTACTGTAGTTTCTTATAAATTCTTTTATTGGAGAAATTTCAATATAAGTAAAATTTAAATCCTTGTTATCCTTACTTTAACAGTAAAGTTATTATTCAATATCAGCAGCAAAATTTGATCTTTTGTTTTTACGAGGTTTTTTTTTATAAAATATTTATTAGGTAAATAATATAAAATATTTGTTTTGTAACTTTGAAAGAAATAAGAAAGAGAAAAGCTAACTGGATTGGACATATTTTAAGAAGGGATGGTGTACAGAAAATTATAATTCAAGGGAAAATAAATGGAAGAAGGGGAAGAGGAAGAAGAAAATTTGGAATGCTGATGGCCAGAATTACGCATGGATAAAGAGGGAAGTACAGGACAGATTATTATGGAGAAAACATTTCCAGTGAAACCTGTTTGTTTAGAACAGAACTTACTGTATGGTAATGATGTATTGTAATTTTTAATCATACATAATTAGATACGAAGGTATAAAATGAATAAAATCAGCATGAAATTCAGAATAAATTCATAAAATTTTAATTATATAAATAAATATATCATCACGGCATATTACCCATTTCTGAGTGTGCCAAAATCTGCTTTATCGCAGATATCGCTTACCAGGCGTCACCTCACGGGCACTCATTGCTGGCGTGGAGAGTGCACCACAGGGGTCACTTTTGTGCCATTTAAAATTCGAAATATTTGGCGTCGGTCGGTATCAAACCCGGTTCCCCAGGTTTGCGACCAGGCCCTCTGGTACAAAATATATGTATATAAAAAATGGTAATTCACTGATATATTTCAATAATAAATAAAATAATGTAATATCCTGAGTGTTCCAGATAACGTACACGTACATACACGACAGAAAACCATTGCGGTAAGGGAGAGTATTTTACGTTATTACTACACTAGATTGGAGCGCTTCATGTATTACGCATAACAAAACAAGTCATAGTAAAATATTTCTAATCGTAGTGCCGTTTTACAGAAACCCTGCTAGCATTTACCATTCCTCAGACCGATTTTCTTTCGTGTCACCGACTGTATGTTGGGCTCTTTGAAATTAGAATAGATTTGAAGTCGGTTATTGAATGTACAATAAAAGTTGCCTCATTATTTAGCGGTGTATTGTTTTTTTTTTGTATAAAAATCACAGGAACGTAATATAAAACATGTAAATTTTATTATTTTTATCGCGTGACTGTGTGCGTTAGCTTACCGCTTGTGATTCGAGCGGCCGAATTTGATTCCAACCGAAATAAACCTTAAATCTTTAAAAATATTTCTAATTTTCAAAAAGTCAAAATGAATCGCAAAATGTGCCCTTAACTTACAAAAAAATTACAGATTAACATTAAAGTATGATTTTGTTGAGAGATGCTAGAAAGTATCATTTCTCTACGCTTGAGAAAGTATCATTTTATTGGTAACTGTCAATAAAATTATACAATAATTTCTTTAACAAGGCAAAAAAATATCAGATTCACTGCCTTGGCAGTGTTACATGGACAAGGCGAAGTATTACAATTTACCCTAGCCAGCGAATCTGGTTATTTTCTGTGCTGGACACATAATTTTTTTGTTCTTTAAAATTGATGTTAATTTCATTATTATTTTTAATGTTATTTCTATGCTATGTAAGTCTGTCGGTCACAAAGTTTAATATTAATCGATCCATTAACATTTTCGTAAGGGTCTATATTTAACTTGTTTAACTTAATTGTAATTTGTAATGCTTGTGCCATCTACTATATAGCTATAACTCAGTTATAGCATCGAAGGTAGGTATACTTGCTCCCTAAATAAACTTATATGCATGCAAGGAGCTGGAGCCAGGCGCTGAATTTTAACAAGAAGAGAGAGCAATAAATTAAGAGAAAATTTAATTCAATGCGCACACACAGAAGGTCGTTTCATTAATCTGTATTATAATTAAACGCAAATAATTTTATATTTTTTTGTTTGTTGCGCTCCAGCTCTAATTTCATTGCTTTTATTATGAAGAATACTCCATTTCCATTTCCAACTAAAAGAGTAGATTTGAAATTTTCTTTGTTCGTTCTATGTTTCTTATTTACTACTATTTAGGTCAACTTTTACAATTGATGGATAAACTACGGTATAGCTATCAAAGGTACAACTTCATTCTAGCAACTATACCTCCGATAAAGAAGACTGTCACACAACGCATTTTTGTCTATTAGTTAGTTATATCAGCAAGAACGTTAAATAACTTTAGGTTGGTAGTGACACAAAATTATCTTCTTGTTAAACTATTTTTATTATTCTACCACAGTTTCTCAAATACTATAAGACTTAAAAAATATTTAACTGCAGTTTCCTCAATCTGACAATCCTGGGAAGAGCTGATTAGATTTTGGTAACAATTGGACAACCGGAAGTAATAATTTCTTTAAAAAATATTCTAAATATTTGAAAGATTTTTGTAAACGAGCGTGAAGCTGTCAAAATTTAAAAAAATAAAAATCTTTCATTTATTTACTATGGGGTCCAGGTAGCGGTGACTGGTGGGTGGTCGTGTATTGCCTCTGCTGCGATGTTATATTTATCTACAAATGGTGGAACTTATTTCAGAGCAACAAATGTGTATTTGGCTGCTTACAGGTATTGTTACAATTTGTTCATTTTCTATTCACTATTTCCAGTTAATGTCCATCTGTTAACATGCTATGCTGTACTGATGAGCTCTAATAAGAGTGAAACACGTGTCTACAGCTGCTATGAGCGTTTTCCCTGTGAAAAAAAATTTTTAAATTTTGACAGCTTCACGCTCGTTTACAAAAATCTTTCATTTATTTACTATGGGGTCCAGGTAGCGGTGACTGGTGGGTGGTCGTGTATTGCCTCTGCTGCGATGTTATATTTATCTACAAATGGTGGAACTTATTTCAGAGCAACAAATGTGTATTTGGCTGCTTACAGGTATTGTTACAATTTGTTCATTTTCTATTCACTATTTCCAGTTAATGTCCATCTGTTAACATGCTATGCTGTACTGATGAGCTCTAATAAGAGTGAAACACGTGTCTACAGCTGCTATGAGCGTTTTCCCTGTGAAAAAAAAAAAATTTTTAAATTTTGACAGCTTCACGCTCGTTTACAAAAATCTTTCATTTATTTACTATGGGGTCCAGGTAGCGGTGACTGGTGGGTGGTCGTGTATTGCCTCTGCTGCGATGTTATATTTATCTACAAATGGTGGAACTTATTTCAGAGCAACAAATGTGTATTTGGCTGCTTACAGGTATTGTTACAATTTGTTCATTTTCTATTCACTATTTCCAGTTAATGTCCATCTGTTAACATGCTATGCTGTACTGATGAGCTCTAATAAGAGTGAAACACGTGTCTACAGCTGCTATGAGCGTTTTCCCTGTGAAAAAAAAAAATTTTTAAATTCTAAATATTATTTTTTGAAATTTTCTATTATTACTATTATTGAAGAACATAAAATTCTACATCTGATACATTTAAAAATTTTATTATATCTTGTATAGATTTATAGTGCGATTCTGTAATTTTCTATAATGCTATAGAAATGTAAAAGTGAACAAAATCGCAACAATTTTTGTTTACTAATACATTTATTATCGTTTGATATTAAAAAATGATGCACTTTTATTGAGAGTTACAGTTCTATAGTGGTATAGAAAATTACAGAATCACACCTTTAGAGATAAAGGCACTGTAATATATAGAATAAACTAATCGCAGAGGCCAAGGCACTAAGGAAACCAGTTGACAAATTCAAATGTTTATAACATAGTTTGTAAATGATAGATGTCAGAGTCAAAAATAAACAGTTTTAGTGACATTCTGAAAGCTTTTTATGGGAAGTACATTTAATCTTTCTTATTGTTTTATTAATTAAATATTTAAAATTGTAGGTAAAATGCATATATCCATAAGAAATACCGCCAATCTTGCTAATGAATTGGAAGAATCTCTGACATTTAGAAACTTGCTCATACAATGAAAAATAGATATAATTAGAATTGTATATGTGCAGAAGACATGTTAAATACAATAAAAACGATATTTGGGTTAAGTTCTGTAATATTTTTGTTATAAAACGACGGTTCGATAGCGAAGTGGAATACAATACTTATATAACATAAAAAGGAAATGGCGAGAGGTATTGTGCTAGCCACAACAGATTTTTATATTGCAATTCATGATAGAGTAGGACATTTTATTTGCCATAGCAATCATCACAATCATTTTCAAAGAAACAATTTATTTATAAATATGAGAAATATCTACATTTTGTTCACCAGGATCATAGATCATGGAGTATTCTGACCATAAGTACGATCTACTCATTAACTTCGATTATAAAATTAAAAAAATCTATATAAGAGAAAAATTGAAACGTAATAAACACTAATAATCACCAGATCTAACATATATGCCAAAATTACATCCTGTTATGTTTGGAAAATGATTTTCTTTTCCACATACCAATTATAGCCAATAATCGTTCTTATATCTTTTAGCGTATTTTTCTGAAAACAATTTTCAGTTTGTTTCCGAAGATTTTAATAAGATTTGATCGGGAATATCGTTTTTCGTATACATTTTCGACAATATTAAAAATACCAAAATAAAAAAAATCTGTTGTGGCCAGCACAAAACCTTCCGTCAATTGTATGTATTTTGTACAAATCCGAAACCAAAAGTTCCTTGGAAAAGATTCTATATATCCTGTAAAATTGTAACACGAACACACTATATTTTGCAAATTCCATATTGCAAGTTCCTTTGAAAAGATTCTATATATCCAGTATAATTATAACACGGATGTACATTCTGTAAATTGCACTTCACACTTCCTCATTCCTATCCAACGCATCTTCTTCATGCAGTTATTCCTCTCTCAAATATTCTGCTACACAGTCCTTCCATCTTCTCTTTGGCCTTTCTTGTACTCCCGGCATTGAAACTGCAAGACATTTGCGAGGGACTATCTGTCACTTAAATTACTTTCTGATGCTATACTTTCCACTTTGATTTTGCACTTGACACTGACATCAGTCAATTAGAATTTATTGAATATTATCTGCTGTTTCCATAATTTTTGCAAAGCTGACTGGTTTTTGAAAGTTAACCTCTCTTAATCTCTCTATAACTCTATATCTATTGAATATGAAGGAAAACGTATAATCAAATCGTATAGAGAATAAGATTATCTTTCATATTAATGATCATAAAATGTCGAAAAATGACATTTAACTGCGTTTTTTCTAGAAAAACTGTTAAGAACTTCAAATAAGGGTACTTTCGGTTGACCAATTATAACCAAAATCTAATCAGCTCTTCATATGGTTGTAAAGAAGACGAATACGAAAGAATTATAATTTTTAGAATTGTAGTTTTCAAGTTATCGTCGGAGAAAAATTTGTCACACACACACACACACGGACACACAGACACACACACACACACATACAGACATCAATGTAAAATTAGTAAAATCGTATTCTAGGGATCTTAAAACGTGCTTATTCGATAAAAACTCACCATCGAATTTTTTGACCAAAGACAATACCTTCCTTTTGACGGAAGGTAAAAACAATTTGTTGCTGCCATTATTGTTTTAATTTTATTAAGACGACGACGTGATTGTTTATAAGAAAGAAAGAATTGACGAATTATGGGAAACTTTCGTCCAAGAATGCGACACAGGTATGTCCATTAAATGATTTTTACGGTACTCATTTAAAAATTCCTGACATGGCTCCTTCGCCGCCTCGTTCGGAAACATCTTATTCGTACCGTAAAACTCATTTACTAATGTTATCATATTTATCTATGATTTTTTTTTTGTGTGAGTAGAATATAAATGTCAAATTCAATTATGTGTTAAGTTTAATTTTTTCTTATGGTAATTAGCAAAGAAATATTTTTTTTGCGAGAATCTCAGACCTAACGAATATTTCAGAAAATGGCTGATGAAACAGAAAGGTACAGGATTCCGCAGTTTGACGCTACCAATTATTGTAAATGGAAATTCAGAATCGAGACGTTGTTAACCCAATCGTGCATACATTTGTTGCAGCAATGGGAACATCGACGTCTAAAGAATATTGACGTAAAGTACAACTTTGTTGGAGACTTTCGTGAAAAAGAATTTATAGACGTAGTTTATGCAAATTCAAAAGATCAAATTGCTGACATTTTGACTAAATCTCTATCCGGTAATCAATTTATTAAACTTCGCGCTCTCTTAGGACTTATTGAATTAGAATAGCCGTGTAAAATTGAGAAGGAGTGTTGAAATAAGCAATTTTATCAAAGCGACTATATTTAGTTTAATCAGCAATGTCAACTGTAAAAATGTAAAATATAAATGCCAATTTCAATTCTTTGCTAAGTTTAATTCTTTCTCGTGGTAATTACCCCAGAAATATTTAAAAATATTTCCTCTAGTAACATACCGTTAGATGGGAATACTTAAATTAAAATTTAGATGCAAAATCACTCATGTAGCAAAAATAACATTATTTTTATTTTTACTAATAAAATATTACATACAATGCAAAAAATACACAAAAAAGCTGCTCTTGCTAAAACTTGATAATCGCAGTAGTTTTCGAGATATTTTAATTTTTAGAAAAAATCAATTATCCAAAATATTTAGCTATTAGTTAATATACAATCAAGTTACCACAGAACATAAATAAACACCAAATCTGTTTTCAACTATTGCTAATTATCTCATTTTTAATATTAGTAATTTTTTCTGTTAATTAAAAAATGGAAAATATTAGCGCTGGTGAATATGCTTATTGGTGTTTTTTTAAGGATATTTAAATATTTAATAATTTTCAAATTGATTTACCTTGTCAGAATTTTCATTTGTATAACAACTTTTAATTCACATTGTTAATAATCCATGCACTAAAAAATATAATCATGTTGCGAACTATTTATTAAAACATAACAAATAGATAGTTTATAACATTAGAATATTGCTTTCCTTCAATGTTATAGATGTACACGAGATATATATTTAATCGCCAAGTAGAATTTAACTAACGCTGCAATTCTGTGCACATCTATCGTAAACTCGTAACTACGTAAAGTCGTATCTACCAAGTGAGTCGAAACGAATCAAGTTACAAATTGACATAAAATGCAATTCTGAGCTCTAATCTGTAAGTTTTAGTTCAAGTTTATCGAAACGATCGTTACGGTAGAGAAACAAAATTAATGTGCAACAAATTTATTTTTGATTATTTTCAAATGGCAAAGGTTAAAAAATGGTATTTAAATTTCATTTCATTTTACTCGTTATTAAATTTTAGAATTCTAAATTTCCTAATTTTGCAAAATTAATAACTTAGTATATTTTTATGACAATGCAAGTTTTCGGTGTGACTGTAAAACTAATATAAATTACTTTCAGAAAATAATAATAATAATAATAATAAATATATATATATATATATATATATATATATATATATATATATATATATATATATATATATCGAGTTCCAAGAGAAAAAAAAAATTATTTTTTATTTTACAAAAAAATGTATTCTTGATAAAAGTTTTTGGATGTCCCGAAACGGCCAATTCAGTTTTAACATTTAAAATTTTCGTCGTTTTACTTGAAAAGTCCCAAAAAATTAGTCTGCGTTGTTATGGTAATTGCCGTTATTTATTTATTTTCATTAACTGTCAGTTATAAAAATCAACCATAATCGTTGAAAATGTTGTCAAAAGACGAACGAATTTACCTAATTCAATGCTATGGCAAAGGTAATAAAGCGATCAGTCGAGTTGTTGAAGAATTTAATCAAAAGTTTCCGGATATTTATACCTCAAATAGAGATTGTGTTAACAATTACCATGACAACGCAAACTTATTTTTTGGGACTTTGGGAATAATTTTCAACTAAAACGAACAATTTTCGATTTTTATCTGAAACTAAAAGAAAATTTGAAAATGTTCAAACTGAATTGGCCGTTTCGGGACATCCAAAAACTTTTATCAAGAATACATTTTTTTATAAAATAAAAAATAAAAAAGTTTTTTGTCTTTGGAACTCGATCCGTGGACATACTGTATACAGAATGTCTCTTAAATAGAGGGACATGACTTAACCACAGATTACAGAGGCTAAAATAAGACGATTTTATATATATATATATATATATATATATATATATATATATATATATATATATAATCATTACATTTAAAAAATCAAGAATGATGGAACCGGAATTAAAATTCAGGACCTTTTCACGCCAGAAAGTTTGCTCCCAACTTTGTAATTTAAACTAAGGTATGGTGTAATCTACTTTCCATGTATAATTTTTAGGTCCATTTAATTTGAACCGCACTTAGAAAACAAAACTTACTAGCTATATATTACACAAAAGTCCCGCCTCTGCAAAATAAATAGACAAACAATAATATTTGAATTCAAAATGTATAGCCACTCATTGCGATATTAAAATATATGTATTATACAAAATTATGTAAATATTGAAAGATTTTAATATTTCACATTTTATACTTAGCATTCATCATTCGCCAGCATATAGTGTCACAAATAACGCAATTAAATGAGTATGAGTTCAAACATCGAATACAGCGTTAATTTCAGTTCATTATCATTATTAAATACGTAAAAATCCACTGGTGGCTCAGATAATGCATCCAGCGGGCGATAAATGATGCTGCGATATGGCAGATAATTCCGTGATAAAACTCTCCGTCGGTCATCAATAAATGCCAGCAGCTTTGTAGCGACTGGGAAATTTCGGACCGTGCTTCTGCAATTAAAGCCGGTTTACATCAAACGATGGTAAACAAATGGAACATACTATTTCAGGAAAGGGTAAACATAGAAACAAGCCGCATTTCTCATGTAGGTTCGCTTAATTCTTCACGCGTTTTCATCGCAAAAATTTCAACAGATATGTGGAATATTTGAAATATGAAAGGCAATTATTCCATGAGTATGAATTATGAAATGGAATGTTTTACAGCAAATCATAGATATGTACCTACATGCTATATAATTTTATATGAAATTTTGTATCATGTTATGTAATGATTTACATAGAATGAAAGTAGGTATTCGATTTTTATATAAAAAAATATTTTTTATAAATTGCACAAAGGTGTCGCCCGTGATACTTAAACAATATACCCGGAAATATTCCATTTTCCATTTCATATATTCGTCTATGATAAAAGCACTTTTAGGAGGGCGCTTTTTCTTTATATTTTATGAGCACTGTGCTCCATAAAGACGTTTTTATTTATTTATTTATTTATTTATTTATTTACGTATGACTACAGAAATATAAATATATTATAATGCGATATATGCATGTGATTTTTATAATTCTATATCTGAAGAAATTAACCAGTTATGCTAGTTCACTTTTCCAATGTGATTTTCTTCCAAATATTTCTGTTTTTGACCGTGAGGGATTTTATGTCCAGTTCGGTCGCCAGTTATGTAGACTATTAGCCGCTCTGTCTCTGTACAAGCAGAACGTTGCCCATGGTGTACCATATTGGAGGTTGTCTACACGTCACACCAACCACACTTTATGACAAGCGACATATATTTTTGGAGATATTCGCACAGTATGACCAAATATTTATTATGTTGTATAAAATAAACATGTAGAATTATTTGAAAAATATAAAACTGTATTTTTGTATAATTACTGAATTACAAAATGATTAATTTTGTGAGCTTCTGTATAAACGTTTTTATAATCAAAGTGAATACGGGTCAATAACTTTATCCCCAATGTTTAGGTACAACAATTGAAATAATCAATCAATTAATGTCGTCAGCATAATCTGCAGAACATACATACCTACATACATACTTGCGTATACATATAATTAATTTCGTGTATAATGTTGGCTCTTACTTAGTAAAACTTGTATCATATTATTTAAGATATCTACTAGAAATAATATATTATTAGGCATACAAACATAACATGACGATGATTTTGTAGTAAAAGTACCATTGAAATGCAAGTCATTTATATTGTTTTATTTTCTGAAAAAAAGTTCTTTTCACATAATTACTCTGCAAAAAGTGTTGGGTGTGCCAAACTACACAGAAATCGTTAAATGATTACATATTCGTACTCTGCGGGGGTTATCAGGCGACACCTTATGGGCACTCATTGATGGCGTGGAAAGTACACCACAGAGGTCATTTTTGCGCCGTTTAAATTTGAAATCGAACCTGGTTTCTCAGATTCTAAGGCACACAACCACGATACCCCATATTTTATTTGTTCAATTATTAGAGTTTTCACAAAACGTCAGTATAGATAGCATGAACGTTAAAATTCTTGTAACTATCTTTCTCTAAAAGTAAGGTTACGTCTGTTTTAAGTGGTTTTCAACGCTATTTCTAAGAAAATGAGATTAAAGTTAAACGCTAATATACTTACCGATAAAAATTTACGTATGCATACGCATTGAAGCCAAAGTGAGCTTTAACATTAACGCTATTTATTATGACGTTATGTGAAAACTCTCTATTATCTATCCCTTACAAATTTAAGCCGTATATTATACATACTAATTTAAAGATTTTTTGAATTTACGATTATAATATTAAAATAAAAACTTAATTTAAAAACGTAGTAATAATGTGTTATTTCAAAAAGTTAACGTCGAGTAAACCGTCAAATTGTCAAAGCAATATATCAAAAATAGATATGCCTATGATAGGATAATAAATCAGATTTTTATTCTATAAAACCATTTTTGTAAATCATGCCATAAAGTTTTAAAGGACGCAAAATATTTTTAAAAAAATACTGTTTCCCATGTTAATGTACGGATTACTGTGTGAACCTTGTAAGCAAGAGAAGAAAAGAAAATACATAAAGAGAAAATTAAATTTAGAAAGTAAAAACAAGTTACCCCTGGGAAATAAAACAGTTTTTAGTGTCGTCACAAAAAATTTGTTAGTGCTTGTACTATATAAACATTTTCCCACTTGATATTAAAAATGAAACTGAGCGCTCAGTACTAAGTAGTAAAATAATAGTATATTGTGTTATTAGGAGTAAAAGTGACACTTTGTGTGGCGAGCATGTAAGTTTGGACAACTGCATGCGAGGTACACAATGACACTTTTAGTCCGAATGACACATTATATTTTTTCTTCAAACGTACGTAATTAAATAAAATAATTACAACTTGACGTTACAATAATTATAAATATTTTACGTGAAGGACGTTTGATGATTCAATTATTGCTCAGTTGCTATGGATACTTTCGTATTAGTTTACTTTTTGTTATAAACATTCAAGTGAAAATTTTCACGTTTTGACGTTTAAATAAAAACTATTCAATTTCATATTCTCCTTATGTGCAATTATATCAGAATTTGAAGTATGTATTGCCATGTACGGCCCTTGAAGTTGTTCAAATGAATGGAAATTCAACAATATTGTTGAAGGAAATGATATGTCGAGGAATCGTTAAAAACAATATGAACTTTTCATATCACTTTTTTCTAAATATTCTTACCGTCGTTGCCAATATGTAAGTCTGCTATTTTAAAAATTTGTTAGTGCTTGTACTATATAAACATGTTCCCACTTGATATTAAAAATGAAACTGAGCGCTCAGTACTAAGTAGTAAAATAATAGTATATTGTGTTATTAGGAGTAAAAGTGACACTTTGTGTGGCGAGCATGTAAGTTTGGACAACTGCATGCGAGGTACACAATGACACTTTTAGTCCGAATGCCACATTATATTTTTTCTTCAAACGTACGTATTTAAATAAAATAATTACAACTTGACGTTACAATAATTATAAATATTTTACGTGAAGGACGTTTGATGATTCAATTATTGCTCAGTTGCTATGGATACTTTCGTATTAGTTTACTTTTTGTTATAAACATTCAAGTGAAAATTTTCATGTTTTGACGTTTAAATAAAAACTATTCAATTTCATATTCTCCTTATGTGCAATTATATCAGAATTTGAAGTATGTATTGCCATGTACGGCCCTTGAAGTTGTTCAAATGAATGGAAATTCAACAATATTGTTGAAGGAAATGATATGTCGAGGAATCGTTAAAAACAATATGAACTTTTCATATCACTTTATTTCGAAATATTCTTACCGTCGTTGCCAATATGTAAGTCTGCTATTTTAAAAATTTGTTAGTGCTTGTACTATATAAACATGTTCCCACTTGATATTAAAAATGAAACTGAGCGCTCAGTACTAAGTAGTAAAATAATAGTATATTGTGTTATTAGGAGTAAAAGTGACACTTTGTGTGGCGAGCATGTAAGTTTGGACAACTGCATGCGAGGTACACAATGACACTTTTAGTCCAAATGACACATTATATTTTTTCTTCAAACGTACATATTTAAATAAAATAATTACAACTTGACGTTACAATAATTATAAATATTTTACGTGAAGGACGTTTGATGATTCAATTATTGCTCAGTTGCTATGGATACTTTCGTATTAGTTTACTTTTTGTTATAAACATTCAAGTGAAAATTTTCACGTTTTGACGTTTAAATAAAAACTATTCAATTTTATATTCTCCTTATGTGCAATTATATCAGAATTTGAAGTATGTATTGCCATGTACGGCCCTTGAAGTTGTTCAAATGAATGGAAATTCAACAATATTGTTGAAGGAAATGATATGTCGAGGAATCGTTAAAAACAATATGAACTTTTCATATCACTTTAATTCTAAATATTCTTACCGTCGTTGCCAATATGTAAGTCTGCTATTTTATAATATGTGTTTTTCATTAAATATAAACTGTTTATATTTTAATTTGTAGTTTATCTTGGTTAACTTGGGGCGATATGACAGGTTTCTACTTTACAAGTTACTTCTTATTCGCTCATTTTATGTAGTTGTTATCGATATTTATTTATTTCGTTTCTACCTTGTGAATCAAATCACAAAAGATGCCATTTTTATGACGTTTGAAGAAAAAATATATTTTGCTATAAAAACGTTTGTATGTATTCTTCTTACTTTTGTATCTTAAAAAATAAATATTGAACAGAGTAATGTCCATGTCGAATAACTACATTATATAAAATAATAGACAGAATTTAAATTGGTTAAAATTTCCCACTGGTCTATATACTTGTACAAATTTATTAATTACAGCAAAAACAAAATATTAATTTAGTTAACTGTAAACATCTGCCGGAAAATTTCAGACAAATAAACGAGCACATTTGAAAGTTCAAAATTCATATGTTGTGATATAATTTCTGAGTGGTGTTTACAAAACGAAGACTGCGACAAAATGTAATTGAGTTGTTTCGAAATTCCGTCATGAACCATTTTCGCCAATCGCGTCCTGAAAGTTGGAAACTTTATGACGTTGTTTTTTCTTTTCACAATTTTCTTCATTTTTCTTACAGGTAATCGAAAACAAACTAAGTTTCCTACTCAATTGCAAAACTTTTATATTTCACTAAATATCTGTGCAGTGACAAGCAGTTTATACTTTTCGCTGACATCACGAATGTTGTTCCTAGTTCTCTACAAGTGATAAGATAGATAAGTTAAATGAAAATAATTGAAATTTCTCTTTGATAATAATCAAGCGAAGACTTAAAGGACAGTAACTACTCACTTCGAGCATAAATATTATTTCTTGGACTCTTTGAGAAAATTAATTATCTTTATCACACCGAGTAGAGTACGCCAAAAATAATTGTTAGTGTATACTCGTACATACGTACGGCTTTTGGTCAAAAAGTAACGAGAATTCACGAATTTCGTGCTTTATTCAATTTTGATTGAGCTAATTTTTTTTATCACGTTGGTACAAACGTTTCTGAAGTGTATGTCAGGTGTCATTCATATTAGACGTGCAGATTGTGTGTGACATCTACATACTGACGAAGTATTTTGGCACATTCGACACGGCGATTTTTTATTTAAAAATTATAGAACAAAAATCTGTATTTTTTTTTTTTTTGATAAACATGTAATGAAAATATGTAAATGTTGAAGAACATTTTTGGCAAGGAATATACCTCAAACCAAGGGTTCCACCATTGATGAAATGGTGTTTAGGAATCACCGAATGACTTTAAGAAATTGCTGAGGAATTTGGTATTTCATATGGCTTGTGCGATGTAAACAAACAACTCCCGTGATTTTTGGCCTATCACAAAACCGTTATCATATTCACGAAACATGGCCCCTAGTGACTTTTTCTTCTTATCGACATTGAAAGACAACGTTTTGCAACCATAGAGGGGATAAAGAAAAATCGTTTAATTGCTGAAGACTATCAACAAACTACATTCCACATTATTCCATTATTATGTTTCTAGTTTCTCCACACTTTTATTTTATTTATATTATCATTTTTTTAAAGTAAATTAGATAATGATTGTTTATTCACACATGGAACGTATCTTTATTATAAAGAATTAGTATAGTTATGAAAGAATACGAGATTAATTTTCAAAGCTAGATTGACGTTTGACGTTTATAAATAATTTATTAAAACCAGAAAAAACAACTATCATTAGTATTGCTAGGAATTAAAAGAAATTTTGAATTTTCTTTTTAAAAGTGTGCAACATTTAATTCTAAATAACTTTGCACTCTACAGTTTTTGTTGCAAAATAAACAAGAGAACAGGAAATTGCATAAAACTGAAATTCCAGTCAAATCTCTATGAATTAATAAAACTATTCTGGACTTCCATTGTCTTTATTTCAATAAAGTTAGAACACAACGTTTCGATTGTTGAAGTATCTACAATCGAAACGTTGTGTTATAACTTTATTGAAATAAAGACAATGGAAGTCCAGAACAGTGTTATTAATTCAAACGAAACATTGTATCCTTCATTCAAGCGAACGTTCAAATCTATATGTTCACCCCTAACCGCCACCTCGCAGTATATGTACTCGTAAAGGAATAAATTATTACTTTTTAAACAAATGAAAATTCTTGAATACATTTTTTTTAAATATCATAAAGTAGGTAAAATATTCTCTTTAATGTATGCATTGCGTTCCTTTTAATTCAAATCAAAGAATTTTTTAAGTATCTTGAAGAAAAGTACTTAAACTTCTCTGAATGAAATCCATTGTATTATTCAGAAGGAATTATATCAAAAAATAAAAGTAATATCCGCTGCTTGAAAATATTCCTTCATTATTTAAACTTTTCATCTTACCCGTATTAAGTTAACAATTGATCATTATTCTGTAAGTTGAATAAAAAGTAAAACCTCAACTCATAAAAACAGTTTACGTTTAAAGTTCAGTATGCTCTTAACAAGCTTGCTTGTGTCTTTCAATCATGTCACGATTGTGTATCCTTATAATTGGTAGATAGAACGGAATTGATTTTCGTAGGAAGGAAGTTAGTGTAAACATATCCATCAAAACGCTTTTATGTGATATTTAGGATGGTTACACAGGCAAAAGTAAATATGGAAAAGGATCCGAGGTTCGTCAGCGAATTTTGATGATGGTTATCAGCGAGGAGCTTTAACGACGTCACAAGTTCAGAGGCGCGTTTCTAAACTTTCGAAAAGGGTGGCATTATAACTTTATATTGAATAAATACATCAAAACGATGTTCATTTAGGAGTATAATACATCAATTTTACATAGAAAAGGATCTATAGACAAATAAATACATTAAGAAAATAGAAGTAAATTCATAAAAGGTTAGGTGACTTGGAATATTTGCGTTTCTGTGCGATGTTATATATAATAATTAATTTAAGTCGTAATTATACTACTTTTAATTATTTATTAAGTTTCTTTCAAACTGTTTGGTTGCTAAATGAATCGCAAAATTTGCGTAACTAGAAAATCCAGTAAGAATTAAAAGCAGAAAATTTAAAACTACCTAATAGTTACATATGTCGTTAACAACATTATATTTTGGGGGTATGTTTACTCAACGGAAGTAAGAAAATTAGTGACTTTAGTGCGTTAGGTGAGGTTATAGTTGTTATATTTAGAGAAATTACAAACAAAAATAATTGCCATATTACAATGTGGCTGTAAGCTATTCCTAGAATCCGATTATAACATTTTTAAAATGATGTCTGTGTGTGTGTGTGTGTGTGTTTGTTAGTGTGTGTGGATGTGTGTATGTGTGTGTATGTGTGTGTGTATTATGTGTGTCTGGATGTTGGAGGGACGATTCCTCAAAAAGTATAAGACTTAAAAGATATTTAACTGCAGTTTACTCAATCTGATCTTCCTGGGAAGAGCTGAAAGGTTTTGGTAACAATTAGACAACCGGAAGTAGTAGTTTCTCAAATTTTTTTTTCTAAATATAATTTTTTGGAAATTTTTGTTATTACAAATATTGAAGAACAAAATTCTTCATCTAATACACTTAAAATTTTTATTATATCTTATATAGATTTAGAGATAAAGACACTATAATATATAGATTATTCTAATCGTAGAGGCCAAGGCACTAAGGAAACCACTTGACAAATTCAAATGGTTATAACATAGTTTGTAAATGACATATGTCAGTGTCAAAAATCAACAGTTTTAGTGACATTGTGATAGTTTTTTCTGGGAAGTATATTTAATCTTTCTTATTATTTTATTAATGAAATATTTGAAATTATAGGTAAAATGCATAAATCCATCAGAAATACCGCCAATCTGGTTAATGAATTGGAAGAATCTCTCACATTTAGTAACTTCCTCATACAATGAAAAGTAGATAGAATTATATGTGTGCAGAAGACATGTTAAATACAATAAAAAAAAAAACAATATTTGGGTAAAGTTCTGTATTTTTTTGTTATAAATCGGCGGTTCGATAGCGAAGTGCAATACAATACTTATATAGCCTTATATGGAAATGGCGAGAGGTCTTGTGCTGGCCACAACAGATTTTTTGTGGTGAATTTATGAATAATTCCAATATTTAATCTTTACTTTTTTAAAAATTTATAATATGTAACATAATGATAATGCTTATAATTTTGATTTATAAAACAAATAAAATATATTGAGTTCTATACAGCTATTTTTTTTTCAAAGACCGAGTAGAATGACGCTATTGTTGTACGGAGACTTTTTTGTATAAATGTACCTGGATATGTAATATATAATCTGATATGTATTTAAACGCATTACTACATTATAATGTGAATCATAACTGTTAATTTCATTTAAGCATACTGCAATAAATAACTTTATGATATAAGCCATTAAAATTTTATCTTTGAAATGCTGAATCCACAACTTGTGTAAATATTTCAACAAGGAAAAATAATTAATGTTTCTTCATAAATTTTAATTTTGCAAATGATCCAGGGAGTTTCACCATCCGTGCACCGTGCGCTGCTGGCTTAACTGCAAATGAATATAGAGCTTTGTCAGGTGTTTCTCGGTGGAATTAAACATTCTGCGTTAAGTTTGTGGATAATCCGATTTGCTAAAATGTTTCTGAAATTTCATTCCCGGATGTTATATCCTCAAATTATTATATTCTAAAAATAATTAATTTTATTAGTACCTGACTTTTTTGTCTCATCTTCATTATTTTAGAATAAAATAAAGCGTGTTACGAACGATACACGTAACGTTATCTGCATGTACTACTAAATAGCCTTATACATTCATTTTATTTCTTTTTCATTTTGTTGACTGTTGTTTACATGTCGATATGGTAATATTACTGTACAGATACTATTACTACTTACCAGCCTACTTTAGTACATGTAAACAAATGCTTCATATCCTGAAACCGGTAAACAGTATTACATAATAAAACAATGGTGCGTAATACAAAACAATAAATGGAAAATATTTGAATCAATTAAAAACGGGACAATTGTTTCATAAAATCTTTTCAGTATATCTTTTCTACATTTGTACAATAATTTTAAATACAAAATAAATTACTTTAATAAATAAAAATTAGAGCGTCAATTCGAGCAACAAAAAATAAGATTTATTTGAATCTTAACGGTAATTAAATTTAACAATATCTTGTATATAATAAATATAACAATACCAAAGAAAATTAAAAATTTAATAGACCTTTTATAGTCCGGATGTTCAGTTTGGTTTTTATTATGTTGCTGGGACCCTGTCGATTAAGAGACGTTGCCACTTGACAATGGCCCTAGGCACTGTATGTTGTGTTCCTCATTGGCGCGATTTTCTTTAAGTCGCTCTTGGATCTACTGAATTAATAAAAAAATATCTGATGTGGACACCACACGACTTCCTTGTACGCCTGTTACACTATACATATTTTGTTAATAATTAAAATATGTATTATAACAGACCCAATCATAAAATTGCACGTTTTTGACATTGACATTAAATTCTTTATTTTTTTGCTATTTTTTGTCCTAATTCATAGCAAAC
Organism: Ophonus ardosiacus; assembly: GCA_943142095.1. Taxonomy (NCBI): domain Eukaryota; kingdom Metazoa; phylum Arthropoda; class Insecta; order Coleoptera; family Carabidae; genus Ophonus; species Ophonus ardosiacus. Next base: position 17,688,695 of record OW964823.1, read on the forward strand.
ATAATTACAGAAACCAAAAAGTACATAATTTTTAAATTTACATATCTCGCTTATACAAAGAGCTAATTGAATCATACTTTGTTTTATACGCAGAATTCAATTCTCTAAAACTTTTATTTGAAGCATTTATTTCTAAAATCAAAATAACAGCATTTTTTTAAGAAAAACTGATAACAACTTCAAGTAAAGTATCACTTCCGGTTAAACTGTTTTAATCAAAATTTATTATGTTATTCCCATTGAGATAAAAGTATTATATACAAAATTTGAAAAGTTTCGGACTATATTTTAATATAGTTTTTCATTAAAACCCATTATAGGCTTCAAGTAAAGTACCACTTCTGGGTAGACCATTTTAACTAAAATACATTATGTTATTTCCATTGATATAAAAGTCTTATATACCAAATTTGAAAAGGTTTGGATTATATTTTAATATAGTTTTTCATTAAAATCTATTATAGGCTTCAAGTAAAGTACCATTTCTGGGTAGACCATTTTAACTAAAATCTATTATTTTATTCCCATTAATATAGAAGTCTTATATACCAAATTTGAAAAGTTTTGGATTATATTTTAATATATTTTTTCATTAAAATCTATTATAGGCTTCAAGTAAAGTATCACTTCCGAAAGTTATGTACTAACCAAAAAGGGAGGTGCACAACTAGATGTTGTAACAGTCCTAAATACAAAATTTTAACTTTCTACGGCTTCCCGTTTTTCAGTTATGCGAGATACGTTCATACGTACGTACGTACAGACGTCACGACGAAATTAGTCAAAATGGATTCAGGGATGGTCAAAATGGATATTTCCGTTGAAATCTGGAAACCGAAATTACAATACTTCCTTTACTTCGTACAAGGAAGTAAAAATTGTAATGATAAGGTATTTGATGATGTAGTGCAAAATGTTAGTTTGGTTACATATAATTTATCCATTTTCCACTTGAACGAAGCACTTTTTTTTGAAAAAAAAAAAAAACTTTCTTGACCGACTGCGCACGAACGCTACGTTACACCCAAAAATGACCCTATTGAAAGTTGAAGCGTTGTCAAAGTGTTATCGACAAACAAGAGTTTTTTGCTTTTTTCACATATTATACCTATGTCAATTTTTCCTTAAGGTAAAAAGGTAATATTATTCCAATTATATGTAATTGTTAACATATTTATAATTAGTGATTTATAAATAAAAATTGTGATTGGAAGTTAGATTATAATATGTTAAATGTAGTCTAACAAAATAGCGTAAAACAAATCGTTGTAATATTTGGAATATATCGAAATCATAATCGTAATGTTTAAAAAGCTAGATTCGAAAAGTGTAGGATCAACAAATTGTGCCCTGTATCAATTCACTTGGGATTCCATGAATAATTGTTACTGTTCGTTGAGGGCATATAAACATGATTACATGATCATTGTTTGAGTATCCTCTTTATTAAGCTTTATAACAACAATGTAGTATTACCTGATAAATCTGAAGTACCTACCGCATAATATAGTATATTGTGCAACAAGTGTATAAAGTCACTTTCGATACAAAAGAAAAACATAATGAAGTGCTACAATCGGACGTCGTGGAAATAGGAGATATGGAGAATAGTAACATTTAACTTAGAGTCAATGTAATCAAACCTCAAGTAAAATTGATTCTTGGCTGCACAAAGTTCGCACTCCTTTTACTGAATGTATGACACAAACGAAAAAATAAAATTTCGTACTCACACGTACGTAACATAATAAAGTCCTACAATCAGACGTCGAGGAAATAGGAGATATGGAGAATAGTAACATTTAACTTAGAGTCAATGTAATCAGATCTCAAGTAAAATTGATTCTTGGCTGCACAAAGTTCGCACTCCTTTCACTGAATGTATGACACAAAAGAAAAAATAAAATTTCGTACTCACGGTCGCACCACGGCTGCACTGCGATGATGCCATGTTGCCGCCATATATAAAAGTTTGTTACTTTTTACTCAGGATAGAGTATATGTAACATGTATAGGTATCCTATTTTTAATTTTGGCAATTTCGAGATGAGATATTTTTTCGCAACTCAGTTACAAAATTTGTTATAGGTTTCTTTTTTGAAAAATATACTTGAAAATAAAAATATTGGTAAAAAAAAATTAATTGAATTGTGTATTAACTGAGTTTTTTTTTTTCAAGAAAAACTGTTAAAAACTTGAATTGTGGGTACTGTCGGTTGACCAGTTATAACCAAAATCTAATCAGCTCTTCACTTGGATGTAAACTCAACGAATACGCAAAAATTATAAAAAAAAATCTGATGTGGCCAACACAAAACCTCCCGCTATTTAATTTTTATTAATTTAAATACATACCTACGTATTTACGAACGCTGCAAACTGTTTCATTGCAGAAAACTATTGCTTTATTTACTATTTTCTTTTTAAAATGTCACTATTATTAATTTGAAGTGACATTTACTTTCAGTTACATTCATTTGAAATATGAACTGTGTAACAAAGGAATTGTGTTTATCTTAGGCTTCGCGACTAATATAAAAAATTATTTTTATCTGTAAAATATATACAAAAAGTATTAATGTATTCCTGTAGAAAATTCAATAATCTTTAATTTTCATGAGTCATAAAATGCGAAAAAATGGCATTTAATGGTATTTTTTGAAGAAAAACCATTATGAGCTTCAGGTAAAGTGCCATCTCCGGTTATCCGATTTACACCAAAATCTAATGGCTTCTTTTCATATTAGAATAGGATAGAAATGCAAGGTTTCAGAAGTTTCGGAATGACATTATTTGAGTTAGAGCGAAGACGAAATCCATACACATACACACATACAGACATCATCGTGAAAATGTTAAAATTGGATTCTAGGGACCTTAAAACGTGGTCAATTACTAAAATCTCGATATGTGATTTTTAGCACGATCCCTATACCTCCCTTACCAAGGGTAGCGGGAGGTAAAAATATATCATCACGGCATATTACCCATTTCTAAGTGTGCCAATCTGCTTTGTCACAGATATCGCGGTAATGATGATTAGTGATTCTGTCGAGACGAGATATTTCTCGATTCTCGTCTCGTCTCGTACTCGAGATTTCTCGTCTCGACGAGACGAGACAGAAATGTAAAAAATATATAACGAGACGAGATATATCTGCCGAGATCTCGATTCTCGAAAACTGTTTCGAGATTTCTCGGTTGTTATTTTTCTCATGAGTTATATTTGCAAACGTGTGAAATTTAACATAGTATTTTTAGTGATATCAGTCAATTTGTTAGGCGTGCATTACACGATGAAGTTTTTCTTTTGCAGTGACTTGAAAAGTTTTCTCTCTCGCACGTTGACATTTAACTGTCAAGGAACTGACACATGTCATTTGTGTTTATATTTTTGATGTATACAAATAGTGTTAAGAGATTGATATTAAACTGAAAAATGGCAAAATGGGATAGCGAAGTAATAGAAATCTTAATGTAAGTATAACATAAATTTTGACAATTGGATATTTTACTTCACGCAAAACTTAATCGTGTAAATATACTTGTAAAGTCACTTATAAAGACACTTTTCAAGATTTCAAGTCACTTCAAAATAAAAACTTCATCGTGTAATCCAGAATTTAGCTAAGATTTTTAGTGTTATTTTCTTTTTAATGTTTTATAACATATTATAAAATGCTAGATAAATATTAAATTAATGAAATTATAACATAATAAAATTTGCACAAGTTTTAGGTTATATCAAATTTTGACAGAAAAACGACAAATATTTATCTTTTTGTTCAAATTAGTACAAAATTGTATAAATTTAATAATTAGTTTATGGGACCAAAATATACCTATTAAATTTCCGTCGAGAAATCTCGGCGAGAATCTCGGCCGAGACGAGACTCTATTAAACGAGACGAGAAAAATTTCGAGACGAGACATAATTTTATGAATTTGAAAGGAGACGAGACGAGACAATGAATATCTCGTCTCGTCTCGTCTCAACCGAATCACTAATGATGATGAAATATTAAAAAATAAAATTATAATTTTTGGAATTGTGGTAATGGAGTTATGCTATCCGGAACGATCGTCACATCCAAATAGCAAAATCGTATTCTATGGACTTGGACATGCTTATTCATTAAAAACTCATCTTCGAATTTTTGAGCAGACAACTTATCCTAGCCGACGTTTCGACTTTACAACAGTCTCAACGAATAAAAACCAGGTTTTAAAATTGGACAATTTAATTTATACCTATATTGGATGTAGATATTATTTTCAATAATTTTTTTTAGCTGAAACTGCAGAAAATTCAAGAATATGTAGGTAGGTATATATCTGTTACTATATTTTTTTTTTTTGTTAAAACATCTATTATCAGCGATACAAGAAAATTTTCAAATGTAATTTATGTAAGATTACGTGTCCGATTATTTCTCATTGTTCCATAGTATTAGAAAATATCATTTATCGTAAAAAGATAAATATCTGTCAAATATCAACTAATTTATTTGACAAAAATTTTACTATTAACCGGGAATATTTTTTTCAAATGAGGTTATCAAGCTTACTACCGGGTTAACCACAAGTAACTCAGTTAGCTGAATAAAAATCGCCTATAATCTAATGAAAAACAACGTCTCAAGTAATTTGAAAATTAGAAAACATAAATATATGATTGGAGAATATAACAATATTATGCACAAATTTCTCATAAACATTCCTAATTCATATGAACATCTCCCATTACAAACTCAATCTTCTATGACCTATTACAAACCATTACCCTCATCATCACATTCCATCTTAACCACATTTGCTCTTCTCCTGTGTACAGCAGAAAACTAGTTCATTGGCTTGACAAGTGTATCGTCGCAGAGTGTGGAAAGCTAGCATGTGACAGATAAATGGCAGGGATTATCGACTACCCGATCTGTAACCCCGCAGGAGCTGCTGTCAGATCACCTACCTCACTGCCAACTAACGGGAAAAGAATAATTCAATTTGTGCTGGAGCTGTGGAGAGTTAGGTTAGAAGAGATAGAATATAACAGTAGGAGGTAAAGATTTGCAGATGGAAGAGGAATTACTTATAAATGTACATATATCAAGGATGTGTGGGTGCTGGTTTAAGTATATCAAGAGAATTACTTGAAAGTAGCTCGATTCACTTTCCATTTATTACACAAAAGTATCCCCTGTACTGTAATGTAATTGGCTTACATTAAAATATTTAATATTTTAGCAGTTTTTCGAGAAATAGTTGAAGGCATAACCTTCAAAATTTGTAAATAAATATATCTATGAATCCATTAAAGATAAACAAGTAAATTTGATAGGTAATTATACTTTTTTTTGCAACTACCTTTATTTCAGCTTGAGCTTGAGAATCTATAAGGTAAGCACGCTCTACTATTATAAAAAAAAGCTGAAATGAGAAATATATTTATTATTTTTTTCAAAAATATTTATAATGGGTAATACAATTTACCACGAAACGATATATAAATCTATTCTTAATTTTCAGAAGAAAAAATGTAAAATAATTAAGTAAAATCCTATTTGTAGTGTATTAGGTTACCTATTATCAAATAGTATACCGCACTTTACAAATACCTATCCGTATATAATAAAGAAATCTTTAATATCAATTATCTACTCCAGTATCAGTATTAAGCATGATTAGTTTCGTAGTATGTATTTAAAATCGTGGTTAGAAAATCAAATAAATTTCTGTTGCATTACTTTAAAATAAAGATAAAGTCTTATGCCCAACTGTACCAACAATTAATTTTAATCACATTTAATCTACGTTTAAACAAAAAAATGTAAATCGAAAGTTTGACAGCAACATGTTATAATTCATTTGACATTTTATTTCGACGCAATATTGTCAATTTAAACCGTGTTTAATATTTAAGATACGCTGTCAAAACATCATGTTGCATTTGTTCAAGGTTTTAAATTAGCTTTGATCAGATTAATTTCTTTTATAAAACCGGGCCTTACAGTACTTACTATTAATTAAGTCTTAAAATGAGCCTGATAATGAAAACTGCCCGTAGTTGGAGCAAATATTAATTGATATCTTAAGAGTACTTGATATGGACCACGTAGTGCAGAGAGGCAATGTTACAAACATCTATCTATGTACATTGTAATAAGAAAAAAATACTGCTACGAGAGTAGATAAAAAAGTATACGGAGAAAATTGTGTTTCGAACTGTGAATAAATTTCTCAAAAAACAAGGAGAACTACCTTAGATTATTCAACACACTTCCTGGGATTACTATAATTTATAAGTAGGTAGTATTTTACATTTAACCGTTTTCTGCGACACGGGAGGTGGCGCCGGGTCTGAGAGACACGTGTCAAAAAATACTACCGGGGTATTTTTGTTACAGAATAATGATATGAGTTGATGAATTGAACCTTTTTTTCTATGAAAACGAACATTTTACATGAAAAATAAAACAAATAAAAATTTAAATATAAACCAACAAAAAAATTCTCAGTATGCTATAGACTATAGAACAAGTTGGATTTGTCAAACTAGGCACCACCTCCGAAGTGTTAAAACAAGGAAAAAAATTGAAGGAACTGACTCCATGAGCCACTTTGTCATATGTTATCAAAATGGTTTAAAGTATTACAATAGAAAATGCCAGTAGACGAAAAAGCATCTTTCAAAAATTGTTACATACTTTCAGGATGATTGTTACATGCAATCATTCGGAATTTATTAGAGACTCAATCACCATCTACTCCATTTTAAATGAAAAGAAGTATTCATAAAATTAATATAAAATTAATATCATGAAGTGTGTTTAAAATTTTATTACTGTAATGCCGATCTCTGAGTCTAATAAAACTGAAATTTGTTTCATTCATATTTCAAAACGATTTTATATATGTATATATACAGGGTGTAAATTTTAAAACGGGTCATAGGGCTATAACATAGAAAAACAGTTTTTTAGACGCCAAAGTTTCTATATTAATTTATTGAACAAATAATTGGTGCCTATAAAGAAAAAAATTACGAATTTTTTAATACCAAACACATTACATGTCTGTTTCATATAAAGCCAGAAAATTGATTTAAAAATTTGTACAATTAAGAAAAAATATCATTAGCCATGAAACTGACAGGAACAAAACATTGTCATTTTCTACTAACCTGATAGGGGACAATTAAAGATTAAAGTTATTAATTTATGAACTAATACAAATACAAGATGGTCTACATGTTATAAGAAATAAGTTATAAGAAACGAGAAAAACTGCAAACTGCAAGGGAACAATTAAAACTATTTAATAATTTGTAATTTTTCTTCATGAGACAAATTATCCATGATTTCTTCTTAATAAAACGAAAATAATGATTTAATAAATAATATGCAAAAAACGTTTATTAATGAGCGTCTCAAGTGAACAATTGTTTTGTTTCTGTTAGTTTCAGGGCTAATGATATTTTTTCTTAATTGTGCAATTTTTTGAATTTATTTTCTGGCTTTATATGAAACACAAATTTAATGTCTTTGGCAACAAAAAAATCGTAATTTGTCCTTTATAATGTGCACTAATTCTTTTTTGAATAAATTAATATAGAAACTTTTGGAGTCTAAAAAACTGTTTTTCTGTGTTATAGCCCTATGACCCGTTTTCAAATTTACACCCTGTATATATAAAAAATTGAGAATTGATACGATGTCAATATTTCCCAGTATTATTGAAAGTAATAAATATTTAAAATGCCTTAGATACAAATGTTTTGCTCGATTTACAATTGTTTATACGTTACTAGATGTTTGGGCAATTAAATTATACAGCATTTCACAAAACAAACAACGAAACATCTGCCAACGTTGCAGAAAACATTAAGTGTTTATAAATAATATGTAAAATAAATGCTGCCGGGAATATTTATAATATGAAAAATTTAAATTGCGTATTTTGAGTATCAAAGAAAACTTTATATAATACATTATGTTTGTACCTTTTAACTTTTATAACAGTTATTATTCTTTTGTAGATGAGTTGTGAAGCGTATAAAATACCTACACATCTTTCACTAATATTAAAATAAATATCATTTTTTATTACTTACAAGCCAACTTCGCAGTACAACGACAAAGATAGCTTTTATTTTTAATATTTTCAATACAAATAGATATATCTTTCATCCTTCATAATAAATAGACATGCAACATGAGTGAATATTATTATAAAATTTTAATTTGGATGTTTACAGTAAATAATACCATTGTCTGACCTTGATTACTGAGATTATTTTTCAATTTTCTTTTGTTGTTCTACGATCAACACGATACATCATTGTTTATTCCGCTACCAGACACTTTTTTGTACACAACTCTTATCATTATTTCACTATTTTCTTTTTATCATATTTGATATGTATATTTTTACTGAATTATATTCCACAGCACTCTTGCCATGTTCGTCTACAACTGCCAGTTTACAGATTTCACTTGTTTCAGTTCACAGCGCTGTTACCAGAAACAACTTGATTCGAGAACAAATTAAAACAAATTTCATGATATACCGGGCCGCAATACAATGAAAAAAATACCGGGTGGCGCTCGAAATACGTTACATAGGCATTTAAAATGGGAAATTAAAATATTTTTAATATTTGCTTCCTAATAAAAGTGATTGTTATAAAAATTTGTATACATGTTCGTGAACACATATTGCATCATTTAAATTATTAAATGTCTAAATTTAATAAGAAATAAATAAACTTAAAGAAATGTTATAGCAAATTAAAAGTAGTAATTAACATCCTTTGTGAAAGAAGGTTTGGAAAGAGATGTACTGTTGACCGATGTTAACTCTTTTGCATCTAATGTTAACGGTAGTGGGTTCGAATCTACCAATTTTTTTTTAATTTTAATTTTTTCATTATTTTCATTTATTACGATCAGATAAAAATGATTATATTAAAATTAATATGCTTTTAAAATTATATAAAAAAAGCAAATAAAATAAAGAAGTTCGGTGATTCGAACCCTTTAGCCTAAACATAAAGAGCAAAGGAGTTACCACACGTATGTAATTTCAATTGTACAACAAATAATATATTTACCTATGACTCGTATTTGGCTCATTATACGAATATTGGTAAATATATTTATTTTCGCTCTACAAATTTTACTAAAGAATAGATATATAATTTATCCAATTTACAATTTAATTAATATAATTAAATATATGTTTTTAAGTAAAACACGGAGTATACCTAATTGAAATCTTGCACTATAATGCTCCACTCGTGACGCCAGCGTTTTTTACCTCCCGCTAGGGAGGTATAGGGATCGTGCTAAAAATCACATATCGAGATTTTAGTAAGTGACCACGTTTTCAGGTCTCTAGAATCCAATTTTAAAATTTTCACGATGATGTCTGTCTGAATATGTGTGTGTGTGTATGTGTGTGTGTGTGTATGTGTGTGTGTGTATGTATGTAAGTGTATGTGTATGAATTTTGTCTTCGCTCTAACTCAAATACTATCATTCAGAAAATTCTGAAACCTTGTATTTCTACCCTACTCTAATATGAAAAGAAATCATTAGATTTTGGTTTAAATCGGATAAACGGAAATGGCATTTTACTTGAAGCTCATAATGATTTTTCTTCAAAAAATACCATTAAATGCCATGTTTTCGCATTTTATGGGGTCCCGTGGCCGCGTGAGTGTCTGGTCGTGAACCTGGGGGTACCGGGTTCGATCCCGACAGACGCCAAATATTTCCAATTTTAAATGGCACAAAAGTGACCCCCGTGGTGCACTCTCTATGCCAGCCATGAGTGCCCGTGAGGTGACGCCTGGTAAGCGCCCACACGGTAAAATATATCGTCTATATGTGTTGTAGATACTGGCACACCCATGATATATTTATTTATATTTTATTTATTTATGAAAATTAAAGATTATTGAATTTTCTACAGGTATACATTAATACTTTTTCTATATATTTTAAAGATAAATTAAAAAATCTTTTTTTTTAATCCCGAAGCCTAAGATAAGAACAATTCCTTTGTTACACAGTTCATTCTTCAAACGAATGTAACTGACAGGTAAACGTCATTGTCAAAAAACTAATCATCAAATTAATAATAGTGACATTAAATAATAAAGAAAATCGTAAATAAAGCAATAGTTATATGTAATGGAGCATTACTAAATACGTAGGTATGTATTTAAATTAATAAAAATTAAATAGCGGGAGGTTTTGTATTGGCCACATCAGATTTTTTAGTTTACACCCTCTGAAAAGATGTTTCAGTTCAATTGCCTCAGAGTGTTTCACTTCCGTAAAGCATGTATCAACTTTCGTAATGCGTGTTTCAACTTCCGTAACAAATTTTTTTAGTTTAAACACTCCGTAAAGAATTTTTCTCTTTAAAAATATTTATCAAAATATATCTTGTTTTATAACTCAGGAATAAATTTAGTTAGATTAGCATAAAAAATCTGTTATGGCCAGCATAATAACTATGTTACATAAGTATATTTCTAGTAAAGATTTTTGTTTAAATGTTATTCTATTTAAATTATTTTCTCACCTTGGAGTAAATTGGGCTGTGAGACTTATTAAAACGCTATTTTTTACTTTATTTCTAAATTTGTATAGACGTATAATAAATAATTTAAACGTAATAGAAGGAAAATTCAAAGATCTCTAATATTGTAATAACATAACTTCAAAAAATAATATTTAGATGACTTTACATTATACTTCACTTGACTATTTTCAATTGTCCAATTGTTACGAAAAAATAATCAGTTATTGATCCTATTCATGTTAAATTGAGAAATACGTAATTACAAAGGTCTTTAGTATTATAAGCATTTGAGAAATGGATGGCATCATAGATTAAAGGCACAGAGAAATTAGTCTATAATGACAGACGCATCCACACATACACGTAAATATGTTAGAATCGGATTCTAGGGACTTTTAATACATGCTCATTCCCTAAAATCTATAGATATGTGATTTTTTGCTTCATTGAATCATTGTTTTTACCCTACAAAAATATTAATTGTTGCATTTTTAATGCTGGAAACAAATGAATATTAATAGCTGGATATCCAATTTTCAATGATGTAACTTTTCAATATGGCGTCCATGTAAAAATCATAACATTGACCTTATAACTCAAAATCTAATAGAGATAAAAATATTTGAGCGTCGTTGTTCCGTTGTTTGAAAGAAAATAGTGTCCTAAGAGAAGTGCAAACCAAAATTCCATTTTACGATATTTGATATTTAGAAGTTATTTGTAATAATAAAAATCAGCAAAATTTTTATATTTATCTATTGATTTATGTATTTTTCGGGAAGAACAAAAAATATACATAATGGTCTATTAATGGGGTAACTTTGCCCTAACCGACTTCGAATATCTTATGGTTTCCGAGATCCTAATGGTGAGTCTCGAAAAACGGACATTCTGCATGTATAAATATATCATCACGGCATGTTAGCCATTGCTGAGTGTGCCAATGATAATGACATAATCGTGCGGGCGTTTATACCTCACGGGCAGTCATTGCTGGCGAGGAGAGTGAATTATCATAATAGAGATTAACGGTCAATTTTTCGCACTAATTACCAAAATTGAATGATATGGAATTATTATCCTAATTTGAGTGCGATTCGTGCCATTTTGCACATCTTATTTTATTTCAATATTGAGAAAAAGTATAATATTAAAACAGAACTAATAATAGTAATATTAAACTTTCTTTTGAGCCTAAGACTAAGGGCTATGTTTGTTTTTTAATTGACGGGAGCTCACCGACGTAGCTCTGTTTGCTCCCTTACAAAAAATTAGATCTAACACACCTGATCACGATTATAATTGTTCGGCTAGCAGCAAGCTAACATATGCGAGAATAGCGTATTCTGTACGGCAGAATTAACTGTGCATTGCCAGAGACATCTCTCCTACGAGCAATAAACGTATAACAGCATGAAAGGTATATCAGTTCTTTTTCGACTTTTAAAATACAGGCATCTTCATTACCAGCCTTGCGCAAAATATAGTAATGCACAGATACGTAGGTAAATAAAAACGTCAAAATATAAACTATGTATGCTTGGATATATAACTAAGTACATGTTTATGAAGTGATTTATCCGGAGTGTAACAGCAAATACAATGGTATTTTTTAGTATGGTGATTTTTGCTTCCCTAATAAAATTAGACCAAAAGTGTAATATAAAAATGTTTAGATTTGAAAATTAGATTTTATTTTACGTTAAGTATATATATTTTTCACTGTATGGCGAAGTTCCTAAATGTCAGAGATTCTTCCAATTCATTAATAAGATTGACTGTATCTCTAATGGATATATGCAGGTTACCTATAATTTTAAATATTTAATTAATAAAACAATAACAGAGATTAAATGTACTTCCCAGAAAAAGCTTTTAGAATGTAACTAAAACTTTTGATTTTTGACACTGACATTTGTCATTTGCAAATTATGTAATAAACATTTGAATTTGTCAACTGGTTTCCTTAGTGTCGTTTAGCCTACTCGTCTTATTATATTACATATTATAAAATTTTTAAACATATCAGATATAGAATTTTATGTTCTTCAATATCAGTAATATCAAAAATTTTCAAAAAATAATATTTAGAAGAATTTTTTTAGAAACTACTACTTCCGGTTGTCCAATTGTTACCAAAACCTTTTTAGCTTTTCCCAGGAATGCCAGATTGAGGAATTCATAGTTAAACAGGTCTTAAGTCTTGTAGTTTTTGAGGAATCGTCCCTCCAACATTCAGCCATATAGCCCCCCCCCCCCCCACACACACACACACACATCATTGCAAAAATGTTAAAATCGGATTCTAGTGATCTTGTAACGTGCTTATTCATTAAAATCTGGATATGTGATTTTTAGCATAATTCCAATACCTCTCTTAACGAGAGATAAAAATAATAGTGCCTTATACCTAATAAGGAAGAAAATTTTAATTTAAAACATTATACAACAATTATACTATTCAAACATTGTACTTTTAAAAATAACATTTTCTTGTAATTAAAAAGATTTTAATTAAAAATATTATCCTTTTTAAGATTTTTTTAATGTTCTCAAATAAAGCTTTCCCTTATAAAATCCATAAAAGTCTGAAAAGAATTAAGTGTATCCCTTTAATTCTGAAGATAATTGAAGCAAATTTTAATTGGAAACCGTTTCCATCTTACGTAACTGAGCTCAGTCCACCAGAAATAAAATTATCAGGAAACACCTGCGGCAGTCAGCGCATACACTAATTCAATTACTGCAGGTCGAAACAGCTGAGGCCGAATGGGGAAAGGACGAGAGAAAGTATACCTTACATAGGGTTGTAAAACTCATTTAAGCTGAACCTTGAAAAGAAACGTAGTTTCTTTGTATAGAAAAATATATTGCTTTTCGTTGTTCTTATCGACAGTCTTAACAATTTTCCATTAATGTTTTTTATACAACACTCGCATTATTGACACCTTGACAGTTTTGTGATTTTCATTAATAAAGTTGAGCGAAATATAATTCTTTTAAACTTATTACCTTAAATATAGATTTATCTATTGTAGCGTAGATTAGGTGTTGACAAGGTCTCGAATAAAGCTTTGTACAAAACTCAAATACAAGAAGTAGAAGGTAGCGCATCAATAGTGCCTATGATGCAGTTATGAAAAGTAATTATTTTTTTCTGAAGTTTAATTGGCGCCCTCTGGCATTAAAGTAAATTTTCAAAATTACAATTTTAGCTTCCGCATTTCAACTGGAAAGGTTGTACTACACTAAAAATGATCTAAAACTTGTTTAGTTCAATCTGAATATTGTTTAAAAGTAAACCAAGAAAACAAATTAATTAGATTATGAAAACATTTTCTAGAAATCTGGATATGCACAAGAAGGAACCTTTGTTTAGGAAAATATATTTCGTCATTTAACCTACACGACCTACTTGATCTAATTAATATTAACCCAGATTTTGGATAATTTCCAATAGTAATTTCCGGAATTTGATCTCGACAATATAGTTAGAATTAGAAAATACTGACGGGATCTGTGCCAAATTATTATCCGGCTGAGAGACTTACTTGTTCGAGATTATGAAAGTAGAACATTTAGATCAAATTAACTTCGTTCGTTAAAATGACAATGCCTACTGCAATAGTAGTAAATGTTAATTCGATAACAATAATTTTTTTATTTTATTTTATTTTATTTAATTTCGGCTTTCCAACAGGACTATGTCCCAATAACAGGAAAGCACATACAACATAAATGCAAAATAAAAAATACATTAGCAATTAAGTTACATTACATTACAAATAACCAACTACAATGAAAACATAATGGAAAAATTAATAACAAATAACTAATTAAAGGACAGTACTACATTTGTCACTTGTTTTTTAAACTGTGATAAACTAAAAAGAAATATATCAATTGAATTATGATAAGACACATATTTATTGTAAAAAAAATGGTAGACGATTTAGTGCAGAATTGAAAGCAGCATTGGTTCTATTAAATCCTAAAAAGAATAAATCCGTTGCTCTAGTCGTATAAATTGGTACGCGAAAGCCCAAACTGTTTAATAGATCAGGACAATCGACTCTATTATTTACTAATTTATATAAAAATATCAAGTCAATTACGATTCGCCGTTTTTCCAGAGGTAAAATATTAATTTCAAAATTATTAAATTTATATCTAATAAATTTACAAAATTTTTCTTGAATACGCTCTATTCTTTTAATATGAATAGCATACTGAGGTGACCAACAAATTGTTGCAAATTCTAATTGGCTTCGTACTAAAGAAAAATATAAAACTTTTAAGGTTTTGAGATTTTTAAAGTTCTTTGATGACCTGATAAGAAAACCAAGCATTTTAAATGCTTTCTTTGTTACGTTGTCGACATGTACATCGAAAATAAGTTTTTTATCATAAAGAATTCCTAAATCCCTTACTTCTGAGACAGGATTAATTATTTTACCAGCGAAAGTGTAAGAATAGCAAACATCAGATCTATTTCTAGAAAATGTGATAGAATGACATTTTTTAATATTTAAATGCAGACGATTATCTTTAGTATACTGATAGAAACGATTTAGATCAGATTGAATGGATTTACAGTCATTGATGTTATTTACCGAATGATACATCTTTAGGTCATCAGCATATAACAAAAAATTACAAAATGTTTTAAATAACACAAAATTATTACAATTTCCAATCAGATACCTCTCCATATTCTCTTGCAGTTAGAACCTTATTATACTAGACCCGCGGAATGTAGAAAGGCGCATAAAATATTTTGGACAAAGAAAAGTGTACCAATGTAATTTATAATAAAATACAAAAATTGCTGTAAAAAATATATTTTTACATTTTTTTGACATTTTTCTCTATCTTAACGTCATTTACAAACATTTCCTTTTGAAAGTCAGTGTTTTGATCTGACAGTTCTCAATTTTGGCGGTAAACATGCCTCACAACCGTTGGCTTATAGATGATTGAAACGCTAATCGTTTTATTGTAATCAGCGTCGGGATTGGTTGGCGCTAAGTAAGTTTCCAGAAGTTCCAAGCCTCTGAATGTTCAGTGCAGCGAAATGGAAATAAGGAAGCAACCCATGCAAGAAACATTCGACTCTAGCGTACAAATGTGCATTTACATTAGAATTTTGGCAACATTTCTATTAAGAATTGTGGAACAGAAATAGGACAAGAATTTTATGCCTTGATAAAATTATTATTGCAAGCGGTTGCTGGAACGAATTACAGGGTACTCGAGTAAATGGAAAGATAAATTTTTGTTACGTTATATGGCACATACTCGTATTTTATATTGTAAGAGCGTAATTATTTAAGACATTATTAGAAATTATATTTGTGTGACAGAGCACCTGCTGCTTGTAAATAATATCATATGAGAACCAAAAGAAAACTAACTCATTTATGAATATATTTGGCAAGTTTATTGTATTATCAATTATTCATTTTTACACTGTTACACCGTTTTTATTCGAAGTTATATTGCATCACTGGTGCATTTGGAATACTGATCAAATTATCTTGTAAATGAAGTTAAGAGAAATCAGAAAAGATTAATCACCCACATTTGTTTCAATCGAAAATAAATACGAAGCATTACTACTCCTCCATTTTATCCAAATTACTTTTGACTAAGAAATACAAATTTTGCCCATATCTTTCGAAAGGTTAATAAATAAAATTAACATCTAAAAGATTTTTATTAAAAAAATGTATCATCTTCAGGGTGTGCGGATGTAAAGCTAGATTTACATACATATAACGTTATCACCGTAAAATTGGTTACACAGTTCTGTATTGTCATTGGTTGAAATCATACGATATGAACGGTCTCAACGCTATGAACGTCGACAGCGGTTATTTAAAAAATTCTATTTTTGACGGCAGATCACACATTTCAATAATACCAACTCAAAACAGTTAAACATAAAATCTATTTTTTATCACAATCTTTATAAACCTTGTTACCTGGTTTAAATAGACAGGGGTATTCTACTACTTCGCTAATTTAAAGTTAACTGGCGAAACAAAACTTATTATAGGTTTTATTAATCAGATATGTCAAATACGTACAATACTTATATAGGTAGCCTAATATGAAAATGGCGAGAGGTCTCGTGCTGGCCAAAACAGATTTTTTTAAGTATAGAACTATGCGCATCGATATTTATAACGGAGCATGTGGAGAGAGTAGCTGTTATGACGGCCGCAAATTTGACGGTTGCAACAGTCCATGTGAATCTAGCTTTAGTCTCTCTGAATGAGATCTGCAGCATTACTTTTGTAATACTTTTTAGAAAATTGGGCAAAGAACCTCATAGCGCCAAAAAATCAACGGGCCTTCTTCTTTTGCAATATTGGGTGATTTTAGACATCTCTCGACTTTTTGTGAGAATCAAGGGTAAGATGCTGGAGGGTTGGTCAAACAAATAAAATGCTGGGAATCGTTTATCAACAAATAAATATCGTCGATTCAGATATATCAGCCAAAAGAAAATATCATCGATATATCGTCAACGGTTGCATCCCTGTATTTTAGTAGGCGCTTTGCTACACGCTGGATTGAATGCAAGACTCAATTATGCCGTTAAACGCACAATTTGTGCGACAATCGATAGGTAATTTTCTGTGATTATTTATGTTTCCCATTTCAATTTTTAAACGGCGGCAACTCTACTAATTCTTCTTTCGGTATCTGGCATTGACGTATGGGTAGCTACTGAAAGAATAATTCAACAAAGAGTTTATTGGATAACTAAATAGGGTGATTACTTTCAAATATTTGAACTTAATTAATTTCCTGTGTATACACGAATACCTATTCATCACGTTTTGCAATTGATTAGCAAATTTAATCATCGCGTTTTATTGCAATTTAAAAATTACTGCAGAAGCTGTTAACAGGAAAATGTAATTAAATTCAAACATATTTAGAGAATAATATAATTATTACATTTTCATTAAAGTTCCACATTTTTCATTCATAAAATATTATTATTAATTTTCAAAATGTAAAATGAATACTTTGTAAAGATAAAGCTATAAAATATACCTTTAGGGGACATCATCGAGATTTTCGGCTAAAAACGCATCATTAAATGCCTAGCCAAAATCTCCAAATCAACTTCTTGCAAAGACTATTTCACAAAATAACTAGCTTATAGGCATATTAGAAATTTACAAGTACATTTCCGAAAATAAAAATAAATTTACTACTGCCATTAATGTTTGCAGCTAGTCAGGGATTTTATGCAGGAAGAAAGCTGAAATTTAGATACATTGGGTGGTAGTATGAACAACTGATTAATTAATAGCTAGGAGATGACTAGTAGTGTTTTAGCGCTGTCAATCAGTTATGGTTTATTTTAATGAAAAATACTTCAAATAGCAGTTATAGAAAAAAAATTGTACGCAACTTATATTTGAAGTATTTTTGTCTAAAATAATCCATTTGTTCATACTGCCACCCATTGGGTTATATTTTGTATTACTTTTTACCTCCCGCTACCCTAGGTAAGGGAGGTATAGGGATCGTGCTAAAAATCACATATAGAGATTTTAGTGAATAAGCACGTTTTGATGTCCCCAGAATCCGATTTTATCATTTTTACAATGATGTCTGTAGGTATGTATAGAAAATTTTGAAATTTTGTATACTCATTCTATACTAATGTAGGAAGAGGCCATTAATTTTAGTGTATATCGGATAACCGGAAGTATCATTTATACAAGCTTTTAACAGTTTTTCTTGTAAAAAAAATCATTGAATATAATTTTTTAGCAACTTTTACCAATACAAATTAAATATAATGGCACAATCTTCAATTCTACGATAAGCATTTAGTAAATAACTTGAAATAACTTTAAATATTGAATTATTAAATAATTTATTTTTGCACATCACTTTGCCTCTGCGTCAAACAAAAACAATACTTTAATAATAAATTTGACATATTTAAACAAATGTCACAGTCACGAAGCAATTTTCATTAAAATTAATAATGAAACCGTGTTAAGAAGAATTGTAATGAAATTAAGGTTTGTAAAAATAATATATTTTCCACCATACATAAATATTAGATATACAGGTTAATTCGATTTAAGTTTGATGTTTGCAGCATTATATATCAAACAGCTCTCAATAAAAATGTGATTTCAAAGTGTCAAATAATAGTTTGCAACTACACATTTACGAAATGGATCATGTACGGCGAAGAATTTACACAGATTGCGTTTTAGAGCATAAGGAAGTTGGTGCTGATTTTGACAATAATGTGTGTGTGACGATTTTTCTTTAAAATATATTAATGATCCAATTTGCTCACAGAAACATAATAAAATATAATCCAAAAGTAGATTTTGTTTACAAACAATCAATCGGAAGTGATACTTTACTTCAAGCTCATTGCTATTTTAAACATGGAATTGGCGGGAGGTCATGTGCTGGCCACATCAGATTTTTTTAGATTAAATTCGACTTTCAATATTGATATATTTTAATCACAAACAAGTACTGTAGGCTTAATTCAAGTAAATACGAACTTTTTTAGTCTGAGACTGGGATGGGACTATGTTTGTATTTTACTTAATGGGAGTTCGCCGATGTAGCTCTGATTGCTCCCTTACAAAAGTTAGATCAGGCACACTTGTTCACAATCACAAATATAACTTATAATAAAAAACAATTATACTCTTGATTTATCCACTTTATTAAATATTCTGTGATCGTTTCGTCCTTTCGTAAATCTTCAGACAACTGGCTGTTTATAAAACACGCCAGAACTGTATATTGAATAGGTAATTGAAATGTTCTCTGTTGTGTTGTTGTTGTCACTTAGTCTGGTTACATATTTAAAAAATGAAATTTGTATTTTACATAGTTACTCCATTCTTTTCATCAATCATAAGTACATAAAAGTATGTATAAATAAATAAACTATGTAAATCAATAAATAGAAAACTGCCACGGTGTAATTTTGAAGATTTAAAATACAGTTTACGTTTACATAAAATTATTTGAAAAAAATCTGATGTGGCCAGCCCATAACCTCCCGCTGGGTATTTACCAAGCAGTATACATAAGTAAAGCAATCATTATGTTTAAATATTTTTACATTCACTCATTCAACTAATAGAAACACTTAACAAAAATCAAAATAGTACTATATCTTGACATCTTTTCAAATTCGTATTCTAGAAGACAATGAAGCAAATCAATAGTACTTCTAATATTTATGTATGATTGAAAATATATTATTTTTACAAACCTTAATTTTATTAGATTCAAATACATATATTATTACTACATTCTCCTTAACACGGTTTCATTATTAATTTTAATGTAATTACTTCCTGACAGTGACATTTGTTTAAATATGTCAAAATTGTTATTGAAATATTGTTTTTGTTTGAGGCATAGGCAAATTGATATATGAAAATAAATGATATTATAAATTTATATTTAAAGTTATTTAGAGTTATTCACTAAATGCTATTATCGTAGAATTGAAGATTGTACCATCATATTTCATTATTATTAGTAAAAGTTGCAGAAAAATTATATTCAATGTATTTGTTACAAGAAAAACTGTTACAAGCTTGTATAAAAGATACTTCCGGTTATCCGATATACACTAAAAACTAATGAGTTCTTCCCACATTGGTGTAGAATGGATATACATAATTTCAAAATTTTCTGATTGTTAGTATTTGAGTAATCGTGTCCACAGGATCCACACATCCACACACACACACACATACACACACACACACACACACATACATACCCACAGACATCATTGTAAAAATGTTAAAATCGGGTTCTGGGGACATCAAAACGTGCTTATTGACTAAAATCTCTATGTGATTTTTAGTACGATCCCTATACCTCCCTTACCTAGTGTAGCGCGAGGTAAAAATGTATATCATCACAGTTTATTACCCATTTGTGAGTTTGTCAATTTAATTTTAATGTTATGCAGTTGTCGGTAAGAAGACATATCCGTACAGTTGGGGCTTTTATTGAGTTATTGAAGCCTGTTTTACATTATCATAAATTTACATGCATTTTTACAACTTCGCATTTGATCAAGCAATTTCAGTGATTAAATGGTCATAAATTTACAACTTCTTACATACTCTGTTGTAAAAAATCTTAAATTGCTTAAAATTTTGGTGATATTTAGTTTTCATTAAATAAAAGTTTATATTTCATGTGTAGTTGGGTACTCTGTTCTATAAATATATTTTTGTTAAAACCAAACGTCATGTTCAAATATTTCAAGAACAATAAACAAAAAAGAAAAATATTATTGAAACGGAATTTAATTTGGGTGAAACTGTGGATACAAAGACAACAAAATAAAAATATACGTAAAGTTGGCAACAGTCAGAAACATAATTAACATATGACAGTGTAAAACGTAAAGAATTTGATCAAAAATTATTATGTAAAAATTGAAATATTTTCAATGCAAATTTAGTTGTAAATATATTGGGTGAGATTCAGTGGGTTGTATTAGCGTGTTTTAAACTAAAACAGTCCTTTGTCAAAAATATTTTGGCAACTTTGTAATACCTGTCAGAAAAAAATGAGAGACCAAAAGATCAAATAAAGAAAAAAATATTATTAACAGAAGTAAGAAAAAAAGGACAAATGTCAAAACTGATCAAAACGGGGGTTGAGATATTTTAAAATTCATCAACATTCAGGTATGAAATATTTGACACATAAAATTTGACATATTTCTAACCTAATTTTGCAATAATGAGTTTCCTTTTACACCTTCCATTTACATTAATACTTGCTCATTTGACTAAAGGATATCTGTATTACTTTTCCCTGTGGTAAAATTTCTAAATCACAATTGAATCTCATTGATACATGTGGAAAATATTACAATGTTGCCATATACTCAATACAAGTTTTAATACAGACCTTAATACAACCCACTGAATTCCACCCATTATGTGTAAAACAGGCATACCTAACTCATAATTTAATAAATTGTGACAACTCGTATTTTGAATGTTGTTAAAGAGTAATTTAAGTAGGTTTTTTTTAAAAAAATCTAGATGTTTTGAACACCTAACGTGATCTATAAAAACTGGGGAACAATGGGGTCCTCCACCATAATAAAAAATAATAAAATGTACACTTTACATTTAAAGTGTTACTAAATAAACAAGAATTAAAATTAAAAAAAAAAAAATTAATAAGTAGGTACTTTGCGAGATATTTGAAATTTATTGTCAGCGTCACTGTGCCATTATAGCTATCTTTCTCTCGTAGTCTACTGCGATAGCAATAGATGACGCCATGATATGATAGAGATTTTTAGACATTAGAGTAAAACTAAAAACAATTGGTCTTTTTAATACAATTATTAAACAAACTTTCATTTAATATAATAAAAAATAAGAATGGAGAACTCCATGTAAATATTTCCTTTTTCGAAATCTGTAAGATAAATTTCTGTAAAGACTGTCTTTCGGATTAGAGATTTATGCAAACACGCTATAATAATAAGAGAAAAACATACCATTACGTAATACTTACGCTAACAAAGTTATCATCTGTTTTGTTTCTTTAAGTGAGTGTCTTAACGACCGCTTCACTTGAATTTGTTTGTAAAGCCTCGTAGAGCGGAAAGTCGTTACGCAAACATCAATTCATTGTTGAAGTGTTGAATTAAAACTTCTGAAATAACTATACCTTCGAATGGAACATCTTCAGGGATTTTAAGAAACTGTTCCAAAGAACTTTTCACTTTATAAATTGTTTTATTTGAAATTTTCAAGTCACTGACTGTCAAAATAATCTAATAATATTCTTTTGTTATAGATTGTTGATTTCCGGAAAAGAGGAAATCTATTTACTAGCCATTCCGTTCCATTACTTGACGTAAATTGTTTGTGGGAACAAAAATCTTTGGTCAAATGAGAAATTTAAACCTTAGGAGTATATTATATTTTCTTACTTCATCTTTTGTAGAATAGTGATACCAGGAAATGTATCTCTTGTTTGATAAAGAAGAAAAAATACAATCTTTCAACGGCTACGCTTCAAGACTATACAATAAAACGTATATGTTCCAGTTTGTGATATGAACTACATATGTACATGTGTTGTGTGTAGCGTACTCAATATCGAACCGATATCTACCGTAACATTATTATAATAATTAAGCACTTAGTCTAATATAAAGTTAGAGTTACGTGAAGGTGACAAAATATAAAAAAAAATAACTTTCCTTCACCGGATATTATGACAAAATGAACATTTCATCTACAGTGTGTATAGAAAACAAAACTGATTTGGAGTAGGCTATGAATACAGAAACGAATGTCTGATCATTATTCAATTCAAAAGTTATCAAAATTTAAGGAGAAAAGGTATTAGAGAATAATGAAGAATATTGCCATTCACCGTTTTCTAATTTATTTCTATTTTTACCTCCCGCTACCCTTGGTAAGGGAGGTATAGGGATCGTGCTAAAAATCTCATATCGAGATTTTAGTAAATGACCACGTTTTAAGTTCCCTAGAATCCATTTTTAACATTTTCACGATGATGTCTGTATGTGTGTATGTATGTGTAGGGATTTTGTCTTCACTCTAACTCAAATACTATCATTCAGAAAATTCTGAAACCTTGTATTTCCATCCCATTCTAATATGAAAAGAAGCCATTAGATTTTGGTGTAAATCGGATAACCGGAAATGGCACTTTACCTGAAGCTCATAATGGTTTTTCTTCAAAAAATATCATTAAATGCCATTTTTTCGCATTTTATGTATTATGATAATTAAAGATTATTGAATTTTCTACAGGAATACATTAATAATTTTTCTATATATTTTGCAGATAAATTTAAAAATAATTTTTTTTATTAGTCCCGAAGCCTAAGATAAACACAATTCCTTTGTTACACAGTTCATATTTCAAATGAATGTAACTTACAGAAAATGTCACTGTCAAAAAATTAATCACTTCAAATTAATAATAGTGACATTTTAAAAAGAAAATAGTATATAAATCAATAGTTTTATGCAATGGAACAGTTTGCAGCGTTAGTAAATACGTAAGTATGTATTTAAATTAATAAAAATGGATAGGAAAGTGTGGCGAAGGAAGATTGTTGCGTAACTATTATTGTGGTCCGGATGGGGTTACTCGCTACCCAAAATCGGTCACTTTAATATGTTCTTATGTATGAATGCTATGATGATTGTGGACAAGGCGAAAAAAGAATGTTGTTAAAGAGTTTGAAAAGTTTTAACTTTTTATGTATATACTATGAAAACTGCTTACTTTTTATGTATATACCTTGAAAAGTTTTAACTTTTTATGTATATACTATGAAAAGTGTTTACTTTTTATGTATATACCTTGAAAAGTGTTAACTTTTTGTGTATATACTATGAAAAGTGTTTACTTTTTATGTTAATACCTTGAAAAGTTTTAACTTTTTATGTATATATAATGAAAAGTGTTTAGTGTTTATGTTAATACCTTGAAAAGTTTTAACTTTTTGTGTATATACTATGAAAAGTGTTTACTTTTTATGTTAATACCTTGAAAAGTTTTAACTTTTTATGTATATATAATGAAAAGTGTTTAGTGTTTATGTTAATACCTTGAAAAGTTTTAACTTTTTATTTATATACTATGAAAAGTGTTTACTTTTTATGTATATACCTTGAAAAGTGTTAACTTTTTGTGTATATACTATGAAATGTGTTTACTTTTTATGTTAATACCTTCAAAAGTTTTAACTTTTTATGCATATACTATAAAAAGGGTTTACTTTTTATGTTAATGCCTTGAAAAGTTTTAGCTTTTTGTGTATATACTATGAAATGTGTTTACTTTTTATGTTAATACCTTGAAAAGTAAATCGGATAACCGGAAAAGGCACTTTACCTGAAGCTTATAATGGTTTTTCTTCAAAAAATATCATTAAATGCCATTTTTTCGCATAGTATGTCTTATGATAATTAAAGAATATTGAATTTTCTACAGGAATACATTAATACTATTTCTATATATTTTGCAGATAAATTTAAAAATAATTTTTTTTATTAGTCCCGAAGCCTAAGTGAAGTGAGTCAGCTGAGCTCTTACTCTTATCCCTTTTCTTATTGTTACTATTGTTTCCGGGTTTTTGCTAACCCCCTAACTGGGAATCGCGTGATTTTATGTACGTATGTATGTATGTAAAAATTAAATAGCGGGAGGTTTTGTGTTGGCCACATCAGATTTTTTTATGTATATACCTCGAAAAGTTTTAACTTTTTATGTATATACCTTGAAAAGTATTAACTTTTTATGTATATACTATGAAAAGTGTTTACTTTTTATGTATATACCTTGCAAAGTTTTAACTTTTTGTGTATATACTATAAAAAGTGTTTACCTTTTATGTTAATACTTTGAAAAGTTTTAACTTTGTATGTATATACTATGAAAAGGGTTTACTTTTTATGTATATACCTTGAAAAGTTTTAACTTTCTATGTATATACTATGAAAAGTGTTTACTTTTTATGTATATACCTTGAAAAGTTTTAACTTTTTATGTATATACTATGAAAACTGTTTACTTTTTATATTAATACCTTGAAAAGTTTTAACTTTTTGTGTATATACTATGAAAAGTGTTTACATTTTATGTTAATACCTTGAAAAGTTTTAACTTTTTATGCATATACTATAAAAAGTGTTTACTTTTTATGTTAATAACTTCAAAGGTATTAACTTTTTATGTATATACTATAAAAAGTGTTTACTTTTTATGTATATACCTTAAATTTTTTTAACTTTTTATGTATATACTATGAAAAGTGTTTACTTTTTATGTATATACCTTGAAAAGTTTAACTTTTTGTGTATATACTATGAAAAAAGTTCACTTTTTATGTTAATACCTTGAAAAGTTTTAACTTTTTATGTATATATAATGAAAAGTGTTTAGTTTTTATGTTAATACCTTGAAAAGTTTTAACTTTTTGTGTATATACTATGAAAAGTTTTAACTTTTTGTGTATATACTATAAAAAGTGTTTACTTTTTATGTGAATAACTTGAAAAGTTTTAACTTTCTATGTATATGCTATAAAAAGTGTTTACTTATTATGTTAATACCTTGAAAAGTTTTAACTTTTTATGTATATACTATGAAAAGTGTTTACTTTTTATGTTAGTACCTTGCAATGTTTAAACTTTTTACGTATACACTATAAAAAGTGTTTACTTTTTATGTGAATACCTTGAAAAGTTTTAACTTTTTATGTATATACTATAAAAAGTGTTTACTTTTTATGTTAATACCTTGAAAAGTGTTTACTTTTTATGTTAATACCTTGAAAAGTTTTAACTTTTTGTGTATATACTACGAAATGTGTTTACTTTTTATGTATATACCTTAAAAAGTTTTAACTTTTTATGTATATGCTATGAAAAGTGTTTACTTTTTATAATAATACCTTGAAAAGTTTTAACTTTTTATGTATATACTATAAAAGGTGTTTACTTTTTATGTTAATACCTTGAAAAGTTTTAACTTTTTGTGTATATACTATGAAAAGTGTTTACTTTGTATGTTAATACCTTGAAAAGTGTTTACTTTTTATGTTAATACCTTGAAAAGTTTTAACTTTTTGTGTATATACTACGACATGTGTTTACTTTTTATGTATATACCTTGAAAAGTTTTAACTTTTTATGTATATACTATGAAAAGTGTTTACTTTTTAAGTTAATACCTTGAAAAGTGTTTACTTTTTATGTTAATACCTTGAAAAGTTTTAACTTTTTGTGTATATACTACGAAATGTGTTTACTTTTTATGTTAATACCTTGAAAAGTTTTAACTTTTTATGTATATACCTTGAAAAGTTTTAACTTTTTTTGTATATACTATGAAAAGTGTTTACTTTTTATATTAATACCTTGATAAGTTTTAACTTTTTATGTATATACTATAAAAGGTGTTTACTTTTCATGTTAATACCTTGAAAAGTTTTAACTTTTTGTGTATATACTATGAAATGTGTTTACTTTTTATGTTAATACCTTGAAAAGTTTTAACTTTTTATGCATATACTATAAAAAGTGTTTACTTTTTACGTTAATACCTTGAAAAGTTTTAACTTTTTATGTATATACTATAAAAAGTGTTTACTTTTTATGTACATACCTTGAAAAGTTTTAACTTTTTATGCATATACTATAAAAAGTGTTTACTTTTTATGTTAATACCTGGAAAAGTTTTAGCTTTTTATGTATATACTATAAAAGGGGTTTACTTTTCATGTTAATACCTTGAAAAGTTTTAACTTTTTGTGTATATACTATGAAATGTGTTTACTTTTTATATTAATACCTTGAAAAGTTTTAACTTTTTATGTATATACTATAAAAGGGGTTTACTTTTCATGTTAATACCTTGAAAAGTTTTAACTTTTTGTGTATATACTATGAAATGTGATTACTTTTTATGTTAATACCTTGAAAAGTTTTAACTTTTTGTGTATATACTATGAAAAGTGTTTACTTTTTATGTATATACCTTGAAAAGTTTTAACTTTTTAAGGATATAGTATGACAAGTGTTTACTTTTTATGTTAATTCCTCGAAAAGTTTTCACTTTTTATGTGTATACTATGAAAAGTGTTTACTTTTTAAGTTAATACCTTGAAAAGTGTTTACTTTTCATGTTAATACCTTGAAAAGTTTTAACTTTTTGTGTATATACTATGAAAAGTGTTTACTTTTTATGTTAATTCCTTGAAAAGTTTTAACTATTTGTGTATATACTATGAAAAGTGTATACTTTTTATGTATATACCTTGAAAAGTTTTAACTTTTTAAGGATATACTATGACAAGTGTTTACTTTTTATGTTAATTCCTTGAAAAGTTTTAACTTTTTATGTATATACTATAAAAAGTGTTTACTTTTTATGTTAATACCTTGAAAAGTTTTAACTTTTTGTGTATATACTATGAAAAATGTTTACTTTTTATGTCTATACCTTGAAAAGTTTTAACTTTTTATGCATATACTATAAAAAGTGTTTACTTTTTATGTTAATACCTTGAAAAGTTTTAACTTTTTATGTATTTACTATAAAAAGTGTTTACTTTTTATGTATATACCTTGAAAAGTTTTAACTTTTTATGTATATACTATGAAAAGTGTTTACTTTTTATGCATATACCTTGAAAAGTGTTAACTTTTTGTGTATATACTATGAAATGTGTTTACTTTTTATGTATGTACCTTGAAAAGTTTTAACTTTTTATGTATATACTATGAAAAGTATTTACTTTTTATATTAATACCTTGAAAAGTTTTAACTTTTTATGTATATACTATAAAAAGTGTTTACTTTTTATGTTAATACCTTGAAAAGTTTTAACTTATTATGTATATACTATGTAAAGTGTTTACTTTTTATGTTAATACCTTGAAAAGTTTAAACTTTTTATGCATATACTATAAAAAGTGTTTACTTTTTATGTTAATACCTTGAAAAGTTTTAACTTTTTATGTATATACTATGAAAAGGGTTTACTTTTTATGTATATACATTGAAAAGTTTTAACTTTTTATGTATATACTATGAAAAGTGTTTCCTTTTTATATTAATGACTTGAAAATTTTTAACTTTTTATGTATATACTATAAAAAGTGTTTTCTTTTTTTGTTAATACCTTGAAAATTTTTAACTTTTTGTGTATATACTATGAAATGTGATTACTTTTTATGTTAATACCTTGAATAGTTTTATCTTTTTGTGTATATACTATGAAAAGTGTTTACTTTTTATGTATATACCTTGAAAAGTTTTAACTTTTTAAGGATATACTATGACAAGTGTTTACTTTTTATGTTAATTCCTTGAAAAGTTTTAACTTTTTAAGGATATACTATGACAAGTGTTTACTTTTTATGTTAATTCCTTGAAAAGTTTTAACTTTTTATGTGTATACTATAAAAAGTGTTTACTTT
Organism: Ophonus ardosiacus; assembly: GCA_943142095.1. NCBI lineage: Eukaryota > Metazoa > Arthropoda > Insecta > Coleoptera > Carabidae > Ophonus > Ophonus ardosiacus. Next base: position 17,717,314 of record OW964823.1, read on the forward strand.
TTATGTTAATACCTTGAAAAGTTTTACCTTTTTGTGTATATACTATGAAAAGTGTTTACTTTTTATGTTAATACCTTGAAAAGTTTTAACTTTTTATGCATATACTATAAAAAGTGTTTACTTTTTATGTTAATACCTTGAAAAGTTTTAACTTTTTATGTATATACTATGAAAAGGGTTTACTTTTTATGTATATACCTTGAAAAGTTTTAACTTTTTATGTATATACTATGAAAAGTGTTTACTTTTTATATTAATGACTTGAAAAGTTTTAACTTTTTATGTATATACTATAAAAAGTGTTTACTTTTTTTGTTAATACCTTGAAAGGTTTTAACTTTTTGTGTATATACTATGAAATGTGATTACTTTTTATGTTAATACCTTGAAAAGTTTTAACTTTTTGTGAATATACTATGAAAAGTGTTTACTTTTTATGTTAATACCTTGAAAAGTTTTAACTTTTTGTGTATATACTATGAAAAGTGTATACTTTTTATGTATATACCTTGAAAAGTTTTAACTTTTTAAGGATATACTATGACAAGTGTTTACTTTTTATGTATATACCTTGAAAAGTTTTAACTTTTTACGTATATACTATGAAAAATGTTTACTTTTTATATTAATGCCTTGAAAAGTTTTAACTTTTTACGTATATACTATGAAATGTGATTACTTTTTATGTTAATACCTTAAAAAGTTTTAACTTTTTGTGAATATACTATGAAAAGTGTTTACTTTTTATGTTAATACCTTGAAAAGTTTTAACTTTTTGTGTATATACTATGAAAAGTGTTTACTTTTTATGTATATACCTTGAAAAGTTTTAACTTTTTAAGGATATACTATGACAAGTGTTTACTTTTTATGTTAATTCCTTGAAAAGTTTTAACTTTTTGTGTATATACTATGAAAAGTGTTTACTTTTTATGTTAATACCTTGAAAAGTTTTAACTTTTTATGCATATACTATAAAAAGTGTTTACTTTTTATGTTAATACCTTGAAAAGTTTTAACTTTTTATGTATATACTATAAAAAGTGTTTACTTTTTATGTATATACCTTGAAAAGTTTTAACTTTTTATGTATATACTATGAAATGTGTTTACTTTTTATGTATATACCTTGAAAAGTGTTAACTTTTTGTGTTTATACTATGAAATGTGTTTACTTTTTATGTATATACCTTGAAAAGTTTTAACTTTTTATGTATATACTATGAAAAGTATTTACTTTTAATACCTTGAAATACCTTGAAAAGTTTTAACATTTTAAGTATATACTATAAAAAGTATTTACTTTTTATGTTAGTACCTTGAAAAGTTTTAACTTTATGTGTATATACTATGAAAAGTGTTTACTTTTTATGTTAATACCTTGAAAAGTTTTAACTTTTTATGCATATACTATAAAAAGTGTTTACTTTTTATGTTAATACCTTGAAAAGTTTTAACTTTTTATGTATATACTATAAAAAGTGTTTACTTTTTATGTATATACCTTTAAAAGTTTTAACTTTTTATGTATATACTATGAAAAGTGTTTACTTTTTATGTTAATACCTTGAAAAGTTTTAACTTTTTAAGTATATACTATAAAAAGTGTATACTTTTTATGTATATACCTTGAAAAGTTTTAACTTTTTAAGGATATACTATGACAAGTGTTTACTTTTTATGTATATACCTTGAAAAGTTTTAACTTTTTACGTATATACTATGAAAAGTGTTTACTTTTTATATTAATGCCTTGAAAAGTTTTAACTTTTTACGTATATACTATGAAATGTGATTACTTTTTATGTTAATACCTTAAAAAGTTTTAACTTTTTGTGAATATACTATGAAATGTGTTTACTTTTTATGTATATACCTTGAAAAGTGTTAACTTTTTGTGTTTATACTATGAAATGTGTTTACTTTTTATGTATATACCTTGAAAAGTTTTAACTTTTTATGTATATACTATGAAAAGTATTTACTTTTAATACCTTGAAATACCTTGAAAAGTTTTAACATTTTACGTATATACTATAAAAAGTATTTACTTTTTATGTTAGTACCTTGAAAAGTTTTAACTTTATGTGTATATACTATGAAAAGTGTTTACTTTTTATGTTAATACCTTGAAAAGTTTTAACTTTTTATGCATATACTATAAAAAGTGTTTACTTTTTATGTTAATACCTTGAAAAGTTTTAACTTTTTATGTATATACTATAAAAAGTGTTTACTTTTTATGTATATACCTTTAAAAGTTTTAACTTTTTTATGTATATACTATGAAAAGTGTTTACTTTTTATGTTAATACCTTGAAAAGTTTTAACTTTTTAAGTATATACTATAAAAAGTGTTTACTTTTTATGTCTATACCTTGAAAAGTTTTAACTTTTTATGTATATACTATGAAAAGTGTTTACTTTTTATGCATATACCTTGAAAAGTGTTAACTTTTTGTGTATATACTATGAAATGTGTTTACTTTTAATGTATATACCTTGAAAAGTTTTAACTTTTTATGTATATACAATGAAAAGTATTTACTTTTTATATTAATACCTTGAAAAGTTTTAACTTTTTATGTATATACTATAAAAAGTGTTTACTTATGTTAATACCTTGAAAAGTTTTAACTTATTATGTATATACTATGTATAGTGTTTACTTTTTATGTTAATACCTTGAAAAGTTTTAACTTTTTATGCATATACTATAAAAAGTGTTTACTTTTTATGTTAATACCTTGAAAAGTTTTAACTTTTTATGTATATACTATGAAAAGGGTTTACTTTTTATGTATATACCTTGAAAAGTTTTAACTTTTTATGTATATACTATGAAAAGTGTTTCCTTTTTATATTAATGACTTGAAAAGTTTTAACTTTTTGTGTATATACTATGAAAAGTGTTTACTTTTTATGTTAATACCTTGAAAAGTTTTAACTTTTTGTGTATATACTATGAAAAGTGTTTACATTTTATGTTAATACCTTGAAAAGTTTTAACTTTTTATATATATACTATGAAAAGTATTTACTTTTAATACCTTGAAATACCTTGAAAAGTTTTAACTTTTTATGCATATACTATAAAAAGTATTTACTTTTTATGTTAGTACCTTGAAAAGTTTTAACTTTATGTGTATATACTATGAAAAGTGTTTACTTTTTATGTTAATACCTTGAAAAGTTTTCACTTTTTATGCATATACTATAAAAAGTGTTTACTTTTTATGTTAATACCTTGAAAAGTTTTAACTTTTTATGTATATACTATAAAAAGTGTTTACTTTTTATGTATATACCTTTAAAAGTATTAACTTTTTATGTATATACTATGAAAAGTGTTTACTTTTTATGTTAATACCTTGAAAAGTTTTAACTTTTTAAGTATATACTATAAAAAGTGTTTACTTTTTATGTATATACCTTGAAAAGTTTTAACTTTTTATGTATATACTATGAAATGTGTTTACTTTTTATAGTATATACCTTGAAAAGTGTTAACTTTTTGTGTTTATACTATGAAATGTGTTTACTTTTTATGTATATACCTTGAAAAGTTTTAACTTTTTATGTATATACTATGAAAAGTATTTACTTTTAATACCTTGAAACACCTTGAAAAGTTTTAACATTTTACGTATATACTATAAAAAGTATTTACTTTTTATGTTAGTACCTTGAAAAGTTTTAACTTTATGTGTATATACTATGAAAAGTGTTTACTTTTTATGTTAATACCTTGAAAAGTTTTAACTTTTTATGCATATACTATAAAAAGTGTTTACTTTTTATGTTAATACCTTGAAAAGTTTTCACTTTTTATGTATATACTATAAAAAGTGTTTACTTTTTATGTATATACCTTTAAAAGTTTTAACTTTTTATGTATATACTATGAAAAGTGTTTACTTTTTATGTTAATTCCTTGAAAAGTTTTAACTTTTTAAGTATATACTATAAAAAGTGTTTACTTTTTATGTCTATACCTTGAAAAGTTTTAACTTTTTATGTATATACTATGAAAAGTGTTTACTTTTTATGCATATACCTTGAAAAGTGTTAACTTTTTGTGTATATACTATGAAATGTGTTTACTTTTAATGTATATACCTTGAAAAGTTTTAACTTTTTATGTATATACAATGAAAAGTATTTACTTTTTATATTAATACCTTGAAAAGTTTTAACTTTTTATGTATATACTATAAAAAGTGTTTACTTTTTATGTTAATACCTTGAAAAGTTTTAACTTATTATGTATATACTATGTATAGTGTTTACTTTTTATGTTAATACCTTGAAAAGTTTTAACTTTTTATGCATATACTATAAAAAGTGTTTACTTTTTATGTTAATACCTTGAAAAGTTTTAACTTTTTATGTATATACTATGAAAAGGGTTTACTTTTTATGTATATACCTTGAAAAGTTTTAACTTTTTATGTATATACTATGAAAAGTGTTTCCTTTTTATATTAATGACTTGAAAAGTTTTAACTTTTTGTGTATATACTATGAAAAGTGTTTACTTTTTATGTTAATACCTTGAAAAGTTTTAACTTTTTGTGTATATACTATGAAAAGTGTTTACATTTTATGTTAATACCTTGAAAAGTTTTAACTTTTTATGCATATACTATAAAAAGTGTTTACTTTTTATGTTAATAACTTCAAAGGTATTAACTTTTATGTATATACTATAAAAAGTGTTTACTTTTTATGTATATACCTTAAATTTTTTTAACTTTTTATGTATATACTATGAAAAGTGTTTACTTTTTATGTATATACCTTGAAAAGTTTAACTTTTTGTGTATATACTATGAAAAAAGTTCACTTTTTATGTTAATACCTTGAAAAGTTTTAACTTTTTATGTATATATAATGAAAAGTGTTTAGTTTTTATGTTAATACCTTGAAAAGTTTTAACTTTTTGTGTATATACTATGAAAAGTTTTAACTTTTTGTGTATATACTATAAAAAGTGTTTACTTTTTATGTGAATAACTTGAAAAGTTTTAACTTTCTATGTATATGCTATAAAAAGTGTTTACTTATTATGTTAATACCTTGAAAAGTTTTAACTTTTTATGTATATACTATGAAAAGTGTTTACTTTTTATGTTAATACCTTGCAATGTTTAAACTTTTTACGTATACACTATAAAAAGTGTTTACTTTTTATGTGAATACCTTGAAAAGTTTTAACTTTTTATGTATATACTATAAAAAGTGTTTACTTTTTATGTTAATACCTTGAAAAGTGTTTACTTTTTATGTTAATACCTTGAAAAGTTTTAACTTTTTGTGTATATACTACGAAATGTGTTTACTTTTTATAATAATACCTTGAAAAGTTTTAACTTTTTATGTATATACTATAAAAGGTGTTTACTTTTTAAGTTAATACCTTGAAAAGTTTTAACTTTTTGTGTATATACTATGAAAAGTGTTTACTTTGTATGTTAATACCTTGAAAAGTGTTTACTTTTTATGTTAATACCTTGAAAAGTTTTAACTTTTTGTGTATATACTACGACATGTGTTTACTTTTTATGTATATACCTTGAAAAGTTTTAACTTTTTATGTATATACTATGAAAAGTGTTTACTTTTTATATTAATACCTTGAAAAGTTTTAACTTTTTATGTATATACTATAAAAGGTGTTTACTTTTTATGTTAATACCTTGAAAAGTTTTAACTTTCTATGTATATACTATGAAAAGTGTTTACTTTTTATGTATATACCTTGGAAAGTTTTAATTTTTTATGTATATACTATGAAAACTGTTTACTTTTTATATTAATACCTTGAAAAGTTTTAACTTTTTATGTATATACTATAAAAAGTGTTTACTTTTTATGTTAATACCTTGAAAAGTTTTAACTTTTTGTGTATATACTACGAAATGTGTTTACTTTTTATGTATATACCTTGAAAAGTTTTAACTTTTTTTGTATATACTATGAAAAGTGTTTACTTTTTATATTAATACCTTGATAAGTTTTAACTTTTTATGTATATACTATAAAAGGTGTTTACTTTTCATGTTAATACCTTGAAAAGTTTTAACTTTTTGTGTATATACTATGAAAAGTGTTTACTTTTCATGTTAATACCTTGAAAAGTTTTAACTTTTTTTGTATATACTATGAAAAGTGTTTACTTTTTATATTAATACCTTGAAAAGTTTTAACTTTTTATGTATATACTATAAAAGGTGTTTACTTTTCATGTTAATACCTTGAAAAGTTTTAACTTTTTGTGTATATACTATGAAATGTGATTACTTTTTATGTTAATACCTTGAAAAGTTTTAACTTTTTGTGTATATACTATGAAAAGTGTTTACTTTTTATGTATATACCTTGAAAAGTTTTAACTTTTTAAGGATATACTATGACAAGTGTTTACTTTTTATGTTAATTCCTCGAAAAGTTTTCACTTTTTATGTGTATACTATGAAAAGTGTTTACTTTTTAAGTTAATACCTTGAAAAGTGTTTACTTTTTATGTTAATACCTTGAAAAGTTTTAACTTTTTGTGTATATACTACGAAATGTGTTTACTTTTTATGTTAATACCTTGAAAAGTTTTAACTTTTTATGTATATACCTTGAAAAGTTTTAACTTTTTTTGTATATACTATGAAAAGTGTTTACTTTTTATATTAATACCTTGATAAGTTTTAACTTTTTATGTATATACTATAAAAGGTGTTTACTTTTCATGTTAATACCTTGAAAAGTTTTAACTTTTTGTGTATATACTATGAAATGTGTTTACTTTTTATGTTAATACCTTGAAAAGTTTTAACTTTTTATGCATATACTATAAAAAGTGTTTACTTTTTACGTTAATACCTTGAAAAGTTTTAACTTTTTAAGTATATACTATAAAAAGTGTTTACTTTTTATGTACATACCTTGAAAAGTTTTAACTTTTTATGCATATACTATAAAAAGTGTTTACTTTTTATGTTAATACCTGGAAAAGTTTTAGCTTTTTGTGTATATACTATGAAAAGGGTTTACTTTTCATGTTAATACCTTGAAAAGTTTTAACTTTTTGTGTATATACTATGAAATGTGATTACTTTTTATGTTAATACCTTGAAAAGTTTTAACTTTTTGTGTATATACTATGAAAAGTGTTTACTTTTTATGTATATACCTTGAAAAGTTTTAACTTTTTATGTATATACTATGAAAAGTGTTTACTTTTTATATTAATGACTTGAAAAGTTTTAACTTTTTATGTATATACTATAAAAAGTGTTTACTTTTTTTGTTAATACCTTGAAAGGTTTTAACTTTTTGTGTATATCCTATGAAATGTGATTACTTTTTATGTTAATACCTTGAAAAGTTTTAACTTTTTGTGAATATACTATGAAAAGTGTTTACTTTTTATGTTAATACCTTGAAAAGTTTTAACTTTTTGTGTATATACTATGAAAAGTGTATACTTTTTATGTATATACCTTGAAAAGTTTTAACTTTTTAAGGATATACTATGACAAGTGTTTACTTTTTATGTATATACCTTGAAAAGTTTTAACTTTTTACGTATATACTATGAAAAGTGTTTACTTTTTATATTAATGCCTTGAAAAGTTTTAACTTTTTACGTATATACTATGAAATGTGATTACTTTTTATGTTAATACCTTAAAAAGTTTTAACTTTTTGGGTATATACTATGAAATGTGATTACTTTTTATGTTAATACCTTGAAAAGTTTTAACTTTTTATGCATATACTATAAAAAGTGTTTACTTTTTATGTTAATACCTTGAAAAGTTTTAACTTTTTGTGTATATACTATGAAATGTGTTTACTTTTTATGTTAATACCTTGAAAAGTTTTAACTTTTTATGCATATACTATAAAAAGTGTTTACTTTTTATGTTAATACCTTGAAAAGTTTTAAATTTTTATGTATATACTATAAAAAGTGTTTACTTTTTATGTACATACCTTGAAAAGTTTTAACTTTTTATGTATATACTATGAAAAGTGTTTACTTTTTATGTTAATACCTTGAAAAGTTTTAACTTTTTGTGTATATACTATGAAAAGTGTTTACTTTTTATGTATATACCTTGAAAAGTTTTAACTTTTTAAGGATATACTATGACAAGTGTTTACTTTTTATGTTAATTCCTTGAAAAGTTTTAACTTTTTATGTACATACTATAAAAAGGGTTTACTTTTTATGTATATACCTTGAAAAGTTTTAACTTTTTATGTATATACTATGAAAAGTGTTTACTTTTTATGTTAATACCTTGAAAAGTTTAAACTTTTTATGCATATACTATAAAAAGTGTTTACTTTTTATGTTAATACCTTGAAAAGTTTTAACTTTTTGTGTATATACTATGAAATGTGTTTAGTTTTTATGTATATACCTTGAAAAGTTTTAACTTTTTATGTATATACTATGAAAAGTATTTACTTTTTATATTAATACCTTGAAAAGTTTTAACTTTTTACGTATATACTATAAAAAGTATTTACTTTTTATGTTAATACCTTGGAAAGTTTTAACTTATTATGTATATACTATGTAAAGTGTTTACTTTTTATGTTAATACTTTGAAAAGTTTTAACTTTTTATGCATATACTATAAAAAGTGTTTACTTTTTATGTTAATACCTTGAAAAGTTTAACTTTTTATGTATATACTATGAAAAGGGTTTACTTTTTATGTATATACCTTGAAAAGTTTTAACTTTTTATGTATATACTATGAAAAGTGTTTACTTTTTATATTAATGACTTGAAAAGTTTTAACTTTTTATGTATATACTATAAAAAGTGTTTACTTTTTTTGTTAATACCTTGAAAGGTTTTAACTTTTTGTGTATATACTATGAAATGTGATTACTTTTTATGTTAATACCTTGAAAAGTTTTAACTTTTTGTGAATATACTATGAAAAGTGTTTACTTTTTATGTTAATACCTTGAAAAGTTTTAACTTTTTGTGTATATACTATGAAAAGTGTATACTTTTTATGTATATACCTTGAAAAGTTTTAACTTTTTAAGGATATACTATGACAAGTGTTTACTTTTTATGTATATACCTTGAAAAGTTTTAACTTTTTACGTATATACTATGAAAAGTGTTTACTTTTTATATTAATGCCTTGAAAAGTTTTAACTTTTTACGTATATACTATGAAATGTGATTACTTTTTATGTTAATACCTTAAAAAGTTTTAACTTTTTGGGTATATACTATGAAATGTGATTACTTTTTATGTTAATACCTTGAAAAGTTTTAACTTTTTATGCATATACTATAAAAAGTGTTTACTTTTTATGTTAATACCTTGAAAAGTTTTAACTTTTTGTGTATATACTATGAAATGTGTTTACTTTTTATGTTAATACCTTGAAAAGTTTTAACTTTTTATGCATATACTATAAAAAGTGCTTACTTTTTATGTTAATACCTTGAAAAGTTTAAACTTTTTATGTATATACTATAAAAAGTGTTTACTTTTTATGTACATACCTTGAAAAGTTTTAACTTTTTATGTATATACTATGAAAAGTGTTTACTTTTTATGTTAATACCTTGAAAAGTTTTAACTTTTTGTGTATATACTATGAAAAGTGTTTACTTTTTATGTATATACCTTGAAAAGTTTTAACTTTTTAAGGATATACTATGACAAGTGTTTACTTTTTATGTTAATTCCTTGAAAAGTTTTAACTTTTTATGTACATACTATAAAAAGGGTTTACTTTTTATGTATATACCTTGAAAAGTTTTAACTTTTTATGTATATACTATGAAAAGTGTTTACTTTTTATGTTAATACCTTGAAAAGTTTAAACTTTTTATGCATATACTATAAAAAGTGTTTACTTTTTATGTTAATACCTTGAAAAGTTTTAACTTTTTGTGTATATACTATGAAATGTGTTTAGTTTTTATGTATATACCTTGAAAAGTTTTAACTTTTTATGTATATACTATGAAAACTGTTACTTTTTATATTAATACCTTGAAAAGTTTTAACTTTTTATGTATATACTATAAAAAGTGTTTACTTTTTATGTTAATACCTTGAAAAGTTTTAACTTTTTGTGTATATACTATGAAAAGTGTTTACTTTTTATGTTAGTACCTTGAAAAGTTTTAACTTATTATGTATATACTATGAAAAGTGTTTACTTTTTATGTTAATACCTTGAAAAGTTTTAACTTTTTGTGTATATACTATAAAAAGTGTTTACTTTTTATGTATATACCTTTTTTGTGTATATACTATGAAAACTGTTTACTTTTTATGTTAATATCTAGAAAAGTTTTAACTTTTTATGTATATACTATAAAAAGTGTTTCCTTTTTATGTATATACCTTGAAAAGTTTTAACTTTTTGTGTATATACTATGAAATGTGTTTACTTTTTATGTATATACCTTGAAAAGTTTTAACTTTTTATGTATATACTATGAAAACTGTTTACTTTTTATATTAATACCTTGAAAAGTTTTAACTTTTTGTGTATATACTATGAAAAGTGTTTACTTTTTATGTTAATACCTTGAAAAGTTTTAACTTTTTGTGTATATACTATTAAAAGTGTTTACTTTTTATGTATATACCTTGAAAAGTTTTAACTTTTTAAGGATATACTATGACAAGTGTTTACTTTTTATGTTAATTCCTTGAAAAGTTTTAACTTTTTGTGTATATACTATGAAAAGTGTTTACTTTTTATGTTAATACCTTGAAAAGTTTTAACTTTTTATGCATATACTATAAAAAGTGTTTACTTTTTATGTTAATACCTTGAAAAGTTTTAACTTTTTATGTATATACTATAAAAAGTGTTTACTTTTTATGTATATACCTTGAAAAGTTTTAACTTTTTATGTATATACTATGAAATGTGTTTACTTTTTATGTATATACCTTGAAAAGTGTTAACTTTTTGTGTTTATACTATGAAATGTGTTTACTTTTTATGTATATACCTTGAAAAGTTTTAACTTTTTATGTATATACTATGAAAAGTATTTACTTTTAATACCTTGAAATACCTTGAAAAGTTTTAACATTTTACGTATATACTATAAAAAGTATTTACTTTTTATGTTAGTACCTTGAAAAGTTTTAACTTTTTGTGTATATACTATGAAAAGTGTTTACTTTTTATGTTAATACCTTGAAAAGTTTTAACTTTTTATGCATATTATATAAAAAGTGTTTACTTTTTATGTTAATACCTTGAAAAGTTTTAACTTTTTATGTATATACTATAAAAAGTGTTTACTTTTTATGTATATACCTTTAAAAGTTTTAACTTTTTATGTATATACTATGAAAAGTGTTTACTTTTTATGTTAGTACCTTGAAAAGTTTTAACTTTTTATGTATATACTATAAAAAGTGTTTACTTTTTATGTTAATACCTTGAAAAGTTTTAACTTATTATGTATATACTATGTATAGTGTTTACTTTTTATGTGAATACCTTGAAAAGTTTTAACTTTTTATGCATATACTATGAAAAGTGTTTACTTTTTATGTTAATACCTTGAAAAGTGTTAACTTTTTGTGTATATACTATGAAATGTGTTTACTTTTTATGTATATACCTTGAAAAGTTTTAACTTTTTATGTATATACTATGAAAAGTATTTACTTTTTATATTAATACCTTGAAAAGTTTTAACTTTTTACGTATATACTATAAAAAGTATTTACTTTTTATGTTAATACCTTGAAAAGTTTTAACTTATTATGTATATACTATGAAAAGTGTTTACTTTTTATGTTAATACCTTGAAAAGTTTAAACTTTTTATGCATATACTATAAAAAGTGTTTACTTTTTATGTTAATACCTTGAAAAGTTTTAACTTTTTATGTATATACTATGAAAAGGGTTTACTTTTTATGTATATACCTTGAAAAGTTTTAACTTTTTATGTATATACTATGAAAAGTGTTTACTTTTTATATTAATGACTTGAAAAGTTTTAACTTTTTATGCATATACTATAAAAAGTGTTTACTTTTTATGTTAATACCTTGAAAAGTTTTAACTTTTTATGTATATACTATAAAAAGTGTTTACTTTTTATGTTAATACCTTGAAAAGTTTTAACTTTTTGTGTATATACTATGAAATGTGATTACTTTTTATGTTAATACCTTGAAAAGTTTTAACTTTTTGTGTATATACTATGAAAAGTGTTTACTTTTTATGTTAATACCTTGCAAAGTTTTAACTTTTTATGTATATACTACAAAAAGTGTTTACTTTTTATGTATATACCTTGAAAAGTTTTAACTTTTTAAGGATATACTATGACAAGTGTTTACTTTTTATGTTAATTCCTTGAAAAGTTTTAACTTTTTATGTACATACTATAAAAAGGGTTTACTTTTTATGTATATACCTTGAAAAGTTTTAACTTTTTATGTATATACTATGAAAAGTGTTTACTTTTTATGTTAATACCTTGAAAAGTTTTAACTTTTTATGCATATACTATAAAAAGTGTTTACTTTTTATGTTAATACCTTGAAAAGTTTTAACTTTTTGTGTATATACTATGAAATGTGTTTACTTTTTATGTATATACCTTGAAAAGTTTTAACTTTTTATGTATATACAATGAAAACTGTTTACTTTTTATATTAATTCCTTGAAAAGTTTTAACTTTTTATGTATATACTATAAAAAGTGTTTACTTTTTATGTTAATACCTTGAAAAGTTTTAACTTTTTATGTATATACTATGAAAAGTGTTTACTTTTTATGTTAATACCTTGCAAAGTTTTAACTTTTTATGTATATACTACAAAAAGTGTTTACTTTTTATGTTAATACCTTGAAAAGTTTTAACTTTTTGTGTATATACTATGAAAAGTGTTTACTTTTTATGTATATACCTTGAAAAGTTTTAACTTTTTAAGGATATACTATGACAAGTGTTTACTTTTTATGTTAATTCCTTGAAAAGTTTTAACTTTTTATGTACATACTATAAAAAGGGTTTACTTTTTATGTATATACCTTGAAAAGTTTTAACTTTTTATGTATATACTATGAAAAGTGTTTACTTTTTATGTTAATACCTTGAAAATTTTTAACTTTTTATGCATATACTATAAAAAGTGTTTACTTTTTACGTTAATACCTTGAAAAGTTTTAACTTTTTATGTATATACTATAAAAAGTGTTTACTTTTTATGTACATACCTTGAAAAGTTTTAACTTTTTATGCATATACTATAGAAAGTGTTTTCTTTTTATGTTAATACCTGGAAAAGTTTTAGCTTTTTGTGTATATACTATGAAATGTGTTTACTTTTTATGTATATACCTTGAAAAGTTTTAACTTTTTATGCATATACTATAAAAAGTGTTTACTTTTTATGTTAATACCTTGAAAAGTTTTAACTTTTTATGTATATACTATAAAAAGTGTTTACTTTTTATGTATATACCTTGAAAAGTTTTAACTTTTTATGTATATACTATGAAAAGTGTTTACTTTTTATATTAATACCTTGAAAAGTTTTAACTTTTTATGTATATACTATAAAAAGTGTTTACTTTTTATGTTAATAACTTAAAAAGTTTTAACTTTTTGTGTATATACTATGATATGTGATTACTTTTTATGTTAATACCTTGAAAAGTTTTAACTTTTTATGCATATACTATAAAAAATGTTTACTTTTTATGTTAATACCTGGAAAAGTTTTAGCTTTTTGTGTATATACTATGAAATGTGTTTACTTTTTATGTATATACCTTGAAAAGTTTTAACTTTTTACGTATATACTATGAAAAGTGTTTACTTTTTATATTAATGCCTTGAAAAGTTTTAACTTTTTATGTATATACTCTAAAAAGTGTTTACTTTTTATGTTAATACCTTGAAAAGTTTTAACTTTTTATGTATATACTATGAAAAGTGTTTACTTTTTATGTTAATACCTTGCAAAGTTTTAACTTTTTATGTATATACTACAAAAAGTGTTTACTTTTTATGTTAATACCTTGAAAAGTTTTAACTTTTTGTGTATATACTATGAAAAGTGTTTACTTTTTATGTATATACCTTGAAAAGTTTTAACTTTTTAAGGATATACTATGACAAGTGTTTACTTTTTATGTTAATTCCTTGAAAAGTTTTAACTTTTTATGTACATACTATAAAAAGGGTTTACTTTTTATGTATATACCTTGAAAAGTTTTAACTTTTTGTGTATATACTATGAAATGTGCTTACTTTTTATGTATATACCTTAAAAAGTTTTAACTTTTTATTCATATACTTTAAAAAGTGTTTACTTTTTATGTTAATACCTTGAAAAGTTTTAACTTTTTATGTATATACTATAAAAAGGGTTTACTTTTTATGTATATACCTTGAAAATTTTTAACTTTTTATGTATATAATATGAAAAATGTTTACTTTTTATGTTAATACTTAAAAAGTTTTAACTTTTTATGCATAAACTATAAAAAGTGTTTACTTTTTATGTTAATACCTTGAAAGTTTTAACTTTTTGTGTATATACTATGAAAAGTGTTTACTTTTTATGCATATACCTTGAAAAGTTTTAACTTTTTATGTATATACTATGAAAAGTGTTTACTTTTTATGCATATACCTTGAAAAGTGTTAACTTTTTGTGTATATACTATGATATGTGTTTACTTTTTATGTATATACCTTGAAAAGTTTTAACTTTTTATGTATATACTATAAAAAATGTTTACTTTTTATGTCTATACCTTGAAAAGTTTTAACTTTTTATGTATATACTATAAAAAATGTTTACTTTTTATGTCTATACCTTGAAAAGTTTTAACTTTTTATGTATATACTATGAAAAGTGTTTACTTTTTATGCATATACCTTGAAAAGTGTTAACTTTTTGTGTATATACTATGAAATGTGTTTACTTTTTATGTATATACCTTGAAAAGTTTTAACTTTTTATGTATATACTATGAAAAGTATTTACTTTTTATATTAATACCTTGAAAAGTTTTAACTTTTTGTGTATATACTATGAAAAGTGTTTACTTTTTATGTTAATACCTTGAAAAGTTTTAACTTTTTATGCATATACTATAAAAATTGTTTACTTTTTATGTTAATACCTTGAAAAGTTTAACCTTTTTATGTATATACTATAAAAAGTGTTTACTTTTTATGTATATACCTTGAAAAGTTTTAACTTTTTATGTATATACTATGAAAAGTATTTACTTTTTATATTAATACCTTGAAAAGTTTTAACTTTTTATGTATATACTATAAAAAGTGTTTACTTTTTATGTTAATACCTTGAAAAGTTTTAACTTTTTGTGTATATACTATGAAAAGTGTTTACTTTTTATGTTAATACCTTGAAAAGTTTTAACTTTTTATGCATATTCTATAAAAAGTGTTTACTTTTTATGTCTATACCTTGAAAAGTTTTAACTTTTTATGTATATACTATGAAAAGTGTTTACTTTTTATGTTAATACCTTGAAAAGTTTTAACTTTTTATGTATATACTATAAAAAGTGTTTACTTTTTATGTCTATACCTTGAAAAGTTTTAACTTTTTGTGTATATACTATGAGAAGTGTTTACTTTTTATGTATATACCTTGAAAAGTTTTAAATTTTTAAGGAAATACTATGACAAGTGTTTACTTTTTATGTGTATACTATAAAAAGTGTTTACTTTTTATGTTAATACCTTGAAAAGTTTTAACTTTTTATGTATATACTATAAAAAGTGTTTACTTTTTATGTTAATACCTTGAAAAGTTTTAACTTTTTATGCATATACTATAAAAAGTGTTTACTTTTTATGATAATACCTTGAAAAGTTTTAACTTTTTGTGTATATACTATGAAAAGTGTTTACTTTTTATGTTAATACCTTGAAAAGTTTTAACTTTTTATGCATATACTATAAAAATTGTTTACTTTTTATGTTAATACCTTGAAAAGTTTTAACTTTTTATGTATATACTATAAAAAGTGTTTACTTTTTATGTATATACCTTGAAAAGTTTTAACTTTTTGTGTATATACTATGAAAAGTGTTTACTTTTTATGTTAATACCTTGAAAAGTTTTAACTTTTTATGCATATTCTATAAAAAGTGTTTACTTTTTATGTTAATACCTTGAAAAGTTTTAACTTTTTATGTATATACTATAAAAAGTGTTTACTTTTTATGTTAATACCTTGAAAAGTTTTAACTTTTTATGTATATACTATAAAAAGTGTTTACTTTTTATGTCTATACCTTGAAAAGTTTTAACTTTTTATGTATATACTATGAAAAGTGTTTACTTTTTATGTTAATACCTTGAAAAGTTTTAACTTTTTATGTATATACTATAAAAAGTGTTTACTTTTTATGTCTATACCTTGAAAAGTTTTAACTTTTTGTGTATATACTATGAGAAGTGTTTACTTTTTATGTATATACCTTGAAAAGTTTTAAATTTTTAAGGAAATACTATGACAAGTGTTTACTTTTTATGTTAATACCTTGAAAAGTTTTAAATTTTATGTGTATACTATAAAAAGTGTTTACTTTTTATGTTAATACCTTGAAAAGTTTTAACTTTTTATGTATATACTATAAAAAGTGTTTACTTTTTATGTTAATACCTTGAAAAGTTTTAACTTTTTATGCATATACTATAAAAAGTGTTTACTTTTTATGATAATACCTTGAAAAGTTTTAACTTTTTATGTATATACTATAAAAAGGGTTTACTTTTTATGTATATACTATAAAAAGGGTTTACTTTTTATGTATATACCTTGAAAAATTTTAACTTTTTATGTATATAATATGAAAAATGTTTACTTTTTATGTTAATACTTGAAAAGTTTTAACTTTTTATGTGTATACTATAAAAAGTGTTTACTTTTTATGTATATACCTTGAAAAGTTTTAACTTTTTAAGGATATACTATGACAAGTGTTTACTTTTTATGTATATACCTTGAAAAGTTTTAACTTTTTAAGGATATACTATGACAAGTGTTTACTTTTTATGTTAATTCCTTGAAAAGTTTTAACTTTTTATGTGTATACTATAAAAAGTGTTTACTTTTTATGTTAATACCTTGAAAAGTTTTAACTTTTTGTGTATATACTATGAAAAGTGTTTACTTTTTATGTTAATACCTTGAAAAGTTTTAACTTTTTATGCATATACTATAAAAAGTGTTTACTTTTAATGTCTATACCTTGAAAAGTTTTAACTTTTTATGTATATACTATGAAAAGTGTTTACTTTTTATGCATATACCTTGAAAAGTGTTAACTTTTTGTGTATATACTATGAAATGTGTTTACTTTTTATGTATATACCTTGAAAAGTTTTAACTTTTTATGTATATACTATGAAAAGTATTTACTTTTTATATTAATACCTTGAAAAGTTTTAACTTTTTGTGTATATACTATGAAAAGTGTTTACTTTTTATGTATATACCTTGAAAAGTTTTAACTTTTTAAGGATATACTATGACAAGTGTTTACTTTTTATGTTAATTCCTTGAAAAGTTTTAACTTTTTATGTGTATACTATAAAAAGTGTTTACTTTTTATGTTAATACCTTGAAAAGTTTTAACTTTTTGTGTATATACTATGAAAAGTGTTTACTTTTTATGTTAATACCTTGAAAAGTTTTAACTTTTTATGCATATACTATAAAAAGTGTTTACTTTTTATGTTAATACCTTGAAAAGTTTTAACTTTTTATGTATATACTATAAAAAGTGTTTACTTTTTATGTATATACCTTGAAAAGTTTTAACTTTTTATGTATATACTATGAAAAGTGTTTACTTTTTATGTATATACCTTGAAAAGTGTTAACTTTTTGTGTATATACTATAAAATGTGTTTACTTTTTATGTATATACCTTGAAAAGTTTTAACTTTTTATGTATATACTATTAAAAGTATTTACTTTTTATATTAATACCTTGAAAAGTTTTAACTTTTTACATATATACTATAAAAAGTATTTACTTTTTATGTTAATACCTTGAAAAGTTTTAACTTTTTGTGTATATACTATCAAAAGTGTTTACTTTTTATGTTAATACCTTGAAAAGTTTTAACTTTTTATGTATATACTATGAAAAGTGTTTACTTTTTATGTATATACCTTGAAAAGTGTTAACTTTTGTGTATATACTATGAAATGTGTTTACTTTTTATGTATATACCTTGAAAAGTTTTAACTTTTTATGTATATACTATGAAAAGTATTTACTTTTTATATTAATACCTTGAAAAGTTTTAACTTTTTACGTATATACTATAAAAAGTATTTACTTTTTATGTTAATACCTTGAAAAGTTTTAACTTATTATGTATATACTATGTAAAGTGTTTACTTTTTATGTTAATACCTTGAAAAGTTTTAACTTTTTATGCATATACTATAAAAAGTGTTTACTTTTTATGTTAATACCTTGAAAAGTTTTAACTTTTTATGTATATACTATAAAAAGTGTTTACTTTTTATGTTAATACCTTGAAAAGTTTTAACTTATTATGTATATACTATGAAAAGTGTTTACTTTTTATGTTAATACCTTGAAAAGTTTTAACTTTTTGTGTATATACTATAAAAAGTGTTTACTTTTTATGTATATACCTTGAAAAGTTTAAACTTTTTGTGTATATACTATGAAAACTGTTTACTTTTTATGTTAATATCTTGAAAAGTTTTAACTTTTTATGTATATACTATAAAAAGTGTTTACTTTTTATGTATATACCTTGAAAAGTGTTAACTTTTTGTGTATATACTATGAAAACTGTTTACTTTTTATGTTAATACCTTGAAAAGTTTTAACTTTTTATGTATATATAGGTAATGAAAAGTGTTTAGTTTTTATGTTAATACCTTGAAAAGTTTTAACTTTTTGTGTATATACTATGAAATGTGTTTACTTTTTATGTATATACCTTGAAAAGTTTTAACTTTTTATGTATATACTATGAAAAGTGTTTACTTTTTATATTAATACCTTGAAAAGTTTTTACTTTTTATGTATATACTATAAAAAGTATTTACTTTTTATGTTAATACCTTGAAAAGTTTTAACTTTTTATGTATATACTATGAAAAGTGTTTACTTTTTATGTATATACCTTGAAAAGTTTTATTTTTACCTCTCGCTAAGAGAGGAATTGGATTCATGCTAAAATTCGCAAATCCAGATTTCAGTGAATAAGCACGATTTAAGGTCCCTAGAATCCGATTATAACATTTTTAAAATGATGTCTGTGTGTGTGTGTGTGTCGATGTGTGTATGTGTGTATGTGTGTATGTCTGGATGTTGTAGACACGATTCCTCAAAAACCATAAGACTTAAGAATTGTTTAACTATGGATTCCTCAATTTGACATTTCTGGGTAGAGCTGAAAAGGTTTTGGTAACAATTGAACAATCGGAAGTAATAGTTTCTGAGAAAAAATTTTCTAAATATAATTTTTTGGAAATTTTTGTTATTAAATATTGAAGAACATAAAATACTCCATCTAATACACTTAAAAAATTTATTATATCTTGTATAGATTTAGAGATAGACACTAAAATATATAGAGTAATTTAATCGCAGAGGCCAAGGCACTAAGGAAACCAGTTGACAAATTCCAATGTTTATAACATAGTTTTTAAATGACACATGTCAGTGTCAAAAATCAACAGTTTTATTGACATTCTGGCAGCTATTTCTCGGAAGTATATTTAATCTTTCTTATTGTTTTATTAATTAAATATTTGAAATTATAGGTAAAATGCATATATCCATCAGAAATACCGCCAATCTGGTTAATGAATTGGAAGAATCTCTGACATAGAAACTTCCTCATAAAATGAAAAATAGATATACTTAGAATTATATGTGTGCAGAAGACATGTTAAATACAATAAAAAACAGTATTTGGGTAAAGTTCTGCATTTTTACCTCCCGCTACCCTTGGTACGGGAGGTATAGGGATCGTGCTAAAAATCTCATATCGAGATTTTAGTAAATGACCACGTTTTAAGGTCCCTAGAATCCATTTTCAACATTTTCACGATGATGTTTGCATGTGTGTATGTGTGTGTGTGTATATATGTGTGTGTGTGTGTATGTATGTATGTATGTATGTATGTATGTATGTGTGTGTGTGTGTGGGTGTGTATGTGTAGGGATTTTGTCTTCGCTCTAACTCAAATACCATTATTCAGAAAATTCTGAAACCTTGTATTTCTATCCTATTCTAATATGAAAAGAATCCATTAGATTTTGGTGTAAATCGGATAACCGGAAATGGCACTTTACCTAAAGCTCATAATGGTTTTTCTTCAAAAAATATCATTAAATGCCATTTTTTCGCATTTTATGTCTTATGATAATTAAAGATTATTGAATTTTCTACAGGAATACATTAATACTTTTTCTATATATTTTGCAGATAAATTTAAAAATATTTTTTTTTTATTAGTCCCGAAGCCTAAGACAAACACATTTCCTTTGTTACACAGTTCATATTTCAAATGAATGTAACTTACAGAAAATGTCACTGTCAAAAAATTAATCACTTCAAATTAATAATAGTGACATTTTAAAAAGAAAATAGTATATAAATCAATAGTTTTATGCAATGGAACAGTTTGCAGCGTTAGTAAATACGTAAGTATGTATTTAAATTAATAAAAATGGATAGGAAAGTGTGGCGAAGGAAGATTGTTGCGTAACTATTATTGTGGTCCGGATGGGGTTATTCGCTACCCAAAATACGTCACTTTAATATGTTCTTATGTATGAATGCTATGATGATTGTGGACAAGGCGAAAGAAGAATGTTGTTAAAGAGTGAAGTGAGTCAGATGAGCTCTTACTCTTATCCCTTTTCTTATTGTTACTATTGTTTCCGGGTATTTGCCAACCCCCTAAGTGGGAATCGCGTGATTTTATGAACGTATGTATGTATGTAAAAATTAAATAGCGGGAGGTTTTGTGTTGGCCACATCAGATTTTTTTATGTACATACTATGAAAAGTGTTTAGTTTTTATGTTAATACCTTGAAAAGTTTTAACTTTTTATGTATACACTATGAAAAGTGTTTACTTTTTATGTATATACCTTGAAAAGTTTTAACTTTTTATGTATATACTATGAAAAGTGTTTAATTTTTATGTATATACCTTGAAAAGTGTTAACTTTTTGTGTATATACTATGAAAAGTGTTTACTTTTTATGTTAATACCTTGAAAAGTTTTAACTTATTATGTATATACTATAAAAAGTGTTTAGTTATTATGTTAATACCTTGAAAAGTTTTAACTTTTTATGTATATACTATGAAAAGTGTTTACTTTTTATGTATATACCTTGAAAAGTTTTAACATTTTGAGAATATACTATGAAAAGGGTTTACTTTTTATGTTAATACCTTGAAAAGTTTTAACTTTTTATGTATATATAATGAAAAGTGTTTAGTTTTTATGTTAATACCTTGAAATGTTTTAACTTTTTATGTATATACTATGAAAAGTGTTTAGTTTTTATGTTAATACCTTGAAAAGTTTTAACTTTTTATGTATATACTATGAAAAGTGTTTACTTTTTATGTATATACCTTGAAAAGTTTTAACTTTTTATGTACATACTCTGAAAAGTGTTTAATTTTTATGTATATACCTTGAAAAGTATTAACTTTTTATGTATATACTATGAAAAGTGTTTACTTTTTATGTATATACCTTGCAAAGTTTTAACTTTTTGTGTATATACTATAAAAAGTGTTTACTTTTTATGTTAATACCTTGAAAAGTTTTAACTTTGTATGTATGTACTATGAAAAGTGTTTACCTTTTATGTATATAACTTGAAAAGTTTTACTTTTTGTGTATATACTATAAAAAGTGTTTACTTTTTATGTTAATACCTTGAAAAGTGTTAATTTTTTGTGTATATATAATGAAAAGTGTTTAGTTTATATGTTAATACCTTGAAAAGTTTTAACTTTTATGTATATACTATACTATACTACTAATGAAAGGTGTTTAGTTTTTATGTTAATACCTTGAAAAGTTTTAACTTTTATGTATATACTACGAAAAGTGTTTAGTTTTTATGTTAATACCTTGAAAAGTTTTAACTTTTTATGTATATATTATGAAAAGTGTTTACTTTTTATGTATATACCTTGAAAAGTTTTAACTTTTTATGTATATACTATGAAAAGTGTTTTCTTTTTATGTATATACCTTAAAAAGTTTTAACTTTTTATGTATATATAATGAAAATTGTTTAGTTTTTATGTTAATACCTTGAAAAGTTTTAACTTTTTATGTATATACTATGAAAAGTCTTTACTTTTTATGTATATACCTTGAAAAGTTTTAACTTTTTATGTATATACTATGAAAAGTGTTTACTTTTTATGTTAATACCTTGAAAAGTTTCAACTTTTTGTGTATATACTATAAAAAGTGTTTACTTTTTACGTTAATACCTTGAAAAGTTTTAACTTTTTACCCCCCGCTACCCTAGGTAAGGGAGGTATAGGGATCGTGCTAAAATTCGCAGATTTTCGTGAATAAGCACGTTTTGTTGTCCGCAAAATTTTATTTTAACATTTTTACAATGATGTCTGTAGGTATGTATGTGTGTGTGTGTGTGTGTGTGTGTGTGTGTTTGTGTGTGTGTGTGTGTGTGTTTGTGTGTGTGTGTGTGTGTGTGGAATTTTGTGGACACGATTACGCAAATACTATCAATCAGAAATATTTGAAATTTTGTATACCCATTCTATACTAATGTGGGAAGAGCTCATTAGTCTTTAGTGTATATCGGATAGCCGGAAGTATCATTTATACAAACTTTTAATAGTTTTTCTTATAAAAAAATCATTGAATATCATTTTTTAGCAACTTTTACTAATTAAAATTGATTATAATGGTACAATCTTCAATTCTACGATAATAACATTTAGTAAATAACTCTAAATAACTTTAAATATAAATATATAATATAATTTATTTTCATATATCATTTTGCCTATGCGTCAAACATAAACATAATTTTAATAACAATTTTGACATATTTAAACAAATGTCACTGACAGGAAGAAATTACATTCAAATTAATAATTTAACCGTGTTAAGGAGAATATAAGAATAAAATATTTAATTCTAATGAAATTAAGGTTTGTAAAAATAATATATTTTCCATCATACATAAATATTAGATGTACAGGATGATTTGAATTAATTTTTTTCTATTTTTGTAGCACTATAAATTAATATTAATTTACAACTACACATTTACGAAATGGATCATGTACGGAGAAGAATTTACAAAGATTGCGTTTTAGAGTACCTAGAAGTTGATGCTGTTTTTATAAGAAAGTGTGTGTGACGATTGTTCCTTAAAGTCTATTAAAATATGATCCAAAACTTCTCAAATTTGGTATTTAAAACTCATATATAATTTGAAACAACATATTAGATTTTAACCATATATGATAAATCGGATGTAGTACATAATTTGGAGCTCTAACAGATTTTTGAGGAAAAACAATAAAACATAATCCAAAATTTCGTATTACAGACTTTTCTATTTATTGGACAACAAATTAGATTTTATTTACAAACAATCAACCGGAAGTAATACTTTACTTAAAGCTCACTGCTATTTTAAACATGGAATAGGCGGGAGGTCATGTGCTGACCACATCAGATTTTTTTATTTAATATTTTTGAAGAGAAGGTAAAACTTACTAGGTACCCATATTTTTTCTTTTGACAAAATTTTTATTAATTAACCAGAAAAAAAATAATGAAATTTGATTATTTGAATTACCGCCATGTATGACGTAGAATTACGCGCCACACCAATGAATGGCCGTAAAGCCATAGCGTGGTACCGACCTACAACAACGGCATGTTTGTGCTGATAATGTAGATCTCCTGTTTGACGTTTCAACAATAGTTTGGAGGTTAATATTTTAGTTTGTCTTTTTGGTATCGATATTTTAAATTACATATAACTACCTATGTGTTTATTTGTAAAGTAATTAATGTATTTGAGAGACCAGGGAGAGAGAAAAAAGAAGTATTGTCAAATTCAAATTTTCTCGCACGCCATGCCATCTATTAGTTACATTCTTAAACATGGTTCCCTTCTCTAGTTTAATATAATAACGTCACAGAAAATTTTCTTTCTTAATTTTCGAAAAAACAAATATTTTTTTTAAAATAAAATTTATATTTTTATATGTTTTCAACATAACATTACATATATAGTGATAGAAATCGGATTTTCAGTACCACGCAAGTAGCCCATTTGACAAACGTGTTTTTGTTCATAACCTATTCCGAGTTAGGATTTTTTGCTAGCACTACGTAACCATAATATGCAGGCCATAGTTTCAATATAAATGATCTAAAGAAAAGAAAATCCAAACGTCCTGGAAGCCCTACACATGAAAAAATTCGCAGATTGTTTATTAAATTCCGAACTTTCTCCGCCAGAACACACCTTATTAAAAATTAAAAATGTCTATGAGCTTGTAGTTGAAATGTACATTTTGTCTTAATGAATATTAGTCCAGTCATTAGGTAGATTTACCCTGCAAAAGGTCGGGTATTTTTGATTTTAGGATATATATATTATATATATATATATATATATATATATATATATATATATATATATAGGTCTTAATAAAAAATGCAAGTTTTCCCCCTCGGGGACCTTCGGGAAGCACCGCCAACTGGGGAATAAAGGCACAAAAAAGCGGATTTTTCTAAATATCTCTTCACCTATTTGTATTAGGGGCAAAAATAGTTATTTTTCAATTTGTTGACACTAAAATTTCCTACAACTTTCATCTAATATATTTTTTTCTATAACCAATAGATAGCGAGCTACAGAGTTTCAAACAGAGCTAATTTTTGAAAATTGCTCTAATGCTTCATTTAGATCATATTTTATTATATTTTTAAATTATTTTTTTTAATTACTTATTATTATTCATTAATTATTAGTATTTAACTACTACATATACATATTAGTTATTGTTTTATTTTCATTCTAAAGACGTTTCATAGTCCAGTAAATTTATGATTTTACCTCAAAGTAATTACAAAAAAAGATTTTAAACGGAATCCTATCCAGAAAATGCGTTGAATAACATATAAAAAATTTCCGGAAATCGGAGCACGGGAACCGCCAGCCAATTGCGAAAAATGGCGGCATATTTATGTTTTTGGCCATTTGCTCAACACAATTATGAAAGATATTAAAATTACTTTAAAAACAAACAATATTACAATTTAATACATAGTCTAGTAGATTTCACTATTTATAACAGTTTACATTCGTAGTGGCAACGAAAGAAGTAAATAATTTATGCCTTTTTTTGTAATAATTATCAATGTTTTCATGCAATTTTGTATTTTTTCATCCACCACTCTGATCTTGTTAAAGATACGATAACGCGGTTAGAAAATTTGAATTCAGCATGAAATTCACTTTCATATCATATGTTACACAATTTTTTCGGATGAGCAATTTGCGAGTTACTAACAAATTAAACTCACATGAAATTCCCCTAAAATTTTAAACATCTGAAAATCGGCTCATTTCTCAAATTCTCATTCAAAATTTCAACTCGATTAAAGATAAACAATATAAAGTATTAAATATGTGTCAAAGTGGTTGATAAGAAATTGAGAAATGAGCCGATTTTCAGATGTTTAAAATTTTAGAGGAATTTCATGTGAGTTTTATTTGTTAGTAACTCGCAAATTGCTCATCGGAAGAAAATGTGTAATACTTTATGTTAAAGAGAATTTCATGCTGAATTCAAATTTTCAAATCGCGTTATTGTATCTTTAACAAGATCAGAGTGGTGGATGAAAAAAAAATTGCATGAAAACTTTGACAATTATTATAAAAAAGGAATCAATAATTTACTTGTTTCGATGCCACTACGAATGTAAACTGTTATAAATAGTGAAATCTATTAGACCATATATTAAATACGTAATATTGTTTGTTTTTTAAGTAATATCATAATTGTTTTGAGCAAATGGCAAAAAACATAAATATGTCGCCGTTTTTCCCATTGGCGAGAGGTACCTGTGCTCCGATTTCCGAAAATTTTTGATATGTTATTCAGCGCATTTTCTGGATAGGATTCCGTTTAAAAGCTTTTCTTGTAATTACTTTGAGGTAAAATCATAAATTTTCTAGACTATAAACCGACTTTAGAATGAAAATAAAACAATAAACAATGACTAATATGTATGTATAGTAGTTAAATATTAATAATTAATGAATAATAATAAGTAATTTGAAAAAAATATCATAAAATATGATGTAAATGTAGCATTAGGGCAATTTTCAAAAATTAGCTCTGTTTGAAGCTCTGTAGTTCGCTATCTATTGGTTATAGAAAAAAATGTATTAGATAAAAGATGAAGGAAATTTTAGTGTCAACAAATTGAAAAATAACTATTTTTGCTCTAATGCAAATGTGAAGAGATATTTAGAAAAAAACCGTTTTTTGCGCCTTTTTTTCCAAGTTGGCGGTGCTTCCCGAAGGCCCCCGAGGGGGAAAACTTGCAATTTGTACTAGGACCCCTAAATATATAATATATCCAAAAATCAAAAATACCCGACCTTTTGTGGAATAAACCTTATTTTTCTACCAAATGACTGGACTATATTTAGTGAAGGAAAGTTATTTATTTTTTAAATATATTTTTTAAAGCACTTTTTCACGATATATTTTTTGCTATTAACCATTGCGTGACTCTTAATCAGTATCTTGATATACCTAATCTAACTTTTATCTTATATAATTTTCATACCAGTAGAAACATTATTTTATTGTAATATAAATGGAAATTTCCCGACATTTTATTTCTTAAAAAAATGAATTTCCAAGTGATAAGAATGTAAAATTTAGTAGGTTTCAAAATGAATGAGAGGTAAAAGTTAATTTATAAATGCAAGAATTCTGGAAAATGATAAATTCTTCAAAAATACGTGCAAAAGCAAATTTTGCCTTACTTTCTTTGTTGAAGGCTTTGTTTTAATCAATTAGATAATACTTAAAACGTTTTAACTAACTACTTTCAAATTGTTTGATATGAATAAGGAAATGAATTTATATACGATATCTGCGATTTAGTTACTTTTTAGTTGATTTCAATTTAATTTTTGTTTAATTCCCAATTAAAATATTGGTGCAACCGGATCAGTGTCCAGAATATTTTGATGTTCAAGAACAAATAGATTAGAATGTCATAATTTGTAAATCAATCAAATATTATCTATAGTGATTGCTAATATTTGCACCGGCTATAATTCTAATTCTAGAAACAGCTTTCTATAAACGCAAAACCAATAAAGTACAAGAATATAGAACTGAATTACCCCACCACATTAAACCAAATGTTAACAAGCAAGAAATGAAATGCAGCAAAATGAACTGATTGCAAAGTGGGATAAAGTTTAAGTTGCAGTTTAAGTTGCCGTAGGAGACAGAAGAAAAAATAACACCTGCGCTAAGTCAGATTTTGGAAAATTCAAATACGGTTGCGTCTCTTTATAATTGTCTGCTTTGAATGTAAGCAAAAGCCAATCCACTACCCGAGTAAAATTATATTCGGCAGCACTGTGGCCGTACAACATTATTAATTTGAGATTCATCATTATTTTGTAAGCCACAAGGGTATAATATTACTCGACATACATTTAACCTGCATCCATTGAACGTTCATAAACTGTCAACTCATCTATGATAAGATATTAACCACATATTTTAGCAACAGCTGATTAGAGATATGGAGCACATTACACAGTTATAGTTGCTCGATTGTAGGCCGCTTTGCACACTCTGATAATGAAATGTGATTGGACTGAACCGCTCTTTGATTAAAGCCATTAAATATTAATCACATGGCCGACGAGATTCATTGATTTCTCCAATTGCAACTGAATCTATTGCATTTTTATACACCAGGAATAAGAGCACTGAAAGACATTATATGAGACAGTAAAAGTTCAATTATTTTCTATTATACTAGCGAATTCATTTCCTTCATGAAAAGTTTAACGGAGTGGATGAAAAATTTCAAGCTGAAAAGCAATTAAAATTGTTCGTTAAAACAAATGGGATCTTTGATTTATTCGAGGGTCATTTAATAAATATTGCACATAATGTTATTTACTTGTACTTCTCTATGATCGTGTCTCAATGTCTGGAAAGTTTAACAATTCCATCCATTATACAATTTCTGTTTATCTGTCGAATGACTGGCGTGACGGTAGCATGAAGCTCTTCCAGAGTCCAGGTCCACGCATAGGTTGTTAAAGCTTTGGGAATAGTTCGAAGTCTGGTGGACTCATGTCCGGACTGTAACAAACATGAAGTAACACTTCCTAGCCGTATTGACCCAGTTTTTCGGCTACGACATTCCCGATGAGGGAGTGAGCATTGTCATGGAGAATAAGCGACCCAACCTGGAGCAAATGAGATCTGGTTTTGTGTATTTTTCTTAGAAGTTTTTTATTTGATTTTTGATTGAGCTCTCCGAAATTTTTGGCCGTGGGGAATCTGCACCTCTCCACTCGTTGGACTGTAATTTCAACTCCGACTAAAAATCTCTAACCCACGTTTCACAAATATCAACTATTTGATAAAAGAATGCTTCACTGTCAACGTCGAATCTATGTTTCAGAAAAGTTGCAAAGTCCAAGCGTTTATGCTTCTGTTAAATACTCAAGCAGTGAGGGACCCATCGCGCAGAATTTTTTTTCTTGTTTAAATCATTTCTCAGAATTCGGAAAACTAATGTTGGTGGTATCCCTGTGGTTTGAGAAAGTTCCTCACAAGTCACACTACGATCTTTTTTAGAGCATCTACCGCAAGTTTCGCACTTTGTTCAACTGTTGATGTTTTTGGCCTTCCTGGTTTCGGATCATCGTTTCACACAACCACCACGGAAACGATTTGCCCAACGAGACACTGTACTGATAAGTCACCGCAAACTTCGCTTAAAGCACTGTAGATTACTGTTGGGTTTCGGCCACGTAAAGTTTCGATCTTAATGTATGACCTCTGATCTTCAGCAAACGCATTATCCGAGGCTCCATTTCTAGCTTTCGTTTGTCTAAAATAGAGTGCGCTATAGATAAAAACCAAACCCACGTTTCTTCCCTAAGCCTTCTACTACAACTAACGTAAATGTTACTGTTGTTGCGCAATCAAATTCGCAGTGTTACTAACCTGCGCATTATTTAACTATAACATTTTTTTACAAAAAAAAAAAACTAATTGTTCATAAATACATGCATATAAAAATATTTTGTAATGTTTTAGAAGATAAAAATACATGACTTTTGGATTTCTCCCTGTTTAAAATCAGAATATATGTATATAAGAGTGATATAGGTTAGAGAGAAAAAATTTATTCAGTTTCGATATTTTTATTTCTGACAGTTAAGTAATCAGATAGAGATGAAAGTACCGGGCCCATGTAAAAATCCATTATGGCATTATTTAAGATAAGAAAGTTGCTAGCAATATCACAGAAATTTTTAAATATTATATTTTGATAATTTTTACGTTTACATCGTCGAACTGGTAGCTTTCATCTTAAACATTTTCTTTTTAAATTACGGAGAAATTAAAATTTTTAAAACACCTCACTTCAAAATTTTTTTTTAATATTTCCTATTCCATTTGTAATTTAACATTTTCCCAAGGTAATCTGAATCACCACAGAAAACTGTACTATGATTTTATATTTCTAATATCATGGCAGTCAATATTTGCCATTTAAGTAAATCCTGTATCTCTTAATAAGACATTCCCCATATTATCCTATTCAAATTAAGACACCTATATATTATTATATTATTTATATTTGCTTATATACGAGGAACTTATAAAATAAAATTAATTCAGGCATCGTAATTTCATAAAAGATTTTACGACATGATTAACGTAAACGCTATGTTAACATTTTAGAATAAACTTTTTATGAATTTTACAACTAATAAAAGACAAATTACATTCTTTCACATAATTCTATACATTTTTTCCTTTTTTATAAAGGAATGAATAATAATTAAATTTAAATCACTTATTTATATACTTTTCTTCTCCTTTACTTTGTATTTTTATACGATAAAAGTTTTATACTTTTATTTTATGATACCCATTATTTCACGAACCTTACGATATAACTGCAGTTGCAGATGTAAACTAGTACTTCAGTTAAGAATGGAGTAAACAATGAATATAAATTCATGAAATGATATATTATTCATATTTCATATTTTTGTCTTTGTACTTGGTGTATGTTAAAGTTAAATGTCAGTTGAGTAAGTTGAGATGGTTTGGACATGTGGAGAGAATGATTGAATGATAGAGAATAGTCGCGAGGAATACAGTCTGATTATAAGTTTTTGTTAAAAATAAATGTTGTTTTTTTAAACCACTGTGCATGTCAATCCAACTGTCAGATAAAATTAGACGGCTTGTTCTGTGTTTTGCTATGCTATCCACCTTTACTCTTCCTCTATCTCATGGGAGTTGGTTGTATAGATGTCTCTGGCACTGCGCATTAGTACTACGCTCTACAAAATACACTACTCGTATTCTGGTATTCTATAACTATCAAATTGTTGCTCTAGAAAGTATTCAAAGAAAGTTTTGTAAATATTGCTATATATATATATATATATATATATATATATATATATATATATATATATATATATATATATATATATATATATTGCGTCTCCGATTTCGAGGTAGTAAACATGTGAAGTCCATAAAAAATTCAAAAATATCTCCTTATTAAGTGTTAATCCCTCAAAAAACAAGTATGGAGGTTGAAAATTATATTCACGATGCCCGCAACTATTTATCAAAAAGTATAGTTTACTGGTTGTCCTCGAGTCAGAGACGTGATCAAGCTATAATTCCTCAAAAGAATAGTATGGAGGTGAAGTTGGCTCTAGCGGTTGGAATCTTGTATGCAAACATATTCTAAAAATATGACTTTTGGGTCAATGTGTAAACAATACATAAGCAAACATTTTTAATTAAATTTTTAAATCTGCTGATGATGAGGGCCTTGGGTCTCTCAAAACGTCCAAATTTATAATGAAAACAGTGTTTTTTATTGAACCTTGAGAAGGCGAAAACAAATAATTCCTCTCCACATATTCATCATCCAAGGTACCAAACAAAAGGAAAATAATAATAATAATAATTCTTTATTGTATGTAAACTTTACAAAGTTATTACAATCGATGTGTAGATGGGGGTGAGTCATTTTTTGCTTAACCTTTTACTTTTTCTCGTTGAGTTAATGGAAATAAAATAATGAAAGACGCACACAAATATCCATACCTTACCCGGGATTCGAACCCGGAACCCTTGGGACGTGAATTGACCACGTTGCCCACTACACCACCGGGGTCATAACGTAAAATAGGATAAAGCGATGAAAATTCGTGAAAAGCTTATATTTTTTCGAAACAAATGAGTGTATGTACGTACATTATTAATTATGTATGTTGTCCTTAGATATACACTAGTTGTACTTTTAAAATTACATTTGTTCACATGAAACTAGTATATTTCATTTCAATTAGGAACGAAGTAAATAACGCCTGAGAGGAAACCTGTTTCATATACATTAAAAATTTAAACGTTAAATAAAGAATTTAAATTCGTTAAACAAAATTTCACATATATGTATGCAAAAATATGCTATTTGAATCGTTAAATTACCTATTGTGTTTTATTTTATTTCATCTTACAACTGATAGCAGCTGCTAATTTTTTCGCCATTGTAAATTCATTCGATGTATAAACCGATAATCTATTCTTAACTATACATCTCGTTTACTAAACGTAGTGTATTTAGTATAATTTCATATTACGAGAAAATTTAAATGAAGAATTTTAATAAAATAAACTCATTAAATTTAAATGTGCAAAATTTAATAATTCTCAAACCTTTCTTACTTTCATTTTCTTCTTGATTTTAATATTTTAGTACAAACAACCAAACTTTGCAAATGAATCTAATAAACTTGCCAATAATTAATTCATTATCCACTTCTGTTTACTCTCATCCGGAATTGTGCTGCTCAAAATTTCAATTTCCCACAATTACTGCATTGAATATAATGAATGGAGTGTATTGCGATGGAGATAATATCAGGATCATTTATCTGTAGAAACAAGCAGCAACGTGTACTTCATGTAAGGGTATTCTTCCGGAAGACGGAAGAGGAATTAGCGAAGATGTACGGAGAAAAGGGATTTCCTATTTTCGGAATTTAAGAAGTCTATTTCTTTTGAAAAAATTCTCAATTCTCGCAAATAACGAAACACCATTAAAATGGTCTGCTAATGGTGGCAACTTTTGCCTAATTCAACCGATTTCTTATCTCTTATACTCGTAGTTCTCGAGATCCGAATGTTGGACAATCATGAACAGCCAGTATAATCGTTTTGCTCTGTCCATAATGTTACCTGAAATATTTAATACATCTGCAACTGCACATGCACGAGCTACAAAGGCCCGAAAATCGTTTCTCAAGCTTCATTAAATATGGTCTTTTAACAATATACTTGAAGAAATATGGTTCGCTCATTCAATTCTACTGTAAAATAATTATCCTCTAAAATGTGAAATCTGAAAAGTTAAGTTACTTCCTCTTTGATAAACAAGATACAGGTGTCTGAACAGATTTTCCGTAGATTATACCCACATCACTGATAGCAACGAAGAATTGCGGCGTAAACAAACCAAGACAGTCTCGATTGAAAAATGAAAGAGAAAATGGAGGTAGACCGGACTCTCACTATGGAAAGACTACAGCGAAATAGCCGAAAAGGTACTAGACTGGAATCCCACGGGAAGGTGTAAAGTAGGTCGACTGCAGATTACGTGAAGAAGCTTCGATTTAAAAGAATCAAAGAACAGAGCATAGTATGTACAGAAATAAAAACTAACCAAAAATAAAACCACATGGAGATATTTTACATAAGTCCTTTATTTATGATAGGAGCTTGCAGGATTATATTATTATTTATAGGAGTATTATTTATTTAATGAAAGAATCATGCATGAGAAAATTCAATTGCTATAATTATTTTATTATCTTTCATCACAATGTATACTGTTTTCTCTGTTTTTAAAACCTTCGTTTCTCACGCACTTTATTGTTCCGATAATAATCAGCAACGGACATATCTGAAAAGAAAATGTACAATAGACCAGTGTTTCCCAAACTTTTTACACTCGCAACCCCTTACAGGTTTCAAAAACTCTTCACGCCCCCCTAATTTCCCCCTCCAGTAGTTTTTGAATCAGAAATAATTAATTAATTTCCTTTCGCGCCCTCCCTTGGGAAATTTCGCACTCCAAAGTTTGGAAAAGTCTTCGGTAGACTATCTTTAGATAAGCAGCTAATAATTGTCACAATAAAAAAAATGCGACTTGTAGAAATTGATATTTATGTACTAAAACATTATAAGAATGTAAAAATTATTATGATGAATTTGGCTCTTATAAACTGTCAAAATACAAAAGCAATTTTATAAAATATGATACAATATTTATTATACAAAAGTAATTATGCACAATATCCCGATGTCGTTTTGTCATTAAAAAAAAAAAAAAATAAGAAATTTTCGGAAATATCTAAGATTTTAACCGTAAAACATATTTGAAGCTTAGTAACCAGTGGAAAGAGAAAAGCTATTATCGGTATAATGAGCAGAATATAATGAAACAATTTTTTTACGAAAGCTACAACATATTTTTGTAATATATCAAAAATTGTGTTACAGAACATAGTTTTGTATAAATAAATGAAATTTCCATGTTTTTCTCGATAGCACACATTCTATCCTAAATTAATCAGAAATTATTGAACAAAAAAAAAATATGCTTCTGAAACAATGTAGAATGGACTTTAAACTCTGAAAAAACTATAATTTGAAGTATGTCTATTTTTTCGTTTTCTATGAATTAAATAAAAAGTGACAGAAGAGTATTTCGATTAACATTATTCTTTAAATAATTTAGTTCGATATTCTGTTAGTAATAAATATTTAAAGCGCATGTATTAAAAAATAAATAAAAAACAAATGATATAATGCCAAAATATAAACATTATAATTTCAACAATGTTCTGCCTCGGCTGAACTAATACGATTCTGCGCACAGCAAAGCGGCAAACATGCATTTCGGCATTATAAGTGAAATAAATATTTTGTTATATTTTCAATATTCACTGTATCGCTATCTAATAAATTTATTATTATACATCACATTAAATAATTGAAAAAATTGCTTATTTATTATGAAATAAAAATAAATGATTAAAAATATGGATACGTTTTACGTTTTCCTTTCATTTCATTAATTATACAATCTGTACGTATTAATATATTTTTGATATTTTTTCTATATGTGAAGTTAGCTGATGTTAAGTTTTTCTTTATTTATATCAAGTTTCAATAATTATAATACTTCTTTTGTAACTCAAATTGTAGATAAA
Organism: Ophonus ardosiacus; assembly: GCA_943142095.1. Taxonomy (NCBI): domain Eukaryota; kingdom Metazoa; phylum Arthropoda; class Insecta; order Coleoptera; family Carabidae; genus Ophonus; species Ophonus ardosiacus. Next base: position 17,751,967 of record OW964823.1, read on the forward strand.
GGTGCATATTAACATAAATTAAATTTTGAAAAACATACATTTGACGATAAATGAATTATATTAGTTTGAAGTTAGTGTATCTCAAAATTTTATTAAAAATGGGTCTCATTTTTTACATTTTACACTGTAATATTTAAATGGTAAAGCAAAAAAAAATTGTTTTTCTTCATGTAAATTAGATATACCTAATCATGGAATATCACAATGCAAATCGCTATTTTTTTGTTTAATTTGTAGAAGTTATAGTGTCCTAAACTCAGGGGACTTTACTTTTGAAACCGATAATAGTTATAAGCGTTGAAAGCGATGTATAATTGAGAAAGAAGTTTCGAGCATGATATGGAACGGAGTGGTCGTGCAAAATAGAAACACTTTTAACTTGTATGTACATCATGCAATATTTTATCTACTATTTTATCATTTAAATTTGCATTTTTAATAATTTCTTAACATTCTTATGATGGCAAAAAAATGTCGATTCGTTGTACTATTTGTCATTAACAACGTAACTAATTCACTTTTAATACTAGGGTAAAAAGTAACAATGATCAGTCAGTTTTTAACTCTGGTGTTATAATAGTATATTGAAATACAAGTATTACGAGTACAATGAACCTTATACGATTAATCTTTTGTGTCTCCCAACACAAAATCATTCATAATTATATAATATAAAGCAGAGATAACATTTTTTTTTTTTTTTTCTTAAATGGATCATGTTTTGTGGTGGTGAGTGTATCAAGATTGGCAACACTGACAGTTTCAGTATACATATTGACTGGTGACAGGTAATATTTACTTATAATCAGGGGTGACTAAGCTATGAACTTCGAGCAAATACTGACTAGAAAAGTGATTCCCTATATCAATGAATAGGATGTTGTAATCGAAAGATATGAAGGAGGGGGGATTTGCGGGGCTGGAAGTCATGGTGTCTTGTAGGCAGTGTTTTGTTGTGTTGTATGTCATTACTTGTCATTTTACTGTAACTTAACGTTATTTTTGCGTGTAGTTTATGAGTATATCACAAATTATATCAAATTGTAATAAAAAATATAAAAAAGTACGGATATTTTGTTTCATGTGTAAGTAACGATTTTTTTTACAATTAACATATTAAACAAAGTGTAACTTTTAGGTTTCCTGCTAATTATTGACTTAAGAGTAAAGAAACTGAATTTGAAATAAAGGTGATTTACTTATTTCCAAAGCAGCAATTAATCATTACTTTGTAAAAAAGGTAGTACAAAAAATATTAAAATAATATGCAGCTCGCAATAATCCAAGTCTTCAATACGCAGCCCGCAATACATCACGGCTTCCGTCCCCGTAAATCCCCCCGGTGCATATTCATCTGTTTTTTAAAGGCTCATTCACAGCTACAAAAATAAGAAATGTAAATAAAATTATAATTAAGATATTATGGTTAGTGTTCACAGCTTATAAAATAAAATATAAAATTAACATCAACTGTCATTTACTATATTCATAATTAACAAGCAATAATAACAACTTCATACCTTTTAAAGCACTGTACGCAATCATATATGCGAACTTTTGTCTCAAGACAGCTTTTTAAAATTATATTTAAATTGAAATCCTTTTGCCAGAAGATAAATTGACAGCTCAAATGGCAGTTGTTATGTATGTGCATATTTTTTGTGTAAAATAATTAACATTTGCAAATCTTTGTGATTATGTCTTATGTTTAATTTTATTTTCAAGAGTGAACACTTTCATAAGAATCTATTGTTATATCGTTATTTTTATGTATAATATTATTATTTTTTTCGTAGCTGTGAACGAGCCCTAAGAATTCCAATGTATTTATTTTTAAATAGTAGCCATGGTAATTAGTGAGTTAAAATGACTAAAATTTTGAGTAAATACTACCGGTGATTAAATTTAATTTATTTTGACATTTTGACAACAGTTATTTATAAGTTGGGTTAGAGTTAAAAATTATTATTATTATTACTTACATAAACCTACATATCAATAGAATACTTTACACTCTTAATTTAAAGTGTGCTCTACTGATTGTTCTAATTATATTACCATAAAATCTAATTGTAATTATCCATGAGTAATGACAGGTAATGACAATTTAAAATAAATCATATTTGATATTTAGCTAATTAAGTTATCGACTTCACAAATAAAAAATCCCTAAAAACAGTTGTAGAAAATTGTTTATTATAACCACAAAAATAGTATCACACAATTCACTTTGTGAATGCGAAATAAGAAAAATGACGTTTTTAACCCCAAAAACGAACAGTATAAACATAAGTTTAATACATTTGTAGCAAAAAAAAGGATTATTAGGATAAAAATATGTTTGTGTCATATCTCGAAAATTTTCATAAGCCACTGGTTAACCAATAAAAATAACTTACTTTTTATATTTGAAACATTTTTCTATATTATCAATTGTGTAAGAACCAAAATCAGAAATTCGTCTTTACCTAGCAGCCTATAAGAGTTTTTTGCAAAATAAAAAAATATCTAAGACGGTCTTACAAACGCGTACCTGATGTCTATAGTTTCCGAGAACGCAACAAAGATATATCCCGATATACTTTACAAGCATATGATAAAATGTTGGAATTTCCTTGACCATGAAATATCACAATTATTACACATTCTTACAATTATATTTAATTATAATTTTAAAATTTGTTATATCATAAATAATAAATGTCTATTATTATATGAAAAATGTATATATATATATATATTCATGTTCATATTAAGGTTTATTTAAAATAATGCGATTAAAGTATAATAGATACAAAATAAATATTTTATTACTTTTTTAACATTTAAATTTAAATAATAATGGATCACTACACAGCCGCACATATTTTATAAACACTTCAACGAATATACTATTTTATATTTTATTCGACAGTAAAATGTGAAATCCATACTCGGAATATTAAATTCATAAACCTAATACATTTCATAGAAATATAATCAATGAAAATAGTTCACAATAAAAATAAAACTTATTTTTATCACATCCTATATGATTCGATGAATATAACTTTAAAATTAAAACCCATAAAGTTTATACTTTACATCAGATTAAATTTAGACCTTAATGACGCCAACTGGCTCCTACAACAAATAAATCTATTTGACAAATCATTTGCAAGTACTATAATTCAAACCTGCAACATAAATTAGCGAAAAATGAAAACAATCTCATAAACTTACTTATTTACATGTTGGTTTTACGAATATACTTTAATTTAAACGAATAAATTGTTAAATATTACACATTCGTGCTTACAGAGAGAACTCAGACGCTGATCCGGAAGTCATAAAAAGTTCGTAAAAGTCGCCCAAATCCTGGGGCCGGCCTAATAAGGGCACGTAGACTCTGTAAATCTGGGAGAAATATGTTCTAACAGTGGCTCTGATACTAAGAACGACTCTTGTTTATGGAGGGTAGAACTGAATCTGAGGTTTATTATAAATTTATTTTATTTTGATATGAAAAATTGCGGTCAAATCTTTTGATGCTATAAGAAGATAATCAAAGCAATATCATAATTAAATCTTGCACTTTTTTTATTGACAATTGATGCAAGTATATCTGAAATGACTCGCATATTCCTCCCGCCAATTTAAGTACTTTTAAGTATTTCCTAGTATTGAAATTTATTTTTAGACCAGAATATAAAAGGAGGTAGAAAAATAATATCATTATTTCGATTCAGAATACGCAAAATATTCCAGCGTTTTTAAAAGTTAAGTTACTCAGATATTCTACCCTACAAAACAAATATCTTGTTATTTACGTAACATTACACATTGAATAATATGTTCACTTGCCAGGTAACAGTGAATTTCCTTTTTATAAACAAAACTCCGTTTTACCATGACATTGCACCTACGCAAGGTCAATTTACAATCAATGTCAAGAGATAATTATTGAAATTGAAAACTGGGGAACACAATTGTTCTGGAGCCAAGCAATTATTTTGTTACAACAAAACAACTTTTTTGCATGTGTTCTGTTTATTTTGATTCAAACCAATGTTTCGGCTTCATATACTGCTGTCATCTGTAGAGTGAAAACATATGTATATACGAGCCCTGTCCCATAAGTGTTGGCCCAGTCATAAAAAAAAATGCATTTCTTATACTTGTGCTCAACTGGAGAAGCTGCATCCAATTGCATTAGTTAGTGTAGATCATTTATTTCCAGTATTTAAGGCATTAAGTTATCATTCAATGGAAATAAATTAGTAGGTGTTTTGATTTTTTGCTTAAATAAGTCATTTCAATGATTTCATGCAACTGGGCCAACACTTATGGGACAGGGCTCGTAGTTACGAAAAATAAAAGCAAACAAATCACAATATATTAATATTTTTAATATAGGAAACCTTACTCGATTACGTACTAAACCATACCATCAAAAGTATGGAGATTATTGTTCTCGGTCCAGTATGACTTCATGTTTTAAAATTGTTATAAACTGTTAGTTGCTTACTTTTGTTTTTGTTATTTATACCGAGTGTCTACTTTTTTATTGCCCGTAGGATATGTAGTGGTAAAATTTTCATATGGTTGTAATTCTGGTTGTAATTTCTGTCCTATTAATTTTAGAACAAAAGTGTAAATATAAAAATTGTTCAGAATTAAAAACTGCATATATAAAATCAAAAATTATTGCTTACATGTGTGCTGCCGGGAATCACTAAGAAAACACTGCTTTGCAACTGTGCACTATTTATTTATTTCACTCATAATTATAACATTCAGACAAATCGTACAATACACCCCTGGCGTTCACTACTAACTAACTAATCCCCCCTTCCTATCTTGTTCACCTTATAAAGCCTACAAGTCTTATGTATACCTTTCCTAGCTATTAATTTATATACAATTAATTACTATTATTTATCGGCCTCCACAACACGAGTTTCATTTGCGAGAAAAATTCTAAATAAAAGTATTAATTTTTATCTGTTAAACATTACAGTTATATTGTTTGTTTAACTGATGGTATCTAATAATGATTGGTTTCAGTATATGCTTCCGTAGCGTTAGTTTGAATTAAAATAAACAAAACATATCGGGCGACCCCAGAAAGCGGACCACCCCATTAACTTCTTTATTTATAAAGATAGCTAATTGAAAATGTATATTGTACTTTAACATGCTCGTATATATTAAATTAAATACCTTGTATATTTTTGAGAATACAATAATGTGCCACAAGTCATATTTAAACACTTGAATCGTATAACTGGATACTGACAGCTTCTGCAGTTGATGAAACTGTTTAATTATGCAACAATTAAATTGCGTAGCTATAATTTCTCTAGAAGTTATACGATTCAATTGTTTTTATTTCTAACGCAAAAGCCAACTATTGTTGTTTTAATTTAAATTTTTTTGTATTATTTTGTAAAATATATAATAAAAGAAAATGAAGCCACTTGCAATTTATACATAAAAATGATGCTACTTCATGTTAAGTTTATGCATATAAATTTTCAAATAGATATTTTTGTAAATAAAAAAGTAATAGGGATGCCATTTTTTCTATGGACTGAACACCCGGTATACTGAAAGATTGTTTTATTGTTATATTAAGAATTTGTTGTATAAAGGAATAAAAAAAATGCAGAAACAAAAAACGAAAAATTATTATACCACAAGTACCTAATTTATAAAGTATATGTAGAATTATACAGGGAATTTATTTTAACATGCAACATATGGTCAATCACTTCCATGGTTACTCACTATTGTCAAAAAATGACAGCAATGTAATATTTGTCCATTTTAAAATGCAACATACATAATTTGTAGTTTTGTATTATCAAAACTAATTTCCAATAAATTAGCCTACATACGATTATCAAATAATCAAAACATGAATGTTGTAAATCTTAACAAACTTTAGCTTACAAAAATTCATAACTTTCATGTAATAAATGTTTAAAAATACCCCCAATCACTCTGAGGCAATATTCTAGTCGGTCGTAATAAGAATTGATACCATTTGAGATGTGTTTTGGAGGTATCTCCTGTGCTGCAATACTATTTATAATGTTGCATTATAAAATGGACAAATATTATATTGCTGTCATTTTTTGACAAAAGTGAGTAACCATGGAAGTGATAAACTGTAATGTTGCATATAAATGTACTATTAGGAACATGTACTGTGATATATGAAAATAAGGGAATTTTGAATCAGAAAGAAGAGATATATTTTCTGATTAATGGTTTTCCTAAAAAATATTTATTTTCCAAACTAAGAGTACATTATTTGTCATGAAATTTCAGAAAACCTCATGTTACGAAATAATGTTTTTCCACAGAACTTAAAATGAATAAAGGTTTTTGATGTCGCCATCGCCTAAATTGGTTCGTATTTTGTCATAGTCCACAACAATTGAACGCGACATTATAAACGTTCTTTGTCATTACTATGCATTGATATTTATGGTTATTATATATTACGTAACTTTGTATTGTTTTGTCATTGTATTCCATAATTACATGGCTACAAGAGCGACCATGCTAGACATTCAACTCATCATCATTTTTATTAAAATATAACAAATATACACCAAGAATATATTTTGTTAATACACTCGTATCACTCAAAATTAGCTACTTAAAATGTATTTAACAACTTGCTACATTTAATTGTTTGAATTATTGAACCATAAAGTTTCAAGAAGTAAACAAAGTATAAATATATTTTTAAACAACAAACTTTTTCGAAATTACTTTTTCATGTTTACATTTACGTTCGAACGTAAATATTTTCATAGTCCCATAAGGTTTAGTTCAGTACAGAAATACGTATCGAAAACAGAACCACATATCTCAAAGTTAAAGCTCATTTAGACAATCGTAAATTTATTTTTACTTCTATTATCATTAATGTACCTACTACATATTCAATAAAACAGACCACTCCAAGATTTTTAAAAATTGCGTACTACAGATTTTTTAACAAACTAGGAAATATATATTTCTCTTATATGCAATGACAAAAATCTGTTGTGGCCAGCACAAGACCTCTCGCCATTTCCATATTAGGCTATATAAGTATTGTATTGCACTTCGCTTTCGAGCCGTCGTTTTATAACAAAATCTTACAGAACATTACCCAAATTTTGTTTCTTACTATATTTAGCATGTCTTCTGCACACATATAATTCAAATTATATCTATTTTTCATTGTATGAGGAAGTTTCTAAATGTCAAATATTGTTCCAATTCATTAACCAGATTGGCGGTATTTCTGATAGATATATGCATTTTACCCAATTTTGCCTATAATTTCAAATATTTAATTAATAAAACAATAAGAAAAGTTAAATATACTTCCCAGAAAAAGCTATCAGAATGTCACTAAAACTGTTGATATTTGACAATGACATGTGTCATGTTATAAACATTGGAATTTGTCAACTGGTTTCCTTAGTGCCTTGGCCTCTGCGATTACTTTACTCTATAAATTAAATTAGTCTTTATCTCTAAATCTATACAAGATATAATAAAATTTTTAAGTGTATTAGATGGAGAATTTTATGTTCTTCAATATTTAATAAAAAAAACTTCCAAAAAATTATATTTAAAAGATTTTTTCTAAGAAACTACTACTTCCGGTTGTTCAATTGTTACCAAAACCTTTTCAGCTCTTCCCAGGAATGTCAGATTGAGGAAACTGCAGTTAAATATTTTTTAAGTCTTACAGTTTTTGAGGAATCGTGACTACAACATCCAGACATACATACATACATACAAACACACACACACACACACACACATACACACATCCACACACACACACACACACAGACATCATTTTAAAAATGTTATAATCGGATTGCAGGGACCTTAAATCGTGCTTATTCAATAAAATCTGGATATGCGAATTTTAGCATGAATCCAATACCTCTCTTAGCGAGAGGTAAAAAGCGTGTACGAAAAGGACGGATATATAACACGCTTGTCTTTCAAAAATTAATATTGTTTCGACTAAGTTACGAATTGTTTTTTTAAAACGATGCTTGTTGTTGGCAATGCTGTAACGTAAGTTTATTTATTAATTCAGATATATTACATTGATTCACAGATGTGTGCTGCGAGCATTATACTGACTAGGGAAGCAATTCCCTATACCAATGCATAGGATGTTGTGATCGGAAGATATGTAGGCGGAGGGCAGGAAGTCATGGTGTATTGTGGGCAGTGTTTTGTTGTGTTATATGTCACTATTTGTCATTTTACTTTAACTTAACGTTATTTTTTGAGTGTAGTTTGTGAGCATATCTGTGAGTTTATCAAATTGTAATGAAAAACACAAAGAAAGTAAGGATATTTCGTTTCATGTGTAAGTAACTGGGATTTTTTTTTTACAAATAATATATTAAACAAAGTGTACCTTTTAGGTTTCCTGTTAATAACGTCGTAAGAGTAAAGAGATTGAAATTTATTGGAAAAAGGTGATTTACATATAAAGCAGCAATTAGTCATTACTTCGTAAAGAGATAGCACAGATATTAAGATAATACGCGTAGCTAAAATCTTATTTCACACTATTCGAAGATGACATTCATCAGACATCTTTAAAAATTAAACTGTACATAAGGATTTTGAATATAAAAAATTAAAAATCAAAAATTTCAAAACATCTACACTGTAGCTTATGTCAGATTTAAAAGCTAAAGTATTTCGATTCTCTTTTCTTATGCGGGTGTGACGATGACATCACAATATTCAATTTAAAACTTAACAAGAGCGACCATGCTAGACATTCCACTCTTCATCAATTTTATTAAAATATAACAAATATACACAATGAATATATTTTGTTAATATAATTGTATCACTCAAAGTTAGCTACTTAAAATGTATTTAACAACTTGCTATATTTAATTGTTTGAATTATTGAACCATAAAGTTTCAAGAAGTAAACAAAGTATAAATATATTTTTAAACAACAAACTTTTTCGAAATTACTTTTTCATGTTTACATTTACGTTCGAACGTAAATATTTTCATGGTCCCATAAGGGACAGAACCACATATCTCAAAGTTGAAGCTCATTTAGACAATCGTAAATTTATTTTTACTACTATTATTTTATTTTAGTTTATTAATGTACTATATATTCAATAAAACAGACTACTCCAAGATTTTTAATTTTATATAGGCCATTAGTATCATGAACGATTTAACAAACTAGCAAATACATATCTCTCTTATATGCAATGACAAGAAGCGTGTACGAAAAGGAAGGATATATAACACGCTTGTCTTTCAAATATTCATATTGTTTCGACTAAATTACGAAATGCTTTTTTAAAACGATGCTTGTTCTTGGCAATACTATCGCTGTAACGTAAGTTTATTTATTAATTCAGATGTATTACCTTGTGAGATGTGTGTATAGATTTATTTTCTCTCAATATCACTATCATTGACAATGTGTCAGAATCTTATATTTCATATGTTCGATTGCACATATAGTAGTAAACTTACCCGTTGACTTAATTTTGAATTGACAGAATGCGCGGAGCTAAAATCTAAGGAACTGAATATAAAAAATAAAAATGAAAAAATTTCAAGTATTTCCATTCTCTTTTCTTATGCGTCACAATATTCAATTTAAAACTTAAATATTTATTTTCTTTGTTATTATTTTTTTAGGAAATAAAAAAAGAAATGTCATTTGAAAAAATTTAATAACAAAAAATATTTACTCGTAATACAAAGAAAATTACAGTAATAAACGTACTTGTGATAAGAATCTTTACCTGTTTATTAGCAATCGTATGATTAAGTTGTTATCACTACATTTATATAATTTGCAATTAGTATTAATTGTAAAATATCGCTAAACATTAAACTAAAGATTGGAGCTGGCAATGTTTAACATTTTGTTTAGTATCATTAGATGTTATTATGGAGTAATTATAAAATTCAAAGTCATTAAAACTAAAACAATAATCATAAACATAATTTCATTTATTAGCGCACCTTGAGAATTTAAATAGTATTAATAACAATTTCTTTTAATTTGGAATATCATTAAAGAAAATTCTATAACCTAGTTACCCTGAAATATAAAACGTAGATATAAGTGAGGTCCATGAATTCTTCAGAAATCCTTCTTTGTTATTCATTCTTAATATAATTAAAGGTAAATAGGTTACAGAAATTAGAAATTCACAATAGAAAAATAGTCTTTTATGTAATTAATAATATTATGGTGATTTATAACCACAAAGGCCAAGGGTATAGTCGCGCAGTCATGTGGGTAACAATACTTCATGTGGGGAGTCGTACATTTGACATGTGAAAAATTTACTGAATTCAATGGGATCTTGTAGCTCACTTGGTTAGAGCATCTTACTTAACGAAATGTTTTTAGGTTATGTTTTTGAAATTTGCGTTTGTTTCATGCTTGCCGGTGTAAGATTATGCAAAGAAAACCAAATGCATGATTCAAATAAGAAAACATTATATCTTATTCACAACGGAAAGGAGATGGTTAAAGATGTAGATGATTTTTATTATCATTATGACTTCCATATCAGATTCTTCATTCATGAAGAATCTGATGATTGCAATAGAGCGACGGTTCTTTTAAATATAACACTTTCCATATCTGTTAACTGGTGGTTAACTGTCAGTTGACATTTAAGGTTAGGATATTTATCGCACTTTTCAGCAACCCGTTTCTTTATTCGGTCGCAGCGGCTATCCATCGGATCCATCAGCTATTAATCGTTACGTCATTTTCAATTTCTGATGGAATTCAGCGCATGAATAGTTGTTGAATAAAGAAACTCGCCCTATGTTTCAGAGTACATGCATTTAAAAAACTTTATAGGTACGTATTTCGGCTGTGATGCCATCATCAGAAGTAACATAGAAATGAAGAAAAACTTAACTAATATATTTATAAATACTCGATATGGTTCAACAATACAGTCATAAAATAAAGGGAAAGTTTACAATTTAAAAAGTTAAAAAGTAGGTAGAAATACCACACGCCCATTACAAGGGTTTTAACAAGGGTGAGGGATACATATCTAATTGTTCATTCATAAGAAAAAACTTTTTTTCAAATTTGGATAAAGAAATATACAGTGTGTCCCATTTAGAGGTGCCACCATTAGGATCTCGAGAACTATAAGAGATACGATGACGGTTAAATGGAATTTTTTGTGCGCGTTTGGGAGCCCATCTCAGATGTGCTTTTGTTTTTCCAAAAATTCTCATAGGGCACTAGATAATGACGAAAAACTGAATATTGTTGATTTTTTCTTTTTCAAATAACTTTTAAACTATTAGTAATTGAGAAAAACATTTCAAATATAAAAGATAGATATTTTTATTAACTAATAAGTGGCGTACGAAATAAATTTGAATGACACAAACTTATATTTTTTTAAATGGAACCCATATCTTATTTTAGTCTCAAAAAAAATAATTATTTTTTTCTCTTTTCAGTGATGTAAGGGTTATTATGTTTTATATTTGTTTTGCTCCTAAAATTGAATTTTTTTCTTTATTTTTGTGAATTTTCTTATTTCTCAAAAAAAATAAAATTTTATTTATTATATTGTATTTGCTCGATATAATTTATTTTATGCCTTTATTACTTAATATTTTTATTCTAGACTTATAATTACAAATTACACTATAATGTGCCAAAAGCGACCTGATACAAAATATTATAAAAATTAATTTGATACGAGTTTTGAGCAAATTTTTCTAACGAAATAAATTATTTAAATACAAGGAGTACTTCTGAATAGAAATCTACCAATATTTTCAAAATAATTGTAAATTTAATACAAAATAAGGAAAAAATTATAATTTTGAAGGCAAAACAAATATAAAATATAATAACCTTTACAACATTGAAAAGAGAAAAAAATAGTTATTTTTTTGAGACTAAAATCAGATATGGGTGCCATTTAAAAAAATATAAGTTTGTGTTATATCTCGAAAATTTACGGATATAAAAATTTGTTTCGTACGCCACTGGTTAGTTAATAAAAATATCTATCTTTTATATTTGAAACGTTTTTCTCAATTACCAATAGTTTAGAAGTTATTTGAAAAAGAAAAAATCAACAATAATCAGTTCTTCGTCATTATCTAGTGCCCTATGAGAATTTTTGGAATAACAAATGCACATCTGGGATGACCTCCCAAAGGCGCATAAAAAGTTCCATTTAACCGACATCGTATCTCTTATAGTTCTAGAGATCCCAATGGTGGCACTTCTAAATGGGACACACTGTATAGTGCCAGAAAATCAACAGTTCTGCTTCTCTTGCAGTATTTTTTGTGGTAATCAGGGTTCAGATGCTGGAGGGTTGGTTGAATGAAACAAAATGCTAGGAATCATGTATTGACGCGCTGGGTTTGATGCAGGATTCAATTATATCGTTAGCGCACAGTTACATATTTATTTTATTTCTAAATTTTGTGCGAGTAGCGAGCACCTAGTTATTCGATAGGCAGTATTGTTTTCTTGTAATTTTGTGATCATCATTTTTTGTGTCCTCCATTCCAATTTTTAAAAGGTGACAACCTTAGTTCAATTCCCAATGAGGTCTATGAATTTTTCACAAAGCAAAGCCTACTTCGTTATTTATATTGTACAAAACTGTTTCCATGGCGTGTTAAATATCAATCACTAAAGCCACAACTTTTACAATTTTTCGTATTTTTGCTTCAATAAAACTGACAATAAATTTCCTTCAATCAACAAACAATTAGTCAATCACGTTACGTTGTGTGATTGGAACAGTGACATGCACGGCCTGTAAAAGATGTTATTAACAGCAATAGCAGTCATCAAAGCAAAATAATAAACAGCGAAGTCATGGATGTGCGGCTCGCACTTAAACTGACGTCTGCGATGCTTGACTGCGTGTTAAAATTGCATGCGGAAAGGATAGCGAAGCTCGAAGCCGAAGCGATGCAGCGATCGATACACGATGTTATAACATTGCGGATCAGCCGCGATATTCATTATTTAAACGCAACATGTAAATAATTCAATGAATTAACAATGATGTTGATCGAATTATTACTCACTGTTTTCTATAACAATAACGAAGAGGAATTTGTTTGCAATAATGAACAAATATATCTGAAATGTAATATTAATTATGTTATGTTAATAATACACGTAATGAGATTTGAATAATTAATAGATTTATTTACAGTAACAACTCCACGTGGACAAATCAAATAATGATGAACTTTATTATTACTGAATACATTGGGCGGTTATGGTAGTGCGAGCTCGGTTCTTAAATTTATCCAATTTAACCACTTGTACCGAAAACATGGTTTCAAATATCTTAAACCAAACCCGATAATCGGAGTCAGTTTTGTATTTTGTGTTAGACTGGTACACTAGATTCTATTTGACCCCGTATTATTTTAGTTCGCCAAATGTTTGGGGATCTTAGAATCTACCGAATTTTCACGCGGAGACAGTACAATAGCAACAACGTCTGCGGGTTTTCCCAATTATTAATTGTTTATTATTATTAGGTCGGTATATCCCGAGCATACCAGATTTGAAACTAAATAAATAAATAAATATATCATCACGGCATATTACCCATTGTGTAACAAACCAGGTTTGTTGAAATATTTCATTTTAACAAAATTATTTGCAATTTGTGTCAATTTAATGTTATTAACCTTTTTGGCTATACGCGAGGGTATTACACTTGTCATTCAGCGAAATTATTGCCATCTTGCATTCTATTTATATTATATAAATAGAATGTTAAATATAATGATGAACAGTCAACGGTCGACAGTCAGCGGTCAGCAAAACAGTCGACAGTCCACAACAATCTTCGATTCGATCAACCCGCTGAAGATGAGACCCTAGATCTTCAGGGGTAGTCTACCCCTAGGTATGAGAAATACATTGCTAAATATCGTTCGTTAATTGTAATATCACATAAATATATATTTGTATTTATTTTGTTTATTATTTAACTTGTTTTTATTAATACAAATCTTATGTATTTTTGTATACTTTTGTGTTTAACTATTTTATAACCTATGGCCGCAATTCTGTCTTTTGTTTTATTATTAATAAATAATTTCTAAATTATTTCTTATTAATAATTGTGCCACCAATTCAGTGCAGTGATTAGATAACACGCTGACGCAACAGACAGCAGGGTAAGTATAACCATACTTAAATCGTTAACGTCACTACTTCTGTTGCACCCCAGTAGTGATTGTTACAATTGAAACTAAATTCAACATTTCTTATTTTCAGTTGTTTTGTCATGCTAATTTTGCCATTCTCTTTAATTTTTTAACAAAAACGATAGGAGACACTGAATGAAAAATTTAAATGGCAGATAATAAATTGGTTTCTATTGGGTACAAATTTTAACAGTCTGTTAAAATTAACATGGTACGATACAGAATACATACCAATTTGTCAGAAAAAAATTATCCGTTATAGCTGGTACGCTAATGTCAAATTTTTTATAAATGTTTTGTTATTATTGTAGCTATTTTGTTCTCTCTGATGTTAATTAGTTTACAACGTTAAAATAACAAAAAAAATAGATTACGTGTATATCATTAGATGCTGTCATAATAAACAAAAAATGTATAAAAAACAGAAATTTCTCACTTTATTAATGATTTTTAATTACAGGTTACAAGTGCACCAATATCGTATCTTTTTGATGGTGTGCCAGTCTAGGGTTATCCAAATTTGGACTCATGCGTTAACAAATTGCCTTATGAAACTTGTTTTTAGTATACCATTATAATACTTACACACGTATCAGTTTTTATTACCACTGATATGTGTGTATGTACTATAAAAAAGTTTTAACCGTTTTTGACGATATTGCTCATTTTCTTTTTATAATGAATATGTACCATTTTATATTTAATAATGTAAGTATAACCCTAAAGATGGATTATTATTATTATTATTAGAAACATCGGTATTATTGAGATTTTTATTTAAGTAAACAATTAAACAACTGACTGCTTTCTCCAATTTATTCACTTCTTTCTATTCATAAAAACAGTCGATTAAACTCCTAAAGTAAATAAGGAAAAATTAACTCCAGTGCGCAGAAAAAACATTTGAATTCAATAAAAAAACAGAGATTTATGTTTCTGTATTGTAATTGTAATATAACTATCTCATGAACTATTGCGTTGGGTATATAATTTAATCCTAAAAAATATTACTTTATAAAAATAATTGCCCTGGGGTAGTATTCTGTAACTCGTCAGTTATCAAACGGTACCGTTATCACTATAGAAACGTATTTTTTATAAGATGATTGGTATATTTACGTCCTACTTGTCAAATAAAATGAGATCTTCCATCTAACTATAGTGATAACAGTACCGTTTGATAACGGAAGAGTTACAGAATCCCACCCCTGAACATTTTCAAGAGCAGGCGCCTTTAGTTATAATTTGACATTTATTATTGATGAATTAGGTCTACTTCACTTGAATACTACTTCAAATGCCGCATTAATGAAATTTGTTGGTTTGTATTGGAACACTTTAGATTAGAACATCAGAAATGCATTAAACTATTCGATTCAATTTGAAGTGTAACATTAATTTACAATTGTTATTTGTCATAAAATAGAAACCAAGAAGCTTTTCTCTGTTTAGAAATTAGAATTACAAATTCTAGCCTGTTTATTGATGTTAGAATGAACTTCAATCCTAAATTATTGCCACCAACCTGTACCTAAACTATTTTACAAAAAAATGCTCTTAGCGGTAATGTTGAACTATTTTTTGTAATAATGCAAATGTAAGCTGAAACAGAGAAAATAGTATAAAACAGTCGTTACACACTTGTTTGTTCACCCACTCACCAGAACGTGGTTTGTATCCGAATTCCTAACTCGTGCTACAAAAGGTCTCTAAGTTATACACCGAAAAAAATAAATAAAAAAGTTTAGCAAAAATCGTAACAATTTTTAATTGTGCGTATCAACTTCAAGGGAATATGCTCTTGCGAATCCTAAAATCTAATGATAATTCGCCCTATTCTGTAACTCAATCGATAATAGTTATCGATCGATAATAATTTTTGACAAATAGAAATAAATGTATCATCTGCCAGTTTCATTTTTTTATTCAGTGTCTACTGTAATTATTGGCTACAATTTATTATCGATCGAAAAAAGTTATCGATTGAGTTACAGAATAGGGGTGAATGACTTTATTTAATAAAAGTATAAAGTAACAAAATTATTAGTTAGATTTTTTAAATAAATTATAGTTCTACTATAAAAATGTATTATCAATATACGTATTCGTTTTTTTAAATTTATAATAGTAACTATTGCAAAATTTATTACTATCCCTCTCACCATTTCCATTTTATGTCATATATTACAAAACTATACCCAAACATTGTTTTTTATTTTATTTATCATGACTTCTGCACATATACAATTCTAATTATATCTATTTTTCATTGTTTGAAGAAGTTCTAAAATGCCAGAGATTCTTCCAATACAGTAACAAGATTGGCGAGATTTCTTATGGATATATACATTTTGCATATAATTTTAAATATTTAATTAATAAAACAATAAAAAAGATTAAATATACTCTCCAGAAAAAGCTTTCAAAATGTAACTAAAACTGCTAATTTTTGACAGTGACATTTAGCTGTCATTATAAAAAATGTTACAAATACTCGAATTTATCAACAGGTTTCTTTGGTGAAGTTTAGACAGCGCGACGTATTACATCCAATTATTCTAAATATTACAGTGCCTTTATCTCTAAATCTATAGAAGGTATAGTAAAAATTTTTAATGTTTCATATGTAGAATTTTGTGTTCAATATTAGTAATAAAACAAATTTTCAAAAATAATATTTAGAAGAATTTTTTAAAGAATCTACTATTTCCAGTTGTCCAATTGTTACCAAAACCTTTCCAGCTCTTCCCATGTATGTCAGATTGAGGAATACGAAGTTAACCTGGTTTTAAGTCATGGTTTTTGAGGAATCGTCCTGCCAAAATCCAGACGCACAGACATCCATACACACACACATCCAAACACACACACATCCAAACACACACACACACACAATCACGGATTGTAGGGACATTAAAACGTTCTTATTGAGTAAAATCTGGTTGTAGGTTACTTTGTTACACTGAATCATTTAAATATAAGTAAAATTGTTGAAAGCGATAAATTTTAGCTTGACGTTCCATACAGACAAAGAAAACAATAATTATTATTTATGATACAGTTTACCCTTGAACAACAGTTAACTTAATGGAACTTTTCAAGAAATCAGCTGATAGTAATATTGATATTACGGAACTAATACTTTTTTAAGAAAATTGTTCGAAGGACAAGTTTTTATACAGTGACGAAATAATAGAATAAGTATATAATATAGCGTAACTGATATACATTTACCAGTATTTTACTTATCATGTTGTCATAAAAATTGTTATACAAAAAAATGTAACAAAAACATAATAAATTATATAGTGACATTATGATGTATATCTGTTTATAATGATGGGCTAAATGTTTATTTGATTTATGAAAAAAGTATGTTTTTTATATAATAAAGTAGATGTACTCATATGTTTAAAACACATACGTATGTGAAAGTAAAAAATACTTACTGAGAGACCAGCTTATTCTATAAATACATAAGTGACTATTTTTTGGCAAATACTTTAAAAATAGCAAGTTTACGTGTACTAAAAGAGAAAAATACTTCGCATAAATATTTATTTTGGTTTGTTTACTATTTTATTTACTACTAATAGTCTATAACTTTAATCTACGATGTAAAATAAAAATAAATAAATATATCATTACGGCATATTACCCATTTCTGGGTGTGCCAGTATCTACAACACATGTAGACATCGGTAATGATGACTATATATTTTACCGTGGGGCGCTTACCAGGCGTCACCTCGCGGGCACTCATAGCTGGTGTAGAGAGTGCACCACAGGTGTCAGTTTTGTGCCATTTTTTTTACGATGTAGGTATTTAATCAATCTTGATAAAATGAATACAGTAAAATTCAGAACTGAAAAGTGCAAAAATACATACTGATTGCATTACAATCTAGAATTGTTTTCTTCCATATTTAATTTGTTAGAAATATTACACATTTATAAAAATAACTTTACAGAAGCTTCATGAATGAATTTACCATTTGATATTCTACAGAGGGTGGCAAGTATCATGTCTCAATTTGGGTTTTTAATAACTTTTGTTGTAAATTAAAAAAAAATATATATTTTTTTGTTTCATTGCGTTATTTTAAAATTTAATTTTATCATGTTTTGAAATTAAAATTGTATAAGTGTGAGCCGCGAGTAGGTATACAATGTTCAAGTCTTTTTACTACATTTTGCATTAAGTTGCTGAACTGTTTCCTGTTTATTCATATACACATTTTCTTGAAATACTCCAGTAAAAAGTATGGTTCAGTCATATCAGGAGATCTTGATGGCCAGTTGAAATCACCAAAACCTAAAATTAACCAAACAGGGAACATTAAATTTGTACTTTGTTTCTAGGTGCGAGTGGCGTGTGGGATCATCTTGTTGGAACCATTTATTCACCAGTCTTTGGTCTTTTAATTTGCAACTAAAAAATTTTGTATTATCTCTTGATAGTTCTTATCAGTAACAAAAATTGAATGATCTTGGTTTTCAAAATAGGCTCAATCATATTGTGGACGTGTATGTCACACCAACCATTGACTTTTACTCGATATAATGATAATAAAGTACTTAAATGTGACAAGGATTTTCTCTTCCCCAGATATGGATATTTAGTCTAATAACATGACCACAAAACATTTAGGATATTTTCCACCGAAATATTTATTTGAGTTACGTGAAGATATTTATGTCGAATGATTTTTAGGCCTTAATGTTCCATTAGTTTATTTAAAATACGTACAAATGGACCGTTCTGGGCAAAGATTTTCCCATTATCAGCTGAATAGACACATAAATGCTATAAAAAAGGTTTTGCGTAATACCCTGTTTTCAACTCACCAAATTGAAGAGATTTTTTTCCTTTTACAAAATGATAAATATATTTATACATATTACTTGAATATTTTACATCCAGAATTTATTGATAATCATAGTAGGAACGATGAACAAAAACCGACGTAGCTTTCACCATGACAACAGTGACGCTCTGACGTAAAACAAAAATTGTAAATTTATAAAGTGAAAAATAAGGAATACCAACATTAAAGGCAGGCCCGGGAAACGCAAATGGGAGATACCGGGATAGCATTTTTAGTTTTGCTTCCATACATTAGATATGGCGACACCAGTATCGTTAGTGTGTCATTTTTTTTTTCATTTTTTCTTTTGTGCGAATTTTGACATTGTCATTTTCATTTCAAACAATTCTGACTGTCATTGTGAATATATTTTTTGTATTATAAGTAGTTATTTGTGCGAAAAAACTTGTAAATATTTAAGAAGACAAGAATAAAGTGTTGTGTACCAAATTGTATTGCTACCGGAAAGTAAAAATATATTTTTATATAATTGTATTATTTTATACCAGTAAAACATATTACAAAATCGTATTCTAGGGATAACAAACTATAGATTTCGACAGTCTCGAACTTATCGGGATTTATTTGTCAAGTGGTTGGAAGTTTTAAACATGGATGAATGCCATTAAGTATTGTATCTTTCCTAAATGAAATTACAGTGTTTTCAAAAATGCATTATTTTTTTACTCATTTTATGTAATCTTTGTAAGACTGATTTGTAGTTGAAGTAGATTTTTCATAAAATACTACGCAATGACAGTATTTTGTGAAAAAAATGCTTCAACTACAAATTAGGTGTAATTAATAAACCGAATATATCAATATTAATTGTAGGTAATTATAATACCGACCGAGTTTTACATTTACTTTTGCTTCCATACACTAAATGGCGACACTGATGTGGTATCGATGCTTAACATGTACGTTTCCAATCTAAAATAGTGTATATGGTCTGTGATTAAAGGAAAAGTTAAACAGATATGAAAATTGACGCCAAATTGAAACTGGTGTGTGAGAAGAGAACAGGAAAAAGATAGGTATTATTGAAAATTAATAAAAATTTTAATATGTTGAACATTGTTATTGAAATCAGTTTGTGAATTTAACGAATTGTTTTTATTTAATTGTAAATGACGTTTCATAGAGGAGTCTTATATATTTAATTTTTGATTACTCAGTTTGACTGACATGTTTACATAGAGCACTGTGGTATGGGTTATTTCTATTTGAATGATATTCATGTTGATAAATCCTCTTTTTTAAAGGCTGGGAGGACTCTCTGATGTACACTCTGCTAAACACTTTGAAAGTAAATTGATAAACTAAATCGGAAACATTCGATTTGTACGTATTTTAAATAAACTAATGGAAGGTTAAGGCCCAAAAATCATTCGACATCGAATTCTATGGAGGTATACAAAGAATATTCAAATGAAGATATTTACGTAAATAGGATATTTTCGAGGAAATGCACGTTGGTTTGCAATAATCGACTTATTATTTTCACTAAACGTTAACACAATAACAAAACGTTTTCTTAGGGTGTATTTGTCCAAAATAAAATATAAAAATCTTCTCTACATTACCCTCAAAACCAAATTAATTTAAAAGTTGACATAATAAAATGGCACCAATCAAAAATGGGGAGCCCCTGTATTAATACTATTTCCCAAAGTTTCATAAACGCTGGAAGAAGTGACACTTAATGAATATGTTTTTCACACTTATTTTCCTTTTTTAAAACATGCTTGTTGATATCATAAATAAATTAAATTTCCAAACTTTTTATTAATCCAATATCCTCATAAAACTTCCCTTCTTCTTTTGTCAGAGCCTTTTAGGCTCAAGGGGATACTTCTCCTTTCCTTGATATGTGACACGCCGCCATGTTTCCCAGTCAGCCAGCTGCCTGCCATAGAGTACTTGATGTGATGTTATATATTTAGAAAACGCCGCGCTTTTATTAGAAAACTCGCGTTGGTCGTCGTTTGTTATCGGCCAGATCAGGCAAAAAAACTTCAGCGAGGGTGATAATAGGTGTTTTGTTCACGTGACACGTGCGTCTATTCAACCAAAAGAAACTTTCAGTAAAGGACAATGCTTTCAGGATGGAAAAGTTTGCGCGGAACAAGATAATGCAGCTGATAATAATTACTATTTTCTTTTGTGGAGACTTTGAGCTTGAATAAGTGTATTTTCTACAAAAGTTAAATAAGTAAATGTTTTTCTCTTCTTGTTTACAATGTTTACTATAATAATAATTTCTTTTTGTCAATTGTACAAATACAAAGCTTTAAGTAGTTACACGACAAAAAGTTTTCAAAGAAAAGAAATAATTGAGACAAGAAACAAGATGTAAACAAGTAACAAATAAACGTATTTATAAAAAAAGTTTAAACCATGGTCAAATATATATTAAAGGTTATTCAACACTGGTTGCTAAGAAAAAGCGTGGCTAAAATTTATATACATATGAGAAAATCTGTTACGCCGCGCACCAATCTAAACGAAAGGGATAGAGCAGATTTATTAGGACTTTCATTAGGCATTTACGAAAATTCTACCGGTAAACTGTTACCGGTATATACCGGTAAACAGCTGTTCATCAGGTTACAGCTACCGGGATAGATATTTTAAGAACGCAAGTGAAAAACAGGGTAGATTTATAACCTATGAAATGCAGTTGAAAGATGAAACAGATTTGAAATTTGACGTAGTTAAACGTTATCTCGTCTCGTCTTCTGTATTAACATAATTAACTTCTGAAATCTACTTCTGATTCCAACTTCGCTTGGCATCTCTACCTTTTTTTGAGGTTAGATTCTTCAATTAACGCATTTACCGGCTGAATTACTCGATCCACAAATCATGGATCCTGTAGATGGATCTGGTAGATATGGTACAATTTTCGAACACGGTAACTATTAACCACTTGTGTTTTCGAACGCATTCGGTAGGTGCGGTATCTATCGGTAAAATTTTCGTAAATGCCTATTAGTAACACAAAGATTTGATATTTCTTTTACATTTTCAATAGGTTTCCTTTATTAAAATGGTTATAATTAAATTTTTGAGAAGCCGGACATTATCCGAATAATGTATTAAATAACAAACCTACCCCGGTGGTGTAGTGGGCAACTTAGCCGGCTCACGACCCGGGTTCGAATCCCGGGTAAGGTATGGCTGTTACTTGTGTGCGTCTTTATCATCTCACCATCAACACAACAAAGAAACTATAAAAGTTATAATAAAATGTACGAATTTGTTTCATCCCCATGATATCACCGCTTATATATAATGTAATAAAAAGCGAGTAACAATAAATAAATAAATAAATATTAAACAACAAATATCAAAACAATTGTGTTACTAATAGTAATACATTTTTTGTCTTAAACTTAAAGTTACTATGATTTATACTAAAATCACATGAGATTAAAATGGATCGCAATTGTTATTTATTTATTTTTTGAAATAAATTTCCAACTATAAAACAGTAAACAAGAAAGAGCGAATCATTGTTGGATTAAATTATGACATGTATTCAGCCCAATTCTGTGAAAAAGTTTTCTTGTCAACATTGCTAAAAATTGTTACTCATAGAAACAAAATATAAAGCCTATCGTTTTCATGTTTCATACGGTGTTCACAACTATTCCAACTAGAGTTGGTAATTGTTACGTACAAACCAATTTTAAGACCGCACCTATTAAGTAAATTGCAATTCTATCGGCACTATGGTTGTACGTAGATTCACTAGGGAATTGATTCAAGTGTACACTGCAATTTGGTAGTGGTCAAACACATTTCTGGTTGTTGAGTTCACATAGAACATATATACACACTAAAAGTATTGTTGTAACCAAGGAATCCAGAATTCTGTAGGCGTCGAAAAGAGCGAGTTCAGGCTTCATGATCTTAGAAGTTGAATAAATAAAAATAAAAAATAAATTACGTTTTTTCAGATAGTGCAAATTACTGCTTGTCCTGGTACTTATATTCAAATACAAATAGTCACAAAATGGTAATATTAATCAGAGTTTCACGTTTCAGTTAGAAGAAACATTTTATATATATATATATATATATATATATATATATATAATTATTTTCGTTAAATAAATAAACCATTCGCAATTTTCACTATTTTACTCAGCTAACAAAGTGTGCGTTGTTTTTTTTTTTAGATAAAGATAAACTTAGTGTATAGGAAAATAACAATAGAGAAGTACAAAGCATTGTATACTATATTTCGACTCTTCGAGTACAATAGCTAACTACAAAACAGAGGAATATTTTAGGAATATTACATATAAACTCTAAAGGGAATAAAATTATATAGAAACATTGATACTACCGATAGGATAGTATTTACTTCAGAAACTTATTTAATTAATAGATACCTGGAATAACAAAAGATGGCAATTTTTACTGTTGAATTCTAAACGTTTCATTAATATATATATATATATATATATATATAATAATAATAATAATAATAATAATAAATTTATTTCCAACGATCAAAATACAATGATATAGGAAAAGTCAGAATAAAATACATAAAATGTACAATAATAAATCACAGTTCAAATTTATCCGACAAAAATTCATCTACACTATAGTATGCTTTTAATAAAAGATATATATATATATATATATATATATATATATATATATATATATATATATATATCGTTTTTAACCGAATGTTCCCTCAGACTGGTGCGTGCTCTTGTATGTCAAAGTTTAGTGCGTGTTTTGGAGGGTTAAATGAGAACATTAAAGTTATTAATATACAAATGTTAAAAAAAAATGAGATGTAGCAGGACGCCTGGCGAACCTGGAGTGCCGAGTCGACGTGGAGAGCGCCGACGAGTCATGAGGCTGGCCGAACGACTTACTATAAGAAGAAGCCGTTGTTACCCACTTTTCCTATTAGATGTTTCATATAAAACAAAAATTGTTTAGATACTCGTACATGGACTTAGGTAGTTTGCGGACTTTATTAAATAAATAATACTGAACATAAATCATCGGATTAAGTTCAAAATTGCGAAGGCAAAATATAATATGATTATCAAATAAGATTTTATCTCTGTGATGATGAGTTTGTGTTGTTCCAGGCGAGATAACTGAACAAGGAGGTCATACAGTACGCAAGTAGAATAACATTGTAGCTGTCATTGGTTTGGGAAGTAGATAGACGTACATCACATCATGAATTGAATAATCGTTCGTTTTACGTAAGAACAATCACTAGCGAATGTTTACGTTCAACTAGTGAATTCAAACATTCACTACGGCATAAATTCTCATTTATCAAGACTTTGTTTGACAAATGATAATAGTCAATTGGGAAATAACAGATGTTTAAACAATCGTAGACTTGAGAAATATTACATCTGGTAATTAACCATAGCTGAACTATGAAAATAATTCATTTGTTATTACGTTATTGCGTTTTGTGTCTTCGTGAGATATTTCGTGCAGAGAGCGAATTAAATGCGTCAATAATTCAAAATATAATTCTTTCCAAAATAGATGAAGATTTCGTATTTGAAAAATTATTCAATACGCGTTCCATCAGAGAATCTTTTCACGGTTATTTGTTTACTAAGCAATAATTTTCATAGGCTCAAAATTTGCAAACGAAATGGTATAAAAAGAGTAAATTGCAGGCTATTTATATTTATTACAGTGAGTTATTTTTATTTTTACTAATTAAAATCTCTAAAAATATCTAACTTGGTTCTAAATTTAGAACTAACTGTAAATATAAAAAATGGTAGCACATCTAATTTTATTTTGTTTCCGATTTCGCTTGACTGTGTATATGCATTAACGATACATAATACTTATAGCTCTAAATGTGGACTACTATACATACTTATTAACGGTAAGACAGATGTAGATTTTTTCCTTTTAAACGTATGCAATTTTAGTGAATAAAATGTATGAGTTAAATATAAATATTATATGACTATCACAATTTATACTAGTATATATTATAATCTGGGGTCGCGGGTCAGAGTCGCACTACTAAAGGAATGTACTAAACGCTATGGTATTAAAAATACTTGGACTGTGGATGGCGTTATCAGTGTTAAAACTCAAAATAAAATACATAAAATCAGTAGTACAGATCAGCTGTCCAAAGTTTCGTCTTAAAATCTGCAAATCATACATTTTTGCTGTATAAACTTGTTACTTATCTTTTGCTTCTTAAAAAAGACAGGCGATGGGTCAATGACTCTATCACTGTGTCAAGGTTTTTTTTAACCTGTATGATTTTGTAGTTGCTTATTGATGTATAAAACGTACTCACGTATATTTTATCTTCTATACTTATTTTGAGTTTCTCATGAGTTTAAATTGATGAAATAAACTGCACTTATTTGTTTGCTATGCTCTTGGATGTATATTTTGATTTTGATCATTGTTATTGTACAACTTAATTACTTATATTAATTATTTGTTATATATTTTAATTTTTTATTACTATTGTTCTTTTTATTACACTTTGTTATGATAACTTTGGCGCATTTTAACATAGGTTCTCTCTGTAGTTGTTACTCTGAGTTCAAAGATTTCTTAGAATGTAAACAGTTTGACATATTTACACTTAGTGAAACATGGCTTAAAACAGATTATCCTAATGATCAATTTTTAATTAATAATTATGAAATTTTTCGCAGTGACAGAGATAGCAGAGGTGGTGGAGTCGCATTTTATATAAAATCATCTTTGGTTAAATATATTATCTCATATAATGATCATATCAAAACTATCACCAATCATATTGAACAATATTGGATGATTTTTTGTATTGATAAAATTAAATTTGCTGTTGGCGTATTTTACAGGCCTCCATCTGGTAGTATCAATCAATTTATTGACAGTTTAGAAACTACATTTAGTAATATCTTTCCTACAGTTAATTTTGTGTTCTGCACAGGAGATGTGAACATCAATATGCTTAATACCTCATCTAGTGCGTCCATACGTTTTACTAATATGTATTGTCAATTTAATTCATCACAATTAATTACTGAACCTACACGCATTACTCCCTATTCCGAAACTTTACTAGACGTACTAATAACTTCAGATATTTCCATTTGTTCAGATGTAAATGTAATGGACATGCATAATTTTTCTGATCACAGACTAATCTCATGTGCAATTGATCTGCACAATGATGTCCCTGTACCAACTACAATCACGTATAGAGATTTAAAGAATATTAATATGAACGATTTAATATCTTATTTCAACAATGTAAATTGGGATTACATGTTTAATGTGGAGAATATAAATGATAAAGTTGAATTTTTAAATAATAAAATAATAGAGATTTTTGATATATTAGCACCAATAAAAACCGTAACTGTTCGGAGACCACCTAAGCCTTGGATAACTGATGTTATTAAAACTATGATTAAATTTAGAAATAATGCTTTTGCTGATTTCAGAAGAACAAAATCGATTGCTAAATGGAATTATTATAAACATCTAAGAAATGAGGTCACTAGTGCTATTAGACGGGAGAAAAAAGCCTATGTAGAATTCAAAATAAGATCTGGGAAATCTAACATGTGGAACACTTTAAAAGAGTTTAATATTAATAATAAATCTATCCCGCCTTTACCTTCAGAACTATGCGATGTACATAAATTAAATTCATTCTTTAATAGCACCAATAACTTAAAATGCAACTCTGATTTACTAAATTACTACAACTCTCATAAAATTAGTACCTCTATCTTTTCGTTTACACTAGTAACAGAACCAGAAATTCAAAAAGTATTCGATACTATCAATTCTAATTCTACTGGTGTCGATAATATAAACTTAAAGATGCTAAAATATATTTTTGTTTTTATACTTCCACAGATAACTCATATAATAAACACATGCCTATTATATGGTGTAGTGCCAGATATATGGAAAATTGCTGATATAATACCATTACCTAAATGCAAATCTCCCAATAACCTTAATGATATCAGACCTATTAGTATTCTGCCAACTATGTCAAAAATATTAGAGAAAATAGTCTTTAATCAAATTTATAATTACTTGAACTGTTACAATCTTCTACCTAATATTCAGTCTGGTTTCAGAAAGGGTTATAGCACTACGACTGCATTACTTAATGTTACTGATGATATTATGAGGCATATTGATAATAATAATATGGTCTATCTTCTTCTTCTTGATTTCAGCAAGGCTTTTGATACTGTAAATCATGAATTGTTAATAGCAAAGTTAAAACATATTGGCTTCGATGATATTAGCATCAACTACTTTACTAATTATCTAAGTAATAGAAAACAAAGAGTATCATACAGTAATACGAAATCTGGTTTAGTTAATATATCAAAAGGTGTCCCTCAAGGGTCGGTATGTGGCCCCTTATTATTTTCTTTATATACTTTTGATCTCCCCAAAATTGTCAAGCATAGTAATGTACATTTATATGCTGATGACACGCAACTTTATTTACCATTTAAACCAAGTGAATTCCATAAATCATTAGTTAACATCAATGACGATCTGCAATATATTGCTAAGTATGCGTGCGATAACTGTCTAACTCTCAATGAACAAAAATGTTGCGTAATGCTTTTTGGAAATAAGACTGTAAGACAGTTTCTTTTAAATAATAATTTGGTTAAAGTGTCATTAAATAATGTTGAACTACCTATTAAACATTCTTCAAAGAATTTAGGTCTAATACTGGATACAGAACTACGTTTCACTGAATATGTTACTTTGCTAATTAAAAAAGCATACTTAGCGTTGAAAAATCTCTATATGAACCGCTTTGTTCTTTCGAGAAAATATAAAATAATTTTAGTAAACAGTCTTGTACTTTCTGTATTCAATTATTGTGATACAATTTATGGGCCTTGCCTTAAGATTCAGGATATTAAAAGAATACAGAAAGTACAAAACTCTTGCATTCGCTTCATATTTGGTTTTAGAAGACGTGATGCGGTTTCATCAGTACACATCAGAAATGCAGGTTGGTTAAATATGAGTGAAAAGAGAAGTCATCATTATGCATGTCTTTTACACAAAACCATTGTCACCAAAATTCCATCATACTTGCATCAGAAATTAATATTTCGAGGTACGCAACACTGTCGGAATCTAAGAACAAATTTAAAATTACATATACCTAAACATCGAACAGAACTATTCAAACGATCCTTCTCTTGTGCAGGACCTAGTTTATATAATCAATTGCCAGGTAATTTAAAAATAGCTAACACCTCTATTTTCTCATCTAAACTAAGAAAAATGTTATTTGAAAACGAATAAATCAACAGTAATTAATGTTAAATTTACAAACATTTTTTTTCCTTCTTGTTTTTAAGTCATGTTCATTAATATTGATTTTCATATTACGTTTTTTTTATATTAACTTTACTACTGTTACAATGTAATGTTATTATGGGTATTCTTATTGTTATTTTGTTGTATTAAATTCATTAAGTTGGTTACAATATATAAAATTTGTTATAAGGTTAAGTGTAAGACCAGCTGTAGCTGAACTTTGCCAAATAAAATGGGTTATTATTATTATTATTATTATTATTATAATCAATATTACATTGGTGGTGACTCGAACTTGATCGCCCGAATATAGGAGTTTAACATAGCTTTCGTAATTTCCTGCTTTGTTATTTTTTTATGTAAAAAAGTTTTAAATAAAAGTAGCAAAAATAGCAATAACCATGGAATTGAAACAAATAAAGTAACAAATATTTAACACTTATTTATCTGTCACTTTAGCTTATGCATGTCAGTGTCAATTACAATTTACATAGTGTATGCTCGCGTTGTAATTCTATTGGATTTATAGAAACTTTTCCAAGAAATTCTCGGTGTGGAATTTGTAGAAAATAGTATATGTTTTTTTTACAATTTTAGTGGATATATAGAATCTTTTTCCAAAGAACTTTTGGTATAGTATGGGATTTGTACAAAATACATAGAATTGACGGAAGGTATTGTGCTAGCGACATCAGATTTTTTGTTTTCATTAAATAAAATATAGAAAGAAATGCATTTTTGTTTTATACACCTAAATTAAAAAGTATTACATGCCGGTTTTAATTCTGATATCCTGGGATCTTGAAGGTATAATAATTAATAACATAACACCGGTTTTAAAATTTGCCTCGGTATTGCGAACACTACTACTAATATACAGTTGTCATAAAAATAATCATAATTATTTATCTTGCATAGGTATCTATATAGGTTTAAAATAAATATTTAGTATCAATGGCCTCTCGCTGTGAATAAAGTATCTGACAACTGGGATGGATCAGTTAACAGTTAAGATGGTACAATTTTAAATATTTATGAGGGAAAATTTTTATGTAGTCTACCTAACCATAAAGGAATTAAATGAAATGTTTTATTTAGATACATCTTACATCTGCAATTCATTTGAAATCACTAAAACTTTCATCCTTCTTACTGTTCAGATTAAATCTTTAACTTTTTAATGTTTTCCTTCGTTTTTTCTTCCACAGACCTTCCGGGGATATCCGATATCCTCGATTCATTTGGGACCCCTCCGAAATTGCTTACATACACAAAAAAAATCTGTTGTGGCCAGCACAAATCCTCCCTTACATCCATATTGGGCTGCATGAGTATTTTATTTAACATTTATCTGGTACTCTCAAAACATTCTAATTACATCTATTCTTTTTCTCCTACTATTCTAAATGCTCAAGTTTATTCCAATTCATTGCCGAATTTTCCGGTATTTCTAAATGGTATATTTATATTATATGTACATATTATTTTACAATTTTAATTAATAATAAAATAAGACATATTTAATGTACTTCCCAGAAAAAGTCTTCAGAGACATCTTTACATTTTGACACTGACATTTATCCTTCACTTACAAACAATTAAATTTTTCGACAGGTTTCTATAGAGTTGTTTCGGAATTCATTACGACAGAATATTATATACATATATATATATATATTTTATATTTATCTGGAAATTTATTGAAGATATTTTTTTTATATATAAAGGATAGAGAATTTACACTCTTTAATATTTATAACAACATAAATTTATAAAAATAATATTTACAAGATTTTTTTAAGAAACTACTACTTCCGTTTATCCAATGGGGGATTCCAGCTCAATCGAATTAAAGGAAAATAGTAAAAAAATACGAATGTTTATGCTTAATAACGAATATTAATAAAAAAATGAAATGGTATAATTGAGATATTTCGGAAATAAAGGGTTTTTTGTTATAGCGCTTCCACACTAATATGAAAATATTTTGATTGGCGACCGAAAGACCGACTATACATGCATTACAAATAGCGTGTTAGGAGGTGGGGATTACTACCAATGGAAGTTAAGAAATTCAAATTCGAAAGGATGGGCTAACATTCCTGTACTGCAGTTTCCAAACAGTTTTTATTTTAACATAAATTTCTTGTATTAAACTTAATAATTTAAATACACCTGTAATTATAAAGTATGTAGACTTATACAGTGTTATAATATTCATTTATTTTTATGTAAATATAACTTAAAATAGCATATATTTCAAGAACATTTAGGTCCATGATGAAAACAGTTTGATATAAAAACACATAGATGTGACATCACGTCAATCTTTTCAAAATTCGGAAGACCATAACTCGCTCATTAATAGGATTTTTTTCACCGGATTTTCATCAATAGCCTTAGTTTTCCTAATATATTCAGATGAAAAAAAAATGGTGGAATCCCCCATTGTTACCAAAATCTAATCAGCTCTTCCCATTAATGTCAGATTGAGGAATCCGTAGTTAAAATATTGTGATGTTGAATATATGAGGTGTGGCTGCAATATTACAAGATTGATCTTAGAACATTGACAACGTATAAAATTACACAAATTAAGTATTGTCACCTTCAATGTACTCTCCTCTCCGAACCCTACACCGCGCGATGCGAATATTCCATCGTTGGAAGCAATGCCTGCAGGCCTTTTTTTGTTAGGTTGTTCAATAGCTCTGCCGCTTTTTCTATAACTACATCTCGGCCCCGAATTTGGTGCCTTTTAAAGCAGAATTACAATTTGGGAATAAAAGTAAGTCACATGGCACTAGATCAAGTAAGTACGGTTGATGTACCAACACGGTGATTTTGTATTTCTTCGAAAATGTCTTGCCGGACACGGCGTTTTGTTCCGTCGCGTTGTCTTTATGGAGAATCCATGAACCGTTTTCTCTCCTTTCAGCCTTTTTTCTTCTCTCCCGTGAATGAAGGGTTATCAAAACCTTCGTGTAATATGCTTGGTTAACGAAATGTCCCTCCCACCCCAATCCATGTGAACAATCAATCAAAGCATTTTGAAAAAAAAAAACATAGTCAGTACACGGCTGAAGCTCTAATCGTCTCCCATCTCATTTCATCCTTTTTTAAATCTTCTAAACTACTCGAAAACGTAAGTACTAGATAGACCCTCATTCCCATAAACATTCTTCAACAATTTGTACATTTCTGTAGCGGATTTTTTAAGTTTCACAAAGAATTTCATATTGACACTAACATAATTCCGACGGAGTACGAGAAAGTAGTTAACTTCAATCAAAGGCTACTGCCGAACGCTTTGCTTAATTATCTTGAAATTCTAACAGTGGATGGAGGGAAAATGACAAATTAATATGACATAGCCTACAATGTTGCCAAATTTACAGGGAGCCGGAAAAAATTAGTCTCGTTATTTAATTGCCACATCTCGCATATAAAATAAAATTTTAAAAATAATTCATATTTCATTATTACAACTAAATATGTAGTGACAGTTACACTTTCTCAGGCGAATATCTCTGGAGGCCTGAAGCGAAACATTTGTGAGATTTGTCTACATGTTTCTAGGTTATTTATATAAATATTACGGTTGGTTGCTTAATCCTGGAACACTCCGTTTATATAATAATGCAATATTAATATCTACTGCATTTTTTTTCACAATATCTACGTGTTTAGTGCAATATACATATATATATGTACAGGGTGTAAATTTTAAAACGGGTCATAGGGCTATAACATAGAAAAACAGTTTTTTGGACGCCAAAAGTTTCTATATTAATTTATTGAAAAAGTAATTAGTTTATATTATAAAGAAAAAAATTACGAATTTTTTGATACCAAACATATTACATTTCTGTTTCATATAAAGCCAGAAAATAAATTTAAAAATTTGCACAATTAAGAAAAAATATCAATAGCCGTGAAACTGACAGAAACAAAACAAAACAATTGTTGACTTTAAACGCTCATTAATAAACGTTTCTTACACTTTATTTGTTAAATTATTATTATTTTCGTTTTATTAAGAAGAAATCAGGAACAATTTGACTCATGAAGAAAAATTACAAATTATTAATGCTGCGCCTGCGCCACTCGCGCACTTATGACAAATTTTCGAACCTAACCTATAAAAATGTATGACGATGACAACAAAGTTCCTGCAAAAAAGAGCGACGAAATACTAATTGGACTTATTCAACAAATTGTTTACCTTTATTTTTTTAACATTATATAAATATAATGTATTGCAATTGCACCTATAAAAGTTAGATTATACGAAATGTCAAACATAAAATTCTGAATTTTAATATACTGCATAAACGACGTTATTTTAGTTTAGCTTCTTAACTTAGTAGCTTAATTTAATTTCATAATTTATATGCTGCATAAACCCAGCATAAATGGTTTTAATTTGTTTCCTTGTAGTTTGCAGTTTTTCTCGTTTCTTATAACTTATTTCTTATTACATGTAGATCATCTTTAGTTTGTAAATACCTATTACAATAAATAATAATTGTTTCGGATATAAATATCCTAGTTTTTACTTTATTTTGTGTTATTTTGTATTGGTTCATAAGTTAATAACTTTAATCTGTAATTGTTCGCTATCATGACAATGTTTTGTTACTGTCACTTTCATGGCTAATGATATTTTTTCTTAATTGTAAAATTTTTTAAATTTAATTTCTGGTTTTATATGAAACAGAAATGTAAGGTGTTTGGTATCAAAAAATTCGTAATTTTTTTCTTTATAATAAGCACCAATTATATTTTCAATAAATTAATATGGAAACTTTTGGCGTCTAAAAAACTGTTTTTCTATGTTATAGCCCTATGACCCGTTTTTAAATTTACATCCTATATATATCTAAAAGACCCAAGTCTATAATTCACAAATACTTTAGTTATGCAATTTTCTTTTCTTTCAAATCCTATTCCGAATTATTTATAGCTACTATTTTACCAGTTCCTATGAATAAAAGTTCAAAGGCAACACACTACATTTCAAACAAAGAATCTCGTAATGAAGAACTATCCACTCAGACATGTAATCCCTTAGGAGCATGAATAATTCAAAGTGAATTTAGCGAGGATGAAAAATTCATTTGAAATCCAACTGGGCCCATCCCTGGATGGAAACATGTCAGAGCGTGACGGCGGTACTGCATTTATGGCGGCGCAATGAATATTTGACCAGCGAAGTGTGAACAATGGCATAGACGCAATCGCATCAGACAGCCGCAGAGATAATCTACTGAAGGAAATGATTGGAAACGGAACTTTGCTGCCCTTTATACCCAAAGCGAAAAGGTCATTCTATAATAAACAGGAATAGAATACTGATGGTAAGATTGTTGTCAAAGAAGGAACATGAGAACGAATTTCGAAACATGTTCTATTATATCAGGAAGAGTAAAAATGAAACGAATACATTTTGGGACGTATCGGCAGATATATTAGTATCAGGCTTATAAGTGTTCCCTAGATGTTCAATATTAATGTGCTATTTTTTTTTTAAGTAGGAGGGGTAAATATGCAATGTTTTGGTGCTGTCAATCGTTTATGTATTATTTTAGAGAAAAATATTTTAAATAAAAGTCGCGTACAATTAATTTTTCTATAAATGTTATTTGAAATTTTTTTCTCTAAAATAATCTATAAACAATTGACAGCGTCAAAACACTGTACATTTACTCCTCCTAGTTAAAAAACAGAGTATATGATATTGAATGATACCTATACAATCCAATAAAGTATACTGCGTGCATTCATTGTTTCACTACCACTAATTTTTACCTCTCGCGAATATAGAATAATCACATTACTATACTCAACATAGAATTTGTTCAACGTTTAACGGTAATGATTCGTACTTTAATTTAAAATGTCGACATTACAAAGTATTTAGGACGAGGGGGCTCGTAAATCTAAAGGCATTAAAAAGTTGTATTTTAATTCCTGCTTCAACCAACTTTAAATTTTGTACATCTTTTGATGTAAGCTAGGGTATTTTAAATTTGATTTTTAGTTTTGTTATTTTGATAGATATATTAAACATGTAATACAAATTAATTATTCTTATATCACAACAAAAATAATTACATTACTGCCTTTTTATAAAGTACTTGAATAATTTTTAGAAAGTACTGAGTACGCTTAAAAGGTAATTGTACATAAGATTTAAGTAATTATTGATGAACTTTTATACTTAAATAACAGTACTGGTTCACCTCTGCCAGATGATCAACTCTATTGTAAAATATCAAAATTATTAACTATCAGTTAACAGTATATTTTCGCAAATTTTAGAATTAATTCTTTCTTTACCATAGCTAGCTGCCGAAAATTCAAATTATTTTACTCGGAGTTAACTCCTTCAATCTACCTTGAGCGAGGCGAGTTAGTTTTACTCCACATACGCAGATACTAAATAAAGTAGGTGTAGTATCTTTCTTTAATTGTTTATGTACACTGGAAATAGTAGTGTTTTCCATATTTGCGTAC
Source organism: Ophonus ardosiacus (assembly GCA_943142095.1). Classification (NCBI taxonomy): domain Eukaryota; kingdom Metazoa; phylum Arthropoda; class Insecta; order Coleoptera; family Carabidae; genus Ophonus; species Ophonus ardosiacus. The sequence goes on from OW964823.1 coordinate 17,786,952, forward strand.
AGGGCTTACACATAACCCGAAACCGCTTGTAAAAAGTTTTTGCTCAAAGTTAAGGTAAAGTTTGCGAAAATTAACTCATTTAAATACACACGTTCAAAAAATTTATAGTTAACTATATCTTTCAGAATTTGAAGTTGCTTTACTAGGAGGTAAATATTTTAACCTATCTTAAGTAAGGTAAGTTATATTCGACATGTGCAGGAGCTACATCAAGTACCTAGACGTATTGACGTTCTTAAGTTTTTCGTGGTTATTGAAATCAGTAGTGCTTTCTACATAATGACTATATGATTTACACAAAACTTGAAATCGTTTGTTAAATGAATTTACTCGAATTAACTCCAATGGTTACACCCCTTGTCTAGCTCTAATTTCAATGTAAATTTGCTAACGTACTCCTATTTTAAAGGTATGGTTTTGTTGGCGCTGTCGGCTGTAGTGGTTAGCAGTTCTTGACTTCTTGAGTGTTGTTAAATATATTAATGGTTTCCTTAACATGATGCAATTAAAACCGAATACACATGTGATTCTCGTTGCTCAGATATATCCCCGCTGTCGCCTTTATTCAACTGTAAAATTATGTAAAACATACCAACTCTTTGGGTTTACTTGTTGATTAGGTTTAAACATGTACTAATATTTGTATAATTTTTGCATGACCGGTTTCTTAATGTTTACCGATTGGGTTTCCAAGGCAGTATGTTATCTTTACAAATTATTGATCTGTAAATTATTTGTGTGTACTTAAAATGTGAGGCGGTAAGTAAATAAGAATAAACATTGACGAGGATCAAAGTTTACTTTAAACATGACAACTAAGGGCCAGTTTTACAATCTCTAGTTCAAATTTTAACTGTCAGTTAAATAAACAAAATTGAAACGAAATAAACTGTCACATGACAAATTACTCATTGCTGTCAATAATCCTATTCAATATTGTTTATTTAACTTAAAGTTAAAATTTTAACTAGAGATTGAAAAACTGGCCCTAAATAATTTTAATGTCAAAATAATTTTGAAATATTTAATTTTATTTTTCGTCGATCTTGCAAAAAAAGTAATATACATTGCGGTCATTAAGATGCATCCAAATGATATCGAATATAATATTATCCTCAACCGACAGAAAACACATATTTTAATATTTAAATAACTATTTTCCTTTGATCTACGTCCGTGAAAAAACGTGTCCTTATTTCAATTCATATATCTACAATCCGTTTCCAGGTAAAACTCTGGACCAATTTCTGTATTTTTTCCACAAGGCAGAAAGTGGCTACATACAATCCATGCATAGAGTTGTATCTAGCTCACGTAAATTCTTGATCAAACACAGGGTGAATAAAAAATATAAACTAAAATATAACTCTCATGGCTTTGAAGGTGTTAAAATAGTAAGTAGTAATTGTTGGTTGGGTTAAGGACTCAAATGTTCTAGTACTCTTGGATCACAAAGGGTGTATCTGCAGACTTGGTACTGGCCCTCAAGGTCTAAGTTTTCTCTTCTTTAAAATTACACTTGCATTTAAAAAATAGAATGCTTCAGCGTAAGCAGCTAACTCAAATTTAAGTATTTTGAATTTAAAAACCCATACGACACATTAAGTTACCTAATGTTAAATATTTTATTGTTATTACAACTGATCATTGCGGTGTATTAATATTTCATTTTATAACTTTGCGTCGTATAGGTTGCATTAATGAATACTGAGTTGATGAAATGGACATACACAAACTTCCGCACCTTACCCGGGATTCCAACCAAGAACCGCTGGCACGTGAAGCAAGTACACAATCACCAAGCCACCTCGGTTGGTAAATAAAATTCATAATGCGTGGCTTGATATACAAAAAAATTAAGATTCCCTGTTCAGTCAACGAATTAAAAAAGGAAAACGACTCATTGATGGGTATATACAGAAAACTATCTAAAAAGTGAAGGAAAATAGTAAGAGAACGAACAGAGGACATTTTTAAACCAATTGGTTTGTATTTGATGCAAACTTTTAAGTGGAACATACCAGCCTAATAAAACGATAAACTTTGAGGTATGCAAAATTTTATTAATTTTTTATGAGCCAGTTTCACATTTTTTAAGAAGTATTTTAAATGAAAGTTTATGCAATATTATTTATAGTAATAAAGATAATAATAATAATAATAATAATAATAATTTATTGTTATTTTCGTAAATAATTAAATAAAATGATTGGTGCCAGATAAAGTTATGAAAAACAACGTCCCACTCCTGTAACGTTGGAGTACATACTGCACGTCATTCATAACCAAAAAGAAAACAGTACGTTATTTATATAAATAAAAGTAGTCGGTAGTTTGTCACATGTTAAACTGTATGTACTCTGACGTCATATTGTGTTTCAGATCATGTGACTTTTTTAAAATAATACACAAATTTCAATATTTAATTGTAAAATATCTAGTGGATATTTCGTGATATTTTCAAATTTTAAGCTCTTTAAAGAACAGTATCTCGTAAAATTTATTATTTAGAAGTCATATAAAAATTCTTGCAACAGCTCTGTTGTAGTCTACCATCTTCTAAGTTTTCTCTTCTTCTTCAAAATTACACTAATAAATAGAATGCTTCAGCGCAAGCAGCTATTACTCAAGTTCAAGTATTTTGAATTTAAAAACCCATTTTTACACCAATTTCGCTTCGAACAATTTCAGATAACTCGGAAATGCTTGCCAAGCTTGCAAAAGCAGAAATTCACAAGCCTACACACGTCTTGAGATCGGTTTAGACTTGTGACTCCAAGCTCTGCGCCGTGGAAATCCGCCTTAACCTTTGCGTTGGGATTGATAATGCAAATTTAATGCTTGCTTGGCGTTTACACATAATTTATTTTGTAGAATAGTGGAAATATAAATCAGATTGAACTTCTAAAGATAAAATTTTGATTTTATAAACTACGAAGGAACTTTTATAATCATAAAAATAGTGCAACCTGTGCATGTCCTGTGAATGTCGTCACGTGTATTTTTATTTTGACGTTGCAGAGAAAGGTTGAATAAGATAAATTTATATAAAAATCTTAGGTCTGAGAGGTTATACATACACAAAGTAAGAACTATCGAAAATACGAAGTCGGTTAAATTTTTTGGTGTATCGCTACTGAGAAAAAATACACGGCTCATTAAACATAGACATTTTTTTTTTAAATTTTGCGAATAACTTCTAAATGTGAAATAATTCTGGATTTTGATTTGCACCTCTCTCAAAAACATTTTATGCACTTTTGCAGGGCGATATTCAACTTTTTATCATTACAATATTTCGGGTCACGATATCAAAGTTAAAATTGTTATATGAACGCCATGCTGGAAAGTTATACCACTGATATTTTTTCCAACGATATGTATGTTATCTATGTTCATTTGTTTCAAATAGCAAAAATGAAACAATAATAAATGATGATGGCGACACTTGGTGAAAATGTTCTAATAAGATTTAAAAAGATTTGTGAAACGTGTCAAGTGTTATTTGTAAATCTTAAAAGTGAAACACTTATGGGATTTTTAGGTTAAAAACAACAACGATATATTATCCATTAAACTGGAATATACCGGTTCAATGCTCAATATAATAATGATGGAAACTACTTCGAGTATAATATTTTGTTTCATGTAAAATATAATTTTGCTAAACTTTCCAGACGAGTTTATAATGACTTCCTTTCCTAGTTGCAAGAAACTATAAAACTCAAACCCAATCTATTTTCTTGGTTGTTCTTTGTAAATTTTCTCCCTAATAGGTTTTGCATTACAGAAGTATGAAGACGTGACAAAATCATAACCAAATTTCAAGCACTTTACGTTGTATCTTGTTGTTCATTTAGCTGGAGCTCTCATCTTTTCTTCTGGAATAGCCACAAATGCTGCGTTAATAGTATATAAACTTTCTTCCCCCTGTAAATACATTTGTTCGTACCGGGTGACACAGAAAATTAACTAACTTCGCAAATGCTGAAGTTCAGATAAACGAGGCTGTTTCGTTGGGATTTCTATGGTGATTCTAATATTTGAAAGATAATTGCAAATTTATTGCTTGCTTGGTTTTTACACTTTCATAATTTATTTTATAGAAGTGCCGATATACATATAAAAATGATCTATCAATGATGAAACCTTGATTTTATAAACCTAGAAGGAATTTTATTAATCATAAAAATAGTACAACTTGTGCATTTTCTGAGCATGTCAAGTCACTGTACGTGTATTTTTATTTCAACGTCGCAAAGGAAGTGTCAGTAAGATAAATTTACATAAAGATCTTATGTTAGAGATGCTATATACTCGTACAAATGAACACAAATAATTCCTTCGCATGTGTTAAGTACAAATATATTGCTTATAACTTGTTTGTATATGCATGTTCATTCATCAACCAGAGTGTATATACATAATCAGAATCAGACTGTAAAATTGTGTTTTTATAAAAGGCGGCAAGATTGTCAAATCTTCGTTGCCTTATAGATGTTTTAAAATTTAGTTGGACGTTTTATAAATCAACGAACATCTTACGGGCACCTTGTAATATGAGAAGGAAGTGTCGAATAACTGATTAGTTAAACGTACTCATAAAGTCATTATATTGAGGGTAAATGTAGGGCGTCCAAGTCTTATGTAAATATAAGTTTGTAGATTTAATTAATTGTTTGGTGCTACAGAATGTTTCCCATTGGAGAGCTTTGAAGAAAGCGAAAGTAATATGTTTGGTCAGGAGTGTGAGAGGAAGAATGATTTAAGGAATCTCAGATTCACATTGCGTAAAATGGTACCATTTTATCCAAGATTTCTTATATTTATGATTTAAGAACTAGGTAAATATACACCAATCGTTATCTTATCAGGATCTGAATAAATGATTAGAAGGTAATATCCATAATTTATGGACTGTTAAATACTGAGCATAAATCTTAAGTTATCAAGAGTGTGTGCCGAGAATGACAGGTGTGTGACACGATGAGAATGATACCGTGACACTCACCGAACATTGGCTAGTGTGTGTCGGCGGTTGCGCAGGTATCGGTTGTGGTACTTCTGCAGCTCTCCGATGCTGCCCTGCTCGGCCTGCATCTTGGGCACAGCGACGCCGACGACGGCGGTGGCGGCGGGAGCGACAGCCTCACTACTAGCACTGGCAGTGCTAGTCACAGATCGAGCGCGAGCCTTACTGCTGCTCTTGCGGTTCTTACTAACGCGAGACGAAAAAGTCGGAGACGGACTCTGAGCCAAAGCGTTTCTACCACGCTTCTTCCCGTAGTAGTAAGTATTATAGCTAGAAACAATACAAGCGTCGTCCTCTTCTTCAGCGTTAGATTCCTGATCCTCCTCTTGGATATCCTGCAGGTGGGGCGATGGTATCTGTGGGTATTTCTTTGGTGGGCTTTCGAGGATTTCTTGCTCGGATGGTGGAGGTGATGGTGCGGCGGTTGGGTCGACCTTGGGCTCGGCTGAGCCGCACCAGGGCAAGCAGCACTTGAACACGTTGCCCCCCACCAGCGTGAATGTTTTTATTTACCCTCTCAAGAGAAATAATACATCATTATCCAGGATTTCATCACTAGATAAATGAATCTTTCCTTCATGGCAAATTAGATGATGAAGATACGAGCAACAGTTCTTGAGGAAGTGCACTTGACATCTGTTGCCTCATTCGCCAGCTCAAGCTATCGATTGTGTTGACAGGATGGGTCGGATGGAAGCGGAAAGGCCACGTGGATGTGGAGTGGAAGGTTGGGGTTTGGGGGAGAGGGATTGGGCAAAGGGGAAGAGTGAGGAGTGTATGCGTACACGCGTCGGTTCACTGCATGCTGCACTGCATCGTGGCAGACGTGGAGCCGGACACTCACATGGCTGCGGCTCCGTTGCCGCTACCTCTGCTTCCGCCGCTGCCGCTGTTCGCCGCCGCCGACGCCGCTCCGCACATCGATTGACCCACTGCTTTATATATTAGATTCAGTTGGTATAAAAGTGTTCGCGCACAAACACACACACAAAGCACACTACACACACACGCGATGTAATGTGATGCGATCCAATGCGATCCCCAAGGTCGAACTAATAAGCACCGCAATCTTCTGCCCTGTGGAGGGACTCCACTCCACACACTACAAACTTCTATTTATAACTGCACAAAAGTCTCGGCGGAAATACCCTGTAAAATATTTACACTAAAGGAACAACAACAACAATGAAAAATTTGGTGGAAGGTCGTTCTGGTGTTCAGTTTCACAACACTGGCGATGCGGAGCGCATGTTGTCGGAGACGGCGAGCGACGCGACGTGACCGTGCCGAGACCGACTGAGACTGACTGGCAAGAGAAGCTCGCGCCGCCGCGGTCTGCCCCACCAGGACCGCCCCCACCGCCGCCACTGGCTACATGCATGTTTCATACTCTATACAAGTTTTCATAACCTGATACAAGAATGTCGCATATGAAGAATCAAATTTGTTTATACATTTTTCATAATAAATCAATTTCAGGAAAATTTACAGCAGGAATTTCGAGGTAAAAGTGCAGGACAAAAATATTGTAAGATCATGAAATCTGAAAGGGAAGCACCTTGAAAGAAGCCTTTCAGAATCTCACTATTCAGAGCAGTTATTTATGAAGCAAAAATGTTCTAATAAAATAAGATTTTGATCATTTGCACAGTGATGGAATGCTAGCCTCTGGACTCGGAGTATGAGTTCGAATCCGGGGCAGGTCGAGAATTTTTCTCGATTCTTGATCGGTATCTATTCTCGTTACCTTTCCAATTTGAGATAGAATTAACCCCTAGCTATCAGCTATCAGGAACCTGCTATGGGCTTGCGCCGGGTTGGCTGGCAATGAACATGATAGTACTGACGGGATAAGAAATACAAAGTATGTATATATTTGATAATTTTTTAACCTAGGCATACAAAAAATAGTTACAGGTGCGTAATTTGATACACATAATTAATCGTTATTAATTCTAATTGAATTGATTATCAAGGCCTTGAGTGAGCTTTGTGATATGATGTTAAAAATCAATGTAATCGTATTCACTTCCCAACTGTAACACCCTATTTATCGGTGAATTGTGGTAAAAGGTAGTTTTAGAGAAGTCACATAAAAGACATTATTAAATCGTAATGATCTTGGCGATACGTGAAAAAATGGTGGAAATGGCAATAAAACACCTAATTTGTGTATATTTTTTATGTCTTCATTAATAAATCTTAAAATTTCGTGGGTGCGCTCAGTAGGCATTTTAAAGTAAATACAGAATCGTTGTTTATCTTTTCAGTATTAACACCAGTGTATGAAATTCTCCAAAATCCTTACGCCCTAAATTGTTTTTATGAATGAATCCACTTTACTTCATCTGAAAACTGACATAATTAATCATCTAAAGCCTTGTTTACAGCGGTATACAAATATAAACCCAGCATTATCTTTATCTTCTAAAGCAATCAATAAAAGTGCTTCTTCTTCGTCTCATGTGGAATACATTGTCCATTGTCGCAGATTCTATCACGCAAAACTAACGCTTTAATATGGATGTACACGCAAATTTTGCTGCCGCAAACCCGAAACTTGGACGAAATTGTCGTTGATATCGTTGCGAATCTTTTGAGTTGGTTTGGAAGGGCCTTAGGTCGCTTAAAATTTAAACCTGTGCAATTAGTAATAATGGTCTGAGGTAATGTAGCCGTCAACTTTTTTCATCTCTCGCTAAAAGAGATATTGGTTTCATGTTAAAAATCGCATATCCAGATTAGAGATGCACTCGATTTCGAGCTTTGGCCCGGCCCAGCCCGAAGCCCGCCTCGATTTCGAGTCGATCATCGAGCCGGGCCGAAGATAATTTTTATTGGGCCGAATCGGGCTAATCATTTTCAAAATTCGAGGCGAGTCGGACTTTTGATTTTGGCCCGGAGCGCCAAATTTGAGCTTTTCGGGCCGGCCCGAAAAATCTTATAGTTCAATCAAATGCACAGTTTCCTTAATATTTTAATGAAAATGGATGAAGTTAAAAAGGATCAAAATGATTTAATAACAACATACTTCACATATTAATAAATAAAAATGTATTATTTAACTTCAAGACTTCAAGGTTATTCATTAAAGCATAATAATTATATTGTGATGTTACTATTATTATTGTTATTACTCGTATACTTAAATAAAAATGATTTTTGTTCCTACCATAATGATTTCTTATCCTATTTTTGAGCAGAAACAAAGTCAGATAAAAAATCTTTATGTAAATTATATATATATATATATTTTTTAATAAAATTTGTGAAAAGGTTGTTTAAATTTTCGAGCGGCTTTGGTAAACAAAGTGTTAAATACTCGTAAGTCTGTAATGTTTATAACAAACTTACACTAGAAGGGTCTCTTTTTTAACTACTTATGTTAACTAATGTTGAAAGTTATAAGAATGTAGAGGTTTTTTATAAGTTTGACACGAAAAAACTTAAACATTTCGCCTTAACATAAAAATCAACATTAGGAATGCCGGATGCACCCAATTTCGAGCTTAGGCCCGGCCCGGTCCGAAGCCCGGCCCGATTTCGAGTCAATTTTCGAGCCGGGCTAGCTAATTTTTTTGTCGAGTCGATCTTCGAGTCGGGCCGGTAATTTTTATTTTCGGGCCGAGTCGATCCAAACCTCAAAGCCCGGCCCGGCCCGGCCCGAATGCATCTCTAATCCAGATGAATAAACACGTTTTAAGACCCCTACAATCCTATTTTAATGCTTTTACGATGATTCTCTCTCCCTCGCCCTCCCTCTCTCTCTCTATTTCTTTCTCTCTCTCTCTCCCTCTTTGTGTGTGTGTGTGTGTGTGTGTGTGTGTGTGTGTGTGTGTGTGTGTGTGTGTGTGTGTGTGTGTGTGTGTGTGTGTGTGTGGTATGTGTGGGTGTTGATGTGTGTGTGTGTTGATGTGTGTGTGTATGTGTTGGTGTGTGTGTGTGTGTGTGTGTGTGTGTGTGTGTGTGGGTGTTGATGTGTGGGTGTTGATGCGTGTGTGTGTGTGTTGATGTGTGTGTGTGGGTGTGGATGTGTGTATGCGGATGTGTGTGGAAGGATGTATGGATGTAGAATACGATTTCTAAAAGACTGTTGAACTACAGATTCCTTAATCCGACATTAATGAGAATGATTACGTTTTGGTTCAATTGGACAACCGAAAGTAAAAGTTTCTTAAGAAAATTTTTCAAAATATTATTTAAAAAAAAATTGTTATTACAAATATTAAAGAGTACAAAATTCCCTATCCGACACATTTTTTTTTATATCGTCTATAGATTTACAGATAAAAAAATATAAATATATAATTTATTTTATTGTAATGAATTTCAGAGCACATACAACTTTATAGAGTCTAGTTGAAAAATTTAAATGTTCGTAATTGCCAAAAATGCAGAGATATTTCTGAAGGCTTTTCCTGAGAAGTACATTAAATATTTCTTATTTCATTATTAATTAAATATTTAAAATTATAGATATGTAATATGGACAATAAATAACATTTAGAAATACTGGCAATTTCCTCAATGAATTGGAAGAAACTCGAACATTTAGAACAATAGTAGGAAAAGAAAGTACCAGATATGTTAAATATAATACTTACATAACCTAATATAGATATGCGGGAGGTATTGTGCTGGCCACAACAGATTTTTAGAAATTGAAATTCGTTTATAATATTTATGTAAGTATTAATGGTATTAAGTGGTTTTTACCGGTACCGGTTGAGGATGATTATGGAGATCGAGACGAAATCGATACTGACCGCAATGCTTATTAAGTTTTTACACGATCAGTGCATAAAATTAAATAAAATAAGATTTAAAATTATTTTGACGTACGTATTAAAAATGTTTGGTTGGTCATTTTTCAAGTAAGCTTTATTCGTTATTTTTATTTACTTACCGCCTCCGCCGCCTGATCGGTAAGTGATTCACATCTTTACCGATCAGAAATTTTAAATTTGTAAATAAAGCCTATTGCCTTAGAAACCCCAAGAAAATTTATAATAATGATTTTTTTTATAACAATAGTAAATAACTAAGACGCCACGAGCACAGAGCGTTGTCCTGTAGGAATGTCACCGTCATTTCCAATACGAGTGTGTGTTCATCATGGATCGGCTTTGTCCCCCCTTTTATTTATCTTAAGTATAGATGCTGTAACTGCTGATTTACAGAGACCCCACCCGTGGACACTCCTCTACGCGGACGATGTTTTTCTTTGCGACGTAACACGGCAAGGTCTGAAAACCCAGGTGCAGCAGTGGAAAACACGGTCGCATGAAAATGGTAAAACGATATAGATCTGGCGAATGTCAACCCTTAGGTTGCCTTGGACAGATCCAAATGGAGGAAAGCAATAAAAGTAGTGGACCCTGCCCAGTACTGGGAATAACGCTTCGAATATGATGATGAGTAAATAACTTAGAATACTAATCATTGAATTTTGGGAACTTTATAGATTATATTTGAAATTTTAAATACGTTTATTTTTGTATGATTATCAATCATAAATATATAATATTTTTAAAATAACATTGTTACATCATATGTAACAACAAAGCATCGTTTTTTACCTCCCGGCTTTGGTCAAAAAAATTGGTGGTGAGTTTTTAATGAATAAGAATATTTTAGGATCCCAAGAATACGACTTTACTAATTTTACGATGATGCACATATGTGTATGTATCTGTGTGTTACAAAAATTTCTCTGACGATAATTCAGACACTATAAGTCTAAAATTTAAAATTCTATCACATTTCTCTTTTTTACATCCATATGAAGAGCTGATTATTTCAAGTTCTTAACAGTTTTTTAATGATAAAACAGCAGTTAAATATCATTTTTAATATTTTATGTTATTATAAATATGAAAGAACATTTGATTATCTATATGGTTTTATCAGAGTTAAAGAATTTGAAAGAGAACTTTCATAAATCAGCCAGCTATGCTATAACAATGGAAACTGGTGATATATTCAAATATTCTAATTGACAGATGTCAATGTCAAGTGCAATTTACATAGTATATGTGCGTGTTATAATTTTATTGGATATATAGAACCATTTCCAAGGAATTTTCAGTGGAATTTGTAGAAAATAGTTATATTTGTGAAAAATTTTTACTGGATATACAGAATCTTTTCCAAAAAACTTTCGGTAAGAGAAATTTGCAAAATACATAGAAATGACGAAAGGAAATGTGATGGCCATATTAGATTTTTTTCCTTTGTTGACTAGCACTGAGAATGGTTTAATAAAAACCGAATGTTTGCAAACAAGGAGTACATTAATTTATTATCCTATATCCATCACCCGTCGATATTAAGTATCTTTTACATTTATGTCTTCAAAAGTAATTAAATAATGTGCTGTAAACGTTTCAAACAAAAAATAATTTTTACTAATTTAAATTATTGCAGCAGTGACAAACAGTAAACCTCAAAAAGCGGTAATTACCGAAGCGCTTTGCGGTAAACGCAGCATATTGAAACGAACAAACCTAATGTGTTGTGTGTTGGTCACATCAAATATTTTTGTTAACAATTAAATTAATTAATATTAGTAGTTAAATTTGAGTACAAAAATATCTTTTTCCACCACTGCTAACAAAATATAAACTCATGATACATTTTTATTTGTGCTAAACTCATATTTGTATTCCTCATATGATGTTACGTTACACAAACCTCAAACCTTTGCAGTCTGCTTTTCTTCTGTCTCTTTTTTTAATAAAGATGTTTTGCATACTTGTGTAAGCTAATAAAATGGAAAATAAAAATTCAGCAGTGCTTCAAAATTTTGTTTGTGTAACAATAAAAAGCTCGTTAAAGAGTTTTGTCTGACACACCTTTATATTTGTACCGCATCTCTAAGGGTGCATATATAAAGCGGAAATAACCTAACTTTTAGACAAAGATAGCTGCATCGGTTTAGTTAGACAGATAAAATAACGTGTACGGTATATGGAGACATACTTTTATACTGGTATATATCTATTTTGATGTTATATTGTAATCAAAATAACGTTCCCTACGGTTAAACTTCAAAATAAAGTTTGGAGTTAGTAGCTTTTATCTCTCGACATCGAAGGTAAGATGGTGCTTTCACTTGATTTGCTCACAGCGTAGCTCCATTTTATGACGATGTGTCAAGTTAGTTATAACGGTAAAGAGCGAAACTAAAATGAACAGACGTATAGTAACTTTTTTTCTACTGCTAGTAAAACGAACAAACTTTTTTGACACAACGGTAAATTTCAGAAACAAATGAGCATCGAATAAAATTGGAATTGTGAATACCTAATTACATATGATTACATTTTTCAATGGGGAAGTACAACATAAATTATAAACATAATTATAATTATTATTTACGAATCTTTCTTTTGTTTCCGCAATTCCATTGCACGATAATGGTTTCACATAATTCAAACTTTTAATAACATTTCCTACAAATGTTATCTATTCTAAAATAAACACATTGTAGAAAAGCAATATTCTTTTATAATTGGAATAATACTACCTACCTTTTTAGTTTAAGTTCTGTATTTTTTATTAATAAAACCCAACGTTTCGGCACCATAAACTGGTGCCTTCTTCAGCGGAAATTGACATAAAAATGTGAAAAAACAAAAACAACAAGTAACCAAGCTAACATGAAAAGTACTTATGTACAATGTTACTTTTTTATGTATACAATTTCTAGACAATATATGCATGCCCAGCAATAATTTGGACGGAGAACATGCATCTTCTCAGGAAAACTCTCCTTTTCCCAGAGGAAAAACTGTACCAAAAACTGGCAGAGAAGTGATCTGTATAACTCAGAGACGCTTTATCGGTAGCGAAATACCGCAGCCGTCCTCTTTATTAACAGATGATACAAAAAGTCTAGAAAAAATTGTATACATATTACAAATTACAACATATTTAATATTGGAAGCCAAGCGCGACTAAGTTCTAATCCGTCACAATGATTGAGATTGATATTTCTGGTTTTCTAAATCTTAATGGCTTCTCTAATTAATCTGTTGTTAAGTCGAGTTGGTCTAGCAATAATTTTAGTGTCTTCAAATTTAATTTGGTGGAATTCGTCCAAGGCATGCTCTGCAACAGACGATTTCCCAGGCTGGTTCAATCTGATTTATAGTTAAAAAAAATCTAAGTATAAAATTAAGTCCAATCCAATTATTTGCAGCTGTAATTATTATATTATGAACTAAATATCCTTTTGTATGTGTAGAGTGTGTTAATTTTACACTTAACTAAAACTGATGACTTGAAGTTTCAATGGATATAGCCCTGCTGCATAAAGCATAGTTAACAATAATTAAGTTACCAACTTCGACAATACTTGTAATTCAATAATTTCAGATAAATAGCCATGGATTGCGTACAATGTGTATTTAAAATGATCTACTAACAATGATTTATATAAGCAACATTCAATGATATTTTCTTCTTAAAACTCTAAAATAGTAATCAAAGTACCAAATTTCACGTGATGTGCGACACAGATTACACTTTGTAACAGTTCCTTTTTCTTTTAGATAGTCGTGTCACGTCTTAAATAAAAACAGTTTCTTTAGATAGGTTGTTGGTTTGTGGCAATAATATCACATTAAAAATGTATACATTTATATACAGGGTGTTCCGCGACTCGACCGACAAACTTATACCATATATGCCGGGGGTCATTACGATCAAAAAATGTTATATGACCTATAGGTGAATTCCTCTTAGTTTCGGAGATATCGAATGAATTAAAATAAATATATATATATATATATATATATATATATATATATATATATATAATTGAGTTAACCTTGACGAATTAACGTATGTTTGACAAATGAATGATTTTTGTGCTGTCTTATTAATTTAAGCTATTATTCCGCATTTTACTAATGCAGAATATGCGGAAAAGGTTTTCGTGTATGATTTTTGCAATGGAGGTGGACGTGCTGTAGCTGCGGAGTACCACAGGCGATACCCAAATTGCATTGTTCCACACCACACAACATTTTCAAACTTTTTCGTTGCTTGAGAGAGACAGGATTTTTCCCACGTCGTCGTGTAGAAAGAGATGGAGATGGTTACGCTGAAATAGTTTTAAATGCAGTGGTTCCAGCAAGATGGGGCACCACCACATTTTTGGAGATTAGTGACTGTGTTTCTTAATGAAAATTTTCCGGGAAGGTGGATAGGATGAGATGGTCCTATACATTGCCCAGCTCGGTCACCTGACTTGTCGCCTATACATTTTTTATTTTTTTTCTTTGGGGTTGCCTCAAATCTCGTGTGTATAGTAATGGTAAACCAGATACACGCGAAGAGTTGACTGTCCGTATAGTTGAAGCTACTAATTCTTTAAAGAATGAATTGGCAGTAATTAACTGGCATTTTGAACGGTTGCTGTAATTTTGTGTTAATTAGCTATGCATTGATGAATAAATTTTCTTTTATCATTTTTTTTTTAAATTCCTTCGATATCTTCGAAACAAAGAGGAATTCACCTATATAGGTCATATAACATTTTTTGATCGTAATGATCCCCGGAATATATGGTATAAGTTTGTCGGTCGAATCGCGGAACACCCTGTATTAAAAAGACTTCATGTAAATTAATAGTAAATGGTAGCATTTTATAGCTTATGAAAGAAAGAAAACGTTTTTAAAATTCACTTTGTTTGATGCGCTTTATCCCTCAACGCATATTATGAAATATTTAAATGATATAACCAATTAGAAACGATTAGTCCTAAAAAACAATTCAAGTTATGACAGACTTATTTGTAATTAATAATCCGTCTGAAAATGATTCTGCTTTTAGCAAAAGCGATAAATATAATAACTGTAAAACAATATTGCTGTTTTTTGGCGATACACTTTTTCAAAAACGGTTTGAACCGAAACGTCATCAATTTTGAACCAGTTGCATAAATGTCGTCATAAGTCCGTACTACGCTAAAATGAAATGTTTTGAACCACGGACATTTGTTATTTTAAGTTTCTAACCTTAAAAATTAAAATGAACTGCTGTAATAGTAACATCAGAGTAAGTATGTTTTATTTTTATTTTCTTTGTATTTAACGGCAAATTATTTTCCATTTCAACATTTACTAGTTTATTCGGTTTATTAATGATCATTTTGGTACCTTAAATAATATTAACCTAAAAACAAACTGTTTTGAACCGGCTGACAAAACGGTTTGAACACGGTTTAACCGCTTGCGTCAGTGACGTCACCGTTGCAACGCTAAAATGTAATGGTTTGAACCGTTTTTGAACCAGTGTATCGCCAAAAAACACCTTATATGTCAGTAACAGTATGCACAGACAGTATGTTTTTGTAAACATCGTTGAAGCCACATTTATACATTTCTTTTGCCAAAATTTTCATGTAAAATTAAAATTTAGATTGCTGTTAGTACCGAAAATCGAATACTTATTAAATTTTACGTGTTTTTGATATATAATATCCATCGTGAACCCAAAATTTTATAGAAAGTGTTTTAAATGTGAAATTTGATAATGAAAATGAAAGCTGTCAAAATTAAATGGTAGAATGGAAAGAATGAGTCAAGCAGAAGCGTCCATGTCGCGACTATGGATGGTTTTAACCAGCAATAATTCTGCAATTACGAGCTAAAGTATACTTCCAAACAAGTACATAGGCAAAGGATGGAATACGAGGAATGACTTTATATTTTACATTGTTACTATTATTACTTGTGAATAGGTACTAGATTGACACGAATAAATAAATATATCTCATTGGTGTTAACAATTACAATTCTTCTCATAATAATACCCCCTCCATTAAACTACAGGGCTCAGAACATTTTGAATTTATTTCACGAGCGATGCAGCATGCAGCATTGGTAAGGGGAATGTTAGTAAAATTAGTACCATTCAGCTCAGGACAAAATAATAATTTAAGTTTATTCTAAGTGAGCTAATATGAACTAAGATTTTAACCAAAATAGAATTCAGCTAATGTATCATTAAAATAACTTGAAAATTGCAAAACAAAATCTGATAATAATTCTACATTGCAATTTAGTATATAAATGACGCCAAATATAAAAAAAGTATAAAGAAACTCATTTTATGACATTTTTTTTTGCACGCGTCAAAATTTAGAAAACTAGTCCTGGCGAGTTTTCTAAATGACAACATGATATCTTATAAAACTCGTTATTTAATATACTATTGTTTAACTAAGCACCTAAATACCAGACTTACAGCAGAGGCTTTGCTTCGGCAGTGAATACTTCCGAAGTTGTAAACCTATGTTTGGTGTCTTGTTGAATGAAGGTTATCTAAAAATAACAAAATAAAGAGACACATACACTGATACGCTAACAAAAAAGATGCAAGCTATTTTCATAGTTACCAGAGATGGTCACTACAGTGATGAAGAGTGACCTTCGGCCCTTTATCTTTTGCCGATTTCAGAATTAATATTAATATAGTAATTACCTATTTGCTATGCTTTCGTTGAGCGGATGCTATATAAATAATAACAATGGACCGTAAAGATATTTAAAAAGAGACTTTGTAGACTGTTAACTGTAAAAAAAACTCGGCTTTCATTGTCAATCAGCAAAAAAATCATTTAAAAAATAAACGTCTTAAATTTACTAAAATTGTATCGGAATAACTTCTACAATATATTTGGTAGTCAGGATGTCTGTTTCCAGTTTCTAATAAAATACCTTTCATTTTAGGAATATGCAAAAAATATTTTAGAATTTGACCAAAGATAAATATATTTTGAACTAAAAACAGAACGTCATCATTCTGACCACCTTGTATTTTCCAGGAAGAAGTATATCGGGATTTTCAATAGTTTCAAGAAACCTATTTTTTTAAAAAGAGATTTTTTGTAAGTAATAAACAAATAAAAAAGCTTTTCATAAGCTTGAAAAAAATCAATCAATTATTTTATTAAGGAGTTATGATTTCCCGGTATTGCTTTTAATTAAATATTTAGCAAATATTAATCCGGAAGTGTATAATTATTAAAATTAAATAACATCAAAATCGTTCATCCATTTATAACAAATATTGATATACATTTGATACTTAAATAATGAATAAATTTATACGTTTCATTTAATTAATGATAACACGTTCAAAATTAAATCATCATCAAAATAATAATGCGGAAATTGATAAACCCGCATTATTAGCGTTTCAATGTACAGGGTGTGTAAATAGAAAAGTGGGCCATATACGTTTAATATGGAAAATCAATTTTTCTTTGAGAAAACATTACCAAATAATTTTATGTTAAAATACTTCAAATAAAAGTTATAGAGTTTTAAATTCTGTATCTAAATCACGTGAAATAATTATTTTAGCCCTTCAATAAACGTAAAAATCCATTACTAAGTTACAGTCTTTAATGGATTTTGGTCTAGACAGCCAAGGGTTTATGACAAAAAATAAAGAAATACGTTTGTTTTGTCTAAATCTAATCTAAATTTAGTTCTAATTTTCAGCTAAAAATAACGCATTTTTTTTGTCATAATCCATTATAGCCTAGACAAAAAGCTCATAAAAACTGTAACTTTATAATTACTTTTTACCTTTATATGAAGAGTTAAAAGTATTTTTGCATAAAATAATTTGGTAGCTTTTGAGCGAAGAAAAACTGATATACCATATAATCGCCTGTGCATTACTAAAACCGTCGCTTTTGAACCCTAAATGGATGCGTCGCAATATTTCTTTATACAAAATGCAGATCACTCCCTAATCGAATAAAGAATAATTTGTTTAGTCGAATCTATTAGGAATTCATTGTCCGTGCAAGCAAACAAACATCTAATTTAATTTAATCTTGTACACAGAAATAAAATCACGGAACAAACACAATGTAAATTAACTCTAAAAAGATAAAATTCGCTATTTTCAACGGGCATTCAAGTAAAATTAATCGCACTACAGTTATATTCGTGACTGACCTTGTAATTATAATTTACTGAACCGTAAATAGCAAATAGCTGCAATTAAACATAGAGAGGCGTGGATATAAATTCCTGCTTTGTTTGTTACTTAATACCACTAGACGGGCGGAATTTAAAAATAAAACCGTTCCACCATCTAAGATGAGATATTTCTCCACAGAAATGCAAAATTACTTCTTACTTCTTAGATGTAAGCTTTGTGTTCCGTTTCCTGTCAAAAGTTTTATACTTTAATTGGAATTTAGATTATTCTACATGACATAATGGATTTGCAAATGTATTCACAAATCAAATTTAATTTGAAGAAATTATTCAAAGATAAAATTAACCACGTGTAGCTACAAATAATTTATGGGTGATTTGTTAGGTTGGCAGTTATTTATTGAAAAATAATTACACACTCCGAGTAGATTAAGCTGAAATTATTATTATGAAAGACCAAAATTCAAATTCAATCGTTTAACTTACTTTCATGCCCCGCTCCACTCTAATTTTGCTACGCTGAAAATGCTAAAAATTGGTCGTCTTACTTTAGACTAAAATGGAAAGAACCTGATACATTTTCAAGTCAATTCAAATACCAAAAATAGTACTTTATTTGAAGGTTGAGGTAATTTTTCTTGAAGAATACCTTAATTATTATTTTTTTCTTTTATTTACTTTATAGATCAATTTACAAATCTTGCAACCTATACTATATGAAATTATTCAAAGATAAATTTAACCACGTGTAGCTAGAAATAATTTATGGGTGATTTGTTAGGTTGGCAGTTATTTATTGAAAAATAATTACACACTTCGAATAGATTAAGCTGAAATTATTATTATGAAAGACCAAAATTCAAATTCAATCGTTTAACTTAGTTTCATGCCCCGCTCCACTCTAATTTTGCCACGCTGAAAATGTTAAAAATTGGTCGTCTTACTTTAGACTAAAATGGAAAGAACCTGCTACATTTTCAAGTCAATTCAAATACCAAAAATAGTACTTTATTTGAAGGTTGAGGTAATTTTTCTTGAACCTTAATTATTATTTTTTCTTTTATTAACTTTATAGATCAGTTTAGAAATCTTGCAACCTATACTTTGACATAAACACAACTCTTTAGTTACATAGTTTTCAAATGTTGCAGCACTGACAAATATTATTGACAAAAAAAAAAAAAAATCTGTTGTGGCCAGCAACAAAACCTTCCGTCAATTCGATGTATTTTGTACATATCCTATACCAAAAGTTCCTTGAAAAAGATTCTATATATCCTGTAAAATTGTAACAAGAACACACTATTTTTACATATCCATACTGAAAGTTCCTTTGAAAAGATTCTAAAATCTAATAAAATTTTAATACGAATACGAACGTACATTATGTATTGCACTTAACACTTCCTCCTGCTTCAACTTTGCCCTATTTTATTAGAAATCGCTGTTTCTTACTCTTCTCTTCTACTCATTCCTATCCAAAGCACCTTCGTGACACAGTTCTTCCTCTCTCAAATCTTCTGCTATACAGTCCTTCCATCTTCTCTTTTGCCTTTCTCGTACTTTTGGCATTATAAGTTCCTATCTTGAGGCGAGGCCGCAAATGCAAGTCACCGGCGAGGGACACTCTGTCTCTTATATCACTTTCAGATCATATACTTTCCACTTTGGTTTTGCACTTGCCACTGACATCTGTCAATTAGATTTTTTTGAATATATATGTTATTGTTTTCATAATTTTTGCAAAGCTGACTTATTTT
The DNA here is from genome assembly GCA_943142095.1 of Ophonus ardosiacus. NCBI lineage: Eukaryota > Metazoa > Arthropoda > Insecta > Coleoptera > Carabidae > Ophonus > Ophonus ardosiacus. Next base: position 17,806,713 of record OW964823.1, read on the forward strand.
CGAAAATTAATCTCTCTTAATCTCTCTATAACTCTATATCTATTGAATATGAAGGAAAATGTATAATCGAACCGTATAGAGAATAAGATATTCTTTCTATTGATAATCACATAAAATGTCGAAAATGATATTTAACTGCGATTTTTCAAGAAAAACTGTTAAAAACTTCAAATAAGGGTACTTCCGGGTGACCAGTTAGAACCAAAATCTAATCAGCTCTTCATATGGTTGTAAAGAAGAGGAATATGAAAGAATCATAATTTTTAGAATTGTAGTTTTGGAGTTATCGTCGGAGAAAAATTTGTCACACACACACACAGACACACACACACACACACACACACACAGACACACACACAGACACACACACAGACACACACACAGACACCCACAGACACACACACGGACACACACACACACACACACACACACACACACACACACACACACACACATACAGACATCAACTTAAAAATAGTACATTTGTATTGTAGGGACCCTAAAACGTGTTTATTCATTGAAAACTCACCACCGAATTTTTCGACCAAAAACAATACCTTCCTTTTGACGGAAGGTAAAAATTCATATTAAATTAATAATGGTATAATTTTAAGAACATATTAGAAATATGAATTTATAAAATATGCACCAATATATGATGAAACATATTTTATATAATGAGACTACTTTACAACCGCTTTTAATTCAAGGCCACTTTTACTACAAGCCTGCTTTTACTTCACTGTCACTTTTAATTTTGTCACTAATTTGTTTAAATCATAACAAATAATTTTGTGTTCCACTTGCGGCTTCATAAATTTCACGCGGATTATTACAAAAATCGTTGTCGCTATCACATTTCCTTGCTCAACAAATTAATTACTGTAGTTTCTTATTTATAATAGTATTGCGTACCATGAACTGTAAGTAACTGTTTTTGGTCCGAGACTGTAGTTTTCTAAACATTTGCGATCTAAAAAATCACTTACAGTTCGAGGTTAGTACTCTATATTTATTTATCATCCACCGTGGCCGGTAGGAAAATATTATAGCCCTGAAGTAACCAAGGAAATTAATTAGGCAATAAAGTGTAATTTATGGTACAGGTATTGCAAAAAATATTTTGCAGATTGTTGTTAGTTTTACAGATGGTCACTTTTTGTGAATTGTAATAGTTACCCAATAATAAGATTCTGAAGTTTGCAGAAAAGAGCTTTTAAGTCGTGATGCTCACAACATTTTTCAAGCTAGGTCCACACTTATATCCGATCAGTAGATCTGTATCAAGAATTAATACGCGATCATGATACAGCCAGCGAATGACAAGGCAGCCCGATTTGTATCATCTATCTGTACCTTCTATGAGTATCTTGCAGTTTTCCACTCATAAAGTCTTGTATCATCATTGGCTACTTGACTCCAGTAGTGACGATGTCTCTTCAGCTACAATTGGCTAATACCAGCTATATATTCCCATATTATGCATTAAATAATATGCCGAAGAAGTCACTGAAGTGGTGAATTATATGTTTTTGTCACCGGAGAAAGTTATGGAAGTTCTGCGGCTGCGCAGTGCGTGTACCGTTGATTTAAAATGTATCTGTATTACGTATCATTCCTTTGATGTGACGGCTAAAGACCGACCCTTGGTGGAAACAACCACTATGCGACCATTGAATCATTTTTGATACACAAGCTTCATACAAAACTCTGTTTTCACAGGCCGATCATGGTACAGATCTTGATACAAATATTTACAACGATCTGATGTAAGTGTGGCCCTAGCTTCAGCGGACTTAAACCTCATTTCCTTTGAATGTTTTAATACGTAATACATAATGATTAGTGCATAAGGCAATGACAATTTACTAGGATACCATTTCCAGCTTCTTTGTTAAGTCACTAATTCAACAGAAATGTCACAAATTTATAGCCTAAAAATGAAAAAAGCTACAATAATGAAATGAGCAAAAAAGTAAACGATAGCGACAATGAATATACAAAATTCCGCCTAAAAATTATAAAGCTGCAATAAGTGTGACACTATATTTATTTTTTATTTTAACAAAGGAGTGACTGTAGCGGAAAATAAATGCGGCCGTAAAGTAAAAACAGTCTTTGAAGTGCCAAAATAAGAGTAATACTTACTCTAAAAAATATGTTGTGCGTACTTCGGCTTAAAATTTTATTTTTGCCAATAGTTATTTGCGTCTTAAGGTAAATATGTATTAATTTAAATGAATAAAAATTAAACGGCGGGAGGTAATGGAACTGCTGGCCACATCAGATTTTTTTTAATAAGGTAAAAGAAGGTTTTTCTTCGACGATCAATTTATCCTGATGTACGTAGGTAGTCAATCTTAATACGTATGACACAACTAGGCTGCTTCTAAGAAGTCCTAAACAAACTTGACAGCTTTTACTACTAGACCGTGATTAAAAGCTCAGAGTTTAGCACTTTTTATGTTTACACACTGGCTAATATGTGGGCCAAATAAAGCGCCGTAAGATATAAAATTCTATATTCTGTGTTTTATTGTCACTATTTACAAAATCTATATTTTCAAGTAGTGTGTATTTTAAAGCACTAATTTAAATCATTTTAAATAAATCCAGCTTAGTTTAGGAACTTAAATAAAAAATATTTACTTGTAACGTACTATTAACCTCTAGTATATGGTATTGACTTTGTAAACACCTAAAAGCTCATGCCTCAAATAAACAAGTTCGCATCGCATGGGGGATCCTACATGAAATTTATGATTTAATTAAAATGTTCACATGTTTTGCAATTTATGATAAACATACATCATTACAAGTAAAGAAAGTAGTAAACTGCACTGCTACAAACAAAAGAAAAGAACAAGGTATATAACTCATTGACAGCGGAAGTATCCGCTAATATTGATACATGATATTCAGATATTCCATAGTTCAGGCTTCCCAAACGGCTGAAGAAAATATAGGTCAAGTTTTATTTACTAAACTTCTAAATTTTAAAATGAACAGAGTAAAATATAGATGTGAACAAATTTTGATACGTGAAAGCAAAATGTTATACCTATGAAGTACAAAATATATTTGAAAATAATTTTAATAACAAATGCTTAATAGTTTATACTATATAAGTACATAAAGCTAGTTTTTAAACACAAATGTGTTAGAATGAGTGACTAAAGGTGCATGTCGTAACGTATCTGAATCGTACAATATTTAATTTACGATATAATCTAATATCCCAAAAAATACTTTTATTTATAAATTAGGTTCATAAATTAAATGAGAAGTTTGTCATGATAACAAAATATTCACCCTGGTTTCGCAAATTTCGCAACCGTTTTAAAAACTCAAAACTGACAACTTATTATCAATTTTGCGCACTATCGTAGATAAAACAACATAAATTCATAGTTTAGACAAAAAAGAGAAAAGAATATAAGTACATACTTCCAGACAATTTAGATGTGGAATATATATAAAATTTAGTTCAAAACGAATAACTTATAGAACTATTAGAATTTTTTAAATTTATAAAATAATTGTAAACTTTTTCTTGTATACAAATACGTAGGTAAATAAATATGTGATCACGGCATATTGCCCATTGCTGGTTGTGCAAATCTGTTTTGTATAGATATCGGTAAAGATGAGATATTCGTATTCGTACCGTGCGTGCGCTTACCAGACGTCACCACACGGGTACTCATAACTCGGGTGAGAGTACACCACAGTGATCACTTTTGTGTGATTTAAAAAGTGAAGTAATTTTATCGTCAGTCGGGATTGAATCCAGATACCCAGATTCGCGAATACAAATGGGCAAGTACAAGTAGGTACTAATTTTAATTTTAAACTACACTTCATAATTAAATAGCATGAAGAGAGAAATTTTAATTTACGTTTGTTTCGCGACGGGAATATATTATATGAATAAATTGATGCACATTTTAATTCTGAACATCTTTCATATTTACAATTTTGTTCTAAAATTATACTCTGTTTTTAAACCATAGACAGAAACTAGAAATTCTAGTGAGAATATCAAAGCCTGTGATTGGCTGCTGAGCAATTTCGTGAAGCCGCATTTAACCAGACAAAATTTCAAGTTAACCTTCAAATAAATAAAAACAGCATGCATAAAACCAAGAGTTAACAGTATTTTTACAAATATATAAATTTTTCATCAAGGAATTGCAAAAAAATAATGCAATTAATTAATTTATAATTAAAAGTTATGTATTTATGATTTTATATGAATAAATTAAGTTATAAGTCTATAATAGTTATGGTTAATGAAAATATAACCTGGAAAGTATAAATGCTGACGTGACCTTCATTTTAACATTTTAATTCCCCCGCCAAATAAATCTAGTGACTTTTTTGGTAACTTCTAGTGGTGTAAATGTGACTTCGTCTAGTGCTGTCTATAGTTTAAAAACACGGTATAGTAAGAAAAGATACTATCGCAAAATGAAATTTTACTATTGTATTTTTCCTATAATATCTATATAAAAAATAAAGATTATGGGAACCCATCCTAAAATTTCAACCACTTATGTTCAGAAATGGGAGTTTAACAAATATTGATTGAAATGTTTATTAATAGTTATTTGATATGTTCAAATTTGAACACCAAAAACAAAAGACTCTATTGTATTGTAGTATTAAAGGCATTATAATAATCCATTATATTAACATTTATGAACAATTTAATTGACAGTGAAAGTATAAAGAAAATTATATGCAAGAGCGCCAATTATTTGTAGCTCTCAAAAGCGTACAGAATTTAAAATGATCTCGCATGGAATACAGCGTTACAATATCGCACAACGCCCGTGTGTAGGTACTAATATTGTCCGCTATGGAACAATGAAGTCAAATACCAATGATACCATCCTATACTCCAGCAAATACTGAATTAGCAAACAATATATTTGAACGCTCTAAATAACTTAATCCTAAGAGACCAGGTATTATCTTTGATATCGACTTACACATAATTTCCTATTACAGTCCAGCGCAAATATGATATTGGCAAATGCATTAGAGCAGATCTCACCAGTTTGATAAGTTATATATGGTTAAAATGAATTTAAATAATGCAGACAATCAATTTACGTACGTGTTTTGGTAATTCAGATTTTTAATATTTGATTTCATATCATACTAAGTAAATTTTTAGTTTAACAATTATGTAGGCACTTGGCATTTAAATTGATCAATGCACGTTTAAAGCACACTAAAGCCCAGTGGCGTAACTAGGACATTCAAGGCGACGCATCGCGTCGAGGCTCCGAGATATCATATAAACAAAAGAAAATAAAAATAAAATAATAATAGTGATGAACAAAAATCTTTCTTTTACTTTCGCGTAAGTCTGATATTACATTAATTACTGTTGCCATCTGATATTCGAAAAATAACTAATGGTGTCTGTGTGAGATAACAGCACTATGATAAAGCTAGAGTAAATGTAGAGAAGAGGAATAATTCTAGTTACATTTCCATTGGTTTCGTGTTATGTGTAATTTATAAGGCATGTGAATTTTTATAGCTTTGTACTTTATGTACATGGTATTCTATTAGTGGCGTAGCGTAGGGTTTGCGCCCGGGGCAGATGTCAAATTTGCCGCCCCCCCCCCCCTTCCTACAAAATTTAAAATTCTCAAAAACTCAAAAAGAAATTATGTAAAGGGATTTAGAGAAAAAGGCGAAATTATTTTTTCATTCAAGGTCAAATGCCTTATAATTGAAAGTTACATTTTTTCAAGGGATGTAAAGGGGTATGAAAAATGACCCCCACATTTGCGCGTTTGAAAAAATGCTCAACTTCATTAATGTCCAATACCAATATGAATAGAAAATATCAAATTTTAATATTTTGTAACCATGAGCTTTGTGAATAATTTAAACGTTATTTTTTTCGATTTGTTTACATTTTGTTTATAATTAAAAAGTAAGTGTTAGATCTCAGCTTCTATTAATAATTAATTAAATTTGGTATGTTGACTCTAAATGAAATTTTAATATAAAATATTAATATTTTTTATTTTAAATTGATTAGTTTAATTTTAATAATTTTTATTGTTAAAGCACACCATGCGTTCATGCGCATAAACATTGCAAATTAAACTAATCATTTTTAAATAAAAATTTATGCATATTTTATATAAAAACTGCATATAGTCTATAAATGAAAGTGTGTTTCACATTTCATTTTTTTTAAGAAAGTTATTGAGTTTCAAACTCAACTGACTATAATTATTTCCCCGTTGGTAATCTTTTTAATATTAAGTCAACGATAGGGAATTTGCCGCCCCTAACAAAGTGCCGCCCGGGGATGCCCCCTTTGCCCCCCCCCCCTACGCTACTGTATTCTATACAATAAAAAAGAACCGAAAAAGAATTTTGTGCGATAGGTTATTTTTGATATATTTAGAGAAATATACAAACTAAGTAATCTGTTCGGCAATTTACAAAACGCCTGGAGAACTAACCAGATTGTCAAAAATCGGTTAACAAAATTTTGACATTCTGGCCGCGTTTTATGGAAAGACGGGTATTACAATCCGGCTATAAGCGATATACACGAAAACCTCATCCATTTCTGTAGTCACAAATGAGACGTCATAACTGTTGTGGGGAAAGACTGTGGTCCCTTTGTCGGGACGTTAGGCACAGTAAATTATTAAAAATCTTATTTATGTAAATCATCAGTAAATCTAGGTATAAAACAGGAAAGACTAAATCTCTCTGATTGCGTAAAGAAAAAGATGTTGCTGTTGCTGGTAAACTGGACGTCTGTAACCTTATTAAAAAGTTTGCTGGTATGAAAGCTAGCAAAAATAAGATTTATTAAACTTTTTAATCAAACATATTTTGGAATCTCTTTTTATAATAATTTATACATTTATCTGGATTTTTTATTTTATTGAGTTTGTTTTGTGAAGTATTTGTCCAAATTTTTTTTTTTTTTTATTTCATTACTATTACTATATACCTTCTATTGAAGTATCGGCAAGTCAACTTCGCTTCCGGGCCTGCAATTTATAGTTACGCCACTTCTAAACTCTCGTCAAAAAGAACTAACAATCTCGTGCATTAAACATATTTTGTGCATATTTTTTCTATATCTTGATTATAAAATTTGAAATAAAAAAAATTATTCTAAAGTTTTGAAATCAATTGAATTTAATCGGTAAATCGGTAAATTTATATAAAATTTATTAAATTTTACCCTTAAAAACATTTCCACAGTTTAAAATACAATTATTTGCTCGTTCTATGTATCATTTTGGAAGTGCAAGAAATACACGTTGTTATAGTTACATAAACAAAATATGACATTTTGAGATCAATGTACAAACATCAACTTTTTTGACAGTTTCGGAAATAATCCTAATTCCGTTTCTCAATGTGAACTTTTCGTTTGTTATTTTAAATGTCAATATTTAACATTTTATTTTTAGATTCAATGATGAAGTTGATGTAAAAAATTAAATTACAAATATAAATGTACATGTTAAATCGTACCTATTGAATATGTGTAAAACGAAATTACTATTGTTGCAGTAGATTTTTATGATACAATAACAGTTATTGTTTTTATCACAATGGTTGTAAGCCTTTAGCGTTTAGCCTACAATGTGCGATCTGTAGTTTAGGAGTTTATAGAGGTTTTCATACCATTCGATCGCTGCAAAATATTTACATAACTTGATTACTAGTTGTTCACTGTGTAATTTGAACCTTCAATACTTTATTCTAAAAACAACAACATTAAGCGTTAAAGCGTTATTTTTTAGTAGTAAATATTTTTTTTTTTCAATACCTGCGCCGAAAGTGCCACCTTTCGTGCCTATTTTGAGGGACGAAAGTGGCCATTTTCAGCTGAACGAGTCTTTGTTTCCCTAGTGACTCAAAGTAATGACGTAGCGGGATGCAATAGGATGTATGACACTCAAGGTGGCATTTTCGGCGCAGGTATTGAAAAAAATATCGTGTGCACTACGGGACGAAAACATTTCGCGACTCGTGTGGTGGCAATCCTCGCTTCGCTCGGGCTGCCAACCCACACTCGTCGCAAAATGCCTCTTTCGTCCCTAGTTGCACAATATACTATTTTTCAATACTTGCGCCGAAAGTGCCACCTTTCGTGCCTATTTTGAAGGACGAAAGTGGCCATTTTCAGCTGAACGAGTCTTTGTTTCCCTAGTGACTCAAAGTAATGACGTAGCGGGATGCAATAGGATGTATGACACTCAAGGTGGCATTTTCGGCGCAGGTATTGAAAAAAATATCGTGTGCGCTACGGGACGAAATCATTTCGCGACTCGTGTAGTGGCAATCCTCGCTTCACATCCACACTCGTCGCAAAATGTCTCTTTCGTCCCTAGTTGCACAATATACTAATTTTTGAGCTCTGGGCTTGATTTACACTAGCGATATAATCACCATACGACAACAATACGATGGTGATAAATTAAGAATACGAGGATGACAAGATAACGCTAAGCATTTACATTTACGTTCACAATATGGTAGTTTCTTTGGGCAATCCCTTGCGAGCTAAAAATTTCGCACACGCAATACAATCTCACGGCCGGAAATTTGTATATAAACTAAATTCACTTTGACACTTGAGGAATAAAATGACGGATAATATGACAATAACCTTTCTAAAATGACAAGTTTCTTGCCTTGTTTTTCAAAATAAATACAATAGTGTAAAATAGTTACTTTAGAAATTATTTTATCTCTTTTCAATGATTTTTTTACAAAACTAATTATTGTTTTGCTTATCAAATGTCAATCACATGAAAACTTCTTTTCTATTTAAATGAATTAAACTGTTCAAAAACAATAAAATTTGTAATTATGAGTATATTTTTACGATTGCACAATTGTTTACTCCATGTCCATGAAATTCTTAGCGGCCTCGGCGACAATTTTTCTGTCGATATGATAATAGTATATTAAAGAACGAATGTTATATTTGTCATGAAATGAGTTTTTATACTATATTTTCTATTTTCCGCTTTCTATCCCTTTAAATTGTCAAAATTTAGGGAATTTTTTCAGTTGGTAGCAGGATGGGCAAGTAAAATACGTCACGTATTATACGTTATTTTTTACGCGTAAAAAAATATTTTTTACATTGACAATATTTGAGAATTTTTACGTAGATAATGTAAAATATTATTGCCATGAGCATATATATATATTCTTTTATAATGTAATGAATATTCCAGAACAAGCAGTACACGTGACATCAACATGTTTCTTTGATTGAGACAAACAATTAGGTATCCTCAAACTATCAACAATCACATTAGTTATATTCCTGAGACATAACCTCAAACGTCAAACTTTAAACACATTTTACGTCAAAATTAGACTATTTACGTAAATTTGAAGCATATTATATTATATTTTTAAAATGTTTTATGTTTAATATAAATTTTAGGCAGTTTTGTAATGAAATAAAATTTGAAGACATTTAAATAATTTGCAATTAATTTTCTATTCATTAATTATTAATAAGATATAGTTTCAAATAATTTGAAATAGATTTGAATCATTAGCTCCAAACTTACTGAAAATTAATTTTATACAAATTTTAAGCATTTTATGTTCATTTATCTATAATTTCAGAATTTTTTTTTTAATATTTTACAATAAATTCAGGCTCTTTCTTATAAACTTAGTTTCAGTCGTTTTAGAATATATTTATGATAGGATTAAGGAAAGTTACTTTAATGTGACATTTGCAAACAACAAGTCATCTAGTGTCGTTATGAAGAAATGAAATTATACATTATTTACGTTTTTTACTTATTTAACATTTTTTACACATAAACGTAAAAAATATTTTTTTACACGGAAATGCACATCCCTGGTTGGTAGTATTAATGCGACGTCTGAAAATTCATTTGACAACTCTAAACTTATTTTTGTAGCACCATACGATATTTTCTATTTATTTCTAACTTTACTACTCTATTTCTTTTCTTCTACTTATTCTTAGTTTTAAATTCAAAATTATATATAAAACGTTCTTAAATAATCGTTTGTGTTCGTTTATTTAATGAAATTTAACATTTGATATTTTTGAAATTCTTAGCCAACAACCTTATAAAAATAAATTGTTACAGCATGAATGAGCTATTAACGAACGTCTGTAGCAAAAGCTATTACAGCACTCAAAACTGAAAAGAAATATTTCACAGCCTTCATATACAAATAACTATTATGTACTGTTTAAGTACTGTAATAGTGTGTAACGCGTATTTCACGTTTTGTGAATAAAGACCAAATACATCTCAATTCTAGCTTATTTTGACTATTTGACTAATTCTTTGCCCTTCGGTCATGTTTTAAAACGAAAATTGACATTTTGGACGCAACAAAATACATATGAACACAAACGCAACCTTCCACTTAACGTTGCATACTCGTAGTATGCTAAAATTATAATGCCATACTCTTTCAATAGAAACAAACCGATACTTTATCGTTAACCTATCGCTAATTTAAATCAGTGAACACCATTTTATCCACATCGTATCGCATAGATATTATATCGAGGACATACATAGATGTTAATGTGTTTATTGAAAATATTGAAGCAATCGTCGTATCGTTATTGTATCGTTTATTGTATCACTAATAGTATTTTATATTTTTAGCAATCAACTCGTGATTAGCGGCAAAAACAATTTCTGTTGGCTTCAACGTCATCGTCACGATTTATTTAACTTCATCAAAAGTTTATTTTTCTAATGAAAGCAATTATAAAACATCTGCTAATAATTTTAGTTGAGTTTAAAGTTCCACCGTCTGTTTGAAGCGAAGGTTTCCTAAATTATTAACGAAATCAATATCTCCGCTATTGCGTGTTGCACATTTTCTCTTGTGTTTCTGTGTCTCCGATACGTGTATGGTAACATCTCTATCTGCACTTCTCACCTTTTGAATAGAGAATGACTTGCCGGAGAGCCTTATGCTATAACAATAACATATACTTGACCTTTAATAACACAAATTGAGTGAACAAGCCTCTATAAAAATATCGACATTGTGTTATGATTTCATCCATTAAAGCAATTGTGTCATCATTAAATGTCAAATAAATATCAGTTGATAATGCGACTGTTTTGCATTTGAATGTTTTTGAATAGTTTTTAATTCCTGCGTGCAAACAATAAAAAGTAAGCTAACGATTTATTGCGACCAAATATATTTATTTAGATGTATCTGAGAAAAATGTAATGTGGTTTGCATTTAATTTATTGAATATACAAGGTTTACTGAAAAAGTAATTTCTTATTGCGTGTTATTAGATTGTGATTGAGCTTATTTTTTTATTACATTTATTACATCGGCACAAATGTCTGTAAAGTATATAACATGTTCCATTTATATAGGACGCATAGTTTTTGTACATACTGTACTGACAAAGCATTTTGATACGCTTAGCAATTTTTAAAATTAAATTAATAAATTAAAGAACGAATAATCTGAATTTAATATTGCGTCAAAAACCGTATAAAGTACAGGGAAGTAGTAAATTGTTAGAAAAGGCTTTGTATAAAAAAACATGGGTTTATGAAAGATACAAACGTTTAAAATGATCGTGAACACGTAGAAGAGAGAGGGAAGTGATAGACCAACATGAATTCTTACCACCAGGTCGTATGGTCAATAAGGTGTATGTTACTTTCAAGTATTGCGCCATTTGTCCCAGGAAATCTAAAGAAAACGAAAATATTTTAATCAAATAATTCCTGGATTTTACACTCATCAGCTCACAGTACACTACCTATTTGTGATTTTTTTGGCAAATATAACAATCATGATGACACAGGCACCGTATTCACTAGTTATGGCCTCCTGACCCTGTGAACTGTGAGTATTTCCACTTCCCGAGATTGAAAATGACATTGAAAGGCATACCTCAAAATGCATTGTACTAGCGTTTTGTGGATTGGAAAAAAAACTTGGAGTAAGTCATTACGTGCATATATACTAGCACTTGCTTTTTATTTTTATATTAACATATGGAGAAAATGAACGGTTTTGAAACAAATTTTTATTTTAGTCATAGCTTAATCACACACGATTTTGTACATCATTACGAATATATGTCGCGAGAATTCAATTAATTTGTTCTGCTGCTAGAACTATTAACATTTTAAAAACCTACATTTGATATTAACATGCATTTTAAAAAAATTATTAATATAGTCACAACAAAAAAACGGCAGCATTTTTCGTTGTCCCTTTAAAATCAAAGACAAATATTAACAGAATTTAATACAAGTTTTCCAAATAAATATTAATATTAAAAGTAGTTATTATGTCTAATGTTGAATATTTTAAAATGTTAATTGTTCTAGTACAAGAAGAAATTATTTGAATTCTCGCATCATATTTTAGTACAGGTGCTATAAATACTCTTAAGAGTAAATACTACCCGTCAATTTGTTTTAGGATCCCTTTCACTTTACAGACCTATTATTCTTTTATGAATTTTTATTGTTATGGACTACCAGATCATCATTTTATCGTTTTATGATAGCTCTCCAATACTTTTATACTTGGAAACAATTCCTTTTCCTTTCTATACACTTTCAAATTTCGATCAGGATAAAATCGAGTGAAACAGAGATAAAATCTCATTTCAAAGGTGCTGGCCACACATTTTCCTTTCTCATCTTCTCGGGAGAATGGGGCTTCCCAATCGGAACGAAATAATGATGCGGCAAGCATGGCTAGAGTTGATTAAACGCTGCCGATCGGACACTTAGTTGATGCAAAGCCAGCGACGTCTGAGATAAACGAACAAATAATTGCAATTATTTTTTAAGCGCTTTGTTATGTCCAATACGAAATCTGTGTGTTTCTGTAAAGGGAATTGAAAGAGATCTAATACATTGCTGGGAACGATTTTTTGTCGGTGTTTGACAAAATTCGCTTCTCTTTGTATTAAGCTTTAAGTTGGTTTGTTTCTTTCAATTTGTTTTCTTCTTGGAAAATGTTTGCTTTTATATATTTTGTACATTGTTGACATTTCGATGTTTCCAAGAATCCATCAGCTAATTAACACTGAAAAATCTGGTGTTAAGACTTGAAATCAGAAAAACTTGTTTGCGATTGTTCTTAATGGTGCGGGAAATAAGAGATGAAATATAAAAAATCTGTTGTAGCACACACAATACCTCTTGCCATTTTCATTTTGTTTTATGTTTCATAATACCGGGTGTCTTACGCTAACCGAGGGATAGGATATTAATGTATGAACTCAGTTAATTGTGAATAGTAAAATATGAAGTTGAATTTTGTATACTTATTGGACACTACGTCTGTATATTATAAACCAAATTAGTCAATTTAAAAGTGTAATATTAGAAAAAAAACTAAGAAAGTTTGTAGATATCCAGGATATTTGTTCATATCCAGCAACAGTTCTAATAGCATAGTGGTACCGTATGCGCTAAATAATAAACAAAACTAGCAAAGAGTTCAATTCGAAACTAGATCAAAACTAGCCAAAAGCATAATTCATTTTTTCATTTTTTCTTCTCAAAATATTTATGTTTTTAATCTTTGATTGAAATTTAATAAAATGAGTACGTTATCTGTAATACAATTTATTTTATAAAATATTAATCACAATAATAATTATATAATATAAGTTAAAAATTTACAACAAATCTTAAAAATTGTGAAATCGGATTTTAGGAATTTAGTAACTTGTTTATTCACTAAATATCTCGTTGTGCCATTTTCAGCATCTTGTTGATACCTCTTTTACTGTCTTTAAGAGATTAGATAATGAAAATTAAATATTGTTTAAAATTCAGCAGCATCTAAGTAGTAAAATAAAAGCTGAGCTTGTAATAGTAATAAACGTTCCACCTAATTTGCGTCAAACAAGAATGAAAGAAGGTTTTTAGTACTTTAATGATTAATCGTTTTCTAAATAATGCATGTCCGACAATATAACATGGTCAACATAAAACAATAATATTGTAATTTGGTTGTAATTTACACTGTTTATATTTACTATGTTTCCATAAAACATTTTATATCTTTTACGTGCATATAAAACTGCATATAGATATAGTCTACATGTTTAATGTCTACAAACTTTATAAACATACCTAAATAAACTCTAGGAGGGCATAGAGCATTCACTGAACTTAGAACTTTATGTTCTAAATTTAATTTCACTAGAACATGCTCTACTTAAAATATATTTTATATACAACCGGTAAATAATGTTAACTTTATTCTTATCAAAATCATAATTTAATGTGCTTCATTTTTATCGAGGGAAATAAAATACTTCCTACGGAAATAAAGTACACCATAGAGAAACAAAGTGATTCAAGTCATTTGTTAATTGATATTGATTAACAAATAAGAAATATTATCAATTATATTTATTTTGGAAAAATATGATTTTTGTAAAATTAAATTTAAAATAAATAGTTTTTCTACGTTTATAGAAATGTGCTTCATTCTTACTAATTTCGCATGCTCTTTTGTTAAGTAACGAATTTTTCTGTTTGTATTGTATATAACACGGGAGTAAAGTTCGTTATTATTTGTCGAGAGCGAAGATTGAATCCTGAGGGCGTAGCCCGAGGGATGCAATCGCTTTACTCCGTTGATATATAAACTACTATTATATTCGCATAATCTACAATGAAATTTGGCAAAAAAAAATGAATAGGTTAGGTTTCTTTGTCACATATCAAATGTGTATGTTGAATAGCTGAATCGTATTGAAAATAAGTTGCTATTATAATTTGTTGTTTAAACGCAAATGTTTCGAAAATTATGCATTTTATCGAATGTGTATAAAATTTGTAGCATGCTCTGCATCATTTGTTTGAAGCATTTTTGTCTTAAATTAAATGGGAAGTTTTGCGCAAGTAAAAATCGATTTCCCGTGTTAAATGTCTATAACCCGCTTTTTAATGAATACCCTGTATATATACTCTGGGATATCGTTTCACGTTTGTGTCTACCTTCATATCTTTATTTTTAACTAATAGATTCTGAAATGTTCATTAATGAATGAGCATTGATTTCTTCCGGAAAACTGCGATACTGCAATTGCTTTTCCACTTAGCCATGCCATCGTAAAGTCGAGCAAGATTTATAAATAGTCCTCGCAATGCAGAATTGAAGTTGATGCTAAAAGGAAATTGGCAGTCCAATAATAACTTGTTGTCTTTGCAATGTGCCTTCATCTGAATAAATTTTCGTTTTCTCCTCAAAATTAGGTATTCGTCCGTGAAATATTGGAAGAATAAACAAAAGACTTGAAAAATGGTATGCAAATGGACTTTCTTTTACAGAATTTTAAAAAGTAGCCATGAATATTCACAGGAAATTAATATCAATGATAATGCAAGCCAATGAAGATATTGTTCATATTATTTTCGACATTTTAACCTAAATTATAAAATTAATTTATAACAGAAATTCAGCTTATTATCTATGTTTCAAGACACTTGAAAATTTTATTTTAATTAAGGTCGTATTCTACTTTTCCAGAAATAAATTTACATTTTTATAACGAAATTCGTATTTCTTAACTTTCTTCGTAAATTCATCATCAACAACGTAGCAGTTTTTTATTTTCATAATTAATCTATTCTGGTGCAGTTTTAATATTAATTTGCATAACAAACTACGTTTACCGCATAATTTTTTCCTAGAAAAATATTTATTTATGGAATACTTGTTTACTCCACATGCAAACAACATTTTTCCCAAATCTAAAATTATAATTTTTGACAGAAATGTATGACAGTTGTAATGACATGAACTCTCACTCTAAATTCTACTATACGATATTATTAGGTATTAGGTAAAGGACATTTGATAAGATAATTTGTAAATATGACAATGAGTGATCATTCTAAAATTCTAATATCTATTTTTATATATTAACAAAGTAAAAATTATATTATGTAGGTATTTATTTTTAGTACATGACTCCTACGAGTACATTTCATTGATATATTTACTGTGGATAGATATACAGTTTATCTTTGTGGATTAATGTATAAAAAAAAACAGTGTTAATTTTTACAAAATGAGATTATAATTTAAGCCCAGCCAGTCTAACTGTTATGGAACCTATAGGACAACATGAATATACTTACCGCAATAATAGTCAATGTCATTAAAAATCTCGAAGGGCTTTAGTTAAGAAAGTATTTGGTGGCGCTTCGAAGCCAGCCCATTTTTCACACATAAAACTTATGAATTAGTTTAATGTTTCATGACAACTCGAACCGATACGTCAAAATTTGAACATTTTTAATTCTTTATTAAATATACAATTAGGCACTTAAAAAAGTATAATGGTATAGTACATAATTACAGCTTAGACTTCTTCACTGACTACAACTCTAGGTCTTTACAACGTTTAACAGATGACTGAAACGTATTGTTACATATTTTGCGTTACTGCAAAATGGGTTCGCTTTTAGACCAATCAAAACGCTGGAATTGTATGTCCTATCTTTCTCCTACTTCAATTCATAATGGGTATAGCGTATAGGAACATATGTAATGATAACATAAATAGAATGTCATATTTCACAGAAAGTGTTATTAACCCTCATTCCCAAAAGGACGAAATGTTGACGTCGCTCGTTCTTGCATGAAACCACAGATATAACAGAAAATGTATAAAAACCTTTTCCGTTGACCGTTTATTAATAGGTTATATCAATATATAGAAAATTATTCATTAATGACCCCTATTAATGCATGATTTTATTAATAAACGACTTCAGTGGGTAACCATAGATACCATATATCTTTGCTTAACAATTGTCAAAACTTATGTGTCAAGCGTTAATAAGAGGGGATAAGTACGACTAATTAGTTTACACCATAATAATTTTCTGAAAATGATTAATTAATTAATTTAAACAGAACAAATTTTTAACATGAATTTTGAAAAATTGTAAATAGATTTTAATTCATCTGGAAGATTGTTATGTAATTTACTAATTCTTATCACGTAGTTGATAATGCTGTTCTTTTAATTAAAGTTTTTCATGTAGATAAGAATTAAGGGCAACCTGTTTGTATGATCTTATGAATTTGACTTACGCACATTGTAAACGAATCGTAGGCAAGAGTTTTGAAATAGCGTTATTTCATGTCTGTCGTTTGTGTTAAGTGTGAAACATATATACACGCACAGTAATCGAGTATAGATAGTATCAAGGTGTTAATAGTCTCAATTTTACTTCAGCTGATAATAACTGGCGATACTAGTATAAATGTCGAAGTGTAACACTAGACGCTATTAATTTTATTTATCAAATGGTCACGGAAGTTGAGGTCTTTGTCAATTACCATTTCCAAACTCTTAATAGCCAGAGTACGATTTAAGATTTCTCCTTGCAATTTTATATCATCTGTATCAGAGTTCCCAATTACTAAGAGCGAAGATTTATCAGTATTTATCTTGAGCCCATTATTATTATTAGTAGTCCAAGTCGACAACTTTTCAAGTTCCTTATTTATTGCCTCACATTCATCCTTGGTGTTCATCTTATTTACGGTAGTAACTGAGTATCATCAGATATGAATGTGAAGAACAGTATTGCAGACTAGATGATAGATCGGCCACATTCAAAAGGAAAAATAATGGACCCAAGATAGAGCCTTGACGAACTCCTTGGTGGAGAGGGAATTGATGAGTAGCTGAGTCTGGTGTCATTACTACACTAAAATTTCTATTAAAAAATAGCTTCTGCATCAATGAATTGCATCATCACTAAATCCGTAATATCGTAGTTCAGATACGATCAACGGAAAAATATTGCCCGTAACACGTTTGTTAAATAGCGAATAATGATCTCAACAATTAACTCGATCGCTATGCTCACAAGTTAAAATGTATCAATCATTAATCGCCCTGATTAACATACTTGATAGATAAATAACTATTAATACATTATGTTATGAAATTAGCGCAAATTAATCATGTTTAATGTACTGTCAAGTATGTTTTATTATACTTGTTTATTCCAGTCAAAATTAGCATTGAACTGATGAATAGTCAACAATAAGAGAGAAATAATGTGGTAATTAATAATGTGTTGATGACAAATCTATTTAATTATACTTTCAAATGAATTGTACAATTGTATGCCAATATTTACAGTAGCATTTCAAAATTTACATTTCATCTATGATGCATCATTGAAACATGATACTGAACTTCATAAGAGCAGCAAACAGTATTATATTTCAACATAATGAATGATTCGATGACAGATTTTATGAGTTCGTTTTATATTTGCGTGTCTTGTTTCGTTCCCAAAACAAGACAAAGTAAATTACATTTGCATTAGCAACAATTTTAATTTACATATTTGTGGTGCTTTCCCCATGATAGCATTGAGATTGGCATACTCAGAAATGGATTACAAGCCGTGTTAATATAGTCATTAATTTATGCGGGATGAAAATATTAATGGACCTACATTTTTCAAGGAATTCTACATTATTTAAATACAGTCATAGATTCTGGTTCGCCCGTTACTTTCAAAAAAAAACTTCTCAACAGGATTAAATCCCAATTACTGAGTAGGTTTACATACCGAAACATCTAAATCGGTATACACTAATATTAATAGTAACAAATAAAATAATCTTTTATACAAAAGATTTTGCAGATTCTATATACAGGATGTTTTACAACTTTGAATACAAACTTTAAGGGTATACAGGATGTCTCTTAAATAGGGAGACATGGCTTAACCACAGATTCCTGAGGCTGAAATAGGACGATTTAATAAAACTTGCTTCTACTGGAAAGTGTACCATTTAGTCAGAATTCTGCTTCAAAGTTCTTCCAAAAAAAATAATTAATTTTGCATATAATAACAGAACGCTTTATACGATTTGGATGAAATTTGATATGACAGTTCATATGGTTATAAGTCATCTTTTAAGGTGATACTTCTTATTATTAGTGAACAACTAGTGTATGAAACTTAGGTGTCCCAACACTAATTAGACCGTAACTTTTTAAAGGCCACGCCGATAACATAAAATTATTTTTTTTAGAAAGATACATTCAATAGTAAACTTTTCTCTCTCTCTGTTTAATTTGTGATATCTGTTACGGTTCAGACAGAAAAAAATAAAACCTGAGTGACTGCACCGTGAATTTTTCAAAATAAATTTAATCTAGCAGTCTATCCATATGTCAAACACCTAATTTCTAATAATAACAAGTAATATCTTAAAAGATGACTTATAACCACGCGAACTGTCATACCAAATTTCATCCAAATCGAATAAAGCGTTCTGTTATTATAAGCAAAAAAAAATTATTTTTTTCGAAGAAATTTGAAGCAATATTCTGGCTAAATGGTACACTTTCCGGTAGAAGCAAGTTTAGTTAAATCGTCTTATTTTAGCCTCAGGAATCTGTGGTTAAGCCATGTCCCCCTATTTAAGAGACACCTGTGTAGTACTTATCACAATGAATAGAAGGCATAATCAACATAGGCCTGATCTTCAAATGTTTTCGAGAAAGAAGCTATTTTGTATTAAAATTAAAGAAAAATTGAGAAAGATGTGTTCGAAATTTAATTTGTCTATGCCAGTAAATATACTATAAAAATGCAATAAAATTATATATGAAATATTTTTCTCAATTTCTAATAGTTAAGAAACTATTTGAAAATTAAATATTAGTCAAGATAGCCAAAAAAATTTTATTAATTAATATTTTTTTTGAAAATCAAAAGCACATGTAACTCTTAAAGTTTTCGAGATAGTAGAGGTAAACTCTACAAAACTCATTTTTCACTGCCTTACATTTCCGATTGAAGATGATGTTTAGGCTATTTTTACTCATTTTGATAATACTACAGTCCCTTAATATTTGTAGTTATGAAACACCTGTATATAAAGTATCATCTTCATGACAAGAAGAATACCAAGATTCTATTTCGTCAAATTACAAAGAATGATTGTTGATTAAACATCCGACAAAGTAAACGAATTGCTTTGTATGCCGAAGGAAGCAGTAATTCGAAGTAAACGAAATGGAAAGAAAATACAAAATTGTAAGAACCCCTAACTTATTTCTCGCAGGGCTTAATCTGATTATATCGTTCTTTCATTTTTCGTTAGAAGTCAGATACAGTCCACTCTGACCGTGACGCAATTATTTGCTTTTTGGAAGAGTTTCATATTTCCGAATGTAGATTACGAATTGTTGAATCGTTCGCCATTGCTAGATTTAATCACATGATACGGAAAATTCATTTATGTATGGTAAAGTTTTGACGTGCGGATAATAAAATTTCAGTTTGGCACAATAAATTATAGTTTTACTGCGTCGAGCTGACAAATCGGTATTAAACAGATATTGTGGTAAAGTGCCCATGAAATTGTGTTTCCATTATTTCTGTATGATTTATGAGTCGTTTTTTACACTAGTAGCAATTTATACACTTATATTTAATTTATGTAAATAAATGTAGGTGTGTTCGTTTGAATTGTGGTATAAAAAATCATTCGAACTTACAAATTATTCAGCAAGACAGGCGAAAAGATTGTAAACTGACCTGAAATTAAAAAGAAATATTAACACATATCCTGAAAAATAAAATAATGGTATTTATTTACGATAGTGCGTAAAAGTGAGGTTTAGTTAGTTTTAAGTTAGTAACAAGTATTCATGTCACGGGTTGCCGAGCAACAATTTAATATAATAAAATGTAACACACAAATAAAAATATTTTCTTATATTTATTGAGTTTTGAGGTTCTTTTCTGATTGTTTCTTGTGTAACAAGGTGAGAATAGTGAAATAACAAGTAAATAACTTTAATATAAACTCTTCTAAATTATAGTTTCAATATCAACATTTTAACTCTATCATCTTTGTAAGTCAAAATTCTGTTTGGAAATAATAATCATTTTTCCTATATCTCTGTTTAGTCTAGATGTCAACCGCGTAGACATTTATTGTTTTGACAATTATCTACATAAGTTATTGCCTAGACTACGTGAAATCTTGTTATTTTGTTATGGATGCTTCACCCTCGCACCCTTCATCAGATATGCCTGTTGAAGAGATAACCCTTTGTTTTAAAGGAGTCGAGTTTTAAGATTGAAACGAGTAAGGTGAGACATGTAGTCTGTGTTTAGTTTTTGGGCGTTTTTCGCCAGTACTCGTAATTAGGGTTACAATATAATAATGTAACAGTTAGTACAGTGTAATCAATAATTATAAGTTAGTTTAATGTAATTATGTAAATAAAGTTAGTTAAAGTTTAGTAGCTTCAAATATTGTGCGTGTGTCATCCATTTAAGATGTGTTCATCATCTATCATCAAGTGTAAGTGTTTAGTGATAGTGAGTGTAAGAGCGTGTTCCTCCTCAATAAAGCAGTAGTTGTTCGGTGAAGTGTCCACCAGTTAGATAAAGTCACCGTTCGGCAAAGAGATAAAGTCATCGATGGGGCAAGAAAAGAAAATAGAGAACAAAGAGTAATTAGTAACCTCAAAGACCCCCCCCCCCTGTTACACTTGGCAACAGTATTTTGGGTCTTCCGCCGAGACGATGACAGATATGGAGTACGCAATTGTACTACTCGAGTTGATATTTTCACATATTTTCGTAGATCATGTAGTTGCTTACAGTCATATAAACAAGAAGATAATACAATGGAGGCGGCGCCAAGAAAATTTTGTGGTTGACCAGCACTTTATACCGCACATGTTCATTATCAAAAGTCGACGTTAAAATTAGTTTTCCAGTTCTCGGTTTTGACGTTATTTGTTCACATACAATGACCGAATTAAAAAGTTAAGTAAAAGAATTACATATATATTTTTATCTTAATCACGTCATTATTTTTTACGTTTATCTACATTCTTTGTAGCTGGAAAAAAGGAATATATTTTATATGCACTTCTCGCCTCTTTTCTAACTCATTTTTCCTTCTAACACCCATTTGAGTTATATCTTGGGGACACGGCGAGAATTGCAAAGTATGTAAATAGAATTCCTGCGGAATGAAATCGTATTTGAATGATCGGCTGCAGCAGCAAGAGTGTAGGAGTTAGAGGCAGGAATAGAGCGGGCAAATCCAAACACTGCCAGCACTACCAAACGATATTTCACCCACAGGCAGATCCGTGTGTATGATGTTTGTTCGCCCGAAGCGATGAAACTAGGACGACATGGAAGCTAACTCAGACGTGGGAGTTCAGAAACTGAAGATGGGACTGAAAATGAGATGAGTATAGTGAGAGGAAGATGGTTTTCTTTTTGTAAATGAATTGTAGATGATTTTGATTTTAGAAAGTTAGAATCACCGAGGCTTTTGACAAATTCTCACGATAACGTACGTCGGCTCTTTTTACCTCTCGCTAAGACAGCATCATGCAAAAAATCGCATATCCAGATTTTAGTGGATAAGCACGTTTTAAGGTCCCTATAATCCGAATATAATGTGTGGATTGTGTGGATGTTGGAACCACGGTTTCTCAAATACTATAAGACTTTAAAAATATTGAACTGCAGTTTGCTCAATCTGACATTCCTGGGAAAAGTGTTCTCCTTATAGTGCTGAAAAAAGTTTTTTTGGGCTCAGGTGGTGTCTCATGTTTGGGATTTTGTGCGAGGTTAAGGTTGATTTGGAGGTGTATCTTGTTCAATATCTGTTTTAGTTTTAAATATTTTATTGAAAGCTGGGTTTTTGGGGTATTGTAGTATAATGTTATTTGGCATCGTCTTATTTTCTAAATGCTACAGTTATTACCTTACTTATAATTATCATCTTTATTTTCAAACTAACTATTGCGTCTTGTCTATTCAGTTAGAACTAGTGTTAAATCCATTAACCACACCTTATAATGCATTTTTTGATGTAAACACGACACATCTATAAGTACACTACCAGTAGCCATATCTCGTTTTTAAATAGAAATTTCTATTCAATCAAATTTTACAATTATCGGAACATGAAGCAATATTAAAAAATCTGTTGAGGCCAGCACAAAACCTTCCATTAATTCGATGTATCCGATACCAAAAGTTCCTTGAAAAAGATTTTATATATCCTGTAAAATTGTAACACGAACACACTATTTTTTACAAATACCATATCGCAAGTTCCTTTGAAAAGATTCTATACATCCAATAAAATTATAACACGAAAGTACATTATGTAAATTGCACTTGACACTTCCTCAATCCTATCCAACGCATCTTCTTCACACAGTTCTTCCTCAGTCACATCTTCTGCTACACAGTCCTTCCATCTTATCTTTGGCCTTCCTCGTACTTCCGGCAATGAAACTGCAAGTCACTTGCGAGGGACACTCTGTCACTTATGTTACTTTCTGATCCTATACTTTCCATTTTGGTTTTGTACACTGACATCTGTCAATTAGAATTTTTTCAATATATCTGCTGTTTCCAAATGTTTAGCCAAGCTGACTGATTTTTGAAAGTTAGCCTCTCTTAATCTCTCTATAACTCTATATCTATTGAATATGAAGGAAAATGTATAATCAAACCTTATAGAGAATAAGATTATCTTTCATATTGATTATCATAAAATGTCGATAAATGATATTTAACTGCGTTTTTTCAAAAACTGTTAAGAACTTCAAATAAAGGTACTTCTGGTTGACCAATTATAACCAAAATCTAATCAGCTCTTCATATGGTTGTCAAGAAGAGGAAAACGAAAGAATCATAATTTTTAGAATTGTAGTTCTGGAGTTATCGTCGGGGAAAAATTTGTCACACACACACACGGGCACACGGACACACGGACACACACGCACACATACAGATATCATCGTAAAACTAGTAAAATTCTGGGGACCCTAAAACGTGCTTATTCATTAAAAACTCACCATCGAATATTTTGACCAAAGACAATACCTTCCTTACCTAAAGGTGACGGAAGGTAAAAAGTGCCCAATTTTTTTTACAATGTTTGTAGTATGTCTGTGCACTGTTTCCCTATGGTATAATAAAAACGAATGTTTACTATATCATTTAATAACAAACATGTAAACCTAACTTAACTTCGCCCATGCGTGTGATGAAGATGTTACACACATTAAAAAATCGAATAGTTTAAAAACTAATATTTTTTAAACATTGTTACCCAATTATAAATTTTTAAGGTTTACATTTAATATAAGTATAATTTTCTAATTTGTTACAATGGTGGTGGACCTCATTATAATCCAAATAAACTGGTTCTTTATAACAAAAAGTAAAACTCACACTAACTACATTTTGGTACAATAACGATTTTGTAAGATCACAATATAGTATCACGATTATCCCCCGTAGCAGGAGATATTTTATTTCGAATAAGTCCGGAAGTTTTGCAAATTTAGGATTTTGTAAACTGAGATGTCCTTAGAAATATATTCATTTTGGAACAATGCCAGAGTCGTAAGATGGCGACACAAATCATTATTTTTAGGTTATCACGTTTTCAGTGCATCCTACAAGAAAAATAGTTATTATATGAAGAATTAGAATTAAATTCTCGATAAGTTTTGTTACATACATTTTTTTTACGTAAAATGAATAGTTTAGATACAAGAGCTGTTCCATTTAAAAACTTGAGTTTTTATAATTATTAGAAATATTTTACGTAAAAATTAATATAATATAAATTATCAAGAATTTAATTCTCGTTCTTTTTATAATAACTATTTTTCTAGTAGGATGCCCTGAAAACACGATAACCTAAATGTTTTTAAGGACTATTAGTATGCAAAACTTGCAAAACTTCCGATCTTATTCGGTATAATGCCTTTTTTCGCTCTGGCTACTGGGCAAAAGCTAATATTAATATTTTAGGGCGTGCATTTAATCTAATCAAACTTTTATTTTATTGTCCCCCCACATAAGATTAATCACGAAGAAAAGCATCCGCTACACTTAACCATCTTTATTACCTTACGAGAAAACATTTTATATTTACTAAACTTCAGATGCATGCATCTACGACACAACATATTAGATATAACTCTTTCGCGGCAACATTATTACAGATAATGTAACTATGCTAGAGTTCTCAAGGAGTATATTCACAAAATCCAATAACGTCCGTCGCTCCTGATATTCTCGTTAAGATGTATAAAGGGGACAATAGATAATCAGCCACAAAGAAAAACTTTTGTGTGCATCTGAACATTAGAACATTGATTAAGGCTTGCAATGGACTGCAAGACGCTAACATGAGTAGGATAATGTGTCTTTTGACATCACTAACACAATTTAAACTCTACCTTTGTTGCAAAGTCAAGATACACAAAACAAAGACGACAAACAAAGGAGATGTGGCTAAGTTAGTCAAGCGAGAGAAGAACACCTTCAACACCAGAACAACGAAGATATTTAAAGTAATTATTCGCAACTTCTTAGAAAGACATATTATAGAATAAATCAACAGAAACATAGTCAACCCTCGTTTATTTTCATTATATTATTACTGACAAAAAAATCTGTTGTGGCCAGCACAAGACCTCTCGCCATTTCCATTTTATGTTATATAAGTAATGTATTGCACTTCACTATCGAACCGTCGTTTTGTAACAAAAAAATTACATAACTTTACCCAAATATTGTATTTGATTGTATTTAACATGTCTTCTGCACACATACAATTCTAATTATATATATTTTTCATTGTATGAGTTCCTATGTCAGAGATTCTTCCAATTCATTAACAAGATTGGCGGTATTTCTAATGGATATATGCATGTTACCTATAATTTTAAATATTTAATTAATAAAACCATAAGGAAGATTAAATGTACTTCCCAGAAAAAGCTTTCAGAATGTAACTAAAACTTTTGATTTTTGACACTGATATTTGTCATTTACGAATTATGTTATAAACATTTGAATTTGTCAACTGGTTTCCTTAGTGTAGTTTCGCCTACTTGACTTATTATATCCCGATATTCTACATATTATAGCGTCTTTATCTCTAAATTTATATAAGATATAATAAAAAATTTAAATGTATCAGATGTAGAATTTTGTTCTTCAAAATGCGTAATATCAAAATTTTTCAAAAAATAATATTTAGAAGATTTTTTTTAAACAACTACTGTTTCCGGTTGTTCAATTGTTTCCAAAACCTTTTCAGCTCTTCCCAGGAATGTCAGATTGAGGAATTCATAGTTAAACATGTCTTATGTCTTATAGTTTTTAAGTAATAGTCCCTGCAACATCCACACATACACACATACATACACACATACACACATCCACACACAGACATCATCGTAAAAATGTTAAAATCGCTTTATATGGACCTCAAATCGTGCTTATTTACTTAAATATCGATATGTGATTTATAGCATGAATCCAATACCTATCTTAGCGAGAAGTATTAATACTAAATTTTAAATAAGTAATCATCTCAGTAAGATGACTTTATCTAGAAACTCCCGTTTTATATTTTAAAACTTAAGCGTTTGATGAAGAAAGCAATATTTGCAATTTGTGGTCTATTCGTTGTAAAAACTAGTGACCACTTTTTGGAATTACGTTTCATGATGACATAGATAATGCAAGCTGTACTGTGGGTGAGAGATGTATTTTTTCTTTAATTTTAAACTAAATGAAATATCAGATTTCCTAGAATCTACCAACATTGAAATTGATTTCAACATTTATTTTATTTTTTATGTATTTTGAGGTTTCAATAACTGCTACATGTGCATTGACAATAACAGTTTCCTGTTGAGCTGGTTATCCTTTGGTTTTTTTTTTTTGGTAAGCTGGACCCTTCCCGAATTTCAATAATTATAAATTATAGTTTTTCTTGCTGTTGAAATAAGTATTGTATGATATAACTTCTTCGAGGAAAGTGTTTTTTTTTTCACTCTTGTATACCTATTTCGTTTAGGTACAAATTTTATTCATTTACGTCATTAAAGTAAAGTCGTTTATAAAATATAAGTTAACAATATTTTTTTATGAATTTCTTAATTTTTTTATCTTTTTGAAAGATCGAACTAATATCAATGAATTTATTATTTTTCTAATTCAATTCATTTTTAGATTATCGGAACAGTGTAATTTTTAATAATTTTATAAAAAAGCCTATAAAATATTTAGCATATATTTGTTGTTATTCTTGACTAAAATGAACAAAAATAAAGAACTACATTCACGTCATTAAATAGACAAAAACTTTACTTTTTGATAGTAAAATTGTTTACTATGATGGTCACAAAAAAACTTACAACTTTGACTTCATAACCAAATTTGGATTGAGAACAATTTTATTCCAGTGGAAAATATAATTACGTCCTTTTTAGTCTCCGTAAATATATTAATTTCAAACACATACCCGAATTGATTGGAGAAAATTTTTCTTTTCCATAATGGGTCCAACCTTACTCAAAATTTAAATGTATGGAAACGAAAACACCAAATCAAATTAGATAATTTATATTTTAATAACTTCACAAATACGTGGTACATATATGTATAAAAAATCCTATTTAATTGTAAGGTCTAAACTTTTAAGCTATTAACATTCTGTTCTAATTTTAGATAAAACGTGCTTTCCCATCTCCATAATCTTTCGCGCCATTAAACCCCAACTACCTTTGTTTCAATAATTAGAGCGGACGGTCAAGCGGATTGTGTGATTGCGGATTGATCCGAATGCGCGGTCTGCTGACCTGATGGACGAAAAGTGTCCTTGGGTCCAGGAAAAGCAATATGGAGCTGAAGCTCTTTTCTTGCCGCTGTTATTGAGTTTTTAACCTCACTTTGATGTAAGTGCATCCGACTGAAAAAATTTATTCAAAAGAATTTCAAATATTCACTATTAAATTTCATATATTATGTAGATTTTCAATAATGCTTTTGAAATAAGGTTTGAAGTTTTAAGTTCATAAGTTAGTAAATGTATTCGCATATATAGTTGAATTAACCCTTCAGATTCGAATTATTTCATAATATGAAATCACCTATTTAGGATCCAAATTTATAAAGATTTTGCACATAACAAAATGTAGAACAGGTAGTTATTTAAGTGTTAGATTTTAAAAGTAATACCGGTCTAGTGACAGGTACAAAATTGAATTGTGTAATTTTTATTTGAAAATCGAATTTCAGACAGTTCAAACAATACGAATTTCTTTAAAACTTCTTTTCAAATTTATGGCTATCGCTATAAATAATGAATATTTATATAATTCCAAATTTGATTTTACAAGTTACCAAACATGCTAAATTAAATCTGTTTGGGGATTAGGAGTAGAAAATAATCATATACAATTTTTATTTGAAACATTTTTGCCTAAAATTAATTGGGGGCTTTTGCGCAAAGAAACAGTGTTTTGCTACGTTAAACGCCTGTGGCCAGGTATTTAATTAACACCCTATACTTAGGTAAAAGAAAACGGAATTGACGAAAAGTACTGTGCTTGCCAGAACAGATTTTTCAAATTAATTATCCTATGATAATATATGACATTCATACATTTTATATTTGGAAATGTATTTTGAAATACTATTAAATGTTTAATTAAATGTCAAAATTTTGTGTTTCATATTTCAAACATGAGATTAAATTATTCAAAATTTTCATATTTAGTATATAAATAAATATTATATAATGTGTATTCAATTGATGATGATATTAATTATTGCATTGCACATAAATTTAAATATCACGTTCATATCCATTGAATAATTAGATAAATTGTCATCCATGCTTCATGTGTCGGATATGATTCTCATATCCTATTCTGCATTCGGAATAACAATCAATTTTAAAAGCCTTTCCATGTAATAATTCAGGCTAATACTTAACTTGCGCTAATGTGGACTTATATATCTACAAGCCCGTAAATATCCCAAGTAGAGTCAATTTATTAATTAAACCTGTAGCTTCTGGTATATGCGCATGCCCCGTTTCAGTTTTATTCAAACTTTATTGATATTACGGACCTCCTGAGAACTATGTTGAACTTCGCGAACCATAGTTGAAAGTTTTGTCATTGTAGAGAAAATTAATGACATACTTAATGGCCGGTTTTATAAACGACAGATAAATTTATTTCCAAAGTAAATAAAATTTACTCCTATAAATGACAGTCAAACTTTTGACAGTAATGTTATAAATATCATAAAATGAATAAAGCTGATTCGCATTTGTTAGTTCTTAATTATGGAAGTAAATTTATTCTACCTTTTATAAAACCGGGGGTAACATAGATAATTAATATTGTACAACATTATTATTTTTTTAAATCAAGAATTTTTGAAAATGGTAATGAAAATTGAGGAACAAATTGAAGTAAAACTAAATTGTTAGCAAAGAAGAAAAGATATGAAATACCCCGCAATAGTTACATTTACATTTTTTTTAAAACTCCTCAATAGGATTGAAGCCCAATTACAGAATGGGTTACAAACACAAACATTATAACCCTGGCTGGACCCTGGAAACCTAGCGTACTAAGTACCAAGTACTGTTGCTGATCCTAAAAATGAATACCTATACTTTATGAAATAAATTTCTTTTCTATGATTTAGGTATAATTTATTTTAGATATTCAGGGTGTCTCTTAAATAGGGGGACATGGCTTAACCACAGATTCCTGAGTCTAAAATAAGACGATTTAACCAAACTTGCTTCTACCGGAAAGTGTACCATTTAGCCAGAATTCTGCTTCAAAGTTCTTCGAAAAAAAATTTATTTTGCTTATAATAATCGGACGCTTTATTCGATTTGGATGAAATTTGATATGACAGTTTATATGGTTATAATTCATCTTTTAAGGTGATACTTGTTATTATTAGTGAACCACTAGTGTATGAAACATAGGTGTCCCAACATTAATTAGACCGTAACTTTTTAATGGCCACGCCGAAAACGTGAAACTATTTTTCTTCGGAAAGATACATTCAATAGTAAACTTTTCTCTCTCTGTGTAATTTGTGATATCTGTTACGGTTCACACAGAACAAAATAAAATCTGAGTGTCTGCACTGCTAAATTTTTAAAATAAATTTAATCTAGCAGTCTATCCAAATGTCAAACAAGTAATTTTTAATGAATTGAATGTATCTTTCCGAAGAAAAATAATTTCACGTTTTCGGCGTGGCCATTAAAAAGTTACGGTGAAATTAATGTTGGGATACCTAAGTTTCATACACTAGTGGTTCACTAATAATAACAAGTATCACCTTAAAAGATGACTTATAGCCATATAAACTGTCATACCAAATTTCATCCAAATCGAATAAAGCGTCCGATTATTATAAGCAAAATTAATTTTTTTTTAAGAACTTTGAAGCAGAATTCTGGCTAAATGGTACACTTTCCGATAGAAGCAAGTTTGGTTAAATCGTCTTATTTTAGCCTCAGGAATCTGTGGTTAAGCCTTGTCCCCCTATTTAAGAGACACCCTGTATTTGAAATTTATATGAAATAATTTCCGGTTTGCGAAAAAAATATGGTGCGACTTACACATTAGAATATGGTTCCTTGATATAGAACCCGCTTTATCGCAATCAGACTGAAGCATTAGAGTGTATCCAAAGAAAATTTTTAAAATTTGCGACCTATATTCTTGAAGGCTACTATCCACCCAGAGGTATATCCCAGTCCTCATTACTTGCGGCATTTGAGTTAACTTCACTTGAGCAAAGGCGTCATATTTCTACTGTAATTACGTTACGTAAAATAATTGATAATGCTTTGGATTGTACATTCATTATGAATAGAATCTTTTTTCAAGTTAATAGACAGTCATCCAGACAAAAACATTTTTTATTTAAAAACTGTCAAATCTAATATATTATCTAAATCCCCCATTCATCATATGATTAACTCTTACAACATAATCGAGGACAAAATTGATATATTTGACCAGAACCAATGGGCCGTATTCACAGAATGAAGAAAAGCCATTTGGCCTTTATTTATGTGTACATAAAAGATCACATAAGTGCATAGCCAATATACTTGCTTCATTGAACGTCGGACACTTCGTAGTTTTCTTGAGATCCCACGTTAGACGTTAACGTTGACATTTGCATAAGTGACAAAAAAAAAAAAAACTTATTTTAAGTTTAAAGCTTATGGATCTTTTGATAAAGAATATGGACTCCCGGTTGAGAATCACTGCCTTATTTAAAACACAGAAGCGCACTTCGATATTATATAACTACGTGAAATATAGTTAAAAGTTATAATAGCAATGAAGAATCTAGGAATAATTCAACATGGAAAGGGACGACCTGCTAATACAAATAAGATTAGTTAATTCTCTCACTTCCGTGTTTAACTTCTTACAATAATATTATTGTGTGTCAGGAAACAATATTAATATTATAATATAATTATAAGCGGATAATATCTTATCTGATTGTATAAATCCACAAGCATGAAAACATGAGAGAATTATGAATAATTAATACGTTTGGAATATACGTGTAGTTGAGGTCAAGTGGATAGCAACGCGGTTTCCCTTTAATATAGTTGATAATATTAGAACTAAATAGCAAAACTCACATTTTATAATTGTTATAATTAAATTGTAAACTTATAGAAGTTTTTTTAAAGACGTTAGTGGATTATAATTAATTTAATTAAATTGAATTCGCGTCTATGTTGTTTGATTTACAAATGAACAATGTTATTAATTAAATTGCAATTGAAAATTTCAAATATACCTACCAATCCTGTAAAATTTATGGAAATATATGAGAAGTAGTCATGCTTCAAATATAAAGCTAGGCAAAGATGTGCATATAGTTAACGCCATAAAAATTTGCGTATTGTCTACGCCCATGTAGACTATATTTATTTTCCATTTTTTTTTGCTTAAAAGAGGACAAAAATATGACTATTTATTGTTTGTGTGTTTCAGTGCATAATATAATTTTGTTAAAATTCTCGTTTTCTCATATGAAATTATCTTTTTTTGGTAAAACCTCCATTGCGCATGTGCAATAACAAAATTTACATTCTCTAGACATTGTCTACATTTGACATCAATTGTTTACGCACTGTTTACGTATGTAAACTATCATGGATTATGTGTTGATCCACATTACTGATCAAAGGCTTCCTAAAAGACCACAAAAAAAGAAAAATTTAGTACGTGACGGCTTCTCGACAACTGAAAAAAGAAATAACATACACGACATGTATTTTAAAAAAAATGCGAACATTAAACAAAAAGTATAATTACTATATTAATTAATTAAGTCATTTAGGCTTGATAATAATGAATGTTAACTTATAATCTGGATGTATGATTTCATTTTCAACTATTTGGTTCACAACATCCTTAAATTTGCGTAACGTAACCCTACTTATATCTATTTTGAACATAAATCGGCGATACGAACTTATTGAAACATTTATTTCGAAATGACACACTGTCTCATCTATCTTCCCTGACAAGCAAGCACTGATATATTTACCAAATCTTCCGCATAAATTGAGTTATAAAACTTTTCAAAATAATTTTGTGTAATAATCCCTTTAACTTGGTTCTAATTTTAAACTTAATTGACAAATAAAGTTTTATCTGTCTGGTTATTGTCGTATACTTTTTACTTCTGACTTTAAAATCAGTAGTTTAAGAAAATTATTACAGTTTCAAAATTAAATACTGTAATTGTTACTTAGTCTAGCTCATTATTGAATTATTTATTATGTAGCCATTATCAGATTAATGACTCTATAGATATGTAATTTTTCTTTTTTACCTTCCGTCACCTTTAGGTAAGGAAGGTATTGTCTTTGGTCAAAAAATTCGGTGGTGAGTTTTTAATGAATAAGCACGTTTTAGGGTCCCTACAATACGAAAATACCATTTTTAAGATGATGTCTGTATGTATGTGTGTGTGTGTTCGTGTGTGCGTGTGTCCGTGTGTGTCCGTGTCCGTGTGTGTGTGTGTATGTGTGTCCGTGTGTGACAAATTTTTCTCCGACGATAACTCCAATACTACAATTCTAAAAATTATAATTCTTTCGTATTCCTCTTCTGTACAACCATATGAAGAGTTGATTAGATTTTGGTTATAATTGATCCACCGGAAGTACCCTTATTTGAAGTTTTTAACAGTTTTTTTTAAAAAAACGCAGTTAAATATTATTTTTTGACATTTTGTTATTTTACATATTAAAGAAAATACTCTTCTCTATACGGTTTGATTATACATTTTCCTTCATATTCAATAGATGTAGATTTAAAGCGTTAGAAAGAAAGTAATTTTCAAAAATTAGTCAGCTTTGCGATTTATCATGGAAACAGCTGAGATATTCAAATAAATTTAATTGACAGATGTCAGTTGTAAGTGCAAAACCAAATATGGAAAGTATAGGATCAAAAACTGGGATGTCATAGTGTTCCTCGCAAGTGACTTGCAGAGAAAGACCAAAGAGAAGATGGAAGGACTGTATCGCAGAAGACTTGAGAAAGGAAGGACTGTGTGAAGAAGATGCGTTGGACAGGAATGAGTGGAAGAGAAGAGGAAATAGGGACCCCTAATAAAATAGGAGATTTATAGAACCTTTTCAAATGAACTTTTTGGTATGGAATTTGTAAAAAATAGTATGTGTTCGTGTTCGATTTTACATGATATTATATAGAATCTGTTCCAAGGACCTTTTGGTATGGGATTTGTACAAAATACATCGAATTGACGGAAGGTCTTGTGCTGGCCACAACAGATTTTTTTTTCTTACTTTAAAGATATTTGCGGATTTAATATGTCAAAACATCGTTTTAAATAGAGATTAACATAGCCCCACAAAATATTTTGATGCAAAAATTAATAGGCACCTCTACTATTTTTTCACTTGCCAAAAGTGTTACTGGGTCCAATTCTCAATTTTCACCATTGTTATACGGTACAGTATGAAATGATAAATTTATATCATATCACTTGTGTCATGATATTATTTGTGAAATGTCAATAGCACATTGTTATGCGCAACCAATTTTGCCAACATGCGATAAATACATAGAATATCACACTTTCTTACTCATTTATATCAGATCACTTTGCAATTGAGAATTGCTCCAAATAACCAAGTTATAAAGTAAAAAAAATTCACTGCATATCACTTCGTTGGAAAAAAAATCAGAATTGGGCCTACAATAATGTAAATAAATAAATAAATAAATAAATAAATAAGTAAATATATCATCATGGCATATTACCCATTACTGGGTGTGCAAGTATCTACAATACATGTAGACATTGGTAATGATAGCGATATATATTTTTTGCCGTGTGGGCGCTTACCAGATGTCACACCACGGGCACTCATAGCTGTTGTGGAGAGTGCACAAAAGGGATCACTTTTGTACACTGCACTGGCCGGGATAATAATGTATTAATTTATTTAATCAAAAATTAGTAATTTATGACATTTAATGTATATTACGTCGTAATTCAGTTTCAAAAAAGTATTTTATAATTGCAATGTCAAAGAAAATTGTAACTGATACTCTATCATAATATTTTCAAAACGAAGCTTAATGATATAGCTCATATCGTTAGTAATGAATACGCACCTAATGAACTTTTATAGCCCTCTTACTTCTTTAATGTCATGTTACATGAAACTAAAAATAAAAGAGACAAAATGGTAATCCCGTCAATAGCAATGTACATTGTGTCTTAAGCCCGATCATTAATTTATTAACTTTCAAAGTACACAAATTTTTTAAAGAAAATTTATAATCGCCTGAGGTAGGAATTTTGATATGTCAGAAATTTGTTTATAATGGAACCTTTTGTTGTTGTACATAAGTAAACAATAATTTATTGTTTTCATAGTGATATTTTAACAAGATCAAAATAACAGTAGACAGGAAAAGTGAAACCATATTTGTAAAATGTATTTCGTGGTCTATGAATTCTTCTTCAACTTGTTAGTGGTTGTTGCTTTCACGTCGTATCTTATAACATAGCTTGTCAAGCTGCGATTAAAATGTTGTTCATCGCCATTTTAACAACGAGGAACGGAAGTACAATGTACAAAATATGTTTTTCTGTTTTCTAACAGTTGATTCATTAAGCACGGGTTAAAGTTATCTCATGTAGATAGTACTGGCGAAGAATAAGTAAAAGCGTGTTTCTGATTTCTGCTATTTTAATTTGCAAACGTTAATTAAGTATTGCATGTGTCTCGTTTTACAAATTTGTTTTTATATTTTGCGTTCATAATGAAGTCATTACGAAACCCAATTGCGAATCGAAAGAGCCTTCATTCCATACGCAATTTTTATTTTGGAAGGTTGGTATTAGATCTGTATTCTCTTAAAATTATTTCCATAAATCAGAAATTACTTTCAAATAATTAAGTAAATGTCAATCCACTGTTACCAACTACAACATTACGCATAAAAATTTCTCGAAATCAACTCGGATTAATATAGCAGTTTTTAAAAATATTTTTGTGAACAAGACGCAAAATATAAAAATAGTATGAAGGACTCATTTTATAAAACTTTTTTTTCGCATATATCATATAGAAAACTCGCCAGGGTTCGTTTACAGATTTGACGTGTGCGAAAAAACATGTCCTATAAAACTCGTTCATTAATGTACTATTTTATACCTTCGATATATTCCTGCAAAAATATTCGTGGCTGAAAAGAAGTTTATAATACTTGTTACATAATATACTATTTTACTCACTTATACCATAAATGAGTAGTTTTTGTGATACAGTTTTCAAAATTATAATTGAAGTTTTTATAACTACTGGACTCACAGATTTCACAATGTTGCAAAAATAATTTTGGGATAGAACTGCTAATAGTAAAATCCACTCATTAAAATTAAAATAAATTTAATATTTTCCCAGGAATAACATCTAAATATAAGATTAATAATCCCATAAAGTATAACTTCCATGTTATACAAACATGAAACTTTCCCTCATTTGTATTTAATCTAGCTGTAAATACTTCAATGAAAAAACTTCATTACTCGTTCTGAATTTCCCATCTACGGCTGTGGCGAACGGCATACCGGTGTTGACAAATGCTCGTGCGGTGGATACACATTATTTACGTGTGTTATTTTTAGGTGAGATTGTTGTATATTTAGGCTAGGCGTCTAGGATCCTGCGGTAAACACTCACGGTCTCCAGAGGACGTGTTCAGCTCGCAAACATTACGCTATTCCATTAGAGAGACCTACTACTGCACTAGCCACAATACATTCCGATAAGGATTTACAACGTAGCTATTCCTAGCAGACGAAGGAATTGATATTATGGGGAATCTGTAGAGAATAAGATAAAATAGATGAGAAAAGATAACGCTAAAATGTATCAAGATAATTTTAAGAAGAATATAGTATTTGTTCAATATTTTCCATAAATATTCAGTAAAATAATAGTTATATAAGTGTTATACAACATGGGAATTTCGGGAACAATAAAAGATAGAAAAGTTGCCCTGTTAGGAGGTCATTTTAATGAATTTTAATTATTTGAGAAAGAATGTATAGATATTTAGGTACAAGCGAAAATGTAGTTTTATATATTCATATTTTCAAATTTATTCCAACTGTCAATTAATACTGTGTTTGGTTGTCACTACTTTTACTTTTATCTTATATATTTAATAATTGTTGTATTTTTGCTGTTTGAAATAAACGAACATAGATAAGTTATACATTGTTGGAAGTTAAGCAAATCTCTCTTAAATGGTGTAACTTTTCTATGTGGTAACAAAAATAGTGGTAAAAATATTTAACAACGCCATTCGAAAGAACAAAAAAATGCCGTAAACATATAAACCGAAATACGGTATTATTTTACACTTGGAAGATATTCATAAATTATAAAATTTATAGGCCAATTCAGAACAAATCTGTAAGTCTTACAGATCTGTAAATCTGTAAAAAACTGACAACAACACATCTAGTGTTGTTGATTAATATAAAATTATACATAAGAGTGACTGGTTTCGATGAGATATTCTTCATTATTTACAGATTTAAAGATCTGTAAGAGTTACAGTTTTGTTTAGAATCGAGCCATAAATTTTCACCTTTATCTAGTGATCTACTTCTCAAATAATAAAACACCATGAAATTCCTAATAGGGCAACTTCTTTTTAACCGATTTCGTACTTATCTCTTATGGTTCTCGAGTTCTCCATGTTGTTATCCTGGAACACCTATATAAATATACAAAAGTATTGTACAAATGGAAAGAAACGCTAAATGAAAACATGTCAACGGCGATCTGATACAATATTTTCGTGCACCACTAGACAGACAATATAAACTTGGAACATTTTTATTTGAAACATACTTCTTGACTGACTTTAGAAAGACAAAATCGACCTAAATCAGTTTTTTGTCCGTGACATGCATTTTTTTGGAAATCTAAAATCATAATTATGGCCCCCTAATACAGTAATTTTATTCCACTATACCTAGAAAGTAGCACTTAGTAGTTTTCAGTAATTTTATTCCACTATACCTAGAAAGTAGCACTTAGTAGTTTTCGATGAACTCATAACTAGTCGAATTTATCATTGCGCCCAAGTATCTAAATAGTTTGGCAACCCCATTCTGAAGCACAGAATTCTAGGGCTTCAATGAGAGCGACTTTTGGCATCGGTTTAATAGTGTTTATGGATTTTTTTTCAAACAATAACGATTCTAATTGAAAAGCTTCATTCATGAAACGAAAACTTATATTCGTTTTATAGTTCTTATAGCGAAGTTCTTTATTTGCAAGACACCTTTGTTTGCAATACAAAAGAATGCGTAGTTTAAAACAATGCTCCTTTTATATTCCTTTATCTCTTTAAAAGCATTTTCTCGATGCTGCAATATATTACATCCTTGGCTACATCCATAGGGCATAATAACTATTTCTTTCCCGGGTTTCTCTTCAAGAAGTCAATATATACAACGTAAATTCTTATTGGATTCTTTTTGTGGAGTATCTTGAAAAATAGCAACAGACAAAACCGCCCCAATAATACAAAAGAAATATTTCTCACTTTGAAATAGCTTTGGCTTGTTGGCACTAATTCCCAAATGAAAATAACATTTCCTATTTCGCGTCTATTCGCTAATGAAATAGAGCAATATGACGTCTAGCGGTGAAAATATTAACTAGTACATGATAGTAAGTCCTAGCCGAGGTAGCGGCGAACGCATCGTTTCTGTCACTTATTTAACAAATAAATCACGAGTGGATTGAAATTTGTGGGCTATACTTCATTTTACGTAATAAAATAGTAGATTACTCCTAAAGGCCTATTTATAATGAAGTAACGTAAAACGCAACGCAACGACGCAACGTAATCAGTAACGCAAACACAAAATATGTGATTTATAATAACGCCGAAGATAGCACTTCTAACCAATCAAAAGAATACATCGTTGAAATTCAACTCGCTTATTTAGTCTTTATGACACATGACATATAAATAAGTTTATGAAATTATTTGAATCGAAATGGACAGTGACGACGATATAGCAGCGGCAATGTTCTTCCTGACTCAGTAATTCTCGATTAATTCGATTGATTTTCTATCATCCATAATTATTCTTCGTATCGCTATGAAAATCTAATCGGGTCTAACCAGAAAATGTAGAATTTATTATGTAATTTTGACAGTTCACGAACATGTCGATCATGTCGATAATACAGATTTTTCTAGTAAAACTGTAACACTGAATTCTGATTGGCTAGCGGTACAAAAGTAAGGTAGAAAGATGAAAGTTGGTCAGCTTTGGCGTTGCGTTGCGTTACGTTACTTCTGCGGCTCTGCGTTGCGTTTCATTATAAAACGGTATATGCTGTACCTTACATTTATCTTTTGCGTTACCTTACTGCAACTGCGTTACCGCTTGCGTTACTTCATTATAAATAGGCCTTAAGAGCCGACCGTTTTTACATGCATTGAATAAATAATTTAAATTTGTGAAACCAAGCTTTGTCAATAATAAATGTCAAAATCTAAAATTGCAACAAAATATAGTTAAACATCACTTAATTCTGTAGATTTTATTTGACAACTGACAGGCGATATTTGTTTCGTTTCTGTGAAATAGGTTTATATTCTGACCAATCAAAGGGTAGAATTTATAAATCCCTAACTAAACCAACGCTATTCTTACGTGAAATAAAGTATAATAACAAAATCTAAAACTTCAACACGTTTTAGTTGAGTTTGATCTATGTAAGTCATTAGCACGCAGAAACCCAGAAATAATTAATTTCCATAATTTTCCCGAAAACAAGAACCTAAATTCTATAGATTTGCCAATTTGAAATAGTTGGTAGACGAAAGTTATGCACTCATCTTTTAAAAATGGGAAAGGAATCGAGTAAAAATAATGCTTGCTCCTTGCATTTTGTAAAGCAAGATTATATTTTACCGGATATAACTACAAGATAATAATTACTTAGTGTCTTTATTAAAATACTTCGTAATGAAATCTAAACTTGTAGACCTGCCTGCACAAAGATGACAATAAAAGAATAATACTTATCTCTCCATTAATCTACCAAAGACTGTAATAATGCAGTACTATGTAGATTCAAGAAAACAAAGACTCGAATCATGTAAATTAAAAATTCGAGAGAATGCTGAACATAATTTTTATATGAAACAGACTAGTTCGCAAAATTCAAAATGTTATTCATACTAGAACCATTATATTTATTTAATATTAACTATAATATTAATATTACTTTGTATTTCAAACGCCGCAGTGTATACGAATACAGTTGCGGGAAACGAAGCATCTACCTTAAACTGGCCATATTGTTACGTCAAGCGCTAAGCTCCTCCTCTTTTTCACTGGCAAATAAAGTCAATTTTGTACTGTTTTAGTCGCCATCAGTGTTATAAAGTTCAACTGCGTACAACTGTTTTTAGGGATTTTCTTATTTATGAAGTTGGTAACTTACTCCAGAGCTTTTAAGCTGACGGTTACGTAACTGTATGTGAGGGTTGCGAAACATTTGTTCTGAGGACGCCCAACAATTAAGTGTATTCTGACTCGGAATTACAGCAACAACTTCTGAAATGGTCTTCATCCGATTTGTTTTACGTATGTATTTAGCGACCAGGCATTTTCATCATTAGTGATTCAAAATCCAACTCTGAAAAACGATGAAGACGGTTTGCAGCTAAATAGCATGATTTAAATCTTTATGTAAAAAGGACCAAAAACACCCATCACATTAATAAAAAAATTAGAATTGTATTGAAATAAATATATTTTCTAATAACAAGATCATTACAATTTTTGATGTATATCTATCTATTTTGCAAAACCTACATACTTGAAATATCGTAAAATTTTCTTAAGAGAAAAAGGGTCACAAGTTAAAAAAATTACGGTGATGATTTGTTCCTACAATATCAAAAAATGTAATTATTTAGTTTTAAAATTATATAGGTATAATATGTAAATGAAAAAAAAATAATAATAATAACTACTATAAAGTGTGTTAATAAAGACGATTAATAATCGAGACGTGTATTGTATTATTAGTCGGCAATAAAAACATTGTGGTTACAATATTTTTCCGTTAAAAATCTTATTAAATTAACCCCCGTACACATTTCTTTATTATTGATATGGAATAGTTATTTAAAATGAATACTATTTTATATTCATACTAAATAAATATTAGGTTAATGCAGTCAATAATTATACTGAATAAAAAAATTATTGAATTCTAATGTCTGCTAGAGTTTCTTTGGTTGCAGTACATATAAGGGTAATGAACAATATAACGGTAATAAACAAAATCGAAAGCAGAATATACATATTAATTTTTTGTGGCCAACAATAAATAATTTAAGATATTATATTATTCTAACTATTATCTCATATTTTTAGGTTTTTATGAAGCTAAACGACTTAGCAAATTATTTACTCAACTATTATTAAATGGTGCATTTTAACATAACTTTTTTTTAAATAAAAGTATACCTAGATAAAAATAAAATTTTAATGATCAAAACAGTGTTGATTTTAGGAGTCGCGAACACGAGTCTGAGTCACTTAAATAATTTATGTTACCATGAATCTGGCTCTTTATTAACATGAAGATTAGTTAATGCAGTAGAAGATTTATAACATCAGAAATAAACCACTCGCCGTTTGTCTTTTTGTCGTTTTACTCTATTTTCAACTGTTAAAGTTTTCTATTTTTGTTCCTGCTGAAATAAGTGATGAAAAGTAATTCCCATTCAAAGTAAATATTCTCTAACTTCAAAAGAACGAATTATGTAATGCTGGAAAGTTATCACAAAGATGCACATTTAGATGGAAACAATTATATAAAGCCGGGGAATAAGTTTTAAATATTATAATGAAGGATTATTCTGATCAGTTCCATTTATTTGTTGGAAATGCGTAAAACTAATTTAACATTACCACATAATTTAGAAGCCAAAGAAATATAAAAATTGGAAGAAGCTTTTAGCATCTAGAACTCATATTAAATAAATTAAATAATATTTGGGTTTAGTTCTGTATATAATTTTATTTATTGAACGATTCAACAGCAAAATCTGCCTTTATTAGGTAAAATATAATAGCAATACAATAAACAAATATGTACTCCAAACAACGTGTTTACAATCATTTGATCAGAAGACTAATTTGAGAGGAAATAGAAATCAAAAATCTCTAAATAATTTTAATGTAAATACAGACTTTGAGTTTAATAAATCGTTGTTACCTGTTGTCCGTTCGAAATTTTTTAAAATTTTATCAGTGCCGCATGTGTTTTTTTTTAACTGTTGACCCATGTTACCATAAATTTGTTTCGACTACTACCTGATAAAAGCAAATATATATATATGCATTTATACCCAACTATTGTATTAATCTAAAGATATAAATGTTAGGTTGTTGCGGATAACGAAAATTATAAAACTGCTCGATTTCATAAAAACTTTTTTAAATTTATCTCAACGTGTCAAATGTTGAAATGTGGCAAATTTACAAATGTTTACAAATTTGTTTCGACTACTACCTGATAAAAGCAAATATATATATGCATTTATACCCAACTATTGTATTAATCTAAAGATATAAATGTTAGGTTGTTGCGGATAACGAAAATTATAAAACTGCTCGATTTCATAAAAACTTTTTTAAATTTATCTCAACGTGTCAAATGTTGAAATGTGGCAAATTTACAAATGTTATTTGAGTGTAGAACTTAAATAAATTGTGTAAGTACATCGAACACTAAATATTTATTGAGTACGCATACGAAACACCTAATATAAATAATTGATTTATATACTCTAATAATATTTGTAAATTTGTTCCAATTTGATGAAGGCCACGTGACAACTTTCGTTCCAAAATAATGTCAAAACTATATTTCAATTTTTCATAATTCATAAAGCTATATTCCATTCTTGACAGGTAACGTCAAGTGCATGACATTTGATTCATATCATTGCCTTACATTGATTCTTTAGATATTTATTTCGCTTATCTCTGTATAAATCTTTCATTTCATTATGGCTTTTATTGAAGAGCAAGATAAATTTGTTCTTGAAGCGTATTTTCTTTCGGGAAATAAATATAGTAATGCTATCATACTAAGTGAGCGACAAGTGCCAAATTCGTATGAAGCGGAACGCTTCGATTATTTTTGATCACTCTGTATATGCACCACAATTATTGTTATTTGTAAAGTTGGATAAAAAATAACGATCATTTTAATTAGTTTTAAAAAGTAATAATAAAGTAATAATAATATTATCCCTTCCAAAGTATTCCCTGTTAGACAGAATGTTCTTATGCCAACGCAATTTCTAATCTACAAAAACCCTTCTTGTGGAATGTACTTTGTTGACATAGCTTTCAGGCTTTTTGCATTTATCTTCTTTATGGTTATAAAATACTGTTTCATAATTAGGAAAACGAAAGGTCATATTCGGGAAATATATGGTGACTGTGGCATCATTAAGATTTTGTTTTTAGACAAAAGTTCACGAACAAGTAATGAAATGTAAGGTGATTCAATTTCCACAAGTTGTTATTCTACAGTTTCGGTCGTTTTTGTCGATTTGTCTTTTGCAAACCACATAAAATTTCCAGTAATATTTCTATGTAATAATGATTAGGCAATTTCCTAGAACAATTGATTCTTATAATTTTCCACGTTCCTATCGGTCGCTATAGGCCGTTCATATATTGACCATTGGCAGCAACCAAAAATCGTGTTACATTCAACCGGCCGATACAATGCATTCGTTGTTATTGACACCCCTGCGAAAGAATGTAGTGTTATTTACATTTAGATTAATAAAAAAAAAAAACATTTTCAATTAAAAATAAGAAATTTCATTTACGAGACCAAACTCATAATAGTTCGGCCGGTTAACAATTTCAACAAACAAATTATAAACCCTAAGCAAATGGTGAGAAATTTCTACAAATTTCTTTCTACTAATTTAAAATATAGTTTTAAACTAACAAAAACTGAATAAGTCTTTCAAGTATTCCGCCAATTAATATTGAATTACATCGCATTTCTTACCAGCCTTTAATCTATTTGACATTCTATCCCTAAGCCCTGCACATTTTCCTGTTGGTATTGTCTCATATGTCTTGCACAGTAAATTTTACTGTTCGCACTGGATTTTTACGAATTGTTTTTTTCATTTTGCCAAAAGTAAAGGGTCTCGGTAGATGCTAAATCTGGACTAGAAGATGACCCTTAAAATACCGGTCGAACTATTATCACCAGTCATTTGGCCCACAATTTTTTAAAGTTTTATGTCTAAGTAGCCATAAAGAATTTTGTTGAAATTTCTAATCACTTAATTTATTGAAAATGTAAAGCGGTCGAATTATTGTAAGTTTGAGTTCGTATATGAATGTCCGATTTGTGTTGTGTATTTTATAATTCATTCTTTTCA
Source organism: Ophonus ardosiacus (assembly GCA_943142095.1). Lineage (NCBI taxonomy): Eukaryota > Metazoa > Arthropoda > Insecta > Coleoptera > Carabidae > Ophonus > Ophonus ardosiacus. The sequence goes on from OW964823.1 coordinate 17,850,706, forward strand.
GGGGACTAACTACTTAAATATAGATTTATATTAATATTGTTTGTTGGACGTAAAATTAAATCAAGTACCTATTGTTTACCTACCGTCTGTAAATCTAATAATTATAATGAATGCTGCCCTTTAACAATTATGTTTGCATTTGTGAGGGTTATTGGATTTCATATTAATTGTATTTGATTAGTCCGATTAGCTGAAATTGTAATTTTGGGATAATCCATAAGTAAATAATACAAGTATTTAACAACGGATATCATCAAAGAATTTCAACATGTTATTTGCGAACCTACAAAATCACATACTCTTTGTTTGATATCCGATATTATCAGAATAATTGTTATTTTACATAATGATGTTGAATGATGAAGCTGTGTGGGGATCATGGTTATTCGGACAATACAGATTTCAACCGAGATTAAACTTGAAAGACGAAAATTATATCCAATTATCAAATAGCACAATAGGCCTCGGTAGTGCTCTTTTAAAGAGAGCTTTGAGGGCTCAGGATATATATATATATATATATATATATATATATATATATAATGTTTAAAACTTAATAACTAAGTTACTTTTTTGTGAAAATGAAAGTTCGTTATATGGCAACACTGAAACCCTATTACTTTCAGCAAATATAAAATTTTACACGAATCCAGGACCGCTTCACACCAAAAAGTAGTTAACACTAAAGTTAAGCCCCAACTTCAAACTACAGATCTAAAATTCTTTATAAAGAAAATAGTCATTTCTCCCTACATCTTCTTCTCTAAATATATTAAAACGAAAGCAAATTCTCGATCGTTTACCAGCAGTAAGTCGGACGTTGTAGTCAAACTGAATCTTAACCTTGCTTGGGTCTCTGGCAAAACTATGCGGCGCGGAAAGTCTATGAAATGTGTTACCGGGCCATTTACGATACATCGTGATAATCATCTTCAGGGAAGTGAAAGCCTTTACCCTTGCTTGGCCATTTTATATCAAGGCTTCAAGTATCGTAGGAACCTATTTGCTTCATTATCGATTTGTGCTAATGCAGTTAGAGTTCTTATTTTGTCGATAAATTTTGTGACCATGAAACAACGAGGATACTTTTATGCCAGTTTACTCCTTGTAGTTCTCAAGTGCAGTGTACTGTTGAGATACATATTTCTGTAACATGGTAGCCAGTAGTATTCACTTTACTTGTATTAGATTATATAGTTCTGGTAGTAATAGTAATGTTGACGCTGCGACGCGTCAATAAAAAATATTAAGAAATTAAAGATCAAAGATCATAACTCATTTGTTTCAGTTTAAGGGTCATTTATTCATTATTGACATACCAATTCGTATATGTAAAAGACACGATAATGATTTTTTCAGTTGACCGTTTATTAGTACGTTATGTTAATATATAGAAATTCATTCATTAATGACCCCTATTAATGCATGATTTTTTATTAATAAACGATTTTATTAAGCAACTATAGATACCGCATAATATTGCTGAACAATTGTCAAAAATAATGTGTCAAACGATACTAACTTAAAAAAATTTGTCATGGAATAATATTAGTTTTTCTAATTCAGAAAGATATGGTCAACGGAAAAATATTGTAACTAACCGTGTGTTAAATAGCGATGAATGATCCCAAAATGTCTCAATCATTAATCACTCTCATTAACACACTTGATAGTTAAATAATTATTAATCCCTTCGTTATAAAACAAAAATATGTGACCACGATGGTAGCGTTTAACACTACTTATACCTGAACAATAAGAAAATTTATTTGACCCGAAAGTAAAACACTAATTTTATTAATGCAAAACTATTATTATATATTATTATAAGGCAAGAGTAACGGTATCGCTGACACCAGTATCTGCTTTTAAAAGTCCTCGAACAGAAGGAGATGTGCAAAAAGAGTTAAATAGACGCGTAATGTAAATCAAGCAAAAATTTGGTAGTGTCACTAAGTAGTAAAATTCATACTCTCGCGTTGTCTTTCAAGTCACAAGACATAGGTGCGCTGGAAATGAGTGGCAGTATAACTTGTATTTCCCATAATTTATTTATTTTTATTTATTTATTTAGCGTTTAGCGTTCTCAACAGAGCTAAATGCCCCAATAACAGAGAAGCATTACATTACATGTAAGGTACATAAATTTAGTAAAAGTAGTAGGTACATATACATAAAGAACATATAAAACATGGATAAATTAGAAAAATATTAGTGGTACATAAATTAATTAGAGAAACAAGAGTAATATGAATTATAAATTACATGTTGCGAAAGATTGATGAATTCAAAGGAGTGTTAAAAATGTCTGGAAGATGAACATTATTTGACAGCTTATTATATAACACAGGCAAGCGATTCATAACCGAATTGATTGCAGAATTAGTTTTGTAAAAGTTAATTACAAATAGTTCATTTGATCTTAACGTGTGCGACTGCACGCGAAAAGAAAGTTGTGTAAGAAGTAGTGGGCAATCAATTATGTTATTAAGTAATTTATACATAAAAATAATGTCCAATAATTTACGCCTATTATACAGCGATGGTAGGTTTAGGTTATAATTAGGAAATTTTGTGAAAAAATATCTGCAAAATTTATTTTGAATACTTTCAATTCTGTTTATATACATGAAGTATTGCGGATTCCAAACAACTACTGCGAATTCTAGCTGACTTCTGACTAGACTAAAATAAACGGTCAAAAATGTTTGAGAGTTTTTAAGTTTCGGCAAGTTCTAATAAGAAATCCCAACATTTTATAAGATTTTTTGACAGTGTTGTCAATATGTTTGTCCAGTAAAAATTTACTATCTATAGTTACACCTAAGTCTTTAATTTCATTGACTCTGGCTCAGCGAGTAAATAAAATTATATAGCACTGTTGTCAGATTGTATTTTTATCGTTAAAGTTAACGTCACGTTAGCTAACATAATCTTATTTTTTGTTTGGGCAACGCATCAAAAATCTGACGTTATGTTACATTTGATGCGATATCAGCTAACCACGCTGTTACATTTTGTTTCTGCAACCGGCCCTTAAGTTCTGCATAAAAGCCATAACTTTGACTTTTTGTAACATTCGACTGTTCGAAATCCTTTACTCGCTGTCTCATAAATATTTCAAACTAAGAAACAAAAAGTTTAATGGAAAAATTCGAATGGCATAAAAATACATAATAGTCGTTATATATGTTTTCGATTTAACAAAGATATTACGCATTATTCAAATGTCAGAATTTACGAGTACAGTGTTTAATGTTAAACCATTTTGCTTTCAATTTTTTTCTATTTAACAAACTTGCACCCACCAGCAATTATTCTAATTCACCCTCCCCTGTTGATGAGAAAATCTCATTTAGCTGTATTTAGCAAAACAGCCAGCGGTCTTGTCTGCGATTATCGAGTTATTCGGAGTTATCTAGCCTGTTCATTACACAAGCTGTAATTAAATATACACATGTGTTTCCAAGTAATCGATTGGATTGGATTGAATTACGGCGCCGCTTATTTCAGAGCGACGACAATCGACGTAAACACAAACTACGGCTCTAATTACAATTCGTTCTTTCGCTTCACTGGGGTAATCTCATTGCAACAGATGGAGGGTGCTTACAAGGTTTGTGGCAGAGTGATATATAGATCCTTGCATGGAGATCTCCAGAAGACAGGCGATATGGGTAAATTAAACAAAAGTTGCTAAATTTGGTGAGCATTTTAGCGATGTTTCGTAATTTAGATTAGAATATATCGCTTCACTAGACGGGTGGCGAAATTATCCATACTTCTTTCAAGCATGCCACACGAGAAACCTTTTAAATTTATTATGATTCAGTTTTTGGAAGCAATTAAAAAATATTTCTATACGAAGAGATTTTTGGATAAATGCTTCATTTATTTCAACATAGTCAAAATTTACAAATGCGACGTTTCGGTTATGGTTATAACCATTTTCAAGCTAACAAAAAATTTTGTATTTGTTAATTACATGTAAACATAATGTAACAATTGTTAACTTACCAATAAATAAATTATTACAACATATGAAAATAATACATTTTAAATATAAAACCGCCAAAATCAACCACCTTAACAAGGAATGACATCTATAGACAGATGCAAAAATGAATGACAAAAAACTTAAAAACTCTAAACTCTAAACTTTTAAATTTATCGCGTTATGGTTTCGCCCAATTGTTTGAGCATCTCAGAGCGACCCGTTTAAATCAAAGCGCTGTAAACAAACACACGATGTGCAACACAATTTCGCCACCCGTCTGCAAGATTACTTCAACAAAAATGAATGGCTCCTTGCTGATTATTTTTTTACCTCCCGCTGCCCTTGGTAAGGGAGGTATAGGGATCGTGATAAAAATCACATATCGTGATTTTAGTAAATGACCACGTTTTAAGGTCACTAGAACCCAATTTTAACATTTTCACGATGATCTCTCTCTCTCTCTCTCTGTGTGTGTGTGTGTGTGTGTGTGTGTGTGTGTGTGTGTGTGTGTGCATGTGTGTGTATATGTATGTATTTTGTCTCCGCTCTAACTCAAATACTATCATTCAAAAAATTCTGAAACCCTACTCTAATATGGAAAGAAGCCATTAGATTTTGGTGTAAATAGGATAACCGGAAATGCCACTTTACTTGAAGCTCATAATGGTTTTTCTTTGAAAAATACCATTAAGTGTCATTTTTCGCATGTTATGTCATTATAAAAATTAAAGATTATAGAATTTTCTACAGGTACACATTAATACTTTTTTACCTCTCGCTAAGAGAGGTATTGGATTCATGCTAAAATTCGCATATCCGGATTTCAGTGAATAAGCACGATTTAAGGTCCCTAGAATCCGATTATAACATTTTTAAAATGATGTGTGTGTGTGTGGATGTGTGTATGTGTGTATGTCTGGATGTTGAAGACACGATTCCTCAAAAACCATAAGACTTAAAAATTGTTTAACTATGGATTCCTCAATCTGACATTCCTGGGAAGAGCTGAAAAGGTTTTGATTGAACAACCGGAAGTAGTAGTTTCTGAGAAAAATTCTTCTAAGTATAATTTTTTGGAAATTTTTGTTATTAAATATTGAAAAACATTAAATTTTCCATCTAATACACTTAAAATTTTTATTATATCTTGTATAGATTTAGAGATAAAGACACTATAATATATAGAGTAATTTAATCGCAGAGGCTAAGGCACTAAGGAAACCAGTTGAGAAATTCCAATGTTTATAACATAGTTTTTAAATGACACATATCTGTGTCAAAAATCAACAGTTTTAGTGACATTCTGATAGCTTTTCTGGGAAGTATATTTTTAATATTTCTTATTGTTTTATTAATTAAATATTTGAAATTATAGATAAAATACTTATATCCATCAAAAATACCGTCAATCTGGTTAATGAATTGGAAGAATCTCTGACATTTAGAAACTTCCTCATACAATGAAAAATAGATATAATTAGAATTATATGTGTGCAGAAGACATGTTAAATACAATAAAAAACAGTATTTGGGTAAAGTTCTGTAATTTTTTTGTTATAAAACGACGGTTTAAAAGGGAAGTGCAATTCAATACTTATATAGCCTAATATGGCAGGCGAATATTTTGATACACGCATGCTACCAAATTTTCGCTCCATGGCGGCAAGCAAAATTACTCATTTCATAGAATTCTAAAGTACAAACTGTCACTACTGTACACTGGAATAGCATTAATATAAGTACATGGCTGATAATGTAAAATGATGACGCATACATACTCAAACGGTGATTCAATAATGTGATGAAATAATGCTCTTTTGAATTTTGGTTTCTGAAGTGTCATTCAAATCAGTGAAACATGAATATAAAATACCAATTTGGGTTATAAATAGCAAAAGTACCTGTATATGAGGACATTTGCATACATATTCTGTTGTTGATACCAGAATTGTGATATGATCCATGAATCCCTCGAGGATCGTCCAATAATGACTATGTGCATGTCATAAACACTATTTCGTTATCCGATTTACACCAAAATCTAATGGCTGCTTTGCATATTAGAACAGGGTAGAAATACATGGTTTCAAAATTTTGAGTTAAGCACAAACACACACACACACACACACACATATACACACACACATGCACACAAACACATACACACACTCACACACACATCATCGTGAAAATGTTATATTAGAAATTTAGGGACATCAAAACGTGGTCATTTACCAAAATCTCGATATGCGATTTTTTAGTATGATCCCTATACCTCCCTTAGCAAGGGGTAAAAATTAGTTCTTCGCCTTTCTTTCATTCAACATTTTATTTTTTCTGTGACAATACAAAACCCGTCGAACTCATTCTGTAGCCCTTAAAACGCCACCATTATCCATCCTTCATCCCTCATTAACTTTTAAAACTTTCTGTAGAATTTCTCACGTCCGGCACTGCACACTTCCGCTTCACACGGCCGGAAGCAAGCATCATCTCGCTATGTGTCCCCAAGTTTGTCGCAGACAGATCTGGGTTAGTTACAGCATCTCTGCAGCGCTACCGTTCCACTCGTCCGCAACCAGCCTTAGGCACGCAGCATACAAATGACGTCGGTCGGCGCAACACTCCCGACGTTGATAAGAAAACTCAATTAAACGACGGAGACGGCACGAGAAGCTGAGAGAGGTACACACACATGCTAATTTAGTATGGTAAACGCCGTTGATGAATTTGGGTGGCTACAAATAAAAGTATCTGTCTTATATTAAGTGAGGAACAAACGTTCTAATAATTTTATTTTTTAAAAATTCATCCATCTGAATCTTTGTACAAGATAAATACAATTAGTATATTCGATTTTTTTCGAACCTCTTGTTGTATAACTACTGAACATATCAAACTATGACGTGAAGCTCAAATGATCGAAATCGATGTATAGCACGATATTAGTGCTGTCAAAAGTATTCGGCTAACCGGTTAACCAGTAAGTTGGTTCATACGGTTTTTAAAGAATTAAAAACCGATTAATCCGGTTAACCGAGATTAGCAGCGAAACCGGTTAACCGCGGATAGACGCAATACCGTTTATCGGCGAATAGCCGACAAAACCGGTTAACGGCCGGTAGTAGACAACAACCGGTTCACCAGCTAGTTTTCAAAAACTGGTTGAGCGTTATTCGGCAATAACCTTTACAACATTATTGTGAAGAAAACTAAAGGGAAGTATATGTGAAATAATAGTAAATTTATATTTTTGGCGAATAAACTGTTTAAAACGGTTTCTTGCGGTTATCTATAAGGGTAGCCGGTTTATCGGACTTGGTTAATTGCAAGAAACAGGTTAACCGCGGAATGTTGTCACGGTTAACAGGTTACCATTTCTGACGCTTTTTGACAGCACTACACGCAGTGGCGGATCTAGAAATAAAATTTAGGGGGGGCCCAAAAAAATTTGAAATATAAATTTTAATACATAAATTTAGGCATAAGCGTTTAATATAAGAAATCAGTGATACAATTATCTAGCTCTACATACAAACGTAAAAATTGATTATAAAGTTACAATTTTTATGATCTTTTAGTATAGGCAGCCATTGATTTATGACAAAAAATAAACAAACGCATTGTTTTTAACTGTCAATTAGAACTAAAACACTTTACCTTTTTTGTTTTGATTTTATAATTGACAGACAGAAATTTATTTATGTTTTGTCATAAATCCATGGCTGCGTAGACTAATAGCTCATAATAATTATTTATGATATGTGTTAAAAGTGACATTTTATGAGTGAGTGGAGAAGTTTGTGAAACGAGGCGAAGCCGAGTAAAACAAACCCCACGAACGAAATAAAATCACTTTTAACACGAATATCATACACTATTTTTCCTACGACCCTAGTTATGTATTAGTAAAAACTAAAAATTATAGAATGACATTTATGACAGGTCATGATGTATTTGCTATGAACAACTGAAAATTGTTTATTCTAACCTGTACTTCCAACAATACTGTTTTAAATTCCAATTCTTCAAGCGCCTTGCAAGGAATTACTATAAACAATTGTAACAATTGTACTATAACAATAAACGTTTCAAAATAATATGTACTTCTAATAAAATACCTATATAAATAATTTCAGTACAAAAATAAATATAAAATTAAACTACATTTACTTATGAACACTAAATGTAACTAGATTTAGTTATATTTTTAACACTAAATGTAACTAGATTTAGTTATATTTTTCACACTAAATGTAACTAGATTTAGTTCATTTTTAACACTAGTGTTAAAAGTAAATTTATTTTTTACTTTTAATTCGTTGTCAATGACAAAGATTTAAAAGTATTCACTGTGTTATAAACTGTTATTTTTTAACTCGCTAAGCAACCGTTAAAAAGACTACTTTTAACAGTGGTCGTAGGAAAAAAATATTTTTACGTTTATATGAAGAGCTTGAATAATTGTAACACATGATTTAGATGCAGAATTTTAATCTCTATAATTTTTATTTGAAGTATTTTTGCATAAAATAATTAGATAACGTTTACGCAAAGAAAAACTGATTTCCCATGCTAAATCCTTGTTTCGTTTTTCGATTTACACCCTGTACATATAAAATAAAAATATAATTTTAGTTTGTTACACTGAGAATATAAATTGTAATATAATATATGATAATAAGTTTTAAATTACGTTAGGAGCTGAGAGTAACTGAAATTTTCCCTTGTGTTTACATTCGTGCGATATTTTTCACTTTTGATAATCGTTATGAAATATGCTGTTATATATTCCTATTGAATTGCTTTCAGTATAGCCAATTATTAATAATTAATATCAATTATAACTTTCTTTTTGGTAAATTCTAAAAACAGTCCAGCAAAAAGCTGCTACCTATTCTATTTTATTTTGGATGAAGTATCATTAGAAAAAAACCAGGAAAATTTTTATCTCTTTTTACTTCCTTGTACTAAGTGAAGAAAGTATTGTAATCGCGAAAAATTTCGGTTTCCAGATTTCAACGGAAATGTCCATTTTGACCATCCCTGAATCCATTTTGACTAATTTCGTCGTGACGTTTGTCCGTACGTACGTACGTACGTATCTCGCATAACTAAAAAACGGGAAGCCGTAGAAACTTTCAGAAGTGGTACTTTACTTGAAGCCTATAATAGATTTTAATGAAAAACTATATTAAAATATTATCCAAAACTTTTCAAATTTGGTATATAATACTTTTATATCAATGGGAATAACATAATAGATTTCAGTTAAAATGGTCTACCCGGAAGTGGTACTTTACTTAAAGCCTATAATAGATTTTAATGAAAAACTATATTAAAATATAATCTAAAACTTTTCAAATTTGGTATATAATACTATAATATATAACAGATTTGGGTTATGAATTAGGACAAAAAGTAACAAAAAAAAAAATAAAGAATTTAATGTCAATGTCAAATTATGTCAAATACGTGCAATTTTATGATTGGGTCTGTTATAATACATATTTTAATTATTAACAAAATATGTTGTATAGTGTAACAGGCGTACATGGAAGTCATGTGGTGTCCACATCATTTTAATTTGCTTAACTGCAGGAAAAACTAGAGTATTAAATACTAAAATCTCTTTTTTGCATCTTATTTCCCTGATCCAGGGGGTACTGCATGACTCAATTTTTCATTTGCTGGTGAACTTTTTGTCGAGCACTGAGATTGTAACGTTTGTTTCTTGTATTGTTTAGCTTTGCTGTTGTTCGTTACAATTTTATTAAAGGATATTCGTGCTCTTATGCCAAGTATTATCTACTTCAAAAGCCTGTATTATATTGTAATTATCTTTTATCTTGTTTCTCTCTTTACAGCGTATGGTAATATGGAAAAAAATCTGTTATTATCACTGCCTTTACTGGCTGAATGGATGTAAAAATTAATTAACTTTGTTTCAATTTTCGTATGAGCTTCATTCTTTCTCTGCGAATTTATTCAGTAATTTTCATTGCTGACATTGCAATATAATTTCTCTGTTTGCTTTTGCTTTTCTCATCTCTTTTACTAACTCCTAATATAGTTCTATAAGCTGGATTCTAATTCAAACGTAATAAATTTTATCCAGCACTTACCATAATACTCTTGTTTCTATGGTTATTTAAAAAAACTTATGTACAGAATGTCGCATTTTCGATGTTTAGGTATCTCGAGTAATATTAACGATAGAGCAAAATTGTTTATACATTCTGGAGTCAACTTTTCGAGAAAAGTTTAATAGTCACCACAGAAATTTTCGATCTCTTTTATCGGGCGGAAACTCAATCACTTAGCTACGGATTATCGTTGGAGTCAGTAGATTTTTAAAGAACTAGAGATTCTGTAAAAATGAATGGCGAATTTTGCCTATATAATTGTTAACACTTAACGTACCACGGCCTCTGCCCTGTAGTCGAGGGTATACGCAGGTATACGCCGTATACCCTCTGGATTTTTTAGGTGTCCGAGCGTGTACCCTCTGCTTTTAAATATTTGAGACAAAAATAAAAAAATTAAAACAATTTATCCAACAATTAATATAATTTTTTTTAGAAATTATATTGAAATTATCTTTATGTTTATAAAATGTACTTTATTTGATTGGTGTCACCATCTACTATTGAAATTTTAATTTTGATTTTTGTTATATAGAAGCCGTATACCGTTTTCAGTTTTCGCAAAATGTACGATTCGTAGTAGGCAGGTTTGCGACTTTGATACGTAAGGCAGTTTTTAATTCTTTTATTTCTTTGTGTTTATAGTTTTTGTATTTTGAATTTTAGTTGAAAATTTAAAAGATGACATTAACTTCGTATTAAGTCAGAATGTATAATAGTCGCGCGCATATTGTGTTGTGTTTAGATTTTAGACAGTTTATCCAGATAAATATATTGTCTTTTGTAAAATGTTCTGTGATCTGACAATTTATTTTTATACATGAAAGGGAAAAAAACATGCAACTTCACATCCCTTGAAAAAATGTAATTTTCAATTATAAGGCATTTGATCTTGAATAAAAAAAAATTTCGCCTGCGGCGCCATTTTTTCTTGATTATTGCCTCCCCCCTGCGTATTTTTTTTCTTAATTATTGAACCGCACCCCCCCCCTTCCGCGTATACCCTATGTTTCCAAATATATTTTCAGCGTATACCCACTGCTAATTTTACGACTGCAGCACTGCCTCTGCCTAACGTAAATTAAGAAATCGATGATAGCGACTAACGTCAGAGTAGTATTCAATTAAAATAAATTTTGAAAAATCAACTGACCTCGCCGGGACTTGAATCCGGGATGTCCCACTTGCCGAGCGGGGCCTCTAACACTGGGCTACGGATCATCGGCCATTCACTTTACAGAACCGGACAATTTACTGCATTAAAAATCAACTGACTTTTAAAAATATTTGCATTTTAACAATGTAAAGCTTACAATATGATAAATCAAACTCAAGCGCTTTTGTTCTTAAAATAGAATTTGTAATGTTAATCAGTGCATCATAAATGCACTTTGCTTGTTCAATTTCTGATCTGTGCTGTTAGAGATAGACTTTCTTGTTTATCAATAACTGAAATTTACATGGCATCTTTCATGTTGTATGAGTTCTCGGTTTACAGCCCCGAGGGATTCATAGTTTACAGTGAAGTTTAGACCATTTAGAATAGAACTTGATATTGACATAATCGTCCTACCTATAGAATCTCAAAATTAGAGTTTCTGTACCTATGGCACTAGGTAAAGCTGCTTCAATAATTACAATTATTAATTGATACAAAAGATCCGTCGTCAACTGGCTAATTTAACAAGATATTTGGTTTGAAAGAACTTATTGTATATTATATTATATGAGGAAAAGTCAAAATTAGATGGTTGGCAACACTTATTGCGTCGTTAACCAAAACATAAAAGTGTCATGTTCAGGACCAGAAATACATTTTTAGTATAATGTACGTATCTTATTGTTAGAGTTCCTATAAATTATGAGAGTTCTGTCGATAAAATAAGAGTTTGAGAATCTCTGGAATTCCATCCCTTCGGCCTCTAAACGTATCAACGTAGATACGTGTACTCTAAACTTTAGAATATACGTACGTACTACGTACAAGATGTCAAATACAGAATATCTCGCTGTTAGTCCCTGAACACTGGCATCTCTGTTGAGTCGAGTCTTTGTGATCACATTGTTGATATTGTTTGGATGTTTCTGACTTAGTGTCCGGGAGTGTACTTGGTATTTCTAAATGAAATACCCAAAATGATTGTTACTATGTGTACGGCTCTCTCACCGTAGTATGACATCGTAACAGGAAAATTACACCTTGGAACATGAATAAAACATCTAATACATTTACCATTGTCAATAACCACCCGCTACTAAACCTATGTTTAAAAACAAACTATCCATATAAAATACCCTTCGGAACAGACAAAATTGTGTTGAAAATACTTACTAGAACAATAAAGCCAACTTATTATCATGAAAGTCCTTACTTTCTACTGGTCTAAGCCGGTATGTAGACCATTTAGATTTATGGAACTAACTGAAAGCACAAAAACCAATTAATTTCAGTTGGCATAGTCTAATAATAAATATTATTTATAGATGTATGGTGTAGCTAGATTGTAAAATCCGTTATTTTATTAAACGCCTAGGTCCTTTAAAAAACCCGGCAGATTGGCAAACCTTCACTGACTTCGCGATGTTTTACAATCTGGTCTTGTTAGACGTTTTATAAAACAACAGACAGCTAACGACCACAATAAAATATGAATATGTGGACAGTTTTACCTTGCAATTTCTCTAAGCACAACGGCACACAACCTAACACAAAGCACAAAAATTATGCTTGGAAAATTCGAAGCGAGTTTTGAGTGTTAGGCTAGAATATTGTTGTTACATTTAGGATCGGATTTCCACCTCTTGATAAAGTGTCAATTAACTTATCCACCTGATAAAAGAAAAATATCACATCATTTATAGTCCTTGTCCTTATTATTAGACACAATTTAAATTTTTATATTTTTTTATTTTCGAGGACAATCTTTCAAGAATATATTATCTATCATTATTGTAATCTATTAAATTATATGAATCCTGTTGAGAATGTTTAGGAGCCAATAAAGAGAGAAGTAGGAAAACAGGTAATTACAACAAAAGTTCAACTGATTGAAAAGGTTGTACCTACCTACATGTTTGGAATCATTATCCTCCGATGCAAGAAATACTACAAGCATGCCAAAAAGAATAGAAGCCTTATTAACTGATGCGTAAAATTGATTTGACAAAATACTAAAATGAAGTTTTAAAATTTGACGTTTTCAATACATAATACATAATCATATGATTGTATTTTTTAATATATTAAAATATCTATGTGCGTCTAATAATATGGCCAGGGACTATAAATGACATGTGTATAATTTCGTCAATTTAGGCTCCAATATCGATGGATATTTCCATTACATCTGGCGGATGTTTAAAAAATGATAAAACCGGGCCTAAAAAAAAATATACAAGCTAAGTACGCTTTTAGTCGTTTTATAAAATGCCTAGACAACTCAAGCAGATTGTGCAACTTCAACATAACCTAAATCACGCTTAGAAACCTTAAGCCGAATTTCTTGTGTTAAGCTAGATCGTTAGGTAAATGTTATTGTATTTAGAAATATATACAAACTAAGTTTTGGTAGCTTTATAAAACGCCTATCATTAAAATCATTAGAGAGCGAAATTGAAAAACCACCTATATGCAATTCGTAAGTTAGTTGAACTAGTCATCATTAAGTACTTTAATATCAATGCTAGTTTTCCGAAAGTATACTCTTTGTTTTTACTGTACTAGCTGACCCGCCCCGGTTTCACACGGGTAAAGCTAGAATTACAATTTGCCACACATTTACCAGTATTTTTTCATATTTTAATTAAATCCACGTTCCGTATTGTTAGTTCAAATGTTGCAAATCGATTTTGACCCACGGCCCACGCAATAGTTTTACAAAATACAGTCTTGTGGATGTCCTTCTTTAATTTAATTTGCAATTTCTTCCCGGCTGCAGTATAACAAATATCCGTTTGTTGGATTTGAAAGCTATCATAAAATTCCAGCACGATAAAATAAAGTAGTGTGAAAATATCTGGGTTTTGCGGAGGCAATATACGGCACAGCACATGTTTGAAATTCCATCATTCGTACCAGTTTCCAATTTCGCTAGGGCGTTATATCCTTACACATGTGAAACAGGGTTAGCTGGCGTCACTCTGGGTCCACATGTATGATGTAACAGACACGGAGCGTCGCGACGTAGCTACACTATGCATGAGATTCCATCGGAAAGGTAGCCGACGCCAAAGGCGGCATCCCAGGAGAGGAATAAAAAATATGCACGAAAATTGCGTCCTTCCGAAACATAGCCTTGTTATTTTTATAACTCCAAAATGAGGAAAAAGCGAGTCATTTAGTATACTTGGGATTTAATCTACTGGCCAAATACTAACTGTTTATTGTCGATCATACCTAGGGTAAGTCCGAGAGGTATTTAAACATTCCGGTATATATTTCGGCACCCGCTAAAATATGATTGGCTATGTCCACAATTTTCAACCAAAAAGAGACGTAGTGCCGAGTTCACTGGCATAATGTTGAATGGTGCAAATACTGCATATGCTATATATTTTGTGCAATATTTTAAAAATTACATAAAGAAAACAACCAATAACAAAACCTAGCCATCAATTATGCAAAAGGAGTACATCTTAGTTTCATGGCAGGTAAACACAACAAACAAAAGTTTGCAGGTGCACATTAAACAATTGACGTTGAAGCGACAAAGAAATTAAAGATAAATCACGATTGTGGTAGTAAACATAGTACTCCGGCTCTTAGCTCTTAGCTATATAACTTTTCAATAAATTTACTTACTGACATATACATAATATATGACAACAAAATATATTTTTATGTGCTCTACATGTAAATAAATGTTTAGCTTTAGCTGGTAGCTGCCCGGTCAGTGAACGGTCTCTGGTGAACAGTGCATTCTTCAGAAAAATGGTATACATGTTCAGCGACCAAATGTCTGCTGAATGCGCCCAATGATGCCAATAGTTTTTCTTTGAGACCTTGTAATTTAAATTTTCTTTCAATGTTTATTATTATTATTATTTTACATAGTAAATAGTTTAGTTAGTCAGTAATAATTGTTAAGTTATCTTCACAGTTTAGTTTTTTCTTAGATCCAGTTTTACAATAAATATTAGATAATAGTAGTTTAATTAATTGTAAGTATTAGTTCTATTATTTATTTTCCTCTATATAAACTGTACGTACTTATGTAAATGTATATGAATAAAATAAAATTTCTTTGTTTTAGTTCCAAATTTCGCCACCAGGCCCCGACCAATAATCTAAATGATTCGCATTCTTATTTACGTATCCCAATAAGAAAAAATATGTATTATACTCGCTAAGTTTTAACCTTATTCATATAATATGACTGTAAACATAAAAGAAGTCTCCAGTTTTACACTAAATTACTATAAGTAATACATGAATGTTTCTAGTTATTGGATATCATTCAAAATATCTCCAGGATACGAAAAATTTGTAAACATGCTTTTATATTTACAAGACACAATTTGAAAATAAAAAATAAATTGCGATTATCTAAAATTCCGTATCGTAAAAAAATTGGTTTGTATCCCACGCTAACAGGTATAAAAAATTCTAAGATTGAAAATTGATGAATAAATTTTGGTGTATCAAGAAACAAATAAGATGAAAATACCATCTTTCCTATAAAATAATCTTCATAAAAAATTTCTTTGTGGAAGGCCTGTTGAATGTAGATTTTTATATGGGAGAAATTCATTATTTATTAAATTATAAAGGACAATATGTAGAGAATATTTCAATATGGTGTTAACTTTTTAAAAGTAAACCTGTGTAGTAGTGCGCACTAAAGCGTTGAGATGTTCAGAATTGATCTGAAGTACTGTTAAAAATTAACCACTTTGTTACAAATTAGGCCTGATTATGTTACTAGTCATGAAGATTATCATTGCTAACACGACGTGTACTATGTGATTACTTATGATTTGTGTTACATACAAAATGTTATTTGCTGGCGTAAATCAATATAAAAAGAAAATAAATTATTTGATACTGAACAAAAAAATTTAATCGAAAAATCAAGTAAGCTGTTTTTGATTTGTATGTAAACAAATAAGGTATCTCGTTACCATAAGTCATTATGGTATTTTCATGGATTTATTTATGGCCTATAATGAATGTTAATAGAGTACACAAATTGAGATTTATAATGTTGTCATTATGACACGGAAGTATATAAGGAAATAGATTTAAGAGAAATATTTATACTCATACTGCCGCAGATAACCGTGAATATTAAAGCCCCATAGCCCGGGAACGAGGAGTCAAACAAATATTTTCAAATAAAAACTAATGTTTTATATAAATTTTATACGTTTCTTATAAATTTCAGCCAGTTTCATTGCCAATAAAAACCAGTGGCGTAGCGTAGGGTTTTGCCGCCCGGGGCAGATGTCAATTTGCCCCCCCCCCCCCCCTACAAAATTTAAAATTCTTAAAAACACAAAAAGAAAATAAATTATGTAAAGGCATTTATTTAGAAAAAAATGCGCCACATTCAGGTCAAATGCCTTATAATTGAAAGTTACAATTTTGCAAGGGATGTAAAGCTGTATGAAAAATGATCCCCATATTTAGCGCGTTTGAAGAAATGCTCAACTTCATTAATGCCTAATACCAATATGAATAGAAAAAATCAAATTTTAATATTTTGTAACCATGAGCTCTGTGAATAATTTAAACGTTATTTTTTCGATTTTTTTACATTTTGGACACCATGAGTTCAAGCGCATAAACATTAAAAAAGTAATAAAATTAAACTATTCATTTTTAAATAAAAATTTATGAATATTTTGTATGAAAACTGCAAATAGTCTATAAATGAAAGTGCGTTGCACATTTTTAATTTTTTTTAAGTTATTGAGTTTCAATCTCAACTGACTATAATTATTTCCCCGATAGTAGTCTTTTTAATATTAAGTCAACGATAGGGAATTTGACGCCCCTAGCAAAGTGCCGTCCGGGGTGGATGCCCCCTTTGCCCCCCCTACGCTACGACACTGTTAAAAACTGCAATTTGTCATCATTAATGTATTCTTTTTGGTCAAAATCACTGCACACAATGCTGTAACACTCGCGAAATAAACTCACCGTACAGTAATGAACAGTAAGAAGAATTACTCTTTCTAATTATATGTGATATGTTGTTTTGTTTCTATACATCTTAGCTCGATTCACCTAAATCCACTTATCAACTGAGCTGAGCAAAAATATTTCAGAAAGAATTCAGCTAATGTCCGTTACTGTTTTTGTCCTCGTTTTCAGGCTAATTGTGCAGCCGTCTTAACCTGCTAGTTCTGATTGGATCTTAGCTACATCAATTAGAATACATACCAACTAATTGTATAATAAAAATCTGGTCGGTTGCAAATGAAATCAACCTACGGATCAGTTGCAACGGATCAGATAGGACGAAATGATTTTCTTTATGTAAAAGATATTCAATAATCGTTAAATTCTTAGTAACATTAAAAAGGAAATGCCACCTAGTGTCAATATTTTGAAAGTGTGTAATAAAGACGCTCTGTAAACTTCGGCGCTTAATTCTACTTGGAGAAAACACAATCAAAAGTGCTTTGCCTGAGGGTTCACACAATTTCAGTCTTCTTCATGTCAAGGAGAAACAAGAGACGCTCTCGTTGCGACAAGATATACTTACACTACAATTGTCTCTTCATAAACAAGTTTAAAATATCAACGCAGATTTGCAAAGTGATTTAACAACTGACAAACAGTAATTCTTTTGTTACAGAGCGGGTTTTAATTTACCACGTGCTGTATTTGTGTCACAGCTGTCGTGGATAAATAGAAATGACATTGTCGACACATCAAAATAATTAATATAAAGAAGACCTTAGTAGCAGTTTCTGTAGTAGTTCGTAGTGTTTGAGAAAATTTAATTATAAGTATCCGGAAATATATTGGCAAGCTAATTTTACTTATTAAAAATGCATATCAGTAAGTTAAATACTAATTATTTATGCAAAATTATATACTGCAGTAGGGACAAAGCTTAATTGACATTAAAATAGTAGGAACAAATTAACAGGTTTTTTTGTACTTATTTAATTGTATTATTGTGAATGATTTTTTTTTTTACTTTATTTGGACATGTTTTCAGTCTCTCGTTTGCCCTCATGTTTATTTATTTATTTATTCATTCATTTAATCGTATTCAGCAAGTATAAATAAGTATATACGTAATAACAAAAACGAAAGTGTAAAATATAGCCGTCCACTGACGTTCCTCATAAATATCTCTATCATCTATGCAATTGGTGCATTATTTCTTGAAGACGAATTCCAATAGGCATGTCTTGTGCTAGTGTTAAGTATAGTTATTAAAACTGCTGCCCGACAATACAAGAGTACTGCATTTTAAATTAAACATGTTACAAAAGTCCAGTGTAAATTTGTTAGGTGTCACTGTCAAATAGCGAAGTTGCGTAGATATGGATGCCACTACACAAAATTCGGGCTGTGAAGGCATAATTTTTTTTTACAACTATTGTACTTACACCGAATTTGATAGACTGCACTAACTCGTAATAAGTGCAAGAAAGTGCGCACTCAGCAAGGTTTACTTCACTCAAAAAATACAAATGAAACACGTAAAACTCAACTAGTCCGCACTGATTATATACGAAAATCGAGTTATACACTCGGTGCAAAAAAGTTCGCCCTAAATATATTTAGGTATAAATGGAAAATACTATAGGTAAGTCTTTTTCTCAAAAAAATGCTTAGGCTACGATTCGTCCTCCGCCCAATTGTCCGTGTATAAGAAATGCACCGAAATGTCCTGCGCCAAATTGTCTTATAATGAAATATCCTGGAGCCAAAAAATTTATACTGGCAAATGTAATAACTACGAGTACTTATCGTTCATATTTCATAATTATTACTCAATATATTCACCTCATATTTATATACACTGTCCGATTTTAATCTAAATTCGAAAACATAAATATATATGTAAGTATGCACATATTTCTTAATATGAAGCTTACGAGTACAATTTTCCATAAACATAACGATCATTTTGAAAATGGAAGATTTTATTGGGAAATAAATTTCCCCGATGACTACCCGAAGCTATTGCATAGTTCATCGTAAGAAAATGATAGAATAAAAATTCCAGAGCAGATATATTGCATTTGTGAACACGGTGTAATATCTTCTCTGAGCAGAAAATAAAAAGATAAACATAACGATATAATCAATCTTACCTTTATCCGTATTACAGGCTAAGAAGAGATTATTTATTATATGTATACTACATAATAGCAGTATATTGAACTTACTGGCTTATAGGTGTTCTTTTGCTTTTGTTCTATGTTATCTAAAAAATTTAAAATTTTTCTTTTACTAGTAAATTATAAATTATTACGAGTATTCATTATGACTGAATAATTACACTGCATTTTTAATTAAATCTGTACAACAATGTTTATGACTACTTCAATTATAAATTTAAATTATTTTAATAAAGTCAGAATAAATTCGGATTTAGGTACTCTAAAGTTTTTAAAGAACATTCGAGAATACAGTAAATGGAGTTTATCAGATGTTAACTCACGAGAATTTAAAGTTGTTGTGGATTAACTCGAGTTGTTATACCACGATTAAACAATTAACGCATTTTCAGTAATTGACAAGTGACTTGTACCGTGTATCTTACGACCACTCTTTCGACTGAGTAGTTTAAAGCGAGTTACCTTCATTATTTTTTCACCAGAACTAAATATAAAACTAAAATATTCATAGATACAATTTCTTGTCATTTTCCACATGTTTGCGTTCTAGGATCCGATATACAGTTTTTTCTTTATTATTATTAAATATTGCAATCCAACAACAGAAAATTAAATTTCTCTCTAGATGTACGTAGAGAATTATTTATAAATTTTAATTGAAAATATTTGTTTAAACCGATTTCAGTTTCCTAGAAAAGATTTACAAAAAATAATACTTGGAAGATGCAATATGTATTTCATCGTAAAAAATGTCATATTTTATGAAAGTGATAATAGACAAACGCCGTTCAGAGAAAGTAAATACAATTTCAGAAAAAAAATTGGTATTATTTTTTTGAAATTGAAGTTAGGTACTTTTTTGAAAATGAATTTTCTAATATTGAATTTACTTTTTCTGATATTGAATTTACTTTTTCTCAAACTCAAGTTACTTTTTCTGAAATTGAAGTTGAAAAGGTATAGAAGTGCCCAATTGCAGAAACTTTTCCATCAGCCCTCATATACACTTCTAAGCTTCAAGTAGTCGGTATTCCTGTGTAGGAGACGAGATATATATGCAAGGTAAATAAAAACTTTGTTGTGATTACCAAAAATAAGTTCCAGTAGCATTTTTTTTTGTCAATATAGGACCAGCAAATATATTTGTTACAGTTACCAAGGTAAATTTGCTGGTAAAAAATTGTTGTGGCAACATATACAGTTTTGTTATATATAACAAAAGACATTTGTTATGCGAACAAATAAAATAAGTTACCATTAAGAAGTATAAATAAGTTATGCGAACAAATAAATTAAGTTACCATTAAGAAATATAAATTTGTTATGCGAACAAATAAAATACGTTACCATTAATAACTGTAAATTTATTTTAGAAACTAATTAATTTTGTTAGATATACAAATGCATTAATGAAGTAGTAAGATTAAAATTAAATACATGCGTATTATATTAATTTTATTTATTTATAAATATAATCTATATACATGTAACAAATATTATATAAATAATAACATATGACACAATAGTAACTTAAATTATATAGATTTATCAGTAATTGATGCATACCTTCAAATTTCTCAATAAGACACTCTAATTGACATTGTTTTAAAATATCTTTTACAAAATCATCCATTTTTATTGACGGGCACAAGAAACAAGCACTTTTAAAATACAATTTTCGACAGGCTAAACTTAACTGGGCAAACAAATGCGACACGACGTAGTGTATAACACTCTTGATCACATAACTAACTAGATAGTTAGTTATGTAATCAGGGATAACACGAACAATGAATTAGGCTGTATACCAGGGAATACCTTGTCTACACAAAAGTTTTAGTTACCTTTATAAAGTATATGGCGGGAAAATAAATAATTTGTAATCTTTACAAAATATAATATGTCACAGGAAAAAAAAAATAAAATTTGTCCCAGTAACAGATGAAATATTTTTAATAATTGCAAAATGATTTTGTAATCGGAACAAAGTAACAAAATGACTGCTTAGTACTACTAATAATAATTGCTACCATGACTAATATTTTGCAGCAAATAATACTTGTTATATACAACAAAAATTGTTTAGTTTTGGAAACTTAAAATACAAAGTTCTTCGTATACACGGCAAAAACATATTGTTGAAATAACAAAAAAAATACAGCTAACTATATTTTGTCTGGAATAACAATGTAATTTTTTACCGTGTGTAGTTAGACGAGTCGAATGGTGTATTAAATTTTCATATTTTGATTTAGCAACCACAAAAATTTGAAATTAATATTAGTTTGTTGTTTAATTTTGAACATATTTTTTGTTTTTCTTAAATAAAACTATTCTGTTTTCAACTTTTCTAAATTTTTTGGGAATCTATAATCTTCTTTGAGACGAGGTCGGGAATAAACATGTTTATTAAATTTCATAATATACAAAAATTTAATGATGTTACGGCTATTAAATCCTTATACTTTGCATTCGTTATTAGTAAATTAGAATATGCCAATTTAATTTGGTTTTATGCCATTCAAAGTGCTCATCTTGATCGTATCCATCGAAGGATTCTAAATTATGTCATATAAACTATATATATATATGAATGTTGATCTAAATTCCTTTCTTTTGCGCCATTCTTTACCAGCCTTAAGTTCCAAGCGAGAGTCTAGCGCGCGTCTCCTATGGTTAATTCTCCACACCAGCATTAATGGACCATATTTTCTCTCTCGTGTACCATTCCTTGTATACACCCTTGCATCAAGAAATAGTCGAACTTTCCATCTGTTCGTATTGATGTTTTGCAGCGCTCACCAATTCACCTGAAGTACCAGAATGCCGATTTAATTTTTAATGATGCATTTGTTTAAATTTACTTTTATTTTGTATCTGGTATATTAATTTCATTGTTTTGATGTTCCTATTATTTTTAATATTTTTCATATCATTTTACTCTGTAATTGGATAACTGTTGGGTAATAAAGTTATAAACAAACCAAAATAAACATAAAAATAAAAATAAAATAAAATATATCGTCATCATTACCGATGTCTACATATGTTGTAGATACTGGCACACCCAGAAATGGGTAATATGTAAAGATGTGCCGACTAGTCGGCGACTAGTCGGTAAAGCCGACTATCCGGTCACTATCGTAGTCGGCGACTATTCGGCGACTATTCGGCAAAGAGCGCCGACTATCCGGCTTTTTACTTTGTATATATTTCTCAATAAAATGTATGTAGGGGGAATTACATTAAATAAAAACCTTGATTGTTTATTAATATTTTTATTTTATAATCAGTCTTATACCTCGCCCGGATTTCATTTGAACAAATAACTTTTAAATCCTCTGTGTTAATTCTAATCTTTGCTACTGTGAATATTTTTACGTTTCACGCAAATATAGTTTCTTCTCAAAGTACATTATATGTCTATGAAAGTTGAAAATTGCTTGTAACTATTTAAAAGGGGAAAAGTTTTATTGGGGTATTGGGGTATAACTCAATACAATCCTGTACCTCGTGCCTATTTACATTTTGGCACTACCAGTTGCTCAATTCAGTAATGAGCGTTCATTGTTAAAGCAAGCATAACATCTTGGATAAGAATTTTACAGGTCAACTATGGTTCTCTGGAACCCCAATAAAACTTTTCCCCTTTTAAATAGTTACAAGCAATTTTCAACTTTCACGGGCATATAATGTACTTTGAGAAGAAACTATATTTGCGTGAAACGTAAAAATATTCGCAGTAGCAAAGATTAGGATTAACACAGAGGATTTAAAAGTCATTTGTTCAAATGAAATCTGGACGAGGTATACACATTTTGAAATGTAAAGCAAAGCATCCTTTCCTTTGGTAATCAGTTTCTAAAATTACTTGCTTGTAAAGAAAACATATCTATGACATTTACGTCACGGAAATCCCCCAAAACCGTGATCGGCTTGGCCGACTAGTCGGCCGACTAGTCGCACTCTTTACAACCGACTAATCGGCTAGTCGGCTAGTCGGCCAAAGTCATAATCGGCACATCTCTAGTAATATGCCGTGATGATATATTTATTTTATTTATTTAATAAAGTTATTATTAAAATTGTTATTATTATTACTATTATTCCGACTATTATTATTATTATTATTATTATTATTATTATTATTACTATCATTATTATTAGAATTCTTTGCTTAAAATTCTATATAGAATTTGGGCTTTAAAGTATTGACATTGCTGAATACCATATTTTAAGTTTATATTCAGTGAAGGTAATTTTTTTAAATCTGAAAGTTCTGTAATTACTAAAGAGTAAAGCCATAGTTACGTTGACAAATATTTTCTTGCAACTTAATAGGAATTTCATAGCTAATTCGCTTGTGGAAAATGTATTATTGTAGAATACGTTATTATCATGAGCTTACGAGGATGTGTGCCTATAATACATACAAGCATTTATCTTAGCATTAACAAACACTAAGCACATATTTACCTTGCTGCTTACTACACCAAAGCTGAACTAACAGTACTAATAAGCTCAAAGTTGCAGAAACCAGGAGAGTGTGGTTAGGACTCAAAGTAATTAAATTCTTTTGAATCACCAGTAGCTCTTTGCTTCGACATTCGACAAATTTACTTAATTTGTGATTCGTTGATAAACTTACGATTGAGAAAAAAGAGTTCCAACCGTCCGTTACAGAATTCAACTTCAACCTAATTAAAAGCTGAAAGATTAGACACTGGCAGCCTAGATTTCTTCAAAATTTAATTAAAATTATCGATAAATCAAAATTGTCCTTCAGGAAGAATCATTTAAAAATTTTAAATGCTTTTGCAAATTAATAAAGAACACCGTGTATTTGATTATTGAGCAGATATGTGTATATAGGGAATTAATTATGATTAATTATCTCCATAAATGAACTTTGACGTTATCAAAGCTATTTAACATTTTGTGATAAAATTTATAAGCCATATTTAAATTAATAAACATCATTAATATTCCAAGTTTAATTTTACATTTTAATTATTTTTGAAAACATTGCGGAACTATACGTTCAGTATTCCAATTTAACATTGTAAAGACAAATGGGGGATTACGGCTCAATCGAATTAAAGGAAAATAGTAAAAAAAATACGAATGTATATGCTGAATAAAGAATATTGATAAAAATATGTAATGGTATAATTGAGATATTTCGGAAATAAAGGGTTTTTTTGTTATAACGCTTCGACACTAATATGAAAATATTTTGATTGGCGACCGAGAAACCGCCTATACATGCATTACAAATAGCGTGTTAGGAGGTGGGATTACTACCAATGGAAGTTAAGAAATTCAAATTCGAAAGGAGGGGCTAACATTCCTGTACTAGTTTCCAAACAGTTTTTATTTTAACATAAATTTCTTGCATTAAACTTAATAATTTAAATACACCTGTAATTATAAAGTATGTATACTTATACAGTGTTATAATATTCATTTATTTTTATGTAAATATAACTTAAAATAGCATATATTTCAAGAACATTTAGGTCCATGATGAAAACAGTTTGATATAAAAACATAAATGTAACGTCACGTCAATCTTTTCAAAATTCGGGAGACCATAACTCGCTTAATAATAGGAATTTTTTCACCGGATTTTCATCAATAGCCTTAGTTTTCCTAATATTTTCAGATGAAATTATAAAAAAAAAATGGTGTAATCCCCATTGGTATACGAGGGTTATGCTATAAGAATTGAGAATGAGAGAATCAGGTAGGTCGTGGATAATAAAATTTTCGCTATCATTTGAAAGATTATATTTATTTTTCATTTAAAATTAAGTTGTTAAAGTAATGGTCGGTTTCATGATAAATACAAAGTCACTCTACTTTAAAAGTTTGATCTAAAGGTGAAAAAAAGCGTTTCATGATTTCACTCTTAGATCAAACTTTTAAAGTCAAATGACTTTATATTTATTATTAAACCGACCGTAAGTTAGTTAGTTAGCAGCAGTTAATTAACCAAATTATTTTTATATTATCATTGTTACTGAAAACATGGAATTAACCAGTATTTTCGAATAATGATTTATAATTTGACAGCTTTTACAGTTTTTCATACTGCTACTAATTATTTTGTCAGCTTTGACAGTTTTTAAGGCACTAAAAATTAATACGTCATCCTCAGCAATTGGTAAGTGACCATTAATTAATTTTACAATGACAATTTTTAGGTCTCGTAGAAATGACACTGACTGACGTTATTTGTCCGAATGAGTTAAAGCAATTACATGCGAGCAGTATCAAATAATTGTACTTTCGGTAACACTAAACTGTCAAATTTTGACATCAGAAAAAATATGACATGACATAAATTTCATCATGGTTACAATGTCTAATTTTTAACCAATCTTAAAAGATTGTTGTTATGGTTACAAGTTTGTGACTGACTAATGCCCGTATTCATAAACACTCGTAAAAATTTTAAACGGTTCGTTATAATTTTTATCCAATAAAAACAGTCGACATTGAAAGAAAAATCGAAATTTTATTTGTCAAATTTGATTCTATTTGTCAAAGATTATAACGAACCGTTTTGAAACTTTACGAGTGTTTATGAATATGGGCATAAGTAATCATATAGTTACGATTATAATTAAAATAAGTAAATATTGATCTGTCATTTCCCACTCATGAAATTGTTATTCCAGTTAGGAATCTATTTCCCAACCTCTAGAAGGTTAGGAATTGACATATTACTATAATGATTGTGAATAAATAATTAAATATTATTATGGCATTAGATTTGTGAAAATATTTTTGTTTCATATTTTATTTGATTAAAAATAAAAAAATTCTTTATTATTTTTAACTCGCTTAAAATACAGCTCGTAAAATTTATGTCACTTTTACAACAACACTAAAAATTTTCTCTAAGGTTTAAAACGCTCTTTATATTTTCCAAGATCTATGAAATAAAAACTAAAAATATACCTACTACTGATCGTGTCACAAATATCAGATCTGTCACCAGGATATAACAATTTTCCACCTCTGAAATTGATCTGCGATCTCTATAACTCCTACCGTGACATGTACAATCCTCAAGATAGTTGAAATCCACTAAAATTTCGATATAAAACTTTATCCCTTGGCATCTTTGAAAGCAAAGGATTATGTAGTTGAGTCAAAGAAGAAATATATGTACAGCTTCAGGGTAGAATCATCAATAGATGTAGTTTCGATCCTAAACTTTGTTTATGATTTAATAGAATAAAATACAAAAAGGTATCATGTCACATGTACATACAACTGCATTTCTCTAAAGCCATTTTTTCATTTTTACTAATGTCTGCACACTATTAAGTAATATTATGTATTGAATGCTGCGTAGTCTGCAGTAAAAAAGAAGCCATGAAATTCAAAGCTACTTTTCTATAAAAGTAGCCTAAAATAATGGACGAAAAATCATTTTAGGAATATGGTTCATTCGTATTCGCACTTTTTTACCTCCCACTACCCTTGGCAAGGGAGGTATAGAGATAGTGCTAAAAATCTCATATGCCTAAGTAGATATTTTAGTAAATGACCACATTTTAAGGTCCCTGGAATCCAATTTTAACAGTCACGATGATTTTCATGTGTATTTGAGTGTGTGTACGCGCACGCGTGTGTGTGTGCGCATGCGTGTATTGTGTGTGAATGTATGTGGATCCTTTTAACGCTGTAACTCTAATACTATCAATCGAAAAAATTTGAAACTTTGTATTTCCACATTCTAAAACGGCAAGAAACCATTATATTTTGATGTAAATATATATTAGGAGGAAAATTTTGTGGGTGTGTCAGTGGATTTTGATCTTTAATTAAAGTTGATTCTTTTCAAATCTGTCAAGCTTTCGTGTATTTGGTTTTTACACATCATTAGGATAGTTTCGGTGAAGGTGTTTATAAGTCATTGATTTTATAAAAAACAGAAGAATTTTGACATTATTTTGGTTAAAATTTAAAAAAAAATAATAATTTTGACTAAATCACATGTTTGAGTACGCTGTAGTTGCGCAACAATTTGATAAGTTTATAAGTTTTTATTTTTGTAACTTTTAACCAAAATAATGTCAAAATTCTTCTGTTTTTTATAAAATCAATGACATAAACATCTTCACCGAAACTGTCCTGATGATGTGTAAAAACCAAATACACGAAAGCTTGACAGATTTTAAAAGAATCAACTTTAATTAAAGCCCAAAATCCACTGACACACCCACAAAATTTTCCTCCTTAACTAATCGAAACAGTGACGATTACACTCCAAATATATATATATATATATGCAGGGTGTATCAAGATAATGGAACAGTGCATTTTATTCGTGTATGTGAAAAGATACAGAAAAAAGTGATTAAGATATTTTGTAAGGCATAGAGAGGGACATATTTTAGCATAAACTTTAATATTTTAAATCCAGTGGTACTCAAACTACAGGGCAATATTGTTTTTTTAAATGGCATTATATATATATATATATATATATATATATATATTTGATTAACTCATTAAATAGAGAATTTTGTTCTGAATTCAACGATATAATAATATCATAACCCTTACATTGCGAAAAAATTTATAAAAATTAATTCAAAGTTAGTATTTCATTTCTACTGTATCTAAGTAATCTGAGCAAACATTCAATCAATAAAACAAAATAAAATTTATTTTAGTTCAAGTAAGCTACGATTTTGGCAATAAATTCAACTTTTAAAATAAATTTTTTGTAAAGTAAAATTGATAAAGTAATAAAGTAAACAATTTTGTTAAAATAATGTTAAACTTTTATAATTGTGCACAAGTTGTCGAAGTAAACAAGTGTACAACACCATTTTGTGGAAATTTGTAATTATCAATTTTACTGTGATAAATATTTTGACCAAAATTTTTAATATGTAATTCAGTTATTTCGACTTATTATTTTACTAAACCATGCGCGTGTGCATGTTCAAAATTACATGTTTGTAAATGCTGTATATTCTATAAAAAATCTCAACTAATTGTCCTGAGGATTGTTAAAAATATAACCGAAAGCTTGACAAATTAAAAAGAGTGTACTACACTTAAGCCTACAAATTGACTGTGAAACCCACTATCCAGTTTCCTTAACTAATTACAGTCGTAATCACCTTTCACCTATATATTACATTGTAGTCAAGCATCGGATTTTGTCGAGACAGATACTTGACTTCTTGGTTCATGAATTCTATTTCCACATTACCAAATATCTACAATTAATCTTTACTGCACATCTCAAATATATACTCCAAAACAATTAGAGACGTGGAGGTACTTCGCTTAATTCCAAGCATTTTAGTGTTGCCTTCCACATACCTACATCACAGTCCTGCTATGTTGTAGTTGGTATTTCCTTACCACTTGTAATAGATAGTGCTACTGCTAACATTGTTGCCGCACGTCCTGCTAATCGTGTGTCGAGTCGTGTCGGGTATATTCAAGTTGGAGAGTGTAATAATTATGCGCTTTCTGACGTCAGCCACATCTCTCGTGCCGGACGTATGACGTATGTCATTTGCGCCGATCAGTTACCGGTGGAGGATGACACGCTCGTTTTCCGAATCTAACGCGGATTTTACACAATTTACGAGGGCTTTTCGGATAAATTGCCTGCCACGAGAAGCTTCTTTACGTAAGAACATTGACGTATTGTTTCAATATGTAAGAGAGGAATGAAGTGGAATACATAAATTGAAGAATTTAATTTCAAGACAACTAAATGCCAAAGAATATTATACATAGGTATAAGATCTTTCCAAGAACAATGTTAACAGTATGTACCATAAAATTTCAACGTAATTAAATTATTAAGCCAAAGATGGACTAGTTTTCTTTTCAAGGGATATTATGGGTAAAATACATATTTTGAATAATACATATTTACTAATAATGAGGTACGTTACTTTGCATATAACTATTGTTTCAACGGGCCTCTACACCATAACAAAAAAATCTGATGTGGCCAACACATGTCCTCCCGCCAATTCCATGTTTAAAATAGCATTGAGCTTTAAGTAAAGTTTCACTTCCGATTGATCGTTTGTAAACAAAATCTATTTTGTTGTTCCAATAAATAGAAAAGTTTGTAATACGAAATTTTGGATTATATTTTATTATGTTTTTCCTGAAAAATCTGTTAGAGCTTCAAATTAAGTACTACATCCGGTTTATCATATATAGTCAAAATCTAATATGTTGTTTCAAATTATATAAGAGTATTAAATACCAACTTTGCGAACTTTTGGATCATTAATAGATTTTAAGGAAAAATCGTCACACACACATTATTGTCAAAATCATCACCAAATTCCTTATGCTCTAAAACGCAATCTGTGTAAATTCTACGCCGTACATTATTCATTTCGTAAATGTGTAGTTGCAAATTATTATTTGACATTTTGAAATCACGTTCTTATTGAGAGCTGTTTGATATATAATGCTGCAAACATCAAATTTGAATCGAATTATCCTGTATATCTAATATTTATGTACCTTGGAAAATATATTATTTTTACAAACCTAAATTTCATTAGAATCATATTTAAACTATTAAATTCTTCTTAACACGGTTTCATTATTAATTTTAATGAAAATTGCTGCGTGACAGTGACATTTGTTTAAATATATCAAATTTGTTATTCAAGTATAGTTTTTGTTTGACGCAGAGGCAAAGTGATGTACAAAAATAAATTATTTTATAATATAATATAAAGTTATTTCAAGTTATTTACTAAATGCTATTATCGTAGAATTGAAGACTGTGCCATTATATTCAATTTGTATTGGTAAAAGTTGCTAAAAAATTATATTTAATGAATTTTTTACAAGAAAAACTGTTAAAAGCTTGTATAAATGATACATCCGGTTATCCGATATACACTCAAAACTAATGAGCTCTTCTCACATTAGCGTAGAATGGATATACAAAATTTCAAATTTTTCTGATTGATAGTATTTGAGTAATCGTGTCCACATGATCCACACACACAGACACACACACAGGCACACACACACACAGGCACACACACAGACACACACACATACATACCTACAGACATAATTGTAAAAATGTTAAAATCGGATTCTGGGGACATCAAAACGTGCTTATTCACTAAAATCTCTATATCCGATTTTTAGCACGATCCCTATACCTCCCTTACCTAGGGTAGCGGGAGGTAAAAAATGTAAAATGTACCCTTTATACTTAGGGCCGGTTTTTCAATATCTGGTTAAATTTTAACTTGTAGTTAACTAAACAATATTGCATCGTTTTGTTGACACCAATGACAAATCTGTCCCATAAAGTATTACTCAATTAAAAACGATTAAGGGCCAGTTTTACAATCTCTGGTTAAAATTTTAATTGACAGTTAAATAAACAATATTACATCGTATTATTGACATCAATAATAAATTTGTCATGTGACAGTTCATTTCGTTTCAATTTTGTTTATTTAACTAGCAATTAAAATTTTAACCGCAGATTGTAAAACTGGCTCTAAGACAAAAAAAAAACATTTTTTTTTTAATGGTAGGGATGATGAGAAAATAATTGGAGATGCAGTCTTGGTAAAACAGTGTTTAATAAATAGTCATTTAATTAACTTTCCTACGTTTCGATTCCAAATAAATCTTCATCAGAGACAGTTAAAGTAAGTTGGAAAAATATCATTACATTACACAATTGTAAGGATGAAAATGTCATCAAAAAGTATCAAAGATAAAATACGTGCATACATCAGAAACAACTAAGGTTAACTGAGTTAACTATCCCTTATGATGATTTCTTTTGGAATCGAAACGTAGGAAAGTTAATTAAATACTATTTATTAAACACTCTTTTACCAAAACTGCATCTCTAATTATTTTCTTAGCATCCCTAACATTACCTATTCGAACAGTCAAGTAATACGAATAATTTTTTTTTATGATGATTGCGAGATATTTTTCCAGTGTCACTTTAACGCCACATTATTGCAAAGTACGGTACAAGAAAAAATAGCAATAGTTGTCGGTGGTATCACTGGTATCAAAACAATTAAAGGAATTTAATCTTCTCTTAAAATTTACTTCTAAAGTAAATTTAATGAAATGAAAAAATGCAATGATTTAAAAGTCATAGGAACAGAGGAAACGATTCGAATTTGTTCATTTCATTAAATTTACTTGACAACTACATTTTATATGAAGATTAAATTCCTTTATAAAACCGACCCAAAGACTTTTTAGTACTACGAACTACTTAAAAATTGAGCGAACTTTCATTTAAAATAATAATACAAATGAGAGTGGAGGACACCATCTTCAACGTATTATCAATATATCAGTCTTCTCCAAAATATTATTACTATAAACTTATTTAAAGATAGTGACAATTATTTCTTGTCAATTACAAACAAAAACATATATGTATAAAAATATTTTATTTATTAGGTATTTTATAAATTCATATCTTTAATATTATCTTCTTAAATTAGCACCATTATTAAATAAAAATAATGAGTTCTTCGACAGTGACATACATATATTAGTCAACATTTGAACGCCTTAACAATAACAAAGGAGTTGTAGTTATCTTCTTAAAGCTAAGTGTGCAAAATTTATAAAAATGAATCATTGTTGAAATGATCTATAAAACATATAAAAGTATTAAAGCAGATTTGTAGAAAATATTTGCAATAATCTTTAATTTTTATAACATAAATTGAGAAAAAATATTTTTGAACATATTTTCCAAGAAAAACTACTTAAATTAATAAAATGTCATTTCTGGTTTATAGATTGAGCTGAAAATCAAATGAGTTCTATCCATTTTAGTAAAGAGCAAAAATATCATTTATCAAAATTTTGTTAATGTAAAAATTATTATTTTTTATAATGATTTTTCTTTGTACAGAACAGCTTTTTTCTCTCTATATTCTGTTCTATTGTCAGAATTAACTATTTTTTATTTATACAATAATTAGGTTTTGTAGCAGCATATCCTAGTATTGTGCTTCATAAATTTCTGCCATATATACATTAGCCGAAATCAACTTGTATTTAGTTAAATACGTTATATACCACAAACCACAACACTACAAATTAGTTTAACAAACTAGAACTGGAACATTAATAATAAACATATAATTTGCCAAAAATTATACATGTTCAATAATTACATATTGTGTTCTATAATTATGACAAAATTTTGCACACCCATTAAAATTATTTAGCTTAGCCGACAGCTATACATTTTTAAATTACATGTTTTAGATTTATTGGGCAAATGATATAGATGAAGCGGCTCCTAGATGTGCAATATTATTATGCAACAATATTGTTCAAAATATAGACGTTCTCATTAAAGGTAATTAAATTTCGAATTCATTCAAATAATTATATTCTCCGCATTAATAATAGTTAAAGAAAAATAACGATGAAAATCTTCAAGGCTTCCCCATTT
Organism: Ophonus ardosiacus; assembly: GCA_943142095.1. Classification (NCBI taxonomy): domain Eukaryota; kingdom Metazoa; phylum Arthropoda; class Insecta; order Coleoptera; family Carabidae; genus Ophonus; species Ophonus ardosiacus. The sequence continues at coordinate 17,883,638 of OW964823.1, forward strand.
GAGACGTTTCTGGTTGAGATATAGAAACAAAAGAAAGTATAAAAATGCATCTAAGTAAGTAGTATCCTCATAGCAGTTTCAAAATGCAACTTATAGTTACATATTAACAAATATATACAGGGTGTTAATACTAAAGGTGGATTTATGCAGCCTACTTTTTATTTTACCTTTTCTTTTTCTTTTACTTTACAAAAGTTAAAGGTGTGTTAATAAATGTACTACTTTATGTGCATACTTTTAATTTTACTGTAAGAACTAAAGTTGACCAACTTTCAACTTAAGACCGTTAAAGTAAAAGAATTTCACAACTGCGCATGTGCACCACTTCACGTGACAAACGTCAGCGTGTGCTGTATTTATTTGTTTTTGTGTAGGTAAGATTGCAAAAATTAGAATATGGATAAAGCTACAAGAAATATAGCAGATGCACAAATTATTACATTTGTGTCCATTTTTACAGGTCTTAAGTATTTCTTTACATTCATGACAACTGTCATGCCAGAAAAATCACATCTGTGCATGCGTACCGAAGGCTTTAAAGTAGCTGCATAAAGTACCAAACTTAAAGTAAAAGTAAAAGCGAAAAAGAAAAGAAAAAGTAAAATAAAAAATAAGCTGCATAAATCTACCTTAAGTCGTTACACCCGAAAATGGTATTTAGAACTCATTAAAACAAACAACTTTTCTTAGTTCCAATTTTTGATTTGGAGCCCCGGTTCGTAGTTATTGGAATTATTTTGTTTTTCGAAAAATCGTTATAACTCCCTTATTTTAAGGATTATTGAATTTTTTTTAAAAAAAAAAATACCTTTCGGCTCTCTAAAACATTTGGCACTTATAATTATTTTTTATTTTTTCAAATGACAAAATGGCGATCGATCAAAAATTTCGAAACAAGATTTTTTGATAACCGCCCCATCGATTTTCGAAAGTAAAACATTTATAAAATCCTTGAACTATCTACTACAATATTTGTCGTAAACATTTTTTTCAATCTATCAAAAAAAAGTCTTTATTCATTTACTTGACTTTCATAAGTACACCGTGTTCACAAAAAAACCTAATTCGGAGTAGGCTATGAACATAGAAACGTATGTCTGATCATTATTCAATTCAAAAGTCAAGTTGTCACATTTGATCGTGAAATGTAATTATAAGGATAAAAGATAATAAAGAAGGATACAGGTTATTTGCCATTCACCGTTTTCTATTTATTTCTATTTCTAAAATAAGGATTCAAGAATATTTCTTTAACATTTTTGACAATATCTTGTGTCAAATTGACATTAAATTAAATAGTTTGAAATTAAAATACGTTTTTTTGTTCATAGCTTACTCTGAGTTAGGATTTTTTTTAACACACTGTACTTATCTGTAAGTAAAGTAAATTAAAAAAAAGACTTTTTTGTATAGATTGAAAAAAATGTTTAAGACAATTATTGTAGTAGATAGTTTAAGGATTTTATAAATGTTGTACTTTCGAAAATCGATAGAGTGGTTATCAAAAAACCTTGTTTTGAAATTTTTGATCTATCGCCATTTTGTCATTTGAAAAAATAAAAAAATGATTGTAAATGCCAAATATTTTAGAGAGCCGAAAGAAAGAATTTTTCAACAGTCCTTAAAATAAGGGAGTTTTGACGACTTTTCGAAAAACAAAAGAACTCCAATAACTACGCCCAGGAGCTCTAAATCAAAAGTAAGAAAAGTTGTTTGTTTTAATGAGTTCTAACTACCATTTTCGCGTGTAACGACTTAGTATTAACACCCTGTATATATATGGTGCGATGAACCTTCAAGTGGCTAAAGGTATAACTGTAACGAAAAGTTTCCGGACAACAGACATATCTTCATATAACATTTTTTGCTCAAAATAACTCCGCCAATATGTGGTTTAATTTTGGCACAACCGCTATGAATCAGCCTGTATATTATATTGTTAGTTTTCATTAAATGCTTTTTTTTAAGTAAAAAATATTTAAAATCAAAAATATATTTTCTTCACATTATTGATAAATTATAATAAATTCTTCTATATTATTATTATAATAATATACATATAACTAAATGAATTTTACATTAGATATGATGTTTCATATTTCTTAATTGGATTAAAATATATGGAACATTTTAACATAAGTACCTATATACTTTTTACCGATCGTTTTAGTGTTTAAAAGAGAGATAGGTACTTATTGTGACATTTGACATTTTCAGATTTTGGTGTCTAATATTTTTTTAAAGTGCATAAGAAAGGAAACGAAGTAGATACATCTTCCTTGCGTGGACTACTAAATAAGTAATATAAAGCAATAAAAAAAACTATATATATATATATATATATATATATATATATATATATATATATATATATATGTATGTATGTATGTATATGTATATAAAACATTTGTATCTCTCAATATACACAGTTGAAGTAGAGTCAATTTTATTCATCTGATAATAAATATGCGTTGTTATTAGCATCCGCGAACATGTAAATCAGCAAATCACAAAAAATGTAATGAAACTGATTCCCGCGTGATTTGCATGCAAATATGTGCGCACGTGCGATACTAACGCCTCTAGCGGTAATGGTACGCACTATCATTAGTTAGGTGATATTATTCGCAGAACATTCCTCACGCCTAGCAATACAGGTTATTATTTTTGATTAAGTTATAAGGTCATGAGCATTCAAATTACATATAATTAGGATATCTGACAACAAAATGATATATGGAGCATGTACTCGTACGCTGGATGAGTTACGATTAGTTTAAATTAAAAAAGTTTTAATTGAAATGGCAACAAAAATCTAAATAGATGTTGCGCTATAAAGGTTTTATTTTACATTGCTACGAGTATGTATTAACAAAATTCTATTTTTTCTATAGCAGATTTTAAAGTGTGCTTTATTCGACTCGAAATAGTTGACTAAGTGACATTTTAATCGCAAGGGAAGATAAAATAACACTTCAACAGCAAGGGTAGATAAAATATAAATATATAAAATAAAAACACATTATACATTTTGGCGATTCATATTATATATAACTTCAATTGTATAAGCATGAATAAAATGAAATATTTTTCAAACAAATTCTATAACTACCACGCTACTGAGATTTTTAAATTGTTTTTAATAATTTAATTTATAATCAGTTTTCTAATTTTTGCTCTTTAAAATCTGCTATAGAAAAAAAATAGAATTTTACACACGACGATAAAATTAAATTATCGACTCGCGAAAAATAATTCACTCGCGAAATCGCTCGTGAATTAAACTTTCCGCTCGTCGATAAAATACAATTTTAACGTCTTGTATAAAAAATAACTATTATATGATTAAATAATTCATAATTAACTCAACCAACGGCATTTACGAATTTTACTTAGTTACCATGTATTGATTAGCGAATTAGGGTTGTCAGATTTTAAAAACTTTTATGCAGGACAACAGAATGTTCAAAAAAATATAGGAGATTTGGTGAATATATAGCATACATTTCAATTTCAAACTTTTAATTAAAAGTATTAACAAAAACAAAAAAAAAAAATGGTTCGTTGTTATACTTTCCATGGCAACAAATTTATTCCCTCATTGAGGTTAAGTTTCGGTCAAAAGTGCAGAGCTGTAACTTCGTTTGTGTTGCTTGAAGCGTTAAGGTTAGAGTGAATACACTAATTAAATGCGTTTGAAATTACATTGTAATTGAAAGTCCCTTATTTTTAAAATAAGGTTTTTCTACATAACGTGGACTTTGATATTTCATCTTAGAAATTGCAATAACTCCCTTATATCATAAACTACCGTAACGTAAAAAGATAAAAGTTAACTATCTCGGCTCTTAAAATATGATACTTTACGATACTCAATGCTACAATTAAAACAATAGTTTCATCTCTTACGTTAGATTAAGGTATGTTAGGATACGATATACGGCATGTGCTGTATAAATTCAGCAATAGTCATCGCAGCGTAGCAGAGTTGGTTGGTACGTCATATACGTTATCATAACTCAGTTTCAATATTATTTTAGCAACTAATGGACAGCAATGACAACTCAACGAGACGTGGAATAAACAGGGTTATGATTAGTTAATTGTTTGATGACGTGATATGAAAGCATACTTCGAAAATTATAAGATTTATATTTCTATTGCACCTGATATTAACAAGTTGGTTACAGAAATACAGCATCACGATTACAACTTTTTTTTTTAACTACTCGTATTCCTCAATTATTTTATTTCTATAGCATTGCTGTCATTTGTTAAATAGGTCTCGTGTAATATAAATAAAATATTACGCACAAAACCTTCGTTTTTTAATCATATCTCTCTTCAATTCTCTTTTTATAAAATTTTAAGTTACAAAAAGTTCTATTTCCACACTTTACTTTACTTTACTAGCGTTTTGAAAGGTTTTATTTTCAAGAGGTCAGCTATATCAAATGTTAAAACGAAGAGGTTCGCGGTAAGAAAAGGTTAAGAAACACTGGTTTATGATGATTTGAATTTGGGGTTATGTTTTATTTTGAGAGTTTATATGTTGATATTGGCGCACACAAATTATAAGAGATATTTATACACCAAGTGAGCTAAGATAATGTTTATTCATGAGAAGAAAGTTTTCGAGTTCTTCGAGTGAATAAACATTCTTAGCTCACGTGGTTTATACAATATTTTATTAAATTTTGACGAAATAGTAGTAAAAAGCATTATATTTAATTTTGACAAAACTAATTAGTTAGCAGTTACTTTAGGAACTTAGTTACTTTAGGAACTTAGTTACTAACTAGTTACTTTTACGTAACTTGTAACGTAACTTAGTTACTTTTTAAAATATGGTAACTGTAACTTAACTTACTGAGGAAATGTAGTTGGTAACTTTACGGTTTTTAGTTACTAGTTACTTGAGTAACTTAAGTAACTCATATATTAGAATGTAACTTATGTTAGTCAAAGTAAAAATTAATCATTATCCACTAATAAGTCTAGGAATTAATGTTTCCATGTATTATACATTATAATGGTCATGTCATGTTAGAAAGAAAGTAGATTCTTTATATCTTGGTATAAGAAATCAAAATTGAAAAATAAATTAATAAATTTTTAAAAAATCGGCCTAGGGCCCCTTGTCACAGCGGGCCCTAGGCCGTGGCCTCGTGGGCCTAGGCGGTAATAAGGCCCTGTAGGTCCGTTAACATTAACAATAATAATCTGAATGGGTGTTGCCAAGCAATAACGTTAAAATTTAGGTTAACGTAGTTAGTGCAAAAACTCCCTGATATGTATACTACACAATAACTAAGTCAACAGTTAAGTCTACACTTCACGCCATTAAAAGTAGTTAGAAAGTAACTCAAGGTAACTAAGTTACTTTTAATGAGTAACTAGTAAATAACTTAGTTCTTTCGCCAAAGTAACTGGAACTTAAGTAACTTAGTTACTTTTTTTTTTGGAGGTAACTGTAACTGTAACTAGTTACATTTTAAAAGTAACTTGCCCAGCTCTGTTAGTTAGTAGGCTGTGCATGATAATCGTCGATGGTAGACGTCGTCATCTATTTAAAAGTTTTATTGTCATTTGTGCATAAAAAATAATGAAAATGACTGATAAATACTATAATGAGTGTTATTTTCGTGCCTGATGTTATTTTAAATGCATTATTTGTTGCAGAGTGAGTTAAAATTTTGTGAGAGTGATTTAAAATTTTTTAATTCACTTGCGAATAAAGTGTTTCTCACAGTTGTTGCTACACGATTATCGGTGACTTTGTTGGTTTTGATTCACAAAAAACGCGGTATCATATTATGCGCTTACCTAATAAATTATTGTTAAGAATATTTTGTTGTAGAATACATGAGAAATTCAGTGCTTTAAAAAAAAAATCCCAGTTGTCATTTACGGTTGTCAGTAGCATGAGTAATATGACTAATAGACACTTCCGAGGTTATAGGCACAAAAAGCACTGACCGTTAGTATGCACAAGTAGTGATTATCGAGCATTTGATTAGCATTATTTTATCTCGCTCAATCGTTTATGGATTATTTTAGAGAAAAATACTTCAAATAAAAATTATAGTAAAATTAATTGCACGCATATTTTATTTGAAGCATTTTTCTCCAAAATAATCCATAAACAATTGAAAAAGATAAAACAATGCAAATCAAATGCTCGCTAATCACTCTTAATCATCATTCATACTAAATACCACTGTTATCAAAAGTATTTATTTTTAAGTTGATTTATATACCTAATATTTATAAATTAATTAATTTTCTTTCTAATGGTCTTTATTTGGCGGGGCCCCCAAGTTATTTTTCATTTTTCTTTTAATTGTAATTATTGTATTATGTAGCACCAGGGCACATGCGTAGTTAATATGACCCTGGGTTTAAAACCACGTTTGTCATAATAAAAATAAAATATTCAATTTGATTAATTCGGCCATTGTTATTAAATTTCCAATTATTAACAATTTTAGACGATATTTTTACAGTTAAAAATCATATTACATTATCAATGTTCATGTCATTAATACCAACCTATATTTGCAATGTAATTTAATTTGTATTCCGCAATTAGATCTATTTGAACAGATATTCAAATTAGCACAATTTTATTCCTAGATGACAAAGCGGCGCCAAAGCTCGTTAACTGAACATTACTGCTGTGTAATACACTTGGCAAAAGTGTACGTAATGAACTTATAAAAAACTGTGCCAAAAATGACGTCATACGCAAGCGAAATAAAAATTTCATGAGGATTCTTTCATTGCTTGGTGAATTTATTAATGATTTACGTTGCCTGGCTCCAATGAGAAGACTGGCTCGAAATATAGAATTCCCAACGGATTAGTCTTTATTTCACAATGTCATTATGGTCAAACAGAATAATCCGGTTACATAAATTATAAAGTTATAAATATTTTTCTAATATAAAATAAAATAGTTTTTGGTTTAAATTATTATTTTTTACCTTGCGTCACCTTTAGGTAAGGAAGGTATTAGAAATGACGAATTCCGATAATTTTGGTACCCGAGTACCCGAAACAACTACCCAGATAGTACCCTTTACCTATTAATTACCCGATACCCTTCAATTACCCATTATCCTTTAAGTACATATGCATAATTGGTTAATTTGTTAATTACTAGTTACTCTTATATTACCAGTTTACATTTTAATAAAATTCATTATTATTGTTTACATATATTTATTAAATAAAAAGTAATATAAATAAATAATATACTGTATCCCAAAAAAAAACTTGGTATGGTAACAAAAAGCTCTTCTTTTAGATACAATCTTTCCGGCAGCTGAAAACTGTTCGGGTAATTAAAGGGTATCGGGTAATTAACGGGCAGCGGGTATATTTCGGGTAATCGGGTAGGTTCCGAGTACCCAGGGACCCATCTTCATTCCTAGAAGGTATTGTCTTTGGTCAATCAATTCGGTGGTGAGTATTTAATGAATAAGCATGTTTTACAGTCCCCAGAATACGATTTTACTAATTTTTCGATGATGTCCGTATGTGTGTGTGTGTGTGTGTGTGTGTGTGTGTGTGTGACAAATTTTTCTCCGACGATAACTCCAAAGCTACAATTCTAAAAATTATGATTCTTCTCGTATTCCTCTTCTTTACATCCATAAGAAGAGCTGATTAGATTTTGTTTATAAATAGTCAGCCGGAAGTTCCCTTATTTGGAGTACTTCAATATGAAAAAATATGTAATTATCTATACGGTTTGATTATACGTATTCCTTTATATTTATTAAATATATAGTTAAAGAATTATATAGATATTAACTTTCAAAAATAAGTCAGGTTTTAGGACACAGATGATATATTTTAAAAATTCTAGTTAACAGATTTCAGTGTCAAATGCAATTTACATAATGTATGTTCGTGTTATAATTTTATTGGATTTCCAAGGAATTTTCGGTATTGTAGTAAATAGAATTTATTCGTGTTACAATTTTACGTGATATGCAGAATCTTTTCTAAGGAACTTTCGGTATGAGATTTGTACAAAATATATCAAATTGACGAAAGGTCTTGTGCTGACCGCAACATATATTTTTTCTCTAAACTTTCTAAAAAATATTTTTTTATAGCATGACTGAAAACAGAATTTTTTTACTTTATATTTTTTATAGTTTTGATCGAAAAGTAACGAGAATTTTTGAATTTCCGGCGTTATTCGTTTTCGATTAAGCTTATTTTTCATCATGTTCTTTGTACACAAACTTGAAGGGCATATAGTACTGTACCTCTTATTGAAAATGAAGAGGACATTGAAAGAGGAGATAAAGGCAAAATCGGTAAAGGAATTGGCAGCTATATCACAAAAGTGTATTCCACAAGTGTTTTGTAAATTGGAAACAACAACAGCGTTATAAATACCTAACGGGGAATATTTCCAATAGAACAAAATTAATATTGATTAATAAATTATTACTTTTTGTAACATATTATCAAAATAAATCTATTTAATTAGCAAATAGATACTACATACACAGCGACCAAAAAGAAATGATGAAGTTGGCAATACATTCTGCAAAGATCCACAGCAGGTGAAAGCGGAAATACTATGTGACTTTTGACAATCAATACAAATAGGTTATGTAAGAGCAGGGACCTGACAACTAATAGGATTTTGAGTGAGTGAAATGCTTTAGATTATTCTTATGGGTAATGTAAGATATAAAAGTACGTGTGTAAGGAAAACAATAGCCATTTTAATAAAAAATTGTAAATATGCCCAAATTTAAATTTTCAAATGTCATTGTCAACAACAGGAAATCAATTTTTGTATCAGTGTTACCAATTACAAGTATTTTTTTGTTATTGCCAACTGAATCAGTTCTTTTTGATCACTCTGTATTTACTATATCGTATGCAACTAACTGCAAACAGATACGGCATTAAATTTCGAAAATGGCCATTTAATTTTTATATCTGTTTAAATATTTGTTTTAAGATTCCCATTTCAACATCAAATTTTACAGAGAACGTCAGAAATCTTCACTGAGGAGTTTGACTGCTAAATATTCGCATCATAAACATTCTTCTGCTTAGTTTGTCCGTAAATATAAAGTAATTTAGTATAAGGAAGTATTTATGAAACGTGGAAAATGCTGTGCTGTGGTTGTTTAACATTAAACAGGTCAGGAATCTGCAGCATCCCGCGGATTCCCTCATGTCATAGCACACTGCCGCTAGCCAGACAAAATTTCAACAAAGTTATTTACTTCAAATTCCAAGAATTTGTTTAACTTACACTGCGTTTCACAAAGAAAGGTCATCTTATAAGATGAAAATATTTTGAACTAACAATAGCTTTCTTTATACATAATATAAAAACAAAAAAAATTGATGTGACTTGCCATCCTTCATTCTGTTGATTTAGGTAGGTAGGTATATTTATAATATTAGTAAAAATTTGAATAAGAACTGATTTCTCAGAAAGTAAGACTACAGGATTAATTAGAGATTTTTTTATTATTTTAAAGTGCAGAATATTAATAATAACATAAATCGCAGAAAATGATATTTATTTATAGATATATTAATAAAAACGCTTTATAGTTACAACTAAAATATTAATTTTAGTAGAATTCCAAAAAATATAAGAAAGCATGCAAAATTAATTCATCAATTCATCATTAAAATCACAATTACTTTATAAAAATGTTGACATTGGATTCTGTAGTTTAAGAAGTTAAAAGTATTAAATAAATTACTTTAACTTGAATAATTCCATGTAATTTGTGCATTTTTGACCAAATAATTAATTTTGAGGGATATAAAAATATATTCAAATAAGGGTCGAGAAGTATTCGTATGCACATTTTAATAAATTATATAGCCACTTCGGTGGTTGAGCGTATAAAGGCAGTGCTCATGCGACCTTCACCACTCAGCCCTTGGGGCCGTGGGTTTAGATATTTGTGTATGTCCTAAATAATAGTTTTTTTTTTGATACATATTATTTAAAAAAAATTTGACTTTGTCTTTTATGCAGTTTGGAGGGAGGACTATTTGCATCCATCCTTGTATGTTTCCGATATTTCAATCTTGGTAAGTTTTGGGGCTGGAACCAGCCCTGCCATTTTAACTTTTTATAACGTTTTTACAATTATTTTTTTCCGACGTCGTATGTATGGCCACACCTATCGTGTGATGATTGTTTAAAATACAAATGTTCTTCATTTTCCCCAGCTCGAGAAGGCGGTTAACTTTCATATTATTTCAACTTAATTGTAATTAAAGGTAATTCAAAAACTACAAACTAAATAATAACATTCAAATAAAAATTGTCATTGGTCAATCGGCACCGAACCGAAGGCCAGGGGGGGATAAAAAAAATTATATACCTATTGCGTAATTATATTAAATATTTTTATTATAAAATAAATGTTTCTATAATTTTTATACAAAATATTGCAAGTTTTATGTGAACTAGAGTCGCTAAGTTTACTTTAATTCGTTTGCGACTACGTTCGCTAGTAATGAAAAGTGTCATCTATAATTTATGTCCGATTAGAACGGTAGGTTGGTAACTTATTCGTTTCTTCTTATAGATAAACTGCATTAATGCTGACATCACAATTTTAACGCTCTACAATTTTAAATAAAGACTTTCTATTTTAAAATTTTGAAAAATATAAAATTATTTAAAAAAAAAACATGAGCGAGTCTGTTGCCAGGTGTATATGTTACTGTGAAAGATCGAAATTGGTGAATGTCAACATTCGCCGGTGAATATCTACAAATACCAAATACCCTGGTGAAAGACCGAACATTTATTAATTTTGAGCGTGCATTTATGTTACATTTAGGTGGCTATAGCAGTGTCTTTCTAAAGATATCATCCCAGAGAACCACTGTCCACCTAAAGTTGAGCATGCGTTTAGGTTACGTTCAGGTGGGTATGGTTATAAAAGTTAATCGCCCAGAGTGTTGTGTAGGCAGTGTCTCCACCGGTATATCTCGACATTCACCGCATTTCGGTCTTTCACAGTAACATATACATTAGTCCAATGTTAAACTGATCTCTAAACATATATGTATAATAGGAGGGATGCCAAATTAAGGACGCATACTCGAGAGTACTTAAGACGAAAGCATAAAATCTTGAAATTCTCATTATAAAACCTAGAGATTTATTGAAAGAAATACAGATATTATTTATAATAATAATGTAGCACTACAAGCCAAATTGGCCCATGGCTTCTTGAATAATACTTCGCCACTGCACCCTGTTCTGAGCTTTCACTTCCCAGTTTTTAATTTTTAATTGTTTGATGTCACTTAACACTTCAGTTTTCCACGTTTTTCTTGGTCTTTCTCTACCTGTACACACTCCACTTTCAAACACAGTTTTTACCACCCTGTCTCTCGTCAGTCTCGTTACATGACCTAACCACCGTAATCTTTTAGCTTTGATCACTTCTATTATACCTGGTTCACCAAATAAGTCCATAACTTCCTTATTAATTCTTCTAAACCACCTGCTTTCAACTTTTACTCCTCCCAGTATTTTCCTCAAAATTTTTCTCTCCCACACCTCTAGTTTGTGTTTGACACAGTCATTTAAAACCCATAACTCACTACCATACATAACTGTTGGCCTGATGACTGTTTTGTAAATTTTTAGTTTTGCACCACGGGATATACTTTTATCTGCTATTATATTATGCAATTTCCCTACACATCTAGATTCTTTTGCTAGCCGCGAATCTATTTCTTCTTCTTCTTCTTTATTAGTGCTGGTTAACAGCACACCTAAATAAATAAATTTCTCCACTCTTTCAAATTTATAGCGTTTGTTTTTCTCCGATACAATTTCTAAAAAGGACTCTCTACTGTTATTCCTGCCTCTCAGGACCAAGTACTTAGTTTTCTCTTCATTAGTTACCAACCCCACTGTTCTGGCAACTTTCTCTAATTATTTAAAAACTTCTTTTATTTCCTTTTTTGTTCTGGTTATGATTGCAATGTCGTCGTCGTATGCCAAGGCTTGGTGCCTGTGATGACATATTGTACCTTTAGTATGCAGTCCACTTTTTCTCATAACCCACTCTAAAACCAGATTAAACAAAATTGGTGATATTGGATCACCCTGTCGTAATCCTCTTGTTACTATAAAACTGTCTGATATCGATCCATCTACTAATACTTTGCATTTTGTATTTGATTGCGTCATTTTAACTAGTTTTATTTATATGCTCGGTAAATATGAAATTACTACAAAATGTTTAAAACAGTAGGTAAAAATAGAATAGATTAAAATATTTTAAATTCTTTTTTCCTATTGAGCTCATTTTATAATTCAATTATATATTTTTTAAAATGCGACTTGCCAAAAATTTGAGCCATTTGAGGTCATTTAGATAACGAAAAGCGCCATTTATAGATTTTCTTAAGACCGTGTTATTAGTGCGTTTATAGACTCATAAAGACACCGATATAAAAAAATTGTTTCAATATACTATACTTTTAAAAATATTCTAAAGTAAATCTAATTGTTAATAAACAAAAATGTTAATAATATAGCTGTTATTTTCTAAATGAAATTGTCCAATGACATGCAGGTTTCTGCTAATGAAAATAAATTGTTTTTGCCACGTCCTACATGTTTATCCTCAAATAGAATTAACAAAAAAGTCCTATGTAGCATGACTGAACACCTAGTAAATAAAGTTTCAATTACCTTATCTAATCCTCTAATTACATTTTGTTTTTCCGCTGCTATGAATCGTGCGCAGCCACCCAAGTGCTAGTCTTGTATTACACACTGTCGTACTTCATTCACGTAATAAATCTATTACTATATTTGTTCAGCATTTGAGCTTGTGATAATTAATTTGAGCACGAATGCTTCATGGTTTTATTTATACAGCGCATAGTCTCAAACGATGGATATTCTAATTTGTCAGTGACGAAATGAGGATGTATTTGATAATGAAGTTACGTATAATAGATTAGGAAAATGTAGGTGTCATGATAAACATCACAAATAAACATTTGGATATATAAACTCGGTTATTTAGGAATTTGACATAATAAATACCTTATAATTTATTGTAATATCTCGGAAATACAAGTTGATCAGGCAAGAATGAAACAGTAAATGGCTGCACAAAAAGAAAGGTAGCGATTTTTTGCAAACAAAATTCGATATAGACATTTACTTTGCAAAACAGGTGCCATATTCAGAAGTGAGCTATTACTTCCGATTTCAGATTATACTACAATTACTGTAAATTAGCTTACTTATTTATGACGGGGATTATCAAAATTTGGAAAAGGGTATTAGTTTTTAAAATATGCAAGTTATTTCGAAAGAAATATTTCTTCAATTCTTTTACTTATACCAACAAACCGCAAGCAGTTGCGGTTGTCATATAAACAATTTTTATTTCTTCATGTAACATTTATTTTATTAAATGCCAGCCACCACTCTACAAAAAATTTAGTTTTTTTAAAATCTTCCTTGAATTGGGTACTACAATCAAAAGTATCACTTTTAATTTGAAATTTGAAATTTCAAAATTCAAATAATTCAAACCTCCGAACATGATACTTTAAAAAAAGGAATTGACTTTTATTAAAAAATCTTGTGATTTAAATCATTCATAGGTACCATTATTTTTTATATGTGTATAATTATGTAAAATGCTCGAAGGACCAATAGACTTTAAATAGTAAACAACAAAAACTCGCAAGCTGAGATTGTGGTGATTGTCAAAAAAACTAAAGAAGCACTGACCTTGACTAGAAAAAACGGGATGTGACTAGGAGGCAGGATCTTGACGGGACTTGGAAGACTGGATGAATTCTGCAGACGGTAACTGGTCTGGAAGCGGTGACGGCCAGATTCAGTAAGGTAGGAGGTTCAGAAGGAGGAGGCCTCACACGTGGTTGTGAGGCTGGCAAAGTGACGCCACCAAGGGCGCAGGGCTGAATACGGGCAGAAGCTCCTGCAGGAGGAACTCGAGAGGAGGGCAGTGTAGAAGCAGGGGCGTAATTCGCCGGATTAAAACCGCCAAGTGGCGACAGCACGGTTGGTCCAATTCGTAGATTAAGGGGTGTCCGCTGTTTAGTACAACAGCGGTCTCGGAGCACAACACAAATGCACAACACTTTACACTTTCCTGAAAATATAATTTTGCCCCACTACTAAGTAAAGAAAGAAACGATTTTATGAAAATTATATAATTTTGTATTAAGATAAATTGAGGCCAAAAAAGGAATGAAAGAAAGAGGAGCTAAATTACTTCTGAACCGTTACTTGGCTCATTACTGACTTATTATTATTTTTTTATTTATGTTGCTATGAAGCTTTTTTTTTGTTGCATTCCTTTTTTTCAGATGCCTGTGATTTTTCAAAAATAAACAATACATGGCTAACTTTTAGCTTTAAATTAAATGTAATAACAAAACATGTTAGTCGCTTGCCAGCTACTCCGATAGTTGTCTTGACAGTCACCACAATACCTGACTTTACAACTTTACATATTCCCGGGCGCCAGAAATTCGCGTCTAACAATGAATTATTTGATCTCGCAACAATGCACTGCAATTGAACGGTTGCTAGGAAGCGAGAAGGAACGAATGATCAACTCGACAGAAAAATCGAGTGACAATGAACAAATGATGTTACGTCTACTTGACAATGTGTCAAAGTGACGTTGTGTCAGAGTGACAGTAAATAAATTAATAACAATAATGCAAATTGATGACAATTGAGCTGTCTATTGCGCTGGCAGTGGGCACAGTTTATTAACTGGGCGTTTGATGACGCTATTTTCCAACTTAACCAACGCGACGCGAGCTATTTTGTCATTTCCAAAATATAATTTGGTAATAATACCTAGTGGCCAGTCTAAAGGGGGCAGTCTATGTTCTTTAACTATGACTATTTGCCCCAACTTTATTGGACTACTTGACGTTAGCCATTTTTGGCGTGTTTGTAATGTTGTCAAATATTCTAACTGCCACTTTTCCCAGTATGATTTTATTAATGAATCTAATAAGTATTTACGATGGATTAAATTGGGATTAACTTCGGCAATAGGTAAATGCTTTAATGGGGTTTGAAGTAAAAAATGGGCTGGGGTCAACAATTCTGGATTGTGCTCTGAGCCTTGGGCACACAGAGGACGGGAATTTAAGACTGCTTCTATTTGTGTTAATAGTGTTATCAACTCTTCGTAGCTTAACAATTGTTTACCTATGACCCTAAATAGATGTTTCTTACAACTTTTTATTGCGGCCTCCCAAATTCCTCCGAAATTAGCACTGAAGGGAGGGATTGTTTTCCATTCTATTCCCTTCATTGCTAATTCGCTGGATAGTGTTTTGTGGAATATAGTCGACTGCACAAATTTATATAGCTCGTTGAATTTATTTCGAGCTCCTATAAAGGTGGTGCTATTATCTGAGTATAAATGAGAAATGGGCCCCCTTCTTGATGAAAATCTTTTAAATGCGTTAATAAAGGAGATTACTGTTAAATCCGAGACTACTTCAATATGAATGGCCTTTATTGTTAAACAGATAAAAAGACAAATGTATGCCTTTTTTGCGTGCTGACCTTTATGCCTAGATTTTATGAATTTAATTGGGCCTGCATAGTCTACGCCTGTATGAGCGAATGGCTTTACTTCAGTTACGCGATAGTTAGGTAAATCCCCCATTTTTGGTTGTGCATTAACCGGTTTTGTCCTGAAGCATTTGTTGCATCTGTACAATTTTTGCTTGATGGCGCCTCTACCAGCAATGATCCAGTATTTTTGCCGAATTATTGCTAGCAGCAAATCTGTTCCAGCATGACAATTTGAATTATGATAATAATCTATGATTAGTTCTACTATGTGGTCTGACTTGGGCAGTAAAACTGGATGTTTGACTTCAAACGGTAATATTGCGTTGGATAGTCTTCCTCCTACTCGCAATATTCCGTTTTCGTCTAGGAATGGCGCTAGTTTTAGTATTTGTTTATCCTTTATAAGTTTTCCTCTTTGTAGAGTTCTTATTATTTCGTGGAAATATATACTTTGTAAAGCCCTTAGTACATGTGATTCTGCCATGGCTAAATCCGATGCGGAAATATAAGTTTTAAAAAACAGTTTTTTACCGAATTTTAAAATATAACTTGTTATTCTTAGTAACTTGTGCCAAGAAGATATATTTTGTGCCAAAGTATATAAAACGGAATAATCATTCGTAGATGAGGTAGTAGTAAAAGTTTTTGATCTTAGTTCAGGTAGTTGATCAACTGGCAAAGGATTTAATTGCTTAATAGGCCAATTTTCCTCCTTTGATTGAAGCCAGTTGGGACCATGCCACCATGATTTACAATGAATTAATTGAGTTGGGAGTGCTCCTCTGGATATTAGATCACTTGGATTCTGTTTCCCTGATACATGAAAGAAGTATTTAGGGTCCAAGTTCTCTTGTATTTGAGCTACTCTGTTGCTTACAAATGTTGACCATCGATGTGGAGCTGATTTTATCCAGGATAATACAATCATAGAATCCGAAAATGCATATATTTTTTCGATTGGATATTTTTTAATTATTTTTTCACTGACATAATTTACCAACCTTGCCATAAGTAACGCCGCGCAAAGTTCAAGTCTAGCCAGGGTAATAATTTTCATGGGCGCTACCTTTGATTTCGAACATAGTAATCTGCTTGTAATATTGTTAACTTCCGTTATTTGTAGGTAGATGGCGCAACCGTATGCAACTTCGCTGGCATCGCAAAAAACCACAAGATTTACTTTACAGTTTTCTGAAATACCGATATGGCGAGGAATTGACATTTCCTCCAAATAAATAAATTCTGACATGAGATTGACAAATTTTGCAGAAATATTGTTGGGAGGGATGTCATCCCATGATATCCCAGCTTGCCATAATTCCTTTATTAGCAGCTTGGCATATAGTATGACGGGTGAGACTAATCCAAGTACATCAAACAATCTTGCAACAGTTGATAATATAATTCGTTTCGTACAGTGTGATGTGTCAAAGTTTGACGTTTGGAAAGTAAATATGTCAGTTTTCAGAGCCCAGGACATGCCTAGAATTTTTAGCTGTTCTCCATGAGAGAAGTCTAGATTTGTTTTGTGTGAATTTGGTAAGCTTTCAATGAGTGATTCATTATTACTGGCCCATTTTACTAATTCGAATCCGCCAGCTGACATTAAGTTAATTGAATCGCGTATAATATTGCTGGCTAAGTTTGTATTTAATGCCGATAAAACTAAGTCGTCCATGTACATTTCAGAGGTTACTAATTGCGCGACATTTGGATAATTTTGACCTTCATCGTCAGCTAATTGGTGGATAGTTCTCATTGCTAAATAAGGGCTAGATTTTATGCCAAAACAAATACGATTGAATTGAAATACTCTGATTGCTTCAGAGGGATTAAATCTATAAAGAATTTTCTGATATTTTCTGTGATGTTCTGACACCATAACTTGTAAGTACATTTGCTTTATGTCCGCTGTCAAAGCTATCGGAAATAGCCTGAAATTTAATAATAAATTGAACAAGTCTGCTTGTAAATTTGGGCCCGGGTATAATAAATCATTCAGCGATAGCCCCGTATGAGTTTTAGCGCTAGCGTCTAGCACTATTCTAACTTTCGTTGTAGCCTTGTCTTCACGAATGACAGCGTGATGTGGAATGAAGTATCCGTCTTCGTTTGACGTTACTTCTGACAGATAACCCTTTTCTAAATACTCATTTATTATGGCGTTATACTGGCTTTGTAAATTTAATGACTGGGAAAAGCGTTTTTCCAAATGAGATAGCCGGCGTTCGGCCATTAAACGAGAATTCCCCAGCAAATCTGGATCCTTCTGAAATGGTAAGTGTACCATATATCTGCCATTCTCCAAACGTTTGGTCGTTTGTACAAATATTTTCTCACATTCAGCATTTTCAGGACTCATTATTGCATTGTTTGGCATTTCTTCTAGCTCCCAAAACTTATGTAAACAGGATGCTAAGTTATTTTGAGTGAATGCAGAAAAGGACGAAAAAGACTCTTGTTGTAATAATTTATTGTCAAGTTCTCCTAAAAGAACATAACCTAACGTTGTTTCATAAGCTGTAGGAGCTCTTCCTACTCGTTTTGAGAGAAGCAGCGACGGATATATTTGAGCCCCCAATATTACGTCGATTTTTCCCGGGATATTCCAAGTATTATCGGCTAAGAGAATGGATTTGAAAGACGGATATTTGGAAACGGTTAGCTTGCAAGAAGGTAAGTTATCCGTTATATGTTCGACTACCAGAGCCTTTAAATTGTATCTATGGGGCGAAACTCGGGATTCTATTTTAAGATTTACATACCCGAAAGCCGGGCGACTTGTCATCCCGATCCCCGTGACTTTTGAATTTTTAAGGGGGGTAATTTTTAATTTTAATCGTTTGCAACAATCTTTAGTTATAAGGTTATTTTGTGACCCATTATCCAGCAAGCATCTGATAACTTGTTTACCCTTGTTTATATCTGTAGCGTAAACTTGTGCAGTTGACAATAGAATATAACCTTGGTTGTTTATGGATACATGACATGAAGTGTCATTCTCCGATTCCGCTATTTTTTTGGCGGGAGATTTTGGAGGAGTTGAAAAATGCAAAAGTGTATGGTGTTTCCCGTGACATACCCGACATGTGGTGAGCAAGGCACAGGCTTTACCTGCATGAACATTGGATAAGCAATTATAACATGCATTTTTAGATTTGATAAACCCAAATCTGTCTTGGACTGACATTTTAATGAATTTATCACAATAATACAGTTTGGAATGTTCCGCACTGTTACACAAAATACAAGATTTTGGTTTGAATGATTTGATTGGGGTTTCATCTGCCGCCAAAAATGTGCGCTGATGCTTCGCCATTTTTGGTGGGCCTTTTACAGATGAAGACCGCTCCAGGATTTTTGCTTGATCCCGGACAAATTCTAAAAAGGTTTGGCAAGAGGGAAATTCCGTTTTACGGAATATCGTATCAAATAGTTGTACGATCTCTGAATCGACCTTTTTAGACGCGCAGTTTAATAAAACAAAATCCAGAACGTCTGGAATTTTGAGTTGTTTAAGAGCTTCGACTGAAGCTGAGAATTTATTAACAAATGTTATTAAATCATTTGGGTTTCTTGAACTAGACTTTATATTTAGAATGTTATCTAAGTATTGCTTAGCCATTGTTCGATTATCCTGGTATTGCTTTACCAAGCCATCCCAAATAATATTGTAATTTTCGGGTGTGGGCAATATCCCTCCCGTTACTTCCAAAGCATTACCAGTGAGTTTACCTATAAGATAACTAATCCGTTGCTCGTTTGTGAGCGCCACGTTCTCGTGAACGTTTGATTTAAACGACTGGTAAAATAATGGCCACATTTCTACTTTTCCATTAAATGATGGCAGTTCAATAGGGGGAAGTTTTTTAATTTTATTAATTTCCGTACCTGACTTTGACTGTTGTGCCTTGGGAGACGACAAAGCTAGCTCGCTACGCGTTCGTTTGATTTTCGAAAAATACATTTCAATAGTCATTAGAGTTTCGAAGCTAGGTTCAAAACCAGTGTCATTAGCCAGCTCAAGGTCATTTATACGGATACAGGCGTTTTTAAATTCATCTCTCAACAAATCGACTTCTTGGGATTCGTCCAAGAAGCGTTCATTATTACGCGTGTCAGTTGGAGTGCATTTTTTCGCGAGTTCGTGCAATTTTACTATACGAGATTCATAGCCCTTTGCTAGGGCTTTCAATGACTTTAATTGGATTTCCATAGTATCAAATTTTTACCGTGGAAGATCCGGCTCGAAGGACCAAAAATTATGTATAATTATGTAAAATGCTCGAAGGACCAATAGACTTTAAATAGTAAACAACAAAAACTCGCAAGCTGAGATTGTGGTGATTGTCAAAAAAACTAAAGAAGCACTGACCTTGACTAGAAAAAACGGGATGTGACTAGGAGGCAGGATCTTGACGGGACTTGGAAGACTGGATGAATTCTGCAGACGGTAACTGGTCTGGAAGCGGTGACGGCCAGATTCAGTAAGGTAGGAGGTTCAGAAGGAGGAGGCCTCACACGTGGTTGTGAGGCTGGCAAAGTGACGCCACCAAGGGCGCAGGGCTGAATACGGGCAGAAGCTCCTGCAGGAGGAACTCGAGAGGAGGGCAGTGTAGAAGCAGGGGCGTAATTCGCCGGATTAAAACCGCCAAGTGGCGACAGCACGGTTGGTCCAATTCGTAGATTAAGGGGTGTCCGCTGTTTAGTACAACAGCGGTCTCGGAGCACAACACAAATGCACAACACTTTACACTTTCCTGAAAATATAATTTTGCCCCACTACTAAGTAAAGAAAGAAACGATTTTATGAAAATTATATAATTTTGTATTAAGATAAATTGAGGCCAAAAAAGGAATGAAAGAAAGAGGAGCTAAATTACTTCTGAACCGTTACTTGGCTCATTATTTTTTTTTTTTTTTTTTTTTTTTTTTTTTTTTTTTTTTTTTTTTTTTTTTTTTTGAAAATTATATAATTTTGTATTAAGATAAATTGAGGCCAAAAAAGGAATGAAAGAAAGAGGAGCTAAATTACTTCTGAACCGTTACTTGGCTCATTACTGACTTATTATTATTTTTTTTATTTATGTTGCTATGAAGCTTTTTTTTGTTGCATTCCTTTTTTTTTCAGATGCCTGTGATTTTTCAAAAAATAAACAATACATGGCTAACTTTTAGCTTTAAATTAAATGTAATAACAAAACATGTTAGTCGCTTGCCAGCTACTCCGATAGTTGTCTTGACAGTCACCACAATACCTGACTTTACAACTTTACAATATGGTTTATTAAATTTTTCTATAACATTATGTATGGAAAATGATTTCAGTCTGATGATGTACGTGACTGCTTTGCAGTTGAAATGTACATATTAAAATAAAAATATTTTGTGAAGAAATTTATTATTAATATTTTATATAATATCTTCACGCTACTCATTTACATAATTTAGTAATAAGTAACTTGATAATTAATCACCTTATTGATTTTATCTTGTACTTTTTACCTTCCGCTACCCTAGGTAAGGGAGGTGTAGGGATCGTGTAAAAATCGCATATAGAGATTTTAGTGAATAAGCACATTTTGATCTCCCCCGAATTCGATTTAAACATTTTTACAATGATGTCTGTAGGTATGTATGTGTGTGTGTGGCTGTGTGTGTATGTGTGTGTGTGTCTGGGTCTAGTGGACACGATTACTCAAATACTATCAATCAGAAAAAATTGAAATTTTGTATACCAATTTTATATTAATGTGGGAAGATCTCATTACTTTTTAGTGTATATGGGATAACCGGAAGTATCATTTATACAAGCTTTTAAAGGTTTTTCTTGTAAAAAATTCATTGAATATAACTTTTTAGCAACTTTTACTAATTAAAATTGAATATAATGGTACAATCTTCAATTTCAGGATAATAACATTTAGTAACTAACTCTATATGACTTGAAATGATACTTTACTTAAAGCTCACTGTTATTTTAAACATGAAATTGGCGGAAGGTCATGTGCTGGCCACATCTGATATTTAATATTATGGTAGTGTACATTTTAAAACAAAAAAGATTAGGTATGAACAAATTTGGTTTCGCAGATATAAATCATTTATTCCTCTAATACTATCTAGTGCATTATTAACTGAAACTCTATAGTTATTAAAGGAAACGTGATACAGAATTTATTTAGGAAATTAAATATCTGATGTTGAACTTCAATTTGTGTCAAATTTAACATTACTCCCACACATTATTTCCTATAGCAACAAAAACACAATTTTCCTAATAGCTCTTAGTACTCTTCTAAAAAAATTCACCATCTCTTCTTCTGGTAAACTTTCCTCTATTTGGTAGTGGCTTGCAGGAATATAGCAGGAACAACAGCAACGTGCGGTAGCGCTAAATCGATATGGCGACTGATGCTTAAGGAGCATGCGCAGACAATAGCATCAAACTTGCATCATGACGTGTCACCAGACACTGGCGCATTTTTAAATATAACTATGAGACCACTGGATAGATAGACACACAATAAAGATTGTAATTGTAAAAACTGTAGCGAAAAAATTTCTTTATATTTTAAAACTACAATAATTAATGATCTGAACAAAACAAAATTGTACTTCATTTTATTTTTAACATATCCTAATTTGAGTTAAACTCTTTCTCAAAGTTATATTATAGAAATTCTCCTGATTATTTATTGGCCAAATATAAGTTTATTCTCCAACAGAGTTGTGATACCGGCAAGACGAGAAGAGACAACAAATACATTGTCTCATCTCACAAAGGTTCTCGTCTTTCGAGATTTCCAGAAATATTCATATTATCGTTAAAATTTATTTTATAAAATAAACGACATTCTTGTCTAGCTAGGATTTAATTTTATTATTTCATGTATCT
The DNA here is from genome assembly GCA_943142095.1 of Ophonus ardosiacus. Taxonomy (NCBI): domain Eukaryota; kingdom Metazoa; phylum Arthropoda; class Insecta; order Coleoptera; family Carabidae; genus Ophonus; species Ophonus ardosiacus. The sequence continues at coordinate 17,906,161 of OW964823.1, forward strand.
TATCCATTCGTTCGTTTATAACTTTTTTCTGCAGAAAAAATCGTACTTAGACATCCTACATGCTGGTCCAAATTTCATTCCAAAATTACAATGTGGCTATGTAACTAACAGCAATTTTTCCATAAAAATACATTCACACTGCAACAAAGTGATAAGTCAAGGTTTAGAACTGAACTACCCCTACCTACTTATGGACACACACACACACACACACACAAACACACACACCAAAGACAATACCTTCCTTACCTAAAGGTGACAAAAGGTAAAAATAATCCAACAGTAAGTATTAATATAGAATTATAAACATTTCTGCATGATGATGAACGATCTAATTTATTTTACTATTATTTTGTTCTATATAACATTTATGAAAATTTAGATAGGTAACCTTTTCGATTCATTTACAAACAAACCTTAACTTTTCGATTAACAAGATTATATAGCTTTGTTCGAGCCGGCAATTTGCAACAGTTTGACGTACTGTTGTACTGCGCATGCGTCCAACCTTGATAGTTTCAAATTAGTTTGAAATATTCGTTGCTCGAACGCGCTAGTTACGGTCGCGTTCAGCACCTCTCATCGCTGGCATCGCTGACCACCGAAGTTTGCCGAACACATGAATGGATGAATGTGATTAGTCCAGCAATTACATTCGGCAGTCATAGACACTCAGCGGTGCTCATCGCTGCCAGCGCTGCCGGGGTGCCGAACGCGCCCTACTTTTACCGGCTATAGTTGTCTCTTGTTGACGCCAGCTGTTTTCTGTATTGTTCATCTCAGCTGTTTGGTGTTTTGGCTGATGTCAGGTTAGGACACTAATTTGAAATCATGACAGGTATTTTTAGGTATTTTCAGTAGACGTTGAAGATATTGATATACTCGACTCAGAGTCACTGCTTGATGTATTTAAATCAGACATTTTAAAAATTAAAAAGAAATAACCTTATTAACCTTTGCTGTCACCCAGTCACCGAAGTTTTCCCATGCGAATTGACGTTCCAAATGCTAGTGCGCATGACACGGATTTAAAATTTGAAAACAATCCTCAAATTCTCCTGACTGTTTTAAATCGTCCCCAACGGTTTCAAACCGCTGGACGAACACCGAATTCTTAGTGTGAATTTGTGATTTACCGCTGCTCGAGCGCCAAAATTCTTATGCGCAAGCTTCTGATAGTTCGTGACAGTTCCTGACTGCTGCTCGAACAAAGCTTATATTTTTAATGTATTATTTAACAGAATGTATTATTATGTGAGTTTTTTCAAATAAAATAAAAATTTTAGAGTCATATCAAACGGAAGAGAAAGAGGCCCAAACTACAGCAATGAAGCGAAAATGGCGTTGCTTAACATTATTGAGAAGTTTAAAAACGTCATTGAATGTAAAAAAGACTGATACCGTGTCGTGGAAAGACAAGACACTGGCATGGATAAAAATAACAAACAAATTTAATTCGCTATCCCTCAGCTATGTAAAACGAAGCATAACCTCAACCAAAAGTTTTACGAAAATTGAAAGAAAAAAGTTAGACAAACAGTTGCCAACAACAAACGGGAAATGATGAAAACTGGAGGAGGGTTGCCCCACTTGACGAACACCGATCCTTCACATGATATTTTGCTCAATGTCATGAATAAAAAAGCTGTTGTGGCCAGCACAAGACCTTCCGTCAATTCGATGTATTTTGTATAAATCCCATACCAAAAAGTCCTTGGAACAGATTCTGTATAATATCATGTAAAATCGAACACAAACACATACTATTTTTCACAAATTCCATATACCAAAAGTTCATTTGAAAAGGTTCTATAAATCCAATAAAATTATAACATAAATATACACTAAGTAAAATGCACTTGACACTTCGTTTTTTCATCTTCAGCTTCCCCTATTTTATTAGAGGTTGCTGTTTCCTCTTCTCTTCCACTCATTCCTGTCCAACGCATCTTCTTCACGCAGTCCTTCCTTTTTCAAGTCTTCTGCGATACATGCATGTCACTTGCGAGGAACATTATGACATACCAATTTATGATCCTATACTTTCCATATTTAGTTTTGCACGAGGTTTTGCACTTGCAACTGACATCTGTCAATTAGAATTTTTTGAATATATCAGCTGTTTCCATGATAAATAGCAAAGCTGACTAATTTTTCAAAATTAATTTCTTTATAATGCTTTAAATCTACATCTATTGAATATGAAGGAAAATGTATAATCAAACCGTATAGAGAAGAGTATTTTCTTTAGTATGTTTAATAACAAAATGTTAAAAAATAATAATTAACTGCGTTTTTTAAGAATAACTGTTAAAAACTTCAAATAAAGGTACTTCCGTGTAGTGATGTGACGTTCGTTCAATTTTAGTGAGTCAGTTCATTTTGCTCCGCTCATTAAAGTGAGTCGTTCAATGTGAGTCGTTCATTTGAACGACTCAAATGCACAAGCGCTCTGCATGCATGCTGTGAACGTAACTGTGTTGTACTGCTGCGAGTGCTGTGTGCCGTGACTGCTGAGCTCAAGTTTTTTGCTCACTAGCACAACGAGTGCTAAACTGATGAGCCAGAGCCATGTGCCGTATTGTGAGCATGTCGTTCAGCTGAGCTACTGTACTAGAGCGGTGTGCTTGTGCTACAGTAGGTGCGTTCGGTAAATCATACGGAGTTGGAGTATTTACGGAGCGGTGTTGGAGTGGAGTGGGAGTAGAGCTGGAGTTGGAGTAGATTTGTGATTAACCGAACGAGTGGAGTTAAAATTTTGGTGCACGAATATAATAACCTCCTTTTTTGACAATCTGATATACTGCACTGCTAAAAAAAAATAATGAACCATATAGAAGTTATTCAGTTTGGTATTATTCTTTAATGATTCTGAAGAAAGTATATATTAGAAAAGGTACAGAATTCTTACCATTCCGACATATTGTGCCTAGTTATATTACAAAACAATATTATAAATATAAAATAATTGCGTATAATAAAATATTTCAACATAAAAATACAAAATGATCTGACAGAGGTCAAATAAAACAAAAAAACTCCATGTATGCTTGCATATCGAGGTTGGGCTTATGGAGTTCACACTTTTCACTCCACTTGACTCCATTCTGCATTTGCCGAAAGCTCTATTTTAAGACGCTTATCACCCTATGTAATTACCGAACTGTGCTAGGAGTGTACAGAGTGAAAAGAGTGAACAGAACTCATTTGCCGAACGCACCTAGTGTAGCACGTGAACGCTGAGCCGTACTGTAAGAACTAAAGAGTCGTTCGTTCAAGGCTCACTGAAGTGAGTCGTTTAAAATGAACGACTCGTTCATGAACTATCCATCACTATTCCGGTGGATCAATTATAATCAAAATCTAATCAACTCTTCATATGGATGTACATCAGAAGAGGAATACGAAAGAATTATAATTTTTAGAATTGTAGTATTGGAGTTATCGTCGGAGAAAAATTTGTCATACACATACACACACACACACACACACACACATACATACATACTATATATATACATACATACATACATACATACATACATACATACATACATACATACATACATACATACATACATACATACATACATACATACATACATACATACATACATACATACATACAGACATCATCTTAAAAATAGTAAATTCGTATTGTAGGGACCCTAAAACATGCTTATTCATTAAAAACTCACCACCGAATTTTTTGACCAAAGACAATACCTTCCTTACGTAAAGGTGACGGAAGGTAAAAACCCATGCATGGGTTCAGCAATACATTTGATAGTGATCTAGTGACTGAAATCGCACCATCAGAAGTAAATAACGTACATGTTTGACTATTTCAAACATACATAATGATAATATTCAACAATATATCTAGTAGTTCTAGTACTCCCTGTTCTGGTACAAATCATATGGCTCTGGCTCTGCTCATGTTACGGTATTTCCGAGAATCAAATATTATTCTTATTGAAATATGAAGGCTATATGTCAATTGTAATCCATTTGTATTAAAAATTATTACATTCAGGGTTTTATTCTCTTATTCTCTAGGTCTGTATATATAAAGTACTGTCTAATGTTTTACGGAAAAGATAATATTTGAGAAAAACTGTTTTCTCATGTTAAACGCCTATGTCGCGGTTTCTTTAGTTTACTCTGTATGAGGCAGTCGGTAAAAGATTACGAAAGATCATCAATCTATTTTTTGACATTTTATTTGTGTTGTTGTGTATTTCAGGAACTTTGACTCTTTACTGCAAATAAAGTAGGTATAGTAATTTATAAAGGAAACAGATCAGCGTACAATATTACTGTAATTAAATAGGAGGGTAAGATTAACCGCTGTATTGTTAATTAACACTTAGGGTCCACTTACTAAATTAACTTCTACGCCATGTGATAGCTAATTCATAACGCTAAACGAACTTCTAACGCTAAGGAAGGAACTTTCCCACACAAAACTGATTTTATAATTTATTGGTCACACATACCTTCATTATATGAGGTAGTTCATTAATCCTTACTATTCTCCGATAAATTGTTCCATGAAAATAAATATTTAATATTATGTACCATTATCCAGTTTTCAAAGTTTAAATCACTAAAAGTTTATATATGAAAAGTAGTTCAGTTCACTATCAAACGAATTTTTATTTTTATATCAATCGAAAGAGTGGTAGAATATATTAAATGTACAGGTGTCTCATCCATTTTGCTCATCATAGCTAGCTAGTGTTATTATTTGAAGAGATACGTACTTGATTAACTTATACAAAATGTGCCATATTATTCTGGAATTTTATTAATGTATATACAAGAAGTACGAATTAAAAATTGAATAATTGTATTTTTATATAAAGTTATTAATAATTATGTAATAGTGAACTGCTTTTCAATTAAATTTTTCCGTTTATGCCGTGTTTATAATTCAATGTGCTCTAAGTTAGATTTTAATTATAATTTAAATTTATTCACAAATAAATTAAGAAATTTATGAATTTGATATACGATTTTTTAATAGATCCCTCTCTATATGTGAATGCATGAACATACACTATGTAAATGCACTTGACACTTCCTTATTTCTTCTTCAGCTTTCCCGATTTTATTAGGGCATACTGTTTCTTACTTTTCTCTTCCACTCATTCCTGTCCAGCGCATCTTCTTCACACAGTTCATCCTCTCCTAAGTCTTCTGCGATGCAGTCCTTGCATCTTCTCTTTGGCCTTCCTCGTACTCCCGGCATTGAAAGTTTCAATCCTGAGGCGAGGCTGCAACTGCATGTCACATGCGAGAAGCACTATGACATACCACTTTCTGATTCTGTACTTTCCATTTTTTGTTTTGCACTTCACACTGACATCTGTCAATTAGAATTTCTTGAACATATTAGCTGTTTCCATAATAAATAGCAAAGCTGACTAATTTTTGAAAGTCAATCTCTTTATAATTTTTTAACTCTATATCTATTGAATATGAAGGAAAATGTTCAATCAAACCGTATAGAGAAGAGCATTTTCTTTAATATTTAAAACATAAAATGATAAAAAATAATGCTTAACTGCGTTTAAAAAATACTGTTAAAAACTGCAAATAAGAGTACTTCCGGTGGATGAATACGAAATTAGTAGTATTGGAGATATCGTCACACACACACACACATACACACACACACACACGTACACACACACGTACACACACACACACACACACACACACACACACACACACACACACACACACACACGTATGTAGGGACCCTAAAACGTTCTTATTCATTAAAAACTCACCATATTTTTATCATTTAAGTCCATTCGAGTATTATCTGCTGATGATTTAACAGACCGAAAAACATATAATGATTAAAACATTTCATTTGAGGTTTATCAGAAAAATTATTTTTAATTAATTAAAAAAAATTCAAGAGCACATAAAATGGAATTCATTCTGTTCACTAATTGAAAGAATATTTACCTGGAATATTGTACTGTGAATTACAATATGAAACATTTTCACTGAAAATATTTAATTCATTCAAATATTGTTTTATGTTTTTATTTTATATATGAGTAAATTTTTACAACAATATAGTTTTTCGTAATACCCTAGTTATTGACATAACAGAACTAAAAAAAAAAATGAAAAGATAGAAATAACGGCCTAAGCCTACAATTAAGGATCAGGTGTTCCTAGAAAAATAACAGCATATTGATGGACTGTTGTCTAGGAGAATTTATAAATTAACCAAAAAAGTTGTTCAGTATGACAGATATAGAAGAATTTTATTATTCCTAAATGTTTAAATTTTATCGCCTCGGTTTGCAAAGCTCAGTTGCGTCCGTTATTTGCCTCATATCGGCCTAATGCCGTTAATAACTATAACGGCAGCATAACTGCTGAGAAAATACGCAGCTAATGATTTTGATGAGGTGAAGGTGTAATTTAATAATGTATATAAACGGCTATTTTCTCATCCAAAGTAATGTGTAGACCTACAAGATGACAGAGAGCCACACGTCCTAGCATATCAGCTACTAATGAAAATTTGGCAAAAATTAAGATATTGTACTTAATAAGGGAAGATGCTGAGGAAGATGGTATTTCATATATCTCATACGAAATGAATTGTGGGTAGGCAAACAACTCATGTTTTGCATAATGACAACGAACAGGCTTCCACAGTTTACTACTTATTCATGATTTTTTGGCTAAAAACAATACTGTCGGGATGCCGTAGTGACCAAGTACATCAGATATGCTTCCTGTGAATTTTCTTCTTCTCGAAGCTGAAGAGGACATTGAAAAGATAACGATTAGGATCATAGAGAGCATAAACGAAAAATGACAGAAACAGTTGAAGGCTTTATCACAAAGTTCATTATAAGGACTACTTAGACAGAGACAATATTAATATTCAATATTATTAATAATAAATTATACATAAATAAAAATAAATTATTATAAATTATGAAATCGTATCGTAGAGGGTGCTTAATAGGCAGTTTTCTGGTTCTCATAGCTACCTCTCCAGAGGTAGCTTTGGTGGTATTTGAAAATAAGAAATTAATTTATAATTTATCTTCAGTTGGATTCGAACACAGATCATCACAACCGACTATTGAACGCACTTTGCCGCATTTTAAGTGAATAAAATAATAATGAAAGTAAAGATGTACTCAGGATTTCAGTCAGTGATAAAAATTTTATTCTACAGCCAACGTTTCGCCCCCATTTGGAGCTTCATCAGGGCAAAGAACAAGTTAAAAAAAATTTACAGTACAAGAATGTCATAAATATATATAGAAGATATCGTCATCGATATATTTATGACATTATTGTACTGTAAATTTTTTTTAACTTGTTCTTTGCCCTGATGAAGCTCCAAATGGGGGCGAAACGTTGGCTGTAGAATAAAATTTTTATCACTGACTGAAATCCTGAGTACATCTTTACTTTCATCCTTAGCACAGTCGTTTACTACTTCTTCATAAAATAATAATGATTATACAGGTGTCTCTCAAATAGAGGGATATGGCTTAACCATAAATTCCAGAGGCTAAAATAAAACGATTTAACCAAACTTTCTTCCACCGAAAAGTGTACCATTTAGCCAGTATTCTGCTTCAAAGTTCTTTGAAAAAAAAAAAATAATAATTCCGGTTATTACCGGACGCTTTATGCGATTTGGATGAAATTTGGTATGACAGTTTATATCATTATGTCATATTTTAAGATGATGCTTGTAATTATTAGTGAACTAGTGTATGAAACATTGATTAGACCGTAACTTTTTAATGGCGTTAAAAATTAAATGTTTAGCATTTGGACAGACTGCTAGATAATTTATTTTACCCCTTAAAATAAACTGCACTAACTATATGCTATGATTTATATATTTATTTATTTAACAAACAGTGTATACTGAGAAATGGAATATTGTATTCGTGACTGACTTTAAAAGACTATATACGTAATTGGTTAAAAGAATTTGCAAAATGAGTATTCAGTTTTGGGTATTAGATATATATATATATATATATATATATATATATATATATATATATATATACAAAATAAAACTTCTGTCTTGTTTTTTTATAACGTTGTCATCAATCTTTCACGAAATAAAAATTATATTTGATCTGAAATACTGAAATAATATCCCCTGTTTGTCCTTCTCAGAATGTCGTAATTTGACGGATGGAAAACAACCTTTCATAAAGAGCATCATCTGTCATAATTTCAAGAATTACAAACAAATCCTTGATATACGAGAATTTGATGCTGGGATGAACAACTAAAGTTGAAACCTTGTTTCCAAATTCTGTTTGAATGCGAATGGAACAGTAGATCAGGCTATTTGAAGGTGATGACCCCGACGCAAGGGTAGATGAAATCAATTCGGAACTTTGTAGCAAGGGGAGTCTGGAAAAGCTAAGTTCTATCAGCTACACGAGAAACTGGAGACTGTTTCCATTATTTCGAACACCACAACTTTGCTAGCCTACAAATTGTATAGTTACTGAAAAGGTGTCTGGTTATATTATTGAAGGCCCGGGTTCAAATAGAACTGGAGGCAAACTGAAATTTATTTACAATTATTATCAAATTTGCAAGAAAAGTCTCAAATTTTTTCAGAAAAAAAAACAAATAAATAAATTAAATATGCTTAACATGCGTAAAAAAGTACTATGGTACTGCTGTTGTATAAATATAAAACATTTCGGCTAAATATTGTCAATTGTAATAATTAAAAAAAATATATTAAAAAATTTAATTTGTTTTTCCAAAAAGAAAAAACAGGTTTAATTTTTTACAAATATGTTGCGGCTAGCAGAATACTTCTCGCCATTTCCATTTTATGCTAAATAATGCTATAATGTATTGCACTTCGTTGTCGAACCGTCGTTTTATAACAAAAAAATTACTGAATTTTACCCAAATATTGTTTATTATTGTATTTAACATGTCTTCTGCACACATACAATTCTAATTATATCCATTTTTCATTGTATCAGGAAGTTCCTAAAGATTCTTCCAATTCATTAACAAGATTGACGGTATTTCTGATGAATATATGTATTGCTAATTTTAAATATTTAATTTATAAAACAATAAGAAAGATAAATCTTCTCAGAAAAAGTTTTCCGAATGTCATTAAAACTGTTCACTTTTGACACTGTCATCTGTTATTTACAAACTACGTTATAAACATTACTATGTTATAAACATTTTAATATGTCAACTGGTTTCCCTAGTGCAGTTTAGCCTCCGCGATTTATTACTTCTGATTATTCTATATATTCTAGTGTCTTTATCTCTATATCTATAGAAGATAGGTACCTACGAGTATAATAAAAATTTTAAGCATATTAGATGGAGATTTTTTTTAATATTTTGTCGACTTTTCAACTATATTAAGTTATAGCCCTAAATACTTTATTATTCTCTTTACAGTTTACATTTTCCATATAAATTATATAACATAAAGTATTAAAGACACACACAAACATCCAAGCCCCTGGTGGGAATCGAACCCACGACCTCAGGTCCGAGCGGTGAAGGTCGCTTCGAGTGCTGCGAAAGACACACTGCCTCAACGGCTAGATGGAATTTTATGTTCTTCAATAATTATAATAACAAAAATTTCCAAAAAATACTGTTTAGCATAATTTTTCTGAGAAATTACTTTCGGTTGTCTAATTTTACCAAAACCTTTTCAGCTCTTCCCATGAATGTCAGATTGAGGAATTCATAGGTAAACTGGTCTGAAGACTTATAGTTTTTGAGTAATCGTCCCTTCACAACACACACACACACACACACACACACACACACACACACACACACAACACACAAAGAGAGAGAGAGAGAGAGAGAGAGAGAGAGAGAGACATCATCGTAAAAATGTTAAAATCGAATTGTAGGGACTTTAATCGTGCTTATTCACTAAACTCTGGATATGCGATTTATAGCATGAATCCAATACCTCTCTTAGCGAGAGGTAAAAAAGATAAGGAAGCGTAGTTAGCAAATTTAAAGTAAAAAGGGAAATAAATTGCCTACTTGACAAGAGAATTACAAAGTTTATTTTAAAATTGTTCAAGTTACAAAGGTTATTGGGATAAATTTGCTCGGCACGAATCAATAAAGCACTCTAGCGTAATGTAGCCTGCAGCTTGATTGGAGTAATGGTTTCTGTATGGGTATCGATAGTGAAATATGTATTGGTAATTAATATTTAGCAGGTAGGTTCGAATTACAATATATAATAGAAGACGTGTTATTCATGATTAATTAGACGAACTATAAATTCCTGCCAGCTCAGATATTGTTATTAATTATAGATTTTAATAAGATTTATTTTCAACATAGATAAGATAATTGCTAATATGAGAAAGCGCCGGCTTCTTATGAGCTGTATAATTTTATGTAAAATATTAATAAATCTCATTAATTTGATATACTATGATTGAAAAATTATTGAAACATTATTATTATCTTACTTACGAGATCGTAACCAGGTTGTTGCTTTAGATAATGATATAACTTCTAACATATCTACTGTTAATGTCGGCGTTTCTCAAGGTTCGGTATTAGGTCCAACACTTTTCACTATTTACGTAAATGATCTGTCTTCATTTATTAAAAATAATGAAATTTTACAAGTCTTGTATGCAGACGATACAAATATTTTAATTACAGCTAATAGTATGGAGTCTGCTCAAAATATTGTAAAAGAAACTATAAGTAAAGTATTATGCTGGGTTAAACATAATCATCTTAGTATAAATACAGATAAAACACAATTAATTGTTTTCGGGTCAACTCCTGATTTCGGAATCACTATCAATAATTCCACTTTTACAGCTACTAATACAATTAAATTTCTAGGTTTATGGATTGAGAAAAACCTTAAATGGGTCACACAAATTAATCATTTATGTTCGAAAATTGCACAACTTTGTTTTACTCTTCGACATTTAACTAAATTCTGCAGTTTAGAAGTTACAAGAAATTTTTATTTTGCATGTATACATTCTGTTTTAAAGTATGGAATAGTGCAATGGGGAGGATCATCTGACATTAAAAAAGTTTTTATAATGCAAAAAAGAGCTATTCGGATATTGGTTGGAGCTTCACAAAGAGATTCTTGTAAACAACTTTTCATTCGTTTGGAAATAATGACAGTTTACTCTATATACATTTATGAATTAATCTGTTATGTACATCAAAATTTTTCTAAATTTTCAAACAACCGTGCATCTCATATGTACAAAACAAGATTTAAAAAACAGTTATTACCACCACATCATAAAACTAAATTTTATCAAGAACATTTGTTCTACAATGGCTCTCGCTTCTATAAAAGGCTTCCTGAAGACTTAAAAAATATAAATAATCCTGTTTCCTTCAAGAAAAAGCTAAAGTCCTTTTTAATCAAAAAATGTCTTTATTCGGTAGATGAATTTATGCACCTGTAATATCTTGTTGACTTTGACGTTTGTACCTTAAGTGTTGTTCTTGTTTTTTGTACTAAACTTTTGTTACAATAAATGCTATTATTACTATTATTATTATTATTATTATTATTATTATTATTATTATTATTATTATTATTATTATTGAAAGATCCGATATGATCAACTAATGACCTCCCTCCTATTCTGTTTAAAACAGCCCCGCACTTTAAGTAAAATATCACTATTACATTAGGGTTGATCATTTGTGAAAATCTAATTTGTTATTAAAATAAATGAAAAAGTCTATAATATGAAATTTTGGAGTATATTTAAATGTATTTTGAGCTTCAAGTAAAGTGCCATTTCCGATTACCTGATTTACACCAAAATCTAATGGCTTCTTTCCATATTAAAATAAGGTAGAAATACAAGGTTTCAGAATTTTTTGAATAACAGTATGTGAGTTAGAGCGTTGACAAAATCCATACACATACTGACATAAAGACATCATCGTAAAAAGATTAAAATCAGATTCTAGAGACTTTAAAACGTGGTCATTTACCAAAATCTCGTTTTAGCACAATCTCTATTCCTCCCTTACATAAAAACATATAAAGCAAGCAGATCACTAACGTAATTAATCTTCAATATTTAAAATAGATATTAGGTTCGTAAGGTGATGGGTTAAAATAAAGCTATGTGTATAGGTGAACAATTAAATGAGACTTGAATCTACGGACATATTTTTTCAATGTTACATAATTTATTAGCTGAAGTTTAAAAACATTAGTAATAAGAATAGATACACTTAAAGCTGCAATAATAAATTTTCATAATTTGACAGCGCACTACAAAGTCAATACAAAAAGCTATATACGATGCAAAGTTTCTGAAAAACTGAAGCGCTTGCATCGAATAAAACCCTCCATAGTTCATTAAAATCCCATCTTATCTGTTTATAAAATTTACATAAAAATACTTAATAAAAACATCGACCTCCTCTAATCCAATGTAGCGCCAACATCGCACAACCTTACCAGATGATAGATGACGTTTTTCACGTAAAACTTCGACACTGCTCTACCAAGATAACTACATTATCTTTTTCCACACTTGTTGTTTACAAAACATTTTATCTGGCACACGAAGCAACGGAGATTCTACGGCCGGAAAAGTGGGGATGATTAAAACAGCACCATTGTGCACAATGAGAAGAAAATAAAGCGAGGTTAAACAAGCAGGAATAGAAATTGTGCCCGGATAGAGGGAATTTTAGATTTTGAATCCATGAAATCTAAACATGTGAGGACTGGCAAAATAAAAGAAAATCTGGGTCGATTGATGTAGTATAGATATAAGCAACAGGCTTTTTCATGCAAGGGTACAAATAATAAAAAAATAATCTGTTGTAGCCAGCACAAGACCTCTCGCCATTTTCATAAGGCTTTATAAGTATTGTATTGCACTTCGCTTTCGAACTGTCGTTTTATAACAAAATATTACAGAACTTTACCCAAATATTGTTTTTTATTGTATTTAACATGTCTTCTGCACACATATAATTCTAATTATATCTATTTTTCATTTTATGAGGAAGTTTCTAAATGTCAGAGATTGTTCCAATTCATTAACCAGATTGGCGGTATTTCTAATGGATATTTTACCTATAATTTTAAATATTTATTTATTAAAACAATAAGAAAGATTAAATATACTTCAGCTCTCAGAATGTCATAAAACTATTGATTTTTGACATTGACATCTGTCATTTACAACTATGTTATAAACATTACTATGTTATAAATATTTGAATTTTTCAACTGCTTTCCTTAGTGCCTTAGCCTCTGCGATGTACTACATTAAATTATTCTATATATTACAGTGCCTTTATCTCTAAATCTACACAAGATATAATAAAAATAAAAAAGGTACTGAGTTTCATGTTTTAAATAAATGAACGTAGACAAATCCAACAGTGATAAAAAAGAATTGAGCTTCGCCATTCGAAAGAACATAAGAAGTACCCCAAATAAGAGCAGTTATACATAATAGACAAAAATATGCTACAGAACGATCATGCTTCTATAATAAATCGTACTATCTTAAGTAAGAGGCTACGTATTTCAACACATTTCGTGACATGTTTTCTCTTATAACTCGTCTTATAAAGTTTAAAAAGGTGGATTTATAACAAACATAGTAAACACAACATAAAATAGCATAGCACAGCATAGCTCATATTTGAATTTCAAAATATGGACTTTCGTATACGCATTTATAACTGACATACAAAACACAGCATAACATAGCACAGCATAGCATAGCATAGGGAATTGACGAAAGTTCAATTTTTGCTATGTTTTTCGTATGTTCGTGCATGCTCGGCAAACTTCGGAATAGTTCGAGTAGATGAAAGAGATGTGAATAGTTTTTTTCCTTTTCTTTTGAGGTTATGTGTCAAACTTTGTTTGGAATTTTTTGTTTGTGTTTTGTGTTTGGTTTGCTTTATTAACATTTATCCATTATTATATAATATAACAAAAACACAAGCTAACAGAGTAAGAAACGAAACAAGAATAAAGTTAAAATTCTTAACAGGTTCTTCTTCCTACAGTTCTTCTATATGTGTTTTTCCTATGTCTTATGTCAAGTTATAAAACCCCCAAATAAAATTCTGTTTTGCTATGGTATGCTATGTTATGTTGTGTTTTTTATGTTTGTTATAAATCCGTCTTATGTTAGTTCTGTCTTTTCTAAATAAAATGTTAATATTTATCTTTTATTCACAACTGATAACTAAGGACAATTACAAAAATCTGAACTCTTAATTTTAGATTTGTTTGAGCTCCTTTCTCAATATACAAGCGTAACTTTTAATTTTGAGGTACTATGTAAAAACAGTTTGCAATAATTAATAATAAACGTAATTAATAGCAAAAATAAATTGATTATTAATCTGAGTAAAATATTAACTATTGTGGATATATCTCGTATTATAGATTAATTAGTATAGTTTTAGTGCTAAAGTGTAACATTCTACGATTTAAATTAGGAAATATTTTGCATTCTGAAAGAGTTTCTCAGGCTGAAATTAAATTTATCAACCCATTGAGGAAAAGAATTCCAAATATCTGATTGTAAATAAAAGTGTTTCGTAATTCAACACGACTTTGACTCCATTGCAATTTTCGCCTTATTTGTATTTTATCGAAAAACGGAATATCGCGTGGAATAGGAAGAAAAGACAGCTCGACACTTTTATTAGAGAAAATTTGCAAGGAAACAAGTCGCATCTGACAAAAAAGAATCCATAGAAACGGCACAACTGAAACACTGCTGACAAAGGAACGGATTACCGATAATATAATGTGAAACGTGAACGCTTCGAAGACAAATGCCTATCGCAATAACAATCGTACCAGGATTTTCTTGCGAATTAGCATTATCAATTTAGAATATGCAGTGCTTTAATGACATTTTCAGTGTGAGAATCACAAGGTTTTGTTTTAACACACTTTCTTAGTCTGGATTAATTGAGCCTAATACTGTGTTAGGCTCAAATATAATAATAGGCTTCGAAAAGCCACAGAGCTTGTTCATACTCAACAGGAAATACAATTATGTCACGGTAAATGAATTTTGTTCTACATTCGATAGTGTTACTGGTTCCTGATGAATTATTTAGTAATAAGCAACAGATGTTGGAAAACAAGTTATTTATGTTGATATTTTATCTGATAAAATTTTAAATCTTACATTTCTTTCTTTAATTCCTATAAGCAGGATCTGTTTCAGAAATTACGCCCTGTTTCTAAATATAAGTAAAAAATAAATATTGACATTTTGTAAAATTAGTATAAACCCCTATTATATTTCTTTATAAGTTTCTAACTCCCTGGAATATTTTCAATAAGAATAAAAATAACCATTTGTAAAAATAAATTGAATGATGTCATATTGTTGAGACTGAAAAGTTTCATAACTTAAATTTATTTTTTGCGGTTTTGTATAGGGTAAATACGATTTCCAGATTTACTTCTCCTATTTTAAAAACAATTTATAGTCATTTAGTCTACAAAATATTAGTGAGTTGCAAAAATTAGAATTGCATGAAATGTAACCGTTAACAATTTGACATTAATTTACAGATTTTACAATATTTATAACTACAAATATGTCCATATGATATTATCAAAATTCATTCGTCAAGCGTCAGAAAGTTCTCTATGCCATTCAAAGCAATTCATATTATTTTAATTTACTACTATTTCTTTGAAATATATTTCTCGGTATATCTGTGCATTATTGTTTGTGAATTTTCGGAAAATTGAGGAGTTATTTTTATAAAACGGAATAAATTTAAATATACAACATTTATATAAAAGTAATGTGTTGTCATTCAACCAGTATAAATGAGTACTTTTGTCTGCGTTATATATTCGTTATGAATATTATTCTGTGAAATAAAATTGTAACACATTTTTCTAGAAATTCTGCCTGAGCAATGTTTCAGTACATACATAGTTATTGGTTTTATGATACCTTTATTTTCATCGAATACATCGCCAAAGATAATGTTTTAAATTCATTTAACGTACTAACATTGTTTAAATTAGATTACTAATATTAATGTACCTACAATATAAAATCCGCGTTATCATATATTGATCTATTTTTTGTAACAGGATATATTAATGAACATGCCTTTACAATTATTATTGTAATGAAATGTGGTGTTTACATGAAATACAGAATGTCAGTAATATGTGGTTTGATTATGGAATATTCGTAGTAACATTGACTTTGAAATCTACTGCATGAATTCATATTCATGTAGTCAAACAGCGGTTAATAGCCACAAGACCACAAATGGAATAAAACTGTGAAATTTACCTGAGTTAAAAACAATTTACCTTTTTGGTGAGGTATATACAAAAGCTTAAGATCAATTTTTTACATTTTCATGGAAAATTGAAATTCCAAGGAATATATTACGGAATGTATCTATATTTCACTGAAAAATATTCGCAGATATAGGTTACAAAATCCGAAATGTAACAATTAAAAAATAAATTAGGTAAATATTTAAATTTTGATATATTTTATGTACCATCGACTATCCCACCATCTTAAAAAAATCTGATGTGGCCAGCAAATTACCTTCCGTCAATTTTGCATATTTTGTACAATATTCAGAGATAAAAAAAACCGGGCTTCAGTTTAATAAAATTTAATACAACAAATATTTTCTGTAAGTTAAGTTTAAGAATAGGCAACATAGAATACATTTCACAAGCCACTGCGTATAAATTACTAGTATTAAAATCGAAACCACCGAAGGTAAGAGCAAATTTTTTTTTGAAAATCAAGTCACTTGTGAAATGTAAAATTAGTTGCATACTCATGAATTTTTAGGCAGAAATAGATAAAATACTATAAAATATTCGTTAAATCAAATAACATATGAACAGAAATTTTTATATTTCTAATGAATTCCTACAAAGTTATGGTCAAACGTCATATTTTTATGAAGCCAATTCATTCGACATTCGACTTTCAAAATTAAATCTTAATTTTACTACCTTACAATTTAAGATATTATTACAATCTCTCGTGATGTCAAATGAGTTTTATGACATCATTTCACAAGAGACTAACTATTTTAAGAGCATAAGGAACTACGCAATAACGTTTCAAGTGGTACACTGAGTTTAATGTATGAAACGGCACTAAAAATCGCAGTTTCCACTCTTAACAGATGTAATTTAGTGAAAGAGTAACTGATTTCTGTAGTTAATGTACTAAGCTCCTAAGAAAATGTCTTTTCATTTTCGCATCATTTCCTCCAGACCGAACATGGAGAGATGAACTAGAACTCATAAAAGGTTGCAACACTTTTGATCTGGGTGAAACCATATATAATATATAATATTAATATTTTCTACATAGCTGCTAATAAACTTATGGAAAAATGAATATGCACGTTGCATGCAAACCCAGAAAAATGCCGTCATTTTGTTGCTTTGAACTGAAACGTAATATACCACAAAGTTACTTTATTTCATTACTAAGCTGACTAAGCTGAGATATCTCTAAAATGCTATTTCATGCGAGTATTCCAAAATTCAACATAGTTGCATTCAATTCCAAATATAGACTCGCTGTCCTAGCTTACAGATAGTTCAAAATTAGAGTCAGCATCAGGAGAAACTGCAGTAGGTATATTTAATTCAAGTTACCAAATAAAGGAAACCATAGCCACCAATACCACCAATATTTTAAATAGAAGCTGCAAAATAAATCTCTGAACTCAAATAAACCTAAACAAAAGTCTCAATAGTACAACAATCAATCTATCAAACGTTCAGGCTGCTTTCAAGGCATGGGATTAAATTGTGAGTCAAAAATTAGTCTGATGTTGCAAGAACACCATTTTACAGCTGGCCAAACAACCACGTGACATTATGGTGGGTACCCGGCGGCGTACAGCTCAGAACGGTGTTGTGGAGAATGCCTAGATGGATAGCGCGTGGAGTAAAACGAAAGCTTGCATGCATAGGACAACCACTGAATTCAATATATCGCTCTTTTTCTATTATTTATGGTTTGTTAATTACAAAACTTGCCCCACGATTTTCAAGCGTAACTTTTGTGTATTAGGTTAGGTTATTGTTGTTACTTTTAGACTTTAGTTATGACGTCTCATCTGTGCCGACAGAAATATTTCTCTATATATAACAACAATAACCTAACGCACAAAACCTGGGTCGAGTTTTCCAAACGAGACTTTTGTGCGTTAGGTAATTCTTGTTATTTTCAGAGAAATATACAAGCTAAGTAAGCCGGCAGCGGAGGCACCGGTTGCCAAATTACTGTTTTAAATTCTTTTGGAATCTTAAAAATCCAAAACAGAAGGAAATGAAATACTAGAAGGAGTTAGTCTCAGCCTCATACTGGACAGACATTCCATACCTGTCAGAAAAAAATAATATTTCACCCTTGTTGACAAATGCCAAACTTCAATTAGTTTTCAGCAAACAGTAACTTAGAACTAAGATAAGTATCCGATAACGCATGTCAAATGCTTCCAGAATACTAATTTAAAGCAACTATGGAAAAAGAAATTAAATAACATATCAAATCGCTAATTAATAATTAGTTCATTACAATTTCTTTTAAATAGAATATGAAAATTTGTAACAAAAAGATTATCAAAATTTACGAATATATTTTAACATTACTTATACGAGTATAAAATAAAATAATATCTATATAATCGTAACAATTTTTTTGCGATTAATTCGTATGTAATGCTAATTTATGTAGAATTCGAATAGCAATCAATTATGCAATGAAATAAATTTCCCGTTCTCAAATTGAAGGTTACTCTCAACACAAATTTAATTCTAACGTCACTTCCGTTTCCTGATAAACAAAGATCGTCCAAACAAACAAAAATGTACATTGCTATTGAACTATTGACTAACCATCAACTTGAATTGATCTTTAAATATGAACAAATCACAAAACTTTCAAAGCCATCAAAATTTACTCGGAAAACGAGTAAACAAGTTTATCGCCTGTATATTTTCCAACAATAATAGCTCATAATCTGAATTTAAATTCTTTACAAGATTATGAAGTTTTCAATGAGAATGTTAAATATTCATTTCAGAAACAATTCCCCGTACTTCAAAAATATATTTTGATGAAGTACCTATTAATTTAAAATAAATAAATAACAGAAAGGTAACCGGCACTCCCAAATATAGGACTATAACATGTAAATTCATACTTAAGTTAAATAAATACTTGCTCACTTGGACAAAAATCTGTTGTGGCCAGCACAAGACCTTTCGCCATTTCCATATTAGGATAATATATAAGTACTGTATTGCACTTCGCTTTCGAACCGACGTTTTATAACAAAAAAATACAGAACTACTCAAATATTGTTTTTTATTGTATTTAACATGTCTTCTGCACACATATAATTCTATCTATTTTTCATTGTATGAGGAAGTTTCTAAATGTCAGAGATTCTTCCAATTCATTAACAAGATTAGCGGTATTTCTGATGGATATATGCATTTTACCACAATTTTACCTATAATTTCAAATATTTAATTAATAAAACAATAAGAAAAGTTAAATATACTTCCCAGAAAATGCTATCAGAATATCACTAAAACTGTTGATATTTGACAATGACATGTGTCATGTTATAAACATTGGAATTTGTCAACTGGTTTGCTTAGTGCCTTGGCCTCTGCGATTAGTTTACTCTATAAATTATAGTGTCTTTATCTCTAAATCTATACAAGATATAATAAAAATTTGTATTAGATGGAGAATTTTATGTTCTTCAATATTTAATAAAAAAAACTCCCAAAAAATTATATTTAGAAGAATTTTTTTAAGAAACTACTACTTCCGGTTGTTCAATTGTTACCAAAACCTTTTCAGCTCTTCCCAGGAATGTCAGATTGAAGAAACTGCAGTTAAATATTTTTTAAGTCTTATAGTTTTTGAGGAATCGTCCCTCAAACATCCAGACACACATACATACACACATCCACACATCCACACACACATACACACACACACACACATACACACACAGACATCATTTTAAAAATGTTATAATCGGATTCTAGGAACCTTAAATTGTGCTTATTCAATAAAATCTGGATATGCAAATTTTAGCATGAATGCAATACCTCTCTTAGAGAGATGTAAAAATTACCAATAATAAAAATGAACTAACCTTACTTGGCAAATAAATCGTAAATGATTTTATTTGTTTCAATTTCAAAGCTTATTTGTTAAATTTTATTTATAATTGTATATTTTGGTAGGTATTTATTATCAAATAAGATCATTAATCTTTCTTTTTCTGAAACTTCAATTTAATATGAATTTAGTCTTCGAGTTAAAAATTATTTGAGGTACGAGTAACGAAGAAATATATTTTATTGACAATTGCTACTTTTCGTCCTGAGTAATCAGTGGAGTGATAGGTGTTTACATTTGAAATGTAAAGAAAGCAGAAAAAAGAAACCCAATAAATTGTACAAGTACTTATAATGTAAACAAGTATAAATAAATGGAAACAAACCTAATTTTCATTATAGACTTCATTTTCACAATACTCGTACAACATCTAATGATATTTAATATAACTATATTTGTAAAAAATTGATTTATGGGAAGTAACTATCCTGATATAATTCAATAATTTACTCTTATCGGTGAGTTAGTATTGAAATATACAATTAATATTAAATTTAATAGAAGTAGATAAAAAATGTAATCCCAAATACAAAATAGAATAATCATTGACAAATTATATTATCTATAGGAAGTACCTATTATATTAACAACACGAAATATATTTATTCAGCAATTTAGTTACCAAACTAATGTATCCATTATTGACTACATTATCTATTTCCCCTATTTAAATACTACCGACGTAGTTTATTTGCTAATGAACTATTTCATTACTCACACTGCTAAAAGAGTAATAAACACAAAATTAACAAAATTGCTAAAACCACGAATGCAATCTATCACAACGTGTTAATATCAGTAAAATCACTGTAAACGTTGTTAAAATGCCATCAACGTGTTAACCAACCCAACCCGTCCACCGAGAATTTTATCCGGATACATCGACAAAAAACGCAAGCAATTTGTCACGCCTGCGATAGAAATCATAACACCTCACTCAGTTTGTGTCGAATATAGGTTATGTTATAATAGAAGGCAATTGGGGAAACAGTAAGAAAGACAGAGATAGGAAATAACGAAGTTACTTAAAAAGAACAACAATAATTGGAGAACAAGCAAGGTGAGATAAGACACTCATGAAGTTGTCCTGATACTACTCGCATAATATGTCGTATATGAGAAGCTAGTTAAATGTGTGAGTTAGGTTGAAATAAATGCTTTGGAGAAATGAGGAATAATATATTTGTGAAGATAATGTTGCTCTGGGTTATCCTTCTTAGAGAATACGAATTTCGAAAGCTTATAATTTTTATAGGCATATACCAGTATAAGTACATATATTTTTTTTTTATTAACGTACTTTTATTTACAATCTATCTAATACAAGATAATGAGTAAATGATTTGATTATAGTAACATGTGAAAGACGGGTCCATTGACCTTCTTCCTTACAACAACATATTCATAATATTCTTAGCTAAACCTATGGGGTAAATCTAATGGATTAATAATTCTTCTTAGTCTGTATGTGGCACTGCTATTGTCTAACAAGTTCACTGCGCTGTTATTTGGGTGGTTATCAAGTCTGTTTAGGTATTTTGCACTGATGATTTTGATTTCTTCTTTGACGGTTTTCATGTTTAAATCTTGGTGTATTGCATGGTTGGAAATGTACCACGGTGCGTTAACTGTAGTTCGAAGTACTTTGGACTGGAACCTCTGTATGATTTCGATGTTGGAGTTGCTGGTTGTTCCCCACAGTTGTACTCCGTATGTCCATACTGGTTTGATCATGGTTTTGTAAATAAGTAATTTATTATCTGTAGTTAGTTTTGAATTTTTCCCTAGCATCCAGTACATTTTTCTATATTTTATTCCTAACTGCAGTCTTTTTTTTTACATGTTTACCCCAGTTACCACGTCTATCGAGGTGAAGTCCCAAGTATTTAACGGATTCTACTTGTGGTAGTGGTGAGTTATTTAGGTGAACTGAGGGACATGTTTTTCGGCGGGTTGTAAATGTAACGTGAGCTGATTTTGATTCATTAGCTTTTATTTTCCAGGTGTTTAGCCAGTTTTGTATCTCATATAAGTGTTCTTGTAACGCGGCAGACGCTTCTTCTGGGTTTGCATTTGATGCCAGAACTGCGGTGTCGTCTGCGAAGGTTGCGATTGTAGTTTTTGCTGATGTTGGTAGATCAGCTGTGTATATTAGGTACAGAATTGGTCCAAGAACGCTCCCTTGTGGGACTCCCGATTTTATTTGGTGTAAATCAGAATATAAGTACATATGAGTAATAAAATATGGGCAAAAGTAATAAGTTTGTAAATGAAGTATCATTTCTTCAATTATATTTAAAATAAAGGCATAGTATATTACTTTTTAAGTTAAGAAAAGCGAAAGTTTACCAGACGATTATGGCAAATTTAAAATGCCATACGAGTAAAATGTAAAGGTCGCATTACATTTCAGGAGGAAAAAAAATATTTTACGCCTGCATTTCGCAAGCCCGTATCATCATCCAATCAGAACGCATCTTTCATCAAAATGAATACGGTTTTTATAAAAAATGATGACAAAGCGGTTTTTATAAAAATATTTACTTAATAAAAATTGACAGTATAAACCGGCTTTATCAATATGCAATATGGCTAGTCCTCGTGATCGATCATGATGGATATTATCGGGGATTATAGTTGCAACAGGCCCAGTAATATCAAAATAAAGTAGCAACTATCTATTTGTTACGTCGATTTTCTAAAACAACTTTTGTTTGAGCAAACACGTTTTGGAAGACCTAAACAGCCAATTACATTTGGGACCTTACGTACAGATCCACCTTTCGCCACCCGTCACAACGTTATCAACCAAGTAAGAGGTTTAGCATACCTACGAAAGTAGTTTTCGTACACCCAAATGAATGTGCAAAATGGCGGTTGTCCACCATCATACCTCATACAAACGCAATATTTTAGTAAGTAACAGCTATTTGTGGACATGTTTTCGATAACTAATGAACATTATTTACAAACAAATATTTCTAGTGCAGGGTTAATTAATTTTGATTCGTAATTTGGTCAAATAAAATGATGTTTCATTTCATTAGGCCACATCTAAAATTGACATTTATGAAATACACAAAGAAATTTTTTATTTGACTTCAAATGCAAACAAATAAGTCAGGAAGCGGACCGTAATTAAATGACAAAATAACAAAGCACAACGTCTCGCATTCAAGCAGCAAGATGTTATCCAAAATCACTGAAATAGAAGATTTAATAACTCTTACCCAGTCACGTGGAGGACCAAAAGTAGCATTTATATTAAATTTGCTAACGGGCTATATTATACTTCACAACTTGTCAATTCTAAGTTTGCGTTAATTCGATTAATAATAATAATAATAATAATAATAATAATAATATTTTATATAATTATGCAAATGTATAAAAAATATCAACGACACATCTTATTTTATAAATTTAGATTCTAGATACGAGACCATTTTTGGCATAATATTTGTCAATAATTCAATATTTTTATTCATATAAAATTAAATTGCTACTATGCTGAATAAGATTTTCGTAATATTAATATAATATGCTTCAACCCCAAGTATATATACCTAGAGCAAGTTTGTCTACGAACTACCTCATTACAAGTATATCAATAACAAGAAGAAAGGAACTGTTTCCTGCAAAGAAGTAGGCTAAGCTAGAAGTTTTATATAAAATTCTAAATTTGATTTCTTATAGATAATTTGTATAACATAACAATCCCTCGCAAAAAATATAAATAACTTGTAATATTGGGTAAAACATATTCGAGGACATAGAACATATAACCTTAATTCTTCAAAGAATTCACAGTATTTGTAAGATGTAAGACTGAAAGACTGGAAGAAAAATTCAAGGTTTTGTTTTTATAAAATTATAATAACGATTCGTTAAGCGAATATTTTATGGAATTTTGGGAAAATTAAATAAAGTGGTATGCATTTTTTTTGTTATTGTTTAAAAAGAATACTGAGCATTATATATTGTTTTACATTCATAATTTATACTGAACAAATATTAGTTCAATGAATTACATTAAATAAAAAATCCTGTTGGGGTCAGACACACGCACGCACACACACACACACACACATACACACACACGCGCGCGCGCGCACACACACACACGCACACACACACACACACACACACACACACACACACACAGAGAGAGAGAGAGAGAGAGAGAGAGAGAGAGAGATCATTGTAAAAATGTTAAAATCGAATTCTAATAACCTTAAATCGTGCTTATTGACTAAAATCTGGATATGCGATTTTTAGCATGAATCTGATACCTCTCTTAGCGAGAGATAAAAATTTATTGCCATTGTTACAATGATAAGTATTCCAGCGATTCAATTAGATAAGTTACAAGTTACTTAGTTACATTATTTAAATAGAGATAATTAATAAAATTAAAGTAGAACGATACACAGTAAAAAAAATATTATACTCAACAAAATACTTACTACAAATATAATTTTATTTTCCGTGTATTCTAATTATTGTAACTAACACATCTCAAAAACATTTAAAATGAATATTAGGTGTGAAGCTTACTATCATGACACACACTGCATTGTGTGAATTGACTTGCAAGTGAACTGTTGCTAGTTTCATGGCTGGATAAAATGAGTCCCACTCATTACTTAATGGAAACTCCAGGACTAATTGCTAGAAAGCGGCAAACCACAATGTTGAAGTGAGCTTTAATCAAAACAAATGCAGTACTTTAATATTTTAATGACAACACGCGAATATGCAATTATTATAAGAGCTTCTTATTGGTGAATAAACCCTTTTACTCAGATACAAATTATTGACGATAATTTGCTCCCATTATTTTTGCAATAAACCACAACCTTTTTACTTCTTTCAGAGTTAATATTTTTAGACCTAATATAATTTTCTATTTGTATCGAAGTTGATTAATCCTGTTAATTGGATATCCATAAATAACCGTTATACCGGAGAACTAAAAGAAAACAAAATTTTCTGAAAATCAATACTTCAAGACTATTAGCTCAGAATAAAAAAAAATTACGCTATCCTTATGTACTAAAGGTAAAAATCTGTTGTGTCCAGAACAAGGCCTCTCGCCATTTTCATTTTATGTTATATACGTACTATATTGCACTTCGCTATCAAACCGTCGTTTTATAACAAAAAAATTACAGAACTTTACCCGATTATTGTTTTTATTCTATTTAACAAGTCTTCTGAACATACAATTCTAATTATATCTATTTTTGATTGTATGAGGAAATTCCTAAATGTCAGAGATTCTTCTAATTCATTAACAAGATTGGCAGTATTTCTAATGCATATATGCATGTTACCTACAATTTTAAATATTTAATTAATAAAATAATATTATAATATGCATTTGTTTACTGCGCCACCATTTTCACAAAACTCCTTCAATTTACGGAAGTTATCTTTTTAACTAGGGGTCCTTAAAAATTCGAAAATAGTTAGTAGAAATACATATCATATATTTTACATATTTCAAATAATTTGTTATCGGTCTCCGGAGACCAGGTCTGCTCTGGAATTTAATGTTCCAAAAATCATCGGTCGCCGGAGCCCATTACCACAAATACAGAAAGTTTAAGATCGGGCTTCGGGGACCGACGCCGCAATGAAATAAATATAGCATTTTTGACTTCCGCGGCCAACATGTTAAACAGCTCTTCAAGTGAATGCAAAAACGTGGAATACGAAAATAATATAATTTCTGAAATTGTAGAATTAGAGTTCACAGAAACGAATATCTCGTCACACTACAGACATTATCGTAAAAAATAGTTAAATCGTATTCTAGTAACCCTAAAATATGTTTGATTCATTGAAAACTCACCATCGATTTATTAGATTTTTTACAAAGACAAAACCGTCCGTCTCCGTAATTACAAGTGATGAAAGACCAGCAAGAATGAAGAGGAAAATGAGTATGATCTTTTAAGTGAAAATAAAAAAACTACATGACGTATGCATTTTCTGCAGAGAAAGGAAAATTATTGTAGTAATTATGATAATTAAATCAATTAAAAATTTGGTACAATGAAATCTATGAATGCATGTATTAAAATAATACATAGAGAAAGGAAGAAATACTATAATTATTATTTGATTCGAATTAATTACTACAAATTGTTCTAATCATGCGTTGTTCTAATAATGTAAAAGTTGAATCAATAAATTCTAAACTATAATTTTCAATATGACCCACTTATTAAATAATACAACTGCACCGCATACTTCATAATAATTGAAGGTTGTTTCAATAAAATATTGCGTGATCATTTTATTTTATTTCAATTGTCAGAATGGAAAACAACTACTTATAATTTTATTTAAATAAATGAAACTAATTAATCAATAACTAGAAATAGTATAAATGGTAACGACAAAGTTATATAACTTTATATAGAATGTTCCAAGGTTAAACAATCAAACTTAAAAGCTCATGTAAACAAAATCTCACAAATATTTCTATTCCCATGATAGGCTTAAATAGCGAGATGCAATTTTGTAAAAACATATTGTAATATTTAATATGTATGTAAATGTAAATAACTATTTAGATGTATTTCACCAGTGAATTTCTGTAACTTAGTTACAATGAACTGTGTTGAGAGTTCAAATTATATTGTATAAATAACAAAGATATTTTTGTGAAAAATTCATGAATTTCACTGGGATTTTAACCCAGGGCTTTCCAATATTTAGTCGGACACTCTACCAACTGAGCTATGAAATCCCCTTGAAAACCCTGAGTTTTTCACATGTCGCAAACACCGTTGTAGACGAGAACGTCTCCCTCTTGAAGTATAGTTACCCGCACAACACCGCGACAACACATGTGGTAGTGTAATAACTACAGTATTTATTGTCTAGGTAAATTGTAGAAAAATAATGTATGATATACGTGATAAAAATGTGATTTTTATTTTGTGAGCAAAATAAAATGTCACTTTAACACATCATAAATAACTATTTTATCCAGTAAAACATGTGTATAATATATTTTCGAAATTTCTACAACTCGAATTAATTTTGCGGTTCGTTCAAATTCGAGTTATAGAGGTTCAAATTAAAAATTAGATGTTTGGCATTTGGACAGACTACTAGATAAAATTTATTTTAAAAATTTAGCGATGCAGACACTCAGATTTTATTTTTTTCTGTGTAAACCGTGTAACAGATATCACAAATTACACAGAGAGACAAAAGTTTACTATTGAATAATTTCACGTTATCGGCGTGGCCATTAAAAAGTTACGGTCTAATCAATGTTGGGACACCTAAGTTTCATACACTAGCGGTTCGCTAATATTAACAAGTATCATTTTAAAAGATGACATTACCATACGAACTATCATACCAAATTTCATCCAAATCGAATAAAGCGATCTCTTATTATAAGCAAAATTATTATTATTATTTTTTCGAAGAACTTTGAAGCAGAATTTTGGCTAAATGGTACACTTTCCCGTAGAAGCAAGTTTAGTTAAATCGTCTTATTTTAGCCTCAGGAATCTGTGATTAAGCCATGTCCCCCTATTTGAAAGACACCATGTATAAATAATACAGGTGCATAGTTTTACAATAAATATTTCACAAACTTTTTAATATTATAGGTTTTCATAACATTTGTTAAAGCGTTATATTCTAACACAGCTTTGAAGTATATTGAGTTCTGTATCCCTTTTGTAGTTTTTATGTTTTAGTATAAAATGATTAGCTTTTCTGGCACTGTAATCATGTATAGTTTTAAATTATATCAAAACGTCTGTATAATAATTTGGCACAAAGCTTACATTTATTTTATGTATAAAAATAAAAGCTTTCATTTTTAAAAATATATTTATTGGTAAACAATTTAATTTTTGTAATGTAATTGCATATAAATTAAAAATTAGTATGTAATTTACGTTTCGAAAAAAAAGTGACATATTTGCTTTTTCCTTGTACTCTTCATACTCATAGCGGGTGTCAACTTGAGTCTGTTATATACTCTGGTCCTCGACATATTTATAAAAAAAAGATAAATAATATTTAAAATTTTTGACAATGACAAGTATTGCAAAATGTCAACACTACGAATGTCTTTTTTTTTAATGGAAGTGTTACATGAACGCCACGTTCTAATTTGCAGCAACAAAGGCGATCTAAACAAAGTTTTGTAATTGGATAACAATGTTCATTAAACATATTAGCTAGTTCCGTAACTAAATTTATTTAGGTTCTACACATTTAAAAGCCTTCGATTTACTACGAGTACAATACCTCTTTGATAACGAAATTTCATTATGTCCTGACTTATTGAACATGAAAGCATTCAAATTTTTTTTTATCGTGAATAGCAATATTTTTCATAGTAAAGTTAGAAAATATGTTACACATATTTTTCAAAGGTATATTGCAAGAATAATTATGTAGTAAATTTGAATATATGCTTAAGTACACTGTAATAGAATTAAAATTACTTTGTTTGTGAGGTGATGACAGAATTTTGCGCTTGAGCAATTAAAAATCACTCATGCAATCAAATAACTAGTGTTTTGTTATTATTTTTAGTTTATAGCTGACATAAAATTCAACAAACTAGTTTTTGTTCAAAGTCATCTACACTACACATGTCATAAAATAATTGAAATAATAAACAAACCATATAATTTTATTATATATTTACTACATTTTCACACTGCTTTGTAACCGTGTGTTTATTGAGTTATTTTAGGATTATATTTTTTAAGAATCAATTATTTGAAATAAATTTTAAATTATTAGAATATTTACTAATAATAAATAAAAGTGCCGAAACGTTGGGTTTTATTAATAAAAAATACAGAACTTAAACTAAAAAGGTACCTAGTATTATTCAAATTATTAATATGAGTTCTGAAGGATATTTTAATAATTTGTTTATTTGACTTACAGTTAAAATTCTAACCGGAGATTGTAAAACTGGCTCTCAGTTAATCAATTTTTAGTGAAAATATGGAATTAACAAGAAAGTAAATTCTCCAATTTTTGATAAAAAAAAAAGATATGTACAATAGACCACTCGTCATATACACCTGATTTGACAAGAGCGACTTTTGGCTTTTTTGGGCTTAAAAAACTACGGGGTACAAGATTTCCGAATTCATGATTATTTTAACCATTCAGCACACGCACCCTGCCTCAAGGACCAAAGATAGTTAAAATTTCTATTATTTCTATAATCTCTAGTGTGATTTAAAAAGAATAGATTAATAATTTATATAAACTCAAATATAATTTACAGTTAATTTATAATCCTTTAACAATTACTAGGACTTATTTTGTCGATAAAACCATATACCTAGTATTTTAGCCGAATGGTTCTTCCGACAGGTGCAGGCACCTGTGTGTCAAAATTTCGTGCGTAGTCTGGCGGGTTAAAGTATACCAAAAGAAGACTGGTTGGAAACTTTTAAGAAGTGGAAGGAAAAATTGGTGTTGTGATTATTAATGAAGGAAACTATTTTGAATATATTTAAAGTAATATTCTCTATAGATAAAAAAACCATGTGTCTAAAGTCTCATTTTCACCTATTGTCTTAATGCATAAGAGCTATAATTAATAACTAAGCGCAATGCGTAAAAGTGTTTATCGTATAGCAACTTTACTACCATTTCCAGCTTTCATAAGGCTTAGTGCTTGAAAACTAAGAGCAATGTGTAAGAACAAAAGATTGCAAACTTCTAACCTGAACTGTTAACTCTATTTTATAATAACTAAATTTTTAATTTTTCGGTATAGATATAGATACAGAGAATTATGTATACAACATATTAAAAAAAAGAATTTCTTTTGAATTAGTCACTAAACAAACTAGCTGGAAATGGAATCCTAGTAAATTGTCATAGTGGATTAAGCCCTACGCACTAATCTTATGTATTAAGCATTAAACATTCGGTGGAATTAAAGCTTTATTCTCAATAATTCTAGCGTGATCTTCATACCAATAATATTTTCAAATTTTATAATCTTACAAGGTGGACATTTATTTACTTATTTATTTATTTAATGTAAGTACTCGACAGGAACCAAAATTTCCAATTATGGAGTACTACGAAGAATAACATAAGTATTACAAATACATATAACATACGAAAGATTAATACAATACATAACGATATACATACATAGTTTCACATTGCGAACGGTTCTATTGACTAATTTACTGACATTTTTTCCACATAGCATGTAATTACAAAACCGATTTCAATACTCTAATATTTTCCAAAGATAATATTTATTGAAATCAACATTTTGTTATGCAAACAATATACCTACTTCGTATTTACTTCCTACGCCAATTTCAAATATTTTCCAATCTTACGCGCCTTTACTTTCCACGTATGAAATCACCCATCAGGCAATCAAAGCCTGTCAATACCATAAAGAACAACTGATTGGGCCGGGTGTGAATGTAAAATAAAAGCTTCTTCACAAATGTCGTCCCCGGTGTTGGTATCTCGTTTCTTCGCTACTGTGAAAGCTCCGTAAGCTCGTGTCAAAGCTCTCCAAGTGCAACGATAGTTCGATCACTGACGCACGCTGTTAATCATGTTTGTTCTGTTAAAAGCTTTATTTTCACAGGATGCCAGCAAATGGAGGATACGTGGAAAATAATAACTGTGTCCGGGAACAATGTATCGATGCCAGAGACACCGCACGATCAACAAATTTCTCGTTCATAGATAGTTGATAATAAGTTTATATTGCATCCAAAAGCTGCAAGGCTAGGATATAATGAAATTTGAAATAAATATGTTACGCAAGCATTTTCATTATGTGAAGAGCCGGGGAAAAAAGATGAAGTCATAAAATGGTTTTTTTTTAGCCTGTGTCCGACGTCGCATTTTGGCATCTAGTATTTAGTATTTAGGTCTTCCTAACATAAATACAACTCCGAATGGCACACTAGTGATATCCATTGGTTTGTATGGCAACACTTGAGAATAACAAAAATGAATTATACAATTCTATTCAATTTGATGCTTGTAAGTAAATTTTAATATATATTTCATAAAATAGAAGCTAAGAAGTAAATTTGACGTTTTGTATAAATTATAGCAACGAACATTATTTGTTTAATTAGTGCGTGTCAACTTCAAGACATAGTGTGCAAAACCCGAAAATTTAATTCCTAAAATCCCAAATAATCACTAGACTTAGGGCATATAAATTTAAGATTTAGGGTGATACAAGAGCAACATCGGACACAGCCTTAGTATGAATATTTTTAAAATAACATAAAGCAGTGTATTCAATTTTAGTAAAAAACTGAAATTGGTCATTTCTTAACATTATTATACCCATAGATAGGTTGAGTTTCTACCTTTTATGTGAGGCGTAATAGAATTTTACCAGTCTGAGTAGGTACCGACTCTACTAGGCAAAAATGATTAAGATTCATGAACTCACATATTTTTCTATTCAATGTTATGCTAGTTTCAGTAAGAAACCTATTTTTTATTCGAATTTAAGAAAATTACAGTAAATAGAAGTGATTATTTTTTAAAATTAGATATGGGGTAAATGCTACAAAGTACGCTTGAGCTTTTTTATCGCTGAATTTAAAAAGTTTTTGAATATCTTGAAATTTCTATAATAAAATCAAATATGCAAAGAAGTAGTTATTTTTGATAATTGAAATCAATAATTGAATATCTTCGTAAAGATATTCCGTCAATAGTAGGGTGATCTGATAGGCAATGGATTAAATCCGGAACAAATTTCATATTGAAAAGTAATGTTAATTAGAATATTATATTTCGAATTTTAAATGGCACAAAAGTGATCCCTGTGGTGCACTCTCCATGCTAGCAATGAGTGCCCGTGAGGTGACGCCTGGTAAGAGCCCGCACTGTTCACATATGTCATCATCATTACCGATATCTGTGAAAACAGACTGGCACACCCAGAAATGGGTAATATGCCGTGATATATTTATTTATTTATTTATATAAAAATCACATTTACGCAATTATCCGTTTATACACAAAAACAATTTAAATTCAAATGTATATATACATAAATAGTTGAAATCGATGACACATATTACATTTTGATGAATTATATAAATATTACTGTATTTGTTAAAATAATACAGTTCAGAGATTTTTAAAAATGGCATTTTTTGTAGGATTTTTTATTATACAAAATTAATTTTTCCATAATCACGTTTCACCGTCGTTCGCTAAACAAACCATGTTAACATGAGAAATTTTATTTATTTTTCACACTGTAAATTAAAAACAAACAAATTTTACACGAACTGTTAATCAGACCAATATTTACATTATTCTGAAATTTATCACTAAATAAATTAAAATTTATAAAATAAATAAATAAATCATGTAGGTAATAACTTAATCAGGTTTGTATAATAATATTTGAATAATTATATATTACACGTATGTCCTGTGATGTACAAAAATATTATTTCGAGCAATTAAATAAGTTCTTAAAGAGATATGCATCATAAAATCTAGCTCACATGTTGAAGAAGTAAATATAGAAATTATATTTTCAGATCTAGAAATTCAGTTTTCATCGAAAATAAAACATATGCAATCTTCTTTGATCCGGACGTTTATAACTTACAGTTACTTTTATTGAACTCCAGTCTGCCAACAACTTCGAACAGATGAAAAGGCAATATTTGTAAACATATGGCAAATTCTTTGTACGAATATATTTTAAATCTTAAAAGGAATGGTATTACCTCAGTTCAATTTGCCTCTGGTTCACGGTTCACATCGTATTGAAGTAATCATTCCTTGCACAAGTAATAGAAGCAAATAAACTTGTCTTTGTAAATGCTGGGTTAGATTAATGGTAAGTATAGTTCGTAGTGAATTGAGAATGATAAATTGTGGTCTAGACAGATAGTAGATTTGATTACATTTCGTGTTACGTTTCTTTTACTCGGGTGAAAAGTACTTTAATGGTGTATTTTCTCGTCATATAAATGAATTCTTCTATGAAAACTACCCGGAAATACAAGAATACGTGAACGATTGTAATAATAAAAATAATTTTCAATTTTTAGCTCTTTGATTTTTCTAAAACATTTATTACGAGGACTTTTAAGCTAAAATGATGTGTTACGGAGCTATTGCGATGTAAAGTGGAAAGGAACTCAAAGTTTTGCTAAGTACTCAATTTTAACCTTTTTTGTGAAATTCATTGCTATTAATCGTACTAAATTACTTCAAATGACTAATTTACAGGAAATTCTCTACAAGTTGGCAAATAACTATTTTTGCACTATAATTCACCAGAAGAAAGTTATAGGCAACTGAAAAAAGTGCCGATTTTCGGTGGTTTTTACAAAAGAGCAGAGGAAGAAGTGGAGGGGTTTTTTTGTGAAAATTTCGATTTTTCACTAACCTTTTGTAAGTTACCCTCTCTTCTTCACACTCCGTTCACTGATTTATAATATAGTTTTGTTAATTTCCTAATATAGGTCGTAAAATTTCTTTTATTCCCGGCTTCAGAAACGTTAATCACTTCCTTGATCAATCAACGGTCCATCAAAACGAACAAAGACAACGCGATTTTTTGACAGCAATGATTTAATTGTCGTAAGAACAAGGAAACTGGTTCGAATTTGTTCATTTTGATAGTCCGCTAGCTGCACATGAAATTGATAAACGTTTCTGTTACAACTGAGCATTAGTCCAATTAATTTTAATATTTTTGTGTAGACGTCATGGTAGGCAATGGTACTGAAAACAAAATTTGAAAAATGTTTCAATGGTGATGGTAAATTCAAAATAATATTGATAATGAAGAAAGTAAACTTAAAAATAAACGGATGATGGTTTCATTTATATCACTTTTGTTTTAATCTATAAATTTAGTAATTGTTGTATTTTTGTATAGAACAATTAATAAGCATAGATAAGTTATTCAAATATGTTGTTAATTGCGAATTTTAATTTGCGTTTTTTTTTAAATAAAAGAAATTGTGATTAATTTTAGTCCCATACTGTGTAGTTTTTAATTCTGAACAACTTTTTTATTTACAACTTTTCTCTTAAATTAATAAATCAGAAACTACAACAAAATGAAAAAAAAAATAACATTTTATTCCCTATATTACGGATTCGAAGTAGACACCCGGTGTAAACTATATAAAGGCTATATAAAAGGTTTTTTTCTATTTAATAAGTAACAAATAATTATAAATAAATATACATTTTTATTACAATTATATTTTATTAATTTAAGTTCCTATTTAAGAAAAAAAATCTTTCAAAACGAAAATAAAAAATGTTGCCAAAATAATTTCTCATATATGACTAAAACTAATGATTAAATGATTAATGACTAATTCATTTAGTTATGATATTAAGTCAAGATTATTTAGTTATGATTAAAATTTTAGTTTATTGATCAATCAATTAAATAAATTAGATGATTATGCCAACACTGCGTAATACGCACATCTACACACCTCAAAGGCGTGGCTTAAGGCCTCTATACGTTTTGTACGTGATATATTAAGGAAATATGCGAGCCGGTGCGGTTTGTTGTCGTTTTATATATGTATAAAAAATAGGTTAAATTGATTTCTATAAATTTATTTAAATTAACAAATTTAAATCATTTTATTCCTTTAACATGTCAAAAGTTCGACTGTAATTTGAAGGAATAAATTTTATTTACTTTTAAATCCAGCGCCAGCTTTCGCATAAACATGCATTTCGTAAAATGCTAAATAATTTCAATTAATAAATAAGATAAGTAATTATATGAATGAAATAAATGGTGGTGTGTGGATTGTGAACTTTTTGTACTGGGCAGGGATCCCAAGGAAAAGCTATGATAGCGTAGGGACAAATAACACTTTGTGTCCCTAACAACCGTGAAAGTTGATTGATAGCGTTGTCTTGTGATCCCACCCCTGGTGCTTTTAATTTTTTAATTCATTCGCAATGTTGGCAGCATGTGCAACGGGCACGATGGTGTAGATCAGTTGCAGCAATCCTCGTCTCACCTTTGGCTCGCTCGAGTAGCCGCGCACATGTAGCACTGCAACACATCCATGTACAAGTCTTACATCTTACTGCTCCAATAAACCTTGCGTATTTTTATTATGTTTCTGTCGTTTATGTTACTTGTTACCTTTAAATGTTTACAATTAATACTCATTGGTTTATATTATTATATTTCAGGTTAAGTTCTCTGTTAATGTTGGATTTATACAGCGTAAGCCGTAACGTAAGGTACCGTGCTCTAACGTAACGTAAAAAATAAAACAATGCAAACAAATGCGACAATTTATACAGTCGTAAGCCGTAACGTGACGTATCGTGCTCTAACTTATTAAAATCCCAAAGATCGCCAACTTTAATTTTTCTACGTTACGGTACGTTGCGATACGTTGTGGTATTACGAAAATTATTACTTCCCTATGTTATTGTTTGTTTTCATGTGACTAATATGTGTTAAAGTTTAGCTTAATATATTAAATGGAAATAAATATAAAAAATACTTCATAACGAATAGTCTTTTCTTGTGAACTGTGACTGACATGTGTCATGTGTCAAAGTTTATATTAATATTTTAAATGGAAATATATACGAAATATAGTGCATTACGAATAAACTAACCTGTCAAATACAAATTTGTCGCACAATTATATTGACTGAGCATGAGCATACTTTTTACGTCAAATCATCGTAAAAGGTCTGTATAAAATAGCTTTAAAAAAATCACACGTTACGATACGTTACATTATGCTAAGGCACTGTACGTTACGTTACGGCTTACGCTGTATAAATCCAGCATATATTGTTATTGTTCCAGTTATTAATATTAAACTAGAGAGTGATCGAAAAAAAAAAACTAATTCAGTTGACAATGACTAAAAA
Organism: Ophonus ardosiacus; assembly: GCA_943142095.1. Taxonomy (NCBI): domain Eukaryota; kingdom Metazoa; phylum Arthropoda; class Insecta; order Coleoptera; family Carabidae; genus Ophonus; species Ophonus ardosiacus. The sequence goes on from OW964823.1 coordinate 17,942,346, forward strand.
TTACTTGAAATTGGTAACACTGATAAAAAAAATTATTTCCTGTTATTGACAGTGACATTTGAAAATAATTTCAATTTGGATATATTCACAATTTTTTATTAAAGTGGTTTCTGTTTCCCTTACCTACGTACTTTTATTTCTTACATTACCCAGAAGCAATAATTTATAGCATTTCAATCACTCAAAATCCTATTAGCTGTCAGGTCCCACCTCTGATATAACCTATTTGTATTTATTGTCAAAGTGACATGTCACATAGCATTACCGCTTTCACCTGGTATTGTGTAAACTGTGGAAAAAAAGATCCCCAGAATTGCATTGCAAATTGGATCATTTCTTTTTGATTAATCTGTATAAGCCTTAAGGTGGATTTGTAACTAACACAGAACATAATTTAACATAATTTAGAATAGAAAACATAGGCCCGTAATCTCACTTCTTGAAGTAGCGCTATTTCGATTTTTTTTTTATTTTATTTTATGAATAGACAAGAATAGGTTTCATATTTTTGTAAAGGAATCCTATAATATTTGATATAAGTGGCATTTATAATTTAATTTATTTTTATTTCTCTTATTTTTAAAATTAAAGTTGACAAAATTGCCAGTTGAAGTAGCGCTACTTCAAGATGTCAGTATATGGACCATAGAATTTTATCGGAAGGTTTTATAAAGTCACACAAAACATAGAGAAAATAAGAAGTAAATGAAAAAGTACCTGTCATTTTCAAATAATAATTAAAAGAAATTTTGCCAGATTTGATTTCGATTTCGTCTTATTATTTGGTTTTGTTAGTTGTGATTAAATTTATAATATTTATAAATTTTAACCAACAAATACCACGAAATGTTAAGAAGATGGTGATTGATAATGGTGTGTGATGCTTTTTGACATTGAAAATTTATTCGTTGCCGACTATATGATTGCAGGTGATTTTGACATTACAATAAGGTCGAAAGTTGCTAAGGTGATTTGGAAAGTCTTCTTACGGCGAAATACATAGCATACCCTGTCGCCCCTCTATTCCTGGTCTAAGGTATAAGCAAGCTAACCTTTCGTTTACTACTCAGTTATCAACTAATATCTGTAATATCAGTACATAGTTTTTACGAAGCGCTAGTTCATAATAAAAAAAAAAAAACCACAAGCGTAATTGCATAAACAAAAATATTCGAGTATAAAAAAAATATAGTGAAATGTCTTGTTAGACTATTAAAGCAATTTAGACAAGAGTCGAAATCGTCCAGTATGAAAAGGGCTTAACTGGAGCCTACCTTCTGTGAAGCGGACGGCTATGTCTGGCGAGTTATCCTGGTAGAGACGGCGGCGAGGTGTAAGGCAGCGCTCCGGACCTAAACCCCACAGATACTCCACGGCCTGGAGCCAAGTTTTGCCCTCCACACTGCCTGGCGACGCACACGTCGGTATCAAGCTCTTGTTGTCCCCTGCCGATGTCGTCCACATATTGCGATGTACCATAACATTCATGAATTCACATAAAGAATCATCACAGCGCACAGGATTACGATTAAAATAGACAAACTTTAAACTGCTATAATCATCGATAAAATTTGCGTTTAATTTAATAATACTATTTTCACCTAAGTCTATCATTTCTAATTCAGGAACGTTATTGAAACAATTATCTTCTAAAACTGAAATTTGATTTACGCCTAGCCAAACTTTTTTTAATAATTTTAAATTTGAAAATAAATTTGTTTGTATTATTTCCAGTTTATTATTATAGAAACTTATATCCACCAAATACTTCGTTTTAGAAAACAGATTAGTTGGCAGAACTTTTAAATTATTACTCTCGAAACATAAAATTTCCAAAGTTTCATACTGATCGTATTCGGATCCCGTGAGTGATGATATGTTTCCACCTAAAATAATAATAATAATAATAATAATAATAAAAAATGCATTAAAGTAAATGAAAAATGGCGTACTAAAATTTTTGTGACAACACAAAAGGGGGCCTTGCAGGCTATATAGGGTAACAAATAGCAAAAGGCGGCAAATTTTCATAACTTCAAAAAAATATATTAATAAGTGCTTAATAATGAATAGAAATGTAAAAATAAAATTAAAGTAACTTTTTCTGAAATTGAAATTACTTTTTCTGGAATGGGAGCTTACTGTGGCGCTAGTGTTCCAGATCCAAAGCAATTTTTTTTTACCCTCACCATATTTTTGACATTGAAATGTAATGGCGGTTGAAAATAACCTATATAAAGTTTTAAAATTCTGTATTGCTGTATTAAAGAATTACAATAATAAAACAGTAGTAAAAGTAGCAAACAACCCACAAATGTTTTGATATTTGAAACTCACGTGTGAAATGACACAACATACATGTGCGTCACATGCGCACTGATACGCACAACAACAAAAAACCAAACTTTTCTCATAACAATGTCTAGTTTCGCATACACTGTGAACTTGTAAATATTGAAATAATTGGGACTGGAACACTTCTGCCATCTACTACAGTTTTGCGTGAAAGCTCCCATTGAAAAGGTATAGAATTGATTGTTCTGTATTTGAGCTGCATAGTCATCACCAAATTAGTTTGTTACAGTGATTTGTTTTCTTCTAAATGAGGATCTGTATTCGTGTTTTCTAGTTCTACTTAAACAGCTATTATGCTGATTATAGCAGATATTTTTACCTCTCGCTAAGAGAGGTATTGGATTGCTAAAATTCGCATATCCAGATTTTAGTGAACAAGCACGATTTAAGGTCGCTACAGTCCGATTATAACATTTTTAAAATGATGTCTGTGTGTATGTGTGTACGTGTGTACGTGTGTGTGTGTGTGTGTGTGTGTGTGTGTGTGTGTGTGTGTGTTTGTGTATGTGTGTATGTGTGTGGATGTGTGTATGTGTGTATGTATGGATGTTGTAGGAACGATTCCTCAAAAACTATAGAACTTAAAAACTGTTTACCTATGAATTCCTCAATCTGACATTCCTGGGAAGAGCTGAAAAGGTTTTGGTAACAACTGAACAACCGGAAGTAGTAGTTTCTTAGAAAAATTCTTCTAAATATATTTTTTTGGATATTTTTGTTATTAAATATTGAAGAACATAAAATTCTCCATCTAATACACTTAAAAATTTTATTATATCTTGTATAGATTTAACGATAAAGACACTATAATACATAGAGTAATCTAATCGCAGAGGCTAAGGCACTAAGGAAACCAGCTGACAAATTCCAATGTTTATAACATAGTTTGTAAATGACACATGTCAACAGTTTTAGTGACATTCTGATAGCTTTTTCTGGGAAATATATTTAATCTTTCTCATTGTTTTATTAATTAAATATTTGAAATTATAGGTAAAATGCATATATCCATCAGAAATACCGCCAATCTGGTTAATGAATTGGAAGAATCTCTGACACAATAAAAAACAATATTTGGGTAAAGTTCTGTAATATTTTGTTATAAAACGACGGTTCGAAAGCGATGTGCAATACAATACTTATATAGCCCAATATGGAAATGGCGAGAGGTCTTGTGCTGGCCACAACAGATTTTTATGTTATAACATACCATGAATGCGAAAAAATTGTGTCTCTTTTGGTAAATCCGGGACAGTCACCAAATTAAGCTGCTCGCAGTTGGCGAACTTTAAAATTCTGTTACTACTCCAGCCGGGAGCTACAGAGCAAGTGCACAAGCCGCAGTAAGGACTCCAAGCTGTCACTGTGCCAAAAACTAGCAATAACACCAACAGTATCATGTTTGTAAGATGCACTCACTTTTATTTCCTCCCTATTTATACTAAATATGTAGTAAACAAGTAACCGTATTTTAACTCTATTTTTCTTCTACGTATCTCAAGTTATTTGACCTTATGACATATCAGATTCAGATAATAGGATGACAAAATTTCATCTTAGCAAACCAGTTCTAAATTTAAATTTTTTGAAAAAAATTATTAGAAGGTGTCTTATTTAATGTTCTCATGTCTTACTAATTAACAAACCAGGTTTGTTGAAATATTTCGTTTTAACAAAATTATTTGCAATTTGTGTCAATTTAATGTTATTAACCTTTTTAGCTATACGCGAGGATATTACACTTTCATTCAGCAAAATTATTGCAATCTTGCATTCTATTTATATTATATTTATTTATTTATTTATTTATTTACAACCTCCCAACAGGATACAAAGTATCCCAATAACAGGGGGGTTGGATAAACCAATACATCACAGTAACATGAATAGACACACAATAAACTAAAATATCAGTGTAAACAATAACATAACAAATTTCCGAATACAACAACAAAAGTAGCGATTGATTTTAATAAATTACATTAAATTTTTACATAAAATATTTCTAAATTCACAGTAGCTTAAATTGAAAATATCTATACCTTCTTTCATCATACTCTCAACTTCATTATAAATTAGACATAACCGTCTGATTGGATTTCTATTTTCATAATTTTTCCTACATAACTTAGTACAAAATGCTATATAGGACCTAGATGCCAACCGAGGAATATTTATTTGAATACGACTCATTGAATTAACGTCATCTATAGCATTTCGCATCAAACCATGTAAATATAAGCATGAGCGTATCTTACGTCTGGAATCCAATGTATGCATATTTAAATTAGATAAAGTTGCGGAGTAGCTGTAAGTAAATGAATCGAAAAAAGGAGAAAATTTCATCGCGCAATATCGGACAAACTTTCTTTGTACCCATTCAATTTTGATGCAATGAGTATGATACATTGGATTCCAGACAATAAGACAGTACTCAAGCTTGGATCTCACTAAAGAAAAGTATAAGGACTTGAGAGTTTTGATATTAGTGAAGTTTCGTGAATTTCTAATAATGAAACCTAATGTTTTATACGATGTGTTCACTAAATAATCGTAATGAGGGCCGAAATGTAGTCTGGGATCAAAAATAACTCCCAAGTCCTTATGAGTATTTACTCTGTCAAGACATCGGTCACCAATCCAGTATGACGAAGTAGTTGTAGTATGCTTCATTGTGTAAGACATAACTTTACACTTTGAGACATTAAAGAAAAGACGTGAGGAAGAGCACCAAGCCAGAAGATTATCAATATCCTTTTGAAGCTGATGGCAATCAGAAACTGAATTAATGACTTTAAATAATTTTAAATCATCAGCATATAGTAGTGATTCTGAATATTCTAAGCACTCAGTAATATCATTTATAAATAAAACAAAGAGAAGTGGCCCTAAATTTGACCCTTGTGGAACACCAGATCTAGGAATAAAATGATTAGATTTAAAGCCATTACACCGAACAAACTGCTTGCGATTTGTAATATATGAGCGCAACAAATCAAGAAGATTAGGAGAAAAGTCAAACTGATGCTGTAGCTTATATAGCAACACTTCATGATTCACAGTGTCAAATGCTTTCGCAAAATCAGTGTAAACAACGTCTAATTGCGCATTATTATTGAATGCATTGACTGTGTGGTCAGTAAAATTAGTTAAATTAGTTACAGTTGATCTACCTTTAATGAAACCATGTTGCATTGTTATAATCTTATTTGAAACGGAATAATATATATATTTGTATAGTATTTTCTCAAAACATTTAGAAACATTCGAGATAATAGAGATAGGTCTATAGTTGGTTACATTGCTAGGATCACCAGATTTGAAAATTGGACAAATTAATGATTCCTTCAATATATCAGGAAATATCTTATTCATAATGCTAAGATTAAACAATATATATAACGGTTTTACAAACAAATCTGAACATCCTTTTAAGATATAAGCTGGGAATTTATCAGGACCTGGAGAACATGAAACTTTTAGAGATTTAATTGACATGATAATATCGTTTTCAGTAATTTCACTAATATTTAAGTATGAATTAGAGGAATTTGGTCTATGAATATTAGTAAAGTCTGTAACATTTTCATTGGAATAGACACTAGAAAAGTATTCAGCAAATCCATTTACTGCCTCTGAAGTATCACTGTAATTTATGTCATTCCAGTGCATAATTTTGGGTATGCGTGTAGAGTTTTTCTTTTTGTTTATAAATGACCAGAATTGCCTTGGGTCACTAGCTACAATTTTTTCTGAATTTGAGATGAAATTTTTATAAGCTATTGTTATATCTTTTTTAATTTTGCTTCTTAATGTTTTAAATTTAATGTAATACATTTCATTACTTTTATTTTTATATAATTTATGATATTTATCTTTTAACTTAAGATCAGATATAATTTGTTTAGTGAACCAAGGTGGATACGAAGATACTTTTCTACATGACAGTGGTACACATTGTGAAAAAACATGATTCAATATTCTGTAAAATTCGCTAAATGCTTCATCAACATCATCGTATTCCATCAAAATATCCCAGTCAACATCTTGGAACAGTGTATACATTAATTCAAAATTAGCTTGTTTAAAATTGTACGAAAGATCATTATTAAAAGTGGAGTTAGGAGGTGAAGATAGAGTAGCATTTACGGAAATTAGTAGAGTAGGATGAAGGGGATCCTCACGAGTCATAATAAAATTGGAACGAGTAACATTACATGTTTTATTGGATAAAACTACATCAAGAATACGCAAGTCACAATTATATATTTTGTTATATTGAGTAGCATCAAGAAAATTTGAAAAATTTTCAAATCTGGTTATATGTGTATTATTAAATCCATGCAAATATTGATCAACTAATTTACTAATATTTAAGTCACCAACCAAAATGAAACTAGACTGCATAAGTTGGCGACAAGACTCAAGACATTCATAAATCATGTCCTGCTGCTCAGTTGAAATAGGAGGTGGCGAATAAACAACAGCAACAATCAGACTTTCCCTAGGACTTAAATTAATACGTACACACAAAACATCAGCAATAGAGTGAGGATTAAGATTCAAACTAATCAAAGATGACTTATATTTAGTACTAACAGCACATAATACTCCACCACCCATTAATTTACCCGTTATGGCATTATTACGGTCTTTCCTATAAATTGTGTATTTGGTAGGATCCAAAATTTCGTCATTATAAACTGAATCTGTGAGCCACGTTTCCGTAAGAGCAATAATATCAAAATCATTTATAAAAGAATTATTATAAAAATCTTCTAGCTTCGTATTCAAACCACGAACATTCTGATAATAAATATTCATCAGTAAATATATAAATGTTATTAAAGTCTACGTAAATTGTATGCCGTACTCGTACGCCACTGCCAATGTAAACTAACAATAATAAACCAACACTTGCAAACAAATAACAAGTAAACTAAAATGAACGTATAAACTTGTTATTAGTAGTGATATTCTCAAACTGAACACATATGTTTAGCTGCTCCATTTGACAGAGAAAAGAAGTAACAAAACAATCAAAATTAAATAATGTAATAAACATAAATTTTATGATCTTCTTACAATGAAATTAAAGTGAATCAAGATTAGTGCTCAAATCAGCCGATTTAATATTATTATCAACTTTATAATAGATATTACCGTCCACTGTCCACACATTTTTATAGCCGACCTTATTGGAAATCATTTTCAAAAGTGAGTACCGTTTTCTTGTTAAGTCCTCTTTGATGGTGATTTTAGATCCTTTTAGTTTACTACGGGATTTTAACACTTCATCCCGTGTTTTGTAAGAAACAAATTTAATGATGACGGGGCGAGGTCTGGTTTGAAGGGACTTATTCGCACTATTTCTTTTACCGATCCGATGACAGCGATCAATGGACTGCGGAGGTATACTAAGCGATAATGTTTTATGGAAGATATCACGAACCTTATTTTCAACATTTTCAGATGCTTCTTCGGGTACGCCAAACACTCTAAGACAGTTTCTTCTTGAATACTGCTCAAGACGGTCGATCTCATGATGTAGTGCTGTGTTTTCCTTCTGCATATCATCAATGATGGTCTCATAGTACAATTTCTGCTCATTTAGCTTCTCGTTTACTCGTTGAAAAACCTTTTCAACGAGTTTGTTTAAAAAACTGTCATCACTATCATCACTGAGCAGAGCGTTAACGGAATCAACTACTTGAGTTGTTATGCTGCGAGTCGACATTGTTGTAGGTAGTATAATATAACACCCAAAAAATGAGATTTAGATCACAAATTTTATTGAAATTTCAGCAATTAATTCACGAACGGAGCAACAAAAAAGCACGCCTACTCACGTTGGAACAACATTGATATGATATATAAATAGAATGGTAAATATAATGATGAAAACAGTCAACGGTCGACAGTCAGCGGTCAGCAAAACAGTAGACAGTCCACAACAATCTTCGATTCGATCAACCCCGCTGAAGATGAGACCCTAGATTTTCAGGGGTAGTCTACCCCTAGGTATGAGAAATACATTGCTAAATATCGTTCGTTAATTGTAATATCATATAAATATGTTTGTATTTATTTTGTTTATTATTTAACTTGTTTTTATTAATACAAATCTTATTTATTTTTGTATACTTTTGTGTTTAACTATTTTATAACCTATGACCGCAATTCTGTCTTTTGTTTTATTATTAATAATGATTTCTAAATTATTTCTTATTAATAATTGTGCCACCAATTCAGTGCAGTGATCAGCTTATCCGCTGACGCAACAGACAGCAGGGTAAGTACAACCCTACTTAAATCGTTAACGTCGTTACTTCTGTTGTACCCCAGTAGCGATTGTTACAATATTATGGTATAATTTTTTTTTCGTTTGAAAGTCCTGTGTTAATAAAAAAAACTCTTTTCCGCCCTCAGTGTGGAAAAGTATTTTAGTGAGGAAAAGTGTTAATTTTTCGCAAAAAAAATAAGTTTACTTTTCCGCACTTAGTGCAAAAAACTATTATTTTAACACATATTGTTTAGGTCGGAACGTGGATGAAAAATCTTAGTTTTCGACCTCGGGGAGGCTTGGCGCGAGCCACAATGTTAGATCAAATGTACAGTAATAGTATATTGTAATACAAATGAGGAAAGGGCATCATTGTAAAATGAGTACGAAATTTGGAACACGGGCGATAGCGAGTGTTCTAATCGTACGAGTTTTGCAATGGCTCTTTTCCACGTGTATTACATACTATTTTTCATATGTATCGAAGTTCGTATACCTGTTATTTCAACGAATAAATGTGGAAACATCTAATAAAAAACTTTCGTCACTTAGTGAGGAAAGTAATTAATTAAAGTAATTAAAATAAAAAAAGTGTTTTTGGCCATTTTCTCAAAATCTGTGGCCCATATCAAAATATTACAAGACTAAGACTGCAATATTAGAGCTCGTAATTTTTTGTACAAAAAAGGTTTTTTTCATTTCTTACCTATGATGAAATCTCAAAGAGTTATGTTAAAAAAATCTGTTGTGGCCAGCACAAGACCTCTCGCCATTTTCATATTAGGCTATATAAGTATTGTACATATTTAACATTTCTGATACACACAAAAACACATCTTTTTACCTTCCGTCAAAAGGAAGGTATTGTTTTTGGTCAAAAAATTCGGTGGTGAGTTTTTAATGAATAAGCACGTTTTAGGGTCCCTACAATACGAATGTACTATTTTTAAGATGATGTCTGTATGTGTGTGTGTGTGTCCGTGTGTGTGTCTGTGTGTGTGTGTCTGTGTGTGTGTCTGTGTGTGTGTCTGTGTGTGTGTCCGTGTGTGTGTGTGTGTGTGTGTGACGAATTTTTCTCCGACGATAACTCCAAAACTACAATTCTAAAAATTATGATTCTTTCATATTCCTCTTCTTTACAACCATATGAAGAGCTGATTAGATTTTGGTTATAATTGGTCAACCGGAAGTACCCTTTTTTGAAGTTCTTAACAGTTTTTCTTGAAAAATCGCAGTTAAATATCATTTTCGACATTTTATGTGATTATCAATAGAAAGAATATCTTATTCTCTATACGATACGATTATACATTTTCCTTCATATTCAATAGATATAGAGTCATAGAGAGATTAAGAGAGATTAACTTTCGAAAATCAGTCAGCATTGCAAAAATTATGAAAACAACAGATACACATATTCAAAAAAATCTAATTGACACATGTCAGTGGCAAGTGCAAAACCAAAGTGGAAAATATATGATCTGAAAGTGATATAAGTGACAGAGTGTCCCTCGCCAGTGGGAAGAAAAGATGGAAGGACTGCATAGCAGAAGATTTGAGAGAGGAAGAACTGTGTCACGAATGTGCTTTGGACAGGAATGAGTAGAAGAGAAGAGTAAGAAACAGCGACTTCTAATAAAATAGGGCAAAGTTGAAGCAGGAGGAAGTGTTAACTGCAATACATAATGTATTCGTATTAAAATTTTATTAGATTTTAGAATATTTTCAAAGGAACTTTCAGTATGGATATGTAAAAAATAGTGTGTTCTTGTTACAACTATACAGGATATATATAATCTTTTTCAAGGAAATTTTGGTATAGGATATGTACAAAATACATCGAATTGACGGAAGGTTTTGTGCTGGCCACAACAGATTTTTTATATATGTCGGAGACTGGAGCTGGGATTCATTTTGGGCATGTGGAGAAGACGTTGTTTATTTTATTTTAATTATCAATGTTCTTTTAATTAAACAGAAGTTAAACACTATTACACACATTTACTTTAAACAAACACACAAATACGATTTATAACGACTAATAAAAATAAGTAATACGACTAATATGAATAATTATATGAGAATAATAAAATGATCAAAATAACCAGAGTTCAAGAACTGGCGATCCAACCCCAACACTTCTGTATGCCTTTAAACTTTATACCTCAAGTTGAGGTACACTTTGTATAAAGATATATTTATTTAAAACAATCTTTTTTTTCTTATTTTAATTTCCTGCTTATTAAATATTTTTACGGAATTTTAAGGAAAATTTGAAGCTGAACTAAAGAGTTTTCAAATGTGGATGTTGGCAACACTGAACCAAGCTTTAGTTTAACATTGCGATGACCAAATGTACTACGGCTACGACGCCGTGTGGCTGCTGTGCGATGCCATAGGGAGCTGCGGCGAGAAACGACACGTAGGCGAGCGTACCACGACCGTACGTTACCGGAACGTTGCCGGAGCTTCGTGTGCACTGTAACATTTACTTACTAGTATCCACAGGCCGGAACTCCGTCGCCGTGCACGAACGTTTTAGCTGACGTGTGCACCAGGCCTAGTGAGCATGCAACGTCTAAGCCGGCTTCCCACGGCCTGTGGCGCGTACACGCCACTACCTGAGTAGACGCGCTTCGCTCCACGAGCTTCTACAAACTTCGACCATTCCCACGGCGCGTTGGCGCGTAGTACGTGGAGCGCGTGCAAGTATGCATGGGCTTGGCCGAGCCACCCGCCATCTTGATTTTAAGATAATTTGACGCTTATGCATAGGCAGTTCATTATGAATAGTCAACAAAGAAAAACTGCTGTGTGTGTAGCTACATGTGTTTTATTGTCGGGAGAATTTTTAAAACAAAAGAGAATCAACCAAAAAAGACGCTGGTGGATGTCAACTTTCAACAAAAGTCGAACTACGTACAAAAATCATAATTATTATATTCTAAAATGTATTGAAAAGAACCGTTCTGAACGTGTGCAGGGACAAGCAAGCACAGGCCATGGGAATACTTACACACGCCGCGCCATCTCGCGCCGAGGGTTTCCTTTGACGCGTGCAACATTTACCGACAAATGATGGGAGAGGACGGGCTGCACGAACGCGCCACGCGCTGCCCCTTCCCATGGCCCGTTGCGCGTAAAAGCAGGTAGTGGCGTGTACGCGCCACAGGCCGTGGGAAGCCGGCTTGCGCCGTACGTCGCCACAGCGTGCACGCACTTTAAAAAAACCTGACATGTGTACCGGGGCTTTATGTTATTCATCACACAATGTTGTATAATTATTTCCGTTCCCTAATACCATATAAACATAAAATGAAACATTTTGAAATAATTCATTTTGAAATCAGAAGCGTACTACTAAATTCAAAGTGTCGCATAACCTGAGTTCATCTTTGCATAACGTTATTTTATAAACTTTAAACTGAATTTCACTTGACTTCAACTGAATACGAACGCAAAACAGAAATGCAGTTCAAATATTAAACTAGAGTAAATCTAATTTGAAAGTGATGTAGTATTATTTGTTCTTTCTCGTATAAGAAGTCAGACTTTCGCAGACGTGAGATAATTTTTAAAATATGCGTCATTTTGTTGCCGTCTTATTTTGTAGTTTTATTATCTGATTAAGTGATCCATACAATCATACGAGGATTGATAAAAAATAACGAGAATTTTCATTTGTTTCAATAAGAAATAATTTATTCATCAATATTAATTTGTCCCTTGCAAAGTATTCCCAATTAGATATAAAGGCACTTGTTTCCAATCTGCAAAACTGTTGTTTTTTAGCCTTCAGCTATTTCGTGCGATTTTGCTTTCAACTCCTCTATGGTCGTAAAGCTTTGTCTGTTCGCGGTTCATGTTTTGTTTAAGAACAGGAAAAGTCGTAGCATTTTCTTCATGGTTCCTGAAATAGCAAGGTGTAGATATCTCTAGTTCATATTTATCTATAGTTATCTGTGAATGTTTATTTCTACAATATTATACAGTATGTCCACGGATCGAGATCCAATGAGAAAAAACTTTTTTATTTTTTATTTTACAAAAAAAAGTATTCGTGATAAAAGTTTTTGCATGTCCCGAAACGGCCAATTCAGTTTTAATATTTTCAAATTTTCTTTTAGTTACAGATAAAAATTGAAAAAATAAGTTTGCGTTGTCATGGTAATTGCCGTTATTTATTTTTATTAACTGTCAGTTAGGAAAATCAACCATAATAGTTGTCAAAAGACGAACGAGTTTATCTAATTCAATGTTAAGGCAAAGGTAATAAAGCGATCCGTCGAGTTGTCGAAGAATTTAATCAAAAGTTTCCGGATATTTACATCTCAAATAGAGGTGCACGAAAATTGGTCAAAAAATTCCTATAACTGGTTCCATACTGGATGTAAAAAAACCAAGATAGTACCATGACAACGCAAATTTATTTTTTGGGACAATAATTTTCAACTAAAACGACCAATTTTCGATATTTATCTGAAACTAATAGAAAATTTGAAAATGTTAAAACTGAAATGGCCGTTTCGGGACTTGCAAAAACTTTAATCTAGAATACATTTTTTTGTAAAATAAAAAAGTTTTTCCTCTTTGGAACTCGATCCGTGGACATACTGTAGATGGTGAAAATGAAATGGCAGAAGACTTGCGTCATAGACCTGAAAAAAATTTTATAAAATTAAATATAACTTGTACAAATTAATTATTTTTAAATACAGAAAAAAGAAAAATACTAGTATTAAGAAAAGTATATAGTATTTCTAAGTCAATCTCTATACCTTTTACGGAATTTGATATTATTTGAAATAATTGTAGTTTATCTTTATTCTATACGTTGGCATGACAATGTTTACATTAAATTTTATATCGATCGAATATCCATTCTGTCACTATTATCCCGGTCGGATTTTCGCCAAACATTTCCAGATTGTCTTCATCAGTAGAAGAAATTTCCCCCGATTCATACGACTCTTGAGATGAAAATTTGTCAGTCATATATATATAACAGAAAATGACGCTTTCACTTCCAAGTTACAAGGTTAATTTTTAACAAAACATCTGACCAAAATTTTATAACTGCGCAAACTCGAACCATTAGTCAGAAGGTAAACCACCTGAAATTGGAAAATCATGAAATTTGGAATGAAAACATGATGACGTTTGTCATGTATATTACTAGCTGTCATTCTGTCACGGGTTCCCATATCTGCTTGTCAAGAAAGACCAACAAAGTCACATGACTGCTCGTGCCTTTTAAATTAGTATCCCATGTAAACTTAGTAGTATATGACGTCATTACTTTAGGGATATTTTTTGATGACGTAAGTCTTTTGCCATTTCATTTATACCTTATTATAGTATTTGGATTATTTTTTTCATATAAAATTCGTCAATATCCTTGTGCAATATTTCCACGTTATGGCACTTTATTACATTTTAGCATAAAATTTCATACAAAGTCTTTGTTTTCAAAATTAAACACTCATCAAAATGGGGTCATATTTCCTTGATAAAAAAAGTGCACATCCAATGTGCCTAATAATTGAAATGTGTATCAATATTAAAAAATCTGTTGTGGCCAGTACAAGACCTTCCGTCAATACGAAGTATTTTGTACAAATTCCATACCAAAATTTCCTTTGGAAAATATTCTATATATCACGAAAAATTGTAACACGAATAAATACTATTTTTTACAAATTCCATACCAAAAGTTCCTTTGAAAAGATTCTATAAATCCAATAAAATTATAACTTGAACATACACTATGTAAATGCACTTGACACTTCCTTCTTTCTTCTTCAGCCTTCCCTGTTTTATTAGGGGTCACTGTTTCTTACTCTTCTCTTCCACTCATTCCTGTCCAACGCATTTTATGCACACAGTTCTTCTTCTCTCAAGTCTTCTGCGATACAGTCCTTCCATCTTCTCTTTGGCCTTCCTCGTAATCCCCGCATTGAAAGTTTCAATCATGAGGCGAAGCTGCAACTGCATGTCACTTGCGAAGAACACTATGACTTATAACACTTTCTGGTCCTATACTTTCCGTTTTGCAATTGACACTGACATCTGTCAATTAGAATTTTGGAATATCAGAAAAATGTGTAATCAAACCGTATAGAGAAGAGAATTTTCTTTAATATAGATAAAAAAAACTGTTAAAAACTTCAAATAAGGGTACTTCCGGTAGATCAATTGTAACCAAAATCACCTCTTCATACGGATGTAAAGAAGAGGAATACGAAAGAATTATAATTTTTAGAATTGTAGTATTGGAGTTATCGTCGGCGGAAAATTTGTCACACACGGATACACACACACACACACACACACACACACACACACACACACATACATACATACATACATACATACATACATACACAGAGACACACAAACACAGAGACACACAGATACACATACATACATCGTCGGATTTCTGGTAAAAAGACTTAACCGCCTTTTGACTAGTTTTGAGATAAACAGGAAAAACTTGTTTTTATTTACAATATTGACTTATTTAACAAGATACTGTGTTATATTGATGAGATTAATATTTTATACATTTTCAACATACTTTCGCAACATTTTGAAGCATATATCATGAAATATTTAATAAAAATATTTTTTTTTGTTTAATATATAGCTTAATACCTAAATTTTTAATATTTATATAGTTGTGAACACCAGATTAATAAATAATATGAAAATAACTTAACTTTTGTGGAACACAACTCGCTAACATCATCCATTACATTAACACGTAGAATGGCGTTTAAGACATTTCGTATAAAATTCTGTGCGCATCGAAAAGTGTCAGATGGCGTTTACAAAACTTTAGAATGAATTACCTTCTAACATAAATTTTTTGACGCTTAGATATTGTGTTCAGAGCATGCGTCGTGAAGAGACGTATCCGTTTATGTGCATAACTCATTTTATGATTTTTTGGCGGTTAAGTCTTTTTACCAGAAATCCGACGACATCATCTTAAAAATAGTAAATTCATATAGTACGGACCCTAAAACTTGCTTATTCATTGAAAACTCAACACCGAATTTTTTGACCAAAGACAATACCTTCCTTATCTAAAGGTGACGGAAGGCAAAAACGAAAATGGTTACAATCGCATACATCTAGCGTTCTAAATT
The DNA here is from genome assembly GCA_943142095.1 of Ophonus ardosiacus. Classification (NCBI taxonomy): domain Eukaryota; kingdom Metazoa; phylum Arthropoda; class Insecta; order Coleoptera; family Carabidae; genus Ophonus; species Ophonus ardosiacus. Next base: position 17,958,135 of record OW964823.1, read on the forward strand.
CGAAAATTCCCGGATTATTTTGACCAAATCTTGCATACGTGTATACAGAATCAAAATGTTGCAAATCAATCACATCATTGATAATTGAAAGTATAATTGTTATTATTATTATTATTATTATTATTATTATTATTATTATTATTATTATTATTCTTACAGCCCCTAAAATGTTTTCTTAGGATCGTATATTATTTGTATATAAAAAGTATATAAATTCAGCAGGGTAGGCTTAACGGGTGTTCAAAATGGTCTCCCAAACAGGGCGCCAAGAATTTGGAGGCGCCTATGAGTTGACAACGGGAAAAAATATTTCATTTACATATATGTATAAATAAGGGCGTATCGAGAATCTCGAACAGAGCGCCGATTGACCTAGGGCTAGCCCTGAAATTCAGTAAAGAATTGCATTTATTTGTAAGCTTCGAAAAGATAACGAAATTTACAGGCAACCCATGTTGCACAGAAGTTGCATATATAGTCTACCACCAGGTAACATTTGTTAGCTAAAAGCAACATCGAACTGGGAAATAACGATCCAATATTGTATAACCAAATTTTGTATTCCAGGTGCGTATTGACTCAGATTGTATTCAAATCAACGGGCTTTCTCTTAATTCTGTAACATAATTACAGCTTCTTGCTTCTAGCAAGAATAATCAATATTAACATTTCGTACTTCTGAGAAATGGTGATATAAAATCAATTGTAATTTCACTCATTTCTTTGAAAGTTAATAGCAGAAGGTTGCATTTTGAGTTTGTTAAAGGGAGGATATGTTTTTATTCACAATCGGTTAGTAATTATGACGATTTCTAATTTTAAAAAAGTTGGGAAGTTAGTTATTGTTAATCTCATTTTCCAAGGCGAAAAGATGCTACATCCAAACTTCAGGGCAATTTCCCATGAAAGACCATATTTATATGAAAACAAAGCTTATGAACCAATGACATTGTAAATAATATAAATAAGTGTAAATAAAATACATGTCAAATCCAAATTTAAGGTTAGAAATCAAATGACAGTACATGTGACAAATAAACAAGTTCAGATCATACGTTTAATTATATTACGTTGTTATTATTATTAATATTATTATTATCATTATTATTATTATTTTAACAATTACTTCTTATTAATTTCCGATTGTGAATAAAATAGTATACAAACTTCCGTGAAACTCTCATTATGTCTTCGTCCTCGACAGTAATGAAACTTTTTCCACCCCATCTAGTAATATATACTATTAAAGTTCACTTTCAGAACATATAATATACTATTATTACCTATCACTAAACTCATTGTTTTGTATACAGGCTGTTTCAAAAATATTTCAATAAAAATTAAGCGTATATACAGGTGTTTCTATACTTATGGATCAAATTGCTTTTATTGAATCAAAAACTGTGTAGTAAAAGTGTAATGAAGGTATTTCATTTAAGAATTTATAAAGTTAGTAAACTTTCAGTTTGATGTTTATATAAAAAACATGATAAGATAAATTCCAGTTCCATGAAAATATCTTGTAAAATGAAAGGATTACAGTGTTTCTGTTCATAAACTTTTGTAAAATAAAATTCAGCCTCAAAATTCCACATAAAGTGTAAAAGAGGAGAAAACAACAAAACTCTTTTCAAACAAGGGATGACGAGGTACGAAATATTCAGAGGAATAAATTTGGGAAAAGTTGGCGAGTGAGGCTCTGTGAGGGAAAGTTAATTAGATAAGAGTAATTAAAAGCAGGAACGGTTCATTGGGTTCGCATCAGAGTGTCGAAAATTTCAATGAGAACCGTGTACTCGATACGCAGTAGGGTCGTTATCGGAGGAAGCATGGCGGACGATAAAGCGACACGCACAAATTTGTTGTAAGGCAATGAGGAATAACGTTAAACATTAAATTTTATGAAGATAAATGGTTGCAAAGACTACAAAGTTGTTTGAGAATTATTATTCACAAGCGCTTTTCTTGTAAAGTATTAAGCGTATTTGTAAAACAGGAATTCAAACGAAACAAACAAAAATTATTACGAGTATTTTATTACATAAAAACTAAGAACACATTTCTTTGAAGTAGATGTTGTGTGTTCAATTAAGAGAATACATAATATACTAGGGTCACGCTAGAAACATTGAAAATAAGACACATGATTTATATTTTTTAGAATTTTAAATTGGTTCAAAGTAGTTGCTTTTAAATTTAATACAATTCACAATTAAACTTAAAAACTCTCAATTAATAGGCTGACTTAAAATCTGTGAAAACTGTGAAATTATAAATCGTGATTCGAAAATACTCTGGTTAATTCTATATTTTCACTTACGAATATACTTTAAAAATTTGATTAACTAACTTTTAACCAACAACTTTCGCAATTTAATTTTAAATGATAGTAAATAACTCTTTAAAATTATAGTGCAAATTTTGTTTTCCGCGACTTACCTGATTTTCTAAATAAATATATCAATAATCAATAGTGTTTGTTTCAATATTGTATATAATTTCTTTATTAGTTACACATTTTTGTGAATGCCCAAATCTTGTCTAGAATTATAACAGAAAGTCTTTTTCAACTATCAAAGACTTTCTGTTATAATTCAAGACAAAATTTGGGCATTCACAAAAATGTGTAACTAATAAAGAAATTATATGTATACAATATTGAAACAAACACTAGGTATGTAATTGCTGAAGATGGACAAATATTGTCCGAAACGTCCTAACTTTTTATAAATAAAGACAATTATGATTGCTAGTCTTAATTATTGGAACCTACGGCCTGTTTTTTCCTTTATTGAAACTTTTACAACGTTCCCGAATCACCCATTCCTAAATAAATATATCATCACGGCATATTACCCATTGCTGGGTGTGCCAATCTGCTTTGTACGCAGATTTCGGTTATGCTGAGTGATGACATATTCGTATAGTGTGGGCGTTTACCAGGCGACATCTGACGGGCACTCATTGCTGGAGTGAGGAGTGCAATTAAAAAATTAAAATAATATTTGGCGTCGATCAGGGTCAAACCCGGGTTCTCAGATTCTTAATTCTCAATAAGACCCTCGTATAAAAATTCCTAAGCTGTTTACTTACAGAATCGTAGTAATAATTAATACGACTTTATATTATATTTATAGGATTGAATCTCACCGTTTACTGACATGAAAATATTTTTTTTTATCTTATTTACAAATAAGATCCTTATGATGCTCTCTCCATAAAATCTTTTAAACCCCATGAAGTGACACCTGATAAGAGCTACTTATTGATACAGATATATCACTTTTTCCGAACTTTGCGAATAAAAACAAATTTACATATCCAGAAATGGGAAATAATTCGTGGTGACATATTAATTTTTTCAGCACCGAGTAGAACTCAATATCTATCAAAATCATGATAGAAGTAAAATATTTTGTCTCTAAAAAATCTAATTTATTTAATATTTTTACAAAAGATTATATTTGGTTGAATTCTGAATTTTATATATTAACCAAATTTGAAAAAAATCTGTATGGTTATATTTCATTAAGAAAATTGATGTCACTTCCCACTAATCAGAAAGTTCTACAATTTTATTATGTAGTTGAACTAGCTTTCGTTCAATTTCTAAATATTAAATATAAATAGGTATTGTTGATTTAAAAATAAATATTTTAGGGAGTAAGCCAGTTTATTGGGAGTCCCGGTATTAATTAAATTGGACGATCTAAATATGTAAAATATATTCATTCAAAAATATTTTCATAACGAAATTTTTTTCTGCTTATAATTCAATAAGCAATACTTATTATTTCGGTACTTATTTATTAACATTTTACAAGAACAATAATCTAATATTATTTGTTTCCTCATAAAAAAATTAACTTTTATTTGTGAATAGGTGATAAACAATATTTCATATCTCTAACCTTGACCGACTGCTGTTTTCGATGTTTCCTCTACGAATCTAAGACATGTAATTGTTTATTGCGTTTCCCAGACATTTGATTGTTTTTCTAGCAAGCCACAACAAAAATATTTTATTACTTTTTTCACATTTATATAATTTTTCCTACACTGATATATCAAACTACATCGTACCACCAAGAAACTCAGGCGGCACGTATCATACTTCTATAAATAACAAAAGGCTGAGCCAGAGCTCTAAAATATAGTAATATACCGGGTGTAACACGAAAAGCGGGCCATAGGCGTTTAACATGGGAAAACAGTTTTTCCTTGCACAAAAGTGGCCTAATAAATTTGGACAATAATGTTTCAAATAAATGATGTAGAAATTTCAATTCTGTATTTAATGCAATAATCACATTTTATTTTACACATTTGATAATCGAAAAAAATTAATTTAAAATTTTATAAAAGTTACTTCTTTATAGTATATTAGTCTTGGTACTGAAATAAAATTACGGATAAATGTACTGACATATTATCCGCACAAACCAGATTAATAGGTTAGTTCGTTTAATCTATTAAGGCTAAAAACTAATGTAATTGTAAACCAAGTAATTAACATATTTATAAGTTTATAGATTTTACCGTCAGGAATCTATTTTTGAAGAACTGTGGCTGCCATAGGTCCTGTACTCGAAAAAATAAAATGTAATGACTGTGTGCTTATTCAAGTGTTGTCTTGTTATAAATATGTAGTCTCAATCGCATTTTACATTATTTGTATAAAATAGAGGTACAAAGATTTTTGATAACTATTCGGTTTTTCTAGCCACCTTATTACTATCCAGATAGTCACCTGAAATCCAGTGAGCACAGTATAATGAATATATATATATATATATACCGTGAGTATTTTTTAACATGAAACATTGAGTTTGTCATATCCATGGTTACGTCTTGATATTTGATTGACAGCAATGTATTTGCCCGTTCCATTTAAAATGAAACATAGGGAACGAATCTGACAGAAGTATTATATTTAAATATTGTAAGAAATATAGCGGAGTCAGAAAACCACTCGAGAGTACTAAACATATTTCGGGCACAAGATGCACGCAGTATTTTTTCTACATCTAAATTTAATTTTTAGAAAACAGGTATAATGTATAATTATTTAAACAATGACAGAAGTATTATACTTAAATATTGTAAGTATTTTAGCCGAGTCAGAAAACCACTCGGGCACAAGGTGCACACTATATTTTTTCTACAACTAATTTTAAATTAGAATGCAGGTAATTATTTAAACAAGATTAACCTCTATTGACGTCTTATCAAATGTCAAATTCGTTTCCTATGTTTCATTTTAAATGGAACGGGCAAATACATTGCTGTCAATCAAATGTCGAGTAACCATGGATATGACAAACCCAATGTTTCACGTTAAAAAATACTCACGGTATATATATACAGGGTGTCTCTTAAATAGGGGGACATGGCTTAACCACGGATTTAACTAAACTTGCTTCTATATTCAGAAACTAGTAACATCCGTTTGTTCAGCCTAATAGTATTTTACTACCATTATTATAAAAACACAAATAAATATGTTAGCTTACTCCTAAACAAGTTGAGAAGATTGACAACTCGTTACTGTCATTAAAAATTAGGTGTTTGACATTTGGATAGACTGCTAGATTAAATTTATTTTAAAAAAATTCACGATGCAATCACTCAGGTTTTATTTTTTTCTGTCTGAACCGTAACAGATATCACAAATTAAACAGAGAGAGAGAGAGAGAGAAAAGTTTACTATTGAATGTATATTCCTGAAAAAAATAATTTTATGTTATCGGCGTGGCCATTAAAAAGTTACGGTCTAATCAATGTTGGGACACCTAAGTTTCATACACTAGTAGTTCAATGGTACACTTTCCGGTAGAAGCAAGTCCCCCTACTTAAGAGACACCCTGTATGTATGTATATATATATATATATATATATATATATATATATATATATTTCATCACAGCACATTACCCATTACTGAGTGTGCCAGTATCTACAACACATGTAGACATCGGATCGAACCCGGGTCACCAGATTGGCAACCAGACACTATACGCGCACGGCCACGCGACCCCTTAAAAAATATATAAAAAACAAAAACATAATATTTTATTCATATGTAACACAGATTATTCTTTACAGGTATTTATATCTTAAATTCAGAAAATTCAGAAAGAATATGTTATTCATTACTTCACATGTTACCTATCACAGAATGATCAATAATAGGTGAAGCGTGCCACTTCATACGATTTTGACATACGCCGCTTACTTAGTATAAGAGCATTACTATTTCCAGGGGCGTACCTTTCGTCAAATTTCCTAGCTGTCATTAAAATAATCCGAACGAAAATATGCTACAAGAAGACATTTGTTACGCTTTTCATTAAAAGCCAGAATGAAAAGATATTAAAGATTTTTCATGCACGAATGTATGCGAAAGAAATATCAAATGAATCAACCTGCGGCAATCATATTAGTCAAATGTCAAGAACGATGACTCATCTGTCATATATGGAATATAGTTTTGATGAATTATGGAAAATAGAAATATAATTTACACACTATTTTGGAACAAATGTTGCCACGTGATCTTCACCCACTTTTGATCACTCTGTATAATAAAATCATCATCTCACTAACATAATGTACAACATAAATAACCACCAATCAAGCGCAATACTTGTGCAAGAATTTTTCCTCAAATATCAGGCCATGGAAATTTGGCTATTCGGCCAAATAATAAACCGGATATCTAGTAACCGACATGCGGATAATTTAATCTCCGGTGATTCACTAATATAAAACAGTGCTGACACTGTCAGGTATATGGGCTATGGACAAGTAAATAATAGTTTTAACATCAGTATTACTTTAAGAATACAGTAAATACAGACATATCGTTGTTACCAAAATCTGCGAATTAAAAGCAAAGTGGCACACCCAGAAACAGGTAGTAAGTAAATACTTAGTAACTATTTATATTTTTATGTCTTACTAGTATGTTATTGTTTTATAACCTCAACATTAGGTCCGTTATTGAGTAAATAATACCCTAGGGCGTATTAAGTTGCTATGGTAATGTTGACAACAAACTGAGGTTAATAATACTGATACTAACATAAAGTGCAGTTAAGGTTAAGAAGCATTGTGAATTGTAGTCGTTTATAATCATATTTGTTTCATCACAAAAATAAAAATACCACAAGAAATATATTTTCTGTTTGAAAATGCTTTGTTGACAAAAACAAAATATTATCTAGATACCGCATTCACAGGCTACTTTGTAAGTATATTAAAATTTTATGATTTATTATTTTTGTTTGATAAATTCTAGTCAAACAAAATGTTTATTAAGAATTTCTAGTAAGACATAAAAAGTTGAAGGCACCACGGGTGTTAAACGACAATAATGCCTTCGGTCAACGTACTCGCCTCGGGCCAGAGGCCCTCGACAGTACACTGTTGACCTCAGGCATTATTGTCCTTATAACAACCCTTGGTACCTTAATTACTATAATAACATTGTGACAAAAAGTCAAATAAATTTGCAATATCTGAAAATTTACGAAACGTTAGTCGCCAAATCGAGTTCTCCTACTATTCATTTATGCATTTAATTTCCTCTAAAGTTCACTTCTGATCCTCCTTTCAACCCTGTGTTTCCAAGGAGCAACGAACGCAACATTGCTCCTCTCGGTTCCTGCTGTATTGGTGTGCGCGGGGTTGGGTTGACGTCGGGGGGGCGGTCAGCTGACAGCCGCGGCGTCGCTGGAGGACGTGACGGCGGTGGCGGCGACGCCACGCGTATTGATCTACCGCCTGTTGCTCGCCCAACCTTACAAAACGTGCCAGCGACGGAGACATAGGGATAGCTTTTTAGTTCAGAAGAAGCAGGAGAAATGAGTATTATAATTATTATTATGCAGTCACTATATAATGGAATAGTAAAGTGTGTTTTGAAATATCTCAATTATATTGTTCCACTTTAGTGGAAGATGAACAGAAAGGCATAATGGGGTCAACCTAAAGATAAAAAAATCTGATGTGGCCAGCACATGACCTCCCGCCAATTCCATGTTTAAAATAGCAATTAGCTTTAAGTAAAGTTTCACTTCCGATTGATCGTTTGTAAACAAAATCTACTTTGTTGTTCCAATAAATAGTAAAGTTTGTAATACGAAATTTTGGATTATATTTTACTATGTTTTTCCTGAAAAATCTGATAGAGCTTCAAATTAAGTACTTCATCCGGTTTATCATATATAGTCAAAATCTAATATGTTATTTCAAATTATATAAGAGTGTTAAATACCAACTTTGCGAAGTTTTGGATCATTAATATATTTTAAGGAAAAATCGTCGCACACATTATTGTCAAAATCATCACCATCTTCCTTATGCTCTAAAAAGCAATCTGTGTAAATTCTTCGCCGTACATTATCCATTTCGTAAATGTGTAGTTGCAAACTATTATTTGATACTTTGAAACCACGTTCTTATTGAGAGCTGTTTGATATATAATGCTGCAAACATTAAACTTAAATCGAATAATTATCCTGTATATCTAATATTTATGTATGATGGAAAATATATTATTTTTACAAACCTTAATTTCATTAGAATCATATTTAAACTACTAAATTCTTCTTAACACGGTTTCATTATTAATTTTAATGAAAATTGCTTCGTGACAGTGACATTTGTGTAAATATGTCAAATTTGTTATTAAAGTATTGTTTTTGTTTGACGCAGGGGCAAAGTGATGTACAAAAATAAATTATTTTATAATATAATATAAAGTTATTTCAAGTTATTTACTAAATGCTATTATTGTAGAATTGAAGATTGTGCCATTATATTCAATTTGTATTGGCAAAAGTTGCTAAAAAAATTATATTCAATGAATTCTTTACAAGAAAAACAGTTAAAAGCTTATATAAATAATACTTCCGGTTATCCGATATACACTAAAAACTAATGAGCTCTTCCCACATTAGTATAGAATGGATATACAAAATTTCAAATTTTTCTGATTTGTTAGTATTTGAGTAATCGTGTCCACAAGATCCACACACACACAGACACACATACATACCTACAGATCTCATTGTAAAAATGTTAAAATCGGATTCTAGGGACATAAAAACGTGCTTATTGACTAAAATTTCTATATCCGATTTTCAGCACGATCCCTATACCTCCCTTACCTAGGGTAGCGGGAGGTAAAAATAGGTATTTTTTTATAAATTAAAAATATACCTCTTATTATTCATACACCGGGTATCTACTGGAAATCAGTTATATAGGAAATACAATGATGATTTTTCTATTTTTCTGTAGTTAGTTACCCATGAATTTTTAAATGCTTCAAATAAAGTTTGTAGTTAATAAAATTCTAAATAATACCTAAATAACTGACCAAATTTTGTTTTGCACATTTTGTCATCTGTAAAATCGAATTTGAAATTTAGAACAATGCCATTAAACTATTGCAGCTTTTATTAGTGATAATACCGTTCTATTAATAAACTAAAACACAAGAAATAATAATAATAATATAATTATTACAAAATCTAGTTTTATAACATAACGTATTTTTAAAAATATTTTAAATTACGGTAATACCTCGTTAAACCCAACTAATTAACACCAAGATATAAAATATATTGTTTGTTACTTGTTATTGATTCTTTTGAGGTCCTTAGTTATAAGTGTTTCCTTGAATATCCGCTAGAGGGCTAGATGCGCAACGTGACAATATACCTAATTTATCAATCAATGATAACTTCAAATTTGAAAATTTATATTCGTTTTTGTCATGATTTAAAATACCGGCGCATTATATAAAAAAAATATTTTATTATGTATGTATGTTATAAGCATTTTTATGACAAAATTTCATCTTTCACCGGATACCATATCGCATTCATTTTTGATATACGATAGCCTAGTGTGGTAATAACTTCATTAAAGCTCTCAGTGGGATAACAAGGCATCACGTAATAACATATCTAAAATGAGTGAAATATAAAAAAAAAATTGAAAATTTATATCATTTAAAACTCGAAACATAGGAGTATGTATACTACATAAAATACATATTTATGTAAGCAAGGGGCAAAAAAATAAAAATAATTGGAAAATGTGGAATGACCTTATTGTTCTTTTCATCACCATTATTTAATTGTAAGTAAATTAATATTTCATCATGGATTATAAAACATTGTTGGGTATGCGGGTATATCAATTTGCTATTTATTCGCAAATTTTGGTGTAATGACGATAAATCTGTACCATCAGGGCGCTTACCACTCAATGCGTCAGGGGCTCTCAAGCTCTTATGGGGAGCCACCACTTTGTGTAATTTGAAAATGGGATATAAATTTCAAGTATATATCCAGGCCCGATCAAAACCGCAACCGGTTAAATATCGCATCCATCCACGGAACCCGAAATATCATAGGGAGACAATAAATTTTCCTTTGAATGCTTTACAAGAATATTAAGAGTCAGCAGAATAGAAAATATTTTACAATGTAGGTAAACAAGAATGAAACAAACACATAAATCGAATATCGAATGATCAACAACAAAATATATAAAATAAGACAAGAATAACACTGAAGGTTTAACATAACAGGCGGAAATGTTTGGTACATTAATAATTACATAATGGAACATTGTTACAAAACTTGTAAAGCTTTTCCAACAGAGTACTTATGTGGATCAAAAAATTGTACATTAGCTAATTGAAAATCCAAACAAATTTGATTTTCCATTGATCGTTTTTTTATGAATTTTATTAATGTTAAATTTGCGGTGTTGCCGCTCCCTTATAACTTAACATTTTCGCATCTCTAGCAGTGGCGGCTGGTGATATGTATGGTAGGGCACAAAAAATTAATAGAGTATATTAAATTATTTAATCTTTAAGATACAGAAGCCATCTTCGTAATTAAGTGGGTACTAGACGATTACAATTCAACAATAACAGATTACCTTGGAAAATGTCGGACATACTCGGAAATCTTCGTTTAAATTGGGCTCTGCCCGGAACAGGTTTAATGCAGTCATATGCAGCTTCGCGCGCTCCGCTGCTATTGGTCAAAATTCGAGTAAAAGTAGTGGGAGACAGGGACAGAAACATTTGTGCCCTAGCTTCTAGCAGCATATCGGTACATGCACACGTTAGTATATAGGCTATCTAGCTATCGGCGGTATAGTAAGAATTGCATAATAATGAAAGTAAATAAATAATAATTAATGTACTTTTAAAATGTATATGTACTCGCTTATTTATTTTTTTCTTGTCTTTTTATTTGGTAGGGATGTGCCCTTGTGCCCTATAGCACGAGCCGCCACTGAACTCTAGTCCATACTTATCTTCGTGATACTTATTTGACGGCAACTATAGTTACTAACTTGTAAAGCTGACAGCTAGCTTGCTAAAATTTTAGTTAGTAATCACGATAATAACTTTGTTATGTTAAAAATAAGTATTAATTGCGACTAACAAGTTTTGGATATAAATTTAAATTTGCTATACGAGTAACAAATAAAATATTGTACAATTTAACACGCCAGGTAACTGTCATTTCGTCCTCGTAAGAGCCGTTTTACTTAGCTTGTAAAATCGTATAAAAATTGTTAAAATTATTTCCTATGTTTCAGGAAATATAAAGATATCAATAGACGCAGTTTTTTATTTGATCATTTTTATACTTTTTAGAATAAAAAAAGTAAAATACACTCAGAATTCAATACAAATAGAATACGAATTTCCAGTGTTGTTTTTTAACATAAAAGAATTCCATAAATATATTATTCATACTCCAAAACTAGCAAAAAGAGTAATGAATAAACTCCCAGAAAACATCATCCTCCCCGCCACTGCTTTTACTATACACATTACCTTTTACACTTTGTACTATAAACCAGTGTGACGTACAAGAGAACAAAGTACCTATTATATAATATCCATCAACATTAGTCTCTTCTAACCTATCATACGTAACCCTATTTTTCTACCAGCTGCATCCTTCCAAGGTCGTCAGCTTCCCGGAAGTTCAACCCGGAACCTTGCTCCGGGTTCAACACGCAAGCCGAACGGCCATGAGGTTGTGACGTCAGCGCGACTCTTGCATTCACGCAATTCTTGCAAGATTTATAAAGAAGGAAAGGTAAGCTGATAATCTGAATTGAACACGGAAGCTTAGGAGGATCTAAAGAAAGATTAGGTGGATACAGAATTATTAATTTTTTAATTGAAAAGAATACTTTATTAAAAACCTGTGATAGGGCCAGTAAAATGCCTCCCCCACGTTTTTATACAGAGTCCCAAATAATGTGTATAAAGCTTCATTTCCACCGATTGTCCTAATGCGTAAGAGCTATAATTAATGCTTAAGAATTAAGAGCAATACGTAAGAACAAAAGATTGAAAACTTCTATCCGGAACTGTCAACTGTCAATCTATTTTAATTTTTAATTTTTCGGTATGAACATAGATACAGAAAATTATGTATATCACATATTTAAAAAAAAAAAAATTGCTGCTGCAATTGCAGTCTGCTGGACAACAAGTAATAAGGAAAAAAAATATGACATTCCTGTTGAATTAGTCACTAAACAAAGTAGCTGGAAATGGTAAATTGTCATAATGCATTAAGTCTTATGCACTAATCATTATGCATTAGGCAATAAAACATGCGGTGGAAATGAGGCTTAAGTGATACAAAGACGGTTAAATTAGAGAAAAGTTGGCTTATTAGATCTTTTTAGTGGTGAATTATTTGTGCCTCTCTATCCGAATCAAATAATTAAGGACTTGAAATAAGTGAAAAAAAATCAGCTTTTTATTTTTGCAAATAATTCCCAAGTATGAAATTATACTGAATTTTAGTTTACACTTCTTTGGGACACTTTTTAAGCTTATTCAAAATGCGATTCTCCTTTTTTTTATCAATATTGGGTATCGAGTTACAAAGTTACAAATTTTATTTGGCCGCTATAATAGACAGTGATATCATTGAAAAAATATTTTTTTATTGGTTCTAAACAGCAAAACATACAACAAGAAGACAATAGAACAAATTATTAGTTTTATATTTGTTTTTAAGGTTATTTTATAAATTTTCATTCATATTTTTAACTTCAGAACCAAAACACTTTGTTTTATATTTCATTGCGTCCATATAAAAAAAATATTAAAATTATTTGAGCTCAATGAAATTTATGTAATTAAATTAGAAAATTATTTTTTCTGTTTAAAACAAATGAACATGGGCAAATTCTACAAATTTTTCAAGGAAAACTGTTCAAAACTTCTTTTAAAGTACTACTACTTTTAGTTGACAAATTGTAATTAAACTATAATCAGCTCTTCATTTAGTCGTGTGAACGTGAAACTGGAAACTTTTTGGAATTGTCATATACGCGTGCACACACGCGATAAAAAATTGTGTTGCAGCTTAAATTATACTATACGTATATTTTTATAAAGCCTAAAATTAATTAAAATGTAAAACGGCACATTCAAAAATTTAATTAGAAGGTAACGAGAGCATAAATAGCACAATGCACGTACACTTCGGCATTTAATAGCGATTGTAATTTTTTGACGAAAAATATAAAATACTCGTGCATACGAATAGGAGTAATACGTAAAAAAATATGAAAAAAGTTATAAATTAATTAGATATAGAAAGATATATTTAACACTGTTAAACATTATTGTTACATATTGTTTGTTATATTATTATCACAATATATTCTCAAAATAGGTATAAAATAACAATTCCTCATTAATTTTTAATGTAAAATACATACATATAGTGAACTTTAACGTTAATATTTAAGTTACAAAACCAACAATAAAACACATGTTAACTACTTCAATCTAAAGAGAAATATTTTTTTTTCTTATACAAAAAGCTTATACTAAAAAGCATTGGAATAAAACGGACTCGAAGTATAAAAGTTTACAACATATAAAAAGCGATGAATATACATTACACACATGTTAATTATAATAAAGCTCGATATTACACTTATTCATTCAACGTAGTTCTATTAGTCTCCGTCACAGGAAAGCGCTCACAGCGCTTCTACTACCCTCTAGCGGCCACAAGCTAAACTGAGTTTAGCAAGAAAATTTTTGTGGATTTATAAACTTGATAAGAATATAAAGTTTTCTTCCTTTGAATAGTTGTCAAGAATATAAAATTGGAAGCAAAATACAGAAAAGATTCCTGTAAAATCAATCTGCAATATTTGGTTTGCGTCTTCGCTATTAACTTGTTTGTTTACCTCACGTAATGTCTTGTGAAAAGTAGTTTTGATAATATGCTATAATACACTTCCCTGATTTAAATTTTATTATTTTACCTTTAGCTATAAGTACTATGAAATAAATATCAGCTTGTAATAAAAAAAAATATGTACAAAATGATAGATTTAATATTGTTTTAGGAAATATTGTGTCAGTATCTATCATATATATATAATTTTCTGATATAACAATATATTAAGTTTAAAAATAAATATTAATCTTCAGTATGTATCTAGAAGTTTTCCTTTTAACTACTGTACTCTGGATTTTAACCAGGAGGATAAAATGTGCAGTGTTTTAACTCTGTCAATCGTTTATGGATTATTTTAGAGAAAAATAGTTCACACACATTGGGTAAAATTAGATTTTCTATAACTGTTAATTCAAGTTTTTTTGATAGCGCTAAAACACTGTAAATTTACTCCTCCTGGTTCAGAAACAGTATAGTTATATGTATTTATTTAGAAGTATCTCTTTTGGAATAAAACAGTTAAAGAGAAGAATATCATAATGTTCTTTCTAATATTAGTGCAGAGAGCAGTGCATTATTTATCTAAATATGCATCTTTTGTGCTTTCATGTTTCATGTTCTATTTATTACCATAAATAATTATTTCTTTTCACTACTAGCCTAGGAACCCACCATTATTTACCTTTATTTGACATGAGAAATTGTTTTTCACTATCGCTTGCTTGTAACCATGGTAACTTAGGTCAACAATAATTTATTATTAACCTTGGTCTATAATGCAACTGTCATTTTTCAATCAAACTCAAGCCTCCAAATCCAAATATTATTTAACTCTTTAAACTCAAGAAAGGTGTTAAGTATATAATTTAAATTTGCCGCTAAATTTTAAATTGACCTACGCTGTCGCCTCTCCTGGCCACTGTGCTGTTTTGGTGAAAATGTGAAACATGTGTAGTGTAGATGTAGAAATGAATAAATCACTATTTTTTTGTATTTGTAGGTAAATACATTTCAATAGATTTATTTAAAAATAATAATAAACTAATAAGGCTGCCGACTGTAACAGCACAAAGTGTTTTTATTAAATAATTAAATCAAATACAAATCAAGGCCCATAAGTGAGGTTAGCAAACCAGCGAAATGAGCGAAACGTCAGATAAAAACAAATACAGCCTACTTTGTTTTTGTGAATATTAACAAATAAGTAAAGTAATTATTCATGTCAAAATGATTGTTATTATCAATAAAGAAAAATTCAAATAGGATTTATATGCTAGTAGTGAAAAAAATAGTATATAAACCACGGTTGAGAAGATCATTATTGACCAGGCGCCTTGTATCCCTCGGGCTGCGCCCTCGGGTTACAATAATGGAGCTGGGTCAATAATGATTATCTTCTCAACCTTGGCGTATAATATACTATAATTACTTAGTAATTAATATAATTATGTTTTCCTCAAAGTTTTAGCATTTTATTTTCATTAGTAAATTTGTTACAGTGTATAAAGCTTCAAATAAAAGTTTAAAATTGTACATCTGAAACAATAATTAATTGTGAATCTCCTCAAAAATAGCGATAGCCATGAAATTTAAACAAAAAATAAACAAATGTTAAACGGTTTACCTGTTAAGATAGATTAAATTAGTTTTATTTGTATTTTTAATATATGTATGTTCAAGAGAATAATGATGTAAGTAAATTAATAAATAATTGTTCTCTTGAACAGAAATTATAAATAATACCTATACTTCATTTCACGTAACAAAATAGTAGATGGCGCTTGAGAGCCGACTGTTTTTACATGCATTAACATAAATAGTTGTCAATAATAAACAATTTTATCTGTAAATATGATTAAGACTTGAATATTCAAAATTACAATAAAAATTGGTTGAACATCACTTTATTCTTTAGATTTTATTTGATAACTGGCAACTGACAGGTGATATATTTATCACTAATGTGAATTTAAATTGACAGATAGGTGGTTAAACATTTGTTTCTTTATTTGTTTCAATTCTATTGTTGGCGCTATTTTTGAGCTGATTTTCGACATTTTCATTCATAATTTCTGCCGCTATAAAGCATTCACAATGAAATGTACTTATTGTTTCAAAGTCCTATGTTCGAGTGTTTAAGTCACCACCCTGTATATTTTTATTCTTTTAATTCTATATTCCTACAAAAATAAATTAATGAAATGTAAATAGGTACTTTGTACAAAAATTGTATTGTATTGATATTTAAATTATATTCCTATAAATAGTTTATTAAATTTATAAACTTAATCATGTATATTTTGTGGATATTAATTTGAAATTCAATCATTTAAATGGGAATTAGGTCAAAACAAATCCACTATTAATTATAAATAAAAAACAGTAGTAGCTTTGTGATAATTATTTGTAAAGGGGTCATGTTGCATTTTAACTGGGCCGCCCCCTAAGCAAATAAAAATTGTACTGCCAATGTTTCCGCTTAATATTAATATTTGACCGTGCTTAACCCGGCAGCGGGCAGGTGGGGTATGGTATACCCCAGTCACTATATAATTGCCGCCATTTTTGAAATAACGGCCGTATACCATCATCTAGCCATCTACCTTTCGCAAATATATTGGTCTGTCACTACGCAACAGGATTCAGTCTCAACTAAATTGCGGAAAGAGTATCATCAAATCAAAGTGACGTGGGGTGTATTAAACCCCACCTGTCCATAAACGTAACATAATTTTTCTGAAGTGTACTGATACGAATATACTTATTTTGAAATTTCAAGGTACATTTATATATCTTTTATATATTACTGAATTTTATTTTGTTTTTCTAATGTGTAGGATATAATATTTTGAAAAAGATTAGGCGCATTTGTTGGCCTCGTGGAAAGAAATAGATACTGAAGAGAAAGCCAATAAATAAAATTTGTGATGATGACAATGAATAACCACCGCAGAAAAAATTAAATTCAAAGCAAGGTCGCTGCACAGAATCTCCTAGGGCGAGAGATAGAAAAAGAAAATACGTCTACAAGTCATGTCAAACATATTTATATATGTAGAGCACGCGATAATTTACTGTGAAAAGTGCAGCATATTTGAATCTTCATAACTTCTCTGTAGCTAAGAGTAACTTAGTAAATGTTTTTTTATATCACAGGTTCACTTTTCAGGTTTAAGAATATTATTTATTTTTTAAATAACGAAGACAGATTTGCGAAAAATTCATGAATCTCACTGGGATTTGAACCCAGGGCCTTCCGATACCTAGTCGGACACTCTACCAACTGAGCTATGAGATCCCGTGAAGTTCTTGAATTTTTCGCACGTCGCATACATCGTTGTAGACAAGTTCCGTCTCCCACTTGGAGTATCGTCACCCGCACAACACCGCGACATCACCTGCAGCAGTGTATTGGCACTGCAGTATTATTTGTGTATAGAACTGTTTAAATGTAATTCAACAGTGAATTTCTGTAACTTAGTTACAATGAACAGTGTTACGTGTTCAAATTAAATTGTGTAAATAACGAAGACATTACATTATTTATTTTTGTTTGTAATATTTGTTTTTATAATATAATGCCAAAGAATATTTTCAGTGAGTGTTTATAAGTTCTATTTTTTTTTTTTAAATAAATAATGAAATAATTTCATTGTTTCTTTTTTCCGTTGAACGAGGAGCTTCTAAAACACTAACAAATATAATAATATATAAAAAAAAATTACCGGATGTTTCATAAAATTGTCAGTTCTGACTGACAGATAAGACAGCAATTAGGCCGCCGGTTAAAAAGCGAAGTTGTTACTAACATCACGCAGCAGGTGACGCGCGCACCTCTTAACTGGTTCGAAGCCAAATCAATATCGCATTTAACTTTTCTTGACAAAGAGATTGTATAAAGTCATTATTCATGTCTATCATAACTTTCTAACTTCAAATCTATACAAGTGTAGCTAAAATTTTAAAAGTTCTTATCAAAATGAGAGTGAAACAAATTTTAACTAAATTCATGCAAATTTGATACAGAAAGTAGACAATGGGTATGTGATTTCAATCAACTTTATATAAAATATGAGCGGAATTAAATATAGACATTACATAGAATTTTCAAATTGAATAAAAGTTTAATCTTCTGATGTAGTTGGAACAAATTCGACTTGTTTATATATGAAAAATTTTGTTATCATGCACGTTACAGTAAATTGATGTAGGACTTTATGGGCCAACTTCTTGAGACAAATTCAATGGTGTTAATAGTATCTTAAAACACAAGTTCCAGAAAGCAACCTATTCACGCACAAGTTTGAAATTCACATACGAGGGCGCAACAGCGAGTACGGGAACGAACGAGTGCTTGAATAGCCTTCTGTAACGAGAGGTTTATACTATTTTCTCTGTTTAGGCTTTCATTTACATTATTTTTTAATAAAAATAATTGCCACTTCTATTAGAGTAATTTTTTGACAGAATATTTAGATTTGTAATGAAGCTTCTTTCTGCGTCAAAATGCATGTTGGAATATGACATTCTAATTCCGAAACAGAGAAAGAGATTTCAGATATTTTCATTTGTTCTCGAAAAAAGCATAAATTTTATTAAATTTACTTTTGGCTATAACTTTTATCAGAGTGGAAATTGTAAAAAGCGTTTCAAATACCATCTCCATGTTCTATTTTATGTATTTCTCTGAAGCATTTGATCGTATTAACCATAATGTCTTACTGCATAAGTTAAATGATAACTTTCAATTTTCTTCTGATCTGCTTCAACTTACCTCTTCTTATCTCAGTGATCGGGTTCTGTCTGTTTCTTATAATAATTATAAATCTAAGTCTTTTACAGCTACTTCTGGTGTTCCTCAAGGTTCCAAATTGGGTCCTTTACTGTTCTTGCTCTTTATTAATGACATTGTTAATTCAGTTCAACACTTTCACGTCTTGTTATATGCTGATGACTTAAAGATTTTTAAAACTATTAATTCTATTGAAGATGCTAAGCTCCTACAGGCAGATATTAATAACATTTCAGCTTGGTCTGTAACCTCTAACCTTTTTTTAAACTACAGTAAATGTAAAATAATGAGCTATTTCGTCAAAAAAACTATTTACAAATATGATTACAAAATAGACTCTCATACTCTTGAAAGGGTCATACAATTTAAAGATCTTGGTGTTTTATTTGATGAAAAGCTCAATTTTATTAAACACATATTACAAACTGTTAAATCTGCCTACAAAAATGTAGGTTTTATTATTAGAAATACACAATACTTCGTTCATATTTCAACTCTTAAGAAACTATATTTCTCGTTCGTAAGAACAAAACTGGAATATTGTCAGCAAATTTGGTGTCCCATATATAATAAATACAGCCAGTTTATTGAATCTATTCAACGCAAATTTATTAAATTTTGCTTCTTCAAGCTTCACAGATATTATCCTAGTTTTGATACTGATTACAAAGATTTGTTGTGTGAATTTATTATTGTGTCTCTTGATACTCGAAGAAAAATACAATCATCATTGTTCCTTTATAAAGTTTTGCATTGTATTATAAATGATCCCGTAATCCTAGGTAAAATTCCTTTCTTAGTTCCTAGGCATAATTCTCGATTTAAATATACATTCTACTGTAACACTCCTCGAACGAACTATGAAGTAAAGTCACCTATTCGTATGATTTGTTTTAATTTTAACAATTTACCTGAATATTTTGACATTTTCGTCGGCTCGATTGTAAAGTTTAAAAATGCTTTATACAATTATTATATTCATTAACCAGTACTATTCATTACAATACATTATCTTAAACAGCTATATGTATTATTATGTTCTGGGTTTTTTTTTGTGTCATTCTATTTGTTAACTACTTGTGTCATTAAACATGTTAAATTTCTGTTTTATTATAGTCAACCTGTAATTGGGGTCTTGAACCCTGTTGGTCAGACTAACAATAAATAAATAAAAAAATAAATAAACCATGAATCAGTTAATGGTGGAATAACAATAATGATTATTACTATGTACCTATTATTGATAGTATCCTCCTTTGTTGTTTATTCCACAAATAGACTCGCAATCCGTAATAATTATGCAATAATCAATCATTGTAACATACTGTACCATTCATAGATTTAATATTAGATATTTTGTGCTTAGTATGTTATAACCTAATTATTATGCAAATAGATTATGAAGTTTGCGAGCTTATTATTCGGATGTTTATTTCAGCGTCGTTGTGAGGTAAAAGGATTATTTGTTTTTAACATCTGCACGCAGCTGTAGGCGCGGTGCAATGAGCACAATTCAATTACAGTGATAAATTACATTTTAACATGTAGTTGATTGTGGTGGAAGAACTCGACAATTCCAATGTTAGAGCTACGAATGAACATGCTGCGAAAAGATAATTTGTTTTGAGAAGGCGTCATTTTTCAAATCTCCATAGAATAAAACTCACTTTTTCTCGGATTTATAAATGTAAAAGTTTGCATTTGGGATACTAATTAGTATGGCAGAGTACAAAAAGGTCATTAGTGGCGTTTTATTTAACTGTTTCTTAGTTTATATACCACCCATATAAAAGTAGGATATAAAAGTAGGTTACAGTTAAAAAAATATTAAGATAATTCTACTTTGTTCTACAATAGCAAAATACCATTTTACAAGTTAACAACATAACGTATAAAATCTTTATCTTTTCTTCATTCTTTCTTCGATACTTATGTCTAATAGCTTCATCTTGGTTTTACTATCACATTTAAAGAAAGACAGTTATAAGAAATTTGAATATGACATTTAGAAACAGTGGTACTTAATATTTTTGCAGACTCATTCGCAACTCTCAGGCGAAATTAGTGAAGGTATCCTTATGGCTCATCAATATCATTCGATTCATACGAACAGCAAACTACGACGTGAAGCTCAATTTTTTAAATACATCAGCTTTAATTATCAATCCTTGTATTTCAATACACAACAGTTTTTGCCAGATGATATTTTTTATCCTATCATACTATATTTGAATAATCGTAACCAAAGTAAACACAATTACGATAGTGTAAGTAAAAGTATTATCAGAATATTTAAATTATGTTGGCGCTTTTATCTAATGTGCAAACATGCTAATCGATCACAAATCTTGTTGGACGTACCCGATATACTCGTCAATGATATAACACTGACATCATGTGCACTTACTGACACGTAACATGACGCGTAACATATGCACCATGTGGGATAATACATCACGTGTTGTCATAGAAACCCTACATTCAAGATCAGGAACACGTATAATTGAGATTATATATAGTACCTACTACACAATATATATTTAAATTCACTTTAAATTATTTACAAACTTAACATTATATTTATAAGTGCGCCGAACGAAATATTAGTCACAATGTTTCATGAAATCTATATAGGAGTAAAAAAATTCGAAGTTAATTAAACTTTTAGCTCGAAAACGATGCGTTTCCCGATATGAGTTTATTAATAAAAGTTAGTCAATTTTGCATCCCCTACATATCATTTAAATTTCTAACACGTATTCTATTCATTAACACCTTGTATTTTTCTTTAAATATAATGATAAAATATGAGCTGTGCAATAATTTATGCGCCAAATTACAACAGATTTTTAAATATTCCCGCCATACTTGTAAATCTAGCAGTGCTAGCATATAAAGTCTCGCTGAATTTGTTAGTTAATCTGGGCCAATATATGGGCGTCCTGAGGCAAATTAGATTAGAGCGCCTACCCCCCCCCCCCCCCCCCCCCCCCTATCCATTAAAAATTACATATCCATACCATATTGAAAAAATGGTGATCAAAATAAATCAGTTTTTTTTATAATATCTCCTTTCTAGTATCTTCTAGACAAAAAGTATAAGAGAACGAAGTTGGCGCTCTCCACTTTTTATACCAAAAAGGATTCTTGCTTTTTTATTAAGATGAACTATCAAAGAGTAACGTTAAAAAATAATTAACCAAAATTACATTTTTTTTAAAAAATTTAAAATGCACAATAAATGGTAATATTACGTAATTAACATTTACTCTAATAGATATTTTAATACTTATAACAGTTTGCATTCGTCGTGGCATCGAATTAAGTAATATTTCGATGATTTTAAAGTTACTCTTGTCAATGTATTTCCTATCACTCTAACATGTTTAAAGATAGGACAACGCGTTTTAAAAATTTAAATTCGACATGAAATTCTGTTTCATGTCGCATACGAATATTACACGATTTTTACCGTTGGGCGATTCGCGAGTAACTTTAACTTAATGAAACTCTTCTAATATTTTAAACATCTTAAAATTTCCCATGTTTTCATCCAAATTTTGACACGATTGAAAATAAACAATATTACGTACATAATACGTGTGGAAGTGAAAGAGAATTAGGTGATTCACAGACACTATTTAAGTTGTTAAACAATTTCATGAGTTTAAGTTGTTAGTAAATCGCGAAAAGCTCATCCGAAAAAAATGTGTAATACATGATACGAAAGAGAATTCCATGCCGAATTCAAATTTTTAAGCCGAGTTATCTTTAAACATGTCAGAGTGGTGGGTGACAAAATAAAACAAAACTAACTTTGAAGGAGTTCAATAGAAGTTACTTCCGTTTTGCTAAATTTGCTAGATTCATTGAACGCACAATTAAAAATAAAATATCACCCTCACGACAGCATCATTTTTACCGGGCAATTCGTTAAAAGATTTTGTCTAAATTACTAAACGTCAACATGAATTATTTGCATTTATTTTCTTGTAAAAACTGCCAAGTAGTAACCAGACACAAAATAATGTAAATATTTTGAATTTACTCTCTTCAGTTTAAAAACGAGGAAAACATTATTCTTTTTCATGTGAAACTAATCTAGATTTATTGTTCAATAGTGTACATAATACGAGTATAATCCCAATTAATAAAAATGTAAAATAAAATCTATATATCTATCCCTTGGAAAATATGTAGATATATAAAAATTTAATGATATGTCTAGCTGGAATTTATTTGCTACCATAGCAACACATTGTGTAACAAAAAATAAAACGAACCATCACTGAAAGATGAAAAGGCAGACAAAAATTTAATAAAGTATGAAACATGAACAGAACCAAAATTATTTGATATATGAGTATATCAGTTATTATAGTTTTAATTATCTGCTCTTTGAACAAAAGATATTTTATGAAAGTTTATTCACTAAAAATATTTGCTACGTTTGATAACGAAAAAATTTAGATGATATATTGTGGTTTATGCATTGAGGAAATTTGCTTTGTATGATAGCAGTATCTTTGCGGCTTAGTATTATAAATGTAACAATAGATTGTGGTTTTTTGTAGATATTTATATAGGGTAAAAAAAGGAAAACCAGAATTAAAATTTTTTTGCTAAATTTAGTAATACTATTGAAATATATTATTATCTCTAAAATTTATGGAAATGAATTTATGATTGCTTGGAAAAAGAACGTTATTCAAAATAAAGCATACCTACTTCTTGCATCCATGATAATAAAATTATTGGAAAATTAATATTACAATCACTATTGGTATATTTATAACTTCAACAGATTTTACAATAGCTCAAAATTTTAAGGAAGTACTTAAATTATTTTATAAAATTAATGAAATAAAATTCTCTTTCTTTGATTTCAACTGGCGTAGTTTCATATCTGAAAATTATCTTTTACTTTTTACTGTAACACAATTGTAAACCAGGAATGGAAAATAACAAATATTCAAACGCACTTGATTTATCCTATGAAATTTTTCAAAGATTCGCCATTTTATAATTTTAAATTCAACCCTTTTTACCTCTCGCTAAGAAAGGTAGTGGGTTCATGTTAAAACTCACATATCTAGATTTTAGTGAATAAGCACGTTTTAAGGTCGCTAGAATCCGATTTTAACATTTTTACAATGTGTGTTGTGTGAATGTATGTGAGAGTGTGTGTGGAAGAGCTGAAACGGTTTGGTAACAATTGGTCAACCGGAAATAGTAGTTTCTTAAACAAAAAACTTCTAAATATTATTTTTTGGAAATTTATTTTATTACAAAGATTAAAGAATATAAAATTCTCTCTTCGACATATTGAACATTTTTCTTATATCTTTTACAGATTTAGAGATAAAGAAATTATAAATATATAAAATAATCCGATGTACCTAATGAATCTCACAGCCCAAATAACTCCATGGAAACCAGTTGAAAAATTAAAATGTTTGTAAATGTCATGTCAAAAACCCAGATACATTATTGAATGCTTTTTCTGGGAAGTACATTTAATATTTCTTAATTAAATGTTTAAAATTAAAGATACATATATTACATACACGCATCAGAAATACCGCCAATCTCGTAATTGAATTTGAAGAATCTCGAACATTTAGAAGAGTAGGAGGAAACTTTTTAATAATAAATGATACATCGTGTAAACGATTAATGCCAGGTTTCACCAACATGAAATACATCTTCGAATATCTTATTCGTGGAAAAAAAAAAGAAAAATATCGCATCGAAACCATAACACAATTGACGGTATCTATTCCAACTGTCGTATTTTGATGCGATATTTTTAACTTATTTGACGAATAAGCTATACGAAGATTTATTAGATGGTGCAATCGGGCACCATTGAATATTTTGAAAAATAAATTAGGTTATGCAAGTATATTATAACATGTCTAAAAAACTAATTTAAAATACTTTGAGGAAATACACATATTCTTTAAACAATTTTAAACAAAAAAAGTTTTAATAGAGATATACCCAATTTCACTAGGCTACAAGAGTACCAACCTTCTTGAAAATGACCCTAGACAAGACCATTATTTTGTATTTCTTAAAAACTTTCACAACGTTACTAAATTGAATATAAAGTGGTTGGAGTAAAAACAATGAAGAATTTTATTTTTCGGGTTTAATGATTTTCTTTTCAATTAAGTAATTTGGAAATCCGCTCAATTTTAAAGAAGAAAATGATGTCTTATTGACATTCGAAAAATGTTTTCGCGATAATTAAACAATTTTTTTTTCGGTCATATTAACGTTTCTTTTTGAAATAAGTAGATTTTATATAAGAATATTATTTTTTACTGTTCAAGAATTGTATTACGATTATTTTACGAGCTACAATAAATTTTATAAAAGGAGCTTTTATCAACTTATTTGAAGTATTAATGTAGAAGGTTTCTATACATTTTACATAAAAATCGCATTTTCAGCACTGTCAAAATTCTAATTCTTTCACTTGTCGATTTTTCGCCTTCGATTAAAAAGTCTATACTAAATCGTTTAAATGCAGTATTTGCACATTGAGTGAAAGTTTACTTTGTTCACTCGATCGTGTTTATTTATCTCTTTTGTCAAAATCTTATATTCTCCATGTGACCAATTACACTATTTGTTAAAGCTAAGGGTTTTATACCAACAGATTTCTTTTATTGTTGGAATTGCGTGGCATGTAGTAACATTTACAGCATAAAACTGTCTGAATCTTATTAGCAACCCTTGTGTATTTGAATGTAAACCCAACTATGAATACAACTACATTGCAGTAGTCTGAAAGTCAAACAGCTGAACAGCAACCCAAGTTCCGGTGGTGGGATGCGTGTTGAAATATCTTCTCTGGTTTAATTACCAGCCTTGTTTTGTTTTGTGTTGTTTGTAATGCAATATACGTGTAGCCATATTTAGTTCATTTGTTTCATATGTACCAGAGGAAATAATTTCTGGAAATTTGTTATGGATGCGGACGAAGAATATTAGCATTTCATGTTCCATGTTATTGTGAAAAATTTCACGGAATGTGTAATTATTTGCTTGCTTGTTAATCCGCTAATTTAATTAATTTGTGTTTCTGGAATTAAACAATAATACAAATGTTCTTGTTAAAATGAGAAATATCCTATATATTCAGTACGTGTATAAAATTTCATTTTATTTTACATGAACAGGTATGGTATGGCAGAGGTAAGTGTAGGTCGCAGTTCAAATAGTTTCGGTATGGATGAATATGCTGTTGATTGGCATAATATCAGTATACAATTAAAGGTTGTACGAAAATATGATATTTGACAATTACCTAATTATTGATATTTGTGTAATAATTTGGAAAAGTCAAGTGATCTGACACAAAATGTGACGGCAATGTTCATACAGCTTAACGTGTGACAAATTATCGCCTAAGTTATTTATATAAATAACGTAGGTAATGGACACACAGTTTTTTTTTTATTGGATATGAATGACATGGTGTATGTAATTTGACGTCATAGGAGTGGGGGTTGTTTTTCATGAGACTAATTATTCAAGGAAAATAACATTAAAATTATTATTATCATTATTATTATTATTATTATTATTATTATTATTATGAAAAATATTATATAAACTTTTATTTAAACGAGTTTGAAAAATGTCTGCATTGCTTTATAAAAGATAGGTCATTACTATGTAGGTATTACAAAATTTATTCATATTTTTTATGGCACATTTAACCGCCTAAATACTTGATGAATTCCACGTTGAAATGGCTAGTAACAGAAAACTGTTTCATTTGCTTTATTTTTTATGTACCACCTTTTAAAATGAGCAAAACAGCTGAGTTTTCTGTAGCAATGCAAAAATAAGTAAAGACGTAAATTTAAGTATTACTCACAATGGGGCTTGTTTCGGAGAAATTAATTGTAAGGTGAAAAACGGATCGCACTTACTAACAATTGCGCAAAAATATAATAAAAAATCTGTTGTGGCCAGCACAAGACCTCTCGCCATTTCCATATTAGGCTATATAAGTATTGTATTGTACTTCGCTTTCGAACCGTCGTTTTATAACAAAAAATTACAGAACTTTACTCAAATATTATTTTTTATTGTATTGTATTCTGCACATATATAATTCTAATTATATCTATTTTTCATTGTATGAGGAAGTCAGAGATTCTTCCAATTCATTACCCAGATTGGCGGCATTTCTGATGGATATATGCATTTTACCACAATTTTACCTATAATTTCAAATATTTAATTAATAAAACAATAAGAAAAATTAAATATACTTCCCAGAAAAAGCTATCAGAATGTCACTAAAACTGTTGATATTTGACAATGACATGTGTCATTTACAAACTATGTTATAAACATTGGAATTTGTCAACTGATTTCCTTAGTACCTTAGCCTCTGCGATTAGTTTACTCTATAAATTATAGTGTCTTTATCTCTAAATCTATACAAGATATAATAAAAATTTTAAGTGTATTAGATGGAGAATTTTATGTTCTTCAATATTTAATAAAAAAAAAACGCTCAAAAACTTATATTTAGAAGAAACCTTTTCAGCTCCTCCCAGGAATGTCAGATTGAGGAAACTGCAGTTAAATATTTTTTAAGTCTTATAGTTTTTGAGGAATCGTGTCTACAACATCCAGACATACACACATACACACACACACACATACACACACAGACATCATTTTAAAAATGTTATAATCGGATTCTAGGGACCTTAAATCGTACTTATTGAATAAAATCTGGATATGCGAATTTTAACATGAATCCAATACCTCTCTTAGCGAGAGATAAAATTAATGTAGTAATTAATGTAAAAATAATTAAATTTGCAACAATAGTAGATATAACAACGAACAAAGTAAAAATACGGTAGTAAAGAACTGAAAACTACCTTATACCCAGTAGCCGCACTTGAATTCCAGTCTATAATATCAATCTTTACACAAAATTTGTAGTAATTGTTGCAAAGTTAATTATTTCGCCAGTCAGTAATGTACTTCAATTCAGAATTATATTATTAACTTGTCAATGAATGTGTCTGATTGAATTTATCATTTATTCAACATGAATTATTGATTTTCTCTCTCTGGTCTCTCAAATACATTAATTACTTAATAAATAAACACATAGGTAGTTACTTGTAATTTAAAATATCGATACCAGAAAGATAAACTAAAATACTAACCTCCAAACTATTGTTGAAACGTCAAAAAGGTTAACACAAACGTACCATTACTAAGGGACGGCACCACGCTGTGGCTTTACGACTATTCATTGGTGCGGCGTAATTCTACGTCATACATGGCGGGAATTCAAATAATCAAATTTCATTATTTTTTTTCTGGCTAATTAATAAAAATTTTGTCAAAAGAAAAAATATGGGTAGCAAGTTTTTACCTTCTCTTCAAAAATATTAAATAAAAAAAAGGTACGCAAGTAGCCCATTGGGATGTGTCCAGTTGAATATTAATTAAATTCTGAGAAACATCGCAAATTTTTATTTATTCGTGTGTTCATCATGCTCCGATAGCCTGTCACCGAAATATTAGAGAGTTATTGCAGTTTCAACGCAAAAATAACGTGCACTTTAAAGTCACGTGGCAGCCCGAGTGCGCATGCGTACTAATAAGGTTTACGTTATAAGAATAAGGAGACACGTTATGTGCAATGGAATAGCGAGCGTTTAACGTCATACGTTATTTATCTTTTGAGGTTATGTTTCAGTAAAAAGTGTGGATATAACCTCGTTTGTGTTGCTTTTAGCGTTAACGTTAGCGTGAATACACGAATTAAATGCGGTAAACATTGAAATTGAAAGTCCTTTATTTCTAAAATAAAGTGTTTTCTACATAAGGTTAACGTTTACCTTCTTTCATCTTAGAAGTTGCAATAACTCCCTATTATGTCTTTGTTCGAATTACCCTATTTCTACACGATGTTAGGATTGCCGTGGGTTTGGGTTAAAAATGTTGACATATAATGTCTGATTGACATTGCACACAATAAAAATTACAAAAGTAAAATTAAAACATGATTGATGATGATAGACTAATACTCGTGAAGTTATTTGTAATACCTCGAACAGATGACAGCTGGTAAGTGACAATTTTCTCCCTATTGTTGGAGAGCAAAAAGCATTGTCCTTATTATTTAAATATAGGTAAATGAACTTTAACAACACACATATTTGTACACCACGTATAAATTTTTATGAATTTAGGATGATTTTTATTTGATGTTCTTTTAATGAATAAGCATGTTTCACGGTCCCTTGAATATGGTTTTACTATTTATACGACGCTATATGGCTATATCTCTATGTGTGCGTGGTGCGTGCGTGTGTTTCAATTATACTAGACAAGAACTGTTACAAATTTCTAAAATCAAAATCTAGCTTATCCTTTAAACCTTTTATATTAAAAATAATTTTCCTGTTATTTCTATAACATAGGTACTTATGTTCTTATTTAAACAAAAGCTTACAATAAAAGTTAATAAAATACAAAATCCTGGGTTTCATTAAAGATATAATAAATTCCATAGTTAACTCCAAAATTCAAATCAATGTTATTCATTTTATGGCAATTTGCAATTTCAACTATCATTTGAATGAACAAATTTTATTTACTTTAGTGGTAAATTTATATGTCGTTTATATGAAATGCAGTGTATCCTTAGCTAGTAACAAAGTATAACATGATGAAACAAGTGCAGAAATGTAAAAGTGTTACCTAATTCTGGGTTTGCTAGTTTGTAAATGTATTCACAAATTTCGGTAATGACGATATACATAGAAATACAGATGAGGATGCTTACTATGCGTCACTTAACGAACTCTCAAAGCTGATGTAGAGAGAGCACCACAACAGCTTTAAGGAAATAATTTACAAAATTTTAGTTTGACGGCAGGACACGAACCAAGTCATCCGAATCACAAATGACGACAATAACGGCCTGAGTTTTTGCGGACGTGAGGTATGTACATTAGGCTATTCCACTCACAAAAACTTTTAAACTGTTAAATAACTATTACAAGTGGTATTATACACGTGGCTGTGTGCGTTAGAGATTCACGGGCTTGGCTTGAAGCTTGAAAGCTTGGCTTGGCTTGGCTTGAAAAAGCTTGAAAAATCAAGCCAAGCCTGCCTTTCAAAAAAGCTTGATTTTTCAAGCCAAGCCAAGCTTCTGTTTCATCAAGCCCAAGCCAAACCAAGCCTAACATTAAAAAAAGCTTGAATTTTCAAGCCAAACCAAGCCTCCGACTGTCAAGTAGCTTGGTGAAAAACAAGCTTTTTCAAGCTTTTCACAAGAATTGTTGACGAGGTCGGCTAAACCGAAATTTTATGGAGGTAACGTACTTTTTCATTGCTTGAGCACAATTTTGCGAATTTCTCAGAAATGAGGTAGGAACAGTTTAGTAGGCTCCAAATTTTGTAAATGGGAAAGTTTATCCCATCGTCCCACAGATCACTTATTTTCACAATCTGAACTAACTAATCGCACACTTTAGTTCACGCACACAAATCAAGTACAAAATTAATTTAGAGTTATTAAAAAAGTTTTTAAGTAGATAATCATAATTTAATATAGAACTATTTAAATTTAAAAAAAATCTTATTATTGTTAAGATAAAAGTAATTTATATAAAAACTTATTAATTAGATACATAAATCTTTAAGTAACTGGAATAAATTATAGGAACAAAGATTTAAGAAATTGATTTATTATTTTTAAATGTATCTGATTATATTTCACAATTAAATAATATTCATTAATTTTTTAACTGTATATAACTTGATCATAAATACCAAGCATCAAGCTTCTTTAAATAATATTTATTATTTTACCTGTTACTGGATATTATGCCATATAGAAAATATTCAGCCCCATTTTGTAAGGAAATTGTTAAGTCTTAGCAACGTTTAACCAATAGAAACAAATGTATAGCCTGCCGTTCTCATATTTTTTCAGTCTTCGCAATTATTTTATTTTATCTGTCATGTTGCTAAGACATACTAACTTCCTTACAAAATAGAGCTGATATATATTAGACGATACTGACATTCAACAATAGTCTACAAAATAAAATAAAATGAAAGTATAATGCTCACATTAGTGTATCGTTCGTAACACGATTTATTTTATTCTAAAATAATAACCTTGATGATTAAAGCACTAAAGCACATAATTTGAATATTTGCCATATTATGTCAAAATAATTGTTCCGTTTATCTTGGCATTCTAAAAGTAGCATATATGAGAGAATTTCAGAAAATATTACTTATAAATAATGTCTTCATTTTCTCAAACTGATAAAATATTGAACAAACCACGGGTGTTATAAATTATAATTTTGAAGCTGAATAAATATTATAAGAAATAATAATATACTCAACACAAGGTAATTGAGAGACTACGTATGATGATGAAAAATATCATAGTTTCATTTTGTTAAATGTTTCGCAAATGTTGAATTTTTTTGTCAGCTATGGATTTACAATGTTTTGTTGTTCTGGTATTTCCGAATCATAGAAACGAGAAAGTTTGTGTTTGTGGAAATGTATGTATACAAAGATTTCAATGCTATTTTTAGTATAGCCCCTAATATTGCTCCTAATAAAACGGCCTTGTCTGAGGCAGTATAACAATATAATAAAAATGTAAACCGACAAAGAGATTATTCTCTTCTAAATATTTCCTTGATTCAAGTTTCCCTTGTTTATATGTAGGTATATGAATTAAATAAATATATAATAACGGCTTATTACCTAGTTCTAGGAGTGTCAGTGTGCTTTTATTTGCAAATTTTGGTAATGAAAACATATCCAAATTGTTGAGGATACCTTTGCGCTATTTGAAAATTGGAAATAATTAGGGTAATTATACATACGAAGTAACTTTACATGATTCTGTAATAAAAAATCAGCACAAATTTTATAATGTTCAAAATAGAAAGTACAAGTTATTGTCTCACGAACAAACAAAATATCTAGGAAATCCTAGTCTATAAGATTTTATTATTTCCAGATGTATTTGAAGTATAAAAGGGATACCTACTTAGCAGGTCAGTTTTATCCCATTGTATAGGTAGTATTCCAAAATTAAGTATTTCTTTGAACACGGTTCTTGAGTGTTTGGGGTATTGTTTTGTTTTATTTATTATCAAAGGGTAAATATGAACTATGTATTATACCAAACTTACAGTTTGTTGGGGATGTTATTTCGAGTGAAAATGGCATTATGAAAATAGATTCTTTTCATTTTAGTTATTAAAATACACCAAAGTCAAGTCTAACTAATAAACCTATATAGAATGAAAAATTTATAAAGGTAATATAAAAATAGCAGGGTATTTTTTAATAAACGATACTAAATTTTTGATTTTTTATTTCCAAAAATGAAATAATTGAACAAAACAAATATCTATATTTTTATATTTTTCGTTTTAAGACCTATTATACAATCTGTGTACCGTGAAAATAAAATAAATGAAATAAAAAGCATTATATGTGCATGCAAAAATGAGTTTGCGCATGAGCATTAAAAAGCTTGAAAGCTTGAAAAAGCTTGAAAAGGCTTGAAAAAGCTTGAAAAAGCTTGATAAAGCTTGAAAATCAAACCAAGCCTAAAATTTTTAAAGTTTGAAGTTTTCAAGCCAAGCCAAGCTTTGGTTCCATCAAGCCCAAGCCAAGTCAAGCCTAACATTAAAAAAAGCTTGAATTTTCAAGCCAAGCCAAGCTTTTTTATTTCAAGCCAAGTAGCTTGGCTTGGTGAATCCCTAGTGTGCGTATAGTTTCTGCTTGCCAATCTGGTGACCCAGGTTTGATCCCGGCCAGTGCAGAGTTTTAATCGCACAGAAGTGATCCCTGTGGTGCACTCTCCACACCAGCTATGAGTGCCTGTAAGGTGACGCCTGGTAAGCGCCCACACGGTAGAAATATATCGTCATCATTGGCACACTCAGTAATGGTTAGTATGCCGTGATAATATATTATTATTATTGTTATTATTATTACTATTATTATTATTATTATTATTATTATTATTATTATTTTAGTTTATATTATGTTTTATTTTCTAAATCTTTTTATATAGAGCATGTAATAAAGATTTACGGGACAGATATCTGTAAAATAAAAAAAAAACTGTCATATTAAATGCCTACCTACGTCACGGGTCATGGATTCTCGTTACTTTGTATGTATTATATGTATATTTTTTTAATTATTTGAGAACAACAAAAAACCCTTATAGTGAACGTAAATACTGCAGATTTCATCTGAAATACTAATAAGATTTAAGGAAGTAAGAGTATAATAAAAATGTCTTCTAACAGCCATTCAGAGCAAAGTGCATGGATCAGATTCCCCTGTTATTTACAGCTTTAATCAAAAGCTTCCGTTGAGCCATCAGAGTTCCTTGCTCTTTGCTTTACAATGGATAGGTTAGTGATAAATGTCACAGGAGTCTACGCTAGCGTGAAGAACAAAGAGGTAATGACTCTGCAGAGCCAACAGGCCAGTAAATTCAGCACTGTTCAGTGTTTGTTCCGCACGTATAGATTATGTTGGTATGGCAGCAGGGCGTGCTAACATGCTGCATTCCTAGAACTTGCAACGTAAGGGCCATTGTGCAGTTTCACAACAAACAGTCAAGGGAAAATGATCACCCCAAAGAAGGCCATACTTATTATATACAAGTAGCTACATAATAGTAACTAACAAGTTATCTTGCTCGAATTAGAATTTTGGCACCACAAATTTTGTGTGTAATAACTAGCTGAATCGCAATAAAACTTCAAAGCAATAATTACTAAGTTTGTATGCAGTTTGGAAACCGTTTTCAAAACGGTTTTAGATTTGAAAACGCCATGTGTATGTATCAAAACGGTTTTAAGTTATCTCAAACCATGACTAAAATTCATGGGTTTGAATTGAAAACTGGTTTCAACATAAGTGAAATCCAGTTACGATAATGCGCATGCGTATACCGTGATTATTTTTCAACGTGAAACATTGGGTTTGTCATATCCATAGTTACAACTTGACATTTGATTGACAGCAATGTATTTGCCCATTACATTTAAAATGAAACATAGGGAACGAATTTGACATTTGATAAGACGTCAATAGAGGTTAATTTTGTTTAAATAAATATACCTGCATTCTAAATTAAAATTAGTTGTAGAAAAAATATAGTGTGCACCTTGTGTCCGAGTGGTTTTCTGACTCGGCTAAATTTCTTACAATATTTAAATATAATACTTCTATCAAATTCATTCTCCATGTGTCATTTTAAATGAGACAGACTAATACATTGCTGCCAATCAAATGTCAAATCATAACTTATAGGAAAATTCAACGGTTATCTGTCATATTGACAAGATGTCATTAGAGGTTAATTTTGTTTAAATAATTATACCTGTTATCTAAAAATTAAATTAAGATGTAGAAAAAATACTGTGTGCACCTTGTGCCCGAAATATGTTTAGTGCTCTCGAGTGGTTTTCTGACTCCGCTAAATTTCTTACAATATTTAAATATAATACTTCTGTCAGATTCGTTATCTATGTTTCATCATGTTTCATTTTAAATGGAACGAACAAATACATTGCTGTCAATCAGATATCAAGTCGTAACCATGGATATGACAAACCCAATGTTTCACGTTAAAAAATACTCACGGTATAGCGTAACATTTCAGCCACTTTATGTTACTAAACTACAAATCAAATAAACTGACAGTTGTGTAGATGTTGTACTTGGTGGTACAAAGAAAAAAAAATTGGAATAATGACAAAAGGAAATATTTGGAGGGAAGAGAATTTGTTACTTACATCAGCCAAATGCGCATGCGCCAAAACTGTTTTCCATTCTGTAGACATGTTTTAAAATTGCATGTATACAGTACCATTCTCAAAACAGTATTTTAGGCACACATTCGTGCGCTCCTCATATTTTAATGTAGTTATGTAGTTATACACTAAAACTCGGCTCAAGTTTTTCAAACTTAAATTTTATGCATTAGTTTATTGTTTTTATATTTAAAGAAATATATTAGCAAGATTCGTTTCAATAGTTTAACAATCTGGCCGCGTTTCGCTCGCATTTAATTAATAGACTTGTTTTTAAAATATGGGTACGACACTCAACGTCGCACAATTAGCTGCTTCGAATATATCTGTTGGTGTACCAGATATCGAAAACTCGCTGTCACTATCGGTCATATTAATAAATTTTGGTGTACTCTTATATTGTATGTAATATTTCATAAGTAAAAAATAAAATGTTAATAGGTAAAAAATAACGATAAAAAAACATCTAATCAAGTAGTATCCTAATGCCAAATTTCAAAATTTTAGTGCGACTAGTACCAGAGTTATTAACAAAAATGTGTCTCATGAGGTGCTCTTTTAAAAGACTATAACAAACGAAAAATATCCGTATGTACCTTCAACACTTTTTACTGAAAATGACTTCCCCAATACACGGCTTTAATTTGGCATACTCTTTATTAGCTGCGCAGTTTAATAATTGATTCAAGTTAATATTCGTATAATCATCAACCGAAATTTGGCTTCATACGAGCTACATAATATAGATTGGACTATTCAACTATTCAACATGTGTTTATGAGACAAATTAATTTCAGGTTGAATTCAAGTTCATTGCCAGGTTAGTTCAAATTCAGTGGTTTCCGTATAACTAATACCAAAACTATACTGTGGTAAACTAACCCTGGACAATAATGTTCGTTAAATATCGATTGGTAAATGCAGAACAGCTATTCTAAAAATAGCAACACCATAGGTGAGCTTCAGTGTAATTTCACTCCATATTTTAAGTTCATACAAGAGAATAAAACAGGACATATATCATTAAAGCCCGGTTGCCCCGCTTACACATACTTCTAAGTCTTCCTCAAACTGAAAATATCGTATCGAAACGAAACGTTACACAGGAAATTGAATATTGCTGTCAAAATTTCGATTTGCATTTTTCTGTTTAACCCTAGCTTAAAATGTAAGTGGTCATAAAAAGCTTATATCCTTCAATAAAAAAAAGGATGAGAATATGAGCTCTATTTCTTTTCGAATATGCCCGTAGGGCTGAGAAAAATAAACCATATTGGTGATAAGAAGAACTTCAGTGCCGAGGTACATATTTTATTTCAATCTTCTACATCGGAATTATTTAGTTCGTTCTTCTTCTAGATAATTTTTGTCATTTTACGTTACAAATTATCTTACATATTCAATAACCATTACAAGGTAGGAAACACTACATTTGCATGAAATCGTCGTATAATGGATTACTTTAGTGTTGATTTCTGAACTTTTAATGATGATTTTTTTTTACACTTTAATGAAGATTTCAAATAAAAAAATATCATCCAGTTTAAGTACTTATAAATAAAAAATAGCATTTATATTTATGAAACCGATATTCCGATACTTACCTTTATCAGTGTAATTAAGATCTAGATTGGTTTTGTAAAAACAAATGCTGTATGACTGCGATTTCGAGAATTTGTTTATAAATAAATAACAAAAATGGATTTGTGAAAAATTCATGAATTTCACTGGGTGGGATTTAAACCCAGAACCCTCCTATGTCCACTAGGATACTCTACCATCGGAAGACATTGAATATTGACTAAAATGAAACTACAATATACAATA
Source organism: Ophonus ardosiacus (assembly GCA_943142095.1). NCBI lineage: Eukaryota > Metazoa > Arthropoda > Insecta > Coleoptera > Carabidae > Ophonus > Ophonus ardosiacus. Next base: position 17,994,902 of record OW964823.1, read on the forward strand.
AGGTGGTCATGGTTTCAAACCCATGAATATTAGACAAATTCTTCGTTATAGCGTTCACGGCAGCTGATTGTTACTTTTGAATAACAATCTTTAATATAAAAAATAATATGTTTATATTATCTCAAGAATTATAAGGTCTTCAAAAAATCTAATTACACTTACACCAAGTTATTCTTCGTACGAATATGCATATCTTGTATCTCGTTAAATTAATTATTAAATTTTTTTATCTTATCTCTCACAATAAACAAGATATGACGTATTTTCAAAATGTGCGAAAAATTCTAAACTTTTGGTCATGGTGGCTGAGCGGGTTCGCGCATATGTCCTACCTCGCTGTGACGTCACCCGTCACATGTTCCTTGCGTTCGAATCCTGTCGACCGAAAATGTGCAGTTATCATATTCGGATGCTACAAGATAGCCACTTATACATCTTAAATAAATAACGCAATGGCTAAAATCCAACCGACAGTACGGTAATAGAAACATTGCAGCTCGATGAGTCCGCTTCGATAGAGTAAACGGCGGATAGAAAGAAACTAAACTTTTATTGGTCGCATTGTATTTAATAGATTATGTGCAGATATATCCACCTCATAATAACTTTATTTGGCGAATAATAACTATGGATATAATTGTATCAGTAATTATTACCATAGAAATTATTCGCCAAATAAAATTATTAGGAGGTGGATATCTCGGGCCTATGTACTATAAAATCCAGTGTTAGAATGATTGATATAATAATATGTATTTGTATTCAATGGAAGTTTACCTTTCTTGGAATTTATAAAAAGATAAATCACTTTAGGATTTAAGTTTTTTGTTCTACAGACGTTAAGTCTAATCACGTAAATGTTGAAAAGTTGTTTTTCTTTCATTTACCTGCCACTGTACAAGTATAAAAATAAAATCTTTTCTATGTCTCGGTAATGAGATATTTTAATTCGGAAAATTGTTTTTGGGGTTACTTTATATACAGTAGCGTAGCATAGGGGTGGGGGGGCAAAGGGGGCACTTGCCCCGGGCTGCGCTTTACTAGGGACGGCAAATTTCCTATCGTTGACTTAATATTAAAAGACTACTATCGGGGAAATAATTATAGTCAGTTGAGTTTGAAACTCAATAAATTAAAAAAAATTAAAATTGTGAAACTATATGCAGTTTTTATATAAAATATTCATAAATTTTTATTTAAAAATGATTAGTTTTTAATGTTTATGCACATGAACGGTGTCCTTTAACAATAAAAAATGATTAAAATTAAACTAATCAATTTAAAATAAAATATATATATACATAAGTTATTTTCTTTTTCTGTTCCTAAATTTTTTTAATTTTAGTGGGGGGAGGGCGTCAAATTTGACATCTGCCCCGGGCGGCAAAACCCTACGCTACGCCACTGTTTATATTCTGATTTTTTCGAATGAAAACGTGTAGGTATAGTAGGTAATAGTATTATATTCACTATCAATATTCCTACAGAATTTTTGAAATACGTTTTCTTTCACATCGAAATGTTATACGAGAATATTGCATAATATTGCAACGCGGAAATATTATCAAAAATATTTTCACGTTTATATCGAACAAGTCCAATCTTTTCTTATTTGCTGAAAATCGAATGAGAATTTATTTTACATGAAAAAACATGTAGGTGAAAGGTTATCCAAAGTTCTTAAACGTCTATAATAATAGTTTACTTTATACTAAATATCATCATCAGCATCATTACCATCTATTGCACAACAGCCCTTGTAGGGCTAAGGCCTCAAGTAACATAGGTACTCGTTTCATGATCGATAGTGCTAGCGCCGTTGGCATACTTACACCGTGCGACAGCTATGCAACCAGTGCGGCATCGGGAGTACACCTTCTACAACTAATACCATCTATGTTTAACATGGACGATTGGTCAGATCATTGCATTGGGATTAATGCCTGATGTTGTGGCATTTCAACTACTGCGCACTTAGCCGGCCGGTGCATTAGAAACCGAGTAACCTCAGATTCAACTGAACATGTAGAGATATAACGCCTTAATGCGCACGGCCACTACACCGGCATACTAGGTATCAGTGTATATTTAAAAACGCCAGTTTCAAATATCTACTCGTACATCATCTTCCAATACAAAGTTTAGACTACTTAGTATTCTTGTCAAATAAATTTCGGAGTATATGAGTATTTCTGTAATATAACTTTCAACGATTATTATCCCAATAAAGTTTGAATGAACTTATACCACAATACTCACAGAGCCAACTTGATCCAGTAATTATATAAGTGCTTTTCACTGCACCATAAAGTTATGAAAATGTAGTACAAGATAAATAAATATATATGTACATACGAGTATAACATCACGGCATATTTCCTATTGTTGGGTGAAGTTTATCGAGCTTACATCTCACGGGCTGTCAAAGCTGTTATGGAGAAAATACCACATATAAATATAGGTTTTATATATGTGTTATTAAAAATAAATCCTAAGTTTCTTTATAATACAATAAAAGTACAAACATGCTTGAAGAGAAAGTAGCGTAAAACTTTTATGCTACCGTGGATAACAATCATGCAAGTAAGTATTATACTTACAGAAATGGGTGATTCGGGAACGTTGTAAAAGTTTCAATTTAGGAAAAAACAGGCCGTAGGTTCCAAAAATTATGACTAACAGTCATAATCGTCTTTATTTGTAAAAAATAGGACGTGTCGGACAATATTTGTCCATCTTCAGCAATTATAAAGTGTGTGTTTCAATATATTATAAAGTTCTTTATTAGTTACAAATTTACAAATTTAAAAGTTACAAAATATTAGTGCTCAACTTGTCGCCCTAGTGGCAACATGTCTTTTTCAATTACCAAAGACTCTCTGTTATAATTCTAGACAAGATGTGGGCATTCACAAAAAAAAATTTGTAACTAATAAAGAACTTTATAATATATTGAAACACACACTTTATAATTGCTAAAGATGGACAAATATTGTCCGAAACGTCCTATTTTTTACAAATAAAGACGATTATGACTGTTAGTCATAATTTTTGGAACCTACGGACTGTTTTTTCCTAAATTGAAAATATTATACTTACAATTATACCTCCTTATCCTTACGAAAACTTCTAACCAAGTTTATACTCTCGGATAAAGACGATGCTTACCTGAAATAAAAAAAAAAATATGAATAAGTTAAGTTTATCAGATTCCGTAAGCATGTTCTTACAACAGAATTACAATGAGGGGTATTCTACCGATTTTAATATATTTTTTCTGATATATAAAAATCTAGAAGTATTGAAACGAGTTGGTAGAATTGAAATTAGTAAATGCTAAAATCGCTAAATCTTTGTTTTAATAGTAATTTGACAAACAACATAATAACAATTTGTAATTCAAAAGGTTAACTTTAAAAAGATTATTTCCGCAGAGTAGAAATTAAAATAGTAAGTATCTAACTCCCTATATTTAAGTTTTTATTTTACTTAAGTTCTATTATGTAATATCCTTGTTTCTTCGAACACTAGCATCAAGATTTATAAAACCAGTGTAGATAATTTACAAATAATTTATTATTAAATCTTTACAAGCTATAAAAAAAATAACACTTAATAAGCTTTGTTAAGTACAATAGTTGTAGATATTACTTAATAAAAAAATTATTAGCCCACGTGAGGTTGAGCCAAAGGCTGCTTCTCCACGTAACTGATATAACAATAACGTTTCGTAATATTAAATAAAATGAATGTCGAACAAAAACAATACAGGAATACCTATCTTTCTATAAAGAGAATAAGGAGAATACAATCTAATGTATATGCCGAATCCAGAAGATGAAATTGCACATTTCATGAAATGGACACTTCATTAATAGGCTCCTCATAGTGTAATTTGAAAGTTTTCCGCCACCTGGATAAAAATACCTTCCATTTCCTGAAGTGGAACCCATCCTCTTCCATATGGTGAAATTATACAAGACTACAGCATTTGGATAATTTCCACCCGAAGTTCGATAACACCTGTGTTGTGTATTGAATAAACTAGATATATATTTTATATGTTTATTATTTGACAAATTACTTTTTAATACAGAAATGTGTCATTTCATATATTGTTTTTTATATATCACTTGATTATACATAACATTTCTCCGTCGTCTAATAATCAAGTCATCTAATTTTAAATAAAAATGAAATTATCTTCTAATCTTGATCACAAATGAAAATTGTCTCTTCTTTTTGTACCTGGCATTTCCTTAGTTGATCAAAATGTCGTTTAATGATAATACCATCATCCAATTCAACTAAATAATGAATTCGACCTAAACGTTTCCTAATTATCCCATATTTCCACATGCTGGATGATGTGTAGTTTCTAGATTGCACTCGATCTCCAATTTCAAAATATTTTTCAAATTTTGGTTGATTTGTATTATTGTTAATTTTTCTTTGCGGTAAGATTAGATCTAATTTTGTACGTAAATTTCGTCCTAACATTATTTCTGCTGGTGATTTCCCAATTGATAAAGGTGTGACACGATAACGAAGTAAGAATTTGTGTAATTTATAATGTAAATCTCCTGGTTCGTTTATCATACATTTTAATTTTGTTTTTAATGTTTGACAATAACGTTCTGCTTGACCATTAGTTTCTGGGTGTCCCGGAGCTATAAATCTTTGTTTAATTCCATTACGGATGCAAAATTGTTGAAATTGTTCCGATTTAAATATAGTTGCATTGTCGCTTACCAATATTTCGGGCAGACCATTACGACTAAATATCTCTCGTAGGAAATAAATTGTTTTTGATGTTGTTGGTGCGATTTTCGTCATACATATTTCTGGCCATTTTGACTTCGCGTCTACAGTTATAAAAAAATAATGGTTCATGAAAGGACCAGCATAGTCTATATGGACCCGCTGCCAAGGATTTGTTGGTATTTCCCATTGATGGATTGGTGCTTTTGTTGGATTCTTCTTTACGTTACAGCATTCTTTGCAACTTTTTACAATATTTTCTATGTCGGAATCTATATTTTTCCAGTAGCAATATCTGCGAGCTATTGCTTTCATTTTCACTATACCTATGTGGGTCGAATGAAGTTCTTTTAGCATGTCTGCTTGGAGTTGTTTTGGTATAATTACTCGTTGTCCACGAAATAATATTCCATCTTGTATTGATAGTTCAGGATGCATAACAACACCATCAAGTAGATCTCGTTTTAATTTTGAAAGTTCTTTATCATTTTCAGTGTCTTGTATAATTTTTTGAGCTGTTATTGAATCAGTAGTAATTTGATTAATTGTATTGTTATTTAACACATAATCATTGTCGATGGAATTTTCTTTGTCGTGATTTAATTTGATTGGATTCCTTGAGAAGTAATCCGCATTAACATTTTCGGATGATTTTCGATATTTGATTTCATAGTCAAATCCAGATAAATATTGAGCGTATCTTAACATTCTTGTCGCTGTTAAGGTTGGAAGTTGCTTATCGGGGTTAAGTATCGTTGTTAGTGGTTTATTATCTGTTATTAGGGTAAATTTTCTGCCATATATGTATTGCATAAATTTTTTAAACGACCAATATATAGCTGTAGCTTCTTTATCTAGCTGACTGTAATTATTTTCAGTTTTTGTTAGTGACCTTGAAACGAATGCTATTGGCCTTTCTGTTCCATCAGGTAAATTATGTGACAATACTCCGGACAAACCGTATGGACTTGCATCGGTTGCGAGTATGACTGGTAATTCTGGTGTAAATGGCATTAATACTCTATCGCTGGCAATTTCCTTTTTAACTTTTGTAAAAGCTTCTTCGCACTGGCTGCTCCATTTGAATTGAACGTTCTTCCGTAATAGTTTGTTTAATGGATATAAAATACTGGATGCATTCTTTATGAATTTTGAATAATACATTACCATTCCTAAAAATTGTTGTAATTTTTCAATGTTTTCTGGTCGTGGGGCTTCTAGTATTGCTTGAATTTTGTCTTCGGATTTGTGAAGGCCTTTTTCTGAAATTATATGTCCTAGGTATTTGATTTTCTGTTCGAAGAATCGGCACTTCTCTCGATTTAAATGAACATTGTATTTTCGTAGTCGTTCGAGTACTTTAATTAGTCGATCTTTGCATTCTTCAACTGAAGTTCCTTGCACAAGTATGTCGTCAAAATATGCTGTAGTACCTTCTAAATCATTTACAATTTGATCTATGATTTTGTGAAATTCATTCGGTGCGGTTTTGATACCAAAGAAAAGTCTTTTCGCTAAATAGGTACTGCGATGCGTTGAAATTGCTTGAATTTTTGAACTTGAATTGTCAACTGGGATATGTAAATAAGCTTTAAAAATATCAAGTGTGCAGAAATACTTGCCATTTCGCATTTTGTTGAAAATATCTTCTATTTTTGGTATTGGGTATCTATTTTCATGTAACTGATTATTGACAGTAACTTTGTAATCGGCGCAAAGTCTTACTTTACCGTTATTTTTTTGAACAATGACAAGAGGTGTACCCCATTCGGATTGATCAATCTTTTCAATAATTCCTTCGTCTTCCAAACGATCTAATTCTTTATCTACTTCATCTTTTATAGCATAAGGTACAGGACGTGGTTTTAAAAAGATGGGTTTAGCGTTATCACGTAAACGTAGCGAACATTCAAAATCTGGTATTTTGCCTATTGTTTCCTGAAATACATCTTTGAATTTTTGAAAAATAGGTTGAAGGGTACTGTTCATTTTTGGTTGTGTTGAGATAGAGTTGACATTATGTAAGCTTATTTCTAGAGCTCGTATCCAGCGTCTTCCCATGATTGCGCTACCGTAGTCAGGAACTACATATAAATCACCAATGAAGTTCTTTCCATTGTAAGTTACAGGTACTCGAACATAGCCCAATGGTTTGAATAGTTGTTTAGTATAAGACCGGAAATAAATATTAGTTTTGATTAATGGAGTATTCATTTTCAGAGATTCAAACTCTTTTCTTGATATTATGGAAACAGGGCTTCCAGTATCACATTCAAAATTATAAGGTTTACTACCAATTTTTACTGTACATATTAACTTTGGTTCATATATAGACGATGACGTTTCTGTATGAATATCAATTACTTGATTTATTGAGTAATCATCATCGTCAGCTGGATCATCTTGGCATTCTATGTTTTTAATTTTTGGTTTATTTTGACGAAGTAAAGTAGCAATACATACCCTACTCGTGTGACCATTTTTCTTGCAGGAATGACATTTAAGCTTTGATATTGCTCGGCATTCTTGTGATTCATGATTTTTTAACCCACAATGCAAACATAATCCATTTAAACCTAATTTTCGTAAGTCAATATTTTTGTAAGGTTTATTTGCATTCTGTGTAGATCGATTACGATTATTGAATTTATTTGGATGTATGTAGTTATGTGCTGAATACTGGTTATGGTTATCTCTTTTAAATTTTGTCTGCGGCCGAACATTAATTTTATTGATTTCACTTGATGTGCCCTGGTAATCTTCTCTATTTTGTATTTTTGAAGCTTCTATTGCTAACGCAGTATCGACGGCTTTTTCAAATGTGATGTCAGCTTGCTGCAATATTTTCTCACGTATTTCTGAATCATATAAACCTCTTATAAACTGTGCTCGTAATAGCAAGTTTATTACTGATTTGGTACATTCGCCATTTTTACATTCTGCTTTGAATTCACAGTTCTTTAATCGTTCTTTTAGTCCTGCTATATATGTAGAAATTGTTTCATCTGGATTCTGTACTTTAGAAAAAAATTTATGTTGTTCGGTTAATACATTTTTCTTTGGCGCAAGATGATTTCTTAATATTGTCATTAAATCTTTGTATGATTTTGTTGCAGGTAAATCTGGTGATGTTAAATTAGATAACAATTTGTAATGTTTACTACCCAAACAATTTATTAAAACCATAACTTTTGCTTCATTAGTTTCAGCGTTATCTTTATCTAAACCCTTTAATTTGAAATAATTTTCTAATCGCTGAGAGTAGCTGTAAAAATTTTCGGAAGTTTCATCATATGATTCAAAAGATATTGCTTGACTCTGTAGAATTTCCTTTATTTTAGTTTTCACTCGGCCTGGCTCTTGTTGTTTTTTAAGTGTCTCTACTAAACCACTTAAAGCATTTATTAATGTTGTTAATTCTTCTGGCATTTTGTTGATATTATTATGTCAGGATCTGGATAGTTATTATTTGAATCCCATCCTCGTCGCCAAAAACTGTTGTGTATTGAATAAACTAGATATATATTTTATATGTTTATTATTTGACAAATTACTTTTTAATACAGAAATGTGTCATTTCATATATTGTTTTTTATATATCACTTGATTATACATAACAACCTGTATAAATATCATTTTTTTTTTTAAAAAAAAGTGTAGTTTTTGATATATTTTCATGCAATGTTTTGTCACTTCTTTCTGATTGTAGGAAAGAACAATCTAACTCCATGTTTTCTTTTTATAAAATCAGTGTTTTTACATTTATCTTCCAAATCATATTAATTGAAGATACAAACGTAATTTTAATTAGTATTTTCTTTAACGCAAACTTTTTAGCAGACTTAAAACTTTCTTTAACTCTCCTGAGGAATTAGTAAATATGAACTTTTAAAGCTTTTTCTCAGAGAAACCATTCAGTTGTTTTGTAGTTGAAACTGCCGATTTTATATTAACGTTAAGCCGAATAATTGCAATAATACTATAATAGTTTCCTATTTACCATACTGTATCTTTTAACTAGGAAGAGTAAATGCGCAGCGTTTTGGTGCGGTAATTTTTTATGGTTTATTTTAGATAAAATATCTGATGTGGACACCACATGACTTCCTTGTACGCCTGTCGCCTGTTACTTAATAATTAAAATATGTATAATAACAGACCCAATCATAAAATTGCACGTATTTGACATAATTTGACATTGACATTAAATTCTTTATTTTTTTGTTATTTCTTGCCCTAATTCATAGCAAACTTAATTACAGAAACCAAAAAGTACATAGTGTTTAAATTTACATATCTCGCTTATACAAAGAACTAATTTAATCATACTTGAAGTTTTCGACGCAAAATTCAGTTCTCTAAAACTTTTATTTGAAGCATTTATTGATAAATTCAAAATAACACCATTTTTTTCAAGAAAAACTGATAATAGCTTCAAGTAAAGTATCACTTCCGGTTAGACTATTTTAACCAAAGTCTATTATCTTATTTCCATTGATATAAAAGTATTATATACCAAATTTGAAAAGTTTTTGATTATATTTTAATATAGTTTTCCATTGAAATCTATTATGGGCTTCAAGTAAAGTACCACTTCTGAAAGTTATGCAATGACCAAAAAGGGAGGTGCACAACTAGATGTTATAGCAGTCCTAAATACAAAATTTTAACTTTCTACGGCTTCCCGTTTTTCAGTTATGCGAGATACGTACGTACGTACGTACAGACGTCACGACGAAATTAGTCAAAATGGATTCAGGGATGGTCAAAATGGATATTTCCGTTGAAATCTGGAAACCGAATTTTTTCGCGATTACAATACTTCCTTTACTTCGTACAAGGAAGTAAAAACTTCAAATAAACCTGCCATTATCTCTCTTACTATTGCTTTTAGCGATACCAACTACATAAATTATTGTACAGGATGTAACAGAAATAAGTATATTAAATTTAATCAGTGGTTGAAGTTATTAAGAAATATTTTTGTTCTCGACGATTCTATCACTGGTTGAATTTAATGTACTTATTTCTGTTACAGTCTGTATGTTTCTTCCATACATATAAAATTTCAGTAATTGATAGCAACTTTTAATTTTCAAATGGAGCACCCTATATATTTTTTCAAATTTGAAAAGTGTAAAAACAATCATATATTATACTATTAAAAAATATAATGGCGAATGATTAAAAATTACATTTTATTACCTATATATTGAAAGTCCATTAAGGTCATCATATCTTATTAGTGTTGCCGTAAGACTAGTCTCGTTTCGTCTTGGTCTTGTCGAGACAATACCATCATTTTGGTCTCGACTAAAAGTTAATACGAGACCCCAATTCGAGACGAGTCGAAAGTCTTAAAATCTCGACAAGACTCTCGACTTCAGTTCAAAGGAATTTTTTTAAATATATTTTCTAAATGTGCTTCAAAAATTAATAGTAATGCTGTAAATACTGTTTAAAAAATCGTGAAAAGAAGAGAAATTGATTTTTCAAATTTATTAAAAAAAAAAACATTTATAATTCTTAGAATTGTCCGAAAATGCATTTTATTACTTAATATTAATATTATTATTGTTATTATTATTATAATTATTATTATTGTTATACATTTTCTTTAGCTTTGTATGCAAATTTGTATTAATAGTGTTGTTTATTAATACACGATATATACAATGAAAGCTCTCATAAGCGGACACCGATGGTTCCAACTTTTTTGTCCCCTTATGGGAGGTGTCCGCTTACAGGAAAGCTCTATTTAAAGATATGAAAAAAATAATAATAAATAACAAATTTACTAGGAATTTTTTTATTTGAAAATATGCACTTGTAGAATATGTATATGTACATACTTCAAAATAGTGAAAATATATCTAAAAATAATAATAATAATAATATGTACGTACATAAAACTTATGATTGAAAACAAAACAAAATAACATATTTGAACATATCGAAAAAAAATTATTTTTTAAAAAATCTTATATTTTAACTGCTTCAACTTTCTACATTTTTCTTGTAAAAAATAATGTTGATAATGCGACTCAATATTTTTTAGATGTTCAAACGCAATAAAATCGTCTTTTGAAAACTTTTTTAGATTTTCAACGACTTTCAAGGTCAATAAAAATGCTATAATAGATATACTTTTCACCTCCATTTTCTGCCTTAATGTAGAAAAACGTTTTCCTGGATGCCATTGTCACACAAGTTACAAACTATGAATCTCGGAGACATGTAAAACACTGCATTTCTGTAAAATAGGGTTAATGTTTCCTTGAGAGGAAATACTGAGGAGGCTGTTTATATTCGGTTTCGGAGTTTCGCGTCCGCTCATGAGAGCGTTTCAGGCCTGTCGGGAAAAACTGTGTTGTCCGTGTCCGTCCGATAGAGAGTGCGCTTATGAGAGCGTGTTTTATATAGGAAGTGATACCCAAAAATATGGTTCCAGAAAAACTGTCCTGTTATGAGAGATGTCCGCTTGTGGGAGCTGTCCGCAAAGAGAACTTTCACTGTATTTTATAAGCAGCAAATAATTTTTGAAATATACCTAATCATTTTCTCTAATATAATATACAAACATTTATTTTTGTCTATTAAAATAGCTTTTAAAAGATTTTGAACATTTTAAACAGTTCCGTTTTACCCTTATTTCCATAGTAAGGTACAATTATTCGCTGCTTATAGACCATCGATTTCTATATATAATTTTACTTCTGACTGACAGAACATACTAGGAATATAATTTTAGAAGTGGGGGAAGGAGCATGGACAGCCCAATTCTTACCTTCCCCTTTACACTTGCAAAACCTTAGATTTTTGATGGTTGAAAACTGGCAGTGAACCATAATTAATGTTCATCTAAACGTCTAGAACAATCCCAACAAAACGTGCTTAATTATCGACCCTTATCACATGTATCAAATAAAATTATTGTATCCTCCAAGATAAATCCGCTTACGTTGTCTATGCTTACAGCTTCCCGACCAAGTGTCGATAGTGTGGGTAGCGTCGTCTCTTGGCGTCGTGATCTCTGTCGGGAAAACAACTTAATTACGCCACTCTCGTAATGACACCCTCGTGGAATAATTTGCCTACAGGGATAGAAGAGCGTAGATAGACACTCACAGCAAATATTTGAGAATGTGAGATTGAGTATTTTTGCTTTTGTCGGATTCACGACGCTCGGAAATAGTTCCTACGTTAAAGTTTTAGTAGTAATTGAATAGGAAAGTGGGTTTTAACACTTTGATTAAAATTAAGACTGGGATTAGGTCTATACCGTGATGGGTAATATTTTATATAAAGTTTTGTAATAATCTGTAGAATATTAATATTGTAAAATAAGGTTAATAACATAAGCGTTTAATACAGAAAATTAAAATCTTGAAAATTTTTAATTATAATAAAACCTATTATAAAGAATAATAAATGTGTAATGAAGTACATTACGATACATAGTGAAACTGTTTTAATATAATATAACATAGATAAATTTATAAAATATTTTATTTTCATAAATCGTGCGTGAAATAAATATTCTTAAACTTAAAATAGCATATTCCCGTGGTAACACGTTAACGATTGAAAAAATCTTATTTGTTGCACGTGCAGAAAATTTTCGAAACGAATACATTATTTGTTTCAGACTCACTAATTTCCTGCACTTGTTGCAAAAATAACTATTTCAATTTATCATGAGCAAAAATGAGCTATACCCATCTATAAAAACTAACTTTTCCAACTCTTTATGTATGTATATGCATTCATAAAGATTATTTGAGCTTAATTTCAAAATATTTAAGCGTAACGGTTCAGCATAGTATGTATTAGCATAAATTATCATTCGCGCATTCGCAATCAACGTGTTAAGTATTTACAAAATCATTGTAGAATATTGCTATTTTGAAATGAAATAGAAACATAGATTTCTTTCTATTAAATTTGATATAATACAAAAACTTCATTAACAATGACAACAAACGACTTTTGAAATAATAACACACAGCAAACAATAACACCATTTCATTAAGTAACAACAATACCATTTCATTAAATAACAATAACATATAATTTCCTCACATTATTTTAAACATGATCAAAAGAAAAATGTGTAATAAATCAATACAAAACGACATTCATGGTTGTTATGCCAAAAATACTTTTTGAATAATCTATTCCTCGAACTTGTGCGAATTCAACTTGTACGAATAATTCCAAGAATTGCTTAATCTATATTTTACTTCGCACACACTACCTACTTCCATGGCTTTATTATGTTCCATGTGAAGTTTATGACAGGAATTTCATTTATTTCAATGACATTTTACACGCATATTACAAATATCATACTACCCACATTATCAATATCGGTAAAAAATCCCTGTGTACTGAATTTCGGAGAATTACACAACAATGTTTCAGATTAATAATTGATAGATGCCGGAATCAATAATTGTTTAAGTTAGCAAAATATACGTAATGAGTAGGACGTTTTAGATAAAAAAAAATAGCAGATGGCGCTTGAGATCCGAACGTTTTCACATGCATTAAATAAATAATTTAAATTTTCTCAATACTAAACATTTTTATTTTTAAATACATACAATATCTGAATATGAAAATTACAAAGTAGAAACAAAAAACATAGTTTGAGTAATAAAGTAACAAACCAGGTTTGTTGAAATATTTCGTTTTAACAAAATTATTTGCAATTTGTGTCAATTTTATGTTATTAACCTTTTTTGCTATACGCGAGGGTATTACACTTGTCAAACAGCAAAATTATTACAATCTTGCATTCTATTTATTTTATATAAATAGAATGTTAAATATAATGGAGTCAGACAGTCAACGACACTCAACGACAGTCAACGACAGTCAACAACAGTCTTCGATTCGATCAACCCAGCTGAAGATGAGACTCTAGGATCTTCAGGGGTAGTCTACCCCTAGGTATGAGAAATACATTTCTAAATATCGTTTCGTTAATTATAATATCATATAAATATATTTGTATTTATTTTGTTTTTATTAATACAAATCTTATTTATTTTTGTTTACTTTTGTGTTTAACTATTTTATAACCTATGGCCGCAATTTTGTCTTTTGTTTTATTATTAATAAATATTTTCTAAATTATTACTTATTAATAATTGCGCTACCAACAAAGTGCAGAGATCAGCTTACCCGCTGACGCAACAGACAGCAGGGTAAGTATAACCCTACTTAAATCGTTAACATCGCTACTTCTGTTGCGCCCCAGTCTCGATTGTTACAATAATTATTTGCATAATTTATGAAAAGTGTAATATTATTCGATGAACATAATATTTGCCCACACGAACGATACGAGTTTTGCAAATTATGGGAGTCAATTCCACGTTTTCATAACATAACACAAAATTCTAGGTTTTCTACGGCAGTTCAATGTACATATTTCAAAATCAATTTACCAAAGTATTGCGGTGAAAATAAATGTAACTTTTTAATTTAATGCTTATGTCAATGACTGCGTATTATCAGTGAAAATGAGTTCTGAATGTGTTCTGAAGACGATGTAGATCTTCCTTCTGATGCAGAGGAATTGAGCGTAAGTCAACTATTCATAAATTGATATTAAAGATATCATTATTCATATATTCTTGTTTCCTTTTTATCAATTGTCAGTTGTGTAATATTCTTTACGGAACTCGAGTATGTAATAGCAGTACAGTCTATTACATTGCGGGAGTAGTAAGAAACTTATTACGTGAGAATGAGCCGTCAGGCGAGTGTGTAATCCATGAGCATGTATTTGCTGTACAATCCGAGCGATGTACTATTCTTTTTCTTCGACCATAATTTTATTGATATTTATGAATTTGTATTTGATTTTATTCTTGCAGAAAGAAGTTATGTTCAAGTTATGACAGTTAATTGTCTGTTAAACGTTGTTTGCGCGTTATTACAAAAGGCTGGTATACAAAGGTTGCTTTGAATGAAGCTAAATCTAGACCGCCATTCTTATTGTTATAATTTTGTTATATGTTGTTATGTATAAAAAATAGAACAGTTGTGTAACTCTTTTCATCGTGATCAGTAGCATTTTCATAATTCATGTCTAAATTATTTTTGTAAACATAATTAGAGGTAACGAGTTGGTTGCCTTATAATAAACGTCGTGAACCCCAATATTGTCTATTCAATGTAATTTAAATCTATATTTTTACAAGACGTGGTAGCAGAGAGGTCTGCCCGTCATTTATATATATATATATATATATATATATATATATATATATATATATATATATATATATTGTGAAGAGCTTAGCATTATAGCTCTTCCTAGTGTGCAGCGAGGTGAACCTGGTTATACGCTACCTTTCGTAAGCGTTGTGTTAGTGCAAGTGCTTCGAGGTAGTTCTATCAAGAACGACAAATACTGCTCGTCGAGTTAGCCCCCATTGGTGGAGCTGGCTTCCACAGGTTTGGATCTTCAAGAGACAGCAGACAGAGTGACCTGCTGGGATTATCTCCACTTGTAGAGGCCCTTTGAAGACGGCTATCAGCTGTCGTGTTCCTGCTTCTCCAGCCACTTCAAGGGACAGCAGGCAAAAGTGACCTGCTAGGATTGTCTCCACTTGTAGAGGCTCTTTGAAGACGGCTAACAGCTGTCTTGTTCCTGCTCCTCCAGCCGCTGTCTGATGACGACGCGGATTCCATCTGCGTAGCTGAGGAGCTCCATTCCAGTCACCTTTGTCGCTGGGACAATAAGGTACTAGAATTGGCTTCATTTAAATACAGTTGTTTGTATACCAGTCTCGCTCGTATCACTAGTATTTTACTTCTCTGGTCCTTCGAGTAAATACGTCAAATATTGACGTTTTAAATCATAAATTCATATTCCACTGACTAGTAATACTCCCGCTTAAACTTATACAGTCCATTTGAAGTTATTACTAAACAAAAGTCAAATTATTTGTTTTTCAGGTAATGTTGCCAACATGATTCTAGGGATAAACGGAAATTCCCTGTAACGTAACACTGCGTAATAAGGTATTTACTTGTTCAACAGATAGTGTGTAAAAGGTAATTTACTGATATGGGAGTAGAAAAAGATTTTACAAAATTCATTTTGTATCAATTATATAAAAAGTGACATTTCAAAATATCATGAAGATAGGTAAAATTCAACGTTTTAAAACGGAATTAGATAAATATTATTTAATTCTGCCGATTTTAATTGACGACTGTCACTTGACAGTTGATAATTTTTTCGCTGTTGCAAACTAGGTGTGCATTTTGACCAACCAGGAGGCAGAATAATTATAAAAATATTAGTATTTTTTAATATTTACCTAGTTGAGAATAAGGATTTATATTTTTTTGTTTAGTAGTGAGTTTCATTTATTTTTATTTCTAATAATGGTTGCATGGGGCCTGTGCGATGACTTCATTATATATAGTTCCTGTTCCAGAGATAACTTTTTAACAATAAAACGTTTGACAAAAAAGTTTAATTTGAGCAGTTCTGTTCGACGAGAAAAAATTAGGAACTAGTATAGGTACACTTCTCTGAACTCTGAACTGACTTTTGAAGTTGTGTAGCTAGTTCAAGTTGAAAAGAGGGAAACTTAAATGTCAGTTTTGAAGGTTATTTTAATCCCGTTTCATTAACTCTAGCGATTATCTATAAAATGACGCAGAACTGCATCATCACTATACTGCCAAAATTTCTTTAAAATAATTTATCAAATTTTGAGAATCTAACATTTTTATTTATTATGTATTTTGGCAGATATTATTATGATGTCATTTTTGTAAGTGCTGTGTGGTATTTGTTCCTGTATTTTAGTTGTTTTTTTTTTAAGTCTCACCTGACTACTTCCCTGTATTTATTCTCTTACGGTTTTGTGCAATTGGCCATTCGTTTCAAACATCAAATATAAAATCTATCGTTTTATAAAACGCCTAGTCGTTTTGAAAATAACTTGGCGAATTATAAAATGAATATTTGGACATTTTTGCTTGTAATTTTTCTAATCGTTCCTTAACGTATTCTAACCTAACACACAAAACTTACGCCTGCAATACGTTTATTCTTTTAAAAATTAAAATAATAACATTAGATTTCTAAGTTTTACAAGGGAATCACTACGAATAATTTTCAACTTTGTATTTTTTTTATTAACTATTAAAAAAGGGGAGTACGTATGAATAAACATAATAATAACAATGAATTCGCACTTCTCACGGATACCGGTTTTTGCGGTGAGACATTTGTCTTTCATATTTCCATAAACCGCTTTCCTTTTTCAATGACGACAACAAGGACCGGGTAATTATCACAGGATTCTGCAGGACTCGTGCAATCTTTCATCTCTAATTGCATTAATGCGTTCTTTTCTTCAGGGAAATTGAAAAATTATTTTTCAGCGTGTAGACGAGTCCCTTTGTTTTAAGAGTGAAGGGGAGTTTATAAATATGACGCAAAGTTGACTGATAAAATATATTAACGGATTTGTCGTCGGTGATTGTAAGAAATTTTATTTAAATTTCCAATATTTCGTTACACATTTTGTAACTTCATCAGGGAATACTAAAATGAAAATAATTTTGTAAATAGGTAAGTTACTTAGGTGAATTCGTTTTACTTACAAATAGTCTTCTGTTCTGTTGACCGAAAAGTGTGATAATATTCTAGAAATTTAGGGTTAGGTATAAATTATAATAATAATAAATTTATATAAATAGTTGTCGAGTAGATAAGAATATATTGCACTTAAATTTTGTGTGTCTGTTTTGTACTTAATAGTATTGTTACCTATTCTATTGTTAATGTAGCACATTTCTAAAAAAGTCTTTTCTAGTAATTATTTTGAAAGTTTCGTTATAATTTATAAAGTTCTTTGTTTCTTGTGCATGTGATGCTAGGACACATATTTTTTACATTAATTCTCTTCTCTCCTTATGTGTTGGGACAATCTAGTACCTAATTTTTAGAATGTATGTCCAATATAACACCGATTACAACCACCACACGGGATTTTGTAAATTAAATTTGACTGATTATTATTAACTGTTTTAACTTTGATTTTAGTATATAAATTGTTGACAGTTTTCAAGTTTTTAAACAAATTTATCAAATGATTCGTTAATGTAGGTATGTTCGGAAGAGAGAGAGAGATATAATGTTTGGGCTCATTGCTATTTTTAAACTCTTCCTTAGTATTTGAATTAGTACTGTATATTAACCGAGCGCAGATATTTTTAAAGTAGGATGACAGATTATATTAACTCTGTTTTTTAAGCCTAATACTAGGTTAATTTTGGTTTTATTAGTGTGGCGTGAGTGATAATTTAGATATTTGCCTGACGACTCTGATAAGGGAAATGTTACAGTTGCACTTAATAAAAATTACTATGAGACTTTACGTTTGTCAATTTTAAATGACAACAAATATTTCGAAAAAGTAAATAGAGATAAAATGGTAACCGCACAGAACAAGTGTATTAAAATTAGTTCCAAATTAAAAAGTAGTAACTATATTTCCGATAAAACTGCTAAATCATCAACTACATATAAAGTACAAAATTCAAAATCATATGGCCTTGCTAAAACACACCAACAAAATTTAGCTATTAGACCAATAATTTCTTCTATTTCGTCATCGACCTCTGAATTATGTGGTTACATAACTAAAATCCTCTCTCTTTCAATTAAGGGTGAGACTCGGTATCTTATAAAAGACAATTTTAAATGGCACAAAAGTTACCCCTGTGGTGCACTCTCCACGCCAGCTATGAGTGCCCGTGAGGTGACGCCTGGTAAGCGCCCACACGGTAAAATATATCGTCATCATTACCGATGTCTACATGTGTTGTAGATACTGGCACACCCAGAAATGGGTAATATGCCGTGATGATATATTTATTTATTTATTTTATAAAAGACAATTTTCAAATTTCTGAATTTATTCAAAATTAACAATTAACAGATAATAATATATACTGTTCTGAGTGATATGACAGATTAACGCTACAAATATTCATCAGCGTCAACGATAATAAACAATTTACCGTCGAAACTTAATCACAAAATAGTGTTCCATTTTTAGACACTAGGGTGATAAGACAGGAAAACCAAATCATCATACTTGATTGGTATCAAAAATCAAGTCGTCAGGCAAATACCTAAATTATCACTCAGACCACACTAATAAAACTAAAATTAATATAGCGTTGGACTTCAAAAACAGAAATAATAAAATCTGTCATCTTACTTTTAAAAATCTGCGCTCGAACGCTTGGAGAACAACTTGATCGAGAATGCATACCCTGAACCACTTCTAAAAAGATTAATATACAGTACTAATTCAAATATTAACGAAGTACTACTGTCTGGATATAAGCCAATAGTTTGTCCTTGATCTCCAATTGTTTCATGTATCGTTTGAAATATTTTGTAACAATAATCTTACAACTACATAAAATTCATTATATCAGATTATATTGAAGCGGGCATTTTTAATCAGACTAGAGTACAGAGTCTTATCATTATTAGTTGTGGAACAAATGTGTTAGTACTGCGTGACATTTAGCTAATACAAACAGGAGAAATGGACGTAGACGTGACTAGCATTGCAATTACTAGTTCTCCTGTGGCTGAAACATCTCTGTGGTTTACTACAGACATTGTATTAAGACAACATACAAAATGTATTTGTCGACCGTAACATCCCATGACCTTTAAAAGCATTTCATACAATCATACTAAGTAAAGTAGATAAACATGTTGAAAATAAATCGAATCCAATTCTTTCAAATAAGAAACTCCCACATCATAAAACTCAATTTTTCAAATAGAATCAGTGATAACCAGGGTGATAACAATGGTCGACGTTACTGAATAAATGTAACCTTTGTAGTGGACAATGTTTCTGAAATTAAAGTACTTAGGCATTTGAAATTCTACCCCTATAGGTACTGAAAAATTAATATCAATAAATTTATATCTAAATACTTCAATCTTGGGACCGTTATTTTTAATCATTTATACTAATGCTTTCAGTTATTTATGCTGGGTTTATGTAGCATGCAAATTATGAAATTAAATTAAGCCACTAACAAAAATAACGTCGTTTACCCAGTAAATTAAAATTCAGAATTTTATGTTTGACATTTCGTATAATCTAACTTTTATAGGTAAAATTGCGATACATTACATTGATATAGGATAAAAAATAAAGGTAAACAATTTGTTGAATAAATAAATAAATAAATATATCATCACGGCATATTACCCATTTCTGGGTGTGCCAGTAGCTACAACACATGCAGACATCGGTAATAATGACGATATATTTTACCGTGTGGGCGCTTACCAGGCGTCACCTCACGGGCACTCATAGCTGGTGTGGAGAGTGCACCACAGAGGTCACTTTCGTGCCATTTAAAATTGGAAATATTTGGCGTCTGTCGGGATTGAACCCGGTTCCACCGGGTTCGCGATCAGACACTCAGGCACGCGGCCACGGGAATAAAAGCATAAATAAATCAAATTAGTATTTCATTGCTCTTTTCTGCAGAAACTTTGTGATCATCGTACATTTTCATAGGTTAGATGCGAAAATTTGTAATAGGTGCACGAATGGCGCAGGCGCAAATCTAAGAAATTATAAAATTAAAGTAAAAGTTGAAAATAGCCAACTCCCTAATTTAGTTTCATTAGTTTAATTCTTCAGTTCAGTTGCATAAACGTTGCCATTGATTGAACAATGGTTTCTACTTGTTTAGTTTAGTTTTACAATTTAATTTTCTAATTTAGTTGCCTGCATAAACCCAGCATTATAAGCACATGCGATATAGTGCAGATGTCACCACCATTATTAATTAACGAGTAACCTGGCCATTATACAGGTGTCCCAGATTTAAACGGCATAACTTGAACCATGGATTAAACAAGTAAAAATAAGGTGACAAGTTCATTTGAGCAAATGTCCGTAAATGCTTTGTTTCAGAGATATTCATGTTTTTCTTATTGGAGCAGCGCTACTTTAAAAAATCAACTTTATAACGAGATATCAAATATTAACTTATTAAATTGTGACATAATTAAATTAATTATAGGTAAATGATTTGGCTATTGCTTAATTTCAATAAAAAAATTAGTTTGCTTGCACCGAGGTCAGGAAAAAAAGAAAATTATCGATGAATTCAAACAAATTTATTATTTATGTACAATAAAATAATAACAATTTTTTATAATATTTGTTCAAAATGTTCACCTGTAGCAAGCAAACAGGCATAACAACGATCTGCCACTGCATTGCTCGCTGCGTGACATTGCTCGGGAGATATGGTTTTGAATCAAAGAAATTCTCGTCTTTGGTTACGTGAAAATTCTCATGCAATTAAAGAGAAAATTTTCCACTATGAATTTCAATGTAATGTTTGGCTAGGTACTATTGAAAATACTTTAATAGGCCCTTTCTTTTTGTCATATCGTTTAAATTCGGAGAGGTTCTACAATTTTCTAAATAATGATTTGAATGATTTAATGGAAGAAGTTACATTAGCAATAAGAAGAAACTTTTGGCTACAGTTAGATGGCTGCCCTGCACATTATGGGAGACAACCAAGAATGTGGTTAAAATTACACTATCCACAATGGTGGATTGGTCGCAGAAGACCTGTACCATGGCCAGCCCGTTCGTCCGATCTAACAATTTTATATTTCTTTGCTTGGGGTGCCATAAAAAAAGAGTTTATGATGAACCGATAGATAATTTGGACACTCTAAGCAGACACTGTCACGCAGCGACCAATGCAGTGACAGATCGTTGTCGTGCCTGTTTTGCTTGCTACAGGTAAACATTTTGAACAAATGTTATAAAAATAAAAAATCGTTATTATTTTATTGTACATAAATAATAAATTTGTTTGAATTCATCGATAATTTTCATTTTTTGCTCTGACCTTAGGCAAGCAAACTAAATTTTGTATCGAAATTAGGTAATAGCCAAATCATTTACCTTTAATTAATTTAATTGTTGCCATAACTTAATAAGATAATATTTGATATCTCGTTATAAAGTTGATTTTTAAGGTAGTGCTGCTCCAATAATAAAAACATGAATATCTCTGAAACAAAGCATTTACGGACATTTGCTCAAATGAACTTGTCACCTTATTTTTACGTGTTTAATCCATGGTTCAAGTTATGCCGTTTAAATCTGGGACACCTGTATATTTTAAAATTAAAAGTAGCACTAGATGAAATCTATCGGCAGTATGGCAGTGATAAACACTGCGGCTCGGTGAGTCCGGTTAGTAAGGGTAACCGGCGACAGCTGTATATAGCTGTATAAGCCCTAAATAGATAAATTCTTCAAAATTTGTGAAAACCGTTTTATTTTGAAATGAAAAATAACATCCTACAAAAGAACGGTTAAAATTTGATAAAGGAAACAAAATTTAATTTTTAATTAGGGAAAAAACACCTAATTTGATTACATAATTTTAATTTTGTTATCGAAGAAACCAAGAACAGTATTTCCTTGTATAACTTTATCGTACAGATGGCGTAATTTTGATACCATACCGCGCATGTATATAAGAAAAATAAATAGTGGACTATATTTCAAAAAGTTCTTGCTTCTAGTCGTGTCAAGTGTTCATAACAAAATCTCAGAAATGAAAATATTGAACGTGAAATTTGTTACTGTGCTTTCTACATTTTTCGTACTGACGGCTTGTAATGTAGATCATTCAGTTGGGAAAATTAGTCCTGAATTACTGCCTGATAACTTGAAAGGACACGACAATGCAACTGAATTAAAATTGAATAATAAAAATTATAATAAAATACATCCGGGAAGTTTCGACAATATTAAAAATCTAAGAAAACTAAATTTGAGTTATAATAGCATAAGTGATTTACCTGAAAATATATTCTATAAAAATATAAATTTAACGACACTAGACCTTCAAAATAACAAATTGACAGGTTTAAATAATACAAATTTATTTAAAGAGAATAAAGTACTTGAAGCAATATATTTAAATAACAATGATATATCTATACTTGGAAACATTTTTCCTGCATCGGTAAAAACATTATTTTTACAAAAAAACAAAATTGATAAAATTACTTCCAATGTTTTTGAAAATTTAGAAATTGTAACATTAGATTTATCGCAGAATTTAATTAAACAAATAGAAGAAGGATCTTTTAATAAAAATATCGAAGTAATACAATTAAGAGATAATAAAATTGAAAATATTGGAAACGTGTTTGGCAATCTTTCAAATTTGAATACATTGGATATATCTCACAACATATTAAAAACTTTAAATTACGATGATATTTTTGGTCTTGAATCTCTTAAAAAATTATTCATTAATAACAACGAATTAGAAGATCTACCCATTGATGTATTTACAGATTTACCAGAATTAATAGAAATAAATTTATCGTACAATAAGATAAAAATTTTAGACAATGATTTATTTAAATATAATGTCCATTTGATAAAAATTTATTTAGATTCAAATGAAATAACTGAATTACCAGAATATCTTTTGGCAATGTCAGCACCTGTTGAACACATGGACCTTCAAAACAATTCTATTAAAACCATAAACGAGAAATTGTTCAACAATATTAAAAATCTAAGAAAACTAAATTTGAGTTATAATAGCATAAGTGATTTACCTGAAAATATATTCAATAAAAATATAAATTTAACTACACTAGACCTTCAAAATAACAAATTGACAAGTTTAAATAATCCAAATTTATTTAAAGAGAATAAAGTACTTGAAGCAATATATTTAAATAACAATGATATTTCTATTCTTGGAAACATTTTTCCTACATCGGTAAAAACATTATTTTTGCAAAAAAACAAAATTGATAAAATTGCTCCCAATGTTTTTAGAAATTTAGAGATTGTAACATTAGATTTATCGGAAAATCTAATTAAACAAATAGAAAAAGGATCTTTTAATAAAAATATCGAAGCAATACAATTAAGAAATAATAAAATTGAAAATATTGAGAATGTGTTTGGCAATCTTTCAAATTTGAATGATTTGGATATATCTCATAACAAATTAAAAACTTTAAAGAAAGATGACTTTATTGGTTTAGAATCTCTTAAAACATTGTTCATTAATAACAATGAATTAGAAAATCTACCTGACGATGTATTTAGAGATTTGTCGAAATTAAGAGGAATAAATTTGTCGTTCAATAAGATAAAAATTTTAAACAATGGATTATTTATACAAAATGTCCATTTGATAAAAATTTATTTAGATTCAAATGAAATAACTAAATTACCAGAAAATCTTTTGTCAATATCTTCACCTGTTGAACACTTGGACCTTCGACACAATGCTATTCAAACCATAAGCGACAAATTATTCAACAATACTAAAAAAATTACTTATTTGGATCTTTCTGACAACAAATTAGCTCAGTTAAGTCCCAGCATAAGTCAGCAATTAATAGAAATTCGAAATTTGAAACTGGAAAAGAACCCCTGGCTATGTACGTGTGATACGTTTAAAACTATACAACTACTGAGAACTGTGAACACTTTATCTAACGTAGAATGCAACGATAGAAAAAAATGGAAAGATTTAGAAGAAAACGTGGTGTGCCCAAAAAACAACTTTGAAGTAGGTAAGTGTAATCGTAAAATAAATGAATATGGCATTAAGTAGATATCTACCTCTTCTATACTATGCCCATGTCAAATAACTCGAGAAAACTTCATATTTCAACTTTATCTCATTAGTTTATTATAGATTAGGTAATTTTTTTTTTACACTTTTCTTATAAAACATAGTCAATTTTTTTCTCACCAAAATTAGGCCCGTAGGTTACCAATTAAAAAAAAAATTATTAATTGTGGGGATGAAAAGGTGATTTTCGGAGAAATTAAATAAAAACGAAAAAAATTTCATTAATTCGAGCATCATATTTTACCATGAAAATATCAAAATTCAAAATTTTGTGTATATATAGGGTATACAAACTTATACTGCATAAGCGTATTTTGGACTTCTAAAAAAATACAGGGGAAGAGGGGTAATTTTTTTTTTATACACCAAGTGTGCTAAAATAATGTTTATTCATGAGAAGAAAGTTTAGCTCACGAGCCCGTAAAGGCGAGTGAGTTAAATTCATTGAGTGAATAAACATTCTTAGCTCACGTGGTTTATACAATATTTTATTCAATTTTGACAAAATAATAAAAACCATTATAATATTTAATTTTGACAAAATAAAAAACTAAATAGTTAGTAGGCTGTGCATGACAATCGTCGCTGATAGACATCAAGTCAACTATTTAAAAAGCATTATTGTCTATCATTTGTGTCGTGAAAAATAATGAAAATGGCTAATAATATCTGATAAATACTGTGATGAGTGTTAATTTGCTGTCTGATGTTATTTTAAATGCATTATTTATGCATGCAGAATGAGTTAAAAAAAATTGTGAGAGTGATTTAAAAAATTTTAATTCACTTGTGAATAAAGTGTTACTTGTAGTTGTTGCAATGGAGTTAATAATGACAGTTTAGAACGTCAAAATTGAATAAAAATATTTGTCATTTACCATATTTTCGATAATTAAAAAATGTATCATCACGGCATATTACCCATTACTGACTGTTCCAATCTGCTGTGTGTGTACATAGATATCGGTAATGATGATAACATATTTGTATCGGGCAAGCGATTACCAGGCGTTACTTCACGGCACACATTGCTGGCGTAGAGACTACACCACAGGGGTCACACTTGTAAAAGTTGAAATAATTTCAGCGCCGGTCGGGATCAAAACCGGGTTCCCAGATTCGCGATCAGACACAGGCCCATGAGCACGGTACATCATCGTATTAAAGGCTTTATTCAATTAATGCAATAAGACAAATTTTAAACTACGTTTAATCTAAAAACATGCAAAACATTTTTTTTTTATTTGTGAGGTTGGTAACTTAGTTTAAGGGTCAAATACACATCTTTCATTTGAAATTTTATTTGAATGAAATATTGTCAACTTAAGAAAAATATCAAATATAAGTTACGTTGGTGTATTCGGCCATAAGAACTACAACCATTAATATACAAGAAAAGTACAAGTTTCAAATATAGAGATATCTCTTTACTTATTAATTTTAAAGAAAATATTGTTCAGAATTAAAAACCGCGTCTAGTGATCTCAAAATTGTTAGTCCAATATCGCTGTATTTCGTGAAATGCTTAATAATTTTTTAGTAATTTTCACATTATATCATGGATAATTTTTATAATAAAATACTATTTGCATGTTTTTCATTTTAACAGCTGTAAAATAAATTTTAGAGAAAATATCTATCGATGATGAGCAAAAAAAATGCTTTTTTCTATAGCAGATGTCAAGTGTGTTTTTATCTACTCAAATAGTAGAAAAAGTAGCACTTTAACCGTAAGGATAAATAAAGCAACATTTTAACAGAAAGAGTGGCTAATATCTCTTTACTTATTAATTTTAAAGAAAATATTGTTCAGAATTAAAAACCGCGTCTAGTGATCTCAAAATTATTAGTCCAATATCGCTGTATTTCGTGAAATGCTCAATAATTTTTTAGTAATTTTCACATTATATCATGGATAATATTTATAATAAAATACTATTTGCGAGTTTCTCATCTTAACAGCTGTAAAATAAATTTTTAGAGAAAATATCTATCGATGATTAGCAAAAAAAAATACTTTTTTCCATAGCAGATGTTAAGTGTGTTTTTATCTACTCAAATAGTAGAAAAAGTAGCACTTTAACCATAAGGGTAGATAAAGTAGCATTTTAACAGAAAGAGTGGCTAATAGTATATTACAATAAGAGAGAAGAAACTAAGAATTTCGCTCACGCATGTGGCACAAAAGTTAGCGATTTCGCGATTTCGTTTCTTCACGAGTGTTGTTCAGCGTTTTGTTCAATCTTGCTATTGATATATTACAAAAAAATATTAAAATTTGTACTAATAGATTTATACGTAAATGATATATAAATAATCGAAGACGGCGGGTTACGTTGCTATATTAGGTTTGTTTGTTTGTGTTTATAAACATTTGCAATTGTCAACAAAATAATTTTGTGAGTGTCTCATTGGTTGGTAGTGCGAGCTCGGTTTTAACTAAAACGTTGTTTTAAGAAATGTCAAATTCAAATTTCAATATTTAATTTCATCTTCATGTTTAAAGAATGATTTTTTTTAAATATTTGTTTAAATACAAACTATGTTCTGTTTAAAAATCATATTTCGATAAAATTGATTTTATTTATTTTTGTTATTAAATAATGAAATTTGGCATTTCTTAAAACAGTGTTTTAGTTAAAACCGAGCTCGCACTACCAGCTATTGTGTAGAAATTGTTTGAAAATTTGAAAATATGGAAAATAATCACAATTGTATGATGGCATGATTTGAAATTTGAACTACAGGTAACAACGAATATTTTGAAGTTATATATTTTTTTCTTTGGTATATTATTTTATGTTACCAATTAAAGGAAAATTACTGTAAATCTCAGTGCACTAAGCCACGTTTCTTTCAGATGATATCTTCCAAAAAGTAATTAATAAACCAGAGTAAACTTCGATAAAATAATAGGTTTATTTCTATTCAAAATAACAAATTGGTCACATGTTCCGTACAACTTCTCACTTTCGACCACGTTCTACATCTCTCTAGAAATCAAAAAGTCCTTATCATTCTAACACGAAAATTTCGCAGATTTTTCATTTCATATTAAATATAACTATTTATTTTTATGAACATTTATAAAACAAACCTCTTTGATAAACTAAGTTTTCTTTGGAATATAATGAATAAATCTTCATAGTTACTTCGATAATGACATGAGTGGATGAAAATACAGTTTCGCTCACTACCATCATTCACTTATTGCCATAGGAATAAGTTGAGTGGACAAAATAGAAGGCTTCAAGTTCCGTATCCCAGTAAGAAACAACAAGTTTCAAATTGTGTTTAATTAATAATATCATTTATAATTGGTATTTTTTATCAGTTAGCGAAAAAATAGGAATTTTATGCAAAACTAGAAAATTAAATTAAGGGGGGGTTTGAATGAAGAGGGTTGCATAAGCAAAAAAATCATTTTTTGTTCGTGTCCCCTCGCGATTGTAATAAAAAAAAGTAAATATTTATTAAAATTTTGTAAATTATATGATTATGTTTGTGTCTTAAAACCATTTTGGTTGAAAAAATACAGCGGATATGAAAAAAAATAATTCATTTTCGGTTTATAACTTAAAATACGTAGACCAAATTATATTCAGGACACAATTTATTAAAAACCATAAACAAATATACAAATTTTATAAAAGTGTATGCAACAGGTTTTTAAAACGACACGAACGAAAAATTTACCAAAACAGACTCATTTGACTGCCGCGGCACTGAAAAATAGTTCGGGCATTACCTTACAGATGTCAGCACTAGAAATGTCGGTAATGCAGTTCGGAAAGTAAACATTGAAGCTCTACCTGACTAAAGGATGACGTTTTTGTAATTTGATTTACAATCTTTTATTACTGCGGCTATTTCCATTAATGGTTTCTTAGAGAAAATAAATCTAAGCTAAAAATGTAAGAGAAATTTGTCTCGAAATATTCTATTGTGAACAAATCAAAACATATATTATTAACTATTAGTGATTTTTAGTAAAAGTATTGTTTCACTAAATTCATAGTATTAAAAAATCTTAATTGTTCCTAGTTTAACAGTATTTTATTTTCGAGAAATCATTGTAACGTCACATTTCCTCTATACTTGTCTTTCTCACACACACTGCTTTGAGTACGCTGCGAGAGAAAGATAACAATTGTATGACGTCAATTTTCCCTTTTAGCAAATATGAAATATCTCGTAAAGTAATTATTTAAAAAATGTTTTCATTGTTTTAACTATTATTTATTGAGCCATACTTTATGTTAAATTGAAATTTTCTTAATTTTTTTGTTATGGTGGAATACCCCATTGAAATTTCTTTTATGGTATCAGCTCTAACATGGTGAAACTTCATTCTTGAATTTGTATTTTAAATAAAGACTCAGTTTTTTTAGTTTTAGAAAAATATTTATAACACGATGACTATAGTTTCGCTACCACAGTAACATCATCATAAATAAAGTTTAAAGTTAAGTAGATTTTCACTCAGTTAGTAATTGATATGTAATCAATTAATCATCATCATTGTGAATGTTTTTTCAAAATGGTAAAATTTTTGATTATGAAATAATTAAATATGAAATAATAATATTAATAATAATACAATAATATTAAATAATTTTAATTATTTACAAAAAAAAAATTTGAAGTTAAGTAGTTTTGCACTCAGTAAATGATATATAATTAAAAGGTAAAATTATTGATTATAGAATAATTATTTTTTGTCCCTCAAAGTTTTAGCTTCCAAAATGTATTCCGGGTCTTTACATTTTTTTATTAATATTTTTTTTAATCTATTCCCCAAAACAATTTCCGGCAATATGCAATAATGAAACAGTATCATCAGATCAATATTAATATAACAATATAAACTTAAAAACTTACTTATAATTACGAATAAATTTAAATAAAATACTAAAACAAATAAATATGAAATAATAATAATAATTAATAATATTAAATAATTGAAATTATTTACAAAAAAAGTTTAAAGTTAATTAGTTTTTCACTCAGTAAATGATATGTAATCAAAAGGTAAAATTATTGATTATAGAAAAATTATTTTTGCCCCCAAAGTTTTAGCTTCCACAATGTATTCCGGGTCTTTACATTTTTTATTAATTTTTTTTTTAACTCTATTCCCAAAACAATTTCTGGCAATATGCAATTTAAATAAATAATATTAATATAACCATATAAACTTAAAAACTTACTTATAATTACGAATACATTTAAAGAAAATACTGAAACAAATAAAGATGAAATAATAATAATTAATAAGAATAATAACAATAATTAATAATAATACAATAATATTAAATAATTGAAACTATTTACAAAAAAAAGTTTAAAGTTAAGTAGTTTTTCACTCATTAAATGATACGTAATCAAAAGTTAAAATTATAGATTATTTAATAATTATTTTTTGTCCCTCAAAGTTTTAGCTTCCAAAATGTATTCCGGGTCTTTAAAATCATAAAATATTGATTCTTCGTTAACCAAGACAGCAATATAAAATATATTTTTTTGATACTAGCACCAAAAATTCAACTCTAAAATCTGTTGTGGGCAACTCAATACGTCTCGCAATTTCCATGTATTGTTTTTTATTGCATTGAACATGTCTTGCGAACATATACAATTCTAATTATATCTATTATTTCATTCTACGAGGAAGTTCCTAAATGCCAGAGATTCTTTCTATTCATTAGCAAGATTGGTGGTATTTCTTATGTATATATGCATTTTATCTATAATTTTAAATATTTAATTAAGAAAACAATCAGAAAAATTGGATGTACTTTCCAGAAAAAGGTTTGAGAATGTCACTAAAACTGTTGATTTTTGACACTAACATTTATCTGTCTTTTACAAACAATGTTACAAACATTTGAATTTGTCAACTTGTGTTACCTTGGTGTAGTTTAGCCAGTACAATTTATTACATCCGATTATTCTTTATATTGTGTGTCTTTATCTCTAAATTTATGAAAGATATAATAAAAAAATTACATGTATCGGATAGAAAATTTGATATTCTTTAATAATTGTAATAACATACACTCACACATACACATAGGCATCATTGTAAAAAAGTTAAAATCGGATTCTAGTGACCTTAAAACGTGCATATTTACTAAAATCTGGATATGCGATATTTAGCATGTATCCAATATTTCTCGTAGCGAGAGATAAAAATCATTTCTGTCACTTTCTTGAATTTTTCTTTGACGCACCAACCTTTAAATCGACGATATTCATCTTTATATTTCTCGTGGCGTCATGTAAGCAACAAATTCAGAGTTGATAGACAGTCAGGCCTATTATGTGACTCGGTGGGTTAGTTTTTTAACAACTGGTTATAAATATTATCCAATAGCTATTGATTTGATAAGTAAAAATCCAATTTTTATATAACAATATTTTTGATTGATTCAATTTTTTAACTAGTAGTTAACTACTGAGTTACAGAATAGGCCCGAGTAAATGATAGAATTATCAATAACAGCTTCCATTATTTTTGGTTAAACATTTAGGAAATTTCTGAGACGACAATTATCTATAAATATTTTAATTATTTCATATGTTTCCTTACAAATGGTATGTCGATTATATGTTTATTTTGTATGCCATTCAATTACATCGGATTATTATAATTTTCTTTTTTAAACAATTTTTAACAATTTCGCAAGATTTAAAAAAAATTGTATGCATCTCATATGAAAATGCATGTATATGTTTACTCATTACGCATGTAATATGAAGTAGTATTGCTTTGAAAGAAGATATTCATAAATATTTTCCTAGAATATGAATATAGATTTATACTAGAAAGCCCTACTATCACTTTGTATACTATATAATCAACAAAAAGTTAGGAGTTGCCGCACATAAACAGCATAACTCAGGCATCCGCACACCTATATTGAAAACATTACATGGGCATTTTGTAATCCTTGTAAAGCTCATTATGGCTCTGTGGTAGATAAGAAAAGAATTTTAGCTACAACATTAGCCGCAGATTGCTGATTTATTGTTCCCGAAAAGGGCCGGTTATGTCGTAAATGACCCACGATTTTTCCCCTAATTATCCAGGGATTATAAATTTCTGTTACTTGCGAAAGCAAATATTTAGCAAATACAGTGTTTATCTTCTTAGATCTAGTTGTATAATCCCCAGTAGAGGTTTATAATCAGTCGAGTTCGTTATTTGCATATCAGCCGTATGGCGTTCAAGATTTCTCGAAATAACTTAAAATTTAAACATTTAGGAATAATAAAATTCTTCTATTTCTCATATTAAACATCTGCTTTGGTTAATTTATAAACTCTCATAGACAACAGTCCATCAATACGCTGTTATTTTTCTAGGAACACCTGATCCTTAATTGTACGCGACTGTTATAAAAAATAAGGGCCTAGGTCGTTATTTCTATCTTTTCATTTTTGTTTTAATCCTGTTATGTCATAATAACAGTATGGTATTACGAAAAAAGTTTAACTGCCGGGAAAATAGACAAAATCGAATCGAAATGAACTGTCAAATAACAAATTTATCATTAACCATCTGTACCCGTTACAAATATTTGCAATAAACAATATTAACTACTCAACACAACACTCAGTTAATAATTAATATAGTTTACATTACTGCAGAAAGCTTAAATACGGAAAATAGAAATTATTTAAAGTTTGATATAAGAGTTATCGTGGATGAAATGAAAATATAGTCGCACACACACACACACATATCATTGTAAAAATAGCAAAAACGTGTTCTGGCGACCCTAATTCGTGCTTATTGTTGTACAAATTTTATTCTAATAGATTATCAATATTATCCGTATATTCTATTTTCAACGTTTGTCAGTGTTATATTTTATTAACAAAATTATGTCATTTTATAATCTATAATGTCTATATATTTTTTTGTCACTATCGCCAACAAATATTTACTGTTGTAGATCATATGTTCCATTTGAGTTTTCAATTTTAATTACTTTATTCATTATTTTAATGTGCGGGCAATAAGTATTTACTAGTAATCTACAATATAATGCTTTTATTATTAATATGTTATATTTACTATTTTAATGTAAAGAAACAAATGGAAATGTGTATGATAATACTTAATAACTGGCAGTTAAAATTTTAGGGATTATACAAATTCATTTTATATTATACGAATTACAATGTCTGTGTGTGCGTGTGGATGTGTGTATGTGTGTGTGTGTGTGTATGTTTGAGGGATGATTCCTCAAAAACTATAATAATTAAGACCAATTTAACTACGTGTTCCTTAATCTGACATTAATGGCAAGACCTGAAAAAGTTTTGGTAACAATTGGACAATCTGAAGTAGTAGTTTCTTAAAAAAATCTTCTAAATCTTATTTTTTGGAAATTTATGTTATTACAAATGTTAAAGAATATAAAATTCTCTATCCAATACATTGAACACTTTTATTATATCTCCTACAGATTTAGAGATAGAGAATTATAAATATGTAAAATAATCCACTGTATTAAACAACTCATGGAAACCAGTTGAAAAATTAAAATGTTTGTAATTGACATAAATGTCAGCGTTGAAAATCCAGAGACATTTTTGAAGGCTTTTTCTGAGAAGTACATTTAATATTCCTTATCATTAATTAAATACTTAGAAATATATGAAACTGGACAGTAATCATGCCTATACACAAATCTAAAAAGGAAAATTGTCGTACATTTCTAGAAATCATTCGTTGAAAGTGAAATGCTACAAAAATGAATGGTTTGCTGTTGCTTTGTCACTGGTTATAAAAGCTTTTATTTACTAGTCATAAAACCCCAGGCCTTGGGTAAAATTTGACCTAAAGAATCTGTATCTTCTTGTTTAAATTCAACCTTTTATCTCAGGCACAAACCTAAGTAGAGACCCGAACCATTCTATCGCCCTCTCTTGGTTAATATTATAAGCAAACGTGAAATAGTTCATGGCTTGGCCGATATTACTTCGTGTCGCTTTTTCGAAACCCCCCCTTAACGACTCGTGAAATAAACCCTCCGCTCGTCCATAAAATATAATTTTATCGGGTTGGTAATTGGTACTTTACTTGAAGTTCAAAATACATTGTCTTCAAAAAATACCTTTATATATAATTTTTTCGCAATTTGATATTAAAATAATTAAATATCATCGATTTTTACCTTCCGTCAAAAGGAAGGTATTGTTTTTGGTCAAAAAATTCGGTGGTGAGTTTTTAATGAATAAGCACGTTTTAGGTTCCCTACAATACGAATGTACTATTTTTAAGATGATGTCTGTATGTGTGTGTGTGTGTCCGTGTGTGTGTCTGTGTGTGTGTCTGTGTGTGTGTCTGTGTGTGTGTCTGTGTGTGTGTCCGTGTGTGTGTGTGTGTGTGTGACAAATTTTTCTCCGACGATAACTCCAAAACTACAATTCTAAAAATTATGATTCTTTCATATTCCTCTTCTTTACAACCATATGAAGAGCTGATTAGATTTTGGTTATAATTGGTCAACCGGAAGTACCCTTATTTGAAGTTCTTAACAGTTTTTCTTGAAAAATCGCAGTTAAATATCATTTTCGACATTTTATGTGATTATCAATAGAAAGAATATCTTATTCTCTATACGGTTCGATTACACATTTTCTTTCATATTCAATAGATATAGAGTTATAGAGAGATTAAGAGAGATTAACTTTCAAAAATCAGTCAGCATTGCAAAAATTATGAAAACAATAGACATATTCAAAAAAATCTAATTGACAAATGTCAGTGGCAAGTGCAAAACCAAAGTGGAAAGTATATGATCTGAAAGTGATATAAGTGACAGAGTGTCCCTCGCCAGTGACTTGTATTTGCGGCTTCGCCTCAAGATAGGAACTTATAATGCCAGAAGTACGAGAAAGGCAAAAGAGAAAATAAAAGGACTGTATAGCAGAAAATTTGAGAGAGGAAGAACTGTGTCACGAAGGTGCTTTGGACAGGAATGAGTAGAAGAGAAGAGTAAGAAACAGCGACTTCTATTAAAATAGGGCAAAGTTGAAGCAGGAGAAAGTGTTAAGTGCAATACATAATGTATTAGTATTAAAATTTTATTAGATTTTAGAATCTTTTCAAATGAACTTTCAGTATGGATATGTAAAAAATAGTGTGTTCTTGTTACAATTATACAGGATATATAGAATCTTTTTCAAGGAACTTTTGGTATAGGATATGTACAAAATACATCGAATTGACGGAAGGTTTTGTGCTGGCCACAACAGATTTTTTGCATTTATGATTAATACTTTTTCTATATATTTTAGAGATAAATTTAAAAAAATAACCTTTTTATAAATTTCGGAGCCTATGTTTTAAAGATAAAGACAATTCCTTAGTTACACAGTTCAGATTTCAAATATAGCTGACAGATGTCACTGCTAAAAAACAAAGTTAGAGACAAGAAAAATATGATAGGTTTTAATAATCTACTCGTGTTAATTTTGGTGGCGGAAAATTCACAGTGCAAAGTTTAATTAATAAATCTGATGTGGCCAACACTACTCCTCGCGCCATTTAATTTTTTATTAATCCCCTACATATTTGCTAATGCTACAAACTATATTAAATTCCTTTGTATATAACTATTGTTCTATTTACTTACTATTTTCTTTTTAAAACGTCACTGTTATTAATTTGAAATAATTAGTTTCTTAACAGTGACATTTGTCTGTCAATTATATACAATTAAAATATGAACTGTGTAACTAAGGAATTGTGTTTATCTTTAAAATATAAGCTCCGGGATTTATGAAATAGATTATTTTTTTAAATTTATCTCTAAAATATATAGAAAAAGTATTAATAATAATGTTAATTTTATAACATAAATCGCGTAAAATGACATTTAAAGGTATTTTTGAAGGAAAACTGTTTTGAACTTCTGCTGATTAGGAAGCTATATTTAGATTTACATCGTCTGTGCCATTTGTTATTTGTTGTAAATATAGAATTGAAAACAAAAACATGAAAACC
Source organism: Ophonus ardosiacus (assembly GCA_943142095.1). Lineage (NCBI taxonomy): Eukaryota > Metazoa > Arthropoda > Insecta > Coleoptera > Carabidae > Ophonus > Ophonus ardosiacus. Next base: position 18,030,423 of record OW964823.1, read on the forward strand.
AGATAGCTGAAACTTAAATACATAACCTTTTTCTATGTTCCTCTAATTTTTCCGATGTTTATAAATAAATTTATGTTACATATTTTTCGTTAATGATAGGTATTTTTTTCAAATAATTTTTGTATTTCAGGAGAAGAAAATGAAGTAGAGGCAACGACTGTCACTACAGGAAAATATGAGGAGGCTTCGACTATCATTACAAAAACTGAACTTATGAAAGAAAAAAGTACAACAGTAAGACAAACAACAACTGAAAAGGCAAAGAGTAAGTACAGTGAAATGAGAGGATATTATTGCTAACCATATTATATTTTATTCTTTATTACAGATTCGGGAACATCCATAGACGCAATTCAAGATGTTGTAAATTACTTACTCTTCGTAATAGGTTTTATTTATTTACGTTATTTCTAAAATATATATTTATATTTTTGTTTACCTGGCATAACATCAATGAATTTATATGTACACATATAAACTGTTAAATTTATATAAAATAAAATTTATTTTATAAATTAATAAAAACCTTATTAATCCTGACATTGTGAATGTAAAGCATTCTAAAGAACTATTCTAGAGGTACATTGTTCATCCAGAAAAAAAATATGTGTCGTTAACACCTGGTTTTACCAAATAGGCTTAAATTTTAAGTTAGGCTTGAACAAAACAATGCAAAAAAAATTGACAGCAAATTCATTTAACATTTCATTTAGATGCAATATTGTCAATTTTTCTAGCGATGATATACCATATAGAGAAGAGACAAATTTCTTCGAAGATTCTAAGTTTACATATATCGGTCCGTTGATGAGAATTAAATGATAAAAGGGCATACAAACGACCATACACCGTATGCTATGAACAAAGAACGAAGAAATGTATGTCAATTTAAAGGTATTTAATTATGTCAATGTGACACCAGATATCGTCAAAAATGTTATCTACAAGTCAAAGTTTTTCTTCTTGAATCTTATTTTAGAAATGGAAATAAACTAGAAAACGGCGAATGGCAATATTCTTTTGTTGCCTGTTCAGGTAAATTACATTTCAAGATCAATTTTGGCACTTGAAAAGTTGTTTAAAACTAATTTTTACTTTAAAAACTCCTCAATTAATATAATGGAATATCTGCAGCTCTAGATATTTAGAAAGTAAACTATGACGTTTTCGTCAAAAATCAGTTAGCTATAGGAAAAAAAAAACAAATATAACAAAATATCAAATTTGATCATAATACGATTACGATTAACAATACTCAAGTGATCTGACATTTTGGTTTATATTAAAAATAATAAATTATCCTAAAATTTATGTCAAATACTTAATAATATAATAAATCACAAATTCTTTGGTACTTTGGTAATACACAAATGCACATTAAAGCAATTTATGTATTAATAATGTAGACACTGTCAAAATGAGATTTTGTTTTATTTGTTTTATGTCCATCCATCTGATTTGTGATGGAAATGTCATATTTTATTTTCTAAATATCTAGTGCAATAGATATTATACTGCATTAAATGAAGACTTTTTAAAAGTAAAAATTAATTTTAAACATTTTTTTAGTATTGAAGTTTGGCTCTAAAATTTGCAGCAGAGCCAATTTTAGCACATTTTTAAAATCCTATGTTAAACTCCTATATTCCGCGTTTCGTTGCACACCATGCGTTCACGCTCACATACGGAAAAAATTAATAAAATTAAACTAATCAGTATCAAAAAAAAAAAAAAAAACTATCAATATTTTATAGTAGAATAGAGTCCTCCACTCTAATTTTTTTATTATTTTAAATGAAAGTTTGTTTAATTTTGAAGCTATTTGTAGTATTAAAAAGTCATAATTGTTTTTTGTTCAACTGCATTTGATTTTTAAAGAAACCTATAGCTACTTTCTCGCACCAGTTTCTGTAGTAGGCTGCGCGAGAAAGATAGCAATCGTTATGACGTATATGTATAATTGCTTAAAATCACTAATATTTCAAAAACTAACAATTTTTAAAAAACTTTTATCGTCTCAATCATGATTTTATCTTATCTACTTTCAATATGCCGGCAGTACGGCAGTGTGGTTAGAGTGTCAGCTTTGTGATCGGCAAGTCCGAGCAGGCTACACAGCAGCGATATGTTGGATGGGTGAACGCTCAGCAACAAAATTTATCACACTGCGGCTCGGTGCGCCCGGCACCCTTACACCGAAAGGTACTAAAAGGGTTACAGATTATATATACAGGGTGTCTCAGGACGAGCTTACGCTATCTATATTTTCAATACTATTTAATATAATTTAACGAAATATGGTATCTAGGGGTTATCCAACATGCCCGTTTCAACTAAAATATTTTCAAAGCAGTGGCACTTCCGGTTTGACCGGAAATTGACCTCAACTTTCTTATTTTAAATGGAATATGCTATTTTTTATTTTACCATTGAATGCAGCAGAAAATTTTACATATGAAGCATTAAAAACATTTTACTCATGATCAACTACCTCCGGCGTTATTCAACTTTTTTTGATTTTTTGTCTGAAATCCGGCACATTTTCAAAACCCTGTATCTCTGGAACGAGATCGAATTTTTATAATCTGAAAAAAGCCTTTTATAAAGGAGACTTTAAGCTACATTATCATAAAAGAATCCTCGATTATTATTATTATAAAAATGAGACGGGTATGTTACACCAAAATTACAGTTGACAAACTTCAAAAAAGACAATTTTTTTAAATGGAACCCCCCTTTTTTATTACATAAATGTGTTCTACGAAAAAAAATAAGGGTACTTTATGTAACATGTCCTATGTTGAAAGTTGATAGAATTTCAGTAAATTAGAAAAACATGTAATCTGGGTATAATTATTTTATTAATACGGATAAGTAATAATTTATTGGTTATTTATGGTGAATGTCAAAAAGTAATGAGAAGAACGTGCGACACATTCATGGAAAGATATAAACCACGCCCAACACCAGATGTAATAAGAAGACTTCTGTTTAACTGTAAAACACGCGGCCAGTTTAAAGTGAAAATTTCAAAATCTAAGATAATAGACAATCAAGAAAATTTACTGAAATTCTGTCAACTTTCAACATAGGACATGTTACATAAAGTACCCTTAGTTTTTGCCGTAGAACACATTTATGTAATAAAAAAGCGGGGGTTCCATTTAAAAAAATTGTCTTTTTTGAAGTTTGTCAACAGTAATTTTGGTGTAACGTACCCGTCACATTTTTATAAATAATCGAGGATTCTTTTATGATAATGTAGCTTAAAGTCTCCTTTATAAAAGGCTTTTTTCAGATTATAAAAATTAGATCTCGTTCCCGAAATACAGAGTTTTGAAAATGTGTCGGATTTCAGACAAAAAATCAAAAAAAGTTGAATAACGCCGGAAGTAGTCGATCATGAGTAAAATATTTTTATTGCTTCATATGTAAAATTTTCCGCTGCATGGTAAAATAAAAAATATCGTATTCCATTTAAAATAAGAAAGTTGAGGTCAATTTCCGGTCAAACTGGAAGTGCTACTGCTTTTATATTTTAGTTGAAACGGGCATGTTGGATAACCCCTAGATACCAAATTTCGTTAAATTATATTAAATAGTATTGAAAATATAGATAGCGTAAGCTCGTCCTGAGACACCCTGTATATATATATACTTTCAATATAACTAACTTTTTACTCAATTTTCTGTTATGGTGGAGGACCCTATTACATTTTAAATCAACATGCTAAATTTCAATTCTTAATTATTAGTAGAAGCTGAGATCTAACACGTTTACATCTTTAATTGTTATAAACAAAATATAAACAAATCGAAAAAATAGCATTTAAATTATTTATAAAGACTATGGTTATAACAAAATTTTTTTTTTTCATTTATGGATATTGATATTAGCCATCAATAAAGTTGAGCATTTCTACAAACACGCTAAAAATGAGGTCATTTTTCATATATATTGTTATTATTTTAATATTAATTAATTTGATAGATATTTACACACCAAGTGAGTTAAGGTAGTGTTTATTCATGAGAAGAAAGTTTAGTTAATTTCTCCAAGTGAATAAACATTCTTAGCTCACGTGGTTTGTACAAAATTTTATTCAATTTTGACTACATAATAATAAAAACCATTATATTATTTAATTTTGACAAAATAAAAAACTGATTAGTTAGTACGCTGAGCATGACAATCGTCGCTGATAGACGTCAAATCATCTATTTAAAATGGTTTATTGTCTGTCATTTGTGCCGTGAAAAGTAATGAAAATGGCTGATAATGTCTGATAAATATTATGGTAAGTGTTATTTTCGTACGTGATGTTATTTTAAATGCATTATTTGTTGCAGAGTGAGTTAAAATTTTGTGAGAGTGATTCAAAATTTTTTTATTCACTTGTTACTTATAGTTGTTACTATGGTGTTAATAATGACAGTTTAAAATGTCAAAATTGAATAAAAATATGAAAATTGGTATAATTATGTAGAAATGTAGTCTATAAAAGAAAGTTTGTTTCATAATTTTTGAATTTTTTTAAGCAAGTTATTTAGTTTCAAACTCAACTGACTATAATTATTTCGTCGATAATAGGCATTAATTTTATTAATAAATAAAGCAAATATTTGCCAATTTGTGTGGATATTAACATTATTCCAAGGTTATTCACGTGCTATTAATCGAAAAATGTCTTTAGCCGTTACAGGAATATTTAGCCACTTTGAATAAAATATATTGCCACTGGAATTCCGTAAGGAAATATTTTTGAAAAATTAATCACTACTTAATTGTTGATTAAGAATAAAAACATATTAATTACGGAAAAAAAGTTTCAAGTTTCCGCCTCAATCTTATCAATATCGCCCAGGCGAATTATTTCCTCTTGTAAGTTTCTACAATCTTGTATAACGCCTACTATTATCTTACAGGAGGAAAAACAAGCAATGATAAATTAGTGACCTTCAGTTTGTCTTTACATATAAGGGAAACTTCAACATTTTCTGCTTAGTTTGATCTAAAACGTCTAAGGTTAGCATCTATGCTATTAAACATGAAAAAGTTTACTATAACATTTAGTGTTGTGATTCTACATTTTTTATCTACCGTACAATGTGAAGATCTAGTAAATCTTGGTAATAAAAATTTTCCAACTATAGAAAGTGCTACATTTAACAAAGAAGTGAATTGTAAAATATTATTATTAAATAATAGTAATGTGAGAGAAATATTGCCAACCAGTTTCTACAGTTTTGTGGACCTAGAAGAAGTATATTTGAACAACAACAAAATTAAAGACTTGAATGCATCAATTTTTGTTAAAAATGAAAAACTGAAAAAAGTAATTCTTAAGGCAAATAAACTAACATTTTTGAACAATCAACTCTTTGAAAATAACAAGAATATTCAAATAATAGATATAAGTGACAATGATGTTGCAGCATTAAACGATATTAAATTCCCTGATTCGTTATATGAGTTAGATATTTCTCACAATGATATTCAAATCATTAAAGAAAATACTTTCAGTTATTTAAATAGTTTGCATACTCTAAAATTATCAAATAATTTAATAGATAATATAGAAATAAACTCATTTCCTAGAAATATTGAATCCCTTCATTTGGTTAAAAATAAAATTGAAAATATTAATTTAATTTTTCAAAATCTCATTAATATTAAATTTTTAGATCTGTCAGGAAATAAAATAAAAACTATTGATGAAAATTCGTTCAGAGGACTAACAAATTTAGAGCAATTATTAATTCAAAACAATAATATTAGCACATTGTCTGATGGAATATTCACTGATTTATATAATTTAGATGAATTAAATATGTCACATAATATTTTCACAAGAATGCCACAGAATATGCTAAACTCAAATACTAAGCTCACAAAAATATATTTAAATAATAACAAAATTGCAAACATACCAGAAAATTTATTTGAAAATATTCCATTAATCCAAATTATTAATTTTGCTGTAAATGATATAACGTCCTTACCACAAAATCTTTTTGCAAAAACTGAAAACTTAAATTTTTTATCACTTCGAGAAAACAAACTGCATTATATTAGTGAGGAAATTAGTAGAAACTTAAATAACTTACAAAATTTAGAACTTGAACAAAATCCTTGGAACTGTACAAATAAATTGTGTAGCATTTTAGAGCTTTGGCGAAAAATTAATAATAAAAATAATGTATATGAACTTTGCATTGACTATCCTTCAACTAAAGAGTGGAAAACAATAAACTGCAATGAATTAACAGGTACGACTTATTTATATCGTAATAAATATAAAAATATTTTATAAATTTAATGCACTTGCAGATTCTTCACCCAGTGCCAAATCTCCTACAAAACGAGAACTAAGTAAGTACGGCCGGGTTTCATTAATAATGTTTACTTGATTCATTTGAGTTAATATGTATAATACTTTTAAACTATAATTTAAAAAACTAAAGCCATACTAATTTGATCTTAAATATTTGTTTGTGCCTTCATAATTTGAGCCATTGTATTCGTTTTTTTTTTTGGGTATTTATATTTTTCATTATAGGTTTTATTTCACATTATCAAAATATAATTTTGCTACGCCAAAAAACATTTCCTGATGCTCATCGTTATAATTCTTATAAAGCAATACAGTGCTCACTTATTTTTCTTTATACTACAATAATCTTTTTCAACAACTGTCAAAATAGTTTATGTATGTGCGATGAGATCAGTATGCGAAATACAGAGTGGTAAAAAACCTGACTCTGAGTAGGCTGAAGAGAGAAACATTATGTCTGTTCACTGATCATTAACTATTCAATTCAAAAGGCAAGTTGTCAAAATTCATCTTGAAATGTAATTTTAAAAAGAAAATATAATAAAAAGAGATACAGTATATTGCCATTCGCCGTTTTTAAATTTATTTCCATTTCTAAAATAACATAGAAGATATGATTTCTTTAAATATCATTTTTGACAATATGTCGTATCAAACTGACATTTAATTAAATACTTCTAAATTAAAACATATTGTTAAGAAAAACAAAGGTCTAAATCAATTAAAAAAAAAAAAATTAAAACATGCGTTTCTTTGGTCATAGCCTACTTCGGGTTAGGTTTTTTTTTAACACACTTTATGTCATTGTTTTATTAACTACGTAAACATAACAACGTGTATTTCACACACTGTGCATATTATTTCGTACATTGGTCACATTATTCGCGCACTGGGTGCATTATTTCGTGCACTATCTCGCACACACTTGCAAAATCAGACATAAAACAAAAATTGAATTTTGAATTATGAAAATGATTATAATATTAATAAATGTGTATATTTTAATCAGTTTTGTGATAAACTCTTAAAAATTTAAAATGATGACAAATTTTATTGGAAAATTCAACTGTTATGTCATATGGACAAGATGTCAATAGAATTTTTTTTTTATAGTTATACCTATTTTCTAAATAAGTATTAAATTTAGATGTAGGAAAAAATTGCTATCGAGACATACATTCTCTTGCAATAAACATATATTTCGAACATATGGTACACAAATAACTGGTGACCAATATTTATACTTGTTGTTCGAAATTATTAATTTGGTACTCATTTAGATTACTCCCTATATAGTATACGGAAATTAGAAATTAAAACGTAAAATAGGAGAAATAATTAGTAGAAATAAAAACACGAAAAGTTCCCACATGATCTGTGTCCGCAACATCTCTTAAGGCGGATTTATGCAGCCATTTTCATTTACATTTAATTTAATTTAATTTTCATTTAAAAGATAAATGTATGTAAACCAATGTAGCCATGCATACACCATTTTCATTTACGTTTTCATTTATCTCTCATTCTCAATTTATTTATAAAGATGGCCACCTTTTATCTAATAAATGAAAATTATAAATGGCGCATGCGTGTACGACATGACATAAATTTTATTCCAATGAAAGTCGGGTTATAACGTTAATCATCTGTCAGCGTATTTTTATATGTGCGCATGCATTCATTTTCATTTATTTTTGTATGAATAGGTACATTTAAAAATTATAAATGAGAATTAAATAAAAATTAAATTAAAATGTAAATGTAAATGAAAATGGCTGCATAAATCCGCCTTTATTTACTAAAAATCACCCCAGCTCGTACATTGTGCTTGTATTTCTCATTTTTTTCTTAAGCCATTGTAAACGGAAAAAGTTAATAGAAACAAAAATGGTTTTTATTAAATGTTACACAAAAAATACTTTATTGATGTTTTGGCAATTCCCATAAAATTCGCGCAAATAACCTTTAAAGGTAAGTGTAGTAATTATCTACATCTTGAGATAGTACAGAGGTACAGACAGTAGAGGTGTTTACCTTGCAAAGGTGGGGTAGTTTTGATTTTCATATGTTATTTAGATCGAGGCTAATGAAAAATTCAAATTTTGACCCTGTCGAGTTTCGGTACAAGCCGTTATCTTGGGTTTTAGTCAAGAGCGGTTTACAAACCACACAATTCAATATTATATGAATTAGGATTTAATTCTTATTTGGCTTGGAATTTTGTTTGTCCTATTATTTTAATCTACATTAGTAAATATGTGTGTTTTAAGTAAAAAACAAAATTGTAGTAACAATTATTTTAGAATATTTATAAAAGAGCCGTCGTAAATAAACGTAGTTTCACCTTTCGTCATGGTGATAGCTTCGTCAGTATTTTAATTTATCGTTCCTATTATGATAAACTCCTGAAGTTAAAATAGACAAAAAACATATATAAATGTATTTGTATTTGGATTTCGTAAAGGAAAAACAAATTCTGTCATTTGCTGATGATGGGCTAATTCTTGCCGGAAACGTTCAAAATTTGTACATAATTGAAATAACAATTGGAACATTAAGACCAGAAATCATTCGAAATCGGATCTTATGATTGAATTTGACATAAAAAATATTATCGTTACTTTACACCATTGCTTAACTAAATAATAAATTTAAATACGACTTTAGGTCAAAATACCAAGATAGCGATGATATCTACTACAAGAACACTTGAAGACGATACTACAGACAGAGAGGCTACCCCAACCACAGATAATATTACTAGTGAGAAAAAGCCAGGAAAAGCTACAGAAAACCACTCTCTTACAACAGCTACAGAAAATATAATTACAACAGCGACAGAAGAGGTCACTACCGAAAACCAGTCTCCTACAACGACTACAGAAAATATCATTACAGATGTAAAATCTGCCACAATAGATGAAATAAATAGCACTGCAGATATAAAATCTACCAAAACAGAAGAAGTAAATAGCACTACTGATATAAATTCTCTAACAACAAATGCAAAAAATGGCACTGCAAATATAAACGCTGCTACAACAGATGCATCTATAACACTTTCAGAAAACTACACTGACGAAGAAGAGCTCTCCACAACAACAATCGTATCACTAAAACCACTCAGTTCAAGAGCCATACCAGGTAATCATGAACATATTGAATTACTAGGCATTTAGAAATGTTTTTTTTTTTTCAATTAAATATAACCAAGGTAATTACCTCTAAATCACACAGTTTATGTCTTATGCTTTAATTTGCACATGAAATATATTATGGTTAATTTACACCATTGCTAAACTAAATAATATATTTAAATACAGGGAATTTATGTTAAAATGCAACATTATGATCCATCATCCATTTCCACGGTTGGACATTTATTACATTGCTGTCACAGTACAGTGTGTAACCATGGAAGTGATTTTCCATATGTTGTATGTTAAAGTAAATTCCTTGTATGACTTTAGGACAAAATACCAACATAGCGACGATGTCTACTACAAGAACACCTGAATCTACAGACAAAGAGGCTACCCCAACCAGAGATAATATCATTATTGAGAAAAAGCCAGAAACAGCTACAAAAAACCACTCTCCTACAACAGCTACTGAAAAGGTCACTATCGGAAACCAGTCTACCTCAACGGCTACAAAAAATGTCATTACAGATACAAAATCTGCCACGACAGATGAAATAAATAGCACTGCAGATATAAAATCTGCAACAATAAATGGCACTGCAGATATAAACACTGCTACAGCAGATGCATCAATAACACTCCCAGAAAACTACACTGACGAAAAAGAGCTCACCAAAACAACAATCGTATCACTAACACCAGTCAGTTCAAGCGCCATAACAGGTAATCATGAACATATTGAATTACTATGCATTAAAAAATTAAGTATATCCAGTGTAATTACCGCTAAATCACTCTATTTACGTCTAATGCTTTAATTTGCATATAAAAAACATTATCGTTACTTTACATCTTTGCTAAAATAAATAATAAATTTAAATATGATTTCAGGACAAGGTCCCAAAATAGCGACGATATCTACTACAAAGACCCCTGAAGGCGATACTACAGACAAAGAGGCTACCCCAATCACAGATAATATCACTAATGAGAAAAAGCCAGCTACAGAAAACCAGTCTCCTACTACAACTACAGAAAATATCATTACAACAGCTACAGAAGAGGTTACTACCGGAAACCAGAATACTACAACAGCTAAAAAAAAGATCACCCCTACAGAATATGTAGTTGCCAATACAACAACTACAGAAAAAATCATTACAACAGCCACAGAAAAGGTCACTACCGGAAACCAGTCTACTACAACAGCTACACAAATAATCATTTCCGAAAACCGTACTCCGACAACAACTGCTAAAAAGATCACTGAAGGAAACCAGTTGCAAACAAAAGTTACAGAAAACATCAAAGTCGATAAACAGTCTCCTACAACTGCTGCAATAGATGCATCTATAACACTCCCAGAAAACTGCACTGATGAGAAAGAGGTTTCCAAAACAACAATCGTATCAATAAAACCAGTCAGTTCAAGCGCCATACCAGGTAATCATGAACATATTGAATTTTTAGGCATTTAGAAATCACTGATATATTCAAAAGAAATAAGAAACAGCCAATTATTATTCACAATTTTCTATAAAAACATTAGTTTCAAAAGAAAAATAATTGTATAGTTTCATTTGTTTTACCAATTGTATATTTCTTTTTACACGTAACTAATGATTACTTTTTCTTATTCATGCACAGGAACGGGAAAAAGAAAACTAGATGTGACGACATTTTATTTGACGTCGACAGGTAAGAATATAAAATTCTAAAATACCTACTGTAATAATTCTAATACCAATTTTTCTTTTAATTTAATTTAAATGTAGAGCCTATTACCACTACAGCAGGAGCGAATATTGCTAAGGTGACATGTGCAGTTATTATATTTTCATTGTTTGTAAATATACTGAGAAATTTTAAATTTTAATTGTATTATATTTTATATTAAAAGCTTTTGTTTATTAATATTTAATTTTATTATCAATAATGAAAAAGTAATTATTAAACATTAGGGGAAGTCATATGCAACACGTTCAATTTATTTTAAAAAAATACAGTACACCACAATTATATTTTTACACTAAAAAATAACCTAACCGTAAAAAACTTGCAAGAGTAAGTTTTGTGCATTAGTTACGTTAATTGAGATAAGTTTAGAAAAATTGCAAGCGAAAATGTTTAAATATTCATTTAAAAATGAGTTGGTATGCATAAAATAGTTATTTGTTTAAGCACTAAAATATAAGATTTAAAGCAGAGGCTGCCGTTTCATTGCCGGGGCAATGAATGCTGCCGAACTTGCAAATCTGTGTTTGGTGCCGTGTTGAACACATTATTTATTGTATTATTGCCGAATTTAGAATTGATGTTAATTTAGTGATTATTTTTAATGCCTACTTTGAAAGTTATCGCCATAAAATTATATTGCTATGCGTTTGTTGAAAGTTTGCTATGCGTTTGCTGGACGGCTGTTCCGTAAATAGCAACAACAGGTAGTAGAAATATTTTTACTGTCTACGCAGTAAAAGTGACATTTTACAGACTGTTAGCAGTCAAAAAATTCTACTTTTAATGTCAATTTGCATAAAACATATTTTACAATCTGGCTACGACACAAAAAAACAAGAGCACTAATAAAAATAATTGAGGCACATAATAAGCGCATAAAAAACGAAATTATTAACAATATATTTTTAGTATAATTTTTGAAAGGGGCAACTTGATTTACCTTAAAAAATGGGGATAGTATATGTGACGTCACCATGGTGGGATCGTGGCAGAAGACATAGAAGAGGAAGGAACAAGATAGTTACAGCCAGCTGTCGCCTGTTCCACGATTCTACCATGACGACGTCACAACATATCCCTTCTCCAAAACCTTAAATTGCTAATACTCGTAATAATATTATTACGAGTACAAACTAATGTTCAGATTTTATTACCTCTCGCGAAGAGCGGTATTGGATTCTTGCTAAATATCGCCTATCCAGATTTTAGTGAACAAGTACGATTTAAAGTCCCTAGAATCCGATTATAACATTTTTACGATGATGTCTGTGTGTGTGTGTATGCATGTGTGTGTGGATGTGTGTGCGTTTAGATGTGTGTGTGAACGTGTGGATGTTGGAAGTGTAATTCCTCAAAAACTATAAGACTTAGTACCTGTTTAACTTTGAATTCCTCAATCTGACATTCCTGGGAAGAGCTGAAAAAATGTGTGAGAGCATTTTAGTTCTTTAATTTTTACGTCAATAGCATAAAGATAATAATTATTCATAACTATATTATGTTGTATTTGAAACTTTAACAGATATTGATACATGAATTGCCATATTTCAGAACCGCAGAAAATATTATTGCTGAAAAATATTTGTTTATAATTAGAACTTTTGAAAATGAATGTAGGATATACGAGGGGAGTTTTTTTATGTTATCTACCTACCTATGAAAACAACGAGTTAGAAAACAAATAAAATTTTATTTTTCAACGTAAGAACTGTTAACACTTATTCCAACGATTTTCTAATAAAGCTACGCCTGCAAAAAAAAAATCTTTTGGTAATTCTGCAAAATACGACTCCACTGCGTTTTCCAAGTCATCATTCGATAAAAAGCGACTCTCTCAAATGTTTTTTGAGTTTTGGAGAGAAATAATAGTCAGACGTGGTCAGGGCTGTAAGGTGGATGTTGTAATTCGTCAAAGCCGCATTCATTGACTACTGCTTGAACAATTCGTGCTTTATGCACCCTGCAGTTGTTGTGCAAAAGCAGCATTTTCTGAGCATAATTGTGGGGTCTTTTTTTCGCGTATAGCCGGTTTCAAGTTCTTAATTGTGTCTTTGTAGACATGAAAATGTCACAGTAACTTGACATAAGAAAATTGTCGCGATAGCATATTGTTTTCATAGCTAGGTAGATAACATAAAAAACTCCCCTCGTAGATCACCTAGTAGCAAATATAAACAGTCCTACCGAAAAAGAACAGTTGGCAATCCTGAACATCGATTTTTTTATTTTCCCAATGAGCCAATTAAAGTGCTTACCGAATTTTTGTATCTCTGCTTGTTCATATAAGAATGAAAAGAAAATTCAAATTGGTTTCAAAAATCGTATCCAGCAATTCACATCTTGCACAATCAAAGTATTTTTAGCATGACGGCGTGACAAATTTCCCTCTTGTATTTCTTTATACTCTGTTCTGTTTTTCTTGTTATACAATGCCTTTTGTAGTAAACCTTACCATTATTATTCATATTATATAGGTACACTCCTTATACTTTTTCCATCTTTTCATTACAGTCGCATTATATTTAGGGTCATTTATTAATACTGGAATTCATTTATTACGAATTTCATATAAAAATCAATAATAATTGATATAGTAAGTACAGAAATATCGATGTTGTATTGTTGAACAAAAAATTGTCATAATTTATCAAAATTTAATGGACATGAAAAATAGAAATTATTTTATCTTTTCTTCTGTTTATTAACATGAGACCCAACTAAAACGAAAACAGCCTAATAAGCATAATAGATAAACAAATATATTATAATTTAAAAGATTAAAGTGTGTGTGCTAGGCTTTTAGCTCTTTAAATTGATTTCGAGCGGGAGTAAAATATCATGCAAAAAAAATATATTTCGAATTTTGACCCCTAGAGTCCTACCGAAGAAAGACAGTTGGCATTCCTAAGTATGTCACACCTTCAACGTCAGGCGGAGCGACGCGTCGATTAAAATATTTTTCAGTAACGTCTTATAACATTAGCGACTCTCTCAGAAATTAAAGACTATAAGGACAATGAAGATAAAGAGATTGCAGTATTTTCGATGAATCTACAAATTACGTTTTAAAGTAAATTCCACTGATAAAAATAAATGTGTATGCTACAATAAAGCCATTAGATTTACAAATTTTGCTATAACAATTTTACACAAGAATACAAAATAAGAATGGAAACGTGTTTCCGAAAAAGGCAAACAATTTGTGACATTTTGTAAAACTTTATTTTATCTTATAACCTCAAGGCAACCCTATGGAAAAAAGAAATAACATTAAATGTACGTCATGACAGTTTATGATTTAAAGTCTATACCAGAGAACACACAAATGTTATTCCTTCACAAATAGGTATGTCTTTTTATACATGAAAGAAAACTAAAGTACAGATAAAAATTATAATTATTACTTTTTACAAGTAATCTAGTTCGAGGCATGTACTACAAATAAATAAAATAAATAAATATATCATCACGGCATATTACCCATTTCTGGGTGTGCCAGTATCTACAACACATGTAGACATCGGTAATGATGACGATATATTTTACCGTGTGGGCGCTTACCAGGCGTCACCTCACGGGCACTCATGTACTACAAAGGTAATAATTTATAGATTTTTTTCCTTGGAATAAACTTCTGAATTTGAAATCAACTGAAATATTAAATATTCATCCAGGACTTCAACGTGAAAAGCAGGATCTCTGGGTTACTGATCTAAAGTTCAACAACCTCAACACGAACAATTCAGGGTAAGGGTTCATATTCGCTCTCACCACAGATATATTTACCCCACAGTTTTCTTCTAGAATTTCAAAAATGCAAATGTTAAACTCCAGATAAGCAGCAAGGTGGTGGTATATTACTACAATTAGGTAGATGTGTTTAATAACAGTATTAATTAGTGACAAATACCTAGAAATATTGATTAGAGCGGCATGCTTGACATTTTCTTACTTTTTTGTAATCTGTAACTGTAACCCTTTCTACTTTCAATTATAATTAGGATTAATTTCAAAATTCTTTCATAGTTTCACAGTTTTCAATCAAGGCAGATAAAAATATATCTGAAAATTGAATTATTCTTTTTCGAATGTTACATTATGAAAATTACATAGTAATGAACTTGTAAGTAGGTATTATTTTTCTGTTCGGAAAATGTAGTTTGGATTGGAATATAGAGGTCCTTAGAATCGAGATTTCCTAAGCATTCAAAGCCATGAAAAATAATGTACATTCTGCTGTGCATACACTACTCGTACATATCGCAAATCCTAAGGCAGCAAAAAAAGAAAAATTGACAAGTGTAATGCAAATGCTTTTCAGCTCTAGAACTTGGCAAATTTCTCAAAACTGACACAAGTAAAACAGGCATAAATAAAATTATCTAGTTATTAAAATATCTTTCAGAACCCATATTAATAATTATAATAATACTACCTTTTAGTTTCAATTCTGTATTTTTATTTAATACCAAGATGCATGTTCGCCGTCCCAGTTATTGCCGGGCATACATATATTGTCTAGTAAATTGTATACATAAAAAATAATTAACATTTACGTACTTTTCATGTTACCTTGGTTACTTATTTTTTGCTTTTGTCACATTTTATATATCATTTTTACCTGAAGAAGGCACCAGTTTATGGTGCCAAAACGTTGGTATTCAATAAAAATACAGAACATTAACTAAAATGGTAGTATTATTGTAGTTATTAGTCTTCTAAGAGCCTGTAGCTCGAATACGGTATGCGTTTCCGAATATGAGTTTATAAGTAGAATATATACCCTATAAATTTGTAACACGTATTCTTTATCACCTTGTATTTATATTTTGTTATTACAATACATGTATTGAGAAAAAAATATAAGCATTAGTGGAATTATGTGTACAAAAAGACGGACGGCATGCAAAAATTTGACATTATCCAAATGTTTAATCAGATTATTTTCTTTACTAAATTATTTAATTAAAATAAGAAAGTATCTAATTTAGCTGCATGTTTATTTAAACGTGAGGAAAATGTCTAATAATTGCTATAAATAGCCTACTAATAATTGATATGTTTAGTAAATAACTAAAATATATATATATATATATATATATATATATATATATATATATATATATATATATATATGTATACATGGTACGTGGTCACTTCATATACAGGAATTTGCTCAACGCTGTGACTTCATATTTAACGGTGTGACTTCCGAAAATGGAAGTGACAACGTTTCCCTATGTAATTTTATTTTTTCTAGCACTAAAAGGCAAAACAAGTCTAAATACGAAAATTTTGTTGGAAGTCAAATAGTACCCCCCGTACCCTCAAAATTGTCACTTTAGTTCAAGCGTTTACCGCTGGCGCTGTACTCGCTATTAGTATCAGGTATGCACAATGCGATGTTACTTCCGAAGTGTATATAGCATTTCACGGTACTTAGTCACTTCCAAAACTTGGCAACAGTGTATTGCAGTATGTTATTGTAGTAGTGGAAACTCTTTATTAATATAATAAATTTTTATTAACAATATACAATTAAAAAAGTATCGCAAATTATTAAGTGAAAAATTCACAATAAAATATAAAAATAATTACCGCTGTTATCTATAGCATATACGGAGTATTTCTGTGAATTAATGATTATTTTTAGCACCTATTTAAAAATTTTAGCCAATAAGTATTAATAACAAATGACAATTAAATATCTTCTTTTATATTAAAATTTATTTGTGATAATTTTTATCAAGTTTCTAAATTTCAATCCTGGTAATTCTGTTAAGATGATTTATTAATTTTTAGCAAGTTTTTAACATTCTGCAACCAATAACCAATAAAATGTCAGGTGACAATTTATTCTTTGTAATATGTCAGTATTCGCGATTGGTGATTTTTTTTTTGGCAAAGTTGCTTCATTTTACAACTAATGCCCGGTTTCAAAAGGGTATGTTAAAAAATTATCATCTTGTTATAATTTTCAATGAATAGAAATAAATTTCACACGTGACATTTTACTGTTTTGTAAAGTACTATACTTAATTTGGTTCGATGAAATCGTATTAATTTTTGAATAAATGGTTATGAAACCGGACATAAATTGACAGTAACTTATTTACAGTCTTGGAGGTTATTACAGTTTTAAATAATTCCCAGTAACATCATGTTACTTACAAATTATTTTTCTGTAAATGAAATTTGTAATTTTCAATTGATAAGTAAAACCAATAACGTGAAATATGTATATAGTTAAATATTAATTCTTAGCGAGATTGTTCTCTAATTGAGTGCTTCATTTTCCTACCTTCTTCATAATATATAAGAAGTAAAATTTTAGTTTTTCATCATGCTAAAAATCGCATATCCAGATTTTAGTGAATAAGCACGTTTTAGTGTCCCTATAATCCGATTATAACATTTTTACGTTGATGTCCGTGTGTGTGTATGTGTGTGTGTGTGTATGTGTGTGTGTGTGTGTGTGTGTGTGTGTGTGTGTGTGTGTGTGTGTGTGGATGTTGGATCCACGGTTTCTCAAATACTATAAGACTTAAAGAATATTTAACTGCAGTTTCCTCAATCTGACATTCCTGGGTAGAGCTGATTAGATTTCGGTAAAATTGGACAACCGGAATTAATAGTTAAATTTAAAATTTTTATTATATCTTGTATAGATTTAGAAATAAAGGCACTGTAATATACAGAATAATTTAATGTAGTACATCGCAGAGGCAATGGCACTAAGGAAAAAAGTTGACAAATTCAAATGTTTATAACATAATTTCTAATGACAGATGTCAGTGTCAAAAATCAAAAGTTTTAGTTACATTCTGAAAGCTTTTTCTGGGAAGTACATTTAATCTTTCTTATTGTTATATTAATTAAATATTTAAAATTGTAGGAAAATGCATATATCCATCAAAAATAACGCCAATCTAGTTAATGAATTGGAAGATTCACTGATATTTAGGAACTTACTCAGACAATGAAAAATAGATATAATTAGAATTGTATGTATGCAGAAGACATGTTAAATACAATAAATACAATATTTGGGTAAAGTCCTGTTATAAAACGACGGTTCGATAGCGAAATACAATACAGTACTTACTTATAGGTGTTAAATTTAATACTGGTCATAGGGCTATAACATAGAAAAACAGTTTTTTAAGCGCCAAAAGTTTCTATATTAAATTATTGATAAAATAATTGGTGCCTATTATAAAGAAAATTATTAAAAAAAAATTTAATACCAAACACCTTACATTTCTGTTTCATATAAAGCCAGGAAATAATTTTAAAATTTTGTACAATTAAGAAAAAATATCATTAGCCATGAAACTGACAGTAACAAAATATTGTCATTTTTTTACTAACATGATAGGGGACAATTAAAGATTAAAGTTATTAATTTATGAACTAATACAAAATAATACAAAATAAATTAAACACTATGATAATTATTTAAGAAACAATTATTATCTATTGCAATCAAAACCATTTAATAATTTGTAAACTTTCTTCATGAGACAAATTATCCATGATTTCTTCCTAATAAAACAAAAATAATAATAATTTAACAAATAATATGTATGAAACGTTTATTAATGAGTGTCTCAAGTCAACAATTCGCTATTTTTTTCTTTATAACATGCACTAATTCTTTTTAATAAATTAATATCGAAACTTTTGGCATCTAAAAAAACTGTTTTTATTATGTTATAGCTCTATGACCCGTTTTAAAATTTACACCCTGTATAACATAAAATGGAAATGGCGAGAGGTATTGTGCTAGCAACAACAGATATTTTTTCTTATATAAATTAATAGTAATTTCACAAATCTTTACAAATTTACTAAATTTGAACCATCAAGCTTTAGAGTAGGTACCATAATTTCAATTGCTACTCGTAGCTATATATGAATTTCAGTCTTTACCTCTCGCTAAGAGAGGTACTAGATTCATGCTAAAAATCACATATCCAGATTTAAGTGAATAAGCACGATTTAAGGTCCGAATAAACAGATTTTAACATTTTTACGATGATGTCTGTCTGTGTGTGTACGTGTGGATGTTGGAGGGAAGATTACTCAAAAACTATGAGACATAAGACCAGTTTAACTACGAATTTCTCAATCTGACATTTGGTTTTGGTAACAATTGAACAATCGGAAGTAGTAGTTTTTAAAAAAAATCTTCTAAATATTATTTTTTGAAATTACTAATATTGAAGAACATAAAATTCTACATCAGATACATTTATAATTTTTATTATATCTTCTATAAATTTAGAGATAAAAACGCTATAATATATAGAATAACGGGATGTACTAAGTCGATTAGGCTAAAATACACTAAGGAAACCAGTTGACAAATTCAAATGTTTATAACATAATTTGTAAATGACGGATGTCAGTGTCAAATATCAAAAGTTTTAGTTAGTTCTGAAAGTACATTTAATCTTTCTTATTGTTTTATTAATTAAATATTTAAAATTATAGATATGCATATATCCATTTATCGCCAATCTTGTTAATGAATTTGAAGAATCTTTGACATTTAGGAACTCATACAATGAAAAATAGATATAATTAGAATTGTGTGTGTGCAGAAGACATGTTACATACAATAAAAAAAATATTTGGGTAAAGTTTTGTAATTTTTTTGTTATAAAACGGCGGTTCGATAGCGAAGTGCAGTACATTACTTATACAGTGTGTCCCATTTAGAGGTGCCACCATTAGGATCTCGAGAACTATAAGAAATACGATGTCGCTTAAATGGAACTTTTTGTGCGCCTTTGGGAGGCCATCTCAGATGTGCTTTTGTTTTTCCAAAATTTCTCATAGGACACTAGATAATGACGAAAAACTGAATATTGTTGATTTTTTCTTTTTCAAATAACTTCTAAACTATTAGTAATTGAGAAAAACGTTTCAAATATAAAAGATAGATATTTTTGTTAACTAACCAGTAGCGTACGAAATAAATTTTTATATCCGTAAATTTTCGAGTATTAACACAAACTTATATTTCTTTAAATGGAACCCACATCTGATTTCAGTCTCAAAAAAATCATTATTTTTTTCTCTTTTCAATGATGTAAGGGTTATTATGTTTTATATTTGTTTTGCTCCTAAAATTTAATTTTTCTCTTTATTTTTCTGAACTTTCTTATTATTTCCCAAAAAAACATTATTATTTTTATTAATTATATTGTATTTGATCGAAATAATTTGTTTTATGCCTTTAGTACTTAATATTTTCATTCTAAACTCATAATTACAAATTACACTATAATGTGCCAGGGCCAAGGGCGCCCTGATACAAAATATTATAAAAATTAGTTTGATACGAGTTTTGAGCTAAATTTTCTAACGAAATAAATTATTTAAATACAAGGAGTATTTCTAAATAGAAATCTACCAATATTTTCAAAATAATTATAAATTTAATACAAAATAAGGAAGAAATAATAATTTTGAAGGCAAAACAAATATAAAACATAATAATCCTTACATCATTGAAAAGAGAATAAAATAATTATTTTTTTGAGACTAAAATCAGATATGGGTTCCATTTAAAAAAATATAAGTTTGTGTTATATCTCGAAAATTTACGGCTATAAAAAATTATTTTGTACGCCACTGGTTAGTTAATAAAAATATATATCTTTTGTATTTGAAACGTTTTTCTCAATTACTAATAGTTTAGAAGTTATTTGAAAAAAGAAAAAAATCAACAATATTCAGTTTTTTGTCCTTATCTAGTGCCCTATGAGAATTTTTGGAAAAACAAAAGTACATCTGAGATGGCTTCCCAAAGGCGCACAAAAAATTCTATTTAACCGACATCGTATCTCTTATAGTTCTCGAGATCCCAATGGTGGCACCTCTAAATGGGACACACTGTATAACATAAAATGGAAATGGCGAGACTTCTTGTGCTGGCCATAACAGATTTTTTTATTGTTTATTTATACAGTAGACTTTATCACTTTTAATTATTATATGTGAACCCGAAAAATTTATAACTTGTGTATTGCTGGAAATAAGATAAATTTGAAATATTTTTCATTACATGAAACGTCTTTCGTCTTTGATATTTTATTTTCTGATGTTCTGTATTGCACAAATTCTGCATCATCTTTGGACTAGGATTTTTTTTTTGTAAAGTAATTAATTTAATTAGTGACTAGTAAACATAACACCTTAAATTTGAAAAATTAAAAGTTGGAATAATTGTGTTATAAGCCCTTATGTCGTACATTATCCCAGATTACTTAGAGTTGAAGTTGAGTGGTTTGGAGCGGATCTGCTGACTTGCAAACAATCTAGTATTTTTTTAATATATTTTAAATAATATAATAAACCAAATAGAGCTCTTAAATAGCAGCACACAAATTATAATTTTTGTAGAAAATTTAGAATTGGACATACATGGTTTGCAGCGGTTACGCAGACTTACAGACAATACAACAAAATTATGATTTTTTAAACAAAGATAATAGTCCAAAATTCGACATTGTGGCACTTCATTCATACAGATTGAGATCTTTATTCATCATATACTTTATCTGGTCTTTTGCTATGTGCTTGTTAGTTTTGCCGACATGAAATTTGGCAACGTTGCGGAAGTCAGCCCTACGCTTCAATATCTTGTATACAATTACAGTGATGGAAGTAACTTCGTATTTTAAGTATGTGCAATTGTATATTAATTTTTAATATAATATTTTCTTACCCCTCTTTTGAAAACCTTAATTTAGAAGTTCCCCTAAGCCTATATATATAATTTTTAATTATATATATCCATTAATTAATATGGAAGTCAGGACGCCCTATCAACGTCACGGAAGTGACTCCTTAACAGGTATCAATATATATATATATATATATATATATATATATATATATATATATATATATTGCATTTCAGCTTTCCTATTTTGAAAGTTACAGATGCTTTATTCTTGTAAACGTTTTAAATTTTTACCACTTCTATTCACATGTGAAATGATAAATTGAAAATCATAATATTTTTTAGACTTTGGGAGAGAGTATTTAGAGTATTTCTGTGAAGAAATATTTTTAATCAAAATAATAAAAAAGTTGCCCGTATGTTAAGAGATTTCTCAATAACGTTGCTCGATACAAGTTGGGTTTGGTCATCTATAAGAATAAGAATGCACTTTTGCATGTATCCAGAGAACAATGTTTTACTGCGTTATTGGAGAAAGCGAGAGAACAGCAGAGCTCACCAGTAATATAGCGAAATATTGCTCACTTGAGACATGCAGACATGCAGAAGTTTATTCTTATAAAGGTATGTAGAGTTAGTTCGCATCTACATAATGCACCGCCGGGAATGAAAAATGAACTAATATAGTCGAAGATCAGATTATCTTAAGGATCTCTTGGTCACTACAGTCTTCCCAATCGCTCAAACACAGAAGCAGTTATCGTGACTAACTCTCTTCAAGCACATATTCCACATCGGTGACCCCATCGCCACAACAGCTAATTCCAACTACGACCTCGCCAAACGAATTTTATTTTTACATCTGATTTCTGAGTTATCTGTATTTACCATACAAAAAAAAAACACCTACTATAATCACTATAAGAACGTCGGATTTATTTTTTAAATAAAACATCTTCTTTGTTTCACCGGCGTGAGTTTTTTGAATATGAAAAACACATAATGCTGAAAAATTATGAAAAATAATCTAATTCAAAAATATTTAATGTCTATTTGGCAGAGCTGCGGCTTATTTTCGGTCTTGAGCACGAAAATTGTGAAATTTGCAAGTTGTTGGGATAGATAGTTGGTATCACAAAACCAAACAAAAAGAAATTGCATGGCGTCTAACACAAGATCTTGCTTGCCCATTGATATTGACTTTTCTGGAAGTGATACGGCTTTGAAAACTGTACAATAAATCAATTGTTTCTCCCGCAGTATGACTGGTCGTGCTGTCCTTTTGAAATTATATCTGACTGAGGCCCACACCAACCAGTTAATGCTAGAAGAACCCGTTAATCATGTTGCGGTAACGAGCATCATTCATCGTCAAAAATTGCAATTTCACATTATTAACGCGTTGTTCTTTCGTCAAGCTTACCATCTTCACTAATCGGTATAATCACATATAACAAATGTCAACGTTTCGGAGATACCAACCAAATAGATAAAAATGACGCTAAATTTGAATCCGGATCTATTATTGAGACACCTTTTAAAATATGTAGTATTTAATTGTACTAGAATGTGATTATTTTTCTATATAGTATCATGCCATTTTCATACACAATCGTAAAGTTTCAAAATAGGTCGTTACAATTATTGAGAAATAGAATCAAACTTGTCAAATTACATATCGATTTTTCTTTCAGTGTCAACTGTTTTTACTGGAGAAAAATTAACGGGCCATTTAATATTTTACAAGCATTTATGAATATGGGCATAAGTCTGACTTCTATTATATGTTTATTATAATTAAAGAAGTTAAGAAATCAAGTAGAAATACTCGTTTAATGTTTCATTACTATTAGATCTTAATTGTGTATAAATTTTGTTAATCAGTTTATTTATAATACTAGAACTACAAATTTTCATGGTAATCAATTATGATCCAGCAAGCGTCTAGCCTTTAGATGTAACACTCGGGTATAATTAAATATTTCAGTACTATATAAGTAGGACCAATAGCGATCAACTGTATAAATACTCGTAATGTTTTTTTTTTATTATTATTATTAATTTAGACCTTTGTTTTTACCTCCCGCTACCCTTGGTAAGGGAGGTATAGGGATCGTGTTAAAAATCACACATCGAGATTTTAGTAAATGACCACGTTTTAAGGTCCCTAGAATCCAATTTTAACATTTTCACGATGATGTCTGTATGTGTAGGGAATTTGTCTTCGCTCTAACTCAAATACTATCATTCAGAAAATTCTGAAACCTTGTATTTCTATCTTATTCTAACATGAAAAGAAGCCACTAGATTTTGGTGTAAATCGGATAACCGGAAGTAGCACTTTACCTGAAGCTCATAATAAAAATACCATTAAATGCCATTTTTTCGCATTTTATGTCTTATAAAAATTAAAGATTATTGAATTTTCTACAAGAATACATTAATACTTTTTCTATATATTTTACAGATAAATTTTAAAATATTTTTTTTATTAATCGCGAAGCGTAAGATAAACACAATTCCCTTGTTACACAGTTCATATTTCAAATGAATGTAACTAACAGTGAATGTCACTGTAAAAAAACTAATCACTTCAAATTAATAACAGTGACATTTTAAAAAGAAAATAGTAAATAAAGCAATGGTTTTCTGCAATGGAACAGTTTGCAGCGTTAGTAAATACGTAGGTATGTATTTAAATTAATAAAAATTAAATAGCGGGAGGTTTTGTGTTGGCCACATCAGATCAATTGTTCCGGAGCAATGTGTTTTTATATTTCTAAATTTTTAAATTGTTTGTTACAATTAATTTCGTTATTATTCTATTACTCCTTTCTTTTATAGAAAATGTCACGTTCTCTTGAATTAGATCTCTTAATATAATTTATCCATTCCTTATTTTAATAGTTCATGAATTGTGTAGTACTTATGAACGTAAAAAAAACTTTGACATTCCCTGGGAAAATCTATTAAAGCCATTTTTGTCCTTTAAGAAGATGGAATGGGAGATAAAGAAGCAGAGAGAGTGTAACAAGATGAGAGAGACAAAGACACAACACGAGAGACGGAAGCGGTCCAATAACTAACACCTCGTGTTCTCCACGACGATCAGGACAGACTCCTTGAGGATTTAGGACCCGACAGTGAGAGAGCAACGCCTACTAGCAATTGCGTCTAGCAAATTTGTTATTCTAGTCTCTGTTTCTTGTCCAATGAATGTAGAACGTGCTGGAGAAAGTACAATTGGGACAGTTCATATCATGTTCGATAGTCTGGTTAGAGTAGGGTCATGTAGCAGAGATTATAGTCGTTTTTCATTTAAATTTCCTGGAGTAATTGAAAAACTGTGGATTCAAATGAAAGATAATTTTATATTTACATACTAACACTACCTCTTTCTCATAACAGTCACATTTATGCATTATATTTTGCCCCATGTTGTTACATTTGTAAGTAACTAACAAACTCATAAAAAACATATATTGATTAGGATTGTATATTTTAATAAAAATATGCAAGGGTAAGTCAGTAAAAATGACTCAATCAAAAACTCTTACATAACAATATTTCGAATTTATATACAGGATATTTTCTCATACAATTTTCCTGAACATGTTTTTTAGAATCCTGCAAATTTAAAAAAATACAGGTATATTATTTTTAATTAGATGGATCTCACTTGCCTTGTAACTACAGTTGAAGAGTTTGGGAAGAAAACAGTGATGTCACGCGTGCCTTATTTTGAGAAAAATAAATTTTTAAGTAATAGTTATTTACGACACAAATACGTAAAGCTAGATTCTAGTGACTAATGAGTCAGATCCCTAAGTGACTAAAGATGCTTTATGTATAAAAACCCAATAAATATAAAAAAGCTTTGTCATTATTAATTAAGATAACTATATTAAATGAAAAGTTTGCCATGATAACAAAATATGCATACTGGTTTTTGTAAATTTACCACTTTTAAAAATCTGTTGTGGCCAGCACAAGACCTCTCGCCATTTCCATATTAGGATGTATAAGTATTGTATTGCACTTCGTTTTCGAACTGTCGTTTTATAACAAAAAATTATGGAACTTTACTCAAATGTTTTTTATTGTATTTAACATGTCTTCTGCACACATATAATTTTAATTATATCTATTTTTCATTGTATGAGGAAGTTTCTAAATGTCAGAGATTCTTCCAATTCATTAACCAGATTGGCGGTATTTCTGATAGATATATGCATTTTACCACAATTTTACCTATAATTTCAAATATTAAATTAATAAAACAATAAGAAAAGTTAAATATACTTCCCAGAGAAAGCTATCAGAATGTCACTAAAACTGTTGATATTTGACAATGACATGTGTCATGTTATAAACATTGGAATTTGTCAACTGGTTTCCTTAGTGCCTTGGCCTCTGCGATTAGTTTACTCTATAAATTATAGTGTCTTTATCTCTAAATCTATACAAGATATAATAAAAATTTTAAGTGTATTAGATGGAGAATTTTATGTTCTTTAATATTCAAAAAACTACCAAAAAATTATATTTAGAAGAATTTTTCTAAGAAACTACTACTTCCGGTTGTTCAATTGTTACCAAAACCTTTTCAGCTCTTCCCAGGAATGTCAGATTGAGGAAACTGCAGTTAAATATATTTTTAAGGCTTATAGTTTTTGAGGAATCGTGTCTACAACATCCAGACATACACACATACACACATCCACACACACACAGAGAGACATCATTTTAAAAATGTTAGAATCGGATTCTAGGGACCTTAAATCGTGCTTATCCAATAAAATAGTCGGCTCCGGTGGCTCAGTGGTTAGAGCAACGCCTCTTAATCATGAGTGCGCTCGGGGTTCTGGGTTCGAATCCCATTTAGGCATGGATGTTTGTGTATGTGAACCTACTCAGTAATTAGGATTTAATCCTGTTGAGAGGTTTTTAAAAAAAAAAAAGAAAAAAAAAAAAATCTGGACATGCGAATTTTAGCATGAATCCAATACCTCTCTTAGCGAGAGGTAAAAATTTTCGTTTGACCGTGTATTAATAGGTTATACTAATGTACAGGACATCATTCAATAATGACACCTCATAATGCATTATTTTTTATTAATGAACGATTTTTGTACGTAACCATAGATATCATTTACCATTGCTGAACAATTGTCAATCATAAATTCTTGAGCACATAAACACTCATACACCCAAACACACAAACAAAGACATGTGTCAGACGTTACGAACCTAAAAATTTTTGTTATGGAATAATATTAGATTTTACAGTTCAGTAAAAAACTGAAAAATATTTTAACTAACACGTGTGTTAATTGACGATTAATGATCAGTATCATTAATCAACCTCATTAACATACTTTATAGTTAAATAACTATTAATCACTCGTTGTTCGGCAACACGTAACTAATGAATAGTTGTTAATAAACAACCCTTTTACACACTTAAAACCACTAAACCACAATTTTACGCACTATGGTATATAAACAATATTTTTAGGTCGTATTCATTAAACACAGTCTATGAGCGATAAGTTTTTATCCACAACTAACTGTCAAATAAGATACTCATAATTCAACCAATTTTTATTAATTAAAAACTTTCGTTACTGTTGCTAATTGAATAATATTGACAGTTCGATGGAATAATATTATTCAGTCGTTATGTCGAATTTAAATTTTACCTAATTTTCAAAAAGTACAAACAAAATTACCTTTTTCTTCATAAAAAACCGAAGTTACACTAGTTTCGTCATTTTCATACTTGTATTTTCTACTTGAGCTTGAACTTTAGCTGAATAGTCCGTTTTAAATTTTTTTGTTAAATGTCAAATCACTTTTGTAACAATAGGTTGCTACAACAACGATAAGTAGATTTATCTGTCTACTTATATTTCAATTCAAATATGTCACTGATATATTATTATTTGGCAGTATTCGCATGAAATGGCTATTACTCATTCGAAATATTTATATTACTTGCCTTCTGGCTCGTGATAAATTCTCATGAGTAATAGCATACATTACATGCTCATTGAATAACATACTATTACCAAATGGAAATAGAAGACGCGCAGAGAACTGCTGCCGACTGGACTCGTCAAGCTAAACAATATGGCATAAATATCTTAAATGGTCAATTCAAACTTCGTGATGTTGAAAGAATACCGATTAAGAATTTAAAAAGACGTACTGAAAGTTGAAAGTGTTCGGTTATCATCGCTAAAACTTTGAAGACAAATGACAGTTGAGATTACATTGTTTTTAGTTGCGTTGATGCTTGGTAGATAGAAATTGATTAGAAATGAACTTTCAGAATAAAAAAAATATTTTTTTTTTTATTATTTTCGACTAGTTATTATTGGAAATTAAGCGAAAATAATTCTTTGAAATGCTTTATCAAATAAGCACACAGAAAAAAAATTAATAACATCTTACTGCAAAGGAAAAATCTGATGTGGCCAGCACATTACATTCCGTTAGTTCTATGTATTTTGCACAAATTCGATACAAAGAGTTTCTTGCAAAAAATTCTTTATTTCCAGTAAACAAAATATGTAAACTGCACTTGACATTGCCATCTGTCATTCAGAATTATCGTATATAATAGTTATTTCCATGATTACAGCATAGCTGAATGATTTATGAAATTTATGTCTTCATAACTCTTTAACTCTATAATCATTGAAAATTAAATATACATTGCAGTCAAATCGTTTAGAAAATATTATTTTCCGACGACCACTACGAAAAGTACATAAATTCACACGCTAAACTGAAATCTCGTTAGCCAATCAGATGTGTCCGTAACTGTGTGATATAATTTTATCACACGCTGCGATAAATGAGCGAACTAACCTAAAAATTTGTATTTAGAAATTTGACAGTTGCAAATAATTTGCTGAATTTACACGGATTAAGAAGGTTGGACCCTGATTTATCAGATTTTTACATAATTTTTGGTGAATTTTGATAGCAATGATGTTAACATAATCTGTTTTAATATTTTATGTAAATTTTATATATATTTTTGTGGTCGTCGGAAAAATATCGCGTGTGCTAAAAGGATATTTCACACTCACGTGATTAAACCACTCGCCTTCGGCTAGTGGCTCAAACTTCACACTCGTGTGAAATATCCAACTTTCAGCACTATTAATATATAGTGTGTCCCATTTAGAAGTGCAACCATTGGGATCTCGAGAACTATAAGAGATACGATGTCGGTTAAATGGAACTTTTTGTGCGCCTTTAGGAGGCCATCTCAGACGTGCTTTTGTTTTTCCAAAAATTCTTATAGGGCACTAGATAATGACGAAAAACTGATTATTGTTGAACCAGTGGCGTACGAAACAAATTTTTATATCCGTAAATTTTCGAGATATAATACAAACTTATATTTTTTTAAATGGAACCCATATCAGATTTTAGTCTCAAAAAAATAACTATTTTTTTGGTTAGTTAATAAAAATATCTATTTTTTATATTTGAATCATTTTTGTCAATTACAAATAGTTTGGAAGTTATTTTAAAAAGAAAAAAACAACAATATTAAGTTTTTCGTCATTATCTAGTGCCCTATGAGAATTTTTGGAAAAACAAAAGCACAGCTGAGATGACCTCCCAAACGCGCACAAAAAGTTCCATTTAACCGTCATCGTATCTCTTATAGTTCTCGAGATCTCAATGGTGGCACTTCTAAATTGGACACACTGTATATAATAACATATAATTTCAAAAAAAAAAAAGATTATTAACTACGTTTGTAACCAAAATCTAATCAAATTGGATTATAATTATAATTTTTGGAATTGTATTTGTGTAGTTATCAGAAACGAAATTATCGATACACATACACACACATACGGATATCATAGTAATTATACTTAAATCGTATACTATGAATCCTAAAACATGCTTATTCATTAAAAAAAGACAATATCTTCCTTACCTAAAGATGACGAATATTAAAAAACAACAGAACTTGGACTAAATTTGATATACATTCATTGAGTTGGCGCTATATTTTATATTTGTCGACAATAAATAGTGACATTTTACCGAACATTAAAGAATAAAATTGTGTTGCTTAAAAAATCTATTGCAATTCATAAGAAAGTTGCCTCCTTATCATCAAACATTTATCCATTTACTCATGCACAAGTTATTTCAATGTAGGTATTTGTTTCCCGCCATCTGCCTCCATTGCGCTACCGATTGAATCTGAACGCAATCTTGCCGGCCGAAAGGGCTTCAGGCGTCAGAACCCCGACAGGCCGAGTCCATTACGTGCCACGGCCAGACGTGATCTTGGAACGATCTTTGTCATCCGCATCGTGTCGTAAATAGCGCACGACCGATGGATTATTACGAGGAAATGGTGCATAAGAGCTGTTATTGCACTTGCATATGAGAGCAGTGTTAGTAGGATCGGATCGAATGATAATCAGGAAGAAGATAAACGAGTAAGGGTTGTGTCACTACGAGCTTTGCTACCGATATTTTAAAAACTATTTAATATAATTTTCGAAATGTTCTACCATTTTAATTCAAATATTTGGAGAGCATAGTCACTTACAAGCCTCATTCATAATACGAAATTAGTAGTTAGTGCTAATAGTTATGATGATAGTGGCCTGTCTTGCAGGTTATAAGGAATAAAACGTTCTGTTGCACTTAATACAGTTTTTAATAGATATTCAGTGGCGTATTAAGGTATTTTCAACTGACATAAAAGAGTAATAACCAATGATTCGAAAAATGAAAATCATACGCGGGTAGATGGGAGGGCTTTTTATTAGCAAAATTCAGCAAACATTAAAACTAATTTTTATTTTTAATTAAAGTAGTATAATGACAAAAATATAATTAAAATGACACTTAAACTTTAAGGTTGGTTTAATTCAGTTAGTCAATTCAATTTTACACTGTAATCATGCAATAGAAATAAACATCAATTTATTTGGTCAACTGAATAAAGACAAGTTTAAATTTTAAGTGTTGGTGGTGCAACTGGGCATAAGTGTCATCAAAATTAATTTCACTTAAAACAGATTTTTCGATGAACATAATAACGAAAGCGTTTAATGTTGCGTAGGATACTGTGAACCTGCGGTAATCCTTCACTCTCTTCAGGGCTGAAAAGTATCTCTAGCCAGTATAGTTAGTCAAGCAAACACCCGTAATAAAATTACAATGATAGAAAAAATATTCTCAATATTCTTGTCTTTTAATAGTTTCAGAAATTTCAGCAATCCGTTTGCTAATTTATATTTTATAAAAAAAAATTGTTTTTTTTTTCAATTCCTGACATAATTTTGCGCCCTCTATAATTTTGCGGCAGAAGCTCGGGCTTCTCAGTCTTCTGCGTAAATACGCCACTGTAGATATTATATAACGATACATTAATAAGAAAAAGATGCAAGCTGTTTCCATGGTTACTAGAGACGATCACTAGGTTAAAGAAGAATACTGAATTGGACCCAATGAATTTACAGTAATATATTTTGTTTTATTGATTTTTACGGCACCCTTAATCTTTATTTTTCTTCGTATAAATCATTTTTCACTTACTTCTATTTGTGGCAAATTAGAAAAATAACAGCGTTGTCTACATAACTTATGGTAAGGGGAGTTTTCATTTTTATGTCCTCATCTGTCAATTTCAGAAATTCTTTTTATCGAAAGGGTACACATTTTCTTTTAACTGTACAATTTATTATATTTGTTTTTATTAATTACCTTCATAGTTCTAATTTGTTTAATGCGGTCCATTGATGCATCCTGTTGTTCTATAATTATTATAGATTTTTCTAATTTTGCATGAAAACTTCCGTTCGAAGTATAATCAGTAAACTCAATTACTATTGTGGTGCAGCAAACTTTTAAAACTTTGTATTGTGAATAAGTCGCTGCCTACGAGCGTCAGCGGTAACGATTTGGAAGATATAAGCGCTGATAAAAATTCCGAAGAAGGTGCGGATTCCAATTTCAATCGAAGAGAGTAGGTGTCAAAACAATACCGAAATATCGGTATATTACTGATATTGTTTAATACATGTATAAAACGTGTTGACATCCTAATGAGCCTATTTGAAAATAAAACGAATTTGAAACAACAATGACCAATTTTATTAACGTGATATTTTATAGTATACTTTGTAATAATTTGCAATTTCTTTCAATACATTAATTATTCATAGTGTAATACCCGAGAGCCGAGACACATTACAAAAATTAATTATCATTAACGGTTAGTTATAGTATGCGCACGTAAAGTTAAGACTGATGACAGGATTACGTCTATTAACAAACCAGAAAATATTGACTGTAGTAAATACGTGCTACTTTGTAATGTAGAGTACAATACAATACGTAGCACATGTTTAATACATTCAATATTTTCTGGTTTGATAATAGACCCAATTTTACCATCTTTCATCAGTCTCAACTTCATGTTTGTATACTGTAACTAACCGTTAATGATCATTAATTATTGTAGTGTGCATCTCGAGTTTAATATAGATAGGACAAAAATACAGATACAGGCTACGGTGAGTCACGTGTACTCGTATTTATGTACAAATATGTAATAACTAAGGACGTAGCCATCAAAAATAAAATATTTCCAGAAATTCTGGAGATATTTTAGTAACTATATAGAGAAATGAGAACATAAATTTTCGCAAAATATATCGGTAAGGAAAGAAACTCAATGAGCTGGTAAGAGTTCAATCTAAGGAGCTAAGCGTAAAAAAACGTGCTGCGATAAAAATGTTGAAAAGGAATTTTTTTATATTTTTATGCTCTTATCAATCATATGAAATGCAGATACGGACAGAATTTAATTAGTGAAATTTACTCCACCACATAAAAGAAACATATTGATATATTTTATCTCAATACTTCCGCAATTACAGGATGTTTTTCAACTTTGGGTAAAAAAAATGTGTAAAGAAATTAATCAACATAAATGTGTTTTTGAATTATTTCCGAGATAGAGGCCATTTTGAATTGAAAAAACTGACAAAGATAGTGATCAAACAAAATATTGTCTATGCCAATCCAATATTAGAAAAAATAAATTCAATTTCAGAAAAATTAATTTCAATTAAAAAAGTAAATTCAATTTTAGAAAAAATAACATCAATTTCAGAAAAATTATGTGAATTTACCTTTTCCGAAATTGAATTTACTTTTTCTGCAACTGAATTTACTTTTTTTGAATTAAATTTACTTTTTCCGAAATTGAATTTACATTTTCTGAAATTTAAGTCACTTTTTCTTAGTTGAAATATAACTATTGGTTAAGGTCTTCATTTATTGTTAAATAGAGAAATAATATGAGGATCTTATGTCGGCAAAAACTCGCTTGCAGAGATCTGGACTGAGAGCCAAGATCTCGCTTCGGATATTTTCCTGTAGGTCCCTATTGTTGATGGCGAATTGCTGTATACCCGAGATTTGAGGTATCACCACAGCAAAAAGGCGCCATGGGGTTAGAACTGTACATTTGCCAGAATTGGTAAATATGTATTTATTTAATAAAAGTTAAAAGAGAGGTAGAGGTGCAGTTTTTTTAAAAAACGATATGTCTGTACCGAAGAGCTTTCAAAGTTTTCCTGTGCAATGTTATTTCAAAACAATAAAGAGCTCATATTTTTATAAAGTACAAACTTTGCAGAACTATTGAAAAACATTTATGAAAGACATTTTGAAAAAGCATCTGCTGCTAGAAAATCTATTTCAAATAAATGTAGTTCCTTCAATACACTAACGGGTGTTTGACGGGAGTTTAAAAGCAACCTTTTTATGTAGAATGGAACCCTATTTATGGAATGTGTTTACTGAAAAGGAAAATACAAAAATGTAAACCTTCATACAAATCCATGTAGTCTTGGAACTTATATAGACAGCTCATTTTAATGAAAGTTATATTCACAAAATCTTCTTTTCTGAGTAATAATATAACAATAATATGTCAATTTAAATAATAAAATAATTTACTAAGGTAAACCACCGACCGAGGTGGCTAGGTGTTAGCGTGCTAGCTTCACGTGCCAGTGGTTCTGGGTTCGAATCCCGGGTAAGGTATAGAAGTTTGTGTACATCCCTTTCATCGTCTCATCTCCATTAATGCAATATGTACTACGGAAAGGATATAAAAATATGTGGAAAAATTAACTCATCGCCATTAAAATTGTAATAAGATGTAAAATCTTGAATGCAATAAACAATATTATTATTACTAAGGTAAACAACAGAAAGGATTAGATAGGAAAAAGAAAATCTGATTTTCCACGCAGTTGAATTCAGCGAAATGTACTTTATTTTAGCGGTAAAAGCTATTCGCAGAGCTTTTCACAACTAGTTTATTCAGGGGATTACATGAAAAATACTGCTCTATAAAACAAATGATAAACATAAACTTTTCAATAGTCGAAAATCTTACGGAAATCATATTTTAAAAATATGAAATATATTTCTATATTATTTTAGTTACAATAATTTGTTAAACAAATACTGATTAACATTTAAATTATACACATTTTTCTTTACTTTCCGCTGTATTTCACTTCAATTACAATCAAGAAATGTTACTGAATTGAGACAACTGAATGGAAGATAGCAGTTGTTGTAACTTATTAAAGGAACATCGAAATTCATTCAAATTTTGTAATCATTTTTACATACATTATTTTAATACCCGCTTTTTTTAGATTTCGTACAGGAGTATAAGCGATGGTATGATGAGAATGAGACAGTTTTCTTTGAAATTTTTAATTTTTTGATTTTATTTATTTAGACAAAAATGTTTCAAATAAATGATGTAGAGAATTAAATTCTACACCAAAATCACTAATCAGATTTTATGTTACTTACTTAAGTTATAGAATCCAATTGGAAATTTTATAAATATTTCTCATTGGTAGTGAGAGCCATGGAATTTAAACAAAATGAATAAAGAAATGCATTTCATTTGAATTATCAGAATTTCGATTTAGCAGGTTACAAAATAATAAAATATATGCAGTGATTTCGATGTAGATTATGGAAACGAAATGTAATTTTTATTTGAAAATCGAATTTCTGACAGTTCAAACGATATGCATTTCTTCGTAGTTTTATTTAAATGAGCAATATTTATAAAAATTCAAATTTGATTTTACAGGTTTCTAAACATGCAAAATAAAATCTGAGTAGTGATTTAGGTGTAGAATTTAATTCTCTACAACATTTATTTGAAACATTATTGTCTTAAACTAAATGGGAAGTTTTGCGCAAAGAAAAACTGATTTCCTATGTTAAACGCCTATGGCCCGCTTTTTAATTAACACTCTGTATATTTATTAGTAATAAAACCATTAGAAACAGATTTATAATTTTTTTAAATGTCTATAATTATTTGTCAGACCCATCATTTTAAATTAATGAAATATTTAAGAGAACTATAATTATTTAAATATGTACCATGAGAGTCACATATAAATTGTAGTAGTCCATTGGTTTATAACAAAATATTTATTAGTAACAATTCACTGACTGAACTAGAAGCAAATGTGATTAATGCATTTAATACCGTACGACATATACATATTTAAATAGCCATTAATTCGATTGATCATAAATATTTTGTTTAAGAAAAGATTCTATTTACTTTTTTACTAATGACAATATATTTAGTTTAATATGTGATCATTAATGTGAAGATATACGATATAATTAAATATATTATTTCTAAAGATACTAAAGATAGTTTTCATTGAACTATTGTACTGTCTTTCAAAGATATTTATAAGAACTTCATTTTCAATCATAAGAAGATTCCCAGTGTTTAATGAATTACAAGATATATTAATATGACCGGAATTTGGCAACGTTCCAAACATACAAACTTCGTAACTCTATCTCATAAATACTAAATGAGAATTGAAGAGTTAAATCACATCAAACGACACTCTAAATCTTGTTTATTTGAATAGGGGGAAAAAGTTACATTTATTTTGTGTAAGATTTAACTGTTGAAGAAAGTAACACATTGTTCTCACACGTAACGCATAAGCAGAAATAGAGAAAATATTGACTTACATGTAATTTTTGTATGACGTAGTTCTTAGAATGAAACACATAAAGTAATATAAGAATATAAATAAGAACGATATATTTTCAGTGTAGTGTTTACTTGGTGTCAACCAGTGTTAGCTTTGGTGTAGATGAAAAATATGTAGCTGCTCCGAGCTCAGCGCTTCAAAGAATCCGCGGCTTTTAAGCAAATCTTAATCATTTACTACTCTTACATAAACTAATATTATTTAATATTCTCAAAATGTAAGTAAAATTGAGAAATTACGTACATGAGAAGAAAACAATAGATTGCGAACGAGTATCATAGATAAGTACTACCTAGTAAAAATTCGTTCATAAATTAAGCAGTATTTTGTCCAAATTGTTCTCCATAGAAAACAAAATTTATTGTTTTTGTAATATTCATTATTTTCATAAAAATTACTACTTAACTTAGCCCTAAGAAACATTCGGATCAATAAAAAAGAAAATATGTCATCACGCCATATTGCTGCATATTACCTTGCGGGAATTTACCAAGCGTTAACTTACGGGCACTCATTGCTGACTTTTGTGCCAATTACATTTCAAAATAATTTTTGGTGTTTATTCTAATAATATATTACGTTCCAAACTAAGAAAAGTGAAAGTTTATCTGACGAGTATGCCATACGAGTACAGTAAAATCAATTTTCTTATGCGATGCGTATTTTATATTAGTATTAAAATTTGAATGTTTTTCAAACATAATATTCTGAATTAAAAACATCTAAAATAGTATATTATGCAACGAGTTTATAATGTTATAATATTAACACATGAGCATGAAGGTTACGATATGATCCATGGCGAGTATCGTAAATCATGCGAGTGTATTAATAGTCATTATACATGAGTTGCATACACTATTTTTTCTACGACTTCTTCTTCTTCCATTGACGCTACAGCCCTTCGTGGGTTTTGGCCTCCTCAACTATTTTGCTCCAACTTTTCCTATCTGTAGCAATGGTCTTCCATCCTCGTATCCCCATGACTTACAGATCTGCTTCCACATCTGTGATCCGTCTCTTACTCGGTCTTCCTCTTGGTCTCGTTTCGACTGATTTCCATTCTGTTATCTTCTTTGTTACTCTTTTAGGCTCCATTCGGTGTTTATGACCTAGCCACCTTAATCTTTGTGATTTTTAAATCGCACTATATCTGCTTCATTTATTAAAGCGTTTAATTCATAAAAACTGGTTGATATATTTTTCTTAAGATTTTCCTGCGACTATTTATAATAATTAAAAAAATAAACTATAAACCAAGAAATAAGTTATAAAATTAATCTGTATCATAACGATAATCTATATCCTAATGAAAATCTGTAACTTAACTTAATAAAAATCTGTATCATAATGAAAACAAAATATGAATCATAATGATTGTCAATCAAATACAGATGACACATACTTAATAAGTATATAGGAGTAGAAGAAAACATATAGTAGTCTGATTCTCAGTAACAAAATAACTTGACAGTTATTATTTTTTGTACCTTTCATGCCCAGTTGCACTGACACCACTTAAGAATTTAAGTTTAGTTTAGCCTTAAGTTTAGTTTTATTTCGTTGCACCGTGCCCTAAACTCTTCATAAATATCTTAAGGCTTCCATAAATTTAAGCCTCCGAAATTGACAGTTTATCTTTCAGTTAAGTAAGTAGTGAGGTTATATTGAACGCAAACGTTTTTAATTTCTATCAGAATCATGGAAGTTATTGATTTTATTGACGATGAGGACGATTTAGATGCGTTGGATTTAATCATTTAATTGTATACGGAATACCAAGGCAAATATACGACAGATCTGCTCATTTTCATACTCTTTCTGATCATGATTTTTTTCAACGGTTTCGATTAACCAAATATACAGTATTGGAATTGTTGATTTTAATAGGAAATAATATTGAATTTTATAACGACATGTAAGGATTGCATTCATTTTTCTTTCAATGTTTTACATATTAATTTAATTATGAACAATAAATTACAACATTTTTATTTTAGCAATAACTGTGTGTCACCTATAAACCAATTATTAATTTGTTTACGAGTTATTATTGACAATAGGATATTTCAGTGGTGTACATAAGGCCATTGTTTCATAATTGTAAAACGAGTAAAGCAATAGCTCGATTAGCTCCACGTTTTATAAAGTTCCCCACAACCAATGTTGAAGTTATGAGAACTCAGAACAGTTTTTAATTATATGTTTATATGAATTGGGAAAATTTAATAATAAAGCATCTTTTATCGTTGGTGTAGCTTCGTGTTCGCTTTCTTTTTTCGTCTGATGTTTGATGCCATTTTTTGCTAAAAAATAATGAATATACATATTTAATTTCACTTCAATTTTAAAAACTATAATTGTATTTGAATTTTGAATCGAACTTACCAATATAACCTCCAAATTTTGACACAAACAAAATCAACTATGAAAAATCCCTAAATTTTATTTTTCTTTTTACTAAAAGTACAATTTAAACAGCTTAAAAATATATAAACTACACTTACTTACGGTTATTAAAAAAAATATGTGTGCAACAGTAGATAAAAATTAAGTGATACTTAATGTAAGTTCAGTTTTATTAAGTGTAAATTTAAGAAACGTCGGTGCAACCGGGCATCAATCTCCAAACAAACTATTCAATTTTTGGATATTGATTTGTAAAACGATGGATCTAGATGATGCAAAGAATAAAAATAAACTATTCCTCGTGTCAAAATGTATTTTAATATCAAACTGCTGCTATGCAGTAACAGTTGCTATGTTGTAAAGGAACCCATTACTACCGTACGATTTTGAGCATATTAAAATAGTAGATTACTGTACAAAATATAAAAAAAGTATAAATGCCATACAAAGCAATGGATGTTATTAGTGTGCCATTCGAAGTTCTATTTATGTAAAGAAGAGTTAAATCCTAAAGATTAAATACCAAAACGCCTTAGCATATTTATTGAAATATAAATTGCGTAAATGGTTAAATCGCATTCACTATATTTTGCAAAATACGAGATTTCAACTTGACTGAACTTTATAATATATAACTTTACAAAATAAATATACTTATCATTTATAATTATTTGCAATAATATTTTTTATTATTACATGTATTCGTATAAAGGAAAGAAGTTTATTATTACTGCCACTTCCAATCATTTGTTATCTGATCTTTCTGACGCTTCAACACCTGCTAAAAAAGTTTCCTCCGAAAACAACAATAGCAGAAATGCTCCACCTACAATGGCTCAATATATTCTGCACGTCCTTTAGAGCCACGGGACAGCGCGATGGGACTAAGGCAATCATTGTCTGGACGGGAGTGAGTGCGTGCGGGAATGCTTGCGAGCCTCAAGAGTGGTTTAATAAGGCCTATTGTCTACTAGGATTATCCCTTCTCATACTCAATAGACTTTCATACAACTTGTGTGATTGGAAATCCAATTTAAATAAGAGTTAAATTCTATTTAAAATACGAGTAACTGAGTTAGAAAACTCAAAATGAAGCACATATTATTCAGAGCCACGTGTCATATGGTATTCTGATTATCAAACAGAGCGAAATATTTTTTTATGGGGGCAAATGAAACCGGATACGGTCAACTGGTCGTATGTGACATTGCGATAAACAACTGGATGATAAAATAGTAAATGTGTAGAATTACAAAATTGTGCGTTCGGTTATGTTATATTAAGGTATATTTAGAAAAATCAGAGAATTACTTTAACTACTTTTCCTTTTGCAAAATATTTATTTATTTAAGAAAATAGGAGAACCAACAACTCAAACAGAGACCAAATAAAGGTTCTCGCTTAATAAACACAATATTATAAATAAAATAGCAAAACAGTAATAAAGCTAATAAAAATTTAAAAAATAACTACGCTAGTAAAGCTCATCGTGAAGTAATATTAACACTTTTTTAAAACTATTAATAAATAAATTAAACATATCGAGATGACTGAAATTGATTGTTGTAAACTACTATTATTCTATTTATGTAAGAAAATTTATAATTATTACTGAAACTTGCAGGAAGCTTAAATAAATTATAAGTTCTTATACATTTACCTGTATATTCCACTAAATAGGGCTGTTGTAAGAATTTTTATATGCCTCTCTAGTATTATTTAAAAAAATATTACTCTTTAGATAGCCTGAAATTCTAAAATATCACAAAATAGGTACCCATTAATATTTTACAACTATTGATATTTGTGTAATATTTTGAAAAAAAATCACGTGGTCTGAAACATAATATCTCACAGTTCGTACAGCTTAAATATTATTTTCGAATATGCCAACATATGTATTAATATTATTTGTATTACTATGAAAAATATTGCATAAACATTCATTTAAAATACTGTTTGAAAAATGTTAAAGCAGACCATTGTGTAGCTTCCTAGCTTCTAAGCGCGCAAAAATTTTAAGTTTCTGTCGCCCATTTAACCACTGATCATTGCCTATTGCTTAGTTGACCAACACCCAGTTGTCACGTACGGAAAGTAAAGAAAAAGAAGTAAACATCGGAAACCGAAAATCAAACCCTTATTCTAAATTAATATTATAACTTGGAAAGAAAACTATCGAGTCCTAATTTCCACAATACCAACCTACAAATTAAAAAAACATATATTATTAGATCATGGATACACAAAAGAATTTATTGACAAACACATAAACATAAGGTTAAGAAAACTGAAATTTCAAAACAGGGAAACCAACAACAACAATAATAATGAGAAATTTATTTATTACTTCATACTTTATAACGACAAAATTAACCCTGGTAAAAATAAAATTTTAAAAGAACATATCACTGTAAACTAAAAAATTCATCACATAGCGCGCTGGCCGAACATCGTTGCAGCACTGGACATAGATTTGATTTCATAAGGTCCTTTATAAAAACAAAAGATTATTAAAAGAAACCCTGTTCATAAATTTAAGTAATAGTAGGACTGTCAACACACATACCATTTTTAACAATAATCTCAAACCCGCCAAACAATTTATATGGGGAATTTTCATTAATCTTTTCTTCTTCCATCTGTTTTATTCCTTTTGTTGAACTCTTACGCATGTGCAAGAACATCTTTTAAAAATTCTTTCGCAGTACACCCACACGCTCTTATTCAACATGTAATAAGTTAAAATGTATTATATATTTGACTCCACTACAACATGTGGTTTTATCAAAAAATCTTTACATTATTCATTGCTAATTATTTAATAATACAAAACATAATTTTCTTCACATTATGTCTTAAAAAGGTGAGTGATCATACTAAATTGTTATACTTTTCTTTTATTTAAAAACAATTGTATATTTCTCCAACTTTTATTTTCATGAACCGATTCTATGGCCTGTGTAGCAAAAAGAAACTATTTAATTTACACTTTTTAATGCGCAACGACATTCTTACGTGAAGAATACTATCTGCTGTAAAAAAAAAACATACATTATACTCGTATCTCGTGTCAAAAACAATCTTAAAATATTTATTGATAGAATTCGTTGAATAACTAAAAAATTAGCAAATAAGGAAAAATTATGCATAGATTTTCATAAAGAACTCAATGTTAAAAAAATCTGATGTGGCCAACACAAAACCTCCCGCTATTTAATTTTTACATACATACATACATACAAACATACATACATAAAATCACGCGTTTCCCACTTAGGGCCAGTTGTACAATCTCCGGTTAGAATTTTAACTGTCGGTTAAATAAACAAAATTGAAACGAAATGAGCTGTCAAACGACAAATTGATCATTGCTGTCAATAACCCGATTCAATATTGTTTATTTAACTTCGAGTTAAAATTCTAACCAGAGATTGTACAACTGGCCCTTAGTGGGTTAGCAAAAACCCGGAAACAATAGTAACAATAAGAAAAGGGATAAGAGTAAGAGCTCAGCTAACTCACTTCACTCTTTAACAACCTTCTTCTTTCGCCTTGTTCACAATCATCATAGCATTCATACATAAGAACATATTAAAGTGACTGATTTTCGGTAGCGAATAACCGTATCTGGACCACAATAATAGTTACGCAACAATCATCCTTCCACACACATCCCTATCCATTTTTATTAATTTAAATACATACTTACGTATTTACTAACGCTGCAAACTGTTCCACTGCATAAAACTATTGACTTATTTACTATTTTCTTTTTAAAATGTCACTATTATTAATTTGAAGTGATTTTGACAGTGACATTTACTGTCAGTTGCATTCATTTGAAATATGAACTGTGCAACAAAAGAATTATTGTGTTTATCTTAGGCTTCGCGACTAATAAAAAAAATTATTTTTAAATTTATCTGTAAAATAAATAGGAAAAGTATTAATGCATTCCTGTAGAAAATTCAATAATCTTTAATTTTCATAAGACATAAAATGCGAAAAAATGGCATTTTATGGTATTTTTTGAAGAAAAACCATTATGAGCTTCAAGTAAAGTACATTTTCCGTTTATCCGATTTACACCAAAATCTAATGGCTTCTATTCCTATTAGAATATGGTAAAAATACAAGGTTTCAGAATTTTCTGAATGATAGTATTTGAGTTAGAGTGCAAACAAAATTCGTACACATACACACATACACACATACACTCATACACACATACACACACACACACACACACATACACACATACAGACATCATCGTGAAAATGTTAAAAATGGATTCTAGGGACCTTAAAACGTGGTCATTTACTAAAATCTCGATAT
Organism: Ophonus ardosiacus; assembly: GCA_943142095.1. Lineage (NCBI taxonomy): Eukaryota > Metazoa > Arthropoda > Insecta > Coleoptera > Carabidae > Ophonus > Ophonus ardosiacus. The sequence goes on from OW964823.1 coordinate 18,073,210, forward strand.
GAGATTTTTAGCACGATCCCTATACCTCCCTTACCAAGGGTAGCGGGAGGTAAAAATAAGGAAAGGTAAAATAATCATGCATTTATTTATAAATTGTAATAAAAACTTTATAAAAATGGGATATTTTAACCAGCTGTATTATGTAAATACAATTCAACTGTCATTTGAAGCAATAAGTTTTATTTACTTTGAAAGTAAATTTACCTGTCATTTATAAAACCGGACATAAAATAAAGACGCATAGTTAGTAAAATTCATTTTACAAATCATATAAGGATCTTGTTATTTAAGTATGTTTGGTTAAACTATTGGAAAAATATGTTCGTACACATTCCCAGGGAAAAATGACAAGAGAAACACATGTTTTATGCATATATTTTTCAAGTTTCGTGCTGTATAAAATGGAATCAACTTCGTACTACCGCTGCCACTTTGCCATTTTTCGTAAGAAACACAATACTTGGAAAGTATGATTCTCTGAATCACGTTTCACGTAGACTGAAAGCAATACCTACATCCATATGTAGATTTTTGTTGACAAAGTCCATATGTGTTCGCTTTGTCCTTTGTTGAATAAACATGAACCAAACGAATCATATGCATTGTATGTGATTGAATTCACAAACTGAATAAATTTGTTTACATTTTTAATTGTTACAAATTTTATCTCATTAAAATATAAACTACTAGAAAATATTATTTAATTGCCAATTAATTAACATATATATATATATATATATATATATATATATATATATATGTTGTTTAACTTCGTTTTACTTTTCTACGGATATAAAATCTTATCACATGAATAATTAGACGTTTTATAAATAAGGAAATAACGCGAATTGTATATTCAACTAAAGAACGTACTTAATTAACTCTTTCAGCAGATGACGAATGCTTCAAAACAAACGATCTGAATCTTGCAATGTACTTGCAAACATAAAATTTTTAGACAAAATAATTAAAAACCCAAGTATCCATTCGAGTGTCCATTTCTCAAAATCAATTCTGTAACAATAAAGTTATGTTTGTTATAAATTTTAAATTGCAATATCTAATTATTCTTTGCTTCGTTTTTAAACCTTCTATTAAATGTTGGTAGATGGCGAAGTACTGCTACATAAACCCGAATTGATACAAAACAATATTTTGTACGTATGGAACTCAATAAATATTTTACAATTCCACTAATATTCTAGTACTTACTTGTACTAGTTTTATATCCAAACAAAAGAAGCTGAAAATGATTAGAAATGAACTTCTCAAGGATAAAAATTTCTTTGTTTATAATAATAATCTAATAGTGCTGCATTGTGCATTTTTAGAGAAAAGGTGTCGAAACGCATGTTTTATTAACTTTTTTATTAAAAAAATATATCGGTACAATTTATAAAACAATGACAATCGGATATATAATCGAAAATGGATGCTGGAATGCCATACCGGCGCGTTACATTACAAAAAAGCCCGGCCTTGTATATGCCTACATCATTATAAAGCGCTAGTTAATGAGATATTATTTTCAAAGCAAAAAAAATGGTTTATTATTTTTTATAATGAATATCAGACAAGGTAAATCAAAAATTTATAAAATACCCTATTATTGAGAACAGATATATAATAGCCGATATCTTAAATAAAGGAATAATATATATATACCTTATTATTGGTGATATATGTATTACAATCAATATTTAATTTACATCTGAATATTTCAAACATAAATTGTGCCAAAAATTACGCCAAAAAGGCAGATAAACTTTCCGTTCATATTGGAATCAAGTCCATAAATTATAAAATTATACAGGATGTACGTTCGATAATTCATAAAAGAACTAAGGTAATTCTGAAGGTAATTCTAAAATTTATATGTATTGTTATTACACGAGTATTTTTAAGCATGTTCTTGACATTCTATGATAGTTAAGATATTAAAAAAGGATAAATCAGTGACGAACAGTGAGAATAATATAAATCGTAGTATTGCTAGATATTACCCCTACAACGCTTCAATTAAATTTAATTAGTAGAGACATTTCCATTTAGATCTGCTCGAGGACAGAATTTAAAAATCTGATGTGGCTAGCACATGACCTCCCGCCAATTCCATGTTTAAAATAGCAATGAGCATTAAGTAAAGTATCACATTCATTATTTAATTTATATCTTTTCCATATGTCAATTTGACGTTTGACATTTATAAATAATTTATAAAAATCAGAGAAAAGAGTACAAATTCCATAGCCATTGCTAAAATAAACCGAAATTTTCAAATTTCTTTTTAAAATTGTGAAGATACCAACAATATAATAAAACATGCAAAAATAGTTTAATATGTAACTTCTAAATCTGTACAACTTTGAACTCTGCAGTTTTGGCTATGAAATGAACAGAAGAGCAGGAAATTTCATAAATCTAAAATCCCATGTTAAACCCCTATGTTCACCCTCAACCGCCATCACCGTGTATAATTTATAATCAATAGGAAAGTAAAAACAATTGTGGTAAAAATACATTTTTATACGGTCGTGTAAAAAAGTACATAAATAGAAACATTACAAAATAATGTGGTTACTTGGTAATATCAGTAGTCTTTAAACAGTTGTACTTGACATCTTTAGTTGCCATATTTTATTTAATGGCGACTATAATGTTATACAACATTTGCTGACTAATATTCGATCATAGAAAGAATTCTGTATGCAACGCTTGCAAAAAATCAAGTTTCACTCATAATAATTAGTTTTTTAACTTCGTTAACAAAGCTGTTTTCTATCACTTTATTGGACTAGTCCATAATGATAAATTTGCTCTCACGTGTAAAATTATGCCCAAATGAGCACGTGCGGTAATTTTCATAGGCGCTTTTGAATACGAGTAGAGTCTTAAAACTAATGAGTAATAGAGGTTCTCTCCCAATAGGCGCAATTTTTTAAATTCTGTTTTGAAGAGAGCACGTTTACTGTCAGTCTTATTGTTTTGTGCTGTTAACCACAAAGCAAAAATAACAAAAGCAAATGCAGCGCACACGTACTAACAGTTGTACAACAGAAATAAAAGAAATGATAATAAAACATTTCTCCAAAGAAGTCAAGCAAAACTACAGTGCGGGACATAAATCTTGATCTGAGGGGTAAGGGAAAGAAATGGTCATATCGCGATATTCCATAGACGTCGTCAAATAATTATTACAGTAAATTTGTGCTTCTAACTAATTTTTGTACGCTTATGATACGAGTATAAACAAGACAGGAACTGATGCGAACACCAATGAAGACTGGTGCAAAAAGTACATTTTTTAAAAAATAGAGATTTGTGCTAAAAATTAATAAATATACTTCACAAATCTCCTTCATGAGCCGAAATATTAAAATCGCGAAATATAGTTCAAAATTAAGTCATATTGAAAACAAAAAAAACAGTATTGGGCTTCCAAATTATCAAGAGATGGCGCTGACGTCAAACGTCAAAATTCAAACGAATGGTACATTTTTCGCTAGCTTGCATAAGAGTGCAATTTAATTTCGGATTTAGTATAGCGTTTTTTTTTTTTTGTTAATTTCGGTAGAATTGAGTTTGATCTTTCTTGTGGTAACAATTTAGTGATAGTTTTCATAATATTTTAGTTAATAGGGTTAATTTTAGTAAGTGTTTGTAGGTTAAGAGTATTTTAGTCATTTTAATTAACAGTATATTAGTTTTTTTAATAAAAAACATTTGATTTCCTTTATTTAGATTGTATTTCATTGCCGTATACGTATATTAATTTCTATCCACATAGCTTTACTTTTATTTGTTTTTCTTTCATAATGAACAATTTTCTTTGCTTAGATTTAGATACTATTTGTAGATTTGGGAATTGTAGTGTATCATCTAGAAATATGGTGGAAGGCCAGCAAGTAATAAATAGTTCATAAATCTGCCACCAGTGGCGCATTGTAATTTTGGAAGCTAAAGTCACTAGATATATAAAGTACCGCAATTGGCCGCCATATTGTGTCGAGCTTCGGCGCCAAATTTAAAATGGATTATCTTGAAACGAGTGCGTTATTAAAAAGAAAAAAAAACGGCCGTGAAATAAATTTATGAAGGTAATTAATTAATGTTGATTTTATGTTCATAATTTTTATAATATGCATACATATAAATACAAAACATAACTTATCGAAATTATAAAGAAAATAAAAAATAAGTACAATTAAGGTTTTCTTCAGGTCGTTTGACATGATGACAGCGTTGACGCTAAAGTCCCCACATATAGTGACTTTTATAGGCACAGCCAACTACAACTAGACCCTGATTGGCCTGATTCCGCCATATTGTGTCTAAAAAACATTCTTCTCTCTCTAACACATTGGTACAATGAATTGCGGTACTTTATATATCTAGTGACTTTATTGGAAGCCCAATACTAGTTTTATTTTTTGACCTAGAACAAAACTTTAAAAAAGTAAATTGTCCCCTTTTTGCACCAAGACCTTCAATTGCACAGATCAATTGCCAATATAAGAAAGGCTGCCTAGATTTAAAACTTATTTGTTCAACTGTTATATTTTATATTAGGTATGCGTCAATTAATTGTATTTCGTGTGGATTTAAGAGCATAAATTACACAATGATCTGCGCTAACATATTTTCCATAGTTCATCTTTCGTGTCCCGGACTGTATGTATGTCGTATATATATGCGCCGTTTAGAACTTTCCAATAAACTTATGCATTAAATAATTATTTTTGTATTTTCGTGCTTATCACAATCAAATACATCTAATTTCGCAATCCGTACATTAATAAATACAAACTTTTTGCCCTAATTGCATAAATATTTTACTTGAAATGCATTCAATATTTTTTTATATTAAGTTTCAGCGAAATATATGCTATTTGTAACGATGTCCTGATATTTTATCATTTCAAGAATTTTGTCTACCAAAAAACAATTAAAGCAACATCCATTCATGTGAAAGTCCGTCGTTAGTTCGTCACGCACAGCCAATGCACGTAGCTCGAGGTTCGAGCCGTGCACCGTTTATTTGCGTTTCTGGTCTGCTGGTGCTACGTCACCGCCACCTATGTCCCGATATCCGGTCACCATGGTAACGTGTTCACCTAATCCCCCAGTGGTAATTTTACTGTCACAGCCTGCTGAGATGATTTGAGGACAGGGAGAACGAGACAGGTTACACTGAAGGTAAAGGTAGATGTGTTTACTACTGCGTGTAGTAATTATGTTCTTTACAGATTGAATTAAGTTGCAAATGAAACGGATTATAAAGTGAGTTATGTATTTCTTAATGAAGGATTGTATTTTATGTTACACAACCTAAAAACATAATTTCGTTATAATTTTTACGAGTCATTTCAAAAGATCTACATAAGCTCGTAAGCAATGTCAAAGCCTAAATGGATACATGCAAATGAAGGAAAATGAAACGGTAAATTCACTGTCAGCTTTTTCATTTTAATATAATTGTGTTAATAAATACATGTGCCTCAAGAGTAGGTCAAAAAGTAAAACTTCTGGCGGACAAGTCATTTTTTATGAAAAATGCCAATATGTATAAAAATACCCCCTACGTCGTCTCCTACAAGAGTATCATCAACCATTTATAAAATTTTACCTTCTTGTATTTTTACCTCTCGCTAAGAGAGGTATTGGATTCATGCTAAAATTCGCATATCCAGATTTCAGTGAATAAGCACGATTTAAGGTCCCTAGAATCTGATTATAACATTTTTAAAATTATGTCTATGTGTATGTGTGTATGTCTGGATGTTGTAGACACGATTCTTCAAAACTCATAAGACTTAAAAATTGTTTAACTATGGATTCCTCAATCTGACATTCCTGGGAAGAGCTGAAAAGGTTTTGGTAACAATTGAACAACCGGAAGTAGTAGTTACTGAAAAAAAATCTTCTAAATATAATTTTCTGGAAATTTTTGTTATTAAATATTGAAGAACATAAAATTCTCCATCTAGTACACTTAAAATTTTTATTATATCTTGTATAGATTTAGAGATAAAGACACTATAATATATGGAGAAATTTAATCGCAGAGACCAAGGCACTAAGGAAACCAGTTGACAAATTCCAATGTTTATAACATAGTTTTTAAATGTCACATGTCAGTGTCAAAAATCAACAGTTTTAGTGACATTCTGACAGCTTTTTTCTGGGAAGTATATTTAATCTTTCTTATTGTTTTATTAATTAAATATTTGAAATTATAGGTAAAATGCATATATCCATCAGAAATACCGCCAATCTGGTTAATGAATTGGAAGAATCTCTGACATTTAGAAACGTCCTCATACAATGAAACATAGATATAATTAGAATTATATGTGTGCAGAAGACATGTTAAATACAATAAAAAACAGTATTTGGGTTAAGTTCTGTATTTTTTTGTTATAAAACGACGGTTTGAAAGGGAAGTGCAATACAATACTTATATAGCCTATAATGGAAATGGCGAGAGGTCTTATGCTGGCCTCAACAGATTTTTTAATTAAAAGAAATACGACATATGTTTCAATTTCAACGTTTAACAGTTTTGAAACAGTTTTCAAAACGTTTTTAGTTATCTCAAACTAAAACTTAAATTCGTGAGTTTGACTTGAAAGCTAGGTCAGCGATAGCCTACAACAAATGATGAAATCTAGTGTAAAAAATTAAAAATGAAAGGGTAGACAAACGCTTTCAACTGATGAATTTATCCCAAAATACTCAGTCAAAACGATAAGAGTTGATGTTTGAGTTATGGTCCCAATTGTGTTCGTTGTAGCATACCTCGCTGTATTTAATTTTCTTTCTTTTATTATTAACATTTTTCTTATCAATTATGCTTCAGAAAATATATACATAAGTAGGTATATTTAGAAAATTATTACTAAAGTCCCCTATATTGGAATCCTAGATACTCCACTGCTCATATGCATTTTTTGAGTCTAAAGGCCCATCCATGTTGCAAAACATGTTACACAACGAAAGTTTTTTTTAACATTGGATTACAACTTTCGGACGTCCACATCTTTATATCCTTCTACAGTTAACATGAAGATGTCTTGTGTAGTTATTTCAAAGAAAGAAAAAAAATATATTTTGGGAGGAATATCGCACCAAGCATCATATTTGCGCTGGAGATTCTTAAAATATCTGAATAAGTAGGTATAACCAAAGAAACTGAACAACAACACACATGAACAATTCAAGTGAACTATATTAAAATGTTATTAAACATTGTTTTGAAGTGTGGACTAGGTCTGTTTTATAATATTCTTTGATCTTTCCGCTCCCAGAGCGATAACATTAACATTGTTAAAAACACAAAGTTTTGCTGCAACCGGGTTTGTACAGTAATAACATAGTCACTATCATAATCACACTCATTAAAATGTTATATGTATATTAAAATGTTATTAAAAATTGTCTTGAAGTGTGGACTAGGTCTGTTTTATAATATTCTTTGATCTTTCCGCTCCCAGAGCGATAACATTAACATTGCTACAAACACAAAGTTTTGCTGCAACCGGGTTTGTACAGTAATAACGTAGTCACTATCATAATCATAGTCTTATGTTATAGTCATAAGAATTATCGTAAGAAATTGACCGTTCATGTAGCCATTTTTGTTGTGACTATTAACATGTCACCGCCAACACACACTTACTTTTACTTATAATTCATATTATATTGACCGAATAAATAAATTAATAAATATAGATATGTTAATAAATAGTACAGAAAAATAGTTATTGCTAGTTTGTTCATATTAAACACCATCACACTTAAAATAAAAGTTATGTTTTCTGATTCTGACAGTTTTCAGTCATGCGCAGATTGCAAGTCGTCATAGTCATAGTCTAAAATTAATCTAATTCTGTCATTATGCTTATTATGTTCATGATAATGACTATGATGATGTTGCATCAACAGCTGTATTATATAACAACATATTTTTATTCTTAAGACTAAGACCAAAACTATGACAATAACAGTGATATTGCTGCATAAACTCGGCTCATATTTCGTTGAAATTTCTATAACATGTTATATAACATGGTTACATAACCGTGTTATATAGCATATGTGGACGGGCCTTAAAGCCATCGCAAGAAATGATGTGTGACATATTTTTGGATATATTCTATCTATCGTCAAGTCCTGTTCTGTGAGGCCATAATGTCTCAACCTTCTCATAAACGGAATAATATTTTCTCGAAACACCCTACGGAGGAATAAATAACACATTAAAATTTGTAAATAGCTATCGCCGTCAAGTTTCGGTTATTGGTTGTTCTAAGTAATTTCATGTAATAGACCAATATATATAAAAAAAATTGGGGAATGCCCTTGCCAGGAATCATTAAAAGTCATGAAATATCAACGTAATGCTGAAAAAAATGTAGCAGTTAAGAACGACAAAAATGGAAAACCGTAAATTGACCACCATCGGTAGTTCTTTAAAAACGCAACATATATAATATTTAAAGTAGCGGAGTCTAGAGGATAACGTAGCGTTAAAAATCGGTTATAGTTCGTCACCGGCACCAGCTGAAAACAATATACATAATCATTTCGAAATATTTAAAATAATAATTTAGGGACGAAATAATCTTCACTCACCGCATATTTAGAGATGGTTTATTCGTATCTAATTGCATGTAAATAATAACATTTGAATTATAGATTATCACAAAAATATAAGAAAATATTGAAAATCATATTTGAACGAGTATAATTATACTTGTTTATAATACATCTTATTATTCCTCTTCATATCATAATATTATCTGTATGCCGGTATTGCTTTAAAAATATTCTCCTACGATTAGATATAATTGACTTAATTCAATTCAATTTACAAAAATAAACCACATATGTAAACAACATAGATACGTTCAAAATATTTACTTGGTAGAGAGTAATATCATAATATCTTCAAAGGAAATTATATCTGAAAAATATTATCTTGTAAATGTGAATCATATACCACAAACATATCTCTACATATATACAAATATACAAAGAAATTTACTTTATGTAAATATGTATTTATAACAAATTTTAACATCATTCAGTAATCAAGTTTAATGTTCAAAACAGAATCCTTGTATTCTATGAATGTATTAATTAAAAGCATCACTATAAATACTAAACACACTGCTCACTTTAATTAGATCAAGAAAAGTAGAAAACTTTAAAGAGAGCGAGTAAACAAAACTACAAAGAAAGCAAAAACTTTCACCTGGAAAGTATTCCCAAAAGTAGTTTCATAGTCGTAAGATCTTTGCCTCGACAAATTTGACTTCCATCTACATATGTTTCAGGGTTTCAGCATGAAAAATAACACAAATTTTCAAAGATAGAAATACATATGTGACCATTCCAGGCAAAAAATTATCGAAAGATATACATAAGAAAAGATACAGATCCATATTTTATTCTAGCAAAGTACATACAGTATTTTCAGAGAAATGTAGGTTATATTTGCATTTTAAAATTGTGTATTGTAAATCTGTATTTCAGAATGAAACAATTCGTAATAGAGCAAAGAAAAATGTAAATCTTTAAAGAAACTGAAATTTAAAGAACGTACAGTGCGAACAAATAAAAGTGTATATGATGATTTATAACCCTTGCCAGGTCTAGTTGAATATACAGTGACAAAGTGGGGCTCGAACTTTTAGGGTTTGGATCAAAGTACTAAAACAAATAAAAAATAAAATTGGATAATTTTATTATTGTCATTCGTTATCAAATTATTGATGAAAAGCAAATACTATCATTTAAAATAAAACAATCATTGACACAAAGTTGAGTAATATATTTATAAAAACCAACGGTTCGGCAGCATATACTGCTGCCTCCTTCTGGGTATAAAAATAAATAAATGAAAAGAAAACAAAAGCAAATAAGGGAATAATTTATAACGTTTTTTAAAGTAGGAAGCCGTGCTGCACTAAGTTCATTGTAATAGAACATAGTTTCCTAAATTACTTTTGCCTGCTTTTGTTTTGCTATTATTTATTCATTTTTGTACCATGAAAAAGGTAGCAATATTGGCAGTGTATGCTGCTTAAAGGATGGTTTATATGAAACTAATACAAACTAACTAACACGGTGTTTTATTTTGAAAAATTTTTACTAATATTTAAACTTTAAACTTTCTAAAATACAAATAATATACAAAATTTTTTTTACATTCGTTGTTACCAAATGGTTCAAATACCTACTTAGACTGTCTTTCACTTGAAGGGTAATATTCGCACGATTTAGATTTATCATGCAAACATGATGAAGTTTTAGCGCTTTAAAGAATAATTTGTATAACATATTAATTAGGTAGCTATGACGATGTTTGTTTTCACACTGCTCTGGGGGTCTATTTTAATTCATAGTCACATGTGCTATCCGCTATCCGCTATATAAGTTCCACTACTAGCCAACAGATGGGGGTCCCTATCCCGCTATCTGACTTGAATTCATCTGTTGGCTAGTAGTGGAACTTATTAATATTGCCAAAAGTAGTTCGGCTTTTCAATTTTGTGATCAAATACTTGTGTTCGTGTTTTATATCAATAATATTTGATTAACATCTATATATTGTAAGTACCTAATTAAATTAAATTAATTATTTATAATTCTAACAAATAGCACATGTGGCTACCCGACTTAAATCCATCTGTTGGCTAGTAGTGGAACTTATATAACGGATAGCGGATAGCACATGTGGCTATCCGACTTGAATCCATCTATTGGCTAGTACTGGAACTTATATAGCGGATAGCACATGTGGCTATGAATTTAGAATAGACCTCCTGGCGTCAGTTGATGAAAATAATTATACTTGAGAGCATTCATGCTTCCATTATAACTCGTGTGAATGTTTCTCTTAAGTGGGAGGCAAAAACAACCTATTTAAACCTGTTAGATGTGCGAAATTCCGGTATATATTACGACACCCCCAAAATGTAATAAATATTCAAGCCAATACGTGCGTGTTCACATGGCATAATGTTGAATGGTGTTGAAATGCAAGTCGGAAGTTGGTATGGAATATGCTACATATTTTTTGTGTAATATTTTGAAAATTATAATTTTATAAAACACCCTGTCATAAAACCTAACCATCAGTCATGTATTACATCTTCCATTCATGGCAGGTAAGCGATAGCTAATGTACGTAAAAGCACATTTAACAGTTGACGTTGAAGCGGTGGTTCAATGGTTAGAGCAACGCCTCTTAGTCATGAGTGTGCTCGGGGTTCTGGGTTCGAATCCCACTAAGATATGGATGTTTGTGTATGTGAACCTACTCAGTAATAGGGATTTAATCCTGTTGAGAGTTAAAAAAAAAAATACAAAAAAAAAATCAACATTGTGGCAGGGAACTTGGCTTTCGGCCCTTATAGGTTGAACAATTTCGTCATAGCCAATCATATTTTGGCAGGTGCCGAAATACATAGTTACCGGAAAGTTTAAATGCAGCCCGAGCCCAGCATAACTTTTCTGTACATGCTTTTTCAACCAGCATTACAATTATGTTTGGCGAGGAGACTAGCTTTACATTTGTTTCAAATTCAGAATAATGACATATTGTTTATTATTTTACATTCGCTGCAAATTTTCATTTTGTTCATTATAAACGAGAAAACACGATGCAATATTTTAGAATTTACTATAAACAGCGATGAAATGTTTTCATTAGTATGAAATTAGGTTACATTTACAGTCACTTTGTACAGAGTATAACATCAAACGATTGCTACAGTCAAAGTTACTATATGCGGTATTCTATGGCTTCATATGCACTTTTGAAATGATATGCTTTCATGTAGTATATTATATTTTACATAATTAAATTTCAGTAAATAAAATAGCGCTCAAGCATAGTAATTTAGCCGCTTAATTTAAATAATTTAGCTGAAATGGGAAAACGAGTAGGATTACTGCTTTTCGTAACGGTTATTTTCCTGGAATTCCTATATTCAATTATGATACTCGTTCGTATAAGAGTTTTGGTTAGCTGTTATTACCTTGAAGTCGCGTGGCCGTGTGCCTCAGGGTCTGGTCGAGAATTGTGGACCACGGGTTTGATCCCAACAGACGCCAAAATTATTTCGAAATTTAAATGACAGAAAAGTTATGCCTATGGTCCACTCTCCACGCCAGCAATGAGTTCTCGTGAGGTGACGCCTGAAAAACGCCCACATGGTACGACTATGTCATCGTCATTACCCATATTTGCATACAAAGCAGACTGGCACCCCCAACAATATTATTTATCTTCGCGGTACATAACCTAGTTCTTTGTAATGATCATGGCATATTTGTACCGTGTGGAAACTCATTTATGGCGTGGAGAGTGCACCACAGGGGTTACTTTTATGCCATTTAAAATTCGAAATAATTCTTTTAAAATGGCCTCCCAAAGGCGTACAAAATTAAATGATGGGATCTCTTATAGTCTCCAAGATTCCAATGGTGGCCTTCGAAATCCTGACAACCTATTCATACGATATAAACTGTGCAATTTTTGCTAGGTAATATGGTAAGAATAAATTAGGAAAAAGAAAGAAGGAAAAGTAATTCGCAACAAATCTAGCGAAAAATTCCAAGAATGTAGGTCGCAAATCTAAAAGGAAAACTGGTTGAAATAGGAACAATTCTTATTTTGTGTTCCACTGACGAGTTCAAGCAAAATTTGTATACATATAGAGGAGAAAGAGTTTTGTAAAATATAAGGTTTTATGGTGCAATAATAGAATGTAATACGAGCAGTGCGTTTTTATTTTCTTCCTTTATTATACAAAGTCCATCGACCTTTAAACTAATGGACCAAGTGTCTCCTATTCTTTTATTGTTAGAATAATGCTCCAACATAAAAGGATAGAAATATATATTCTGTCCTTCAACAGTACGGAAGTTCTCAGTTAAAGTATACTGTGCATACGTTCGTACTCATTGTACATCTTTTTCAACCATATGTAAACCTCTATACATCGCTCTCTATCACTAAATAGTTGTCAAAATCTACATTTGACGTTTCGTGACTGTTTGTGCATTATTTACTTTTTTGGAGAACATTTACAATTATTTCTGTCAATACATACGTATATGTGTTGTGAGGTGCGCATGCGACAAAATAATGGGGAAACGGTGTATTTCGTGCAGTAGGAACGTACGCGGTTCAGCTTTGTCATTTCATATGTAAGTTATTAATTATTACTTGTTCCCTATAATATAATATGTATATAATATATTGTATTAAAAATATATAGCAAAACTAATTATGCACAAAGAAATTAAATCTATAATCTTAGCGATTATGCATCAAGTATAACAAGTTAGGGACAAATCAAATATTTTACCGCGTTTTCTTAACTTCCGTACTGTTGAAGGATAGAGATACTGTGTCTGCACCGTTATGGCGGGACAAGCGTTTTGCTCGTACGCTGCGTCTATTAGTTTAAAGGTCGATGACAAAGTCACTCTAGAATTATTGAGAACAAAACACATGGTTAATATTTTTGAGAATTATATTTTAAATATTTTAAAGTAGTTCCCGTCAACAAAAATACACTTCACCACTCTTTTTTCACTTTTTAAAAGATCCCAACAATCTTCTTTTGAAATGCGTAATGTAGTGCACGTAGCCAAAAGTCCGCACATAACCAAATTGGGAGAGTGGGTAGATGTTTTTTTTTTGCCAAAAAACCCCAATACTCTTTTTTTCACTGAAAACGATACTTTATAAGTTAGATTAACTTAGTTCTGAATAATTTCACATTTGCAATTTAATTTCAAACGACAGATAAATAACTTTTTAAAATAATAATGGAAATTTTTTTTTCCACGCCTGGCCTACCTGATTTCTTATTTGTTAATAAATCTAGCGTGACCCGCATATTAACGCAGTATAAATACCCGTTTCTTGAAGTAGCACTACTTCCGAGTAGCGCTATTTAGAACTTTTAAATTGTATATTATAAATGGACAACAGGTTTGATTTTTTTTTAAATTGAAATAAGTAGTACTTATTTACAATTTCATTTGCTATTATTTTTTAATTTTTAATGTGACAGTTGATATTTGACAGTTGAGTTTTTGGAAGTAAAGCTATTTCAAAAGATGAGAATACGGACCATAATAATTTGCGATATTCAGCACTTGTTACACGAGTCACATGTCAATAACATCTAAATTTACCTTTGCGGTGTGCACGTAATGAGTAAATTCGTTTTTAGAAACAAAAACAAATACTTCTGCGAATACTGCATCCTTGGAAACGCAAGAAAATCCAAAATAAATAGTAGAGCAAACAGTGAATGCCAACGCCTCTTTTTTCAGAAACCGGTCACCAAGTAAAGAGATACAGGCTTATGAGTTATCACTAATATGTTATAACAGCAAATGATTATTATTCTTTTTATTTGTTGCTTTCAATAATGTCAAACAATATTACAATATTTCATATTTCAAAAGAATGTATGTATTGGCATTAGAATAAACATGACAAGAATGATACACTAGAGAGACTGGGTAATTTATATTGGAGAATGAATAATTAAATCGGTAATAAATTAATTAACAGTATGTTTCTGTCTATATACCTTACAGGTAAATAATTTACTGCGAATACGTGATTAAATACAGTTTCAAATGTACCATAAATTTTGAAAGACGTTTACGTATCAAACGTCAAAACCAATAGGTAAACATTTAATATTCTGATGTATTAAATATCACTTAAAAGTTTATTAAATATTAATATGATTTATAAGATCTTTGTATATCCTGTTTCACAGCAATAAAATAACAAGAAAAAGTATAAATATATATGTAAATAAAAACTATACTTTCAACAATAGTCACACAGGAAATGTTTTATCTATACTGTTGTAGAATAATACATTTATTTTATATTTGTGACCCGGTAGTTAATGACAAAAAAGTAGACACGCTGTATATCAGCCCCATATTTATAATTAATAACCATTTAATATTTTTCATATATTTTAATGTAGCAATTATTATTGATAGGCAGATCTTGGAATATGATATATTTATGCTAGACATTTACAAATTGATAATGAACTTCAGGAACAATCGATAAGTGTGTAAGCGAGAAGTTACATTGAATTAAATATATATATTATTTGGTACAGATTTTTTTTTTATAAATGAAAGAATATATTAATTGACATATCATAAGCAACAATATTGCCTAATTCGATTTGATATAAACTTACGAAATATAAATTAGTGACTCATTATCGCAGAAATATTAATATTGATATCGATGCCAATGACTAGTAGTGGGATCCGGATCCGAATAGTTTAGGTTTCGGATCCAAAAATATCCGGATATCCAGATAATTGAATGTTGAAATATCCGGATCTCGGATCCGAATCTGAGTATTGGATTTTGGATTCGGATCCGAATATGAGTATGAGTATCGGATTTTAGATATGGAATTTCAGTATGCGCATCGGTTCTCGGATTCGAGTACCTATTCTCAGTATTGAACCAGATAATATTTGAATGTATATTATCATGGAGTCACAAAACCAAATAAATTTGATTATGAAATAATCCACTATACATTTTTGTTTGATGTAGTTACTAGTCGGTATATTTTCGATGTTAAACTTTTAGCATCCAATAAGAAGGAAATTTTTCGATTCCACAGAACTATAAGTAGGTAACAAAAACAATCCCTTTTATGTGAAACACATGCACGATATAAATAAATAGGTATTTCGACACCTGCAATGAACCTGTAACCATTATTTCTCAAATTTAATCTTAATTTCGTTTTCTTTGAAGTATTTGTTATATTGAATGTTAAAATTTTAGAACTACAGAATTTTCAATATTCTAAGAAAAATTTGCACCAACTACCTGGCTATATTAGAGGGGTATTATAAAATTTATTGCTGATTACAGACCGCTGTCTCTACAACCGTCTACATTCAAATGTTTACCTTTACATTCAAAATGATGAAACGGATCCAGAATTAAAATTCGGATCCGGATCCGTAAATAACACATCGAATCCGGACCCGCATGGGATATGGTACCCAAACCAGGATACGGATCCAAATCAGAATCCGGATCCAAATCTGAATTAAATTTACGGATATCCGCTTCAATATCCGAACATTGGATATCCGAGGAACCGGATATTTTAAAATTCGGGTAATCGGATCCATGTTTTGTCGGATCTTCACAGCACTACCAATGACCAGAAAATAAAAAGTAGCCGTAATAAAAGTAATAACAATATGTCGAAAACATGCCAACAACCTCGCCAAAGACAATCTCACTATTTTGATTTCAACCAAGTGTAAAAATGTAAACTACATTCATACTCGCAGACAATGTTAGTCCGCCTAGTATACTCGCACTCACCCACTCGTTGCCAAGGACCGATAAAATAGATTTGTTAGAGGTTACATGTGAGTAGCACATTCAACTCGTCTCTTATCATCTAGGGCCCAATTTTCTAGTTTCACCGAAATGATATGCAGTGATTTTGTTTCACTTGTCACTTCAAAGTCCTTTAATAATATATAGTTATTTTTGGTTTGTTATTAGTCCATTGTTATTTTATATAATCACTGTAGTAGTATGAGTCGACGTAGGACGAATTAGAAAAGCAGTTTTGTTGAAAAGAATAGAAAGGTTTCCAAAACAGAACAAAACGTTATCCAGATAAAGTAAACTAAAGACCCGTAGAAATACTCCCCTTTCCATGTATCAAATGGGTTCTATTGTTTAAAACACGTGTAAATCGATCAACAAGAAAATCTTTGTTCCTTAATTTTCCTTTCGTTTCCCAAAGACGATCTGCGATACGATTAACTCACCGATAGACCAAAAATAACATCAAAGGCGTATAATCTTCGATAAGTTCAAAGTAGGACAATATATCAAAAAATAAAAACACACGTATCGCTGGAATACTAAAAATTCGAAAACAAATTCAGAAAACAAAAGTGGAAAATAAATGAATAATAAGATAATTTAATTTCTATAAATACATCGACCTAAATAAGATATTGTTAGGGTAATAAAAACTTTGAATGAAATTGCAGACCTCTTTTCTCAAGAGGTAATTATTATTTTATCAACTTTTGTACTTACTGTTTCCTGCAGAGCATCTTAAAATAAATTTAACTTCTTACCTGAAACAGAAAAAAATGCATTAAACTTACAGTACTTTTATACATTGACAGTAAAATAAGAAATAAACAAAGCTAGCACCTAGTTTAGCAAACAGCACTTTACACAACACCTAATAAAGGTAAAAATATTAAGTGATATTTAAAGTGAAAAAAATCAATGATACAGAACACAGTTTTTCAGTGAATAAAAATGGAAAAAGTTGAATTTACCTTTCTACAAAATTAATAAAAAGCAAAGAAGGTCGAGCGAGTAAAATGAGTTAAATCCATTTATTTATACTTGCGAGATGTATCCATCCTGTTATGTTAAATGAAAGTGACATATCTTGTCTCGTTACTTAAAAAGAAAAAAGTTCATGAAATAAAATCCGTTTTCTATTTATTTTTACATAGTCAATTTTGTGATACTATTTCAGAGAAAACAGTGTTTTATGAAGATAGTTGTTTGTATACTAAAATTTGAAAGTAGTTCTCTGTAGATAGAGGTTTTTTCTACGAACATAAATTTTTTTAACTCTAACCTAACTTCCAAATAAATAAATTAATAATTTAAATTTTGAATATTTAATAAAAGTGTCAATTTTAATATTTTTTTTTAATAATCTTGAAATAAAAATAAATTAATGCAAAATAAGAAAAATATTATGAAAAACATGTAGCCAGAGTTGTATTTATCTAGATAACATTTATTTATATTAGCTCCATCTATACTCGAATCGAAATACTATTTAGCAAGTTTATGACAAGCAAATCTACCGCACAGTGTTTCAAAAAACAAAAATTTATTGTTATAAATCAACTATCTCTTTTCTATAATATCGTCAGCTGAGTATTGTTCCATGTCCATTATTATTTTTTAATTCATTTTAAGCTTGTGGGATAAAAAATAATGAAATAAGGACTTTTAAATCTCATTTTCTCGAATATAATATTTTCGGACTAGGAACAAACTAATACTCAGCTGACGTTTGTTAATTTATTAAAAATAATTTTATTTAAATATGTACACTGAATATTTCTTTTTTCACTTAATATAATTGCAGCACTATTATACCGTAACAAGCATAACCAATTACAGGTCGTTTTGTAAGGCTATCGGGGTTGTTCTAGTTCAATTTGAAAATAAACTGTTGTGATTGTTTTATAGGACTTACTTTTTAAATATATTATCTGTTTTGAAATTTTTTTTATCTAGATACCATGTAAAGTATCTGTTATCTTTATCTAGATAAATTGTACAAATTTATCTTTTATTATCGAGACAATGAAATCCGTTATCTGGCCCAACACTGCACGTAACTCAATGTCAAAATGTTGTAATACGAATATGGCATTTTGCGGAGTCGAGTCGAGTCGTAGACTAGTTACTCAGAATATGAGTACGAACTTGAGTCAATAAGGATCATTGTAACTCTTGCTTTTTAAAAAAAAATAATGAAGAAACAAACGTATTTATTGAAACAAGAAAAAAGATACCAAGTATCAAAGTCTCTAATGCTTTCTAAATTTTAGATATGAAAGTTTAAAAAAATAGAAGAAAAACAGATGATAATACGACAATAAATAGTTATTTACGATACAAGTATGTATAGCTAGTCTTTAGTCACTAAAAGTTCGCTGCGCTCGTGTTTTAAGAACGTACGTGACTCATGATGCTTTACGTATGTGTACGTATCGTACAATATTTTACCTACAATACAATTTAAAAACCCAATAAATATATAAAAAGATACTTTTATTTATGAATTAGGATAATAAATGTGAAGTATGCCACGATGCCAAAATATTCATCCTGGTTATTATATACTTTTTGTAAGTTAACCGCGTTTAAAAATTTTAATCATTCTTTTCTCGGAAACTCGTGACTATATAATGAAACTATGATGCTAAAAAATCGTATTACAAACTTAAAACTAACAACTATTGCAGATAAAATTATATTGTTAGGTAATTCGACCCATAAAAGAAAAAACTATCATTGTCATCTGATGGACTAGAAGTGTAGTAAGGATTTGATTAGTGGCCAAGCTTTGGAGCAGTACCTACAAAAAACTTTTTTTTATCCAGAACGTCATAAGAGGGACATGAAACGTTATACAGAAGACAATAATCAAAATGAAACTTATTATGAAAGAAATAGAGTTTAAGTTACTGAAGGTCTTTTTGTTTTGTTTTTGCAGTTTTCAAAATAAAATAATATTGAGTTTTATTTACGATTTTTTTAAAATTATCAACAAACCGTAATAAATAAGCAATGATGTATATTTATTGCTAATTGCATACTAATCGAACATTTTTGAAATTTCATCATTCCAATATCACAAATCTATTCACGTACTTACCTTACAAAGTTATTATATATTTTAGTATTCCCTGATGAAGTTACAAAACATGAAACGAAATATTGAAAATTTAAATAAAATGAACTATTTGATGGAATAACAAAAATATTACTTGTTTGCAACGAAAAATATCCGATATTATATAGCGTAACTAAGAAAAACTGAGCTATCTGATTGGTCTGTTTTTCTTAGAGTTGTATAGTCTCCTTTAAATATCCCGAAGCCTATGTTTCAAAGATAAACGCAATCTTTAGTTACCCATTTCATATTTCAAATATACGTAACTGACAGATAAAACGAATCATTTCAAATTATAATAATGGTGACATTATAAAAAGAAAATAGTAAATAAAGCAATAGTTTGTAGCATTAGTAAACATTTAGGTATGTATTTAAATTAGCAAAATTAAGTGGCGGGAGGTACTGTGCTGGCCACATCAGATTTTGTAAATATTTTTAGGCAGATCATGATATTTGTGAGAAAGTTTTGACGAATTTTCAAAGGGTATCAGGTTTACAAAAAAAGTTACTAATGGTCAATTACACCAACAAAGCTTAAGTTTTAAGCTAGGTTTAAACCAAAAAAATTCAAATCAGAAATTTTGAAAATTCTTTTGATTAAATAAATATATAAATATATCTTCATGGCATATTTACCCACTCAGGGTGTGCCAATCTGCTTTGTCATGTCACAAATATCGATAATGTTGACATATTTTTACCGTGAGGACGTTTACCAGGCGTCACCTCACGGCACTTATTGCGTAGGGAGTGCAGCACAGGATTCACTTCTGTGACATATAAAATGCGAAATAATTTTGGCGATGGTCGGGATCGATCCCGGTTCCCCAGATTTGTGACCAGATACTCAGGCACGAACGGGACCACCAACAATATTGTCAATTTAAATCAAATTGAATCATTAATAAATTTAATGTACTTATTTCTGTCATTACTGTATTTTAAAACATCAGTAATCTCACAATCATAACATACAAAGATAATATCTCTAACCAATATTAACAACTTAATCTAGTCATCCGTGTATAATACCGCATAAATCAAAGCTAATACTTCTCATTAGCTTACAGGTAAGCACTTACCACATATCTTGCTAATTTGCTACAGCTCAACGTATGTACGTTTTAATAAACAAGCTTATAAAAGCCTATCTCATCAGTTGGCTCTGTATGAACATCTAAACATCGTTTCAAGGAAAAACATCTGTAACACCTCAAGGTACTCGTTAAAACCCGAGATTTTCCACTAAATAGACGATCTTCCCGACGTTGCAAAATAAAAAAAAACGAAAAAATAGCGTCGAAGTAAAGATAAATATTTACGGTGGGATGCTATTGGAATAGTAGGGTCCCTACTATAATAACCTGAGACAGTTTCCTTCATTGCTACTTTGTTTTTTGTTTGTCGTATTGTTGAACTACAAATTACCATGTGGTAAGAATATATATATATATATATATATATATATATATATATATATATATATATATATATATATATATATATATATATGACAAAAACTATTGAACAATTGTTTCTTATAATTAACTATATTTATACTTCAATGTTTGCAGATTACTTACATGTAAAATTAATGTAGTGAAATTTAATTGATAAAAGGATTCCATTCGTATGTCGTTTAAATTTAAAACTATTCTCTATCCTACAGGTCATCTTCTGCACACAAGAGTTGAAAAGAAGTGAGGTAGATTTGAAAAATCAGGTACAACAAAATTAATATAATTACGACAAATCAAAAAAAGACACGTAGACATAAAGTACTTTACTTGTTAATTAGTTTTTTGTAACGTTTTAATAAAACACTTCCATACATAATGCTTAAAGTCTTTATTTGGGAATTAACCGCTTCTTTATTTTTGTGTATATATAACATTTCAAGTGTAAGTCTTTTTGTTAGATTTTGTTCTGTAGTTAGAATACTTGTGGCACTAAAGTTAGAATTGTGTTTTACAGTGATAAACAGGCACAGTACGCAGAAAACGTGTTTTTTTTGCTATTCCTTTCATGTTCAGTTAACCTAATTTTGTAGACGCTTTGGCTATCCTTGCAAGGAATTTTGTATATTATATTTGATTTACAAGTATTTTCTATGGGATGTGTAGTAAGTATTATTATACAGATTTCCAAAAGATTTTATTAGTTTATATGTGATGTTGACAGACAAATGTTGAGTTATGGACCGTTTTATGTTTTTTGATAAATTTTCTATGTATAAAATAGTCAAGTATACTTGTGTATTAGTAGTAAAGCTATTTTGTATTACAATATTTATATTTTTTAATACAATTTTTCTTGAAATGATAGTTATACAACTCCCTACACAAGATTTATATTGTTGAAATTAGAAAAAAGTTCGCTATCTAATGGACTAAAAATTATATAGGGTACCATTAAAAAATGTAATTTTGTTCTATAGTTTGAGAATCACTAGTTGAATTTTCGGTTTGTTATTACTAATAAATTAGTCCCTTAATCTAGAACATTTTTTTGTATAACATTTTTCTCTAACATCAATAGTTCGCCCAAAAAAAAAGCACTAGTTGTTTTAACGGAAACACCTGCATATTTAGAATAACTAACAGGTATAACTTCTATATGTATAATATAGGTTGCTAGCCTGTAGTCATGGAAGCTTAGCACACACCAGACGTAAGCGGGAATCCAACCACATATTCACCACTTTTTACCTCTCGCTAAGAGAGGTATTGGATTCATGCTGAAAAGCTAATATTTTATTTCAATTTTTATTTAATTTTAATTTATGAACGGTTGTTCAATTACTGTGTAATTTAAGGACGCAGCAATTAATGATGAAGAAAAATAATATAATGGGGTCCTATACCATAGTCATATTTTAACTATCTTAAATAAGAAGACGAAAATATACATAAATTAATGAGTATTGGTGAAAAAATTTGCTTTAAATATTGACTAGGTCACAAACTACAAGCGATTGAAGGTGATTACTAATCGGGTATGACGCGTTAGGTACTAAGAATTTGATTGGTCGCCTGATTTTAAAAGGAGATTCGCGCGTCTGCAGCGGTCACCTTTAAGATATGAAATGTCATGTTGTTCTATAACCTCATAAAACATTTAACAATTTTGTGTTTGATGAATTTGTTTAATTATAACATCTAGTAATATTAACAATAATAATACATTTATAATTAAATCAATTTGTAATATTAATTAAATTAATAATAATATTAATTAAATTAATATTGAAACTTCAAAACGGGCAAACACTAGTGTCATCCGTCGTCATACTTTGTGTAATAATATTGTCAAACTGTTTCAATGTTATATAATTTATTATGAAAAAAATGCTTATTATTTATGTTATTTATACTTAATAATAATTTCTTCATGAATATAACGTATAAGTTTTTATATACAAACATTTCAGCTATGCAAACATGAAAAAAATTGTTACCTCTATAGCTAACAGTTTGTCCCATTGTTTGTCGATCACTGGTTAGTACCTGCTACGTCATGCACCAAATTCTTAAACTTTAAAAATTCATATCTCGCTTATTACGTAAAATTTTTAAGTCGCGTTTGCACTAAAATTCTTATTTTGTCCTGTTCTTACAGAAAAAAATAAAAGAAAAATGGTATAGGACCCCATTGGAAAATGAAAAAACTGTCCGCGCGGAGTACGAGTATATTTGAAATACATATGATGATGATATATTTATTTATTTTATATACTTCATTATTATTTACCTTATAGTTTCCAATGATACCCTTCTCTCCGTGTCTATGAATAAATTCAATTTACCTCTGAGCTACACAAACTGACAATAAAGTTTGAATAGGCACTTAGTATAAGTACCGCAGAAACATTTAAAGTATATCAGCAAGAGCCTAAGAGCCTTGCAACGTTTTATTTTGTAATAAGGAATGTTCCTCTTGAAAGACATCATCTGACATCAAGGGTGGAAATGTGTCAAGTAAAGTGAGTAGACGCGCTGTGGTAAGGGCTGTTAGACGTCTAGGCAGAACTATCAAAGACAGGCTGCAAGGAATTCTAAAGAAAACTCTGCCTGAAGATACAATTTTTTAAAAGATTCTTTCATAGAATGACAATTTCTACGATGCATGTAATTATTTGTATTTTTTTTCTATTTCGGTAATTTTATAATTTTTATATACAATTTTTTTAAAGATTCTTTCATAGAATGACAATTTCTACGATTTATGTAATTATTTGTATTTTTTTTTTCTATTTCGGTAATTTTATGAAAACTACAAACACACTGAAAACACGTTTTTGGTACTTTTCGTTTTCTGACGGCAGTATGAATGGTTTCAAAACTCACAGATGATAGATTTATAACCTCAAATTTTTCTGTCAATCAACTATTATTTTTATCTTAAAATTGTTAGTGGGAAACACTACCAATATAACTATAAAAAAAACACCAAGTCATGTTTTTAACATGTCGTAGTTTTATAGTCGCCATATTATAAACATGTGCCCTAAGGCCTGTTTTCCAACCTGGGCTCGTGCGTTAACAGATTGCCTAAAACTTAATTCGCTTTTTAATATACTGTACATTAACGTCGCATCCTGGGTTATCCAGGGAGGTATTATAAATCACAAATCTTTCTTTGTTATTTATACTAAATTTTTCACAGTAACAAAATGTTGCAAAAATGTAATGTAGAAAAATTCTAATGTAAGCAAAGTATTAAGTAACATCTACTCAAATTAGTCAGGCTTTAGGACAGTGGCGGCTCGTGCTATAGGGCACAAGGGCGCAGCCCTACCAAATAAAAAGACAAGAAAAAAAGAAATAAGCGAGTACATATACATTTTAAAAATACATTAATTATTATTTATTTACTTTCATTATTATGCAATTCTTACTACACCGCCGATAGCTAGATAGCCTATATACTGACGTGTGCACGTACCGATATGCTGCTAGAAGCTAGGGCACAAATGTTTCTGCCCCGGTCTCCCACTATTTTTACTCGAATTTTGACCAATAGCAGCGAAGCTGCATATGACTGCATTAAGCCTGTTCCGGGCACAGCCCAATTTAAACGAAGATGTCCGAGTATGTCCGGCATTTTCCGAGGTAATCTGTTATTGTTGAATTGTAATCGTCTAGTACTCATTTAATTACGAAGATGGCTTCTGTATCTTAAAGATTAAATAATTTAATATACTCTTTTTACTTTTTTAAATTTTTGTGCCCTACCATACAAAGACATCACCAGCCGCCATTGCTTTAGGATTCGTTTAATATTTGATCAGGATAATGTAAATATAATAAACACGTCATAAATATAATCATACATATACGTGTATAATATAAATTAATATGGATTTCTATACAATATCCTTGAGTAGCAAAACAATAACATTTGACAAATGCAATACATATATCATTATAATTATTTATTTACCATCATAAATATATTGAACATCATAACAGTAAGACTAGGAATTATATTTACATTAGTATTATGAAAATTATGTGCAAAAATTAATATAAATAAGTAACTATATTTTAACGACAACGTTCATCTATATTAGGGATTCACCAAGCCAAGCTACTTGGCTTGAAATAAAAAAGCTTGGCTTGGCTTGAAAATTCAAGCTTTTTTTAATGTTGGGCTTGGCTTGGCTTGGGCTTGATGGACACGAGGCTTGGCTTGGCTTGAAAATTTCAAGCTTTTAAATTTTTAGGCTTGGTTTGATTTTCAAGCTTTATCAAGCTTTTTCAAGCTTTTTCAAGCCTTTTCAAGCTTTTTCAAGCTTTCAAGCTTTGTAAATGCTCATGGCGAACTTATTTACGCACGCACATAATACGATAGTTTTATTTCATGTCATTTATTTGTACAGTATATTAAGTAATATAAAGGTATTGATATGTGAAATTAAACTATTAGTTCGGTATCAAGATTTGAATATTGATATTCGATGTGAAATTAATACCGATATATCCGATATATCGATATATAAATGTTTTGTAATACCATTGTACCATGTTTAGTTTTACATAAATTCATTCTGGTAATACTGAAGAATAACTATGTGTAAAGATGAAATAAGACGGTAAAATATGACAATATTGATATGAACATTTAATTGAATTTTATATTTGACAGTAAATGATCAACATAATTTATTATTTTTTATTAAAACTATAATCGTATACACAGATAAATATTTTTCTAATAACGACAAATAAAAATATTTTACAATTTTTAATGTTTATTTATATTTAGAATTTTATTTTCGAGTTTTAACCCTGCAATTTTTATGTTACTTTTATAAATTTTATTTACTCCATTCATTCATTATAGGTTTATGTTTATACATTAGTTTGACTTTATTGTATTTTGGTAACATGACGAAATAACCTTTTAATAAACTGTTAAAACTCGTTCATACTCATTTTGCATAATTAAAAAAAACTCAAGACCCCGGAGACAGAAAATTACGACTTACGGTAGAATAGTGTTTAAATATATATTTTTGGAATTTCATAATGGGATGTAACGGTCAACCTATTTCTATTACTTCAAATACATCTGGTAATCATAAAACCCTATACAGATGGGAATTTCCTTGAAATACTCACTCTTTCTTTTGTTGTCTATTTTAAACCCACAGACAAAATCAGTTTATTAGGGGTAGATTAGGGATTTTGCTATGAATAGTATTCAAATATATGTTTACAAACAGAAACTTTCTCTTTCCTACGATTTGGAAATAGTAGAATAACAAAGCATTGTAAATTCTTTGCTACCAAAAATATGACTCAACATTTGTGAACTATTTAACAAAATATAACTATAATATTTATCATAATCATCATACACTGTCTTTCACCCAAATTACTTTTCAGTGTTAAGTGATATTAATAATAAAAGTACAATAAAGTTCATTATGATGGTGACATTTGGTTAAATTAAGATATTTAAAAATATCAATTTACATGTTTCACATAATTTCAGTCTTTGAACCAGCCTCTCATCTGTTCGCTTAGCCTTACTGCCTCCTAGACGCGTCAGTACACCACACTGTAGAGCTCCAATAAGAGCGAAACGCGTCTGTGGTTCTGGTTGAGTGACCCAGTCTCTGATAAATGACTGAGAGGTTGATTCTGCGACTGAAATCTTATGAAACATGACAAGGGATATTTTTAAATATCTTAAGCGATATTATTCCTTTCATTCTGAACCAAAATTATCAATTTGTAGCATTACAATGGTCATAAATATTTAATATTTGTTGATGTTTGTTGTTTGGTAGGTGTTTAAAATTAAGTACTATGAGATAAATTTAAAAAGTTTATTTTATTAAAGATTTGTGTTTATAATTTATTCCAGTTATGTCAAGATTTAATTAATTAGATTTTATTCAAAGTACTTTTAACTTAATAAATATTTAATAAAAATATTGAATATTTCTATATGTAATGATTGAAATTTGCAATAAATTTTGTGTTGTACTTGTACACATTTCTTCGTATTTTATATTAATGTGAGGTGTGGCAATTAAATAACAAAATTGATCTTAGAACATTAACAATGTAAAATTACACAAAACAAATATTGCCACCTTCAATGTACTCTCCTCCCCGAACCCTATACCGCCCGATGCGAATATTCCATTGTTGGAAGCAATGCCTGCAGGCCTTTTTTATTAGGTTGTCCATAAGCTCTGCCGTTTTTCTATAGCTACATCGCGGCCCCGAATTTGGTGCCTTTTAACGCAGAATTACAATTTGGGAATAAAAGTAAGTCACATGGCACTAGGTCAGCTAAGTACGGGTGATGTACCAACACGGTGATTTTGTATTTCGTCAAAAATGTCTTGCCGACAGGGCGTTTTGTTCCGGCGCGTTGTCTTCGTGGAGAATCCATCACATTTCAGCCCTTTTTCTTCTCACCCGTGCTTGAAGGGTTATCAAAACCTTCTTGTAATATGCTTGGTTAACGAAATGCCCCTCTGGCACCCAATCCATGTGAACAATCACTCGCATTTCGAAAAACCAATGTCAGTGCACGGCCGAAGCGCTAATCGTCTCCGATCTCTTTTCTTCCTTCTTTAAATCTCCTAAACTGCCCGAAAACTAGGTAGACCCTCATCACCATAAACATTCTTTAACAATTCGTACATTTCTGCAGCGGATTTTTTAAGTTTTACACAGAATTTCGTATTGACACTAACATAATTCCGACGGAGTACGGGAAAGTAGTTAATTTCAATCAAAGGCTACTACCAAACGGTTTGCCTAATTATCATGAAATTTTAACAGTGAATGGAGGGAAGATGACAAATTAATATGACATAGACTGCAATGTTAACAAATTTACAGGGAAGCCAGAAAAATAAAAATCTCGTTATTTTATTGCTACACCTTATACTACTTGCAATGTAATTATTATTTGAGTAGACAGTGTTTAATAATAATCCTCTTTACAAATTTTGTAAACTAAATAAACTGACAGGTAGTGAAGCTGGTCCTTTTCGGAACCCCAATTCTCAGAAGTTTGCAAATTACGGTCTTGTCGGACTCCACAATAATTTTATAAAAAGCTTGAAAAAGCTTGTTTTCAAGCCAAGCTACTTGAAAGTCAAAGGCTTGGCTTGGCTTGAAAATTCAAGCTTTTTTTAATGGTAGGCTTGGTTTGGCTTGGGCTTGATAAAACAGAAGCTTGGCTTGGCTTGAAAAATCAAGCTTTTTTGAAAGACAGGCTTGGTTTGATTTTTCAAGCTTTTTCAAACCAAGCCAAGCCAAGCTTTCAAGCTTCAAGCCAAGCCCGTGAATCTCTAATCTATATATTGGTACAAGCCTACATACACTAAATTGTAGGTAGGTAATATAAATAATAAACAAAACTATAACGATATACAAATTGTTCGAAAAATGGGGAATCATATTTGGAGAATGTATGAGTCAAACCAATATAAGAAAAAAATCCAAATATACCCTTGTCCGAAAAAGAATCGTTGCAGCCCTTTGAAAATGCACCTCACCAGACTTATTTATATTAATAACTCTATGACTAATTATTGAAGGAAAAATTTAAAACATGGTACTTCCTTTTGATTCTGTATCTCAACCTTAAGCGTATCATTTGGGGAAGATATGAAAGTTTTTTTTATCGTTAATTTTTTAAACTATTAACATGTCTTAATATTTTTCTTATATAATATTATACATACTTACTTACTTACTTACTCCGTAGCACTACAACCCTGGGTGGGTTTTGGCTGACTGTACGATTTTCCTCCATTCTGTTCTATCTTCCATGTGTTGATGTCCATTTTCTATTCCCATGGTTCTAAGGCAGTGACCTCTAATACAAAATGGACCGGCGACTCCTATCTCTATACAACGGTGCGAGCTGTATCCACTCAACTGTCATGGTGGGGTGGCTATCTCTTTCTAACAGTGAGAAGTACGCATGCGTCAGCTAGTACCAGTACGACGAATTAACGACGAACATGAAGAAAAACGCTTAAATACATTTTCACATATCTGCTTGGACCAAGCAGATATCTCTAACTTTCGTGTATAGTTGGACCAACTATACACGAAAGTTAGAGATAGATAGACACCCTACCAGTCAGGCGGGTGGTATTCTCGGTGGATACACGCAAGTTATTCAAGCCGCCGGTCCATTTTGTATATAGAGGTCACTGTTCTAAGGTCGGATCTTATATTGTCCCTCCAACGCATACGAGGTCGTCCTAAGGGACGCTTCTCACTTGGTTCTTCGTCCCAGGCTAGTTTTACGACTCGGTCATCTGCTTGTCGTCTGACATGACCCGCCCACCTTAATCTTTGGGATTTAATTTCTGTATATTATACATAAAAAAGACCCCTGTGGTGCACTCTCCACGCCAGCTATGAGTGCCCGTGAGGTGACGCCTGGTAAGCGCCCACACGGTAAAATATATCGTCATCATTACCGATGTCTACATGTGTTGTAGATACTGGCACACCCAGAAATGGGTAATATGCCGTGATGATATATTTATTTATTTTATTTTATATTATACATATACAATACAAAAAGGTACTCTCGTTGAAACTCGATAAACAAAGTAGTTTTTGACATATTTTCATATTTAGAAAAAATCAAGTATACAAAAAAATTAAGTGAAAATAATAAATTTTAACAAATGCATATTTACTCGACCTGATCAGGATAACATGTTAACTTTTTTCAAGGGGTTCATTAAAGTTTTACTTTTGTACCCTATACCTCTTATTTGATAAATACCACCAAGTAATAATGGGTTATACTAAATTATAGTGTAGGTAGTACAGCTGACGTATCACAAAAAAGGCTTTTCACAAAAAATCCGTTTATTACTATAGCCCTATTAAAAATGACCTCTACGTGACGGGCAAAAGAAAATTTGGTATAAAAATATAATCCAAGGTTTCGCACATTAACAGTAAAATTTAATAAAACAGTAGTGCGTTTGACAAATAATTACAGAAATATGAAATATTTATCTCTCCGAAAATAGGTATGAGAGTAACGAGGAAAAAAATTCGCACTATTATTTAAAAACTTATTTATCTGTCTTATGATATCAAGTTTCAAAAGTTAAGATAATTAGACCTAAACTGATCAATTTTAGACCATCGTTATAAATAAAAATATGAAATTACCAAGAGAGCATTTTCGAATCAACTTTTCAATTTTTGATAAAATAAAAAGTAATTAAAAGTAACAGAATACCCGACATACTCACCTAATTTGGTATTACAGTATCGTTGTGTTGTTGTGGTGAGACAAAGATAGAAAGAACATCCTACATAGTAAAAATAAATCCGCCGTTGATAAATTGGGAGGGAAGAAACGAAAGCGGAAAGTGAAGAAGAGAAAAGAATTTCAACTTTTCAGAGTATTATCCAATCAATTCAAGCTTTTGCCAAGTCAAGTAAATCTGATTTTATCAATAAATACACCCTATTGTGTAAAATAAGTAAGATTTTATTTGTATGATTGTCCAATATTAAATTGTTAAATAACAGCTAAGAGCTTTAAGTAAAGTATCACTTCCGATTGATCGTTTGTAGACAAAATCAAATTTGTTGTTTCAATAAAAAGAAAGGCTGCAATACGAAATTTATATTTAATTATGAAAACAATAATGTCCACCTATTAACTAGCTATGCTGTGCTGATGAGCTCTAATAAGAGCGAAACACGTGTCTACAGCTGCAATTGGGCGATAACCCTAGGAAAAAAGAATTGTTTATATATTTATGTAATTTAGTTTCAAATTTATATATATATATATATATATATATATATATATATATATATATATATATTACAATTTGAAGAATTGCCATGTACGGCCCGTGAAATTGTTCAAATGGATGGAAGTTCAACAATATTGATGAAGGATATAATATGTCGAGGAATCGATGAAAAACAAAATGAACTTTTATTGTCACTTTAATTCTAAGTATTCTTACCATAATTACCAATATTTTATTCTTAGGTTATCTAGTGTATAGTGCAACTTAGGGCGACATGACAGGTTTCTATTTTACAAGTTACTTCTTATTCGCTCATTTTATATAATTGCTTTGGATATTTATTTATTTCATTTCTACTCCGGCGGCGTAGAAATTAAACTTCTACCTTGTGAATCAAGTCACAAAAGATGCCAATTTTATGACGTTTGTAGAAAAATAATCTTTTTTATTTATAACAAAAGTTATTTAAAACCAAAATGGGAGCATGACACTTGCCGCATCGTAAATATCAAAACTATGTAAATTACAAAGTAATAGGAACATACATACGAGTATATAGTATATTTATACAATACATAAAGCAAAATGACATTTCAAGTCACATAAAATGAACGAAGAGAACTGTAAAATATTTGACAGGTTATTTAGCCCAACGACGGAAACATAAAACATCAATACACATTAAAAATCAGTACACTGTTACAAAAAAAAAATAACATCAACAAATGGCAAAGGATTGTTTCGAACATATTAAAATGTCGTAACTTTATCGGCAATTATAAACTAAATTTTGAAAAAACCTATATTTGCGTTGCTAACCAAATAGATAACGATGCTGATATGTCTATTCTCAGTACCTAAATGTAAATATGACATATTAATGGGCTCTGCGATACGGGTAAACATATTTACGACAGCTTGTGACTGACTATAAAATAAATGTTTTGTTGATCTTCCTATCAAAAAGTGGCAGAGAATATCTCTGTTATAAATTGAGAAATTTTCGTAGAAGCAGAAGGATTTATGGAATTTGCGTTTGATGTTAGAGATCAAAAAGTTCATGTTCTTTAGCCTTCTCAAACTATTTGTTTAAGTTATTTGCAGTTGACGTTCGTTTAATAATTACTTTTTACTTCATTAATCTCTTTCTAATTAAACTTCTTTGCTATTATAACTTTATACTTTGCTAAGAAAGATTATATTACATAGAAGATTTTAAAAAGCATTTTATTACTTTATAAATTCTAAGTTTTATATATATATATATATATATATATATATATATATATATATATATATATATATATATTATAGATTTTAATTACTATAATTGACAAACATTTCAGGTTTCTCAAAATTATTTGAGATTGTCATCATCATGTAACGATGTGAAAGAAAATTTACAATTAGAACTCATTGATCTTGAAGCTAATGATATGTTGTTATTTACTATTTAAAAATGAACTTTCATTCTAATTTATGCATTATTGATCAATCCTGATTATTCAAAATTTAAAATTTCTCCAGGATAATATATTTTTGATTGTACATTCCCATGCAAACAAACGTTTTCAAACATGAAACGGGTAAAACTTTTTACAAACTAGTACCTCGTATTTTTTTAAATTTCAGATCTGTATTATTTTATATTTGTAGGTACTTTAAGAAGATGTATTACGCAAAACAAAAAAGGATAATTTAAATTACTTTACATTTATAAATTCACTGTTATTACTATTAAGAATTATTAACCGATTTTTAAATTTCGTATGAGGTGGTTGGTAATCCCTGTACTAGAGAATTAAAATATATAAATAAATACCTGTAGAATATAAACCAACATAATTTATGTTGATAATATAATTTGCAAATCTTTAATTTTTGTTAACAAACGTCTTGGAAGTAGGATATTGGAAAAAAAGTTGCATGTTACTTGAGTTTAAAAACATTACAATCCTCTAGCGGAAATTAACTAAACTTCCGTACTATTTTCAATACTTATTTATAACAAGTGAAATCTCGGAACTAAAGTTACGCTTTCATTATAAAAATGAATAAAAATGTCTTTAATAACAAGTGCGAAAAAGAAATAATCTCCAACAATATACAAAATTTGATTTACACCTCATAATAGTATGCTGAACTTTTTGTTTGTGAATAAAAGAGTCTTTGCTCAATTATTCCATAAGGAATTATTTTTTAACGAAATTTGTTTATTCATTGTTCTCTTCGTTGAAAGTAAAAAAATGTGATCATGCGCATAAAAAAAACAAATTTGGTCGATTATTTGTATAAATGGTAAAGTATTTAATGCAATATTTATTATGTTTACATTGGAAGCAGCAAGCAATTTAATCGGTAGCAAATCGATTCCATTTCCATTTTAAAATTGCACAGTAGGTTTTGTAAAGTTCGTTTTACAGTTTCATTTCTCTTGTATATACACAGAACATATACAGACTGACCCACAACATCAGGTATAAACTTTAATGGCATATAGTACTAACCAAAATTAGTAACAAAAGTCTAACAACATAGGTCTGATCTTTTACTGTTTCCGAGAAAGAGGCCATTTTGTATTAGAATCGAAGAAAAACTGAGAAAGATAGCGGTCGAACAAAATTTTGTCTACGTCAGTCAATAAATTATAATAAACCAGTAAAATTTTGTATTAAATATTTTACCCAGTTTCTAATATTTACGAAGTTATTTGAAAATTAAATACTCTAAGATCAGCTCTCAAAGGTAAACAGAAAGTCTCATTTATTTGAAGTCGAAACTCTTATAGTTTTCGAGATAGCAGAGACGTAAAAACTCATTTTCACTGCCTTATATCTCGGAAACTATTGTAAATCGGACCCATATGTTGATCAACCTTTTCTTATTCATTTTTGTCAGTATTATATATCCTTAAAATTTGTACCTGAAGTTGCGAGACACTCAGTATAATAAAGTAATTCGCTTGATGTTGAGTTTAGCTTGCAAATTTAATAACATCTTGCACTGCAGTGTTCAAAGCCCGTTTTATGAAGATTTTTACAGCAAAGCAGGGATTCATAAAGAGCAAACTGTTTATTAAACGCAGGGATATGAATCTTCCCTCATACGAATGCAAACAAGAGCAACTCTTTTCAGATGTCACGCCCGTCGTCCAACTTGTATGTTTATATCTTTCGAGAACCTCAGAAATCAATAACATTTTCTTATTTATAAACCTAGACGTAGATAAGGTTATTTCAAAACGTACCGCCGAAACTTGGCCTTATTTGTATTAAAAAAAAAAAAACAATCAAATTAATTTTCAAAGGACGAAAATAAATATAAATAAATAAACATATCATCAGGGCATATTACCCATGTACCAATCTGCTTTTATTACTAATATCAGTAATATGATGCCATATTTGTACCGTGCGGGCGCTTACCAAGCGTTCCCTCCCAGGCACTCATTGTTGGCGTGGAGAGTGCACCACAGAAGTCACGAAATATTTAGCGTAGGTCGGGATCGAACCCGGTTTCCCAGATTCACGACCAGACACTCAGGCACGCGGGCACGAAACCCCATAAATATAAATAAATAAATATATCATCACGGCATATTACCCATTTCTGGGTGTGCCAGTATCTACAACACATGTAGACATGGGTATATTTTGTAACACATTACAAATATGTTGGCATAAAAAATAGATAAGAATTATAATGAAAACAATAATTCCCAAAGCTCCTAATTTTAAAATATTAAAAATACATAATCGCCCCAATTCTGTAAAAAAGTTGTTGTCTTAACAACGTTGCTATAGCAAATAACCAATAATAATTACGAACACTGAATAAAACATGAAAATGACAGGCTTCACATTTGTTTTTATTGGTTACAATTTTTAGCAACGTTGCTACTTAACAACTTTCTTACAGAATTGGGGTGAATATAACTAAATACAAAATAATACTTTGACAAAATAATTCTACAATAAGAACGTACTTCCGGTTATTTCTTTTTACGTAAATATAAAATATTCAGTTTTCTTACAGTTAAAAAAGTTCGATAAAAGTCTATTAAGTGAAATTTAAATCTTTTGAAATTGTTGTCAAACTTACGAATGATTATTAACCGTATTCCAATGAAGTAATTCACTTATACGAAACATAATACTTACTTAATCCGACTGCCTTTCTACCTTGCGGTGTATGGCTTCGAAACATAATAACCTAGGGTTTGTCCATTTTTCGAGAAAATCAACACGTTCGCTGCCCATGACGACATCCAGTGGCTCTGATGCGCTTGCGTGTTTGTATATCACATTACTCCTTAGCATTTTTTTTTTTTACTAGGATAGAGTTTAATTTGCTGTGACGGACTCCCACGCGAAAATACGTGAGCAATGAACGTGTTAGTTTCAACCACGTTAAAATCAACTCTTTCAATGGGGTCATTTCAAAAAAAATAATTGTCGATTTTTTTTATAAAATCATGAAATCCATCTCATTTAATAAATATAGTAATAGAAAATAATTTGAAATATGCGACTTTTCATTCATAAATTTGCTAATAAACTTTCGCGCTTTTAAACACGGACTAAATTTGTGACGACACATATTCATACTCACACAAAGGCAATTCTCTCTCACACACACACGCTTCACAACATGAAACAGTAACCTAACCTAAAAGTGTGACAGCTGACAGCAAAATATACACGAGGGAAGATTATTATTACTTTCTATTTCTTTAAAAGTACTAGTGTAGTATAAGGTATGTAAATAAACCATTTATTTAAATAAATACCAAACCAAATAATCATAGTTCTAAATTAAACCGGTAGAGCTCGACTGTCGCATCCGTGAATATGTGTCGTCAGCCGTTGAAATATTTGAAATTAAACGCAACCTTTAAAAAATAATATCTCTGATTCTCAAGACTTGTAAGATGTAAAACATACACATACATGTTTAATTTGACCTATTTTTTCAAGAAAAAAATAAATCAGAAAATGTGAAATGACCCCATTGTGTGGGCGTTATATGTATGTAATTCGATGAGTTAATAAAAAGCCAGAAATGTTGAAATTAATTTTGTTCTATGTCCGCTATGTTCAAAATAGTGATCCAGTTGTAAAATTATTAACATTAATAAAACTACTTAGTGTCTCAATTAAAACTAGATCATGATTGCCAGTAGAATGTACAACACAATTAAAATACGTATCAGTAGTATCTAATAATAACAATAATACAAATAATATTAAAAAATAATAATAAATATAATAAT
This sequence comes from Ophonus ardosiacus, assembly GCA_943142095.1. NCBI lineage: Eukaryota > Metazoa > Arthropoda > Insecta > Coleoptera > Carabidae > Ophonus > Ophonus ardosiacus. Next base: position 18,109,325 of record OW964823.1, read on the forward strand.
AAAAATAATAATAATACTAATAATAATAATAAATAATAATAATAATAATAATAATAATAATAATAATAATAATAATAATAATAATAATAATAATAATAATAGTATGGTGACGAAATTTTTAATCACAGTTAACTGAATAAATATTATATAAGTATCAGTTTTCACTCTTTTGTACCTCCTTACCATGAATAGTATGAGTATGAGCAAAGTAGATTGGCAGTATTGGCACACCCAGCAATGAGTGATATACCGCGATGATATACTTATATATTTATTCATTTCATAACAAAATGTCTCTCAACGTTAAAATTTGAGATGTAGAAAAAATATTGTAATATAACAGCCAACATAATTTTTTTATTGATCGATGAGGTAGATTTTCGTAGCAAATATTCGCTAGTGAAATTGAACAACTTGACGTCTAGCGGCGAAAATATGAACTAGTGCATGGTAGTAAGGCCTAGTCACGTCCTAGCCGAGGAAGCGGCGAATGCATAGTTTCTGTCACTTATTTAACAAATAAGTCACAAGTGGAGTGAATTTTGTAAGCTATATTTCATGTTACGTAAGAAAATAGTAGATTGTTCTTAAGAGCCGACCGTTTTTACATACATTAAATAAATAATTTAAATTTGTGAAACCAAGCTTTGTCAATAATAAATATTTTTATCTGTAAAAATGTCAAAATCAAAAATTGCAACAAAATATGGTTAAACATCACTTAATTCTGTAGATTTTATTTGACAACTGACAAGTGATATTTGTTTCGTTTTTGTGAACTAGGTTTATATTCTGACCAATCGAAGGGTAGAATTTACATCCCTAACTAAACCAATACTATTCTTACGCGAAATAAAGTATAGTAACAAAATCTAAAACTTCAACACGTTTTTGTTGCGTTTAACGGATTCTATAGAAAAATTTATTAGAGAAATTTCCCAATTTGAAATAGTTGTTAGAAGACAGTAATGCATTCATCTTTTAAAAATGGGAAAGACACCGTGCAAAAATATACGTGCTCCTTACATTTTGCAAAGAAATATTATATTTTGCTGGGTATAACTACAAGATAATAATTACTGCTTGTCTTTATTAAAATACTTCGTAATGAAATCTAAACTTGTAGACTTGCCTGCACAAAAATTACATTGAAATAATAATACTTATCTCTCCATTAATCTTCAAAGACTGCAATAATGCAGTATTATGTAGATTCAAGAAAACAAAGACTCGAATCATCTAAATTCAAAATTCGAGTGAATACTAAACATAATTTTTAGATAAAAAGGACTAGTTCGCAAAATTCAAAATGTTATTCATTCTAGAAACATTATTTTTATATCATATTAATATTACTTGGCACTTCAAAGGCCGCAGTATATAAGAATATCTACCTTAAGCCGGACATATTGTTACGTTACGCGCTAAGCTCCTCTTCTTCTCTTTAATCAATAATTTGTGTTATAAAAAAATAAATCTAATGGTATTGTAATAAAAATATTTCTTTAAATTTTCTGTTAATTATGAAAAATTCATCTAATATTAAATCGTTATTTGTGTAATTCTTAAAAGAAAAATATTACCGATATCTATTTTCTTATCAACAAATTTAATTATTATTTTTTTTGTTTGACCTAAAAATTTACCTTACGTTTATTTAAAAAAGTCATAAAACAGAGTAACACGGCAAAATAATATTTGCTTTGATGTTCATTTATTCAAATTTATTGTAAAAACAACTACACAAAAAAATCAAATATTTGCGTCCATGGTATATAATTTTTTAACTTAAAATCTAGTTAAAAATAAAATTTAATAAAGCTCATATATTCTCCCCAGCAAAAGTTTAATAATCCCATCACATTAAAGTAGACCACCTTCATGAAAATTTAATTTAAAGATTACTTGCCATGCATGTTGTTATTAAAACAAGTTCACGCCACGGTAACATTACTTGCAAAGATCAAAATAGAATTTTAATGCCATAATTAATTTTGTTAAAGACAAAAGAGTAACAAGAAGAGTAACAAAGCGCAGCAGTATATGAAAACAATTATTGATGTTTGACAAAAGACACAGCAGCTCTACAGTTTCATGCCAGGCCAAAAGCGATTGTACAATTATTGGGACGATTAACCAGGGATTTGAATTCAGCGCGTACAAAACAAGCATCATTGGATTCGAGTTGTATACCCCATGATTCAATCGTCAATGCAGCTCATGTAGAATTATCACACAGGTCGTATTGTAATTATGAGACTTTAATGTTTGAAATATAACTCTTCTCTTGGTTTGCAATAATACTTTTATGTTTGATGATACCCGGTGACATAATTATTCATAACTGATTTTGAGATTTTTATTTGTAAAGTTAGTAGGTAACTAAGTCTAAACTTCTAATACATCATCTATTATTTTAGTCATTACTACAATTTTTTTAATTAAATAATTATATAAAACCATAAAGCATTTTTTTAATTAAAATTTAAAGTATGGTTATTCTTTTATGTTGACAAAAACATAAAAACTGACTTCTATACTAACTTCTAAATATTGCCTAAATGTCAAAATAAACTAAATTTCAAAAAGTTATTGAAATTGTCAGTTTTACCAACCTTAAATCAAAATTTCAATAATAATATAAATAGTATAAAATGAAACGAGTTTATAATGATAGCTATTAATACATATGAGCATGGCGTTTACGATATGAGCCATGGTAAGTATCGTACACAGAAAAAAAAGATTTCAAATTTTATCTAATTATAATTAGATATTATTTATTAGGTAATATGTCTAATAATTTAGTATAATTTACAAATCTTAATTTAGCATTTTAACTAACCCGAAATAGAGAATAAATATTTTGTAAAAAATCGTTAATTTAAATATGTAAATAGTTATTTTAATTATTTACTTTATTTAATTTTACTATATTTTGGCTTCATTATTTTTGTCTTTCTATTATCAGTGATTTATCTAAAGAATTAGGTAAGTAAATAGAAAATTTAAATATATATTTAGTTAATTTCTTTATTTATGTTTAGTTCAATACTAAAAATAGTCATTTAACCTAATTTTGTATTCAATTTTACTATAATTTGTTATTACAGATTTAGAAAATTTAACTAAATCGACTTAGATAATTTAATGAAAACATATTAGTAGGCTGAAAATCACAGATTTATTTAGTTAATTTAACTACAATTTAGAAGGTTTGTTTTTTCTGTGTAATTCATGCGAGTATATTAATAACTAGTCCATTATACATGAATTGCATACATTATTTTTTTCTACGACCAATCACAATAATTAAAGAAAAAGTATAAACAAATAAATTGGTTATAAAAATAATCTGTATCATAATGAAAGCCTATATCACAATGATAATCTGTACCTTAATGAAAATCTGTAATATAATGAGTGTCATTCAATTACAGATAGTACATACTTAATAAGTATATTAAAGCAGAGGTGTAGAAAAAATTATATGAAAACGAAATAATAAAAATTGCTTGAAAATCGTGCATTACAATGTCTATTTGTAATAATTGCACTTTACGTAATTGGCCTACGGTTCGATTACACACACTGTACCCGTATTACAATGGGTCACAGTAACAATAGTTTCTCAGTATAAACTTACGTGCATAGAAATCGAGCATTTCACAGTTTTGAAATTAATTTTTTTTTATGTTGTTTGAAAAATCATTTATAACATGAGCCTAAATTAAATAGAATTCCTCTCGTGTTCTCATGTAACGGTGTAATTTTAAAGATATACGATATACGAAAAAAGAAAAACCGCAACGTGTGAACGGGCCCTTAACAACAATAATAAGCCGTAATAATATAATATAATAATACAGAACCCAGGCTATTTACTATTTTGACTGTACCAGACATCACGTGGTACTACTAGGCTAAAATTGTGCTACCCCTCGCATACCCGACCCGTCCCTCAGAATAAACCTAGTAGAGTACGGATTCCTCTTAATTGTTATTAGCTTGGAAGATTCTAGATCTCACAAGGTTGTTTCGCAAAGTTCCAAAATGTAAAATGTAAATTTTGACTTACGTATTCTCTGAAACTGTATGTATAAATAATTATTATATAAAACATATAATACTAGTATTATTTGAAAACAAAATATTTTTTTTCCCATTTTAACTGCATATGTAACGGATTCAACCTCGGGAAATATTAATGATAGAGCAAAATCGTTTGCACATTCCAGAGTCAACTTTTTGAGAAAAGTTTAATAGTCACCACAGGAATTTTCGATCTTCTTTTGTTTCTGAGCTACAGACAAAAACTTGTTTTTCGCTCATTTCGAAAATATATCATAACTTATTTATTATGGTAGTTAGAGAAAAATTGTTTTAACAAATTTTATACCGTTTTTTAGGTAAAATAAAATGGCGTAATTAGATTTTTTGGAAACTTCATAATTCTTGAGATATAACACAAACTTATGATTTTTTAAATGGCAACCTATGTTGAAAATAGTCTCATCTTTTTGCTTATTTTTTAAGATTTTCAATGATATATAACAAGTCTACATTCTTTTGTTTTACACATGAATAAAAGATGATTTATTAATTTTTTGGGGTGAAAAAATTGAAAATTATTAAGAAACAAATGAAATATACTGTAATACTTCATCATTTGTTTATTTTGATTCCATATCTACTAATTATGTTTTCAAAATTATTCTAAACCAATTATTTTCGGATTAGTTAAATTATTATTTATCGACGTCGCAGGTGGCCTTGACACAATTCGAAAAAATATGCTTTTAAAGTAAATAAATTAAAAATATGTGTAAAACTAAAGCAAATAATATTAGAAATAAAGAAATGACGAACTATTATAGTTTTTTAATTTATTTCTTAAAATTTTCAATTTTTTCACCCCAAAGAAACAATAATTCATCTTTTATTCGTGTGTAAAACAAAAGAATGTAGACTTGTTATACATCATTGAGAAGCTTAAAAAATAAGCAAAAAGATGGGACTATTTTCAACATAAGTTGCCATTTAAAAAATCATAAGTTTGTGTTATATCTCAAGAATTATGAAGTTTCCAAAAAATTTAATTACCCTATTTTATTTTACCTAAAAAACGGTATAAAATTTGTTAAAACAATTTTTCTTTAACTACCATAATAAATGAGTTATAAGATATTTTAGAAATGAGCGAAAAACAAGTTTTTGCCTGTAGCTCAGAAACAAAAGAAGAAAGTTGACTCTGGAATGTGCAAACGATTTTGCTCTATCATTAATATTTCCCGAGATACCCTAAAAAAGCATCGAAAATGAGACACCCTGTACACGTAAATTGTCAAAAGTAAACTGGCATATTTTGCAATAGAAAAAAAGCATTATAAAATATGAAGAAAAACAATATTCCAGAAATTTTGACCTGTTGCAGATATTTTCCCCATTTTTTCCAGTGCCATTATTTATCCCTTTAAAAATAAATAATTCATCTGGAAACTTTACATATAAACCGTATTCGCATTCGTATTCCTTTAGAATATAATATTCTTTTATGTACTTTTCAATCCTCTGCAAAGTTTCTTTCAATAATTCAAGTGTGTTCTGTTTCGCGCTGCATCTTTGTTGAGGTCAAACTTCCGATTCCTGTCTGGGTTTGCACCTGCGAGCGGTAACCGGAACGACAACCGGTAATGTCGGAGATATCGATTTGTGACGTTATGTGATATGTTTATGTCGGCGAGTTCACTTTATGTATCAGCCTTTATTGCTTGTTATGATGGAACTTTTAAACCCTTTGGTACTCGTGATTGAAAATTTAATATCAAATGTCATAAATTATAATAATTAATGAATTCTGATATTTATTGTATTTTGATTAAATTAATGTAAATGTAGAAAATTTAATATATAATAATTAATGTAACTGGTAATTGAGTTCCAGTTTATTATTAAAAAATCTGATGTGGTCAACACAATACCTCCCGCTCTTAAATTTTTATTAATTTAAATACATACCTACATATTCTTCAAACTATATTAAGTTCCTTTGCATATATCTATTGCATTACATGATCCATTTCGTTAATGTATAGTTGTAAACTAATATTTGACACTTTGATAACACGTACATACTTATTCACAGTTGTTTAATTTTTAGTACTGCAAACATATCAAATTTATATCGGACCATTCTGTACATCTTATATTTATGTATGATGGAAAATATATTATTTTTACTAACCTTAATTTCATGACTCAATACAATCTTCTTAACACAGTTTCATTATTAATTTTAATGTAATTGCTTCCTGACAGTGACATTTGTTCAAATATGTCAAAATTCTTATTAAAATATTTTGTTTTTGTTTGACGCATAGGCAAGATGATGTACAAAAATAAATTATTTAATAATTTAATATTTAAAGTTATTACAAGTTATTTACTAAATGTTATTATCGTAGAATTGAAGATTGTACCATTATATCCAATTTTAATTAGTAAAAGTTGCTAAAAAATTATATTCAATGATTTTTTTACAAGAAAATGAGCTCTTCCCACATTAGTACAGAATGGGTATACAAAATTTCAAATTTTTCTGACTTAGGGCTAGTTGTACAATACACAGTTAGTATCTACGGTTACGTAACATACAGTTAACCTAACCACTGGTTAAAAAACACAATTAGTTGTACCATTTCTATTTTTCTAAATGTTACCTAGCAGTCTGTCAATTAACACTGGACCAGTTTTTCCAAATTATACTATACAAAACAAAACATAAATTTTATTTTATTGCAAATTTGACATATACATCAAGTTTAGATAAAAATTAAAATTACAAAATGTCAAAAACTAAGCGTAATAGAACACCTAATTTTACGCAAGATGATTGTTTAAAATTAGTGGATTTTGTCGCCCAGTATAAAGATATAATAGAGAATAAAAAACTGAAGCGATCGCAACACAAGATAAAGCAAATAAATTATTATATAAAGTGCATGAAGTATTCTTGGTTATTGAATAAAGAAGTAAGCAGGAATGCAGTCAATATATAAAATTTTATTTAATCAAAAGCCGATGTTTCGCTTCTTGCTTTTTAAAATATTTTTTTACGAGTGTAACAAATTATTTAAAAATATTAGTCTTTCATTATTTGTAATTCGAAGTTTTATATACTGTGGACGAAGGTACGCTATTGCTTCAGTAACTCTTTTTACTATTCTGCTTGCAATTCCTTTATCTATACCAGCGAAGTACCCGGCGCATATTAACATGTCGCCACATGCCAAAAATCTCATTGTTAATAGCAGTTGGTTCATGGGCGTAATACAAAAATTTCTATAAATTATATATAAATGTATAATTTAATGGTAAATTATAAAAGAATTTTAATTGCGAACCTGTCTGTTTTATGAGACAAATTTTGATAAATTTGACCTAATAACAGCTGCACTGTTGGTTTCGTTAAACGAAAACGTATAAAAAAATCAGTTTTGTCAAGTTCGTTAAAATGGTCAGGCCTCTGTCTAATTCTCTTCGCTTTCCTACTTCTTAAAAACATATTTTCTAATAACATTTTCAGAATCTGATTCAACTACCAAACGTCGCCGAAAAGCCATTACAAATAGTTAAACAAACGTCAAATGTCATGCGTTAACACTTTGTTAAATCATTAACCCCTCATTTCATCAAAAGTTAAAAATATTCTGGTTAAGAGCCATGGTTACGCTTAACCCGTTATCGTACAATACATTTTTTGACTAACCAACTGTTAATTACTAACCCTTGCCTTAACCCTTGATTGTACAACTGGTCCTTAGTAGTATTTGAGTAATTGTGTACGCAGGACCCACACACACACATACATACACACGGCCATCATTGTAAAAATGTAAAAATCGGATTCTGGGGATATAAAAACGTACTTATTCACTAAAATCTCTATATGCGACTTTTAACACGATCCCTATACTTCCCTTTCTTAAGATAGCGGGAGGTATAAAGTAGGTATTTATGAAACGAACAAATTCGGAACAGTTCCCTTGTTCCTATGACATTTAAATCATTGCAGTAAAAAAATCGCGTTGCAATTGTTCGTTCTGATGAACAACCGTTCACTGACCAAGGCGTTGATTAACGTTTCTGCAACCGGGCATGCGTGTATCTACAGTGTTGTTAAATTTACGGTAATCTACGAAAAATTACTTACAAGTATATTAAATAGTTTCTATAAAGTTTTGTCACACTATTATTGACATGTTGATTTCCTTAATTTCCGGTTGCATTTAAAATGTTTGTGATATGGTTTTAAATATATATGTAATGAAAAATGATACAGGCGCAATGCACAAGGTCAAATCGAATGTAAATTACGTAAATACTTTTGTTATTGATACGAAAATAATATATTCGTTATAAAATAGTTTTATAAAGAAATGATATTTCAAAGAATTTCATTTCTGATAAATAAATAAAAACATTGTTAAAAATTGGAAATGAACGGGTAAATCTATATAATAACACTTTCGTAGTTTTTCAGTATTTCCATGATTTCAGAATAATAATGTTGCATAACAATACGCTTCGATTTTGTATAGAAATTGCAGGAAAAGTAGAACAAATTAAATTCCATGCAATTTTCTATATTACAAATACAAATGTATTTTCTAAACTGCTACAGAAAATATGTAATTTTATAATATAATTGAAAATATTACCAGGGAAATTTGTTGTCATTCGATATAATACGTACAGAAAATATAGATAATAATTATATAAAATCTCTATAATGCTACTGTCAAATGTACTCGGTCAAATTGTTATCGTTTTAAAAGGGTAAATTATTTTTCCTACGACCACTGTTAAAAGTAGTCTTTTTAACGGTTGCTTAGCGAATTAAAAATAATAGTTTATAACACAGTAAGTACTTTTAAATCGTTGTCATTGACAACGGATTAAAAGTAAAAAATCTGTTGTGGCCAGCACAAAACCTTCCGTCAATTCAATGTATTTGTACAAATCAGATACCAAAAGTTCCTTGGAAAAGATTTTATATATCCTGTAAAATTGTAACACGAACACACTATTTTTTACAAATTCCATATTGCAAGTTCCTTTGAAAAGGTTCTATAAATCCAATATAATTATAACACAAATGTATATTCTGTAAATTGTACTTCACACTTCCTCATTCCTATACAACGCAGTTCTTCCTCTCTCAAATATTCTGCTACACAGTCCTTCCATTTTCTCTTTGGCCTTCCTCGTACTCCCGGCATTGAAAATGCAAGTCACTTGCGAAGGACACTCTGTCACTTATGTTATTTTCTGATCCTATATTTTCCACTTTGGTTTTGCACTTGACACTGACATCTGTCAATTAGAATTTTTTGAATATACATATCTGCTGTTTCCATAATTTTTGCAAAGCAGACTGATTTTTGAAAGTTAACCTCTCTTAATCTCTCTATAACTCTATATTTATTGAATATGAAGGAAAATGTATAATCAAATCTTACAGAGAATAAAATTTTCTTTCATATTAATGATCATAAAATGTTGAAAAATAATATTTAACTGGGATTTTTCTAGAAAAACTGTTAAGATCTTCAAATAAGGGTACTTCCGGTTGACCAATTATAACCAAAATCTAATCGGCTCTTCATATGGTTGTAAAGAAGAGGAATATGAAAGAATCATAATTTTTAGAATTGTAGTTTTGGAGTTATCGTCGGAGAAAAATTTGTCACACACACACACACACGGACACACAAACACACACACAGACACACACACAGACACACACACAGACACACACACGGACACACACACACACACACATACAGACATCAATGTAAAATTAGTAAAATCGTATTCTAAGGATCTTAAAACGTGCTTATTCATTGAAAATTTACAACCGAATTTTTTGACCAAAAACAATACCTTCCTTTTGACGGAAGGTAAAAACAAATTTACTTTTAACACTAGTGTTAAAAAAGAACTAAATCTAGTTATATTTAGTGTTAAAAATATAACTAAATCTAGTTATTTTTATGCCCATATTCATAAACACTCGTAAAGTTTCAAAACGGCTCGTTATAATTTTTGAGAAATAGAATCAAACTTGACAAATAAAATTTTGATTTTTCGTTCAATGTCGACTATATTTATTGGATAAATATTATAACGAACAGTTTAAAATTTTTACAAGTGTTTATGAATACGGGCATTAGTGTTCATAAGTAAATGTAGTTTTATTTTATATTTATTTATGTACTTTTGTAGGTATTTTATAAGAAGTACACATTATTTTGGAATGTTTATTGTTATAGTACAATTATTACAATTGTTTATAGTAATTCCTTGAAAGGCGCTTGAAGAATTGGAATTTAAAATAGTATTGTTGGAAGTAGAGGTTAGAATAAACAATTTTCAGTTGTTCATAGCAAATATATCATGACCTGTCATAAATGTCATTCCATAATTTTTAGTTTTTACTAATACATAACTAGGGTCGTAGGAATAATAGTGTATGATATTCGTGTTAAAAGTGATTTTATTACGTTGGTGGGGTTTGTTTTACTCGGCTTCGCCTCGTTTCACAAACTTCCCCACTCACTCATAAAATGTCACTTTTAATACTTATATCATAAATAAAGTAATCGGTTTACTGGTTAATGCAATAATATATTTTTAACGGAATTTTAATGAAACACGAAGGTTTTCTACTTTAATATATTTATTATTGCCGGTTAAGCAGTTTGTGTCGTTATATGAGTATGAGGAATAGCAGTTTTTTTGCGATTAACCGGTTAACCGGCTAACAGCTTGACCCTATTATCCAATTTTCACGGTAAAATCCAGAAAAAAAACTGATATTACTTCCAACCCAATAGTGCTGACAAACATATGAAATATCTACGCATTTAATTGTTGCAAAATCTTTCCACTGTACTTGGAACCCATTTTGTCTGCTCCCACCTGAAAATTATTTAAAAGGCAACCTATTTCACTTCTCAAAACTGATTTGGTTTTTAAAATTTTGATTTTTGTAATTAACGAATGAGTGGCTGCTAATTATGTCAGAAACAGTATCCAAATTTCAATATTTAATTTCCCCTTATGTTTAAACATCGTTTTTTTTTTCAAAATTTTATTTAAACGCAGAACAGTTTGCATTCAAATAGATATCTTGAAAAAAATCTTTCAACATACGGGTAAAATTAAATATCGAAATTTGACATTTTCAAAACAGCGTTTTCAAAATGAATGGCTACTAGTGAAATGTATTCTGGAACAACTAAAATGGGCAGTCGGTATTAAGTTAAATTTATTTTTTGATAATGTTACTCATTACTTGTCATTTGCAAATACACTTTTACACTTTTATTCAGAATTTTACACATACTTATTTCTAATATTTTAGTTCGCCATTCTGTACCATTATTTTACAGTAAATTATTTTATTAATTTATCTACAAAATATACGCAAAATGTAATGTTTAATTTTAATAAATCACGGAAATATGAAATTCAAAACTATTTTTCTAAGAAAAAATAATTTTGAGCGACAGTGCCATTTCCGGATATCCAATTTACACTAAAATGTAATGAATGTTTTCCGTATTAGAAAAAAAATTAGGAATATAATATTCCAAAATTTTCTGAATGATGATATTTGAGTTAGTGTCAACATGATCTACACTTACACGCACTTGCTCACGCACCCACAGAATACACCTAGGTACTCTAAATAATACATAATCTCCACCATATTGGAGCCCAAATGAACGCAGTAAATTTTGAAACATAAATGGATTTTATAAATTTATTAAAAATAATTACAAATCAATACAAACATTACGGCTGGCATTCGCGACATACCTATAATTCAAGCTTAATTTTTAGTTGAGTTTAATTATGATAGCTATAAAATTTAATTGGATTTTCTGGAGGTTGACTAACGATTATAAAATAGCTCAAAGCTCTTTTTGAGTAGGGCTCCAGTCTGTTCTTCCGCAATTTACTAACCATTTTCTTCCTTTCTATACGGATCTGCGGAAAATATATAAATAAAGATAATTATCAATATTTGAGGGACGATTCCTCAAAAACTATAAGACTTAATACCTGTTTAACTATGAATTCACCAATCTGACATTCCTGGGAAGAGCTGAATAGTAGTAGTTTCTTAGAAAAATTATTCTAAATATAATTTTTTGGAAATTTTTGTTATTACAAATATTGAAGAACATAAAATTCTCCATCTAATACACTTAAAATTTTTAAATATAAATGCCAGTGTCAAAAATGAACAGTTTTAGTGACATTCTGATAGCTTTATCTGGGAAGTACATTTAATCTTTCTTATTGTTTTATTAATTAAATATTTGAAATTATTGGTAAAATGCATGTCATCAGAAATACCGCCAATCTGGTTAATGAATTGGAAGAATCTCTGACATTTAGGAACTTCCACGTAGAATGAAAAATAGATATAATTAGAATTGTATGCGTGCAAAAGACATGTTAATAACAATAAAAAACAATATTTGGGTGAAATTCTGTAATTTTTTGTTACAAAACGACGGTTCGATAGCGAAGTGCAATACAATATTTATATAACATAAAATGGAAATGGCGAGAGGTCTTGTGCTGGCCACAACAGATTTTTATATTTTATTTTCATATTATCTTTATTAGTACATTATTTAAATATTAAATACTCCCTACATGAAAGAAAAAGTAAAATAATTACAAAACTAATAAAAAGCTATTAACAACATACAATATCCAAATAATACCGCATTCCGCTTCATTTAGTAACATTAACACGCTATGTCGTATTTTGTGAATGATATTAAAACATCCGCTGCACAGCGCAAAACATAGCGTGACTTCTAATATAACTTTGCTGTATACTGCAATACTAAACCCCAACATGTTAGCAGGAATCAATTCTAAACGGGGTTTAAAGTTTAAACAACAACTAAATTTACTTTTAAATGCATTTATTTCCCAGAAAATTAATTTGTTTTGTAGAATAAACTATGAATACAACAATAAACACATAACTGTTATATATGAGTAGGTATTTAATTATGTATTTCAAGAAAAATAATAATAATAATAATAATAATAATAATAATAATAATATATATATATATATATATATATATATATATATACACGAGCCCCGTCTCACAGCAGTTGACCCACCCGCTTTAATTTCATTTTATTTGGTTAATTATAATACAAATAATAACTAACATAAATCATCGTCACTTCTTATTAATATCACAAACATTTTGTCGTTCTAATGACACGTAGCATGATATGTTTTCTAAAATATTTCATTTTTTAATGTAAAATAAACTAATCGGTACTTAGAACCAAAAATTTAAGAAAAACAAAAAAAAATGAACAAAATTCGTAAAGTTGTTAGGTTTTCTTAAATAAAATGTCTAAAAGAATTACAGAAGTAATTTAGAATAAAAAGCGATGTTACCCAATATTGATAAATAACGTGAAAAAAATACGTGTATCGATATGTGTTACTGTTATACCGTTAAAATTTTAATCTTTAGAGAAATATTTAATTTAGCATTGCGCAATGTTGAAAATTTTCATTTTAAATAAAGAGTAAAGATTTATTTAATTAATATTACAAACTCTATTAGTTAAGTAATGATAAAGGAATATTTAAAAAGTGGGCCAACTGCTGTGAGACGGGGCTCGTATATATGCAAGTATGAAATGGGTTTTTTTTATAATAAATATGTAGGCTCCTACATATATTAAAAAGCTGATTAATAATTATTTTTGTTAAATGAAATATCCTTGGGTTTTTATTTTCGTATTTACAAATTACGCTTTTATTATTTTGCTTTCCTGCTAGAGAAAAATAATGTAAATGTTTTTAAAATGTAATTACAGTAATATCCTACGTTTTTATCTCGATTTTCATTTATTTCACGCAAAATACAAATTCTGCGAAACAAATAATAAAAGAGTAAACGAGGATGAAGGATGAGTTTTATAAAACCTTATTTTATCTGATTGCGATATTTTTGTCACTTAAATGTTTTTGCTTCGTGATATAGATACTCGTAAGGTATACCTTGAGAGGAAATTCGACACATCGATCAAATATTTTTCAGTTTCATCTTACATTTATAAGACACAGTGTCGAACCTGCTAGAAATGCGGAACTCTAACGACGAAGAAGAAATAATTTGAGGTAGTTCCAATATGAATGAAAATTAGGAGATAACTCATTTTATTTAAATAAAAACAATAATTACATCTTTTATTTTTGATATATTATATTTACACACTGGCAATAAATTAACATTTTTTATAACCTATGACATAAGCCAATCGTATTTGTCACCATTGACACTGAAAATTATGTAGGGCGAGTTTCTTTATTCAGCAACAATTAATGCGCTGAATTCCATCAGCAATTGAAAATGACGTCACGATGAATAACTGATGGATCCGATGGATAGCCGCTGCGACCGAATAAAGAAACGGGTTGCTGAAAAGTGCGATGAATCTCCTAACCTTAAATATCAACTGACAATTAACCACCACACCAGTTAACAGATATGGAAACTTTTATAGTTAAAAGTGTGGTTAAAAGGACCGTCGCTGTATTGCAATCATCAGATTCTTCATCGAACAATGAAGAATCTGATAACAGCAATAACAGCAGTGATGTGGAATTCATAATCATAATAAAAATATCTACCTTTATAACCATCTACTTTCCGTTGTGAACGAGATATGTTTTTTTTTTTTTATTTGAATCATGCATTTTTTCTATAATCTTATACCTTCAACCATGAAACAAACGCAAATGTCAAAAACATAACCTAAAAACATTTCGTTAGGCCCCCCCACTACCGATCCATCGGATATCGTAAAATCCATCGGTAGTCAAAGCCGATGCATGCGATGAATTTACGATGGATACCTAGTGAGCGGTAATTAGAAACGGTATGATGAATTTCATCTGCAATTCAGCAGTGAATAAAGAAACGGTGTGATGAATTTACGATTCATGCGCATTAATGCGTACTACTCATCGGTGAATAAAGAAACTCGCCTTATTAATATTACGTTGAGGAATACAAAATTATTTAATTTTTATTGAAATATTTTACTCTAAATATATTTTAAAATTTGTATTACAGAAATGTAAAATATAAATGAAACAAAGATGAAAATGAACAAAAAGAAGAAATATAAATGGCAAATATAGAATAAATAATACAAAAACAGCTGTCTTTTATTTAAAAGGAAATCTTTTTTAAAACCATTTTCATCTTAAGATTTAAAATAATTTGTTCTTTCTTTTCCATCTTGTACATGCCTTTCTATTTTTTCGTTATAATTATCAAAATATTCAACAAACTTGTACAATTTTCATTTTAAAGTGTCAGCTGTCAAACGTTCGGAAATGCTTAGCGATTTAGGCATCGGAAAACAGATACCTAATTAATTCCTATATCGAGATAGGCAATGCTTAGCGGTTGGTGAAAACGAAATTTGGTAATGCCTATGTGGTGCACATCGGGTACATAGCAACTGTGATTGCGGTAATCAGTAGCTTCTAGATTAGTACCGAATTCAGTAAATCTGAAACAAGCAGATTCCGTACCTTTTTGCTTAAAAAAAATCGCATTCATATTTGCATTTCAGATAAATCTAATATTAATTTACTAAAGAAGTTTTCATCGTTTTAAAACAGTCTGTGTAAAGACGCCGCAAAATGATGTCAACATTTGACATTATTATGATGAAACTTTGCTAGAAGGCAAAGATGTAGTATGAAACCGAAATGCGCCTGAAGCAAGAAACAAAGAACAAAGCATCACATGTTTTTGTTTACGTTTACAATAATTACAATTAATAAATTCTAGTATATCCTGCAAACACAAAAAACACAAATGCGTAGAAATGTTAATTTCACATGCATAAAGTTAGGGTTGCCATATTTTCAAACAGCCAAACCAGGACACGTTTTTTGCAGGAAAAATTAGTAATATTATTACAACAAAAAAACAAAAAGTTACAGCAAATACGTAAAAAATTATTGTCCAGCAAATCAATCTCACTGGTCGTACGTATGAATAGTTTGATTATTTTAAAATATGAATCTACAACTTTTTTAAATTATCTACTTAAATATATTTTTCTGAAAAATATATCAAATTATGTTTCCTACTTGGAATTTACTTCTCAACATAAAATGTAAGATAAAAACTTTAGAAAATGCAATTTTGCGGTGCTTGCGTGCGGTACCTGCCATTTTTATAATATTAAAAATTAAAATTCTTATATTCAAAAAATCGGGATATAATGTAAACCGACCGGGGCACCGGGACACGAGCTTAAAACCGCACAGCCCTACATAATGTGTTTCTTCGTTTGAGTCATTGTGTGAACAAACAAAAAATATTTATTATTTTCTTTATAAAGAATAATATTCGGGCGGAGTACAAATATATCGTAATGTTGCGAATAGAAGCAGAATAATACACCCGGTAATAAGAAATAAGTCTTGTAGATATTTATTTTCTTTATTTTATGTATATATAATCACACAATTAAGTAATTATAGGAAATATTTTAGCAGGTTACGGTTGAAATTAAAAATATTCAATAAATATCGTTTTAATTTCACTCACAGTTTTATTGAAAATATAAATAAGTACATTATAAATATTGTATCATAAAGTTGAACATTTTGTAAAATACGAACGAGAACGTGGGTACTTTTTATACCTAGTCGATGTTTATTTTTTCATAAAAGTTTGCCCAAGTTGATGTATTGTTTCCGGTATATCGGTTTTTGCGTTTGTGATATAGTGCTCAGGATACTCTGAAAATAAGAAATATTCCTGAAAGGTTGATACCCTTCAGACAATGTAACTTTTTCTTGAGAAGAATAACATTACTTCTCTCCAAAAATTTCAAAACCTACGAATTATTACATTTCACTACATTGGTAACAAAATAAGGCCCGTAATTTCTATCTCTAATATCCGGTTACATCAGTATTTTAATTGATAATTAAAAATAGGTATTTTAATTAAAATCCATATTTTATTCGTTGATAATGTATTATATAAATGTTAATCTTAATTTGATTTTTGTTTAACTCCCAATTAAAATGCCGGTACAACCGGGCATAAAGTACTTAATTGCTATTTGGCAAATAAATTATTTATTAGGTGAACAAATTTTGTAAGCCACTGGCTTTATAAATCAAATAATAATTATTTATTCAATGGGGTATTCAACCATTGCAAAGAAACTTCAATGCTTATAAGTTACCTACCATACTTGAAACGAAGAATTTTAGTAAAATGAAAATTATGAAATATTACTTCGTTGTAATAAAAATGCTTAATTATTGTAAGCGCATTATCATCCTAATAACATTCTTAAAATGTTTTATTTATTTTAAACGTTTTTTATTCATTTCTGCATTCATTACTAATTAATTTGACAAGGGAAAAAAGTTTTAATAAAAATAAATGATAATATATGCCAAATGGAAACAGACTCCAAGAATTAACTGTCTGATAGCCAATTGCACCGATGACCCTTAAATTTAAAGTCGGGCTTAAACAAAACAATGTAAATCGAAATTTTGACAGCAATATTTATTCTTCATTAGACGTTTCATTTCGATACGATATTATCAATTTAAGGAACACTTAAAATTTAAGAGGTAGCGATGAAACCGAGCATGAGAAGCCTAAATAACAATACAAAATTTTAGTTAGTTATTTTTTCTACAGGTTTAGTTTTTTCAAACATTTCAAAAATTTTGAAACAAATAATTAATAAATATTCAAAGGAAATAATTAACGAATTAAATTAAATCTCTCTCACTGAATTTTTAATCACTATGCAACAAATAATGACAGTTTAAACGTAAACTTGAATAAGTAACGACGATTGTCATACACAGATTGCTAATTGATTAGTTATGTATTTTGTCAAAATTAAATTTATAATGGTCTTTCTTATTATTTCGTCAAAACACACAAATAGTATCGCACTTCCATTTAAAATCTCGCGCTTGCGTGCTCGGGGGATTAAAATATATACGCTTATTAAAACTGTATTTCAAAGGCTTGTATAATAAATAACAATTATAATCTATCTAATAACAATTAGGGGGTGAAATTCTATAAACATTATTTATTAGGTAAATAAATTTATTTGAAACTTTTAAGAGGAAAATCACGGGACTAAAAGTATTAGGGTAACATGTACAGGTGTTAAAAAACTACATTGGAGTAGGCTATGAAGAGCAAAATTATTCTTGAAATGTAATTCTTTGTAACAGACAGCAAAAGAATTGCCACTTAGATAAAAAAAATTGAAAATATTTCATGTCGAATTAAATGACATTTAATAAAATACTTTTGAATTGAGATATGTTTCTTTGTTCTTAGCTTCATCCGAGTTAGTTTTATTTTTAATACACTGTATTATATATAACAAAATTCTGTAAATATATAACCTCTATTGTTTCCCAAGGTACCTGGGATCTCAAATTTGCAACGCAACGCAAATGTAGGAATATAAGAGAAGAAAATGCGGTGAGGTTATTGACCCATACCTTTGTCAGAAACACGCAAAACTGAAGTGTTATGTAGGGTAGGGTGTCTACTGTTCACAGTATAAAGAAGCATCAAGGAATTTGAAAATTGTTTATAATACTTTACATTAGAGTTGTGTTATTTCATTAAATATTATTATATTATAATGACAGAAAGTACTATTAGCCCGTTTATTATTAACAAACAAAAAAAAAAAAATGAGTACATACTAAGGTTCCAGTCTTTTTTGAAGTAATAATATACTTTAAACTTTAAACAATGGAGAACGACACAATTCTCTGTTATATTCTTTTTCTTCTTCGCCGTTTACGTGGAATCCAAAAATCCCGGCTCCAACGCACGTCTGGAAAAGTAAATTCTTCAACTCCAGTTTAGGAGTCAGTGAGGTGAATGACTTTTACCCTCGCCCAGAACACGCGAAACGTTAGTGTTATGCTAGGTGTCCGCCATTCTCAGATAAAATACATTCCTAGCTTCAGGACACACAATGTGAAATTGCAGCCACAATAATAAAATACTCAAATAAATCTCAACAAATTGTATTTGTTTTGCGAGTATTTCAGCAAATAAAATTTACTGAACTTTGAGGGAAATTTCTCGACTGTGGTATGGATTAGGTGTTAACAATTACTCTAAATCTCATTCAGATAGCATCTATTTCTATAATACCGACGTTTCGGTGTACACCTACACCTTTTTTTACATATCATACATTCATTCTTAACATTCAGTTTTTTTACATCGTATAATAGGTAGTCATTTATTATATGAGTATGGAATGTAACATATTAGTCACGAAAGAAAAAGTTTAGCAACGATGCCCGTAGGTTTTCATTCTCATAACAAATTATTTCAAACAAAGATAGCATTTATGTTAAAGGAATCCTGCAAGATTATTTTACTATACAGAGCATGTCTTCATTTCAAAAGAGCGGTGCAAATAATAGCCCGTTGATACCAATGTTATGATACAAGCAATGAGTGATATGCCGCTGTGTCAAAATTACGATATTTATAGTTTTATTGCTGAACCCGAGAGTATCAATTTTTCTGAACCCACTTACTTCGAAAATTTTATTAAAACTTTCTGATCCGTAATCGGTACAATAAAAAATTATAGTAAGATATAAAACGTTGAGGCCCTTGGTATGAACACAGTCAACCTCAAGCGATATCATCCTTATAACTCCCTTAATATCTTAATTATTATTCAAGAACTATATAACTCCTGTTCTCTCGCCACATAATTTTGGAAGTAAATTGGCTAACTTGCTAGGTGTATCCTAATATACCATGCGTCGTATTTATCTATAGTTCATTAAGCATTGGATGCATATCACATTTTCTCTTTTACTCTATTTTTTTTTCTGAAAGACTAGCGGTTACTACAGTATCTTCTATATGTACATAATATTTTCCCGCCATTTGTAAACATTCTTGTTTGCATATACCTATTTATCAGCTCACTTATTAAAACTATTTAACTCATCCTAGCAGACAAAATTTAAATTAAGTTTATTTTTTCAACTTTACATGTGTTCAGAAGTAATGGTGTTAAACGTTTATTGTGGTGCAATTAATTCTAATAATATACCAAACGTCGAGGTTGCTGCGGTTATCGACTTTAGATTAAAAGACTCTGATGCTTGATTATACGTTTGATGTACCTATAGTTCGGGACACGAAAGATGAACTATCCTCCTTTCAGCAGTAAAAACCATTTTACCTGGCTTGTAATGAAAAATACTATTTCGCAATACCATACTGTTATTATGACATAACCGGACCAAAAACAAAAATGAAAAGATAGAAATAACGGCCTAAACCGTTATTTTTTATAACAGTCGCCCACAAATAAAGATCAGGGGTGGGATTTTGTAACTCGTCCGTTATAAAAATACGTTTCTATAGTGATAACGGTACCGTTTGATAAAAGACGAGTTACAGAATCCCACCCCAGGTGTTCCTACAAAAATAACAGCATATTGATGGACTGTTGTCTAGGAGAATTTATAAATTAACCAAAAAAGTTGTTCAGTATGACAGATATAGAAGAATTTTATTATTCCTAAATGTTTAAATTTTATGTTATTACGAAAAATCTTGAACGCCACACGGCCGATATGCAAATAACGAACTCGACTGATTATATACCTCAGCTGTCGGCTCGGTTTACAAACCTCAGTCGCGTCCGTTATTTGCCTCATATAGGCCTAATGACGTTAATAACAATTACGGGCCCAATCATTGCACATATTTCTTAATCATTATTTCAATTTTTTGGAATACTTTCGTGATCAATTAAATATCGTTTATGGTCGTAGAAATAATATTTATACATATTTAGCTCTATTAATAGTACTATTAAAAATGACGAATTGCATTTGTAATTAATACATGCATGGTAAATTTAATATAATATAATATTAATTTTAAATAATTATAAACATTTAAATTTGGATTGTTTGCGTCCACAGTTATATTCATTTCATTTCAGTATTGAAATGAATCCCATTCGCTGATTCTTCAATAAAAACACAATATTATTTTACAGCAACTATTCATAATTGTTTTACCTATTAATTTAGTACTCATAATCGATACACAGTTTCAGCACGTAGTTATATTTAGCTTTCAAAAGTGTATAACACTTCGCTACTATCTATCCTACAAACATACATCTATGGTTGAGAATGCCTAAGGCAAAGGGTTTGCCAATAACACTGCTTTACTTGGTAAAACACTGTTCATTTTAACAATGCTTTGAACTGATTAAATACAATCTCTGCCTACAGATTTTCAAGTTATTAATAGTTTTCAATTTCAACAGTACTTCTGAGAATAAGTTTTTGAGATAGAGTAATAAAAGAAATGTTTAAACACACATGAAGGAACTTGAATACTTTTCTGAATTTGCGAATAAAATTGTGAAAATCCTTCGATTGTGTAACCAGAAGATCAAAGAATAGAAATTCAGTTTAGTAAAGAAAAGTGTGAAATTTTAAATATTTTAAGTTTTAAACTTCTAAGAAACGTTCTGAGAATTACAAACACATATATTCACATAAACCTTACATAACAGTTTCATAAATAATCTATCATTTTGAAATAACTATCATATGCTTATATTATAATCATAATTGCCCGTATAATATACCTAATAAAATTGTCCATTATATGAACAAAAGTATAATATTTAGTTTTTTTTTTTTAATATAGTCAATATTAAAATACTTCAGAAACGCGTAAGTGAAACATGATAGATCAGGAAAAAGTACTAATTCCCATGAAAATAGTCATTTTTCTACATGCGTATGGGAATTAAAATTTCTCAAACCCAAAATGAATGCAGGAGATAGCCAATTCCTGCCTCGAAAAAAACGTATTATTGTTTTGTTGTCAAGGAAACAATTGCTTACAAATATCATACATGGGCGTTCAAGTAATAGATGATATGTCAAAAATTTAGAATATATTTCCTAAGTTTTCATATTTTTGAAAGACTATAGAAAATTATTGTTTGCAAACTTGGTAATGTGACTGAAACTCCATGCAAATTCCAAAACTTGCTGCACTCATCTAACTACATATTTTGCAAATTTGCAACAAGTGCGGGATATTAGTAATTCTGGAACGAATGCGAGTTTTGCATGGAGTTTTGGAAAGTCGTTCTCCACCTATAAAAAGATATTTATTATTACATATTATACAAATATTGTATTTAACATTTCTGGTACACACAAAAAATTCTAATTATATTTATTCTTTATTTTTCAATTCATTCTATGAACAAGTTTCCTCCTACTCTTCTAAATGTTCGAGATTCATCCAATTCATTGACGAGATTTGGTGGTATTTCCGAAGCGTATATGATGAATTATATGTATAGCAAGCGCGTGTTTAATTGACACAGATGCTCTACATATTTTGGCTTATAAATGAATTCCCTTCCTTTTTATACCAATTTCAGATGTTGGCGGAGTCTTTTCTTTGTTATAACAATAGTATATTATATTACTACTATATTTCGACTTGTCCATGTACGTATTTTAGGTTTTCCGCATTCAAACAAAGTTTCCATTTAACGTGCGCAGCAATATCTATAATTTTAAATTTGTAATTATTGATAAAATAAGAAATATTAAATGTACTTCCCAGGTTTCTGGGCCTTAAGTAATGTCTCTGGATTTTGACACTGACATTTATGTCAATTACACACATTAATTTTGCAATTGGTTTCCCTGGGCTATTTGATGCAATATACAATATTTATAATTCTCTATCTCTAAATCTATACAAGATATACTAAAAATGTTTAATGTATTGGATAGAGAGTTTTATATTCTTTTAATATTTGTAATAACATAAACTTCTAAAAAATAATATTTAAAAGATTTTTTTTAGAAACTACTACTTCCGGTTGTCCAATTGTTACTAAAACCTTTTCAGCTCTTCCCATTAATGTTAGATTAAGGACTACGTAGTTAAATTGATCTTTAGTCTTAAAGAATTTGAGAAACCGTGTCTACAACATCCACACATACACACACATCCACACACACAAATATATACACACATCGTTGTAAAAATGTTAAAATCGGATTCTAGTGACTTAAAACGTGCTTATTCACTAAAATATGGATATGCGATTTTTAGCATGACTCCAATACCTCTCTTAGCGAGAGGTAAAAGTAATAATTTGAAATAAATATCTTATTTTCGCACAAAAGCCAGCTCTATTGTCGTCAAATTAAGCGTGACATACCTAGCGGGAAAATTAGAAATAGAAAAAGACAGATACCTGCAAAGTATTTCTAAATTCGAGAGTATTTCTCAAAAATTTTAGAATTCCGCGATACCTACAAAATAAATTTTCTCCTCATATTTGATTTGAACAATGTAATTACAAAATAACATTAGCTGTTAGCGTTATCTGTCTTTCGTTTCAAGAAGTGGGACGAGGTATGAGAATATTTCAGCAAAGATTTACTTTCTATTTCTGCGCAGAGTCAAGCTCTGAAACGTAAGCGCTTTTTAATTGCAGTTGTTAAAAATTCTAACCCGTCCTACTCATTTTTCATAATTATTATAATTCCAAGCAATTACTCTTCTCGAAAAGTTTCTCCAATGAGTGACTTATGTAATTAACTCAAGTTACAAAGATTAATAAACTGGAGATAATAGTAACGGAGCGAGTTGGGTGTATATCGAATTTCCAGCGCTTTGGATACGAGTGAAAGATGAAAGATGTAAAGGAAAATTCCACAAATTAATCGACCTTTAGAGGACATTCTTTAGCTTTTCATCGCTGCCTTTTATTATATCTCGCGGCTGTGTCTCTCAAAACTAGGACAAACATTCCAAACCGAAATCATTCCATAAATTTTTAAAAAGATTGTGAAGATACCTATTTAAAAAAATGCGATATCAAGCGAGGAATATTTGAAATTATGAAATAACTCAAATTTTAACAAATGTGCCTCAGTTTTTGATTCGATAATAATTTCTGGCATGTTGACAAATTAAAATTGAGGATTTCAATTAACGGTTTTGGTGACATTTCAAAACGCGGTTCTGAAAGTTAGTTTCTCAACTGCCATATATCAAATGGAAACTGAAAAATAATTCATTTGGGAACGATAATGTTATTTGTACATCTACCAGTTTTTATATACACCGATATAGTTCAAAAATTAAACTGCAACATTCAAATTTTTTTGTTGTTGACGAGACAATGGTTTTTATTCATTAACCAGCATTTGTTGAATATAAGTTAAATATTGACAGTTATTTTCTCTTGCACATTATTTGAGCAATTGAACCTATAGTGGAGGTCAATGAAATAAAGCCATTACCGATATTTATTGTATAACAAACTAAAAATAGCAATATATCAATAATAATACAAGAACAACAAACTAAAACTTATAACAATAAATAACACAATATTAATAACGCAGCAATATAAAGTTAGAAATAAGACAATATGCACTATAATATTACAAAAATTTAGAATTATGCAATGCATTCCGTCTTTTCTTAATATTAATATTGCCGCTTTTTCTTCGGATGTGCAATGTTTTCCTCATCCCTTTGTTTTCTACTTCTTAAAACCAATAAAATGCGTTTTAACCAATCTCTTATTAGTGAAAAATTATTTTCTTCTCAATTACAATGTCTGCATTGCTTTGAAATTCTTTATTACAATTCTTGAACAAGATTTGAATAGTGGCTTTATTTATTTCACCAAATGAAACTTGTCAGTACCGAATGAAATGATAGAAATACGGATTTGCTATAAGACATCATGCACTCTATACTGAAATTTTATTTAAAATGTAATATTAAAAATAGTTTAAAATTTGTCGTTAAATAATACAATCTCATAATTTTATAGAACATCTAATTTTAAACTGAAGGCTGTTTTACTGACCATCACTGTATATTCAGCAACTTCTTTTTAATATAAGGTGCATTAGCAGATCCCATAGTGCAAGATCATTTTCAGCCATCGTGAGAGAGTCCACCATAGCTCAGTTCATAGAGCGTTGCCCCGCCAAGGCAGTGGTCATGGGTTCATATCCCGGTGGCTGACATGATCCTTTCACAATTTATTTCTAACATATAAACTGTTAGCTCTCCTTTGATATATTAAAACCAGGGTCTGTTAAGGGCCTAGAGCAAATTATGACATGTTCGCAAGATGTTTAAAGTCAGTGGTATTCCAACCACACATCTACAAAAACGTGATAGAGTTTGCTTTGATTGTAAAAAAGTTGTTTTCTTGGTGTAAGTTTCGTAACAAATTAAACAATTATTATTTGTTTACCCTTTTTGTATATACCTACCTATTCGTATTACTGTATTACTGTAATAAAAAAAATTATAATAAAAAAAATTACATATGCAATTAGCAATGACATAAAAAAGAGGATAATTTTAGTCCGGGTCAATTTGACCCATTTACCCTACGAGCAAATAGTAACAGGAAGGAACATATCATAATAACTCACGCGACGGAAGTACCTGATGAAAGTGGTTTATAGGAGAATAGGAGTGGGGGAACTGTAATACAAATATCAGATATCAGCTAATAATAGTCTAATAGTGACACACCCAATCGTTTATATATCTTCAAATGAAACACTACAGAGATTTAACCTTACACAATCACACTGAATCATATGATGTCAACAAAGCTAACCCACACAAAGTGGTTTATATCAAGGCAGATCACGGCCGACTTCCGATACATACCCTCCTGTTACTATTTACTCGTAACATTTACCAAATGTGTGACGTCTACTTCGGGATAATAGGAAAGTTCAACGATACTTCAACTTAAAATAATCGGGACAAAATTATCACTTCTGTCCGGCGTGCCCAGATGTACAACACAATGAAAATATGTACCTACAGGTATTGAAAAAGTGAAACATTTTGCAACCACAGTAACTGAGTTTGTTACATCGTAATACATTGTATTTTATGACGATTCAACATGACATTGATTTGATTCTACTGAAAAATACGTCAGTCATAAAATTTCAGCCACTTATTTGCTTCGAAAAATTCATATTCTGGTAGCTGCAAATTTCTAAGATGTTAATGATACCGGCCAAACTTGATTTCAGGATAAACGAGCTTGGCCAAAACCAAACTAGCTTCTAATAGGATATATAAAATAAATAATATACACATAATTGCTTTAATTAAATTTAAAAATATCTTAAAAAGACCTCACTGGTTTGGCCAAGGAAAAACTAGTTTATGGTGAAATCGGGTTTGGCCAATAACATAAATAACTATTTAATTACATTAATTTAGTAATTCACCACAAAATCTACAATTTAAGTTTGGCAAGTAAATGTAATGTAACTATATTAATGGTTATGTTTCAAGAGGAAACTTCGTGTTTTGTGTTTCAGTTATATGGTTCATACGCATCGTAGTAATTATGACATTATAATTATGTGAATTATTTATTACTCGTAAAAGCTACGTGAATCGATCGAAGAACTAGTATTTCTATAATTGTAACTTGAAAATAGAATTTATTTTCGTAATATTAAAAGAGAGGAAAATAATAATAATAATAATAATGTAATAGAAACAGGAAACACAGGAGTGAAATTTGCAGACAAATCTTTTTTGGGCAAAAAGGAAAAAAATATAGGTTTATTATAAAGAAATGAATAGAGGAAAAAAGTAGTAGTAAAAATTTGCAGGAAATTGATTCTTAATAGTTCAAATAGAAAGAAAGAGGAAAAGATGTCAAAAGTAGTAGAAATGATAACACAAATAAGTAGACTTCCAAAACAGGGAAAGAACAAATAAAATCAAAGCAAAAAATAAATACAACAAATGAACAGAATTGCCACAATCCATAGGTAAAGTGAAAATAGATAGGTTATAAAATAAAAACAGTAGAAATAAAGAGAAATCAAATTAGTACTGGAGAGGAGATGAAAACGTAAAGTAGAATAAATTGGGAGACATTGAAACAAAAATATAAAGTGAGGAGGAAATTAGAGAATTATGGTAAATTTCTCGATGGTGGTATAGGCTTTAAATAATTGTGTTTTTTAAATATAATTAAAAAAAGAAACTAAGCTCAATTAATGTTTGAATCCTACATTGTGTCATCTGAATACGACAGTCGCCAAAATAAAAAATTATCATGGAAAAGTTAACCTACTACACTGATTATTAGGAACAAGAAAACAGAAAAAGTTCTTTCCTTGCCATAAACACACCAGTTTTCATAACGCGAACGAAACTAATTTAAATTCCAGTCCGGTAAAAAACTTTCTGTCCGTCGTTTTCCACTGTTCATGTGTTAAAATAATTTCTTCAAATGAAGTTCGGAATTCTTAACATTCCAAAATTTTCCATTACGAATTGACACTAATTGTAATTAAATGTTATCCTATTATTTGGACTACGATTAATCTTTCCTTTTGGTAATTTTATTACTTCGGAACAGAATTGATAACAAGGTAACAAGCTTTAGATTTATGTAAGCCCCGAATAAAAAAAATCATAATCTTCGGCGCAGCATTAGAATACCGAGAAATAAAGTCAAAGACTCGCATTACTAACCACTTTTTATAGAGAATGACGTTTAAACCTTTAAATATAATAATAATATAATATATTCTTTATTGTATTTCAAGTACAGTTGACTGACTACAATCGATTTATGGTGGTGAGTTAATTTATTCATATATTTATATACATATTGGCGACGTTTTTTATTGCGTTGATGGGGATGAAATGATAAAGACACACACAAACAACCATACCTTACCTGGGATTCGAACCCGGGACCCTTGGATCATGAGTCGGCTACGTTTCCCACTACACCACCGGGGTCGGTACTTCTGAATATAATATAATAGCTTGTTTCATAATAGTGTTACTATTATAATACTGCTTTTGACCTTTCGAAATACTGGCTAAATATTTTACAAATATTATGTACAGACAATACAGACAAATATATTCCTTCTTGTATTGGTTGCCATTTCGGGAGAAATGGAAAATCTCCACTTCTAACGTATGTCAAAATTGACTTAAAGAGAATGATATTCCAGAGACAATATCGCATTTACAATATCGTTTCATACAATTTCGCATTGCCGTGAGTCCTGACAGATACTACAAACGCGTAAATTGTTCTCCAAATAAATTATATTGAGCTATAAATAATTTTAGTGTGTGAATCAGATTGGCGCACTCGGAAAGGAAAATAAGCTCTGATGACATACTTATTTAATTGTGTTTTTAATAAACCAATTATAATACTCGTAATAGAATCTTATTTACATATAACCTATAATTATTTTAGTAATAAACTATTGTTTAGAATAAAATAAAATTTAAAAGTTAATTTTTTTTGGAACCTTCTTGATTTCTTGTTAGAATAACGAATCCTTAAGTTTCAAAATTGAATTTATTTGAAAATAATATATAATACTGAAAATAATAATAACAATAAAAATAATATTAATAATAATAAATTTCCAGGTTGTTCTTATTTCGAAATAAGTATTTGTAAAATAAATAGAACCTGATGCGTACTAAATTCTTCAAGATCATTCAAGCAACATTTGATTTGAAAATACGTACATAGTTTCAACAATATACAACCAAGAAAATCCAACACTATTTCTATTTAGGGTTTGTAAACAGCTGTCGCTACTTAAGAGTAAAATTAACGCCTAAATCTGCCGGTAAAATAACACGCTTTATTCGTAATTTGGGGTAGTCCTCAAAATTATCATAAATATCACAAACTTCGAAAAAAGTTTTGAAGGTTGGAGCTGCTTTCTTCCATCTTTCGTACCGTTTCGTACCTACTTGTGGTGTTGCTGACTTAAAAAAATAGAATATTTATGTAATTGTTACATAATAATGGCAAAAAAAGTATTTATAAACCTCATTGCAGAAAAGAAAAGTTTGTATGACAAAAGTCATGCAAATTTTAAAAATGCATCTTTGAAAGAAGCTGATTCGACAAATATTCAAAATCACTTAACGAACTCAGTCATAATTTCTTCTTCATTTGCATATGATTTCCATTCATTTCAATCTCACTATTTTCACACAACAACTGTCTGAAAAGTCCACTTTTCTTTACATCAAAATATACGTTATTTTATATGTCTAACAAGGAAAATAGAAGACGAAATTTAAAGTATTATTTTGATTGCTGAGTTAAATGTAAATGAGAAAGATATCAACGATGCCTTTATAAATTGTCACACAAACAACAATTAAAATAGGCATACTACATACAGTCATGCAACTTCTACATATACCTATAATTAAACAAAATAAAATTTAACCAAAATATTGCAGCTACCTTTCTCTAAATGTTAAGTTATATCTGCTTTAACGTCAAATATAAAGTACAGTATTTTTTTTTTCTAAAAATGGCATCTCATATACATTCCCCTTAATTCCATATTCTTCTGTTGAAGATGTATTATATTTTGAGGTTATCACATGACAGTTCCCTATTTCGTGTATTTCCTATGTACTAATTTCTTATTATATTCAGAGAGTTTATACTGTTTCCGAGGCGCCACTTATGATGGTAAATAATATTAAAAATGAATTTAAACGTGAAATTATTTCGTCGCTAAAATAATTACTGATCTGTTAAAAATCAAGTCAATTACTCAGTCTGCAATTCGACATACCTGCTATTTACATGAACAGTAAAAGTAAGTTTATAGATGTCAGCACCGTTGATTATATTAACCGGCATCACTACCTGGCTCATATAAATTGACGTCACACTGGTATGTCATTTATAGAAAAATTTCACTATATAGGTACATATAGTTTTCGATGTTACGTGAAAATTATCTAATAAATACAACCAACAACCAATGCCTCGTTATTCTATCAAGATAAAATAAAATTTCCAGATTGTTGGTAATTATCAGTGTTTATTTATATTTGATTACAATTTAAATTTCAATCTAGATTTTACATTCATCCATTATTCGGACAAAGCTTTCATCGTTTCATCACGAGGCGGTCAATATTAATCCTGTAAAATTTCAGGGATGGATTAAAGTCGAGGTACAATTTCACAATGGATTAAATTACAAATATTTCTTTTGCTCTTACACGGAAAATGAAAGCTTTGATGAAGAGTAAATTACATATCCGTTAAAACGTTAACAAAGTTTTCCATTTACATGAACACATTATTTACATTTTAAATATAAATAACAACAAATGTTGAAATATAAACCGGATGTGTTATAATGATAATATAAATATGTATATTTAAGCCTTCTATTTCAATTTTGATGTTTCCATTAATTTGGAATCCAAATGTTTTCATTTCTTTGCAAAAAGTATCTATTAATATTGGTGTTAGGAATATAACTTTTTTTTCATATACAGGTGTCCCAATAAATAGCTCTGCATGGGGATTTCGAAGACTATTCACGAATAAAATTACCGATAGAGACGCTGCTACAATTCAAAGACGGACGTGATTCGAACTGTCAGTTGCACTTGCTTATATGTGATGTATGATATGTGCTCTTTTCAATTTAGGATTTTACGTTTATTGTAAGGATTACAAAGATTTTCTTTGAAGCAGTGGTAAGTTCGCAGATAAGATTTTTATAAGTTTTATTTGGCATGATAATGTTTATAAATTTGTTTATTTACATATAATCATAACCATATTCTTGGGAGAAAATCATTATTTAAATGAAACAATTCTTCACGAAAATTTTTGAGGAAAAATAAATAGTTAACAGTGGTATTGGTCTTTTGGTTTGGGTGGAATAACTAATGTCTGCGATATTTTTGCAATTTGTTTACAGAATGGAAACATATCAAGGTTCTTACTCCTCTAAGAATAACAACTGTATACAAAACAATTTATATTCATATATTATTATTAACTTTTAAAGTACTAGGATTCATTTTTAAAAAGAAAAATGGCGGATACGAAAAATTAAATAGGAAAATAGCAAACAGGTAATGAAGAAAAAATGGGAAATAGTCTTGAAAAAAAACTAATCTTTATCAAAATCATGTATTTATATACAATAATATCACCAACTATCACGTATGCTATATGACGCTCCCCAACACAGTACGAAATGTAATAGTTCGACTAACTGCCACAAGATGGACGCAAGGTAATATACTAGCGGACAAGAGAAATCTAGTGAGTTGACAAAAGTTGCAACATTAGCAAACCATTTTAGTGATTTATCATAATTTAAGAAAAAAATGGTTTATTGAGAATTAAAATATGTTCAATTATTCAAAGACTACTGAACACGACCAGGGTACATATATTATAATAAATATCGTCCTTATGATATTCGGACGAAATATAACATCCAAAGCCTTGAATGATTAGTGATACATTTCATTAAGTCATGTTCCGGTATGAAATATGTGCACAACAAACCAACCAACAAGGGTACCTTAATAAATCTCCTAAAAGATAATGTCATTTCTCATTTGGTGAATAATATGTCTGACAAACTTAAAACCTTAAAACTTAATTATGAACTGATTAATGCTGAACAGGCTTCGAAGGATATAGTATATTATTGATACCTATACATATATCACGATATTTATTCGTTGAGATATATCATAAATATGTCCAAATATTTAATTGAGAACAATATAGACAAGCAAAATGATTTAGATTGGATTTCGGAGAGAGTAAAAAGGTCTAAGAAAGGGAAAAGGGGTCAACTTAAAAATCTTAAATGGGACCCCCTATTTTTTATTGCAGATTCGGAAAGAGCGTGAAAAAATATGTTGGTTTTATTCGGAAACTTTTTTTGTACTCCCAACAGGTGGCGCTGCAATCGTAAAAATGTAGAATTAATTTCTGATGAAATCGAGTTGTCCATAGTCAGTTTTTAAAAAGTTTCTTTTAATTCCCCCTGAGTGTTGAGGAGTAATATTTCTACAATTTTGTGTATTTATTGAAACAAAACACGTCATTTTTTATCAAATTATTAATACAATATCGGTTAATTTTTTTCTAGCAAATTTATATTGTCACCTGTTGGAAGTACAAAAAAAGTTTCCGAATAAAACCAACATATTTTCTTACGCTCTTTCCGAATCTGCAATAAAAAATTGGGGGTCCCATTTAAGATTTTTAAGTTGACCCCCTTTCCCGCCCCTCTCCCCTGGAAGGATCGGGGGGCCATTTTGTCAGAATCTGATGTCCCCCCAAAAACTATGAAGGTTTTGATTCGGCACACTTTTTGTTATGATGCATTGTTTTCGAGATATTCAAGAACGTAATGTTATATGGGACACCCGGTATATATATATATATATATATATATATATATATATATATATATATATATAAATATTTTTAAAATTTATCTGTAAAATATATAGAAAAAGCATTGAGGTATACCTGTAGAAAATACAATAATCTTTAATTTTTATAATGATATAACATGCGAAGAGCTTCAAGTAAAGTGCCATTTCCGGTTATCCGATTTACAACAAAATCTAAAGGTCTCTTTCCAAATTAGAATAGGGTCGAAATACAAGGTTTCAGAATTTTCTGAATGATAGTATTTGAGTTAGAGCGAAAACAAAATCCATACACATACATACACACATACAAACATACAGACATCATCGTGAAAAGGTTAAATTTGGATTCTAGGGATCTTAAAAAGTGGTCATTTACTAAAATCTCGATATGTGATTTTTAGCACGATCCCTGTACCTCCTTTACCAAGGGTAGTGGGAGGTAAAAAATCGTTTTATAAACTAAACAAATTATAAACACTATAGAGGTTACAAACTTTGAAACATTATTTTTCACGCACTCAAGAGGTTAATTTTATTGTTAAATACTGTATTTTTCTCTCTGTAAATGGGATTTTGTGTAATTCTGTAGAAGTAGAGTTATATAAAATAAAAATCCAGAACATTTGAATACATACATATATCGTATACGTAAAACTACTAGTTGTTACTTGATTTTAATTGTAATTAAAAGTTTTAGCACAGATTTTTAGGTCTCTCGTCGCACAAGTACGTTGTTTGCTTGTTTTGTCATTGTTTCATATACGGGTGAAACAAAGTTACATCACATTACATATCGCAAATATAAAAACTGGTATAAAAACGTATTAAACTTCTAATTATAGGTATTTTGAAAACATATACATATCTGCATATACCTACGCTAAACAGTAGACTAAAAAATGCTTCTGCAGCATCATTAAATATAGTGGTAATCAATTAAATTTTTATTAACAATAATTATATTAAAAAATACAAAATTTAAAATGTTTAGGCATTATTATCATCATTAATAATATTATTAATTTAATATAACTCTGTATAGTTTTATCTCATCATAATACTTTATACAGGGTGTTAAAAAAGTAATTTTTTGAGGGTGTTTACATTTTCATACTCATAGATATCTGCAGCTAATTTTTAATTACATTATAAATAATTCTATTATTCAGGTACGAAAACTAGTTGGAAATTTTGCTTTAATTACTACCTATTTGAGAAGAAGTTAAATATTACATAAAAAGTTACGAATCATAGAGGTAACCAATTTCTAACTTTACATAAAACAAATATTAGTTATTATTATAAATTTAAAACTGTTTCTAATATTTAGAATGAAAGTACAGTTAATGGAAAATATTATTTATTTGTAGATTAATATTTAGATTCCAAAATTGCAATATTATTATATCCAGAGCTGGGCAATACTCGAGTACATTACTCAAAAGTAGTACTCAAAGTACAAATTTGGTACTCTGTACTCGTACTTGAGTACATTTGAAATATCAATACTTATACTAATACTCTAAAGATTTTTGCTATAGTACTCGTACTCAATACTCTGAATGGTACTCTAAGTACAATAAAAGTACTCAGAGTATTTTTAAATACTCTGAGTATTTTTAGAATTGTGAGTACTTCAAATACTTATACTCTATGTTTTTTTTTCAAAGTATGAGTACAACAAACATGTTATTTATTTAGTACTTATCATATTTCCTATTTGTATTTATATGTAATGGTAACTAATAATTTAATTTATTATTGTTTTGCATTGATAAACAATAAACATTTGAATAAAATTACTCGCATTTACTATGATGACATCATAAGTACTCAATACTCATAGAGTATTGAGTACTTTTTGTACTCTGTACTCAGCGCAGAACGGTTTTTCAAATATTCAAGAAAAATATTCAAGAGTACTTTTTACTATGAGTACTCGTACTCAATACTCAAGTACATTTGTTAGGTACTTTGCCCAGCTCTGATTATATCTTATTACATATTGAAAGATTTGATCATAAATTTATGACTGGTTATATGGGACTTTGCGCCTTTGATAGCAATGGATATTAGTCTAACAAAAGTTTTATTATTCTATTTGTAATGAAGTTAAAGATCTCTTGTCTACTTACCTTTTTAAAACAGTAAAAACATCCAGTTAGAACTCTCTTTTATCTCCGTTTTCAATCTCAATTAATTGCTACCTTGAAGTTCCAGAATCGATTCGAGTAAACTTTATATTTGATTAAAGTTCAATATCGTCTACGTCCTGGTGAAATAAATTTAAAACTAACGAGAGGCCGACAAATGGCCAAGTGTCACGGTAAGTGGTTCAGACCTGCGGGAAAAATGGCCGACGTGAAATTGGCTCTGGCTCGAACGATTTATGTACAAAAAAGAACTACAATGCGTGTGAGGCTCATCCACGAAGATTGTAAACAAAACCGTGATCAGGGAGAAGTTCCAATAAACCAACCTTGCTAAAAAAGCTACGAATGAAATAAACCTCAAGAAATAAGAAGAAAACTAAAATTGTCACAGTTTTTCATAGTACCTACATTGTATTATACAGGATAAGTCTGGGAAGATGCCCTTTCCTTTTAACTTTTTTATTATAATTAATAAAAAAAATCTGATGTGGTCAGCACATGACCTCCCGCCAACTCCATGATTAAAAGAGCTTTAAATAAAGTACCACTTCCGGTTGATCGTTTGTAAATAAAATCTGATTTGTTTTATTGTTTTTCCTCAAAAATCTGTTAGAGCTCCAAATTAAGTACTACATCCGATTTATCATATATGGTTAAAATCTAATATGTTGTTTCAAATCATATATGAGTTTTAAATACCAAATTTGAGAAGTTTTGGATCATATTTTAACAGACTTTAAGGAAAAATCGTCACACACATTCTTATAAAAATCAGCATCAACTTCCAGGTGCTCTAAAATACAATATTTGTAAATTTTTCGCCGTACATGTGTAATTGTAAATTAATATTAATTCATAGTGCCGCAAAAATAGCAAATTTAAATCAGATCATCCTCTACATCTAATAATTAAGTATGATGGAAAATATATTATTTTTACAAATCTTAATTTCATTAGAATTAAATATTTTACTATTATATTCTCCTTAACAAGGTTTCATTATTAATTTTAATAGTTTACATTTAAAAGATAGTGGCCCGTATTCCGAGCGCACTTTTATAATAAAAGCGCTTTTATATAGCACCCTCCTCATAAGAATATAATGTAAAAGTGAGCTGATAATACGGGCCAATGTATTTTGGTTCTCCCTTCTTAAGCCGCAGTGACGCTAACGTCACAGTTTTCGTGGCAAAACTTTAATAATTATTTCATTCATCATTTTTATTTTTAAATTTTATATAAAGCAAAAAAAAAAAACTTGAACGATCATATTAAAAAGAAGAATACTGTTCGCATATCACATAACGATAACGTACGTTTAATAGTTAAACAAAATACGAAAACTTTGATAAATTATTATTAACATATAAAACACAAGGATGTGCTAGTTGCGATCTATGAATTAATTCCGGCTTTTAAGATCTTTTTTCTTCCATTACATATACCTACTAAATATTATAAGAACTGAAAAAGAGAAATTGGTTATGTTTTAAATGAACAAAGGTATCTTCTTTACCGATTGAGATATTCTAGTTCTTCAATTATTAGTCTATCTATTACAACAAACACAAAATTAGCTCTTGTTATTTTCATATTTCTTGGCATTTGCGAGTACCTATATAAAATTTATACTTTTTTAAGCACCAGTATCTATTGCGTATCTAGTCTTCTTTATTCATATTGTAAATATAGTCCTAGCAACTATAATGGATATGAGTTTATCTAGGAAGTCATAGTTATGCTTTTTTCACTTCTGTCATTTTTGAATCCCTGATATATTGAATAATTTAAACTTTTATCAATTTTATAACAAACGCATACTCTGAAATTTGTGCGTTTGTGCCATACCGTTGAAAATAAATTGATAAAAACTTTACAAATTTTTGTAAACCACCAAGATACATAGATATCCCTGAAATCATATTTGTCTCGAGATGAAAATTAAAGTTTTTTAA
Source organism: Ophonus ardosiacus (assembly GCA_943142095.1). Lineage (NCBI taxonomy): Eukaryota > Metazoa > Arthropoda > Insecta > Coleoptera > Carabidae > Ophonus > Ophonus ardosiacus. The sequence continues at coordinate 18,145,922 of OW964823.1, forward strand.
AAGAATCCTTTAGTTAGTTAAAGACAACTTTTTTTATCTTATATTTACTGAATCAATGGCAGCTTTCTTTTAAAAGAACAGTATTTAATTTTAAGAAAATGAGTATTTTTTGATAAAGCTTTCAGCCCAGCGTAATTTTATGTACACTGATGTAGAAAAATATCCACAAAGTGACATCCAATAAACACCGTCTCCTGTAAAAATGTGTCCCTAAATATTTCACTCTGATGTTACACACCGTTCCATTAGCAATTTGTTGTGATTTTCCGTTTTATTAAAACTTTTAACAATGATTAGCATGACAAGGGTAAGGAGTGATTTCACGAGCTGTTGAACATCTTCCAAAATCGTAATTTTAAAGGGAGAAATGACAATTGTATAGGACATAGGACTTTGCTCTATTTACATAAATTTGCTTATAATCTCACTATATTTAAATATAGCAGAACTTCATCCTCAAATTTAGTGGTTTTAATATCCATAGTCCATTTATTAATAAAAATAAGTTTCATTTTATTTTTTAAAAATTTTCTTTATTAACTTATACTTAACAAGTGTACGGTTAATTTCCAATGACTGTATATATTCGTATGAATATATATTATAATTGGTGCGTGAATGTAATGTACATACTTACACTCGTAAATTAGGATCTGAGATTGGAATAGATGAATGAGTTTGTATATTAAGGTAGTTTAGTCAAAAGATTGACATGCGAAAGGTGAAACGATACATACAGGATGGTGGCGCTTAAGGGTGAACATAGGGATTTAACATAAGATTTTAATTTTATGAAATTTCTTGTTGCTCATTTTAGGGAAAAAAACTGTAGAGTACTGTAAAGACATATTAAGTCCCTGCTTGGGCGCCATTTTATAGCGGCGGCGTTTTTCGTAAACTAGAACGGCGAGGACGACCCTGGGCACAGACAACAGATACTATTAAGATAGTCAACTGCAATGATAAAGTAGTAGGCATTCATGTCCTGCAACACTAGCGCTCGGTGTCGTAAGACATTACTAAAATCAGTATGGCGGGTAGTATTGGGGATAGTCTGCATCCCGCATTACTATTCAGGATATATTTATTCTTTTTTATTGATATAGTAATAAACAGAAAAATACAAAATATATATTTAACAAGAAATAGAACGCATATTTATTTCTTAAAATTACATAAGGAAAATATAAAAATATAGTCAGATATCCTTTTACCATACGGTGTAGGGTGTACAAATACATTCAGTTGTGTATAAATTTTGCCCATTGCTTCTTATTCCTTGCCATCTTCCTAGCGTTTTGAATAGTCGTATTTTTCTTCTCTAAGATCTTTAATATTACCTTAACTCAGTTGTCTTTAGATCTTCCTCGATCTGTTTCTTCTACCACTTTTGTTTTGTCATTCATATTTGTCTCACCGGTCTAGCTTCGTTCATTCTGATCATGTTGCCCCACCAAGCTAGCTCTCTCTGCTCAATGAACTCCAATACAGACTTACATTATAATTGTTCTATAATCATTTCATTTCTTGTTCTATCTTGTATTTGGATGAGCTACTCGTTCAATCCAAATTTTGTACATTTTTTCTTCAAAAATAGGAAATTAATATTTTGTTGTTTTATTTTCAACATCACAACCCGGCCCACAACAACTTCTTGGCATTTTGCACAAGCAAATAAACACAAAAAGAGAAAAATATAAAATAACACAATATTGAAGAATAACACTTCACGAAAATACAATTTCAAATTTGAATTGTCAGTATGACTTGCCGCCTAGCCGCCACGATTTTAAACTCACCGAACATCCGAACATTTACGAATTTAAACGAATTAATCCGAACGAAGCACTACTAGCGCTAAGTGTCGTAATACATAACAGAAAGTCTCAAGGTCATGCTATATAGTTGACACGGCCAGACCCTGGGTAGCTCTGAGGAGATAGGCAGGGTTTTTGTGTATATAAAGACAATAATGTTAAATTAAATAATAGGTTTATTGTGTTAAAATATTAAAGTATGAAACAATAAAGAGAATATCCTTGTTTTTCCCCTGAAATATGACAACTTGTGGCGGTTTACGGTACAAAAACTAACGGTTAGCATTACTGTACAAACTTGAACAGAATTAAAAGTCGCATATAAATCTGCTTTATACATGTTTTATTATATTTTTGGTTTATTCACAATTTTGAAAAGAAATTTCAAAATTTCTATTTATTAGGATTTTTTATTTAGGACTTTTTCTTTTTTCCTGGTTTTCATAAATTATTTATACACGTCAAAAAATCTATTTTACTTGTGGAAAAGATTTAAATTAAATAATGAATGTTTACATGAATGAGAAACGTGTGTAGGTATATTGTAAAGGAATATTATGATGGAAATAGTTACAAAAGAATACGGAATTTATTTTCCATTAGTCAAATTGACGTTTGACATTTTTGAAAACTAGAAAAAAAGAAAAGTTCAATGGCTTTTGCTACTAATAGACCGAAATTTTGAAATTTCTTTTTAAAATTGCGAATAAACCAAAAACATAATAAAAAATATTAAAATAGTTTTATATGCAATAAATAAATAAAATTATACTACAATTAGTAACGAAAATACGTAGTACCTACATTCTTCAAACTTCTATGTATGTGAGAGAGTTGCACGTTTCTTACATTACTGGGAAATAGCACTTTGCACTCTAAACTATTTCAAGTACTATAATATAGAGTGCGTTTACGAAAGAACAAGCCAACTATATTTATACATAGTCGCAAACTTAAATATGTTATTTTTATTGTATTTAATGGTGATTCAATAAAAAATCCATATTTTAATTAAAAAGAATAGTTTTTATTCAAAAAACTTATTAATGGAGAAAAATGAATATTATGCATGCCACTGAACTTTTCCTTAGAAGCGTGGTCTGCAGAACCGACTGATGGCGTACCCGGCTTGTTCTTAACTTGTACGCACTCTAATGATACGTACATTTCGTATTTTCAGGTTTACAAAACTTTAAAATAATTATTGGTAGATATTTAAAGGTTTCTACAAATTTATGTAAAAATATTTTGAGTATGTATAGGTAAAATATTATTATGCTCTCGATTTATATGAACAAACTAAATAAGACTTAAAAATATTTATTAAATTTAATTAATAAAATTAAGGTAATATATTGATTAAAAACATTGGCATGTTAGTTTTTAGTTTTCCCTATGAAGCGCCGTTTGGGCTATAAATTTTTACATGACTCCACAATATATTTCCTAGAAAAGACTTTCTTTGCCGATTTTGGAGGTAGTTTTGTTTTAGAGACATTTTATATCGGTACTGAGAAGGAGCAATGTGCCTGACATTAAGTAGTCTGCGAGACAGCAAACAGCACATGTCAGACAATATTAGCAAACACGCGAGATTAAATGTCTGAGCCTGAGCTCTAAGAGGGCATCCTTGTGCAAAGAGAAATTTGAAGCGATAGGTGATATTTATGACTCCCTCAAGAGATATAAACCTCGAAGCATCACAGAAGATTTTGCGAATGTGGATATATTTATTTTGTTGTTATAAAGATTTTGATAATGTTTTAGCATATTTTAATCTATGATAAATATAGGTTTTAGTAGTAGACAGAAGCAGAATAAACAAATTGAAAATGTTAATTTTATTATTTTTTTAGACACGAAAAAAAAAATGATTAACTATGTTCTAACTCAAACTGAAATGCCAGAAAGATAACTATTAAAAATGATAGTGCAAATTTTGTTTTCCACGGCCTACCTGATTTTCTTATTCTCAATCATTTTAGCGTTACCCTCTTATATAAAATCTACCATGTCTAGATACTTAAATGCTATAAATATTTCTTACAGAATGCGTGGCTGAATTAAGCGCATTGAATGACGGTATTCTAAATTCCAAATTGCACAAAAGTGACGTCTCAGATACTCTCTCCACGATTGCTTTTAAAGCAACTGTGATGACGCCTGGTAAGCGTTTTCAAAATCAGTGAATAAAAAATAGATTAGCACCCCCAGACATACGTATTAAGCCGCGATAATATATTTATTCATATAAATATATCTCCCACAGATTTATTAGCACTAATTTCTTACCTTAATATAATTATAAACTAATTCCTCTAGAATTGTTGTTTCTAAATCAAGAAAACGAAATTAGCTCTTTGTGTTAATAGCAGTCGCCAGAGGTCCAGATTGCCAGGAGACCAATTAAATTATTCAACGAGGAAACCACACCGTATGTACCTAACGGTAAACTTAATTTAACAAAGCACATCAATTTTGGAAAAACGTGTTAAGAGACAACGAAAGAAAGATTCAATTTTAACTCTTCAACATTAAGTGGAAATACCATCCAGTACATCCACAATGTGCATGAAAAATGTTTTAAATAATAATCTTTTGTGAGACTGTGTCATTGGTCAGTGTTAGCTAAAATCTAAGAATAATTGAATTAAATAAAGAAAGAAAAAAATCTCTTCTAGTAAACTTCTGCATAAAGAAAAAAAAAAGACTGAACGTCCTATTGCCATGTTAGAATCTAACAATCTTATTTTCAACAAACATTCAAAACAAATTCTTTAATTTCTTTCCTTCCAGTGAACAATAACCCTCATGTCTTTCAAGTGTTATCTGCTTTTCCAGCGCCTCTTATGAGTATAGCGTGAATCAGATTACAAATGAAATATCCTGAACGCACACTCCAAGAAAATAAACAAACCTACAAACGCAAACAGTGGCGAATATGACAGCGAGAAAAACGCTGAAGTATTTTACTGTTCGCAGAAGGAGGGCACATTTATTTATAGCTACAACAAGACATGAATTATTAACGAATAGTGCACAGAACTTTAGCAACTGGAGTAATAGGGATGTTAAGATAATTTATAGGGAGTTTAACTCTGTTTTTAATACAGAAAATGTAAATTAGAATAAAGATTTTCATTTTCTGTTTTACGCGTATTACTCTATAACGCAGTTCAGTAGATATTGAAGATTAAATTCTGACAATCTATGTAATAAAGGAAAAGTAAGATACACAATGAGAAAAGAGTGATGAATAATAACGCATTCTTCTTTGTGTCAAGCAGTATTAATTTTATTTTTTCAATATAGTCATACCCCATTTAACGTGGTTAATGCGTACATGAGTGCTTAGCAAATCAATGCTAAGTGGATGTTTATCGATGTATGGATTACGAACAAAGACAGAAAATGCTCAGTAAGCGAAATAAACAAAATCACAAAATATTTTGAATTAATTTAAAACAAACAAAGACCGATTGTTAGATTAGGTTATGTTAAGGAAAAACGAACACATGCATACTACTGACCATCATTTTTTGTGTTAAGTTAAGCTATGTGATGGTTTGTTTTAAAAAATAACAGTTAAATTTCGTCTTTATTTAAATAAATCCACAACGCATTATGACTATATTTGTATTTCGCTTGCTGAGATTTTCGAACATATAGAATATGTATGTAATAGAATTAAAAAAAAAAACCCGCGGAGTATTTCCGGATGCCTGCATCTCTTAATTGGTAAGGTATGATCTCAGCAACATATGAACCGAACGACTTTCTTGCCTCTCAAAATTCAGAATGACCTCCGTTAACATCCGGACTATTAATAGTTATGTGAGTTGAGAAATATAACATGTTTTATTAAATAACATAGTTTACCTCTGAGGTATAACTGTATTTTAATATTCACCGACTGAAACGGTGAGAAAAATAGTGTCCTTCGTCAGCGCATAAATTTTTACATATCCAGGTTATTACAGAAGCTTGTATCTCTTAAATACGATTAAAAAAGTTGTTTGTGTCAGTCGGAATGTCTCTCTATTCTATTTGCGGACATCCATATAGAATTCTACTTACTATTGGGAAAGCATCATTCTTTCAATATATTGATTTGTTCAACTTTAGGTAAACATCACCTCCCGAAGCGATACTTCCCAAATATCGTTTCAAAATATTTTTATTTGAAACCGTCACTAAAGTACACAAAAATCGTCATTAAAAGTTGAAAAATTATTGTCAACCTTATGATAAATGCTGTACATGTAAGAAAATTTGAGCAGGTGAACAATATACATTAGTAAATTTGTACATTTATATCTTTCTATCTATAAATCTGAAGAACATATAATAAAAATTATAAATGTATCGGAAAGATAATTTTATATTCTTATACAATATTTGTCATAACATAATTTTTTTAAAAACAATATTGAGAAGAATCTTTTCAAGAAACTACTGCTTCGGGTTGTCCAGTGTTACAAAAACATAATAAGCTCTTCCCACTAATGTCATATTGAGGAATCCGTAGTTAAACGGGCACTCATAGCTAAAGTGGAAAGTTTCAGATTCAAACGTAGTTATAATTATATGTATTATACGAAATGTATTCATTAAATTTTAAGACATTAAGCCCACATATTTTTTTTTTGCTAATACAGTTAAGAACTTTTTTTGTGGAAAATGTAATTAAAATAATATTAAATTTTTCTTATCCCGCTGAGATAAATTTTAATTTTGTTTTTGTATGGAATTCATCCACCAAATTTTTCAGAAATGAATTAAAGAAATACGTCTGGCAATATTGATTGCGCCATATTTAAGTAAATTATTAATACGTTGTACTCACTTTTATTGACACAATTTTCTAGTTCTCTAGGTGTATAATACAATCGAATATGCTTTAATAGAATTACTCGGGTCACTCTGCTTTCAAATTAAATCAATTACATCTAATTAACCACATGATTTAGTGCGAAAGTCTTAGTACTCTCTCGTACTCTCCGTATCAACCAGAGGTTCAATATTTCTGATGAAGACGAAATAAGTTTCTCGACGTGTAGAATATAAACAATTATTTCATACTTAATAACAAACAATTTTTTTTATAATTTTGAAAAAATTAATTATTAATTCGTATTAAAATAGTTCTATACATTATGTTTTCTCAAAGATTGCATCTGTTCATTTATTAATTAATCATTATTTATTAATTAATTATTTATTTGCACAAAATTTTAGTTAAATTTTCAAGATATAAATTCTGTTTTTAATTAATTCTGTCTAGTATCTAATGAAATGAATTTTGATTGATTTTGGCTGCAGTACTTATATGAAAAACGTTTTCATTATTACATATTATTTTATATCATAATAACTACGTTTCTATTTTCCCTTTCAAGTAAACAATATTTAAAATACAATAATATTTAAAAATAAATAAAATATTAGATAAGAAAAAGTTACTCAGATTGACAGTTTTTCTTTTTTAAATAAATATTAACTTTAAAGCAATGGTTCTGAACTTCAATACCGCGGAACACTTTTGTGAAAAAGAACATTAGTTTTCTGCTATTCGCTTTTTTCAAAGAATAATCTATTTATCGAATGCTGATAATTTGTCCGTCGTAGTTAAAATATCTTCATTTTTATATAATATACTTGTATTAATTGACGTTGTTTAAATACGAGTAATTAAGAACAATCTGTTAAATAGTTCCAATGAGCACACCATATATCATTGTTACCACTTTCGCTGCCATCCCATTTTTGTCCTACTACAACCGGACGTTTATATATATATATATATATATATATATATATATATATATATAAATATATTATCAAAAAATGATATTTAACTGTCAAGAAAAACTGTTACGAACTTCAAATAAGAGGACTTCAAGCTTCCGGTTGACCAATTATAACCAAAATCTAGTCAGATCTTCATATGGATGTGTAGAAGAGGAATACGAAAGAATTATAATTTTTGGAATTGTAGTATTGGAATTATCGTCGGAAAAATTTTTATCACACGCACGCACGCACGCACGCCGAACCTGTTACTAAAGTAAGATTTATTTCGTCCCACTAAAATTTCAATAATTTCTATAAACGAAAAACCAATTTCATTTTATTTTATACATTAATTTTTATTTCTTTTCAGATGATAAGATGTTTAAGAAAGAAAAAGAAGAATATAGGGATTAAATATTAATTTGCGTACAGTCTTTTGAAAACTTGGATCAATATCAGTCTTTTTGTCAGTATGCAAACTACATTCCCTTTTGTGAAATGTATTCAGTCACTATTTCTATAAGATGCAAAAAAGATATTAGTTATTTAATTGTTAAGTGTGTTAATAAGGGCGATTAATAAGTCGGACAGTGTAACGTTAATGGGGGTCATCCATCATAAAAAAAATTTAAAAATGCACACATTATACTTAAAGTATTAATCAATAAATAGCGATTAAGACAAAAAAAAAAATAATAATTACATACTCTGCGACATATGTTGAACTTTATAAGGATGTGGAGGTTTTTTTTTTTAACATTTCCCCTCATATCAAAATTAAAGCCTGGTCCGCCATGGTCCGAATGCATCTCTAAAGAAAAGGGTTCCCGTGATAAAAACACAGTAAATGAATTTATTACCAAATATAATTTTACAAAATCATTGACTGGCAAGTCAAGATGCGGTAGACCCCGTAAACTAACACAGCGAACAGTTCAAATAATTGAATTAAAATCTACCGCACATCCAAGAAAACTGCTGTGGATATTTCAAAAGAAATTTGAATAGATAATCTTGCCCATAGGGCCATTTTCATAATCAACTTTATCATAGGTTGGAACTTTTTCGGGTTTCTGGGCCATGGTCTTTTAGGTATAACACCTAACGTTTCGCCCAACAATGTGTTTTCTGAGTCTTTACATATAAAAATAATCTTTTTCTTGAAAATGATCTTCACTTTAACAGTTCACAATTAAAATTAAAGTTTTGTTCGGTTTCGTAATATAATTTTAGTACTTTAGAAAATAAAGATAAAGTCTTAAAATATTTTTAATTAAAGTCTCAAAGTAAACCTGATTATGGAAACGGTCCATATCAGCCGAAGTACTTTGTCTTGACGTTCTAAAGATGTAGGGTGTATTAGACGAATCATGCCCGGTTTCACCAACATCAAATAAATCTTCGGGTAGCTTATTCATTGAAGAAGAGAAAAATATCGCATCGAAACCAAGACGCAAATGACGGTATCACGACGGTATTTATTCTAGCTGTCATATTGTGATGCGATATTTTTCACTTATTCGACGGATAAGCTATTCAAAGATTTATTTGATGTTGGTGAAACCGGGCATCAGTGTTAAAAAAAAACCTTTATTTATACATAAGGCGACTAGTGAAAAGTGCTATTGTCGGATAAATTAAAATAATAGTACGAAGTATTTTCGGCGACCGACATGTGCACAATACATTTCTAAAGTTATAGTTGTCATGACGACGTAAGTCCATTAGTCTATATAAGATAGAATCTCTAATGTATAGACATATTGTAACAAAGCAATTATTCCTTATGCCAAAAAAAAAAATCTGTTGTGGCCAGCACAAGACCTCTCGCCATTTCCATATTAGGCTATATAAGTATTGTATTGCACTTCGCTTTCGAACCGTCGTTATATAACAAAATATTATAGAACATTACCCAAATATTGTTTTTTATTATATTTAACATGTCTTCTGCATACATATAATTCTAATTATATCTATTTTTCATTGTATGAGGAAGTTTCTAAAGTCAGAGATTGTTCCAATTCATTAACCAGATTGGCGGTATTTCTGATGGATATATGCATTTTACCACAATTTTACCTATAATTTCAAATAATTAATTAATAAAACAATAAGAAAAATTAAATATACTTACCAGTAAAAGAAATCAGAATGTCACTAAAACTGTTAATTTTTGACACTGACATGTGTCATTTACAAATTATGATAAACATTGGAATTTGTCAACTGATTTCCTTAGTGCCGTAGCCTCTGCGATTAGGTCACTCTATAAATTATAGTGTCTTTATCTCTAAATCTATACAAGATATAATAAAAATTTTAAGTGTATTAGATGGAGAATTTTATGTTCTTCAATATTTAATAAAAAAACCTCCCAAAAAATAATATTTAGAAGAATTTTTCTAAAAAACTACTATTTGCGGTTGTTCATTTGTTACCAAAACCTTTTCAGCTCTTCCCAGGAATGTCAGATTGAGGAAACTGCAGTTAAATATTTTTTAAGTCTTATAGTTTTTGAGGACTCGTGACTACAACATCCAGACATACAGACACACATACATACATACATACATACACACACACACATACACACATCCACACACACACACACACACACAGACATCATTTTAAAAATGTTATAATCGGATTCTAGGGACCTTAAATCGTGCTTATTCAATAAAATCTGGATATGCGAATTTTAGCATGAATCCAATACCTCTCTTAGCGAGAGGTAAAAATGCCGAGTGGATAGGTTTTCCTAAAGGACAACGGTCCTCGCTAGATCAAGAAACACTGAGAAGTGGAACTATACTGTTTATATTTGTATATAAAGGAATGATGATAAACTATTAAATATAGAGTACAAAAATTTAAAAAAATATTGAACCGATTTTTTTAGTAGTTTTGAAATACGTATATCTTTGGCACAATATTTCACAGCACGAGAAGTTTATTTATATAGTTTGTGGTTTTTAATATGAAAATATTTTTAGACGAATTCATATGTTTATTAATAAAATTGTTTCATTTTTATATCACTTTTGAAATGCTATGGTTTAAAAATCTGTTTGGCTCAAAACTTTTGCGCGGCACTGTAATAATAAATCAACCCATCTATTAGCGAATGAAAATATTTACAGTGTAATTCAGCGCTATTACTGATATGTGACTTAGTGTGCCATTTAATTATTCATCTGAATTTTATACACAGCTTAGGTATTATTCAATGAAAAAATTATAATTTTAATATATTATTTAAAGATAAGGGTTGTTCTGCTTTAAAATAAACTTGAATATTATATGAACCTTGTAAAATTAGGTGTAAAATTTGGTTATGTGTCGATAAATCATGTATCAAATAAAAGACAGAGGTGACAAAAATACACAATATTGATTTCTTGCGGTTTAAATTTTATTTCTGCGTAGCATATCTTCTATAAATTATTATTCTGGATTCGTACTGATGATAGTGATATGCCTTTTACTTTTTGTACTGAAATTCAATGCAATATATTTTATCACGTGCACTAACTATCAGATATATCTTTTTCTCCTTTTCTCAATTTCAGATATTGAAGCAGTCACATATAATTGATATCATTATATGAATTCGAGATCTTAGAAAATATTTATATTTCAATAAAGTAACTAAAAATAAATGCATTATAACTGGATATTATAAAGTAGATAAGTAATTTTAAAAATGAAATATGGTCCTTACAATAATTTGAAATTGTTATTATATAAAGAGTAATAATTAATGGATACTTGAAAGAAAATTAATATAATAGTGTTCACAAAAGTGACCCCCTGTGGTGCTCCCTTCACGCCAGCAGTAAATGCCCGTTAGGTGACGCCTGGAAACTGCCAGCTTGGAACGAATATGTCATTATCATTACCAATACCTAACTACAAAGCAGATTGACACATTCTGCTTTGGGTAATATGCCGTGGTGATATATTTATTTATGAAAATACAGGATGAGCAGAGAGGAAGTGTCAAACTTCGGGAGTGTATACTACACGCAAATATATGAATAAAAAACCCAAAAGTTATAATCAAATATTTGTTTTCGAGTTACAGTATCAGTGTCAGTTCTATAAAGTAGACTAGCACAATTTAAATGTCAAATAATAAGCAGTCATTCATTAATCATATGTTTTTGGTTTTGATTATTTCGAACAATTCGAAATGTCTAAAATTAAAAAAATTATATTAAATTTAAATACAAATACTTTTTTAATCCTTTGGCAGTTCAAAATATTCAAAATAAACGATATGCCCAGGTAAATGTTAATATACAATCTTAATGTCATGGAAAACTTATAATATGTATTTACATTAAAATATCATAATTTTGAAAAAGTAAACTACACTCAGGTCCAAAAAGAAGGCAAGTTTTTTTTTACCCCCAGAACTATAAGAGCTATTCACCCTGTGAAAGCAAATCTGGCGATGGAAGAAGTCTAGTGTATGAAAAATATATGATTAAGAAGAATATAACCTATTTTTAGTGACTTTTTTTTATTATTGAAATTTTTACGGGTATATAACTATAGTGTCATTTATACCCCGGTACAATAAGTATATAGGTTTTAGTTAAATACATTTCATTTCATAGTAGTACAGTTTATAATTTGTTATATATGTTTATTGATTTCGTGAACTTGATCATGTTGTCTTCGGTTATGGTACTGTGTTAGGGACTTTGTAGGTCAATATTAATATTTAATACCAGTTTAGTATGAAAAAGTATAGCAAATAAAACGCTAATGGGGTTCGTGACAAAAGCAATGAAATAAAACGGTGCCTCATAAGTAATAAAGAAAAATGTTGTCGAATTGAAAAGAGTCAAGGACAAAGAAATTCAATCTTCCGGTATTGAAGCAGAATAATCCGGATTTAGAATTAGTCTTTTGCTTTCCAGTTAAATTGTTGGACTTCGCATTATTAATCTAAAATCGATACTGCTGTATAAATCTACCTGAATTCCAAAATAGATTTATAAGTACTTTGAAGGTGTATTTCGTACTACGGAAATTTACAAGGATTCTATGCAAAGCTTGCATCTTTTATAGAAAGTAAACAAGATTGCAGAATTAAGCCTAGATCCGGAGAGTAAGCGTGCAATATTTACAGAACACTTATTTGCATTATAAATAAAGTATAAATATAGGCTAAAATATTCACTACAAAAAAGTATTCCGGGCAGTACAGTTTCTTTTATAAAAATTGTAAAATACAATTATTTTCTTATAAATAAATATATTTCCCTGTATAGTGTCTTACTTTGTGAAACTGAATAATTTGTATTTCTATAGTTTCGCTATACAACAGTCATCCAACGAGAAATCGTGTAATTTTTAAAGATAAATTAATAAATCAATCATGGCTTATTGATGTTTTTTTTTTAATGGTTAGCAGCAGCTACATGTTAAAGAGAAATTTTAAAATAAGCGTAAAATATATCCTTGGTACTATATTGTTATATTACCCATATGTCAATTTCTCGATGCCACATTGTTCTCATAACCGACAGTTAACTTAATCGGCAGTTTAAGCAAAGATGAAAATATCGAGCCTAAGGCCCAATATTTTCATCTCTGGTTAAACTGCCGGTTAAGTTAACTGTCGGTTATAAGAACAATGGAGCATCGAAAATTGGCACATGTGTAATTTTTACAATTTAGGCTACAATATCGATGGTGTTTTTCTTTTGACAGTTAAATGAACAGGATGTTTAACCGGAGATGACAGTTAATTGGGGCGTGCTTCAGAAGTCTGTTTTACACCAAATCATTTTCGATGTTTAAAAAGAAGCGTTAATTACATAAAGCATTAAGAGAATAAATACAGGGAGATAGCTACGTAAAACATAATAAACGACAATACAACAACAAATAATGCGCAGCACATACAAAGAATGAAAAAATAATTGGCATATTTAAATTGTGATTGTGTAAACCGCATTTGACTACAAGGCACGGCAACCAATAGAATCACAAGAAACTGTCTGTCAAAATTCTTTCGTTATTTCAGAAAGAGTATGAACTCGCAATACTATTTTTCGCACCGACCGTAGATTATGACCACTTGTATGAACATAAGTTAAATAATAAACGTGCCTTAAATTGATAATAACGCATCACAATGAAATGTTAAATGCATTACTAAGCGAGAGAAATTCTGCAATAACAGCAATCTTCCTCAATAGACGAAAGTTAACTTCGAATATAAATAAAATAATCTGGCCAAGATAGTGACTTAGATCAATAATCCCAACAAAATTGTCCTGTTCCACAATCAGCTTAAGACAAAATCATCGGGTCAAAAAGTCAGGTAATATTAGTTTAGGTAAAATTGTTGGACCACGGTAACTTTGAAACAGAACAATTTTCTCTTGAATATGTAAATGTATTTACCCAAACATTCACTAGCACTAAAAGCTTTGTTTATACCGGTGTGTCGTGTCATGAACGTTTCCAGCAAATTAGGCCCGGTAATTTCATCTCCGGTTAAAGAGCCTGTTAATTTAATTGTCTTTTAAAAGAAAAACACAGCATCGATATCATAGCCTATTTTGTAGATATTACACATTTGTCAATTTTTCGATGTCACATTGTTCTTATAACCGACAATTAACTTATCCGGCAGTTTAATCAGAGATGAAAATATCGGGTCTTAGTATTAAAAAAGTCAAACTCAGCAGTGCTCCACACTATTTTACAAATATATTGCATGTAGAAAAGATATTTTGATATTTAAAAATGTGTTACACGACCAATATGGTTGAAAATCACTCATTTTCAATAAGCAGTGAATGCGGTTCAGGAAGCCGGGATTGAAAAAAGTTCCGGCAGCCTTACTGAAGTCGGGAAATATTTGCAAATCAAAGGAATGAACGAAATACATAATCATCCGTTAAATACAGAGTAAGAACAATTTTTCAAATCCCACTTCGAATCTAATTTTTAATTGAATTAATACTGTGTTAAGCACTTTTCATAAGAATAAGTAAATTACTGGATGGAAATTCCGGGATTTATCGATACACCTAAAAAGTACCGGCTGCCGACGAACAGCTTACCTAGTTTATTTATTTCCCTAAAAACAACAACGATAACCTAACCTAACACACAAAAAATACTCTAAAATAGCTCGAGCTGAGTTTCAACCGTTAGGTTATTGTTTTAAAAAAATGTGCAAACTAAGTAAGCTTTTCATGACTTGTCGGGACTGCCGAGACCGGATCCACTGCCTTTTTAATATTTGAAATACTTCTAACAGTTCTGAGAGTGTCTGCAATACTGCATTAGAAATAAATAAATAAAAAAATAGATATCTCATCATTAGATGGATATCCAGCGATGCCACTAAGTCCGGACGATCCGGTTTTAAAACCGGAACTACTGTTCCGGCTAAACCGAGCTTATGATTCGGCAATCCGGTCAAATTTGTTCAGAAAGTAAAAAAAAATTAACAACTTAGAGTTTGAGAGAAAAATCGCTTTTTCTCCTACATACTTAATCATAATGTATTTTTTTAAATTACTATGTATAAAGAGCAGCTTTCCTCTCTGATGTTATAATCTAGTTTAGACCTATTTCCAACCTCGATATTACCGATTTCTGAAAATAATCTTTCTGAACACACACTTCTGGCTAGGTTAGCTGTATTACGGGTACTCATAGCAGTCTGTATGCCTGTGCATATTGAAGATAACACATTATTAATGCAACACTACCACGATCTCAATGATTAATCCCTTCGCTCTCTTTCTCATAGTAGTAAAGAGGAATCCATATGGCGGCCGGATTAATTTCAGTGATTCGGTCCGGCTGTTAGCCGGAAAATCCGATGCGGTATTCCGGTCAAATCCCGCTCCGGTACATCCTTATCATTACGGCATATACCGATATCAGTGTACAAATCAAATACTTCATAAGCTGAAAATAATTTATAATAATAATTGTAGTATACAGCAGCAAGAAAGATAAACTGAAGTGATTATAATCTATGTATTTTATACAGAGACTGGTAGTATTTACCCATAAACAGGATTGATTAAGCTATAGCTAAAATAATTCCCTTTTTAACTGACCATACCAATTAATTGTATATTGTGTATCGCAATTATAATAATAATTTTTTTTTCTACCAACTCTTTTGTGTAAGGTAATGTAACTTAAAACAAAATAAAGTATTATTATTTGGTAGTTAGTTAGGTAAGGTGACTAAAGTTTTGAGTAAACTACCAATCAGAGTATAAAATGTAACTGCAGTGATAATTACACTTAAATCAAAATTGAAACCATAATCTCATGTACACCTGCAAACGTTAATTAGAGCACTACAGGACGAAAACTGCATAATATAGGTACCATGTTTACAAATTGTCAAACAAAACATTTATGTGTTTAATTTACATTTCAATTGGATTACATTTAAATAATCAAAACATTTTCGTTATATGACCAAGCGTCATTCAAAATTTACTTAATTATCTGTCGCTGAGAGGTATTAGATTCATGCTAAAAATCGCATATCCAAATTTTAGTGAATTAGCACGATTTAAGGTCACTAGAATCTGATTTTAACATTTTAAAATGATGCGTGTATGTGTGGATGTTGTAGGGATGGTTTCTCAAATACTGTAAAACCAATGACCAATTTAACTACCTAAGTATTCTTTAATCTGACATTAATGGGAAGAGCTGAAAAGATTTTGGTAACAATTGGACAACCAGGATTTTGGTAACAACCGGAAGTAGTAGTTTCTTAAAAATTCTTCTAAATATTATTTTTTGGAAATTTATGTTATTACAAATATTAAAGAATATAAAATTCTCTATCTGAAACATTGAACATTTTTATTATATCTTCTCTAGATTCAGAGATAGAGAATTATAATTATATAAAATAATACCTTGTAATGAATTTCTCAACCCAAACAACTCCATGGAAACCAGTTGAAAAATTGTTTGTAATTGACAGAACATGCCAATGTCTAAAATCCAAATACATTACTGAAGACTTTTTTTGGGAAGTAGATTTAATATTTTTTATTTTATTATTAATTATATTTCAAATTATAGATACATATATTACATGTCAGTGCAAAAAGACATATAAGTGTTAGGGATAAAAAAAAACTGGAATGAAAGAGCACAGGACAGAATACAGTGGAAGTATATTACAAGAGAAGCCATGGGCCTACACAGCCTGGCGAGATGAGTATTATTATTATATTACATATACGCATCAGAAATACTGCTAATCTCGTCAATGAATTTGAAGAATCTCGAAAATTTAAAAGAGTAAGTAAAAATTAGAATTTTTATGTATGTGCCAGAAATGTTAAATACAATGTGGACTTATATAACCTAATATGAAAATGGCGAGAGGTCTTGTGCTGGACACAACAGATTTTTTTTAAAAAAATAATTATTTACCTTATAGGCTATATAATTTTTTTTTAACAGGAGAATCAATTTACTGGACTGAGGTGAAATATTTTATAGTGCATGTGTATTGTGGATTATAAAGTGACAATTATAGTTAATGTGGCAAGAAAAGGGTCTCCATAAAATGTGAATGTGTTGCACTCTCAGGCGTCCCTTGGGCAATGGTTCCTAATCTTGAATATATTTTATATATGTTTAAATAATATTTTATGCTCTTGATGCGAAATAAATAACTATAGTACCTTAACAGGCCAAAAATTTGAAATTAGCAGGCGAGATGAAAGTCGAGAGCAGAAAATCGGATGAAGGTAAAATAGTAATTTAAGTAACAAGACCTGAAAGTGATACTGTATTGGGTGAGAAAGCATATTCCAGGGCGAGCAGTTAGCTAGTTTTGAAAGCTTGTGAAAAAAGAATAAATAATAGTTATTTACATATTCAGGGTCGAAAGAAAGAGTTTACGCCTGCAGGCGAAATTTGAAGCCTGGCATTTATTCGTCCTTCTTTCAGCCTGAGGTATATACACGTTTTACGAACAACTGCAATCAAATTAAATGTTTTTATATTATTTTTAAAATAACCCACCCCGGTGGTGTAGTGAGCAACATAGCTGACCACGGCCCAAGGGTTCCGGGTTCGAAACCCGGGTAAGGTCTGGCTGTTGTGTCCGTCTTTCCTAATTTCATCGTCATTCCGATCAAATACAAAGTGCAGACGTATAGAAAATATGTATGAAAATTGTCTCATCGCCATTACATCGCCGCTTATATACATATAATATACAAAAAGCGTGTAATAATAATAATAATAATAATAATAATAATAATAATAATAATAATAATAATAATTTAGACGACCATTGTGATAAGTATGACATTTCAACGTAGTATTCCAACACTGAAAGTTGAACTTATGACATTAGTGTTACGATATATTTCATATCGTAATAATTGATACGATTGCTAGGTTACTATGTCATTATTTTCTGGCTATATGTATACATTATTCATTTGTCAGCTATCCGTAAGTTTGAACCTAAATTTCAGGTTTGTAAAAAAGTAAAATTTATTTAAGCTCGTCTAAAAAATAATGTTCATAACTTGTATGAAATACAAATATCTTAGCTCGTGTGTATTGACTTGCACTCCGCTACGCGTCGTGCGTCAATTTACACTCGCATGATATTTGGTATTTTTTATAACTTGTTACGAAAATAACTATTTAAAATACATATAAAGTGTGTTGCTATGTAAAAATATTATGTGGCCAGACGACCATGCTATAACACAATAAGGCGATTGCTACTTGGTCATATATATATATATATATATATATATATATATATATATATATATATATATATTGAAAAAAATGTCAAGCTTCAAGCTTGAGGGCAATTTCTGAAGAAATTCCCCAACAAGGGTAATGAAGCTTGAGCGGAACTGATATTTTTTTAAAAATAAGAGTGTTGTATTTTTCATGTTTAGTTTACGTAGTCCTATTTTACCGCCCTCAAGCTGTAATCTTTCAGTTTCCACCACTGAATATTGAAAGCCTGCGGCTGGAGTAGTCGGCAAACATCGAGGCAGTTCGTGAGTAGACGGAAATTATTTCGTGTGGCGCAGGTTTAAATAAGTGAAGCATAACATGAAAATAAAGCGATCAGCTATGATACGAGTTATTCGGTTAGGTTCGGTTCGGCACGAACGTGCGCGAACAGGACCAGCCATTATTGTTCAATGAGGCTTCAGTGCAGCGTACGCTGATAGGTAGAGTATGCGAGTTCCAGTTAGTATATATTTCAGTGGTTTCCACCATGGCAACTAAGATTTAAACAAAAAAAATTAATGCAGTATAGGTATGCATTATTTTATTTTTTACTGCCACGAAATGAAAAATAAATAAATAAACAGCTGACCGCCATGTTACTTTCAGATCCCTTCTAGACAATTTTCCAAGCTAGCTCAGTAAAATAGAAATTTCCAGTCTCAGATCAGTGATTAGGAAGAGCTAATTTTTTGGGCGATTGCGAAAAAGACTTTTAAATCAGAGTATAATGAATTTTTAATTAAAAAATAAATTTCATATCTCTCTCATTCATGTCACTTGAAGACTCACAAAACCATGAAAAAGTAGCATGTCTCTTTATTATTTTATCGAGAAAAGTCATTCTTTTCCATAGATTTACGAAAATCTCCTCATATTTCATATTTTCCTATAAAAACAATTTTTTTCAAATAATATTTCCATCGTGATATTAAATGTTTCTCACATATTCATGTATCTTCCGACTTAAATAAATAATACCTGACGTTTTTAGTAGAATTCCTACTGTAACGTAACGTAATATTTCTCTGTTTACAGTTTACGCATTTCTGTTGAAAATTGCTCCTCATTCTTTTTAGTAATTCCCTTACAACTTACACACAGCATCATTCCACGCCAAGAGAATTAAGAATTTCATTCGAACTTTTCTCTTTCATTTCGTGTGATGTATGATATTAAATACAAACAAGGAAACGGCGAACCTAATGCTAAAATATTTAAGACACCCAGTATTACAACGTGGAGTCGTTGTAATGGCATCCGAGAAAAAACCTGAAGAGGGTACTCTGAAAATATTATCCACAAAAACGAAGCACTATTTGTCATCTGACGTTTAAACACTCCGCAAACATGAGATAGAGTTTTCGAAGCTACAACAAAGAAAGATATATTTCATATTTAGAATAGTCTAAAAAATACGCATGTAAATTGTTCAATTTGTTTTAAAATATTTTTGAATTAAGTCAATTTTCCTCGAATCGTATAATGCTGGGTTTATGCAGGCAACTAAATTAAAAAATTTAATTGTAAAACTAAACTAAACAAGTAGAAACCATTGTTATCAATGACAACGTTTATGCAACTGAACTAAAGAATTAAACTAATGAAACTAAATTAAGAAGTTGGTTATTTTGAACTTTTAGTTTAATTTTACAATTTCTTAGTTTTGTGCCTGCGCCATTCGCGCACTTATGACAGATTCTAACATTTAACCAACCTATAAAAATATACGATGATAACAAAGTTTCTGCAGAAAAGAGCGACGAAGTACTAATTGGACTTATTCAACAGATTGTTTACCTTTATTTTTTTATCCTACATAAATATATTGTATCGCAATTTCACCTATAAAAGTTAGATTATACGAAATGTCCAACATAAAATTCTGAATTTTAATTTACTGCATAAACGACGTTATTTTAGTTTAGTTTCTTAATTTAGTGGCTTAATTTAATTTCATAATTTACATGCTGCATAAGCCCAGCATAAGTTAATAGACAATCCTGCATGAATGACAACTGTATAAGTATAGTGATGTATGTAGATGTTATATTATAACAATAATTTTTTATTTATTATGGAACTTTTCATAGCCTGTAATGATCAAAACTAGAGTAATTTAATTATAATTATTTTAATAAATAAATTTTTATTGCCTTAAGAATGCATATAGGTAAATAAATGTATGATCATGTAGACTTAGTAATGAAACAGATAATATTGTAATAATTAAAGATCGTCGGAGCGGGCTACGAGCACGACAGTTGAAAAAAAAGAGAGTGTGGCGAGCTGTGTAAAATGTCAACAGTGTAGAAAAGTCGTATTAAAAAGAAGCCTGCAGTTGCATTATTATTGACGAAAAGTCATAGCATTGCAGTGTTAAGTGTTGTAATACGTCGCATCGTGATTGGTTGCATCAGGGACTGTTCTAACCAAGAATGGTATAAAACTCATTGTGCAACCTAGTGTTGTTTCCCGTCTGAGAGCCAGCGGTGTGAGCCATCTGGATTCTCATTTTGGACGCTGTTTGCCGAACTGATAATAGTTATTTACATTCGAGTGCGTGTAAGTTGTATTTTACAACGTCCAGTGTATTTTGATTATTTTACCGCATAGTTAGACAAGTTACAACACAGTAAGCGTAAAATGTAGGTTACACTTGCTGTGTGTAAAGTTCCCATTACACTTCAGGAGGGCAAAAAAGAATTTTTCGCTTCTTATGTTTTCCCTGTAGCCAACATACAGCAGATAAGCTAATTTAATCATTATTTTAGATAAATTTCTAAAGCTAAACTTGTATTTCCTTGAAAACGAATTTAGTTAATTATCATTTAGTTTAGTTTCATAACTGTGCTAACCAGCTGGTTATTTGAAATTAATATGTTATAAACCTTGTTGTACGTAAATTCGTTTAACATTTATTTAAAGAATCAATGTTTTGTTCAGTTTAATAAAGATTTCTCTTGAAGTTTGAATAAGTAACTGTTTTTATTAAGTTTCCTATCTATTTCTCATTTCAGTCAGCCATGGATTTCTTGTAAATAGGTAGGTGCATTACTACTATGTCCTTTAATCCTATAGAATTACAAATAACTTGTTATGAATATACTCGTATTTATTTTATTTATCATAAAATTGTCAATAATTAAAAACGTTTAATAGTCTAATAAAAGTAAAGCTTCATACTAATTCAACATATTATTACTAATAATAAATTTCACATAAGTACTGAAAGGAAAAGTTAATTAATTTGACACTAGTGTAATAAAACGAGCGATATACATAAACATTTAATCAAGAGAGACTATATTAAACAGCAGAGTTTCCCAAACTTTAATACGCCGATGCTCTTGCCTAAACGGTAATTTTTCGTGATATATTCAGTTGTTTTAATGTGATTAGTACAGTGTAATTAATTTTGGTTACAGCATACAGAAAACTTTTTGCTATTAATTTGACAAATATATGTAATTATTTTCATAACAATGGGGCCGGAACTGAAATGTTCTATTTTTAGTTGCACAAAAAAAACTTTATATTCTAAAAATTATCAGAAAAATTGTTGAAAATGTGAATTTCAGCACAAATTTAAAAAAAAAATGTAGATTTTCAATTGTTCATTTTTAGTTAAATTTTAACATTTCTTTATGTGAAACAATACATAAAAATTAAAAACAGGGAAAAGTGTTACTCAGAACATTTTAAAATATTACACAGATAGTAAATTTTTTGTTAGGCCTAAATTAATTCAGAATGTTAGGATTTATTGCCAATCTTTAATATCATATTAGGAAAAGCATAATGTTATGACATGTCACTTAGAAATAAATAATTTAGTTGCTTGCAAAATGTACGTCTAAATATTGTAATAATAATAAAAAATTCTTAAAATCCTAACCGTTGGTAATTATAGAAAATATATTCGAATTTATAATAAGGGGTCCTCCACCGTAACAAAAGTAATAAAATGTGCACTAAGCACTACTCAATAAATAACGATTAAGATAAAAAAATAATAAATAATTTGGAAGATATTTTAATTTGTTTTCAATGTCACAGTATTGCTATCTTTCTAGCGCAGCCTACTACAGAAACAGTAGTGACATCTGTCAAATGAGGCATTTGTTTTCGCTTTTCGCCACGAAGCGAAAATTTGGTAGCATACGTATCTCAAAATATTCGCCTACAAGCGTACGACTCGAGGCGAAAGTATTAAACTAACGTAATTATTTTGTCAAAATTCAATTCAAAATCAATTTATATATTTGTTAATGCAACTGTCATAATATTTTCTATTTTAATAGTATAAAACCAGAAAATTCCGGAAACAAAAAGTGAATATAGAATTCTAAAGTGTATGCTACCAAAATTCGTAAAGTAAAACCGCATTTGCTTGTTTTTTTTTATGGTATTATTCTAAAGTGCGCACTGTCTCTACTGGAACGAGATAGATAGCAATGGTTTCGCTAAAAATGCAGTTAAACTTAAAACAATTGACTTTTTAATACTACGAATTGCTGCTAAATTAAATGAACTTTCATTTAAAATATTAAAAAAAATATGAGTTGAGAGCCCCATTGTACTATAAATTCAATCCAACAACCATTTAAGCAATTGCAGTTTTAACAATTCACTTTTTTCGTAGATGTATGTAAGATTTTAAATGTAAATTCTTTTATATTTTCTGTGGTAACACATACATATCTAGAAAGCCAACATCTACATTGAGTACATTGAATATTTTTTGTAAGTTCAGAACATGAATTCTAGAATCTTATCTTGTTCAGAGTTGACTGCACTAGATTAGCATAGGAATTACCCTTAGACCCGAGTCATATTTTGAGAAGAATGGCCCCAGACTCCGTAATATCTTCCTGTACAAGATATGTAAGTTCTTTTATTGGCTCGAGAACGGGAGATAATTTTTAAGCAATGCGATAAAAAATAACTAAAAATATTTTACCTATTGCTTTAAGACTCTCAGTAATAGTAATTCGAGTACGGGAGAAATATTTTTAGAATACATATAGAATGTTTATTCGTTTTCAAGCTCTATGTAAATAAATAATAAATACATGATAAATTAAAATCTATACTCATGTAGTTTGGTTAAAACGAGTAGTATGCATATTAATAAATTTATTTTTCAAATTTAGGGCTAGGGCTGGTATTATAAACGTCCAGTTACATTTAGTTCCATAGTAAATTTAATTAAATGAACAAATGCAATGCGTATTTTTGACGGCAATATTTTAATTAATGTTACTTACTACATAGACTTATGTATGTGAAAAAGAATCCCACTAGTTCGGTTACCAAGCGTTGTATACTATTGACATCTTATAAAATATATGAACAGTGAGAGTGATTTAATTTAATGCGTTACCTATATTTCAATTGAAAATTTGAATTATTAGTTTCAAAAATTTTAAAATTTGTATTAAAAAGTACAAAACAAATTTTCAAACCGCTAGAAAAGGAACTAGGTACCTATATAAATTTTTTAAACCGCTAATGGAATAAAAAAAAATATTTTATTGTTTATTAAATACCTGCTTTAAGAGTCTGTAACCAAGTAAATAAACAACTTTATGTTATACTATATCATAATCACTTGTTTTATGGTTGCATTTAGTATCCATAATGTAACACTTTATTGGACTAATATATTTACTTTATTTTATTGGACAGAACTGTCACTGTCAAAAAAAATGTCACAAAAAATGAAATTTTTATTTAAATGAAATAACAAATACGTATTTTCAACAAATTTTTCGATTCTTTGGCACTTGTTGCCAACTCTTCTACACTTTCTAAACTATCCATTTCTTTGTGTAAAGATATGGTTAATAAACAAATTATTAAAACATATTTTAACAGTTTTTGACATTTGCGTAAATACAAAAAAAAAACATGAAACAATAGCATCATTAGAAAAACACTAGCGAAATCTCGGCTACGCCGAGCTCTCCCTAGGGGGATAGTGTTTTATGATAGTCCATACGTCTTTCCAATCCGTCTAGGCACACGTGAAACTCAAAGTGCTAACGCTAACTGTCTTTTCGGATATACAAACGACTTATCTTTATGAATAAAACAAAAACCGATCGAGCTGTCAAATTTTTGACAATTCTCCATGGCAGTCCTTGACGATACCTGTCATTTGATACCAAACACGACATGGTAAAGGGAAATAAAAAAATAATTTTAGGAGCTATCCAGCTTTTCTAGAGCAGTCGAACATAAAGCTTTGTATGTAATTCGTACATAAACAAACTTTATAGGCTCGCCTTATTTATTAGACTCGCTCGCTATGCTCGCTCGTCCATAAACAGCGGCTCGTCCAATAAAGATGTATATTATGTACTAATTACATAAATAGCTATTATTGAATTGAAAAATTGAATAAATCTTTCAGCAGAGCAGCAATTTAGACATCTCAGAAAACAGTTCCGAATGAAAAATGACTTTTTCAGTTAATTTAAAAATAATAATCTTAATCAAAATCATTTAGAATGAGGGTTGAACTGATGTGAATTACTTGATTTAAATCAACTAATTTTTTTAATGAATGAATAATAATAATAATGATTATTATTATTTTACAAAATAGTTACAGTCTATCCTTTATTTAAATATCTCAAAACTCGAACTACAAAAATAGATTAAAACACGACATGCATAAAGGTTGTAAATTGTTCTCAACTACTTAGTTAACGATTAGTTAACCTTGACTTTTTTAAATAAACGATTGACTGTATTCTTGCGTATTTTATTCTCTTATCATTTGTTAATATTTTAATATGCACAAAACTCTCTCATATGCTTTTAGTTAACAGGTAAGTTTTAAAATACATAAAAATAAAAATAAGTATAGTTCCTTGATTTATTTCTTCGAGAAATTTTTGTATTTATTGCTAACCTTTTTTTGCAGAATTAAATAAAACATGGCTTTCAACACTCATCCCGTGTAAAACTTTTTTTCAGTTTGTCCACTACACTTCGCTAACAAGGATTTTGCGGATATTTTCTCCAAGCCTTGGATTTTTGTCCAGAGTGATTTCAGGAAAAGTTTCCATTCGTTGTCTATCTGCAGAAATTACCTGGAAATGGGAACGGACGTGCTGGATCAAGACCAAAAGGATTCCATTAATAATAAATTTCATTCATTGTCTTTAAAAATTGGTGTAACAGTTTTTGTTACATTATTTATTTACATTCATTGAATCGTTTCTTCGTATATAGAACTTTATTACGAATTTTATTAAATTTTGGATATAATTAAATTGGAAATAATCTAAGTAAAAAATAATTTCATATTATGTATAAAAGGGTAACTCTTATTATATTATCACAGTATAAAAATATTTATTTTTATACTGTGATATTATTTTGTCTTAAAGTTTCATTGATGTTCTTTAATGGCAGTCTATAAAATTATTTTTTTGACGTTTGTACAGATTTCTACTAAAAAAATATTCTTTTCCCCAAAAAAATCATGAGTTGGTAACATTATCAACTGATCAAGGATTTCATCATTTGTTAATCGTTCATGGATTATTTAAAGAAAATTTCTTTAAATCAAATATGCGTATGCACACAATTAATTTTTTTATAATTGTTATTTGAAGTATTTTTCTCGAAAATAATCCATAAACGATTGACAAATATAAAACAAAGCTAGTAATCTGCTCGCTAATCACACTTAATCACTTGTTCATGTTACCAGCCAGTGTTGAAGGATAATCTTCAACCTAGAGCAATGAAGATTTACCCTGTCTGTTATTTTATCTAATTAAAAGAGATTTAATAATTTTCCTGCTATTCACATCCAAGCGCCATACCTCTCTTTGTCATTGGATGGTTACTTATGTAAAACTTTAAAAGAGTATTCACAATAATATCATAGAATAGACATTTATACAGAAGCGACACTTCTTGTCGGCACCTTTGATGTTGCGATATGCCGTTAGTATGAACGACGGTTACGGGTGACTGGCGAGCATTTGATTAGCTTTCTTTTATCTCTGTTTATTAGTTATGGATTATTTAGAGAAAAATGCTTCAAATAAAAGATGCGTGAAATTAATTTTTCTATAACTTTTATTTTAAGTATTTTTCTCTAAAATAATTCATAAACGATTGAGCGATACAACAATGCCATTCAAATGCTCTTTAATCACCCTTACTGACTTCTTCATACTAACGGTCAATATTTTTATTTAACGAATACCTGAATTTCACAAATTCTTTACAATGCAGAATATTCTATATTTATGATGTGTGAAACACAAACGTCGAACTCGATGAATATGTTTTATTCTTCTCCATCAAATCGTCTCTTCCTTGAGCCACATTTTAGACATATTTATTAAATAAATAAATACATTTTAAATTACATTTTTGGATCGTACAAAAACGAGAAAAACCTACGTTTCCTTTCTCGATTTTTATAAATCTTCTTTTATAGTCTTTATATGAACAAAGTGCTCCTAATTCTACCATCGTTTGTTCCATTTTTTTAGAAACTAACACCAACACCACTTCTAAAATTCATAAACATCAAAAGTGAGAAGTGTTTGAAAAATATATCTGAGGTTCGGTTCGGGGTTGGGGTTCGCTAAAATGTTACGGTTTCGTTCCGGTTTTGGTTCGGTTCAGGTTCGTGTACGATGCCTTGGATTAACTTAACACTCTGTTAGTGTATACAGAACAAAAGTTTTAATCATTGCAATTCCAAATTATCAAATATGTGTATTTATTTTCAATTCACGATAGTTTCAATCCAATCAATCAATTTCATTTACATAAAATGACAGTGAGAAACTTTTTTAACACAATCAATTTATCAAATATGACAAGGTAATGAAAAACTAGTGCATCGTCAAAATGTCCCTTGTGAGCGCAATTGTAAAATACAACATTAACAAGATTACAGGCCGCCTATTCAACCTGGTCAGTAAGACGACAAATGTAACTAACTTGGCAATAAAATAATTACAATCCACGTAAAATAATAACTGTATAAAGTATAAAACAATATCTGTAATATTTGTTGTTATTAAAAATCTTATAGTTGCTGGAAAAGTTTCTGCAAAGGTTGCAAAAGAAGACCTAAAGAATTTTATAATTGGCTATATTGTTTTTCAAAATATTCTCATTATTATTATTATTATTATTATTATTATTATTATTTTTATTATTAACATTTATGCACTTTTGCATACGCTCGAACCAATTTTGGAACGCAGTTTTAAGAGAGTCTTAAATGACGCCTAAAGAACTATAAAAGTTTAATAACTATGCCAGTAAATAGACTATAAAAATAACAATAAGATTTTATATGAAATATTTTCTTTTCAATTTCTAATAGTTAATAAATTATTTGAAAATGAAATATTGGCCAAAATCGCCACAACATTTAACTTAGAACAATTATTTGATTTTTTGTTTTTGAAAAGCAAAAGCACATCTAAGATTTATATACATATTTATATTAAAGAGGTAAACCCCGTAAAAACACATTTTTCACTACCATATATCTTGGAAACTATTAAAGATGTTTATTCAGTTTTTCTTTATTCAATTAGGTCAAAAAAATACCCTTTTATTAACACCCTGTATATATGCTGCGTGCTTTGAATAACTATAACTATGTAACCAAACAAATAACAGAGAAAAGTGTGAGCTCTTTTTTTGTGGACAATATTATTTACTTTATATTCAATAACTTGATATTTTGTTCTACAGTTAATCAAAACTAAGATACTCACGAAAATCAATAAAAATTAAGTGGTTTTTTCAATATGGCGAACAAATCCGGCGTCGCTAGATCGTGCAAAATTAGCATGTCGTTTAGAGGTCCCAATAAAGAAAATAAAGTTACTCCAGTGTGCCACCAATTATTTCATCTTGCCGTCTGGCCTATTATACAGCAGTAGATGTTCTTGCTGCATCTATATTTTATATATTCCCTCACGTACTTTACTGTTTGGATACACAGTGCATTAATATCATTAGTATAATTCATGAATATCTGTGTTTTAGTAATTTAGGTAATTAGAACGAAACTTCGCATAATTTGAAATATGTTCTATATTACTTTGATGTGAGCAAAGAGGATTATATTTTTAAGAGCACATGCTGTTTGCAAATGGGATTTATTCTTTACTGCATAGCGAAATTAAAAATGTTTCAAGGTTGGTATAAACTGTATCCAGGTAACTTCTTATTAAAACTTCCACAAGCTATTTCTCTTCTGCAAAACAATAAAATGTAATGAACATTTTTCATTTAACTTATACAGTGTGTCCCATTTAGAGGTGCCACCATTGGGATCTCTAGAACTATAAGAGATACGATGTCGGTTAAATGGAACTTTTTGTGCGCCTTTGGGAGGCCATCTCAGATGTGCTTTTGCTTTTCCAATAATTCTCATAGGGCACTAGATAATGACGAAAAACTGAATATTGTTGATTTTTACCTTCCGTAAAAGGAAGGTATTGTCTTTGGTCAAAAAATTCGTTGGTGAGTTTTTAATGAATAAGCACGTTTTAGGGCCCCTAGAATACGAATTTACTATTTTTAAGATGATGTCTGTATGTGTGTGTGTGTGTGTGTGTGTCCGTGTGTGTGTCCGTGTGTGTGTCCGTGTGTGTGTCCGTGTGTGACAAATTTTTCTCCGACGATAACTCCAATACTACAATTCTAAAAATTATAATTCTTTCGTATTCCTCTTCTTTACATCCATATGAAGAGCTGATTAGATTTTGGTTATAATTGATCCACCGGAAGTACCCTTATTTGAAGTTTTTAACAGTTTTTCTTAAAAAAACGCAGTTAAATATTATTTTTCGACATTTTGTGATTATCAATATGAAAGAATATCTTATTCTCTATACGGTTTGATTATACAGTTTCGTTCATATTCAATAGATATAGAGTTATAGAGACATTAAGAGAGATTAACTTTAAAAAATTAGTCAGCTTTGTTAAAATTATGGAAACAACAGAAAAATTTAATTGACAGATGTCAGTTGTAAATGCAAAACCAAAGTTGAAAGTAGGGTCAGAAAGTTATGTGTGAATGTGATAGAGTGTCTCTCCAAAGAGAAGAAAATGGAAGGACTGTGTAGCAGAAGATTTGAGAGAGGAAGAATTGTGTGAAGAAGATGCGTTGGACAGGAATGATTAAAAGAGAAGAGTAAGAAACAGCGATCCCTAATAAAATAGGGAAATGAACTTTCGGTATAGAATTTGTAAAAAATAGTGTGTTCGTGTTACAATTTTATAGGATATACAGAATCTTTTTCAAGGAACTTTTGGTATGGGATATATACAAAATACATTGAATGGGGGATTACGGCTCAATCGAATTAAAGGAAAATAATAAAAAATTACGAATGTATATGCTGAATAACGAATATTAATAAAAAAAATGAAATGGTATAATTGAGATATTTCGGAAATAAAGGGTTTTTTGTTATAGTGCTTCGACATTAATATGAAAATATTTTGATTGGCGGCCGAGAAACCGCCTATACATGCATTACAAATAGCGTGTTAGGAGGTGGGATTACTACCAATGGAAGTTAAGAAATTCAAGTTCGAAAGGAGGGGCTAACATTCCTGTACTACAGTTTTCAAACAGTTTTTATTTTAACATAAATTTCTTGCATTAAACTTAATAATTTAAATACACCTGTAATTATAAAGTATGTAGACTTATACAGTGTTATAATGTTCATTTATTTTTATGTAAATATAACTTAAAATAGCATATATTTCAAGAACATTTAGGTCCATGATGAAAATAGTTTGATATAAAAACATATATATGTGACGTCACGTCAATCTTTTCAAAATTCGGGAGACCATAACTCGCTTATTAATAGGAATTTTTTCACCGGATTTTCATCAATAGTCTTAGTTTTCCTAATATTTTCAGATGAAATTATAAAAAAAAAATGGTGTAATCCCCCATTGACGGAAGGTTTTGTGCTGGCCACAACAGATTTTTTATTTTTCAAATAATTTCTAAACTATTAGTAATTGAGAAAAACGTTTCAAATACAAAAGATAGATATTTTTATTAACTAACCTGTGGCGTACGAAATAAATTTTTATATTGGTAAAAATTTTCGAGATATAACACAAACTTATATTTTTTTAAATGGAACCCATATCGGATTTTAGTCTCAAAAAAATCATTATTTTTTTTTCTTTTCAACGATGTAAGGGTTATTATGTTTTATATTTATATTTTGAGCAAAATTTTCTAACGAAATAAATTATTTAAATACAAGGAGTATTTCTAAATAGAAATCTAACAATTTTTTCAAAATAATTATAAATTTAATACAAAATAAGGAAAAAATAATAATTTTGAAGGCAAAACAAATATAAAACATAATAACCCTTGCATCGTTGAAAAGAGAAAAAAATAATGATTTTTTTTGAGACTAAAATCAGATATGGGTTCCATTTAAAAAATTATAAGTTTGTGTTATATCTCGAAAATTTACGGATATAAAACTTTATTTCGTACACCACTGATTAGTTAATAAAAATATTTATCTTTTGTATTTGAAACGTTTTTCTCAATTACTAATAGTTTAGAAGTTATTTGAAAAAGAAAAAATCAACAATATTCAGTTTTTCGTCATTATCTAGTGCCCTATGAGAATTTTTGGAAAAACAAAAGTATATCTGAGATGGTCTCCCAAAGGCGCACAAAAAGTTCCATTTAACCGACATCATATCTCTTATAGTTCTCAATGGTGGCACCACTAAATGGGACACACTATATAAGTTCTCTTGGTTGAAAACTTATATCACCATGCAAGAAACGAGGGGTACTCAGCCATTTTGTTTGTGTCATTTGCAACGAACAGTTTTTGTATCCTTCGATTTATTTGTAGATTTTTATTTTTGACTTTTGTGATTTTTTGACTATTTGGCGATATTTAATTTCAGTGCGTAAAATTGATGTTTAGTTGTCAGTTTTAAGTTTGTAAAACGGTTGTTTATTAACAAAGTTTCATTAGTCAAGGAGTGCCAAACGAGTGATTAAAATTTTTAAGGAAGCTAAATTTGCAAAACTGGGATGAATATTTTGTTATCATGACAAACTTCTCATGTAATATTGTGATCCTAATTCATAAATAAAAGTTTTTTTTTTAATTTATTGTGTGATTAGATTGTACCGCAGATAAAATATTCTACGATGTACATACGTAAAGCACTCACGGGTATTAAAATCCTCACTGCACTCGTGTTTTAATTCACCTATTCGTGACTATCGACTAACTTTATGTACTTGTATCGTAAAGAACTATAATTTTATTACATGTTCCAAAAAAATTCTTCCCTGTTAAGGGTTTATTAAAATTGTTCTCAATACATTACATCTGATTAAAATTTATTGAATATACCTAATGTTGAAAAGTATTATCTTTTGTTTTTGTTCAACTACGGCCGGATTTACAAACATAGACAGGTAATGACACTATAAAATATAAATGCCTTATTTAATAAATTTTAATGGAAATGTTAAAAAAAAAATATACATATTGTGTAACCCGTGCATTACATCATATGGGGACACAATCTTCTTTCCCAGTACGTCAAGTCATTAGCTTCTAAACAAAGTGCTTGCATTACGTACAGTATTCAAGGTTGTAGGATTGGTGGATTGGTGCATTTGATGTCTTTGATCTTCGATTCGACAAATGCACACCAAAGCCATTATTAGATAAAGGTGTTCCCGCAAACAGACATATACATATATACAGGCTGATTATGCGAGAATGAACCAGCAATTATCTAAGATGACCTCTGAAAGGTGATTAAATGTACTTCCAAGAATAAGCTATCAGAATGTCACTAAAACTGTTGATTTTTGACACTGACATCTGACATTTACAAACTATGTTATAAAAATTTGAATACGTCAAGTGGTTTCCTTAGTACCTTACCCTCTGCTATTAAATTATTCTATATAATACAGTGTCTTTATCTCTAAATCTACAAGATATAATAAAAATTTTAAGTGTATTAGATGAAAAAAATTATGTTCTTCAATATTAGTAGTAACAAAAATTTTCAAAAAATTATATTTAGAAGAATTTTTCTAAGGAGCTACTACTTCCAGTATTCCAATTGTTTCCAAAACCTTTTCAGCTCTTCCCAAGAATGTCAGATTGTGGAATTCATAGTTAAACAGGTCTCAAGGCTTATAGTTTTTGAGGAATCGTCCCTCCAACATCAAGACATACACACTCACATCCACACACACACAGACATCATTTTAAAAATGATATAATCGGATTCTAGGGACCTTAAATCGAGCTTATTCAATAAAATCTGGCTATGCGAATTTTAGCATGAATCTAATACCTCTCTTAGCGAGAGATAAAAAACCGCAAAAATCAGTAATAATTCCTTCGTGACTTCCTAAATATTCTCTTACGGAGTGAGTTATGTTATACATTAGTTATTTCAAATAACCATAGTAAGAAGTATATTGAGTCAGTGTTGGATAAAAATTAATAAATTTGGCGTGAAAATAATTAATAATTCATCTATATATTTTATTAAATCTGTTTATTTTTACCTTCCGTCACCTTTAGGTAAGGAAGGTATTGTCTTTGGTCAAAAAATTCGGTGGTGAGTTTTTAATGAATAAGCACGTTTTAGGGTCCCTACAATACGAATATACCATTTTTAAGATGATGTCTGTATGTGTGTGTGTGTGTGTCCGTGTGTGTGTGTGTGTGTGTGTGTGTGTCCGTGTGTGTGTGTGTGTGTCCGTGTGTGACAAATTTTTCTCCGACGATAACTCCAATACTACAATTCTAAAAATTATAATTCTTTCGTATTCCTCTTCTGTACATCCATATGAAGAGTTGATTAGATTTTGGTTATAATTGATCCACCGGAAGTACCCTTATTTGAAGTTTTTAACAGTTTTTCTTAAAAAAATGCAGTTAAATATTATTTTTTGACATTTTGTTATTATATATATTAAAGAAAATAGTCTTCTCTATACAGTTTGATTATACATTTTCCTTCATATTCAATAGATGTAAATTTAAAGCATTATAAAGAAATTAATTTTCAAAAATTAGTCAGCTTTGTTATTTATCATGGAAACAGCTGACATAATTATTCAAAAAAATTTAATTGACAGATGTCAGTTGCAAGTGCAAAACCAAATATGGAAAAAAGTATAGAATCTAAAATTGGTATGTCATAGTGTTGCTCGCAAGTGACACGCAGAGAAAGGCCAAAGAGAAGATGGAAGGACATTACTTAGTATAGTTTATGTTATAATTTTATTGGATTTATATAACCTTTTCAAATGAACTTTTGGTATGGAATTTGTAAAAAATAGTATCTGTTTTTACATGATATTATACAGAATCTGTTCCAAGGACCTTTTGGTATGGGATTTGTACAAAATACATGGAATTGACGGAAGGTCTTGTGCTGGCCACAACAGATTTTTTATTCATTTAATTAGACTCATAGTTGTGAGTTCGCGGAAAATACCCCTGCTTATAATGCAGGATTACAAGTATTAAAGTTTAAAGTACTCGAATTCCAATTACTCGAAGGTTAATTAAAGGCTAATTAGTTTCCCTATTCGTCCGCTTGTTTCCTAGGCTCGTATTGATGACCCTTCCTGAGATTTCCATTGTAAAGATCAAGATTAAATGAAGCTTATTTCTAGATTAGGAAGTTTTGCTATAAAGCAAAAAACAAACCATATTATAGACCTACACAAGAACAAAAACTTAATGAAGCTATTCCGTTGTGTCCGGGCCAACGAACAATATAATCATCAAACAATTTTTTGCCTACGAAAAGAATACTTCTTTATAAAAAAAATCTTCGATAAAAAATAATTGTTATTAAAGAAAAATTACATAGTTATAACCACAGATTATCTATGCTACCGTATACAGATGCGACACTCGGCGATTTCGTTGCGGAAAATTTTCAACTACGCAGGTTGTTTGCGCATGCCATATTTCGTTAATAAAATGGCGTGTTCTTAATTTGCCGTTATAGTTTGCAAAATAAATATGAAATATAAAAGTCAGTGCTGTGAAAATAAAATGGAACACTTTTTTTTCAAAATTTTGAAATTGTAGCCATACAATTTAATAATAATAATAATAATAATAATAATAATAATAATAATAATAATTTTATTAACCCAACAGTAAAACCAGTTAAAGGGTTACATAATACATAATATAGTTAATTGTATTGTACATTAACATATACATAATAATAACAATAAGAGACATTTACAAAAATATATCTTCGTAATGGATATCTGCACATCTACACATGATGTTGACCGAGGATCGTTGCATGATGGCAGATTTGAATGAAGGCAAATAAAATGTCTTTGAGTTTCTCGATGCCAGTCTAGGGACGAAAAATTGTATTTTGGACAACAGGGCAGGAGCATCCACCTTGTTGTGCACCAGTAGTTTGGTAAACCTAGCTCAGAAAGCTTCTCTTCTGGAAACTAAGGAGCTAAATGAATGTCTATTTAATAACACATCTAGGTCTACTCCCCGAGATGGGTAGACATGATCTATTTTGAATGATAGTAATTTTAAGAATCTTTTAAGAATTCTATCGAGTACATAATTTAGATATGCGTACGGGGGAAACCAGATTAGACTGCAGTATTCAAGTTTACTAATAACTAGTGATGTAAATAATGTTTTTAGAGTTGAGATGTCATTGAATTCACTTGACACCCTAATTATGAATCCAAGTGTCCTATTTGCAGCATTGCAGATAGAATTTATATGTTTCGTAAAGTTAAAGTTGCTGCAAAAAGTAACTCCTAATCCTAAAAATTGAATTGACGACTGAGAACTGAGTTTCGTATAGTGTATTCAAAATTTGAGTAATTCTGCCTACGAGTGTAGGAGACAACACAGCATTTTTCTATATTCAGTAATAACTTATTGTTGTCACACCAAAGGACTAAATTGTCAATATTTGCCTGTAGTAATAACGAGTCCTGTATAGATTCAATATTGCAAAACAATTTTAAATCATCGGCGTACGCAAGTACTTCACAAGAAAATGAATGAAGTAGATCGTTAATAAATAGGTTGAAAAGCAATGGTCCAAGGTTCGAACCTTGTGGAACTCCCGTGGACGCTATGAATTTTTTAGACGAAAAACCATTGTAGGAAACGTAGCAAATACGATTTTTTAGATAAGTACTGAGAAGGTTTATTAATCCAGGAACAGCTCCAAATTTACTAATTTTGGACAGAAGTATAACGTGGTCTATGGTGTCAAACGCACGAGAAAAATCTGTATAGATTATATCGACTTGACCACGGGAATCTAAGGTTTCTGAAACAAATTGTGAGAGAACAGATAGATTTGTCATAGTCGAACATTTTTTCATAAATCTGTGCTGATTTATGCTGATAAGAGAACTTGTGGAGTTATAAATTAAGTTAAATATATATGATTCAAAAATTTTTGAAAAATTACTTAAAATTGAAATTTTTATCATAAAAAATATTGTAAAGTAAATTAAAGAAATTGAATTTACCCATCCTTGACAGGAAAGTTTATAAACAAGAACTTTAATACAATAAAAGGAAAAAAAACTATTATTATTATAACAAATAATAAGAACTGGCTTAATTGATTCTTAGTTTTTTTATGTTGTCATTTAATGAATAGTGTAGCAGTTGGTTTTTACATATTATTATAAATAATAGGTATTGTATTATTTAATTTTTTGTTTTTATATTAGTAATATATTTAAATAAAATGATATTTACTGACTACTTAGTAAAAAAAAAAAACATTGAAAAATAGAAACTTCTTCATACTGATTTGAACTCGCGACCTCTCTTAGATTCGGTGTTTGCTCTAACCCTCGCTCTAACCAACTGGACTACAAGCCAAGCTGTACTGCCCTCATATTTGTAGGATTTTGAGGTAGTAAATTATTTCATTAAAAACATGGCCGCCAATAAAATTTTTTGGAGACACAAACTCCAAAGGTACCGGCAGAGAGTGTCGCATCTGGTTACGGTAGTATAGATAATCTCTGGTTATAACCTTTTGGAGGTAAACCTCATTTTTATTAATAAACTGTAATTGCACTAAAATTTTGAAACTTACTATGAGTGTACGATGTAGATGCATAAAACTTCCTTCTGTTTCTGTATCACAACCAGTGGCGTCTCACAGAGAGAAGCCATGAAAAATTTTCATGATTATTTTTTATTACCATTTTTTATTTTATTATGAATCATCCTGTATAAATAACACGTAAAATAGTTCAATTTAAATTTTCCATGAAGATTTCATTTCCACTTTCAAGTCAAATTTAAAACCTATTACATTTAGAATCCTTCAATCTAATGGATCTAATATTGAACCAATTTAAAATCGGCTACTTTCTAGTCTTACAGTAATACAATTCGTAACAGATTTTACAATATCTGTAAACGATGTTTTATTATTGGTACCTAATGTAATTAAAATGGAAATTATAGCAATGTATTGAATATTAATTTGATTAATGGTAATAATTTTGTATCACTCTCGCATTGTGTGGTGTATTAAAGTAATTATCTTCAGTATCGGTCATTGAATTTATGTAATAATTTTGTTAATCATCTGTTTATATATTGATAAAAATTAAAATTTAATATTGGAAACATAAACGCATAATAATTGTTGCATACATGCTCATTAGCAGTTACGCGGCTACAACGCATTAATACGTATTTAATTTTTTTATGCTTCTGCAATGGCATTATGTTTTACATCTCATTTTAAAGGTTTGTGTTGTAATAAACATTGATAAACAACAAATTCTTTTGTTTTTTCTATTTTAAAAAAACCTTTTTGTTCTATTCTGTTTTATATAGACTACGATAGCGTGACGTCAAAATTGAGCGGGAATTACAAATCTTGAAAATGGGCTTTCGATATCTTAACTGCATTTTGAGCAAGTTTATTGTGAACCATACCTAGAGTCAAATTAAAAAAACTGTCATCTATCAAGTATAAATATAAAAAAATATAATTAAAATTGCTCCTTATAAAGCTAATTTTATTACATTACAATTTACTGTAAATTAAATACATAAAATATGAATATGCAACAAAATTACATAGTTAAACTTTCTACTTTTCAAATTAGGCAGATGACAGTTATTTAAATTTGGCGCTATGTAAAATTCACTACAAACTCTTTCAAAATGCAGTTAAGAAACTGGAAGTGCCCCCGATTTTGACGTTTGCAGTGTATTATATATGATATGTACAACGTTTACAGAAATATTTTTCCACCAAAACTGATATTACTTAGTATAAAGCTGTCATTTAAAATAGTTTTGCCTATACTCTATATTTATGATTAAATGCTGGTTGTTCAGAATGACATACGAGTATATGTGTTTTTTCTTGTTATTACTAGTTTTATTTCAATCTAAACTTTTTTTTTTTTAATTGTTATTTTATTTTATGTAAAATTATAATCATGTGATATTATATTCATACTTTTCTTGTACCTCCCTAATGTCCTGAATAAAAGACTGCATAATAATATAAAAATGAAATTCATATAAAGATTATAGGAAATACGAGTATCTTACTCTAAAGCAACTGACCATTTTTTTGCAATATTTTATTTGAATATGCATATTTATAGTTTTCTTGCAAATATGGTGCATATTTTGATGTTTTTTCACGCATATTGCATGCATTTTTGAGACTTTTAATGCATATAATCCGCTCTTTACTTATAACACTAACAGCGGTAATAATAAATAAATTCCTATTTCGAGATTATTAGGTATTCGGAGGATATCGTTTAACCCTGAGTTAACATAACATTTAAGCAGAGTTTATTCTCGAGTTAAATCTTATGCCATGTTTATTATTATACAATTGTCGGTTAAGCTTATGGTAAACTATTCCTGTGTAATATATTTTAAAGGTAAAAACCTAAAATAGGTTTACGTTGTTAATTAATTCATCGTCATCGTGCATAATTAGAACATTCTACTAACTTTCCAGACTAACATTTGAGGTATGCAAACTGCTACATAACTTGTAATACGAATTTCTGTGGTCCCACAAGTATTTAACGATGAAAGATCGATACATCTACCTTGAAAATTTAGTTCAGTTGCATTATTTTAGATGACAATATAAATATGACAGAAATTATAAAAACAAATATCAAATCCAGTTCATATGCAAGATTTATAAGGACTAGTGTAAAAAAAATTAATAATGTATCCCGGAGATTATTTTGAGTAAAAAATGTTATATGGTATGTCCGGAAACGTTTCATTTGATAGTGCACCTCACCAGATACATTTTTATTAATAACTCTGGTATTTACTGCTCTAAAATTTTGAAAGAGTATGGGGATACTTCTTATTTAGATGCATGTTTATACCTTCTTTTGTTACTGAATCTTAATGAAAGGCATCTCATAAGGGGAAACCTTGAACGTTTTTCAACGATATTTTTGTACCTATTCACATTTTTTCATTTTTACTAATAAAATATTATATAGAATACAAAAATACGCAAAAAAATGTACATACTCTTGCTAGAACTTGATAAACGTAACCAAACACCAAATTTTAATGCAACTAGTAGCAGAGTTATTAATAAAAATGTCTGGTGAGGTGCACGTTTAAAGGGTTGTAACTCTGTAACGAAACATTTTACTTAAAATAATCTCAGGAATACGCTATTAAAAAATTGAATTGAATACACTATTAATATTTTACACGAGTTCTGATAAACCCTGTATTTAAAACTAAGAATCATTTTAAAACATGGTAAAAGTTAGAGAAACAACCAAAATAATAATTTGGATATAAATGAGGTAATGTTAGTATTTAAACTTTTCCATCTCACTGATCCCACTGTGGATGTATCACATTTGGAAGCTGGCAGCTTATTTTCCCCTGAGGTTTTTTATGAACGGCACCACAAAATAAAATGATACTTTTTACTGTTTGAGATCGCAATATTATACATATAAATAGCATGTTTATGTATGTATCCAAAATTTCATAAAAATATATATACTTACTAATATATTACTTCCTCAAGGGATTAAAAAAATTCGTATCAGTAGAAAATATTTACTTTGTACATTGTACGTTAAAATATTTTTTTATTCATGGAGAAACTGCCTTCTTACTATTAAATTATACCAAATATATGTAATTGATCTATTATTTGAGCGTAATGGCTGTACTCAATAAAATCAAATGAATTTGTTGGCTGTAAGAATGTTTTCCGATATAAAATTACTCCTTTATTATATGTCGTAGACAAATTCCAAAATAAAACGTTTTAAAAAACATCTAATCTTTTCTAAATGACTTGTCTAATTGTAAAACGATAAATATTTCAAAAATTTTTGTTTACGCACATTTATACCTTAACCTCACCTAAAGTACGAAACACGGCTCAAGCAAACGTCAGTTAGTTTTGGTTTTTTTTAAATATATTGCAACCGAAAATGTTCATATATTAATTTTACGATTAACTAGTCACTTAGAAAACGACTAAGCGATTTATAAAACGAATTATTTTGTAATTAGCCTGCGACATATGTGTGTATTAGAATATTTTGCAATCAGTCTCTTAAATGGTACTTTCAGTTCGTTTTTATGATTAGGGCCGAAAGTAATTTCAAAATGATTCCACAATTATTTTCCGAAGCAAATTTGCTTAGTGTTCCTACGACACGAGTAGACTAGTTATTCTTTGGATTTATGGTGTGAGACTAGGCGCTTTGGCGAACCTTACTCAGCGCTCGCCAAGTCACATGTTGAAATTTAATGGCAAAGGCTCAGTTCGACTTGATTTGTCACATTCATTGTCGGTACAACCAGGTTCTCAAGACGCGTGGTTCGGTGAATTTTTACCGAGTCTGGCAAATTTCGCGTCGTGTGTAAGTGTAAGTGATAAATCGTGGCTTGTTGGCTCAACTCGGGAGTTTTCCGTCAGTTTTCGATAAACGTCTTTTTGCAACGTTTCAGCCTCGGTTTCAGCATACGTATACAAAATTTTAGTTTACACCCTCCGTAAAAAAGTTTCACTTCAAATTTTGCTCCTTATTTCCGATTGCCTCAGAGTGTTTCATCTTCAGTAAAGCGATGTGTTTCAACTTCCGTAACGCGATTTTTTAGTTTGCACATCAAAAATGTCATATGGACATAGGTCCTTTTCCTTTTGGCTACGGAATTACAAAGTAGGTATCTCAATACTATTATTTTTTAAATTGCCGCTATTTACACAACTCTGATCCCTTGAGCTTCCGTAACCAAAAATAATAGAACCTATGTTCATTTGATATGTTTTACTTAAAATGATCTCAAGTATGCGCTACAATTTATTTTACACTACTCTTGATACACCCTGTATATCCATGATAAATAATCAGAAGTAATATCACAAGACCTCCTGATTTTATCGATAAATTTTTATTTTGCACGAATTTTTTTGCTTAGCAACAAACACGAAAGCAAACTGCATGGTAAATCCCGACTCCGAAGGAGGAGGGGTTTTACCTAATGTCAGTTTGCTTGAGTGATTTTGCTTGAAAGCAAAAAAATGGGTGCTTAAAAATAAAAATTTATCTGAGAAAATCTGAGAGGTTCTGTGATATTTGGTGAGATAAATTCCAAAGACAACACAAAATGAAACTTGACACATTAATTGTCACACTGACAGTTATAAACAATAACAACTCTTTATTTACTTGGTAGCGGAAAATTATCGGGGTAACTGGGTTTTATCGGGGTAACAAGGTTTTATCAGTATAATACTGTTCCCATTGGTTGAATTTTCAAGTGTTTTGCATCATGATTGGTTAAAAACTAGTCGGTGGAATTTATCACTCTAATTCTGTAAAGAAGTTGTTAAGTCTTAGCAACGTTGCTAAAAATTGTAAACAATAAAAACAAATGTAAAGCCTGCCATTTTCATGTTTCATTCAGTGTTCGCAATTATTATTGGTTATTTGCTATAGCAACGTTGTTAAGACTTAACAATTTTCGTACAGAATTGGGGCGAATGTGAGCATATGTTATCTCACAGTACATTAAAGTGAACTCATAGTAAGCACCTAATCTTTACCAAAGGTAAATACATTTTTCCATGTATTTGTAAATTGTTAACAGCACTAGTAACTGTTTTTCATCATAAATTTATACCTTTTCACAATACACTTACAAAATTGACGTCACTGCAAGAGAGATATAGAAGGTCATGCATACAAATAAACCTCCCCTCGTTGTCTTGCGTCCCGTTCCCTGTTCCTCTCTGTCATTGTATTCGCATCTGTTATTCAGTGTTAAACCTAATTCTTTATTGTGATGTGTGCGTTGTGTTAAATAAAAATGAGTTTAAAACCAGATGTGTCTGGGGCAACTTTTTTGTTTGATAATATTGAAGATCATTCGATTATTCAACTAAAACGATGGCTGGAGTGTAAAGTCTACGGCTGACGACAGGTCTTTGTTTGTACGGGGTAACCATAGCAACCTTGATTTCTATGCTTCGCCGATAGAGGCGCTCGTGCAAATTGCAATTTTGTAAGTGTCTATTTAATAATAATATTACTCACCTTCCACAGGAGACGGGTGCGACGGGCCAGCTCCTCCTCGACCTGAGTATGAGCGCGGTGCGAACGCCCGTGGGCTGGCAGCCCATCTGCGGGGCGCTGGTCCGCTTCTTGGTGCGCCTAGCGCCCCACAGGTGGGAGCCGGGGTGCGGCCCCTGCTCGGAACAAGCGCGCCGCCCCCGGGCTGCCCACAGTCGTGCCCGGTCCTTCTCCAGCTTGGCCGCCAGCTCCTGCTGCACCTCCAGCATCGTCGTCGTCGACATGCTGCACCGACGATAGTTACTGGTGGGTGAGGTTATACATCAGATGGAATAGAGGAGAGCAAAGAAGAGAAAAGAACTACAAAATTTTCATATAAATAGTTGTTAAGACTTCAGGCACTACGATTAAAGCTTCGAAATACGTAGGTATTTTGATATTAATAATTATTGTTTAAATTTGTTTGCCTCCGGTATAATTAATTCTAAATATCTCTAAAACGTCCATAATCTATCTGTCAAAAGTATGGACTTTCATGACTAGAAATTGACTTTATTACGTCAAAATATGCAGAGTTGGAAAAAATCATTATTTATTTAAAAAAATCAAAAATCATTGATTTAAAAAAAAATCAAATAAATCATGATTTTTTGATTTTCTTTTTATTTTTAAAAATCTAGTGGTGTTGTACTTTTTTAATTGTTTTAAAAGCAATATAAATATTTTATTTCATTAAAGAAAACAAAATCTATAATAAACCCCAAAAGATGCATTTGAATTTTTCCATAAATTTAGTATATAACGTACACACGCGCGCGCGTCTTTTTAAACAATACATACCTAAATAAAATAGGTCAAAACATGTAATGAGTAATCTGTTAGAATTCGAATACAGTACATATTTTTGTTGTTATTTATACTTCTGTAGTAAATAAATTCATTTTTATTACAATTTGAATCTTTTGTGGAAGTGGAAAGTACGTTGAGCTCTAATAAATAATTGTCACTCTTTACAATTAACCAAGGTTATTTATTTTAACCCGGGCTTCTAAAATATGTTTAAGAAAATTTTGTTACAAATATATTATAATTTTGTGTTTTAAAATTTTTTTACTTACATTGTGTGAGATTAAATATTGAAAATTTTATCTACGTCGTACATCTTTTTTTGTTGAGAAAGGATTTTGGAAAATTTTCAGTTTTGTTGTTGTAACATTTTTAGCAGCAGTATGTAATGAATTGTTGAAATATCACAGTGAATTTTGACTAAAAACTTAACTTTTTATCACAGTATGTTTTGTAAAAACCATTGTTTTCTAACTTTAAAGTTGTTTCGACTGATTTTGGAATTTTATGGTAAACGAGGAATTGTAAAGAATGAAAATTAAAAATTGTTATTGTCAAGTGTCAAATTCGAGTTGTTATTAATATTGTCTGGTAGATACTTTTTTTAGCCAAGTGTAATAAATAGTAATGTGGCTCAAGTTGTTAACATCATTACGCCTGTTCATCCTATTTTCTGTATTGTAAATATGTACCATCT
Organism: Ophonus ardosiacus; assembly: GCA_943142095.1. Classification (NCBI taxonomy): domain Eukaryota; kingdom Metazoa; phylum Arthropoda; class Insecta; order Coleoptera; family Carabidae; genus Ophonus; species Ophonus ardosiacus. The sequence goes on from OW964823.1 coordinate 18,189,516, forward strand.
CGAGAAAGTGTCTCTTCGGTGTATGAGATTATGTCGCTATATTATTACATCGTCATAAGACGCAGTATGTTTAAATTTATTAAGATGTTGGGTTAGAGCCGTCGATTCCGGTTTTCGTCTTGTATCAGTTTTATGGGCAGTGATTCGGTCTTTTAATAATCTACTAGCTACCCGAAATACATTTCATTACAATTGCTGCATGGTATACTATAGATTACTTTTGATTGTTTTAAAATTGGTACAGCATCTTTTAGTTTTGTAAACAATTTCTTAGTTAGAGTCGTCCGATAGGATTTTTAGTAGTTGCGGTGTGACTTCTGGTATGTAAATAAAATATGCATTACTTCCATACATATATATACATACGTATTTTTGTAATATGTAGTTGTAAAATATTCTATTATTAATAAAGATCTATAATAATTAAAATTATTACATAATGATAAAGTTTATCGATTTATAAACAATATAATATGGAGGATCTTGGGCACGTGCTTGTCTACTGAAGCATTATTTAGTTTCATATGTGAAGGGTACATGCTCAACATATTTTATATTTTCCACATACTTAAGCATTTTTTCTCTGTAATAAATATGCTTCCTGCTCGGCTTTCTCTGAAAGAGCTGTGACTGAAAATAATGATATGCATTTCATTCAAAATTGCACCAACTAAAATGATAATGCCATTATGTCATTTACGCACGTTTCACCGTTATAACACATCATGTCACAATAAGGGGTATAGCAAAAATAACTATGTACTTTTTAGTGAAGTATGTATATAAAAGACTTTTAATTTCAATATACTTCGCAAAATACAAAGATAATCACTATTGTTTCCCATTACAATTCAATTAAACAATATTGTTTGTGCAACCGCACGCGAACTAAACATTTCGCAGTCGTAATACAATCCAATTTCGCGGTCGTTATTATACAGTGTTCAAAAATAACTGATTCAGTTGGCAATACAATTCTGGGGATCTTTTTATTCCACAGTTTGCACTACGTCAGATAAAAAGGAAATTATTATTGACAAATCTTTTGTACAATAAATACAAATAGGTTATGTTAGAGCAGGGACCTAACAGCTAATAGGATTTTAAGTATTTGGAATACTTTTGATTATTGCTGTGGGTAATGTGGAAAAAATAAAAGCATGTGGGTAAAGGAAACAACGACCATTCTAATGAAAAATTATAAAATGTATTCAAATTTAAATTATCAAATGTCGCTGACAACAGCATGGATGCTTTCGGGCCGGGTTGGACCGGGCTTTGAAATTTCGATCGACTCGGCCCGAAAATAAAAATTGCCGGTCCGACTCGAAGATCGTCTCGACAAAAAATTAGTTGGCCTGGCTCGAAAATTGACTCGAAATCGGGCCGAGCCGAGCCTAAGCTCAAATTGTGTGCATCCGGCATTCCTAATTTTTATTTTTATGTGAGGCGAAATGTTTAACATTTTTCGTATCAAACTTTAAAAAAAACCTCTCGACATCCTTATAATGTTAAATTTGTTATAAAAATCACAGACCTATAGGAGTATTTAACACTTTATTTGCCAAAGGCGTTCAGAAATTGAAACAACTTTTTCACAAATCTTATACAAAAAATATCATTTACACAAGGATTTTTTATCTAATTTTGTTCTGCTTAAAAATAAGACAAGAAATAATTATGGTAGGAACAAAAATCACTTTTATTTAAGTATGGGAGTAGTAACAATAGTAATAGTAACATTACAATAATATTATTATGCTTTAGTGAATTCTGGAAAACATTTTTATTTATTAAGATGTGAAGTATGATGTTATTAAATCATTTTGATCCTTTTTAACTCCATACATTTTCATTAAAATATTAAAGAAACTGTGAATTTGACTGAACTATAAGATTTTTCGGGCAGGCCCGAAAAGCTCGAATTTTCGGGCCGGGCCAAAATCAAAACTCCGACTCGCCTCAACTTTTGCAAATGATTAGCCCGATTCGGCCCGATAAAAAATATCTTCGGCCCGGTTCGATGATCGACTCGAAATCCCTAGTCAACAGCGTCAACAACATGAATATTATTTAAGTATTAAAAGCAGTAATTGCTTCCTACCGGTTGATGATGATGTTGGAGATCGAGACGAAATTCAGATCTCCAATACACCTCATACCAGTAGAACATTTACTGACCGCACTGCTTCTTACTTGTTCTTCGACGCACAAAATTAAAAAAAAAAATAACTTATAGATATATTAAGTAATTGCAATGTGTTATTAATAACGTAAATATTTTCACGAGAGCATATCATGACAATTGAAATAAAGCAATCAATGTGACTAGTATTTTCCCTACAAAACAAATTAAAGCTAAAATAATGGAAATTCATACAAATATTTATCCAACCTATATACGCATGCAGTAATGCGTATTTGAAATTCCATTGTATTTATAACTGTAAATTTGTGTATTTTATTTCCTAAGATAATCAATACTCATTTAATTTCCTGAAATTTCATACAATGTAAACGGTGTTTCATAATAAACAATTTGTGCAAATGAAAAACAAACAATTACATGAGTTATAAACATATTTTAGAATAATTATTATTAACGCATTATAATCCACAATACTGCAATAATTTTAAAATAGTAAAATGTATATCCGGGTAATTTTACTTATAAAATTTAGTTTATCTTCATAAAACAAATTAATTCAAAACATCCATACAACAAATGTGTTTTGAACAGCAAAATACTTCCCGCCAAATTTATTTTAATCTACATTATTATCGTACTAAATATTAAATTATAAATCGGATTAATAAGCGGTTCGTATTAGAGCTGGGCGCGGGCCGTGAATTTTGTCGGGCACGATGGGTCACAACGTGACCCGCGTGAACGTGAGGAATGTACCGTGAGTAAAAGGGCGTGATTGAAATTTAATCGAGCGTGAGTAATACGTTCTGTCTTAATTTTTTATTTAAAAAACCTATTTTTAATTTATCTTACTTTATTCAAATTGCTATAAGAATATTGAAATATGAAATATGCAATCAACAGTGATTAGATTTTCTGGGGAACCCGAAATTGTATATTGAAATGACTCTGATTTTGCTAAAGAAATTTAGAAACATTTACGTGACCCGCCGTGCGGGATCGGTCGTGAATGCCAAAATAAATTCGTGAGCGTGAATAACCGTGACTCAAACATAAAAAGTCGTGCGTGACTGGCCGTGATTACATTTTTAGTTTCGTGAGCGTGCGTGATCGTGAACAAAAAGTTACTCACGCGCCCACCTCTAGTTTGTATCATGATTCCTAAACTGTCTTACATACGGTGGCGAGAGGCAATAAAATAAAAAATCTGATGTGGCCAGCACATGACCTCCCACAAATTCCATGTTTAAAATAGTAATGAGCTTTAAGTAAAGTATCTTTTTCCGTTCCGGTTGATCGTTTGTAAACAAAATCTAATTTGTTGTTTTAATAAATAGAAGTCTGTAATACGAAATTAATTTCGTGCCAAAAATAATCGATTATCATGGTCCTATAGTGCTCACCATCAACTATAACAGTTCGACCTTCATCATTTTCGAAAAAGTAAGCTCCAATGACGCCACCTGACCATAGTGCGCACCAAACAGTCTCATTTGGACATGAAACGGTACCTCGTAAATCACATGAAGATTTTCCTCTGCCCATATCTGGCAATTTTGCTTATTAACATACCCAGAGAGAAGAAAATGTGCTTCACCAAAGAAAAAGATAATCCTCGAAAAATCATCATCAACTTCCAAGTGCTCTAAAAACGCAATCTGTGTAAATTGTTTGCTGTACATGATCCATATCGTAAATGTATAGTTGTAAACCAATATTTGAGATTTTGAAAACACGTACTTATACTGACAGATTTATATTTACAAATCAAATATATTTCTACTAAATTCTTCTTAACACGGTTTCATTATTAATGTAAATGTGACAGTGACATTTATTTAAATACGTCAAAATTTTATTGAAGTATTATGTTTTTGTTTGACGCATGGGTCAGATGATGTACAAAAATAAATTATTTTATAAATTTATATTTAAAGTTTTTTAAAGTTACCTATATTATCGTAGAATTGAAGATTGTGCCATTATATTATATTTTTAATAGTAAAAGTTGCTGACAAATTATATTCAATGCAATTTTTTCAAGAAAAACTGGTAAAAGCTTGTATAAGAGATACTTCCGGTTATCTGATGTACACTAAAAACTAATCAACTCTTCCCACATTAGTACAGAATGGGTATACAAAATATCAAAATTTTCTGATTTATAGTATTTGAGTAATCGTGTCCACAGGATCCACACATCCACACACACACACACACACACACACACACACACACGGACACACAAACACACACACACACATACATACATACATACCCACAGACATCATTGTAAAAATGTTAAAATTGGATTCTGGGGACATCAAAACGTGCTTATTCACTAAAATCTCTATATGCGATTTTTAGCACGATCCCTATGCCTCCCTTACCTAGGGTAGCGGGAGGTAAAAATGTATAATTTCACATAAAATAAGTAAGTCATGTAATAAGCAGTTATGTAAGTACCAAGGCACCGAAACGTTTTATCACGAATATGGATTTATTTACTGAGGCCCGTGGGGCCGAGGAAAATAAATCATATGTGATAAAATAGAACTTCAGTGCCGAAGTGCATATTAAATTTTATTTGAAATCGGAAAATTGTGAAAATAAAAGGAATATTTGTTTTTATATGTTATATTTATATGTCTGGCACTCAATGTAGCTAACATCGGGCATTGGAGTTAAAGAACATTCAAACTTATGTGTTTTATCTCAAACTTCTTCATCGGAATTATTTAAGTTGTTCTTTTTGAACACAGTTTTTGTCATTTTACGTACAAATTTACTACTGCACATCGTACACCTGCCGAAATTATCTTAAATGTACAATAATTATCATAAGATTGGTAACACTGCACTTGTATGAAATTTTATGGGGTGCTTTAGTGTCGATACCTGAATTATTAATACCAATTTGTGTGCACTTTACTGACGATTTTTAAATAAAGGTAATTTTTCTCTATAGTTTCCCTAAATAATAAAGCACTTGCGATTGACGTCTTTTTAATTTTCATATCATAAAAAGAAGTGGGACATGTCTAAATTCATTTGTACACAAATGATTTTGCCTGTTCATTATTTTCAAATCGTGGAACCCATGATGACGAAATTTTTCGAAACGTTACCTCGTTGAGAATTCTCAAAGTCACAATGCCCAGAGCTTACCCAAGTTTTTAACTGATTTCATACTTTGTCGCCGGTCATGTTAAATAAAATTGCAGATTTCTTCAATTTTGTTTCGCCTTACATTGATTTTTGAGCAAACACACGTGGATCAAATTTTGTATGTGATTACATCCATTACATCGCCAAGTGTAAGTAAAGTCTGTATACTGAACTGTTCGCACTGTCCGTGCAAGATATCAGTTGGTCGAACCCTTTGTTTTTGCTCGTTCATCGTATTGCTACTAAAGAAACGATCGTACGGCGACAGGCAACCTAAGAAGTAAATCTATATATATATATATTCACTAACTTTCTCAAACAATCGCAGTCATGTGTACTCGTTTACTTAACCCTTTTAGTTATGCTTGGTTTATGTAGGCAACTAAACCATGAAATTAAATGGTGAAACTAAACTACTCGTAAATTAGTAGAAACAAATTATTACCAATGACAACGTTAACGCAACTAAATTTTCAGAAAAATTCGACAAATAATTCACGTACTGTATAATATTAAAAATATGCTTAATCATAAACCCCCCCACGGTCTCCGGACTTTAACCAGATTGAGAAAGTGCGGAAAATTCTTAAAACAAATAAGAATATAAACCAAAAAAGAATTTAAAATAAATTACAAGAAAAAGGGCAGAATATAATGACATCTGTGACCAAAAATTTGGTATATTTAATTACTCATCTCTTAGTTACTGGTGGAAAATCCAAAGGAACACCATGCATATTTCTTTATAAAAAATAAATGGTTTATTATTTAAATGTTTTGGTTATCGTACGGAGACTTTTATGTCATGAAATTATGAATATTGTCAATTTTTATCTCATTATATAAATAAATTAAATATATTATTTGTTTATTTTATATTTATAATTACGTAATACACTGCGTTTCATTTTGGATTAAAAAAAAATAAATACTCGTATATTGGGTTTTAGACTACTATTTTTCCTAAAATACATTAAAACTATTGTCGTACGGAGACTTTTTTATATTACTGTAATAGCAGAAGAACTATCTTTAACAGATACAAAAAAATATTATTTAATATGTAACGGCCATGACACGAACATTATATGAAACTTTGTACGCTAAAAATAGCACAAATGCAACAACCTTACATACATGATAACACCGATAACTATATATTTGTAAACATTATTAAAATTTGAAAATATTTTCATAATAATGTAAAACGTTATCGGAAAATAGAAACTACGTATATTAAAATAGCTGTTATAATCAATGAATTTTCCATATCAGCTAGTTTGATTAGGAAAAACTAACACACATTGAATAGCGATATTCGTAATCGTGAGTGTAACAGATGTTTTATTATACAATGTACATTTTTTTTATCAAACGTTTGATCATATGACTTAATTCTTATCAAAAATTCGCTAGTGGTAGTTTATTTTATTTTCCGCAACAAAAACATTCGCGTATTCGCCGAAGACTTCTGACGACTTTAATCTACCTGCCTCTAATTAAAAGTTTGCGAAGACGTCAAAACGACAAAATTTTACACACGGACAAACACTCCGTAAATTACATTTTTATTGTAAAACTTTCACAGCAGGCAACGAACATTTCAGTAAGCTGCGATACCTACTTCATAAATCAAAGAAGAATTTCAACTTTTTCATTAACTAGCCAAGTTAGAAGCAACCAGGAATATATTTGTGTATTCACAGACGGTTGAAACATAAGGCCGATATCCCACTGTAAAAAAAAAATTATAAAAATTTTTGTAATTTTTTTTTTTACAAAAATGTGGTGTATCCCACTGTAACTTGTTACGGAATGTTACATAACTAATGAAAATTAACTGGCAACGGAGATTACTAAACTTCATTTTATGGGGTCCCGTGACCGCGTGCCTGAGTGTCTGGTCGCGAACCTGCGGGAACCGGGTTCGATCCCGACAGACGCAAAATATTTCCAATTTTAAATGGCACAAAATTGATCCCTGTGGTGCACTCTCCAGCTATCAGTGACCGTGAGGTGACGTCTGGTAAGCGCCCACACGGTAAATATATCGTCATCATTATCGATGTCTACATGTGTTGTAGATACTGGCACACCCAGAAATGGGTAATATGCCGTGATGATATATTATTATTATTATTCATTTTACAACCGTTATGATGCAGTGATTGTAGAATTAGTGTTTTAAAGTTATACAAAAAAAAAATCAGAACGTTGCTGGTGGAGGACACTAGACTATGACAGGAAAGAAGATATACAAATCGCGGTGTTTTAGCTATTGCACAGAATTAATAAAGAATAGATGATGAAATAAAGTAACGAAATTTGTCAAAACAAACATCTGTTGCTTTAGAAATTAATTTACGCATAGTTAAAAAATTAACAGATATTTTGAAATTTCATTTTATAAATGTGCAGAAACTAGAAACAAAAAAATCTGATGTGGCTAGCACATTAATTTCCGTCATTTCTATGTATTTTGCACAAATCCCTTACCGAAGGTTCCTTAGAAAAGAATCTATATATCCAGTAAAATTAACACCAGTTTCCATGGTTATAGTATAGATAGCTGATATATGAAAATTAATCTCTTTATAATTCTCTTTCTTTTTCTATTGAATATGATGGAAAATGTGTAATCAAACCGTATAGATAATAAAATGTTTTTTTTTTCATATTTATAATAACATAAAACGTAAAAAAAAAAACGATATTTAACATCATTTTTTCGATAAAAACTGTTAAAGCGCACCATACGTTCACGCGAATACACAGAAAACAAAATTATTAAAATTAAACTAATCATAATAACTAATCATAACATAAAATTATTTTTTTTTTTCAATTTATGGATATTCATATTAGACATCAAACAAGTTGAGCATATCTACAAACACGCTAAAAATGGGATCATTTTTCATATATATTGTTATTATTATGATATCAATTAACTTAAAAATATGAAAATTGGTATAATTATGTAGAAATGTATAGTCTATAAAAGAAAGTGAGTTTCATAATTTTTGAATTTTTTAAGCAAGTTATTTAGTTTCAAACTCAACTGACTATAATTATTTCCTCGATAGTAGACATTATTGCATTATACTTACCTTACTACACTGTTCGACACTTCACCACTGGTTTTTGCGGCTCTGTGTGGACAGTGCAGTACATTTTGTTTTATTTTGTACTAACCCCCCTCCCCCCTGCTTTGCCAGTTGATTATAAACACCGATATTCAAACTATTGTACTTTTCAGGATGGCATACGCCGAGATGCGCATCAAGAGTAATAAAATTTTCCTCTTGAAACTTATTAATTCTAAACAGCTTTGCACTGTACAGTCTTTGCACTAGAATAAACAGGAGAGCAAGAAATTACATAAAACTAAAATCCCATGTTAGATCCCAATGTTCACCCCGTCACTGGCACTACCCGGAATAAATTTACCGGGAAATGACCTTTCCAAACATTCTTATTAGCTGACGACGACAAAGCTTACGAAAAACGTTTTGCCATTTCCTGATTTCATTCTATTAACGTTACCACTGTGAAAGCAATAAATAATTAGAATCTGGAACCTTTCGGAGTATACGCCAATGTAGTCGTTAAAGCGCTAACCTTGGGTAAAGTAAATTTTAATTATACGATATCTCGTTTTAAAGACATTATCCATTCAAATCTCGTTACTAAAGCAACACTTTAATGATGAGAGTGCTGTGAATCGATAAAATTTTATTTAATCACTTGTGACAAAATAAAACATATCCATAGCAACAAAACAAAAAATTACATTAATAACAACAAAAATTAAATATAATGTCAATTTGTCTTTAATTTTACTGGAAAATGACTTTAAAGATAAATGGTTTACAAAAAATGTATGACTCTTGAAAGTAAAGATATTTAATTCACTCATAAATCGAGGCAAATTTTCCTATTGTGGAAACAATGATCGTTAATATAAACAACATTGAGGAAAATCACTTTGCATCTACCGCAAGAAAACATTCAAAGAGTAAGGCCGAGGCGCGGAAATCATTGCGTTTCTTTAATTGATTAATCATTTTCAATAAAAGTTTCTACGATAAACACACGATGTTCAACACTCCACTTCGGCATAACTACTGAATGGCATATCTTGAAGAAGGGAAGGACCTACCATTTCCTACTACCACTAATGGGTGAGTATTGTCAATTTCAGAAACATGCCATTCCCTCGGCCATTCCTCTGGCCACCTTGTAGAAAAATGAATTGCACGCATCTTCTATTTGAAGCAATTTTCCCGAAAAACCATAAATGATTTTGACAATGAAAAAACTATGCTAGCCAATCATCATTATTCAGTTGTTTATACTAACGGTCAATATGTTTTAGTCACGTACCATTAATAACTACTAATTATTGGTATTTCGCATGGATCCATCTACTTATTTTTCTACGAGTAAATTGTACTTATTTCTTTCATCAGAGAAACGTAGATAAAAACTTATTACAATCTCAAACAAATATTATATTCAACTTATTTTTATTATTGAATTTAATTGTTTTATTCTTATTATTACGGGAATCTTAATAGTATTCGATGTCGAATGATTTTTAGGCCTTAATGTTTATTTGAAAAACGTACAAATTGAACGTTTCGGGCAAATATTAGCCAAGCATCAGCAGAGTAAAGAGATTTTTTCTTTCACAAAATCCAGTAATAAATATATATATATATATATATATATATATATATATATATATATATATATATATATATACTTCACAGGGTAATCGCTCAATAGCAGCTGTAGACACGTGTTTTGCTGTACTGTTGAGCTCTAATAAAATCGAAACACGTGTCTACAGCTGCTATTGAGCGATTACTCTGCGAACAACATTTTTCTAGTTTTTATAACTTTACGCTCGCAATATATATATATATATATATATATATATATATATATATATATATATTACTTGATTATTTTTACATCCTGTATTTATTATCAATAACCTTAGTATTTTAGACCGTTAAACACATGATGAGCTAACAACGTAGTGTTACAATGAAAACATGATTATATAATTATTCTTTGTAATAAATTCCACGTAATAATATATTTCCCTTATTTAATTGCTGAAAAAAATAATTAATTAAATTAAATCCAATTAAAAACCTATATTTGAAATTAATTCAGAAATTGCAACCTATATTAATTTCCCAATTAATTAAAACCTAAATGTAATTTACGCTCAGATACATCCACAACGATTCTCATTACAGCTAAGTTTAAGGGAAATTCATTTAAAACCCAATACACAGCGCTAACTGATAACATTGCGACACATTTTCTCCTTAATTATTACACTTCAAATGTTTTCTCACCAACTATCAGCCAACTTAGATGACGTTTTAAGATCTAGGAAAATGTTAGCGTTAGCGGTGAAACTAGTAACTGTCTTGTCTTTATTGCAAGAGATTGAAATCTTGAGAACTAGAGGAGAGACAATAAACGAGATGCGTCTAATTTGTAATATATTTACTAGAAGATGGTTAGACTACGGCGAAGATGTTTATTTATTAATGAGTTTACTGCAAACTAATATTACGTCTAGAGTTTGTAAATAATTAATATAAATATCTGATATTATTTTCTAAACATAAAAATGGCCCTAAAGAATCAAGGAGAATTTAATTAAATGAAGAAAGAAATTATGAAAAAATTATTGATTTGAACCCCGGACCTCCTCATATGTATGAGGTCCTTGATCCTTTAGGGCCATTTCTGTGTTTATAAACTTTATTTTTTTATATTTTTTAATTGTACTAATATGGAATTCATACTAATAATTCTACAAATGATTGGTGAAGAAGATGATATTCGTTAATTATCAGAAAAAATAAATATATTCAAATAAAAAAAATCCAAATAATAATTCGTTTTAAAAACAAAATATTTTAGACTGTCAAAAGCCACTATTATGCATCAGATAATAGAACCACTATAAAATTTAGCTAGAAATTCAAGACGGAAAGATGCATTGCCATTCCATTTAAAAGTTTTGGTTACAATAATTTTTTTGGCCAATGGTTCAGACCATTTATTTTATTTATATAAAAACTTACTTTGTACTTCACATGTTATTTACATTCGTATCTCCATCTCCGTCTTATAAAATATTCTAACCTAACAATACATTTAAAATTTTGACAGTAGTGAAGTTAGTTGCATAGCTACCTTTCATTCTTTAAATGAACTTTTTAAATTTGTTTGACCATAATAACACAAAGATAAATAATTTAAGTTTCAAATTTAAAGAGCTATTTAAATTTAGCAATATTTACAAAGTGCCCATAATCGCACCATTGTCTGACTTCTGAGTTATGAATTTATTTCTTTTTCAGGTAAGAATGAATCCAAAAATAAATAATATAAATATATCATCACGGCATATTACCCATTACTGGGTATGCCAGTATCTACAACACATGTAGACATTGGTAACGATGAATCCTCCGGTTAGTATACTCATATTTTAAAAACATTGTCGACATTAATTGATTTCAATTGGATTCTTACGTGTCCCATGTCAGTAACTACTTTTCATTATATTGTAATAATTCTACTATAAATATAAAGAGTAGACATTTGCAACACATGTGTTACATTATATTTTATAAGGTTTTTTAAATATTGTGGGAGATAATATGATGACCGTCTCAGAATTTTAGTAAGTAATATGGGACATGAAAAAAGAATTTTATTTGTTTCGGTTACAGTTTCTCTTCCGTTGAAATACTGCACGTTGTTTAATCTGAATGTATGTAGACACATAAATAAATTATAATTTCACAGAATGACAATTCATCATCATCAGTGGCACGAGGCACGGCAGCTTTTGCATGGCCAAGGCCGCTAGAAGCATAGTTATATATTTCATGACTGAATAATATTAGTAAAATTCGAATCCTTTGCCATGCGCTAGCCTTTGTTAAATTTATGACGAGCAGTGAGTCTGAAGGAAAGGATACAACGCATGTATCCAGATACATTGGGATTAAATCCCAGTAGTGGTTAGGTATTTTCACCGTAAAAAGTTTTACGCGAGGCTGGAATTTGCATATCCGCGGGATATGTATACTATTTTATTCGCCAATCAATTAGTACCTAATCATTGAGTTTTAAACATAAATTTTATTAATATTTTTGACAGTTTCATTATAATTTAGGGGCCTATTCAGAACTCAATATTTGCATAGTCGTTATGGTCTTTATGGTTGTTATGTACTGTAAAGATTGTTAAAATCAAAATTGGTATTCTCAGTACTGAAGGTGGTTACCGTCAACAATTGTTACGTGTTTTGACAGTCTTTATCATAACGACTGCTAAAACTATGTATTTATGGTTATCACGTTGTTATTTCTAATATTTGACATGTGACAGATTATTACATCAATCATATATTATTAATAATGCCCTTTCTGCTAAATATTAGCAGGATGCAGTTGATTATTTGCATGGATCCTGCTTCGACTTAAATAATGATAATAAGAACGATAAAAACCGTCGTGGACGAAAGTTACTTTTGACGTAAATACGTATTTCTTTGAAAATATTATATTCTGTGGTAGGTATTCGTGAAAACCTAGTTATTTATTCTGGTGCTAATGTGTGCTTTTTCTTCAATGAAAATAAAAAAAAAAATCTCCATAACTTTTCAGTCACGTTGGGATCAGTGGTAGGAATTAACATACCCGTTCTAAATAATTTAAAAGTTTGCATTTTAAATATAATTGGCAACACATTATTAAAAGAATAAAGCGTTGACATATAAGGTTAGGTTAAGTTCATAAATGCATAATGAAGTTAGCTATTGTCAAATAATCTGGTTCATTCAAAGTATTATTTTGTAAAGATTGTCAATAATACCGACGTAGACTCTGAATTGACAAATTCATAAAGATTGTTGCAAATGTCTTTATGATAACAATCTTTATATGCGTAACAACCTTTATAACTGTGTTTCTCTGAATAGGCCACTTATTTAGGTTACTTTAATATATGACAATGTTGCTAGATAGCGACAATATATTTATTGATTTTCTCAGTTCAGTAATCATAACCTGTTTTGATGGTTTACCGTTTTCTCGATAATTATAATTTTACTAATTGTTTACTGTTATTGATACGTACCTTTCTTAAATAAAGCGTTCTTTTTATTATGAACATTTTTATTACAATTTGACTTCTTAAATTCACAATGACATTTTAGCTGTTGGACATTTAGCTAGCTGGGGAAGTGACATTTAGCTAGCAGGGAAAGTGACATTTAGCTAGGTGGGTAGTGAAGTAAACAATAAGTCAATTCCCAACAGTTTTATAGGTTAGAACCACACCTATTACTAACCGATTGAGAATAAAATAATTTTTCGTTATTAGAATTAAATATTTATTGCACTGTTTCAAACGTTTTGCTAATATATTAGTTTCTTGTTCATAGAACTAGAAAAATAATTAATTTTCGCAGATTATCATTAAAAGTATGGTTTTATTGACAGTTATTATATTTTTTTTTGTAAAAATTGTTGCCTTATAACTGTCAATAAAATTATTTGAATTATTTTTTACATAACAACCACAATGACCTCGACGATGAAAATAACATTTAAAATATTGAAACAAATCATAAAATAAATACTAATTCGAAAGAAAATGAGAAAAAAATATATGTCCAACTCGGCGAAAATGCACGTTCACTACATCGTCCAGGGCACGCCGCCACGTCAGTGAATTTGATACTTTTTTTGTCTTGTTAATCAAAATAGTATATTACTAGCGTAAACTCGGCTACGCCGAGTATACCCTAGGGCTCCGCCGATAGTGTTTTATAATAGTTTTACGTAAGTTCAATCCGTCTAGAAACAATTTAAACGCAAAGTGCTAACGCTGTCTTTCAAAATATTTTTTCCCGCCCACCCAAACAGCCCACGCAACAAAAGCCGATCGAGCTGTCAAATTTTTAACATGTCTGCATGGCAGCCCTTAACGAACCCTCTCATTTGATACCAAACACGACATGATTCTAGCAACTTTAAGCAAAAAACAAAAGCCGATCGAGCTGTCAAATTTTTGACATTTCTGCATGACAGCCATTGACCGTACCTCTTATTTGATACCAAACACGGCATGGTTCTTTACAACTTTAAGCGAAAAACAAAAGCCGATCGAGCTGTCAAATTTTTGAGATTTCTGCATGGCAGACCTCGACGATACCTCTCATTTGATACCAAACATGACATGGTTCTGACAACTTTAAACAAAAAACAAAAGACGATCGAGCAGTCAAAATCTTGACATTTCTGCATGGCAGCCCTCGACCTTACCTTTCATTTGATACCAAACACAAAATGATTCTGACAACTTTAAGTAAAAAACAAATGCCGATCGAGCTGTCAAATTTTTGACATTTTCGCATGACAGCCCTTGACGATACCTCTCATTTGATACCAAACACGACATGGTTCTGACAACTTTTTGCAAAAAACAAAAATCAAACGATCTCACAATTTTTTTATATTTCTGCACGGTAGCCCTTGACGATACATCACATTTGATACCAAACACGACATGGTTCTGACAACTTTACGCAAAAGCAAAAGCCGATCGAGCTGTTACATTTTTAACATTTCGGCATGGTAGCCCTTGACGATACCTCTCATTTGATACCAAACACGACATGGTTCTGACAACTTTATACAAAATACAAAAGCCGATCGAGCTGTAAAAATGTTAACATTTCTGCATTGCAATCCTTTACAATACGTCTTATTTGATACAAAAACGACATGTTTCTGACAACTTTATGTAAAAAAAAAAACAAAAAACGATCGAGCTGTCAAAATCTTGATATTGAAGTATTTGTGTTTTACTTAGTTACTTATGGCAACACTTTCTCGTATATTTATGTACAAAATTTATTATATTTTTTATTAGTAGCTAGGAAATTAATTGACTAACTTCACAGTAATGCAATTAGGAATATTTGTTTTTCACTTATGGCATATTTGGTGACACGTGTACCGACTTCACATTGATCTAGTTAGCAATATTTGTTTTATAGGTACTTACCTAGTTACTTATGGAATGTTTGGCAACACTGTCGAAGTGGACATGAACCACTGACAGGAACCATCAAATTTATAAATTTTAAATATGTTTTAGGCCATTTTTACTATTGTGAAATCATTGCCCATTCTCATAATTTATGTTGATGAATTTAACATCTTTCAAGTTGTCCTCATATCAAAAATATTTCCATTTAAAGGTTCTGATTGACATGTCAAACAATCTTTCTCCTAGGGCTCCGCCGAGAGTGTATTATAATAGTTTTACGTACTTCCGTTCCGTCTAGGTACCATTTTTATCATTTTCATATCCAAATTAGGTTTCATTTAAATACATGCCTTTTTCGTCGTTCAGCAACTATTTTGTCAATGGAAACATACGTACATATGTTACTGTACGTTCATATTCACTGAATTATCACCTTTTCAACTTCTCTGTCATAAAAAGCAAATAGTTTCACCTATGGATGAAAATATGTTAAAATTTAACTTCAAGGTTATATATGAGTTATTAATTACCATTTAAATAGAGAAAATAATTATAAAATACCTTTAATTATACTATTATATGCATAATAATCGTTCCATAAAAATATATATATATCCACTTTTAACTAATCTTTATACATTTCTTACAATGGTTTGTCACCAACATTGACATGTCAAATGTGATAGATGACATCGTTTTTCTTCTTAATTTTGTACATGTAGACTTCGATGTATTGTTTTAAAAAGCCAAAATCCCACCTTCAAAAATATTTTACACAAAAACTATGCACCGTACAGAAAAATGACCTATTACCAGGAAATCAAGTTGAATTATTCTCTACATCCCAGAAAAATTTTCATTAAAATCACTCGCACCGTTTAGTCTGTACAGGTGAGCAAAATTTCCCCGATCGTCGTGATTAAAGAAAATATATATATATAGATAGTGAATGTACCCGTTTAGAATAAAAGACTAGCGAAAACTCGGCTACGCCGAGTATTCCCTAGGGCTCCGCCGATAGTGTTTTTTGATAGTATTACGTACGTCCAATCCGTCTAGAAACAATTTAAATGTAAAGTGCTAACGCTATGAGTCTTTCAAAATATTTTTTCACGCCCACCCAAACAGCCCACGCAACCTGCCCACCCAAACTGCTCACGCAACCTGCCCACGCAATATGCCCACGCAATATGCCCATCCAAACGGCCCACCCAAAATGCCCACGCAACCTGCCCACGTCAAGTAACCTGCCCTCGTAACTTGCCCACCCAAAATGCCCACGGAACCAGCCCACCCAAACTGCCCACGCAACCTGCCCACCCAAAATGCCCACTAAAACTACCCACGCAACCTGTATTGACATTTCTGCATGACAGCACTTGATGTTACCTTTCATTTGATACCAAACACGTCATGGTTCTGACAACTTTAAGCAAAAAACAAAAGCCGATCGAGCTGTCAAATTTTTGACATTTTGCATGACAGCCCTTGACGTTACTTTTCATTTATTACCAAACACGATATGATTCTGACAACTTTATGCAAAAAACAAAAGCCGATCAAGCTAATAAATTTTTGACATTTCTGCATGACAGCCCTTGACTTTACCTTTCATTTGTTACCAAACACGTCATGGTTCTGACAACTTTAAGCAAAAAACAAAAGCCGATCAAGCTCTCAAATTTTTGACAATTCTGCATAGCAGCCCGTGACGAACCCTCTCATTTGATACCAAACATGACATGGTTCTATTAACTTTATGCAAAAAACAAAAGCCGATCGAGCTGTCAAAATTTTGACATTTCTGCATGACAGCCCTTGACGTTACCTTTCATTTGTTACCAAACACGACATGGTTTTGACAACTTTAAGCAAAAAACAAAAGCCGATCGAGCTGTCAAATTTTTGACATTTCTGCATAGCAGCCCGTGACGAACCCTCTCATTTGATACCAAACACGACATGGTTCTATTAACTTTATGCAAAAAACAAAAGCCGATCGAGCTGTCAAAATTTTGACATTTCTGCATGACAGCCCTTGACGTTACCTTTCATTTGTTACCAAACACGACATGGTTTTGACAACTTTAAGCAAAAACAAAAGCCGATCGAGCTGCTAAATTTTTGACATTTCTGCAAGACAGCCCTTGACGTTACCTTTCATTTGATACCAAACACGACAGGATTCTAACAACTTTAAGCAAAAAACAAAAGCCGACCGAGCTATCAAATATTTGACATTTCTGCATGACAGCCCTTGACGAAACCTCTCATTTGATACCAAACTCGACATGATTCTAACAACTTTAAAGTAAAAAACAAAAGCCGATGGAGCTGTCAAATTTTTGACATTTCTGCATAGCAGCCCTTGACGAACCCTCTCATTTGATACCAAACACGACATGGTTCTATTAACTTTAAACAAAAAACAAAAGCCGATCGAGCTGTCAAATTTTTGACATTTCTGCATAACAGCCCTTGACGTTACCTTTCATTTGATACCAAACACGACATGGTTCTGACAACTTTATACACAAAACAAAAGCCGATCGAGCTTTCAAATTTTTGACATTTCTGCATGACAGCCCTTGACGTTACCTTTCATTTGATACCAAACACGACATGGTTCTGACAACTTTAAACAAAAAACAAAAGACGATGGGGCTTTGAAATTCCTGACATTGGAATATTTGTTTTTTACTTAGTTATTTATGAGATGTTTGGCAACACTTTGGAAATGTACATGAATCACGGACATGAACCTTCAAAAATTTTAATTTTTAAATATAATGTTTTAGGTCTTTTAAGCTACTATGGAATAACCGCCCATTGCCATAATGTATGTTTATGAATTTAACTTTTTTCAAAATGTCCTTATTTTATAAATAATTCCATTTAAATGTTTTGATTGACATGTCAAAGAAACGTTTTTCGTCTTAAATTTTTCAAAGAAGACTAAATTTTTGATTTCAAAATTGTTTCAAAAAGCCAAAATACGACCTTTAAAAATGTTTTACACAAAAACTATGCACCGTACAGAAAAATGACCTATTACCAGGAAATCAAGTTGAGTTATTCTCTACATCCCAGAAAAAT
The DNA here is from genome assembly GCA_943142095.1 of Ophonus ardosiacus. Taxonomy (NCBI): domain Eukaryota; kingdom Metazoa; phylum Arthropoda; class Insecta; order Coleoptera; family Carabidae; genus Ophonus; species Ophonus ardosiacus. Next base: position 18,208,034 of record OW964823.1, read on the forward strand.
TTTCATTAAAATCAATCGCACCGTTTAAGCTGTAGAGACGAATAAAATTTCCCCGATCGTCGTGATGAATTCAATATAGATAGTGAATCTATCCGTTTAGAATAAAAGATGTGACAAGTGTGTGAAGCTGAAATTTTTACATGAGGGTGGAGATTGCGACACGAGCCGAAGGCGAGTGTTGCAAACCACCCGAATGTAAAATAGGATTCACACACGTGTTACATACTATACTTTTTCTATGACCTTGCAATAAAATATATTTTTCTTCACATTGTCATTCTTTTAACGTAAAGCCTCTGTATTATTGACTTGTGTAACCATGGTTACCAACGTTACGAGTGTTTAACAGCTTTGTTTTATTAAAATACAATTCAGTTTGTAATATTTAAAATAATGAACGGTGCATGAAATGTTAGTTCACGCACTGTGTGCAAAAAATCAAACTTCACACATAAAAATTGATACGTGAAGTACTCACTCACGCACGGGAGTAGAAAAACTATTTTTTGTGCCTCCGTCCAGTATAACTAGTTTTAAATAATGTAACCTGGAAACTTTTATTACCGGCCAATAAAAAATAAGCGCTTTTATGGTTAGAGTTTGGCATTCTGCTCTATATATTCTATGATTAATTTCAACACAAGAATTAGGAAAATATTTACAAATTTCAGGACTAAATCGTTAATTGAAACTTATATGAACACAATTTAAGCTAAATGTAAGTATGTAATTATATTTGAACTAGCATTGCAAAATCAATAAAAATGTTGTTTGATTCTTCAGGTTGCTTACAAATCCATGTCAATCCCTATAGTTCTTAATATTTCGCCAATTAATCAAATTCATTTTATTAATTTATTGGAATATCGGCATAAAAAAATCTTGAATAAGACAACCGGAAACTGCTTTGCGAGTATGATAGGCTAGACCAGTTCTTTTTCGGGTTATTGAGCCGTTTCGTTAGGCATCTTCAGATTTATACGGTATTAATAATGGAAATAAATACCTTTTCTGACAGGAAATGTCAATATTTGATGAGCATATTGAAACATAGATCGAAGAAAGTTGTATCACTGGTAATTTGAATAATCGATGTTTCATCCTATTTATTTAATGTAGGTACCAATTGCTTGTGCTTTTAATTAAAGGCCTAGTCTCGCAAAAATGTATAGTGAAACAAAAAACAATATATTTTATTTAATATAAACACTAAACCGGTTTATAACACTTTTATTGAACTTGACATTAGATGGAAGTAGACAATGACAATAAAATTTTTCACAGCAACATAAAGATGCCAGAGAGAATAAAGCCTAAAAAAGAAATATAGAAAAATATACACCAACTGTTCTTTTATCACCTCGTAATCATAGGTATACTAGAGTTTGTTTTGGTGTATTGAAATAAATAAAAGCAATTCAATTATAAGTACTTAAAAGAACAATTTGAAAAAGAAAATTCCGAAAACGATAAACAAATAAAGAAATGCACGAAGTTTGAAAGAGAATAAATGCTTTAGTAAACTCAATATTTTTTTATTTCAATCAGTTGAATAATACCTTAAATATAATAACTTGTTATCTACTTTAAAAGATTTTCTTGATATGTTCACCGTATGAGGATAGTGAATAGTCTTTGAACCATTTTAATGTCGTAATTGTTTGCAGAAATAGGAAATCTTTGTTGGCCTAAAGAAACTCCCGGTGGCTTACATGATCTTTTCACAATTTATTTCAAATATATACATTGTACTGGGTGCCAACGGGCTATTATTTGCACCGCTCTGTTGAAATGAAGTCATACTCCCTATAGTAAAATATAGTACAATGATCTTGCTGATCCTTAACCATAAATGCTCTTTTTGTTTGAAATAATTTCTTATGAGAATAAAAACTGTAGTTCCAAAAATTATTTCAAACAAAAAAGCATTTATGTTAAAGGAATAGTAAAATTATTTTACTATACAGAGCACTCAGGGCTAGGGTGACCATAATTTTTTTTTAGAAAAAAAAACGTACAAAAAATACTAGAGGCAGAATTGAAAATAAAAATGAGAAATTTATTTAGTTTTAGTTCAATTTTGATCTAAAAAGTAATTAATAATAAGCACATATAAGTCAAGTAAAACATAATGTTTCATAAAATATAACAAAATAATACAAAAATTGATTGTTACAAAAAATCCTATTACGTTCCACATCATGTTTGTACCAGTCTTTTGATACCAGTACTTTTGGGAATTTAAAATCGCCTTTAAAATTTGAGGACTGCTCTGGAGTAAATAGAACATTTCAGTATTTCAGCATTTGATGCGCTTGTCCCAGGTAAACAAAAAATGAACTCTAGATTTGAAATAAAACTTTTGTCGAGACACTGACATGTTAAAACAATTTTTTTTTTTGTTGCTTTAAAATTTTAAACAAGTTAGAAATGAATAAAATACTTAAATAATTAATGTTAGAACTAATATTTGGTGATAAGGGGGAAGAACGAAAAATACTTTACTCGATCGACGCCGAATTTAACCAATGTAAGACGCAACATATATATTTACAAATACATAGCTAATTACGTTGTTCGACTCGATTAAACTATTGTTCTAAAAAAAGTACATTTACGTGTACTTAATGAACCTTTTAAGTACAGTAGGACATCATTCAAAAAGAAAGTACTGTCCTATTAAAATAAGTACATATGGTCAGCCTACTCAGGGCAGATAGCAGTACCAGGCGGTGCATGTCTTCATTCCGAAAGAGAGGCGCAAATAATGGCCTATTTTGTATCCAATATTATAAAGCAAACAATAAGCGATATACCACTTTGTCATAATTACAATATTTATAGTATATTGCCGGATCCGATAGTCAATTTTTTTTACCATAAGTAAATATTTGTAATAAATTGTGAAAGATAATGTTAGCGACCGGGAATGTCTTTAGGTTAATAAAGTTATCTTGTTTCTACAAAGTTTGCGACAGAAAAATGGTTCAAACACTATTCACTATCCTCTTGGCGTGAACATTTCACGAGAACATTTTCAAGTAACAGGCGATTATATACAGGGTATTATTCAAGTGTCTAAAAAAATGGGTTTACTAAAGCATTTATTCTCTTTCAAATTTCGTGTGTTCTTTATTTGTTTCTCGTTTTCAATTTTTTTTTTTTCAATTTGTTGTTTTATATATATATATATATATATATATATATATATATATATATATATATATATATATATTTATAGATACTACACATTTTATAGATTACTACCCTTTAAAGAGGTCAGTTTATTCTCGGAAATGAATTGAAGACAGGAAAATATATAAACCAAGAAGAGTTAATTCAATATTCAATTGAATATTGCTCTTCTACTAATTCAATTACGTATCCAACAAATAATTACACCAGAAAATAGCAAACTGTAGATTTATGAAATTGTTTTTCTGTCCACGTGGAAACTGTTCTAATAAATATAGCATTAATTAAAAGTTTTACGTCATAAATACGAAGATACGTTTTCACTTGCATGGATTCGCTTCAGAAATATATTCAAATTTATGGCCTCGCTTCCTATGTAATTAATTTTTACTGTATAAGCACATTTGAAGATGAATTGAATTAAAAATTAAAGAATAGATGTTGCCAACAAAATTTTAAAAATATTTTACGCTTTGCGAATATGAATTTAACTTTTTACAATATTTTATTATGAAAACAGCTAAATGAGTTTAATTTTTAATTATTAAAAATCTCGACTTTTAAAAGCTAATAATCCGTTATTGACTATTTTAGTATAAATAATAAAAAATTACTGTTAAACAATTAATATCATAATATGAAAACTTTAATTGTGAAAGTTACTAACCTACAAGCTCTGGTTATGAAATAAATTTAATTTTTCTTCAGTTTGAAAAAGGTGTGATCAACGAAAAATATTGTAACGAACGTTCGCAACGAACGTGTTAAAATGTCTCTATTATTAATCACTCTAGCGTACAAAATAATGATGATTAATATAATAAAAATTTTATTTGCATAAAAAATTGATAATCATAATATTTTATACAAAATTGACAATTATCCTAACCTACCATCCATAACCTAACCTTTTTTTGTAAAACTTATTTATTATTCTTACAAAACAGCTTTATTTGAAATTGTCACTACAGTGCAAAAACTCGTCATAAAAAATTCAGAAATTGACACTAAATAATCCATTTTACGATGATTTCATGGATCTACAGTGTTTCCAAACTTATACTAATTATAAGATAATTTGGCTAGGTGTACGATGTACAACGGTAAATTTGTACGTAAAATAATAAAAAATATGTGTAAGAAGAACGAATTAAAAAATATAATTTTGAGTATCCATTACGATAACTTCATGTCGGGAGGTTCGCAACACAGAACTTAAGTTTATTTATTTGACTGACAGCAACTGAATGATACGTTAACATAACCTATAAAAATAAATATTTCTTTTATTCTCATAAATTTTCGATTTCAAATAAAAATTAATAAGCATCTCGGCACTGAAGTTTCTTTTTAACACTCATATAGTTTATTTTCGTGATAAAAAGTAGAACTTCACTACCTTGATACATAAGTAACTATTTTTTTGTACGCTTCAACTTTATTGTAAAAATAAATATTTTTAGTACTAATAATTTGTTTATAGAAATCAATCTTTTTATTATTTAGGTAGAACATCCTTAATATATTGTATGTAATAAATTTTAGCTATAACCAGTTACGTTATGTACGAATACGCACAAATGTAATTTTCCAATATTCATATATATATTAATTTTTCCATTATTTTTTGTTGAAATTTTAATGAAAGTACTAATGATTCTGCTTTTATTCCAGGAAATTTTATACGCATTATTAACATTTCAGATTATTTAAATAATTAATATATGTGGAAACCAAATATTATATTTCATTTTAAATTAAATAAATACGCAAACCACCGTAATGAGCCGGTTTCACATTTTTAACCTTGATGTTAACATTTCTCACAGATTGTTAATGTGATAGATATAATTATACCAAATTTGAGCTTCATGATCTTTTTAAGTACATGAAAATACTTTATACGGCATACCGCCGGTAGCGACATTTAAGACCTAATGTTAATAGCATTTCTACCCTGTTGCTTATTAAGGCTGTGTCCGATGTCGCATTTTAGCATTTAGTATTTAGAATTTAGGTTTTCTTCACATAAATACAACTCCGACTCCGAATGACACACTAATGATACCCATTGGTTTGTATGGTAACACTTTAGAACAACAAAAATGAATTATACATTTTGATTTAATTTGATTAAATATTAATATTATATTTCATAAAATAGAAGCTAAGAAGCTATTCTTCGACAGTAAATTTGAGGCATATAAATTTAGGATGTAGATATTAGGGTGATAAAAGTGCAACATTGGACATAGCCTTAATAATTATAATTACAGAATTAAAACTTTCTTCTTTTTAAAAGATTATAATTATTATCGTCATAAAAACAATATCTGATCAAATGAAATAAATATTTTTCGAAATAATTTCGATATAGGCAATCCGTACAACAATTATAATCTGTTTATGCCAACATAATCACGTGAATGTGACAATATAAAACGTTTATTATGTTTACATGTGAGCTTGACGTATATCATACATTTTATTATTTATTTATTGCAAATATTTGAGAACTTATATTGTTAAAGTAAATTTTGTAGTTCTTTTCTACATAAACCAATATTAAATAAAAATAAATGACTGGGTAATAGGGAACAATTAACAACAAAATCTAACAAACAATAAACAAAAATATTCAATACATTTATTGTTTGTTTGGATTTTGTTCGTATAACCGCATCCACCAATACCAACCTTTATGACTTTTTGCTACACAAAACACTTAACACTAGTCACTATCACTACCAAACTATTCAATTGTTTCACTGCACTTTGATAAATGATGACGCCCGTCAGAGCACTCTTGATTACGCTACTTTCACAAGATGCACCTGAATTGGCACAGTGGCGGCGAAAGGGGGGCAACGGGCACTATGTACACGTGAGACACACGCGACGGAGGTCAACCACATCGCGCATTCACTTGTTTTGCACCTGACAATCGATGGGAAGTGTCCAAGAAACAATTGAAGGGAAGCTAGACTGAAGTTGCAGTTGAAGCCATAGTTAAAGTTTAAAAAATCACTGGGCTTTGTTATTTTTAGTAAGAACTGTTTTAAACACGCACAGAACTATTTTTAAATTATTATCAATAAATTTTCATACTTGTGTATATTAAAAGTTTAAACAACACAAATATTTTAATACGCACAATTCAAAATATTTGTATGTTTATATTTCCAAATTGTTTATTTATAGCTGCAATAAATATTATAAAGTGTAATACTTATTTTAAGTTTAGAATATTAAGAAAACATGTGCTTCTTATGTTTACGATTACGAGTATATTGAAATCGTAAATTCAAAAATAGTGCGACGTATCAATAATTTTGTTATTTCCAAAATTACAAAATATGAAATATTATATAAACACCAGAAATTTTCATAAATATTTATGTATTAGACTTATTATATGTTCCGATAAATAGTAGAAATATTCAAAATTTTGTTAAATTTTGATTATTTTTAAATGCAAAAGCGTGCGTATTTCCCAAAAGTCTCATAAGTTTATTTGTAAAAGTGTACAAATATTATATTTATTTATATTGAAGTATAATACAGTTCGCAAAAAGTTTTACGTAGTAACATTAAAGTTTTAATGTTTACCAACTCAAATTTACTTTAACGTAGACACTAAGTAAATATTTTTATCCACAAACACTTATCAATTTTCACAATCAACCCACTTTAATTTACAAAATCACCATAGAAAGCAACCTATCGCTCACCACACTCACTGTTATACCACCCTCATGGCGTCGTATTTATGGCTGGCGTCGTGTTTAGGCGTCGGGTGCAGCAGGTAGCGTCGCGTCGCTCCTCGTTGGCACCGCGTTGTGCACTAGCTGACAGTTGCCGCACCACGTGCGGCTAAGGTGTGCGAACGCAAAACAGAGCTTCGCGCATGCGTTTCAGACAAAGGATTGTAAGGATAATGATGGGGGTATTATGGTGCAATGTTTTGACAGTTCGTATTAGCACATTAGAGCTACTAAAAGCTGTAAATCATTTTGCAGTGCCGACTGCCGGGTTCAAAGGTTGTGAAAGACTAATGTTCTATGCTCTATGCATAGAATGGCTTGTTTAGCGTGTTGTCTTCTGGGCTTAGTGAACAAGAATTTATGGATTCCTACAATATGACAACTACAGCACAGACTTTTCCATTTGTCAAGCAAATTCAGCACAAAACACACATGCTGTTTATTTGACTTGAATAATAGTGAAGTCACTGAAATATTATACTTATCTGGAAGTCGTATAAATATCGCATAATGAAGCAATTTAAACAACGGTACCGGTCTCCTCAAGCTCAATAAGCTTTATAGCCATAACCACAAATTAAAACTATAGGAAATGACATAATACAAATAAAGCTCTATATGGTAGGATAAGATCTGTCTGATTAACTTAGGCAGTGCACGAAAATATTCAAATAAACAATCTCATTCAAATTGCTTCATTCTCACATACACAACACAACAGTACACCCGACTACCATACATACATACATATATTTACCTATATTCATCACAAGTTTGCTTAGGTAATTTTTTAACAGAAACCTGTAAAACCTCCGAGATTAAAAAAGGTTTATGCAGCAAGTATTTTGTTCATTTTTTCTACTATCTACCATCGACCTTTAAACTAATGGACCAAGTGTCTCCTATTCTTTTATTGTTAAAATAATGCTCCAACATAAAAGGATAGAAATATATATTCTGTCCTTCAACAGTACGGAAGTTCTCAGTTAAAGTATACTGCGCATGCGTTCGTACTCATTGTTCATCTTTTTCAGCCACATGTAAAACTCTATACATCGCTATCACTAAATAGTTGTCAAAATCTACATTTGACGTTTCGTGACTGTGTATTATTTACTTTTTTGGAGAACATTTACAATTATTTCTGTCAATACGTATATGTGTTGTGAGGTGTGTATGCGACAAAATAATGGGGAAACGGTGTATTTCGTGCAGTCAGCAGTACGTACGCGGTTCAGCTGTGTCATTTCATATGTAAGTTCTTATTAATTATTACTTGTCCCCTATAATATAATATGAATATGTATGTAATATATTGTATTAAAAATATATAATGAATCTAATTATGTACAAAAAAATTAAATCTATACTCTTAGCGATTATGCACCAAGTATAACAAGTTAGGAACAAATAAAAAAATTTATTTTGCTGCGTTTTCTTAACTTCCATACTGTTGAAGGATAGAGATACTGTGTCTGCACCGTTATGGCGGGACAAGCGTTTTGCTCGTACGCTGCGTCTATTAGTTTAAAGGTCGATGCTATCTACCGAATACAATTTAATAAAAATCTGATCTGTCCAACACAAAACCTCCCGCTATTTAATTTTTATTAATTTAAATACATACCTACGTATTTAGTAATGCTTGAAACTATATTATGTTCCATTGCATATAACTATTGCTTTATTTACGATTTTCTTTATTATTTAATATGTCACTATTATTAATTTGAAGTGATTAATTTTTTGACAATGACGTTTACCTGTCAGTTACATTCATTTGAAAAATAAATTGTGTAACAAAGGAATTTTGTTTATCTTAGGCTTGGGGATTAAAAAAAGAAAAATGATTTTTAAATTTATCTGTAAAATATATAGAAAAAGTATTAATGTATACCTGTACAAAATTCAATAATCTATAATTTTCCAATGACATAAAATGCGAAAAAATGGCATTTAATGGTATTTTTTGAAGAAAAACTATTATGAGCTTCAAGTAAAGTGCCATTTCTGTTTATCGAGCGAAGACAAAATTCATACACACACATACACACATACACACATAAAGACATCATCGTGAAAATGTTAAAATTGGATTCTAGGGACCTTAAAACGTGGTCATTTACTAAAATCTCGATATGATATTTTAAGCATTATCCCTATACCACCCTTAGCAAGGGTAGCGGGAGGTAAAAAATTGTTGTAAATTAATTTTTTACAATAAATTTTATAGTGCCTGTCTATTGTTAGTGTTCATTCCAAATTAATGAACCAAATAAACGAAACATATTTGTTTGATTTATCTGTTAATTTTGACAAGATAGATATGTGTTTCTTAAATACTAGGGTCGAAAGATGGTAAAGAGTCGTTTACAATATTTAGGTAAATTGAAGAGGCTAGAAGTATGAATTTTTATTATTATTTATTTTTAGAAATATAGTCGAATTTTATAATATAAGGACGGTTAAGCCGTTTATGACAGTTCCTAGATTTTTGGTGACGAGAAGTATAATACATATCAATATTTACATAGAACTGATAAAGAGCCTATTTCTAGTCAAATCATGAAAGGATTAAATTTATTATTTCTCTTTTATTGAGCTTCGAAATAAAGGTTCAATACTTGTACTGATAAAATCAACTGCTAAGACTATCGGCTACTTCAATTCTCTTATTTCTAATTATATTGCGAATTGTAGAGGTTTTCTCACGGAAAGAATTATTATTTAGAATTATAGATGTTTTCCAATTAGCGAAGGTCGACTGTATTATCTCAGTTTCCATTTATTAATGAGTCCACTACTTTTTTGTTCTAGTCACGTAAGTTTGCTTCCATGCACAACAACAAGAGGTCTAGATTTTACGCTGTATTACTTCAAAGTTAGCGTAGTAAAACTCACTTACGCAGTCGATATAAGAAAATAGTTATTTAATTACAAAAAGCAGGAATTTTTTAGTCGAGAAAGTACATAGTTTATCGAGTCGCGGCAAATGCAGACGCCAGTAAAACCTCAGAAACCAAAAATTAATTCTCAACAATTAGTTTGAAAGTATAGTTGTTATTGAGTGTTGATGGATACCAAATAAACAAAACATTTTTTTTAATTTGCCTATTTTGACTAGTTATTCCTGACATTTAAAATCGTTGATAGTTTGATTCTTAATAATTATGGTTAAATAAATAAGCAAAGTCATGTGGGGGCCATAAAAAGACTGAAGTAATGAATTAATTTATAAATATCGCTGATACTATAGAGCGAATGTATTTTATGCACTTGAGAAAATGAGATATAATAATTTGCAAGATATTAACTGCAAGTGTGATATTGTCCTTCTTTATCGAATATCGCCCACTGTGGGAATCCCTGCTATAGACAAATAACGTGCTGACTGCAGTTGCCACAACGTACTTTGAATATGTTGTTTATTCAGGTCATAACTATTAACTTTGGAAAAAGAGACAGTTAGTTTATATTAACTGGCATTTTTAGAACATTGTTTATCCTGTTATCCTGTCCTGTATTTCACTATAAACTATATCTGCTATATAAAAATAAACCGAACTTTCAGTATTAGTTTATTTTATAGACTAGACTACTTTTTCATCCTTCATCTCAAAAGATATGAAAAGAAATCTGAACCGCCTAAAATAATAGCCAATACTCTACTGACTACAAAATAAATACTGCGTAAATAAATAAATATAGATAATGAACTTCTATATGGATATATTGCATATCTTTTCCAGGTTTTTTAATAATTAAAATTAATTACTGTGTTTTAATTTAGCAAATATTTATTAAGATAAAACCATATAAATTTATATAGATTATATTGACGGTAGCTAAAATTTAAAATACCACAAATTATTTTACTCATATATTATTAGTTACGATATATTTACATTTAATTTAAAATATCAAATAAAACAAACATAACCCCAAAAATTTAATTAAGGCATACATTTCAACATTTCTGGATAAATTATTGTTAAGAAAGAATATTGAGAACATAAATCATATTATTCATCGCGACGAAAAAATTCATGACATATATTACAAATTTGATATAAATTTTTTTTATCAAAATCCGCGTATACGAAATAGATTCAAGTAATTTGATTTCTGGAAAGCTACATTCCATCACTGACACTTTCCCAGCAAGCAACGAACTCTTCTTTCTGCTTTCATAAATTTTCAGAGCCACTCTAAACAGATTCAAAGAGTTTTGTTTCGGAACATGAAGTTACTACCCCATTTTAATTTTTAGAAAAAAATGATTGGTGGTGATTAATTTACATTGATGTTAACCTAATGTGCATTCAATAATAAATTAACATCTTAAAGCTCGTTAAAAGTCATCAGACTGTAAAGTTTTGACGTAGCTGCAGCTACCTTTTTGGGTTGAAACTAAATGCAACCCCAAAGTTGAACAAAACTTCCTTTTTAAAAGGTCCAATCTCTGTTTAGGGTAGGAAAACCTGCCTCACTCCCAGGTAGGCACGAAGTGACCCTTCATATAGTGTGAGGCAAAATGCTTTAAAAGTGATTTGGTAATTCCGTAACACAAGTTACCTGATAGTTTATATGGCTGTCAAAAATACTTAGTAATCTATATGAAACCCTAAATGAGGAAATTGCAAATTCTTTGAAAAGTATATTATTACTATTAGGATTCAGGAAAATAATAAATTATATATGATAATAAATTTATTCGCTTAATACATTTTATTATGCAATAAGAAAAGATTTTCAAATGTTAGCGTGGCGCATTAGTTAGTACACCTGCCTCTGAAATTTTAGATTGGGGTTCGATTCTCCCTTGGGGTAATTATTTTTTACACAAAATTGTTGAACTTTTAAAAATCTGTTTTATATGTCCTATTACAGTCATTAAAAATAATAACATTGTAATAAATAAAGAGAAAATATTTGACAAAAATTGATTGAATCAAAATAATTACAATGCATTGTATTTTCTTTGGTTATTAATAAAAATAACTGAGATATATTAAATTTGTATAGTTATTAATTTTTTACTGTATTTATAAAAAAAAAATACAATGCACTGTTATATCAATGTATTGATTATTGTAACCAAATATGGCCAATAATTTTATTTTTATTTTTTACAATGTTATTATTATTTTTAAATGACTGTAATATGAAAGATAACAGATTTTTAAAAGTTTATCAATTTTTACGTAAAAAATAAAATAATTACACTAAAGGGAAATCGAACCCCAATCTAATATTTCAGAGATAGTTGTACTAACCAATGCGTGACGCTGACATTTGAAAATCTTTTCATATTGCATAATAATATATATATATATATATATATATATATATATATATATATATATATATATATATATACAGTGTGTCCCATTTAGAAGTGCCATCATTGGGATCTCGAGAACTATATGAGTACGATGTCGGTTAAATGGAACTTTTTGTGCGCCTTTGGGAGGCCATCTCAGATGTGCTTTTGTTTTTCCGAAAATTCTCATAGGGCACTAGATAATGACGAAAAACTGATAATTGTTGATTTTTTCCTTTTCAAATAACTTCTAAACTATTGGTAATTGAGAAAAACGTTTCAAATACAAAAGATAGATATTTTTATTAACTAACCAGAGGCGTACGAAACAATTTTTTATATCCGTAATTTTTCGAGATATAATACAAACTTATATTTTTTTAAATGGAACCCATATCTTATTTTAGTCTCAAAAAAATAATTATTTTTTTCTCTTTTCAATGATGTAAGGGTTATTATGTTTTATATTTGTTTTGCTCCTAAAATTTATTTTTTTTTCTTTATTTTTGTGAATTTTCTTATTTCTCAAAAAAAAATTATTATTTTATTAATTATATTGTATTTGATCGATATAATTTATTTTATGCCTTTATTACTTAATATTTTTATTCTAGACTCATAATTACAAATTACAGTATAATGTGCCAACGGCGACCAGATACAAAATATTATAAAAATTAATTTGATACGAGTTTTGAGCAAATTTTTCTAACGAAATAAATTATTTAAATACAAGGAGTATTTCTAAATACAAATCTACCAATATTTTCAAAATAATTATAAATTTAATACAAAATAAGGAAAAAATAATAATTTTGAAGGCAAAACAAATATAAAACATAATAACACTTACAACATTGAAAAGAGAAAAAAAATAGTTATTTTTTGCGACTAAAATCAGATATGGGTTCCATTTAAAAAAATATAAGTTTGTATTATATCTCGAAAAATTACGGATATAAAAATTTGTTTCGTACGCCACTGGTTAGTTAATAAAAATATCTATCTTTTATATTTGAAACGTTTTTCTCAATTACTAATAATTTAGAAGTTATTTGAAAAAGAAAAAATCAACAATTATCAGTTTTTCATCATTATCTAGTGCCCTATGAGAATTTTTGGAAAAACAAAAGCACATCTGAGATGGTCTCCCAAAGGCGCACAAAAAGTTCCATTTAACCGACATCATATCTCTTATAGTTCTCGAGATCCCAATGGTGGCACTTATAAATGGGACACACTGTATATATATATATATATAAATGTTTTGATGTATTGTCTGCATCTTTTCGACTACGCGTATTTCATACAAATTCCATATTCCATTGTCAGATATTACAGGGTATGTATTCTATTCAATTCTACGAGTATATTAAATATCATTACCCCAACCTAATAGAAATACGCAGAACTGTTACAACGGTTTACACATTTGCTCATAGAAATGTTCATTGTTCATTGACTGTTTATAAATCATAAGCAGATTTAACATTCTCGGAAAATACATTTGTATGTACCAGTAAAATATTATACATAGTTATATACGTATAGAAGGTCAGGGTCGAAATAACAGGTTTACGCCTGCGTCGGGCTTTTATTCGTCCAAGGGTGTAAATTTCTTTCGGCTTAAGGCTAGTTGCTATGTAAAAATATTACTTGGTCGGGGAACATGCCACAAAACATTAAGGCGATGTGTTGCATTGCTAACTATTTGGTTATGTGATTTTTTTAACGTCAATGCCAAACTTGTATTCAATTTTTGAATAAATTCCTCAAGGAATTCTAACAGAAGCTAGTGAAGCTTTAGTTGACTGATATCATTTTTTAAATATAAGTGTCTTCTTTACATTTCCATTTGTATTTTTAACAGTTTGTTTACCATTCGCCGAGGTTTTGCTCTACTTTACCGCCTGCAAGTGCTACTTTACAGTTGTGCGTGTAAAAATATAAAGCGTATAATTTCGTAAATACTTATACGAATTCTTCAATCTTCATATAAAATTATTATTCAAAATTTAAAACAAAAAATATTTACCTTCATTATTTCTACATTTCTACCCTTAAAGACTAATTATTTACACCAGTGATTTAGTCAATTATAATCAAAACTTTTACAATATATTTTTAAAGTATATAAATGTTGATTTAAATTTACTAAAACATTGGTGCAATCGGCTATTAGACATCTAATAATTACATATGATGAAATGTGTTCTTAAACCTGCAGCACTATATTCATTGTAAGCACATTACTTATGTAGAATTTTTATATTACAAACCGCTATCCTGAAACGAGAAAAAAAAGATATCGTATTAGAGATTTGAGTGAACAAACAAGTTTATAATATTTAAAATTAACATTTGTTATCTGCATGTTATATATGCAAATATATGCAAAAAGCAGCAATTTAAACATAGATAACAGCAGAGGCGGACTGGAATCTGGAATTTTTGTTTTTATAGGGAATTCTAGTTACCGGATTACTATTAAAACTAGTTTTGCCAATGTGTAATGTCTAGTAATTGGTTCTAACATATTTACTTGTAAAAGTCTAGTGGGTTTGCTTTGTTTACATTTTTTTAATTACAAAAAAAAATTGATTACAACAAACTAATGTTTAATTATAATTTGATAATTTGATTACGATAATGAAAATGAGTAATCATACAAGAAAAAAATATTATAATAATGAAAATAATCTTTTTCCTTATTTTATAAGATTTGTAATTAGGTTTAACAAGTCTACATTATTTTGTTTTAAACATGAATAAAACTTGAATTATAATTTTTTTGGGGTTATGTTTGTGTTATATCTCGATAAATATTCAGGTTTGAATATAAAAAGTATCTAAACATTTTTTCTTTATCTCTCATAATAAGCGAGATATTAGGTATTTTTCAAAATAAGCGAAAAACTAGTTTTAGCCTGTAGCTCAAAAACAAAAGACAATAGAAAATTCTTGTAGTGCCTATTAAATAATCAATTTTCGGTTGCGTTTTCTTTGAATTTGAAAGATTCAAAACTTTATTTTAAAGCTGAAATGTCAAATGATGCATATTTTTACTGATAATACAAGTATTTCAGTGAATGCAATAGTTTTGACGTCTTGGTTGACAGAACAGTTGCCAGTTGCAGCTGCCATTTAACTTTAATTTCCACTTATTTTTAATCACTTAAATTAACATTGCATGAGTAATTATTCTGTTTCTCTACTAATTTTATTTTAAAGTATTGTAACGAAGAAGCATGAGGCGTAGAAGGTAGAAACGTGATTCTGAAATCTAGTAAATGTTTTTCATTGAACTATTCATCCCGCCATTAAAAAGGTTCTTAGATCCCTTTTAATTTAACTGCTTCAGTTATAATAATTTGTACGAAAACTCTAATAACATTGGGGTTCAAGTACTGTATACAGTGTGTCCCATTTAGAAGTGCCACCATTGGGATCTCGAGAACTATAAGAGATACGATGACGGTTAAATGGAACTTTTTGTGCGCGTTTAGGAGGCCATCTCAGATGAGCTTTTGTTTTTCCAAATATTCTCATAGGGCACTAGATAATGACGAAAAACTGAATATTGTTGATTTTTTCTTTTACAAATAACTTCTAAACTATTAGTAATTGAGAAAAACATTTCAAATATAAAAGATAGATATTTTTATTAACTAACCAGTGACGTAGAAAATAAATTTTTATATCCATAAATTTTCGAGATATAACACAAACTTATATTTTTTTAAATGGAACGCATATCTTATTTTAGTGTCAAAAAAATTATTATTTTTTTCTCTTTTCAATGATGTAAGGGTTATTATATTTTATATTTGTTTTGCTCCTAAAATTTATTTTTTTTCTTTATTTTTGTGAATTTTCTTATTATTTCTCAAAAAAAAATTATTATTTTTATTAATTATATTGTATTTGAACGATATAATTTATTTTATGCCTTTATTATTTAATATTTTTATTCAACACTCATTACACTATAATGTGAAAAGGGCGACCTGATACAAAATATAAAAATTAATTTGATACGAGTTTTGAGCAAATTTTTCTAACGAAATAAATTATTTAAATACAAGTAGTATTTCTAAATAGAAATCTACTAATATTTTCAAAATAATTGTAAATTTAATACAAAATAAGGAAAAAATAATAATTTTGAAGGCAAAACAAATATGAAACATAATAATCCTTACAACATTAAAAAGAGAAAAAAATTAGTTATTTTTTTGAGACTAAAATCAGATATGGGTTCCATTTAAAAAAATATAAGTTTGTGTTATATCTCGAAAATTTACGGATATAAAAATTTGTTTCGTACGCCACTGGTTAGATAATAAAAATATCTATCTTTTACATTTGAAACGTTTTTCTCAATTACCAATAGTTTAGAAGTTATTTGAAAAAGAAAAAATTAACAATAATCAGTTTTTCGTCATTATCTAGTGCCCTATGAAAATTTTTGGAAAAACAAAAGCACATCTGAGATGGCCTCATAAAGGCGCATAAAAAGTTCCATTTAACCGACATCGTATCTCTTCTAGTTCTCGAGATCCCAATGGTGGCACTTCTAAATGGGACACACTGTATACTCGTTTCGTAATCGTTACCAATTCATACTAATTGCAGTCCTTATGCAGGGACCTTTTTAGCAATGGAGAAACGGGGATTCATTTAAAGTAAATTCTATTTGCTCAAGATCACACTAATAGTGGCCAATTTGATTCGAAATATCAATATTTAAATCTGACGACCGGTAACGAATAAAACATGTGTTGAAGTAATCAGGACACCACTATGAGTTTTAGGTTTTATGTAGGGACCTTAGGATTATTGGCCGACAACCCGTAACATTAATAAATGATTACATGAATTCGTTCTCGCACAAAACAATTTTATCGGTGCCACAAATTGAATGAAATAACAATACATATAATACAGATCTCATTATCAGAGATATATGTATGTAGCGATTTCTATACAAAATACCTTGAATACAATTCTGAGAACATGAAAATATAAAGAACGAATGAAAGATCAAGTAGATAGTACGATTAAATCGTAGAAAGAAAAATAAGATCAATAACCTTGCAGGTTTAATCTTCTCCGTCTGGATAGCTTTGAATATGTTAAAAATTAAAACCTTGTAACGTATCCTCTATGCTGAATAAATTTCATCTTGCAAACTTTCTTTCATTTTTGAATATTGAAATTCTTTATTATAAATTTAAAATTCAAGAAGAGAAAATAAAGGAGGAAATGACTGGCGAGCCGAGCAGGCGAGCCTGTCACCTCCTTGAGGCAATAAAACAGTTACGTGGGGTGTATTGTATAATATTTTATTTGTTACTTACTTGTAAATCAAATTTAAATTATAATCAAAAACTGTCAGTTGCAATTGACACTTATTTTCAATACATATGAGAGTAACAAAACACAATTTTCTCATACCAACAACGTTACTAAGGTGGCATCTAACTTGTAAAATTTTAACAAGTTAGCAACCAATTTTACGTTATTAAAGAGTAAGAGTAGTAACAAAACATAATTGTATAAGAACAAGTTAAAGCTAAAGGGGATATATTCAGTAGCATTATCCAAAAAACTGTGTCAATTTTTCTTAGGTTATGGCGGCGGCTATAAGGTATCCTGTATACACAGAATTAAACGGCATAACTTAAACTATGGATTACATACGTAAAAATAAGGTGACAAGTTCATTTGAGCAAATGCCCGTAAATGCTTTGTTTCAGAGATATTCATGTTTTTCTTATTGGAGCAGCGCTACCTTAAAAATCAACTTTATAACGAAATATCAAATATTAACTTATTAAGTTGTGACATAATTAAATTAATTAGAGGTAAATGATTTGGCTATTGCCTAATTTCAATACAAAATTTAGTTTGCTTGCACCGAAGTCAGGAAAAAAGAGAAAATTATAGATGAATTCAAACAAATTTATTATTTATGTACAATAAAATAATAACTATTTTTTATAACATTTTTGTTCAAAATGTTCACCTGTAGCAAGCAAACAGGCACGACAACGATCTGCCACTGCATTTCGCTGCGTGACATTACTCGGGAGATATGGTTTTGAATCAAAGAAATTCTCATCTTTGGTTACATGAAAATCCTCATGCAATTAAAGAGAAAAATTTCCACTGTGTATTTCAATGTAATGTTTGGCTAGGTATTATTGAAAATATTTTAATAGGCCCTTTCTTTTTGTCACATCGTTTAAATTCAGAGAGGCTCTACAATTTTCTAAATAATGATTTGAATGATTTAATGGAAGAAGTTACATTAGCAATAAGAAGAAACTCTTGGCTACAGTTAGATGGCTGCCCTGCAAACAACCAAGAGAGATTTCTTTGCTTAGGGTACCATAAAAGAAAGAGTTTATGATGAACCGATAGATAATTTGGACACTCTACGCAGAAAAATTATTCAAGTTTGCGAAACCATATCTCCCGAGCAATGTCACACTGTCACGCAGCAACCAATGCAGTGGCAGATCGTTATCGTGCCTGTTTGCTTACTACATGTGAACATTTTGAACAAATGCTATAAAAAATCGCTATTATTTTATTGTACATAAATAATAAATTTGTTTGAATTCATCGATAATTTTCATTTTTGCCCTGACCTTAGGCAAGCAAACTAAATTTTGTATCGAAATTTAATTGTTATGATTTTTAAGGTAGCGCTGCTCCAGTAAGAAAAATCTGAATATCTCTGAAACAAAGCATTTACGGACATTTGCTCAAATGAACTTGTCACCTTATTTTTACGTGTTTAATCCATGGTTCAAGTTATGCCGTTTAAATCTGGGACAACCTATATATGCAAACTTTAAATTGTTTCAAATAGTATTTTTTCTACTGATTTCAACCTTTTTTTAGCTGCCAGTCATGTTCAAAAATGTCGGCGGAAGCCTTATGCAAAGTAAACACATATATTCCATAGGTTTTGATTATCGAATTGTTATTCAAAACTGCTTGCTCGTTCATTATAATTATTGACGAGACAATTGTAAGAAGTAAATTCAAGACCCGTAGAAAATCAGTTTATATTTGACTAACACGTAAATAAAAGAAAAGAAATATGGTTTTAAAACGTAGGTAGAAAAGTTTAAAAGTACGGCAGAAACTTGATAATCCAAAGAAAACAAGTGGTGTGCGAATTTGTTAGACATTCGGAATACAGTAGTCTCGATAATCCGAACTACAAAAGACCAGCCCCTGTTTGGACTCACGGAGCGTACGGATTATAGTATGTTAAAAAAAAAAATCTGTTGTGGCCAGCACATGACCTCCCGCCAATTCCATGTTTAAAATAGCAATGAGCTTTAAGTAAAGTATCACTTCCGATTGATCGTTTGTAAACAAAATCTACTTTGTTGTTCCAATAAATAGAAAAGTTTGTAATACGAAATTTTGGATTATATTTTGTTCTGTTTTTCCTGAAAAATCTGTGAACAAATACCAACTTTGCGAAGTTTTGGATCATTAATATATTTTAAGAAAAAATCGTCACACACACCACACATTATTGTCAAAATCAGCACCAACTTCCTTACGCTCTAAAACGCAATCTGTGTAAATTCTTCGCCATACATGATCCATTTCGTAAATGTGTAGTTGCAATTATTTGACACTTTGAAATCACGTTCTTATTGAGAGCTGTTTAATTTTAATGTAATTTCTTCGTGACAGTGACATTTGTTTAAATATGTCAAATTTGTTATTAAAGTATTGTTTTTGTTTGACGCAGAGGCAAAGTGATGTACAAAAATAAATTATTTTATAATTCAATATTTAAAGTTATTTCAAGTTATTTACTAAATGCTTTTCGTAGAATTGAAGATTGTGCCATTATATTTAATTTGCATTGGCAAAAGTTGCTAAAAAATTATATTCAATGAATTTTTTACAAGAAAAACTGTTAAAAACTTATATAAATGATACTTCCGGTTATCCGATATACACTAAAAACTAATGAGCTCTTCCCACATTAGTATAGAATGAGTATACAAAATTTCAAAATTTTCTGATTGATAGTATTTGAGTAATCGTGTCCACACGATCCACACACACACACACACACACACACACACACATACATACCATGATAAAATCGGATTCTGGGGACATCAAAACGTGCTTATTCACTCAAATCTCTATACGTGATTTTTAGCACGATCTCTATACCTCCCTTACCTAGGGTAGCGGGAGGTAAAAATATCAGCATCTTTGAAAAAATATATTTAATGAGCTTATAAAACCATAAAATACGTTAGGTACCTAAAGAGTTACTTATTCATAAACTCATCTCTTTTAGTCTGGCGGGTTCTATTTAGTGACCAAGAAAAAGCTTTTTCCCTCAAATTACGTAGCATCATCATATCGGATAACGACAAATTATTTTCCTCAGCCCAGTCCAAACAAGTGGTATCAGAGAGAGAGAAAGGGAGGTCACTCGGCAGTTCGGATTACAGCGACGTTCGGATTAGCCTGAGTATGGATTATAGAGGTTCTACTGTATAATAGACTTTTTATACAAATAAAATATGTTTAAGTACTTTTAATGTTTTCTTAAGTTGCAGATAAAATAAGCCAAAACGGAAAAAAACATAATATTATTATTTGACTCTGTAGACATGGTGTTGTTTCATAATAAAATTACTATCGTTTCATTATTTATTTATTTATTTATTTATTTATTTATTTATTTATTTATTTATTTATTGATTTATTAGCTCAACAGGATAAAATTAGGTACTTTATTACCAAATAAAATGAAAAGCGAAATAGGAAACGAATTGTGGTGTATTACAGAGAAATTATAATTAAAGGGTATTAGAATTATCGAGTTTCTACTGTAGTAACTGGTAACTGCATCTAATAATTTGAATTAACTCTGAGGTAAATGGAATATACTTGTTAGGTACTTGTTTTACGAGACGAGATAAAGTTTCTGAGTGGAAGGAATGGAACAGCTAACATGAATCTTGTTATGAACGTTTATATCAACCCATCCATGATCAAATAACGTAATTTTATGTACGTATCACGTCTTTTGTCAAGATTACAGTTAACTCTATTTGTAGGTGACCTATTTAAAGCGACAGCAAAACCAACCTCTCCAGGGTATTTATATATGTGACGTAGAAACTGCAGCACCCGGAAATAATAACATAACGGTAATAGGAAGAGTCTGAATTTAATTTCAAACTGTAATGGTCGACCTGTATCCTGCATGAATCTGTTAGTAAACAAAAATTAAAATTGTATTATATATGTCGTGTCCGATGTTACATTTCGGTTTTAATGTTTGGAAATTAGGACGAAGGACGACTTACCGCAAACTCAACTCAGAGTGTAATTAATTCAACGAAAACTTTAAGTTTTTCAATGAAATGGATGATTTGTTTAGTTAATGGGCATTAACTACAAGGAAAATGTGTACCTAATGTTCCCCAAGATACATTAAAATGTAATGCCTAATATCTTGAATAATGACATAAATGTTATAACTAAAGCATATCTCGGCATATCTTCTTCTTTGCGTTTATTTTTTCGTCGCTGTAGAATTCGCATATTTACATACTCTGTTCCAACTAACTCGATCTAAAGCGTCTTCTGGGGTACCGCTGACATGTTTCATTCAAATATTCTTTTATTCATTCGAATCCTGTTAAGTAATTGAAAATTCGGGACCAGATGTCTTATTCTTAATTATTTTATTCATGAATAGATTAATTCATTTGAGAATCCTTATTTATTCTTTCTGATTGATCAAAAGTCAGACTAAGTTAATCTATGTTATAATAAGGTCGGTAAATTGAAGAAACGGAACCCATACCTATTCGTGATTATTTTGTTATTATTGTAATCAAAATCTTTATTGTAAGTAAACTTTTCATTCTTGTAATAATTTTTTTACTGAAGGGATATAATCAATTGGAAATACAGACTGCATCACAACTTATTCACCAAACTTAAGGTTATATAGTACTGACCAAAATGAGTAAAAAATGTTTAATCAAAATGTACGATCTTCAACTGTTGTTTCCGGAGATGCATTTTGTATCAGAATAAAAAAAAAAAAGAAAACTGACATAGATAGTGATCGAACATAATTTTGTCTGTCAGGCACCAGTGGTTCTCAAACTATAACAGTTTTATTTTTTTAAAAGGGATGTTATATAATTTTTAGGCTTGATCGATACAGTATTTGTTCTGAATTCAACCATGTAATTATGTAATAAGCTTATCTTACGTATAATAATAGTATAAGCTTATATAACAAGAGAAATAATGAAAAAAATTCAAATGAAATTTAAATAAATTTTATTTCTATCATTATTTTTCAATAGGCTATGAAAAACAATTATGCCTAAATGTGTTCCATTATTATTAGGAAAAATGCATTAAACAATTCAAATTTTCCGATAGCAATTTTTGTTTTTTTACACATTATTGAAAAATAACGGATAGGTTTTCTAATTATTATCAGGATAAAATTATCCTGAGAAATAGTTTTTCACTTATTTTAGTTAGTATTTTAAGCCCAAAAGATTTCCAACCAGAACATTCTGTATTCCTACCCCTCTATCAAAGGAAGAGACCGTTGATAAATAGCGCCACAGGCCACATGAATCCTTAAACCCTAATATTCTATAATAGTATACAGTGTATACAAACTTAACCAACTAGTATTATTTCCTTGTTCCTACTTTAACGTAATTCAGAAATTCTAATATACCTGACGTATCTAAGAACGTGACAAACAAAATCTATTTAACAATTCAAGCCTCTCCGGTAACAAACTGCCTGAAGATGATGCTGAAGGTGTAAGGTTAATTTCAATTACTCACGTAAACATTTATATCCGACAACAGCTTTCCCTAAAGGGGTTCCAAGTTTCTGTAATACGCTGAATCCGGTGAATGGGTTTATTCTCTACGAGACAATTTATTGAAGGAAGTAGAGGTAGGGTACATGGATTTCGGCCTGGGGTGATTCGAACATTAAGGAGTAAAATAAGGTTATTATCTAAGGTAGATAATATATTTTGCAGCAATTGCAAAAATGCTTTTATTTTTCATGCAGTTTCAGCATGAATCGAATTTTATAGTTCGGCTCACTAACTAAAAAGTTTGTTATTATTGCGAATAATATAAAGTTAGCAAGACTGATGATAGATTTCTACAAGTAAATATGGCAAAATGAATTACAAGATGTTCGACTTAGATAACGAGGCCTATTCAGAACTCAATATTTGCACAGTCGTTATGGTTGTTATTTACTATAAAGATTGTTAAAATCATATTTCTATTCTCAGTACTTAACGTGGTTACCGTCAACAATTGTTAAGTTCTTTGACAGCTTTATCATAACGACTGCTAAAACTATGTATTTATGGTTATCACATTGTTATTTCTAATATTTGACATGTGACAGGTTATACCAATCAATTATTATTAATTTCTGCCAAATATTGGTGTTTTTATTTTTTAGCAGAATGCAGTTTATTATACGGAAATATTTCTTTAAAAATAGGATTCTTCAAAACATTGTTAGTAATATTTAAGCATTTTAATGCAAATACTTGTTATTTCTCTTATATATTAAAATCTTTTCACGTTAGGATCATCTTTTGTAGATTCGTACCCGTTCTAAATAATTTAGAAGATTCGACACATAAATATCATATTGTTCTTTAGTTGTTTTGGGTGAACGTTTGCGTTTAGTAGCAATTCATTACTTAAAAAAAATCTGATGTGGCCAACACATGACCTCCCGCCAATTCCATGTTTAAAATAGCAGTGAGCTTTAAGTAAAGTATCATTACCGGTTAATCGTTTGTAAATAAAATCTAATTTGTTGTCCAATAAATAGAAAAGTCTGTAATACGAAATTTTGGATTGTTTTATTGTTTTTCCTCAAAAATTTGTTAGAGCTCCAAATTAAGTACTACATCCGATTTATCATATATGGTTAAAATCTATTATGTTGTTTCAAATTATATATGAGTTTTAAATACCAAATTTGAGAAGTTTTGGATCATATTTTAATAGGCTTTAAGGAAAAATAGTCACACACGTACATTCTTATAGAAATCAGCATCATCTTCTAGGTGCTCTAAAACGCAACCTTTGTAAATTCTTCGCCGTACATGATCCATTTCGTAAATGTGTAGTTGTAAATTAATATTAATTTATAGTGCTGCAAAAATAGCAATTAGCAAATTTAAATCAGATCATCCTGTTCATCTAACATTTATGTATGATGGAAAATATATTATTTTTACAAACCTTAATAAAATATTTTACTATTATATTCTCATTAACACAGTTTCATTATTAATTTTAACATAATTGTTGCCTGTCAGTGACATTTGTTTAAATATGTCAAACCTGTCATTAAAATTATGATTTTGTTTGACGCATAGGCTAGGTGATACATGGAAATAAATTATATTATATATTCATATTTAAAGTTATTTAGAGTTATTTACTAAATGTTATTATCGTAGAATTGAAGATTAAACCATTATATTCCATTTTAATTAGTAAAAGTTGCTAAAAAATTATATTCAATGAATTTTTTACAAGAAAAACTGTTAAAAGCTTGTATAAATGATACTTCCGGTTATCCGATATACACTAAAAACTAATGAGCTCTTCCCATATTAGTATAGAATGGGTATACAAATTTCAAATTTTTCTGATAGATAGTATTTGAGTAATCGTGTCCACATGATCCACACACACAGACACACACATACACAGACACACACACACACATACACAGACACACACACACACACACACACACACACACACACACACACACACACACACACACACACACACACACACACATACATACATACATACCTACAGACATCATTGTAAAAATGTTAAAATCGGATTCTGGGGACATCAAAACGTGCTTATTATATAAAATCTCTATATGCTATTTTTAGCACGATCCCTATACCTCCCTTACCTAGCGGGAGGTAAAAATTAAAGCTTTGCCAGAGATAATTAGGGTTAGATTAGGTTCATATTTGTATAATGAAGTTAGCTAATGTCAAATAGTCTGATTTGTCCATAAGTATTATTTGTAAAGATTGTTCACATAACAACTAAAACAACGACGTTGGTTCTGAATTGACAAATTCATAAAGATTGTTACAAATGTCTTTATGATAACAATTTTTATATCCGTAGCAACCTTTATGACTGTGTTTCTCTGAATAGGCTACAATGTCAGAAGACCTATGATTCTATTCATTTTCAATAAAATATATCATTTATATTTTCAGCATCTATCTGAACTAGAACTTTTTGTAGTGAACCGGCTTCAAATTTTATCATCTTCCTGCCGGGTGTGATTTACACGATTCGTGAATCTCGCGTTGCGGGTAGGTTAAAACCCTGCACAGCCAGATGAAATACTCAGGATGATTTACGTTCAGCAGGCGTTAAATAAATGCTGCCGTGGTTTTAGGTCACGCAGGATTAACCTGTCCATAGCAAGGAACGATAAAAGCAATATAGCAGAAGTGGACAAGTTTCAGCAGACAATAAAGACGAAGACAATATGAAGGACATTGTAACAAGGGCAATTTTATTTTGTTAGATTGTAATCATTTCAATTTCAGAATTATTATTTTTCTTTTTATTAAAGGAAGTCTTTTTGAGATAAAATTCAAGTTTAACCGAATAAATGAATAACTTACACATAATGAATAGGACGAATATATTCCGAAACTGAACTAGAGTAATCCCGGTAACTTTTTCAGCAACCAGTAAAACATCGGAACGCGGTTACTGAAGGTTTGTTTATTATCTCGTTAAATAACGCAACCAGATTTCATCCTCGATTACGGCTGAAGATACATTCATAAATGAATGTGAAAGGGAGTATTTAGAAGTTTGAAATATTTCGGGCAGCATACTTAAGGGTTTTATTTCCCATAATTTGTAGTAAGTCACAGATGAATGTTGAATTACATTGTATATAGTATAAAAGTGTTATAGGGCAATGAAAATTACGAAAACTGACGATGATACCGATATAAGAAATAAAAGAGAAGCTGGTTTGTCTGAAAGTAATCTTATTTATATTCAAAACAATAAAGGATGTGCCTGTTTATCATTTTTCAAAATAAGTATTTAATTATGTAGTATCAAATTTACATAATTTTTTTTTAGAATTTCAAATACTTTAATTTAAGAAATAATACCAGTACTTATTTATTAAATAACCCTTTTTAATATTACCAGAATAACCATTGCATTCCGAAATTTTGCAACTGGTTATACTTCTTCAGTAAGCAAGACCAATACCGCGGTTTACAATGGTTCAATTTCGGAATAAACTATACATACAGCATTTATTATTAAAATTTGTGAGATTAGTCGCCGCATTGTTGTCATCCTCCATTTTTTTATACCAATGATATGTGATACATTTGCAAATGTAGTAGCCGAAACTGTCATTGCATTATAATGTAACTAGTTGTTGGTAGTCGCATTCCACTCTTCCAAAAAGACTCTCTATCCTGGTTTACGGATATATATCTGTTTCGAATAAACCGGCCAAAATAAAGGTAAGCATCAGGTACATACAATCAACATAACACCAGGCTGCTTTAAAGGTACTACGCGCCCTCATTTATGAGCAAAGTTACTCTGCAAGGACACCCTTCAACAAATTATATTATCCCCATTTAATGAAGGATTATTTAATTAGATTATATTTTTATCTAAAGGTATTGGCAAAATAAAAAATAATCGAGGACAAACATTTAAAGATTGTAAGAAACTTTCATTTAAAATTTAAAAATTTACTATCAAACCTCATTCGATTTTACAGCTTCCCTATAAAACGTTATAAAAGTAAAATTTTCATTATCAGTCATAATATCTTATTTTTTACATTTATCACAAAGATACATAATTCATTAGCTTAGTCTCGATTTCAACTAAATATTATTTTTCAATTTGCAATTAAGAAGTGCAACAAATGAGCCCCAACTACTAACTACAAAAAGAAACACATTCGCATACCCAAAAATGAATAATAAACCTTCACGTATTTATTTATTATATTTACTCTTTCGTAAAATAGAAATTAAAAAAAACTTCATTTGGAAAACCAGGTATTATACAACAAACACAGTTTACAATTCCTAGAAAAAATAAACTTTTCAACCTAATTAAAATTGCAACAAAAATGGTAATTAAATTTACATTTTGCCCTTGGATTATAATCTATAGTCAGGGAATATAAGCTCAAGAGAGAAGTGAGCTCATTACGTTAAAATATTACATTTAATTTGTTAATACAAAATAATAAACAAGGCTATTTGTACACTTATGAAAAAATATATATTAGCATGAAATTTTTGTATTCATAGGGTTTAGTAGCCTTGCAAGGAAGGCGATTAAAAAATAGGGACAAATGACTTTTTTCCTCATTATTAATTAGAGACCTGTAATCAATATTATAAAGTAACTTCAATGTCACTTTTGTAAAGCCTTGAAACAAGTTTAATACTAGACCCTTTTTCTGATTATTTTTTTCAATCCATTTTCCATTCAAGTTTGATCTAAACCTGCGAAATGTACGTGTAGTATAGTTATGCCATTGTAAGTATAAAAGCCCTACTCAAAATATTTAATTTCGAAATATAACGAAGTACATAATTCTTGTGAAGTGGTTTGCATATTTTTCTATTGTAATAAAACTAATAAAGTCAAGGAAAATTCGCTTTTGGTCAAAAAAATGTAAAGATAATTTTTGGATAATCTCTTTTATGTATCAATTCAGTCAATATAACGTCTTATTTAAGAAAAAACTGGTTTTCTAGACCAAAAAGTTCCTAAGCACTAACCGAAAATTTAGAAAAAAATCTGTTGTAGCCAACAGAAGACCTCTCGCCATTTCCATATTAGGCTATATAAGTGCATATTGTATTTAACATTTCCGGTACACACTAATTCTAAATGATCGAGATTCTTCAAAAAAATTGACGAGATTGGCGGTATTTCTGATGGGTATATGTAATAATTTTAAATAATAAACAGGCTTAAGAAAATTTCGAACTATTGAAACACACAAATATTTCATTATTTATGTATAAACATTAATTTTAGAATTTGAACCCAATTTTACCAGCACAATAAATGAAAGCCCTAATCAATGAGTCATCACTATTCATGTGTTGTTTGTACACAAAATATTCAATGTGTATCTTTCCTTTATACATATAAATAAACATATATAAATCAACCGCTACGATTTTATTTGCGTTTGTACTGATAGACAATATTTACACGTATTAATTTATTTCTTGTCGTCCAATCACTTTTTCATTAATATTTGTTCTGGAAGAAACGCTAATTTTGTTTTATTTCAACAATTAAATGTATAACATAAATGTTTCAGGTAGGATCACAATTGATTAATTTCAACGTTTCTGTGACTGCCAAAACAAAACATATTAAGTGCATTGTTTCGAGCTGAGTATTCATCCATTTCGTTTAGGATGGTGTACTCACCTACGACAATTGTAAAAAGATGGAAGATTCAATGTCTCCGCTTGGAACGGACTCCGTGGCTCAGTTGGTTAGAGCGCTTCGCTAGATACGAGGTCCGGGATTCAAATCAAGATATTTTACTAAAAATGTTTACGTGTCTCAGAGCATTGTGAAGGTAATAAAATATGCAAAGGTTATTTTAAATAATAAATAACTTCAATAATAGCTGGAGTTGAGTTTATAAACCATAAATCTAAATTTTATGTTTGTCTACTTTACTTTGTTTCAAATGAGCTGGAGCACAGAAAATAGCTTCTGCCCGTTCTGGTATCATCTTCTAACGAGCATTGTTCATCATACCAATAAATAACGGTTGGTAATGACGGAGCAGTATCATCAAAACCGGCCAACAAATTTTACTCAAACGTTAAGTATGTTCTATTATACAAAATTATAACATGATTCGTACTTTCATTCTCGTTTACTTTTATTCTAAAGCCAATTTTACATTTGTCAATTTCTGCGTCAATTTTAAGAATTTGCCCAAGTTCTAGAAATTGAGTTTAAAAAACAT
This sequence comes from Ophonus ardosiacus, assembly GCA_943142095.1. Classification (NCBI taxonomy): domain Eukaryota; kingdom Metazoa; phylum Arthropoda; class Insecta; order Coleoptera; family Carabidae; genus Ophonus; species Ophonus ardosiacus. The sequence goes on from OW964823.1 coordinate 18,237,458, forward strand.
TTGCATTAAACTTGTCAATTTTTGCGTCAAATTAAAGCAAATTAAGCTGGAAATGGGGCATGTATTATTTTTCATTAAATTTTTAGTGCTTTCTGGTAATTCTAATAATACACCAATATATCAATTTAATTATATGACTGCTACATGTCAATGACTTTTAATATTTCAATACGAAAAATAAAATATAAACAGTTTGCTAGAAATTGGTACAATTTATATTTTCAATTTATTGAGCTTGACTATGTTCTTGAAATAGACAAATGTAAAATAGGAATTATAAAGAAAAATAATTGTTATTTATGTGCGCTAATTAGGTCTTGACAAAACTATTACTAATAAATCTTAAAAGAAGAACATTTGAAAATATAATATTCATTCGAATCTCTCTGCCATCCAAGGTCTACTACTAAAAATTTTTACAACAGCCCTCGTAGTTTCTTACGTACAAATAAAAGAATACATTGAATAAGCAAATACTTTATATGCTATTAAAGGGATTATGAAAATTACGTTGTGATTAAAAATTATTACATCGGTGCAGCTTAAATGCGTTTTATTTTCGAATAAGCGCAGTAGGTTTTCAACACGTTTTTAATACATATCAATAAAATTCAACAAGTGGTAACTATATCAATATTTTATTATATATTCTCTCTTACTCTCTCCGGTCGAATTAGAGATCGGAGTCTAATTCTTTCTAATCATTATCTGCACCTACTTCTCCCGATTCTTTGAAGCTGATAGACTTATTCGTATCTTCAGGTCATCTTCATTTTCTTACAATGTACTCACATGTACCACAATTATTTGTGTTTGCACTCTTATTGCATTTTATGACTTAGCCAGATTGTAAAATCTGTACATTTATAAAACGACTGGTCATTTTCTGAATAAATGTTTACACATTTTCGCAAGCACTTATTGTAAACATACAATAGCATAACCTAACATAACGTACAAAAATCTCGGCCACAAGTTTTGTGCATTAGGTTAAGCTATATTAAGATATATCACTAGCCAAGTCCAAAATTCATCTTTAAAAAAAAAAAAAAAAATTAATATATCATCACGGCATATTACCCATTTCTGGGTGTGCCACAATCTACTTTATCGCAGATATCGGTAATGATGACGATATATTTTACCGTGTGGGCGCTTACCAGGCGTCACCTCACGGGCACTCATAGCTGGTGTGGAGAGTGCACCACAGGGGTCATTTTTGTGCCATTTAAAATTGGAAATATTTGGCGGGATCGAACCCGGTTCCCCCAGGTTTGCGACCAGACACTCAGGCACACGACCACGGGACCCCATAACAAAAAATAATACTCACTAATTATATAAAGAACCTAACCTAAACAATAATTCTGAAAACTGCTTGCTTACATTATGAATAAAAAAATCATGTAATTTATACAGGTAAACTATGCCAAACAGTGTATTTATAACCTAATGTAAAAGGAATTCTAATAATACAATGTAAACCTACATTATAAAGCATTGAGAAAAATAACGTTATTTTTAGAACTATTGAATTTTTATTTTATTTGATATTGTTATCAAAAACATATATTGTATTTGCGTAGGTTATATTTTTAAATGCGGTTATCTGATAATTCAGTAAAAATTTAGAATACCTTGTTTTAGATTACCTAGCATTTCCATTTGTTATTCTGAATGATTTTTATCTCTATCTATAAATATGTATAAAAGTAGAAATATTGTACTAAAGATAAAAGTAAACCCCAAAATTCAGGATTCTTAAAAGCAAAATTTATTACGAATATTGATTAATTTATATTTTTATAATTCGTCGTCCAATTATTTTTTGGTAAAAAGCCCTCCCCTTAGTATAATTATAAACAAATTGAAAGTACAGCTGTGAGTTGCATTGGCCCACGCCACGTTTCAACATAATTAAATGCATTATTTACTTCACACATAGGCGCTCCGCAACAAATAAAACTGGGGTGAAACCCCTTGAGATAAGGGTTGGACAAGCGCGTGAAGATTTTATCAGGGGTGAGTTATTTGTCGGGTAAGAGTAGTGCAATTGTTAGAGGCGTTAGTAAGAGTAGTACAAGATGTGAAACATTGTGATTAAAATCATTTAAATACTAGACTTACCACATAAATTTCAAGTAATAATATGGGGTCAAGTTTAGCAGCTAATAAATAAATCTGAACAAGTATAGTACGAAACTAATTCATTTCTGTATATCTCAGGTTTAAAATAATTACTAAACAGAAGGTACTTTTAAGACGACTCAATTTTAAAACTTACATTATTGATGATGACTGAAATACGTGGAATTCGTATAGTATTAATTATAAACTTCGTGAATCTCCAAGGAACTAAGAAGTTCTAAAATTCATATTATTTAAGTAAAAGAGATATTGGCCCACATTCTCAAATCACAATTTATTGACAGTAGGTTTAATTAATGAAGTTCATTTGACTTACGTTAATGGGTACACCGGGTGTAACACGAAAACCGGACCATAAGCGTTTAACATGGGGAAAATTGTTTTTCTTTTCGGAAAAACCTATTAATTTTAGACTATAATGCTTCAAATAAATGTTGTAGAGAATTTAATTCTGCATCCAAATAAATATTTATATTTTCTTTGCACATTTCGTAACCGAGAAAATTGAGTTAATATTTTTTATAAAAGTCCCTTCTTTATTAGCCATGGTATTGAAATAAAATCTCACACAAATGTTATGACATTTTACCTGTCGTAAATTATAAAATACTGTTTGCATCAAAATAATACTACTTAATAATTTGTACCTTATCTCCGTTTTCAATAATGATGACACAAACAGAACGTTTCTACTAGGTAAAATATGTCACAGTCTGGCACTTACTTTTTAACAGGTAAAATGTCATTAAATTTGTTTGTAATTTTATTTCAATCCCACGGCTAATACTATAAAGACGTAAGTTTTACAAAATTTTATATTCAATTTTGTTGGGGTCCCGTGGCCGCGTGCCTGAGTGTCTGGTTGCAAACCTGGGGGAACCAGGTTCGATCCCGACCGGCGCCACATATTTCCAATTTTAAGTGGCACAAAAGTGACCCCTGTGGTGCACTCTCCACACCAGCTATGAGTGCCCGTGAAGTGACGCCTGGTAAGCGCCCACACGGTAAAATATATCGTCATCATTACCGATGTCTACATGTGTTGTAGATACTGGTACACCCAGAAATGGGTAATATGCCGTGATGATATATTTATTTATTTTTATTTAATTTTGTTAGTCAGGAAACGTGCAAATGACAGATGAATTTAATTCTCAACAACATTTATTTGAAGCTTTATTGTCTATAATGAATAGGCCGCTTTTACGCATGTTAAACGCCTACGGCCCGGTTTTCGTGTTACACCCAGTATACCTCGTATGTAACAAAATATTGGTCTCCGAACAAGGGCCATTATCTTTATTACGTTGTGATTGTTGTAGGTAATAGCACGGCAATATTCAATACTACAGTTCCGAAAATTACAATGGTTCGTAATCCATCATTTTTCATCTAAATAAGGAACTTGTTAGTCTGGTTAGTCAACCGGAAGTGACAATTAAGTAGACCTCTTGAATTTCTTATTAAACGCCCTCACCTACCTAAGTATTGTCTTCTGTCTTCATAATTTACGTTATTTTAAATTATGAAAATGAAAGGGTCTTATGCTAATTTAATAACAACATTGCGCAATTCCATCAAAGAAAAACGGTGGGACAAATTGAGGCGTGGTGCGTTGTTTCATGAGGATAAAGCGTCTAGCCATTTTTCGTATGTTTCAATGGCTGCCATTACTCAAGCAGGCTTTGAATTGGTACAACATCCACCCTATTTACATGGCTTAGGTCGCAACGATTATAGACTGTACCCAAAACTTAAAAAACATTTAAGCAGAAAAAGATTTTCTAATAATAGTGAGGTCATGTTGGTTTGAGCATGTTGAACTAATTTTTTTTCATGAAACTGTAGAAATGTTGGAGCACCGTTGGGACAAATGCATTAAACAATGAAGATTACGTTGAAAAATAAAAGCACTATTTTTTCTTCATCAAAAAATGGTCAGAGGTGTAGCATAGGGATCAGCCCTTGTAAAAAATAAGCTTTAGTAATTTGTGCTATACCATGAAAATAGTTAAAGTTTTCAATTATTATCGCAGCAAACGCCAATTTTAACTGCGACCTCGCTCAACTAATTATTTTATTTTTAATCTCATCATTATATTTAAACTGTACGCGATGATTGTGTTGTGATACGCTAAATAAATAAATACAAATTACGGGAATTGACAGATGTCAGTGCCAAGTGCTATTCAGATATTATATTCGTTAAATAATTTTGCTGGAAATAATGTTTTGCAAAACTTTCTATAGGTACCTACATACATATACGAGTAGAATTTGTATAAAATATGAATGAATGAATCACAACTTCGTACACAAACTTTAAGGGCATATAGTACTGACCAAAATGAATAAAAAAAAATCTGTTGTGGCCAGCACAAGACCTTCCGTCAGTTCGAAGTATTTTAAACAAATCCCATACGAAAAGGTCCTTGGAACAAATTCTATATAATATCATGTAAAATCGAACACGAACACATACTTTTTTTTACAAATTCCATACTAAAAGTTCATTTGAAAAGGTTCTTTAAATGCAATAAAATTATAACATAAACTACACTAAGTAATGTCCTTCCATCTTCTCTTTGGCCTTTCTCTGCATGTCACTTGCGAGTAACAATATGACATACCAATTTTAGATCCTATTCTTTTCATATTTGGTTTTGCACTTGCAACTGACATCTGTCAATTAATTTTTTTTGAATAATTATGTCAGCTGTTTCCTTAATAAATTGCAAAGCAGACTAATTTTTGAAAATTAATTTCTTTATAATGCTTTTAATTTACATCTATTGAATATGAAGGAAAATGTATAATTAAACCGTATAGAGAAGAGTATTTTCTTTAATATATATAATAACAAAATGTCAAAAAGTAATATTTAACTGCGTTTTTTAAGAAAAACTGTTAAAAACTTCAAAAAAGGGTACTTCCGGTGGATCGATTATAACCAAAATCTAATCAACTCTTCATATGGATGTACAGAAGAGGAATACGAAAGAATTATAATTTTTGGAATTGTAGTATTGGAGTTATCGTCGGAGAAAAATTTGTCACACACGGACATACATACACACACACGGACACACACACACACACACACGGAGACACACACACACACACACACACACACACATACATACAGACATCATCTCAAAAATAGTAAATTCGTATTGTAGGGACCCTAAAACGTGCTTATTCATTAAAAACTCACCACCGAATTTTTTGACCAAAGACAATACCTTCCTTACCTAAAGGTGACGGAAGGTAAAAAGCTTAATTAACATGGGCCCGATCTTCAATTATTTCCAAAATATAAGGCAGTGAAAAATGAGTTTTTACGGGATTTAATTCAGCTATCTTGAAAACTAGAAGAGTTACGACTTCGACTAAATGAGACTATTTGTTTATCTTTGAGATATCACCTTAGATATGCTTTTGTCATTCAAATAACTTCTTAACTATTAAAAAACGAAAAACATGTTTCATTTTAAGTTTGATGTATTTTTATAGCCACAGACAAAATTTTGTTTGATCACTTTCTTTGTCAGTTGTTCTTCGTTTCTAATACAAAATGGCCTCTTTCTCGGAAACAGTTAAAGATCGGATCCATGTTGTGTAAGCTCTTTTTACTCATTTTAGACAGTACTATATGCACGAACTGATTTATTGTTTGTCTTGCTAGGATCCCAGATACTTCGGTTCGGATTGGAAAACCAGTTATGTGTAAACATAAAATTGTAAAATATTTAAAATTTCATCACAATTTAAACCTTTAAATTACGCAGTGCATCAGTTATTCACCTTTTTTGCGAGTTGCATTTAAATTTGCAAGTATAACACAGTTAATCGGGAGAACGGCCACCAGCTTACAGTGGAGAGGGTTTAAAGTGTACCCAAAGTAAAAATAAAAGCATACAAGAAAGACTCGTTAGCATAGCTAGTGCACGATAATTTGCATGTGAGCTATAAATGAAAAAAAAAATATTCGGATAACGGTTAAATAAATTAAATTATTTAAAACACTATTTTCAACGAAATACAGGTGTTCAAAAAATAGAGGTCACGGATTTAAAGGTGGATAATACATCTCAAAACAATAAAAAAAGTTCATATAAACATATATCCGGAAATACCTAATTTCAGAGCTATAGCTATTTTAATATTTTATTTGTCATATACAACTCATACTTTTAACATTACAATAAAATCATAGTGGCCGTTTACAATGGAAAACAATTGAAGACAGTCTTTTGTTTTTCCTTATTTGTCATAATGAGCCCATAAACCATAACAAAAAATAATAAAATGTACCCTTTATCCTCACACTACTACTCAATAAATAACATTAAGATAAAAAAAAAACATTTTTTTAATAATTACTTTACGAGATATTTGAATTTATCTTCAGTGTCACATATGACGTCACACTAGCTATTGGTACCTTTTTCGCGCAGCCTACTATAGAAATTGGTGTGAGAAAAATAGCTATAAGTTTATTAAAAATCAAATGCAGTTATACAAAAAACAATTATGACTTTTTGATATCGCGCATTGCTTCAAAATTAAACGAACTTTCATTTTAAAAAATGTAAAAAAAATTGGTTAATTGTTATTTTTTGTTACAAACACAATTTTATCAGGAATAATTTCACTTTTTCCGAATTAGCCGATATACATTTAATGTTTGGTCGTGTTCACGGTGAATCGGTAGAAGTTAGACGTTTGTACGAGGAGAATTTTCCAAATCGAAGGATACCAAATAGAAGATTCTTTGGGTCAATTGATCGTCGCTTAAGAGAATTGACTGTTTTCCATTGTAAACGGCCGCTATGATTTTATAGTAATTTTAAAAGAATGAGTTGTATATGACAGAAATAAAATATTAAAATCGCTATAGCTCAAAAACTAGGCATTTCCGGTTAAATGTTTTTATTGTTTTGATATGCATTTTCCTCCCTTAAATCCGTTACCTCTATTTTGTGATCACCTTGTATGTATTTGTGTAAAATTTCTTACTCCTTTTTGTGTAAATCTAGTTCAGCAGCACATCGAAGGGCCCCCTAAGCCTTCGGGTCCCCTATGCGACGGCTTACCTTACACTTTTGTTTGTTTTACAATTCATAGATTTTATTAATAAATCAGCTATTTCCAAGCCAAAAATGAAAATACTGTTTAATTGATTCGCTGTATTCATTACTTAGGGCCGGTTTTATAAAGAAATTTAATTTTCACTTAAAATGTACTTCCATAGTAAATTTAATGATATTAAAAAGCAACTCGTTTTTTTGACAGCATTGATTTAAATGTCATAAGAACAAAGTAATAAATAACGTGGATTACACATACTCATAATTTGACTCTGAAAAAATTGCCGTAAGGTTGTTAAAAAGAAGCAAATTCAAATGAAGTAAATTCACAAAGCTACGTATTTACAACTGACATTGCACCGTTAAATGAAGCTCTGGAAAGTATTAGAGCATTCATTTATTTTGCCAGCGTTTGAGTGTCAACAAATGAGGAACGAAATTGAGTTGTTGTGTATATAGAATGACCTTTCAGATAAAAACATGTCTATTTACCCTTTTTAATTAAATTCTTTTGAGGGTGTTCGCTAAAGAATTGTACAATAAAATGCAATAATACGGAGATGTATAACCTTATTGAAATGCTCCCTCTACAATAAAATAGTAAAAAATATGCTTACTTTCAATCAAGTCAATATTATGTTTACAAAATTCTATTGAAATTATTACCTCTCGCTAAGAGAGGTACTGGATTCATGCTAAAAATCTCATATCCAGACTTTAGCGAATAAGCACGTCACACAATGATGTCTGTGCGTATATGTGTATGTGTATGTATGTATGTATGTATGTGTGTGTGTGTGTGTGTGTGTGTGTGTGTGTGTGTGTGTGTGTGTATTGTGCATGAGTGTGGATGTTGGAAGGACGGAAGACTAAATACCAATTTAACTATGTACTTCTACTTTATTTATTAATGTGTTGGTGACAAATGGACAACCGGAAGGAGTAGTTTCTTAAAAAAATCTCTTCAATATTATTTTTTGGAAATTTATATCTTTACAAAAGTATGTAAAATTCTCTATCCGATTCATTGAACATTTTTTGTAATAAATTTTGCAGCCCAAATAACTCCATGGAAACAGTTGAAAAATTAAAATGTTTGTAATTGACAGAAAAGTATCAGTGTCAAAAAATCCGGAAATATTACTGAAGGTTTTTTTCTAGGAAGTACATTTAATATATCTTATTTTATTATTATTTAATTATTTAAAATTATAGATCCATATATTAGATATCAGAGAAATAAAAACTTACAAGTGTTTGGGATAAAAAAAAAAAAACTAGAGAAAAAGAGCACAGGATTACAGTGCAAGAATATTATAAAAAAGCCATGGGCACAGAACATGACTAAAATCAACAGAAACGACAATGTTGCATGCTTGTATGTATTGCCGTCCGACGGCTCATGGCTATGTGTGCGTGAACTTTGACCAGGGAGGGGTAACGCAAGGATATTACTTATACCAACTAGCTGTTGTCAGAAGTACCCCGTGATCTTGTTCCAGTCTTCCAGTCTCACTATTAAAGCGCGTTTTCACAATAATACCATGTTGTTCTTTCGTGAAAGGTTCCAACTTTACTAATAAGAACAATGATAGATAACAAATATCAAACTTTCAGAAATACCAAACAAATAGAAAAGTAAATGGCGCCAGATTTAAAATATTTTATATTTCTAAATTTAAATATAAAAATATAAATTTATTCAAATAATATTCATCATTCAGCATCCTCGGGAAAACATTTTTAATAAAAAACATATTTCGATTATTTAATAATAATAAAAGATTTAGGGCCACTGCAATAAAAAAAAATCTGAGCTAATAAATTAATATAAGACAAAATCATTTATAAAATGTACCAGTAAACCAAGTATAAAACTACTGAATATAAATTTACATTTCATTGAAAAATATCTGACAAGATTTATTTAATTTAATGTAGCAATCAAAACAGTTAAATAACGGCCCCTATTCTGTAACTCCATCGATAATAGTTATCGATCGATAATAATTTTAGACAAATAGAAACAAATGTATTATCTTCCAGTTTAATTTTTTATTCAGTGTCTACTATTATTAATGGCTACAATTTATTATCGATCGATAAAAATTATCAATTGTGTTACAGAATAGGGGTGAACATTTCAATGTGTGTTCATAACCACATATCAACATTTGAAACCCAGACTCAAATGTTTGTGTTTGTTTAAAAAACATGTGAAAGGTTTCTCTTAACCAGTGATTCACTCATCTAAACATCTACTAAAAATACCTATCTCGTAAAAATATCTCGTATTAAAAATTTGCCGATATGAAAAAGCATTTCAAAAGTATTGTTTACTCTCCTTTGTTACTCTACAGGTATATTTGTGAGTATATATTAAAAAAGAAAACAAAAAGAATAAAGTGAATCCATCAACATGATGAATGAGGCACAATGTTGGTAGCGTATTTTGAGTTGAAAAATAAATCTACTTATGTAAACATTGTCAAATATATTTCACTTCAAAACAAATATTATTTTGAGAATTGAAATGGATTATAACTGAAGGGTGTCTGATTTTATATTTTCGTTCTCTTTTTTTTTCATTTTTTACCAAACAAATTACAAAAGCATGTAATAAACAAATGAATTTAAAACTGAGTAAAAAATTCAACACTCGCCCTCATTTGGTTTTTAAATCTGGGACCTGTAACTGTTACTCCAATCAACTAACGACAGCACATGAAAAATATCAAATAATAACTGAATTCTCGTTTATATATTTGAAATATTGCATTTTAATTTGACAAATGATCAAGATAATAAAATAAAAATTTTAACACATGTTGTAAATAAATATTCTGATTAAATTAAACATAATATTGGATATTTATATTCTAATTTTAGTTATCAATGCATATTTAATAGGTTGATATGAATTTGTAGTTACTTTAAGTTCTAGTGCTTAATATTATATCACAAATTTTATAAAGGTCGTTTATATATTTTGCGTTCATAATGAAGTGTCTGGTCGCGAACCTGGGGGAACCGGGTTCGATCCCGACAGACGCCATATATTTCCAATTTTAAATGGCACAAAAGTGACCCCTGTGGTGCACTCTCTACACCAGCTATGAGTGCCCGTGAGGTAACGCCTGGTAAGCGCCCACACGGTAAAATATATCGTCATCATTACCGATGTCTACATGTGTTGTAGATAATGGCACACCCAGAAATGGGTAATATGCCGTGATGATATATTTATTTATTTGTGTATGGAAAGAGCCTTAATTTCGATTCGCATTTTTATGTTTTAGAAGGTTGGTACTAAATGACATTTACTTAGATTTTCAAACGTCATAGTTCAGAATTAACATGAACTTTCCTATAATTCAACAAATATCAATCCAATGTTACCAACTAAAGCATTACACCTACAAATTTCCCCAAATAAACTTGGTTTACCATAGTTTAACACATTTGTTTATAATATTTCAGTATATAAAAGGCGCAAAATATAAAAAATAGTATATAGAGGATTAATTTTGAAGCGTGCGAAAAAATATGTCATAAAATTCGTTTAGTATTTTAGTTGCGAGATTTTATAACATGAGCTGAGCGAGTTTATAAAAAAAGGAATAGGTAGGTAACCAAAGAGTTTATAAAACTTGTTTCATTATAAACTATTTCATTACTGAGTACAAAGTTTATTTTACGCACTGTGCTCATATATACTTTTTGCGCGATCGGGGTTCTTTTAATGTTTACCGATAGAGTTTCCATAGCAGTAGGCTTTATTTACAAATTACTGATCAGGAGGCGGGGGCGGTTAGTAAATGAAAACAATGATATTGCGTATTGTGTGACTACAGTTCTCCATCTTCTTCTGGTGAAAAATATTATAAAATATAACTTATTTTTTCGTTTTTCAATTCAAAATTTATTTAAATTTTTCTTATTTAAGAAATGATGTATTCATTTACTATTTTTTCACTTAGACCTTAGGCCTTTTATAATTTGACGGTAAGTTAAAATTCTTATACATTGCTTTAAGCACATTTTTATTCTCTAATCTTTATATATTCCTGTAACATAATATTATATTTATATTTATTTTTTGTCTTTTAGAAAGCTGAGGACGGACATTTTCTGAAACCGATACCCAATTAATAAATTAATAAAAACCTTTAGTGTAAACGCATTTATACATCTTTATATAAATCCTATAGCAATATAAACTCTTTCATCAATCTAAATTGAAAAAGGTCATGGACTAACATCTGATGACAGTTGATCTGTTATATTTTGATAAATGACAATATTACTAAACGTACGTCCACGTGTCATTAATTTACAAAGGACATTTCTGAAACACAGCTAATTGTAATTTTAATATCGTGTTTCTAATTTAATTACATGATTTTTTACATATTGTGCAATAGATTAGCAATCCTAAGTTCCCGGATTTAAGACCACATAAAAGTTTACATTTAATTTCATATTTATGTTTATGAAGAGCAAGTAAGCTTTAAAAACCTCAAATATGCACTTTAATTTAATGTTTTTATTTAAACTTCTAGTATGAATACATTTATATAACAATATTAACAATTTAAAGATGATACTTAAATAGGTTACGTTTTAAAAGGTGTATGTAATACACAGGTACAATACAATATCGTATACCAGAGCTACAATGAATAAACATTATTAATTTTTATTTTTGACAAATGTACTACCCACCCTTCATGGTCTATAAATTTCCAGCAGAACAGACAAAAAACATGTTCCCATTCGGTTCAAATGTTCCAGATCCATTTCCGTGTAACGCTGGACAAAACGACACCGGAAGTAAACATAAAAATTTATATGTGTTCTATTTTACGGAACACGAAACTTTCAGCATCATCCTTTAGAAGTTATGACGCATTACTTAATACCACAAAATGTAATAGTGACGAAAAGTCTTTGACCTATACACAAATAGTAAAATGTTTGTTATTCGGACGCAAAGCCGAGTGACAGACGAATTATTATATTCCAATACATATTCGAAAAATACCATTAAATGTCATTTTTTCGCATGTTATGTCATTATAAAAAATTAAAGATTATTGAATTTTCTACATATCTACATTAATACATTTTCTATATATTTTACAGATAAATTTAAAAACTTTTATATAAATCTCAGAGCCTATGATTTAAAGATTCCTTTGTTACACAGTTCATATTTCAAATGTATTGAACTGACAGATATAAGTCACTGTCAAAAAACTAATCATTTTAAATTTAAACAGAAAATAGTAAATAAAGCAATAGTTATATGCAAAAGGAACTTATTGTAGTTTGCAGCATGTAGATATATATTTAAATTAATAAAAAATAAATAGCGGGATGTTTTGTGTTGGCCAAATTAGATTTTTTTTTGTTATAAGTATTGTATCTAGCTCAGCTAGTAGTGTCTGTTCAAAACTATTATATTCAGAAATCCGTAACATCTTTGTGTGTTGGAAACAGGTCTAGTCTAGATTAACATCAGACTATGCTGAAAAACTACTCTTTAATAATTTAAAAATTCATTATTATTATTAGTAAATATTAATATATATTCTATTTTAGAAAAAAAAGCATTTGAATTATCCCTCTTAAAGTCTAAATTCTAAATTGTCAGTTTTTTATTGTCTTAACAAATTTGGCCGGAACGCCGAATCAAATTTCAATTTAAATGTAAAAACACACCTAAAAATTTTCACTCTGTTTTGAAAGTTTTCTTATTTACTTCTCGATCAGTTTATATGAAAATTATTTGCAAAGTTATCGGCATAAATATATAAAACAAAACAAAAAAGTTTTAATAGAGTTGGATATATTAAGAACACATTTGACAGATTTTACCCTTGGAGGAAAATATAGGAAACTTTGTAGAAACTTTATCATGATTGTAAATTGAAGCAGATCTTTATTCTCGTAATTTAAATTCTAACGAAACTTTGCAACTTATTAAAAGGGCAATTACAGACGCAAATTGTGTCGATACCATAATTACAAGAGAGACATAAGGATTTGCTTAAAATTAAGAAACTTCTCGGATGTTTTATCTTTCATCGACACTGCTTTTACAACGCTTACGCGTCAAACTGCTTTTATCCACTTTTTTGGTAGTTAAACATGATTAAACTTTCCCATTCAATAGTGTACATGTATTTAAAAAGATATATAATACATATGTAAGTACATATAATAAAAATTAAAGGATTAAATCTCAACAGTTCTGCTAAGCATGTACAGGTGTAAATTAAAAATTGCGCCATAGTTTTTTATGGGAAATCAGTTTGCGCAAACTTTACCAAATTATTTTATGTAAAATACTTTAAATAGAAATTATATAGATTTTAATTCTCCATCTAAATCAAGTCAGACGATTATTTTAGCTCTTCGTGTAAACGAATTATCAGTTAAAAGTAAAACAGTTTACCTTTTTGTGATTGTTACAACTCCAGTTTATTTTTAAATATGAATTAATAGTTAGAAACAACGCAATTGTTTATTTTTGTCATAATCCATGGCTGTCTATACTAAGAGCTCATAAAAACAGTAACTTCATAATTATTTTTTTTTTATTTACAAGAAGAGCAAAAATAATCAGTTCACACGTATTATAGTCCAGTCAATGGAGACCAAAAAAGACCTTTGCCTTACAGAAGGTGGGGAAAAAATGATTTTAACATATGCTGTTTGGGTTGAGACGGGGATGAAAAATTCAAATTTGTGACCTTGGGGAGGCTCGGCGTGATCCGCCATCTTGGATCAAAGGTGCAAAAAATGAGTTTTTTGCTATTATCTCGAAAACAGTTGCCCGTATCAAAATTTTACAAGAATACAAATTTAAAGTTTGTTACTTTTTGTACAAAAAGGGTTGTTACATTTTTTACCTCGAATGAACTCTCAAAGAGTTGTGTTCAAACATAGATAACCAGAATAACAATTTATGAAAGAAAATTTAATCACTCAAAATATGCACAAAAAGTAACAAACTTTAAATTTGTATTCTTGTAAAATTTTGATACGGGCAGCTGTTTTCGAGATAATAGCAAAAAACTCATTTTTTGCACCTTTGATCCAAGATGGCGGCTCACGCCGAGCTTCCCCAAGGTTACAAATTTGAATTTTTCATCCCTGTCTTGACTTAAACAACATATGTTAAAATCGTTTTTTCCCCACAAACCTCTATTGACTGGACTATTAGGTAACGTTTTCGTAAAGAAAAACTGATATCTCATGTTAAACGCCCATTTCCCGCTTGTCTTTTTAACCCTATACTAGAGGGGTGTGGATCTGGTTCGCCTCCTTGTGGTACACCCTTAGTAATTCTAAATGATTTAAAGAACTGACAATCTTGAGAATCTCTGGTCACTACATTCGTCACAATGGCTCAAGCAGAAGTTGCATTAACATGTTCTCGCGATTCAGAATAGGGTAAGAAAACAGCACACAATCTTTAACTGAGTCTTTCACCACCTCGAACAGTTCCATCTCATCAAGTGCAGGACCGACCTCGGTGACCTCATCGCAACAAGCACCAACTGCGTCTCGCCCTACAAATTGCTACGTTTTGTCATCTGATTGTTCTATTTATATTTTATGTTACGATTGTATTGCATTCGCAATTCTATAAAACAAATACGAGTAATAATGTAGTACATAATTATTGGGTAAATAATTCAACAAAATTAGATTACTTTCTGTCTAGAACAGTTTTGGACCTCTGCTATGGTTGACATACTGAGTAATCTAAATCTGTTCTATTCTTAGATGTAAGTTTACTGATGATAGCAACTTTGTTGCCGAATTACGTATCTAGTTTTAGCGATTTTAGTTACGGTTTAGGGATTTTTAACTATTATCTATTTAACCTTAGACTCCAATAAAGTTTTATTAACAAACGATAATTCATAATTAATGCTAAGAATTTCTCGAAATCGTTTAAAGAATTAAATGTGATAAGTAATAAGTACACCTGACACTATTTTTAAAACTAATTTTTGAGTAAAACAATACAAAATTTCAATTTTTATGCAACCGTATAATAAATAAATATTTTGGTAATGACGATATATCACTAATGTCGACAAAGCTTTCAGGACGAGAGCACCCGGGCTGTCCGTAACATAACCGGTCATCACACGCACACAGCTACGCAATACTGATTCCAAATTTAGTAATCGCATGTCATTATCTTTCTTCATTCCCGTGATATTTGTATTTAAAATTGTACCACAAAAGTACTCATACAAATTTAGAGATATTAATATTCTATAGACAAAATTGGGGTCCCGTGGCCGCGTGCCTGAGTGTCTGGTCGGGAACCTGGGGGAACCGGGTTCGATCCAGACTGACGCCAAATATTTCCAATATTAAATGGCACAAAAGTGACCCCTGTGGTGCACTCTCCACACCAGCTATGAGTGCCCGTGAGGTGACGCCTGGTAAGCGCCCACACGGTAAAATATATCGTCATCATTACCGATGTCTACATGTGTTGTAGATACTGGCACACCCAGAAATGGGTAATATGCCGTGATATATTTATTTATTTATTTATAGACAAAATTACACAAGTATACCAATTTTAATATTGTTTATCCACTGGTTCCCTATACAGAGGAAAATAACTGTAAAATCACAAAAATTCTGAATTTATTCATTTTTTTTATATCATTCGGAGCCAATAGAAATACAGTTCGTCCGTCACCATATTGTTAATATAAATAAACGTAGGCGACAGTTTTTTATATGTTAAGCTGTATCAACTTTGACGAGACGTCGCATTATGTTTCAGATCATTTATTTTTTATCAAAATTTACACAAATTTCAACAAATAATTGTAAGTACTCGTTAATTACCTAATGGATATTTTCCAATATTTTCAAATGTGGTCTATTTATTTTGTTTTAATTTAATAAATATAAGGCATATACGTTCTTTCTGTAACATCTCTTTTGCACAAAGACGAAACCTATTTTACTTTATCGCTCTGTGATTTCTTAAAACACAAGTAATTGAAAAAGTTAATACATAAATTAGAAGACATATCCAAAGGGAAAAATAAAATTTAATTAAACTTGGATTATTTTATCTTCTTAATTTAGCTGCAAAAGCAAAATCTTTGAAATACACCAGAAATAAACAACTGTAAGAAATAAACAACTTTTGTTTTCCTGTTTTGATACACAAAACATCATTACTCCTCTTGATAACAAGTTCATTTGCTGTCTTACCTCCTGAGGTGACTAGATGTCTGGTGCAATAAAAAGGTCGCGACGCGAGTTAGGAGAAACTGTTTCGAGCAAATTAGAAGAGCATCGACTTAATTAAGGAAGCGTGGGAAGCTTTTGATTCTCTGACAAAGCTTTTAACTTACAACCCTTCTATTTGATAAATTTATTTTCGGTAGGATAGAGTGGAGATGATAGAATATGGTTAAATTTATAACTTGTATATTCACTTTGTATAATTTAATAGAAAATTAATTAAATGAAGCTGGTTCACAACCCAGGTGTTTTAAAATTTCCGTGCAGGGGAGGGATATTCCTGCAGAAGAAAGAATGGCCAGTCAATAGATAAAATGGTGTGTGTAAAACGAAAATCGCATAATAATAAGTTCCCTGTGTAGATGAAGGAAGAGTGTACAAGTGGACAGAAACAATAAAAAATATCAGAACATTACTGATTGACGGTTAACATAAATAAAAAAAAAAAACAAGAGTAAAAGGTGTTTTTCACTAATAGCCTAGGAACCCACCATTATTTACCTTGACATGAGATATTGTTTTTTACTACCACTGGCTTGGTAACCATGGTAACCTAGGTCAATAATAATTTATTACTGAACTAGCGACCTATGTCAATAATACAAATTGCCAATTCTCAAAGAAATTCATGCCTCTAAATCCAGATATTATTTGACTCATTAAACTCAAGAAATGTGCTAACTGGAATTCAAATATGCCGCCTAATTTTAAATTCACCTACGCTGCTCCGGTGATATGCCAAATATGTAAATCATCATCATCTACGGCACAACAGCCCTTGTAGGGCCAAGGCCTCAAGTACCGTAGGTACTCGTTTCGTGACCGGACCGATAGTACTAGAGAAGTTGGTGTACTCAATCCGTGTGACGACCACTGATTTTAATTTTAATAGCACAGTAGCTTTAGATTTTTTTATTTTTGTAATAATTATTTATACAACAAGATTAAAAAGTGCCGCAATGTAAGTTTGTCGTCAAACTTTCCTATTCGTGAAATAAGATACTTTTTACTCGAGTTGCATACAAATTATTTTTAAGTCTGCAATAAAAGTGTAAAAAAAGTGCCGTAACGTTTCATTATTTCATGCAAACAATTCTTTTTTCCTAAGGTTATCGCTCAAACGCAGCTGTAGACACGTGTTTCGCTCTTATCAGTACAGTATAGCTAGTTAATGTCCACCTATTAAGTAACTATGCTGTACTAATGAGCTCTAATAAGAGCGAAACACGTGTCTACAGCTGCGTTTGAGCGATAACCCTAGGAAAAAAGAATTGTTTACAAATTTTGCGCTCAGGAAATATTATTGTTTTCGTATTATTTCATGCGTTTGCGTTAAAAATGTGCTTCTTTTCACACTTTGTAAATCTATTTTAATGAAAAAAGTGAACTTTTTCAACAAACGTAAATGAAAAACATAAATATATGCATATTTGTTTCGTCAAATATTTCTTTAACTACTTAATATAACAACACAGCATTAATGTGTAATAAATAATGATTAAAACGAATTTTAGAGTAGGTATTTAACGCGTCCCTGAGTATTTTCTGTCTAACGTTTAAAAATTATTAATGTTACAACAAACTATTTCCATGTTTATTCCTTAATACCACTCGAAAAATACAATAATTATCTTTTAATCTCAGCTTATGTACTAATTGATGGGAGGCCTGATACTAGCGCCACACTGCGGCTGTTTCAAAAAGCAGTATACTCAGCGGCGTCTCGTACATTTTATAAGAAGGCAAGCAGCAATGGCATAGGCAAGGTATAAAAAAATGCGCCGCAGGCGAATTTTTTTTTTTTCATTCAAGGTCAAATGTCTTATAATTGACTTACATGTTTCGAAGGGATGTGCAAATGCATGTTTTTCCCCTTTCATGTGCAAAAAAACAAAAATTGCCAGATCACAGACTTGACGTGATATTGCGTATGTATATTATTTAAGTCGCAAAAGCCTCGCTTAATATCATTCCATACTGATTTTTCTTTATTAAATAATAAACATGGTCAACAATATAATTTTAGTAATGTTTCACTATAACATAGCCACACATGTGTGTCATATAAATCGGTATTAAAATGCCTTGTTATATGTTTAACAGTTGTTGTTAATAACTTCATAGGAGGAACTGGTCTGCCATTTGCAAAAAAGGTTTTTTTTCTTCAAAATTGCCAAATGGCTTTTCTTGTAATTTTTTTATTATTATTGCACAAATGTTATCCATTCTGTATAAAAATATAAGGAGTATTATTATTTTCAAAATTTAATTGAAACAAAATAAATGTAGAAACATAAAATATAGATACCTTATAAATAAATTTTACTTTTATTCGTATCCTATTTTAACATTTACTATCTATTTCACTTAAATTTTGTTCATGGAAGCAATATAAAAACTGCTTGCAGATGAACCTAAACAGCGAAATATTTTCAGTATAGAAGGCTACTTGTTCGGCAATGTTCGGTATAGTGTAGGTATAGGCGGTGTAAGCACTCGAAGTTCTGCTTACCAGCACGTTTTGTACAACATGGTAAGATCGTAATAGTACGTATCCATACGTATCCCAGTGATAGAATTAGATTAACGATGCAGTGGTGGGCAACAGCAAATACATATGTGTCTTTGCTTTTAAATTTTGATATATTAAAGTTCTAAATATATAAATATAATTGTAAAAATATATTAAAAGTAACAAAATATAAAGGCAAGCACTGCTTGCCTTGCTTGCATGGAGAAAACGCCACTGAGTATACTAAACGACAGCGTTTTCTGTTCAAGTCATAGAGCGTGCTGTTCGACTCACCTAAACCTTCCCTAGAGCCCAGAGATGCTTTATATAAGACTGAAAGCCGTATTGCAATACGTCGAATGGTTCTCTACAATAGCGCTAACAAAGACTCAAGCACACTGACTGGCAGAACGGCAGAAGCCTAAGGGCAACTTTATTTTGTACTAGAGATAATCTTAATCTTTATGTCTTAATATTATACTACCTACATAAATTGTCTGGCACATAAAATACTGCAGTAAACATCCACCTTCAGTCTTTACCTCTGCTTAATTTCACCGGCATACATCTCGTAATTAAAATCATTAAAACAATTAAATTAACCTAATAATATCGTCTAAAGAGCATACGTACATCTCACATTGTCTGTTAGCAAGATGCTTTATTCAAAAGCGAAACCAATGTTCTGTGAATCCTGCAATGTTCACTTCCGGTTCGGCCTGTAAAATGACCCTCTAAAGCAGGTTAGATGGGGGTAACATGATAGCTCTATACAAACTGAACCGAGATTCCTATTAAGGATAATGCAAATTACATTGTGCAGAGACTAAACTGTCGTTTACTTACAGAGTGGACGAAGTCAATCATTATTTTGCAAGATAAGAAAAAGAACACGTGTAACAACGGAAATAGAAAAATAAATTCACAGTGTGAAACAAAAAGTAGTAATATAAATATTAGTATGGATATAAATTGAAAATATTGTATTTTTTTAAGAATTACACTTTTGTAATTTTGGATTTGTTACTATAAATAAATTATTATTTTTTGTTATAAAGTGGTAACTCTTTATTACCTATATTTCAATAATGATGATGAATTTGTAGTAGTAGAGCGTTAACCTCCTCAAGAGCAATAGAATAATTGTGCAACCACAAGGATCAATTATTTTATGTGGGAACACTTCGATCGAATTTGATCTTCTGTGAAGCAAAAAAGATCATTATTTAGTAATTCTATTTAGTTTATATTCTTCTACTCATATACTGAGTAAATGAAATTTATATGTATATAGATGCTAATAAAAAGTAATTTTATTGGGTAATTTAGAACATGCAACTTGTTATCCACTTATTTCTTTACAACTCTGCTTTAATTGAAATAACCCAGGTTAATACCCTACAGCTTGTAAAAGTCCGTGTAGGTTATAGTAGATTCTAAACTACGCAGACACATTTATAATCATTATTCGTATTTGTATTCTATGAAGTCTAGACGACAGAATGTTGACTTAAATTTACAATTAGTGAATAAGAATGTTGCCATTCTAAAACCTTCTTACATTGTCCCTAGGAGTTTATTTCTTTAATTTCTTTTAATTTATACCTACTTCAAACTCACAGTCTACTAGAAAAAAAGAGAAAAGTTTGAGTTAGTTTTCACTTACCACATGAAATATTGACTGGTAAACGCTCCGGGGTGAAATATATTGACTGCTCTAATCCAATATAGTGGAGTTCTTTGAAATATGAGGTGCGATAAAATATGGTGATTGTTTAAATTAAAACAACGATATTTATAGCAAAACAAATATCAATTAATACTTTACAACAGTGCTTAGTTTTCCACGTTATTGTTTCAACGTTTCCTAATAATACAACAAATAAGTTTTGTTCATATTATTTAGTATCGTTGTCGATGAAGCTTTATTTGAGTGTCTTGTATCTCAGTGAATAGCGAATTTTTATGAAATCATCTGACATATCTAATATCTTGCAACAGCATGATAATTTGTAAATAGCAGTCATCTGTCATTTCCAGAATTCCAGCAGAAAATCGAAAAAAGTTGGATCGTTACGTTTGTTATCAATACTTATTCATATTAAATTAATATTTATTTCAATTTCTTTTGATTAACGAAATCTTTTTGAGAAAATGTAGAATTTTCTTTTACTTTTATTTATATTCTACAAAAAAAAACACTGATAAAGCTTATATTTATTTATAAAATGTAGTACTTTTAGAAGGAAATTTTGAATTTCTAAGTGTTTTTTTTTAAATAATCGTATAGTTAAATAAAAAAATACTTTCGTAATGACATAATAATTTCTATGAAATAAGAAAGAAGTATGATTTTGTTATCTTATAAATGTCAATAAAAACATTCAAATATGTTTTTATATAACAACCCTGACGACAAAGTCGATGGAAATGATATTTAAAATATTGATATCATAGAATCGTGCCGAAATATCCGCCCTATGCTCATCATTACATAACTGTTTTTTCAGACAACCTACAGATTTTGATTTAGATTAAAGAATTATAAGTTCAAAAATTGACAAATAAACATCTTCGATCACAATTTATAAAAATCAAATAAATAGATCTAGAATCTGTGTAACGAAAGTTTCTCAAATTAATTTATTATTTTTCACTAGGCCATTACCCATGTAGAGGTTCTGAGCATGATCTTTATGCAAAAAAAGGCGTTTCATATCCTCTGTGAAATTTTTATACAACTTAAATCAAATAACACTAATTGTCCCTGGCCTTGGCTTCTCCATAACATTAATTTTCCTACTCCCAATATCATAAGTAGGCCATTAGGACGTTTTTTCTTTTTTTTACGGATGTATGTTTATTTTGCTGTTAATGTGTCGGTTTCTATTAACGATGGGATGTAAGTAATTCCATTACATCCCTACCCTGCTACCTTATCTCTCTCCTTGTGAAATATCAACGCAGTTAGATACTTATTTTAAACTTGTGAAAATTCGTCAAACGAGTCTAAAGTAAGTATTCTAATTCCAAATAAACAAAGACATCGGTATTAACTCAACAGGATGAATAAAATTATGTTTTTCAGTTTGTCAGTGTTGTCAATTCTTCTATAGACGTAACCATCAGTTGTGTTTTGAATTCCAGGCCTTGCTTTACTACAACGATGCCATTACTAATCTTTATTACTTTTTTATAAAAAAAAAAACTGAATTTGAGTTTTCTGATAAATTATTGATATTTTTGCACTATGATGACACATTATTTGGGACCCAGCGGATATACAAAAGCGATTATATTCAACCAATGGCATATAAAATTTATACTTAATTACTATGTATTGAAAAGCGAAAATACCCTTAACGACGTGGTATTATCACTTTTGTGCTATCGCTGAGCCAGTGTAGAAGCCGGGCGCATTAAGACGCTGTCTCTACATGTTCTGATTGAATCTGAGGTTTCTTGGTTCTAATCTACCGGCCGGCTATGTGCGTAGTCGTTAAAATGCCACAATTTCAGGCATTAATCGTACTCGCATGCGACGACCTGACCAGTTTTCCATGTTAAACATAGATGGTGCATTAGAAGGAGTATTTTTGCTGCCGCACTGATGGCATAGCAATCAATGATTGTCGCACGGGTTAAATACACCAACTGCTACATTACTATCAGTCTCCAGGAAGGATTTCGTAGAAACCGAAAAAAATTTTTTTTTAATCCGACACTCATCTTGGGTATAAGGAAAAAAGAAGAAGAAGAAGTGTTTTCGCTGGGTCCCAAATGTAGTGTCGTCATAGTAACCACCAGTTAGCATTTAAATTATCAACAAACGTCAAAAAAAAATTATTTTTTTTTGTCATCAAATTTATTCATTATACAGGATGTCAGAGAAATAAGTAGATTAAATTTAACTAATGATAGAACTCGGCAACAGCAATAATATTGCTTAGTAACTTTTTTTGAAATCACTCTCCACACCAGCTATGAGTGCCCGTGAGGTGACGCCTGGTAAGCGCCCACACAGTAAAATATATCGTCATCATTACCGATGTCTGCATGTGTTGTAGATACTGGCACACCCAGAAATGGGTAATATGCCGTGATGATATATTTATTTATATAATTTATTTTTTTGAAAAAAATATTTACTAATGAAACAGAAATAAGTAAACGACATTGACAGAACTCGTCGAGGGCAACAATATTTCTTAGTAACATGTTTTTGAATTTACATTTTTTAAATATTTTTATGCAGATAATGAATTTTTGCACAAAACTTTGAAAATGTTTATGTTTAACACAATATCTCATTGCAAATACTTGTTATTTGTAAACTCGTAAATTGTTTCGCACATCTCTCTATTTGTACGAGCCCTGCGCCAAAAGAATTCGCCCACATCAATTTATTATAATTATTCATATAAAAGGAAATTGTTTACACTTATTCCATTATTATTCATAAACTTACTTTTATGTTATTAGAGTTAATTAATTGCTTACATAAAATGCGTTATCAAAATTAACAAATGTGTAGCTACCTTGTAAAGAGAAGGGATGTAGGCGAATTCTTTTGGCGCAGGGCTCGTATTTTTTTGTAATTTGGTGTAATACCTATTTGGAAATAAATGTATTATTATTAATAATAATAATAATAATAATAATAATAATAATATTGCTCTTACGCACAATCAACAAAATTTGGAAAGAATTTTTTATTAGACCATTTGGTTGATACCTTGGCTTAACTACCGTATGCTTTCTCTGAAATAACTTTTTTTGCGTTTTGTCTATCCCCAATCCACTATAACCATAAGCACACTGTTACCCTGCTTCATCCTACCGACTGCGCCATTTTTCCGCTACAGTGAGTGTGGTGTCTTTCACAGAGCGTGGTCACGCGCCACAAGAGTAGACATCACGCAAGCATCAGGACATTCAGGAAATCGTAAAAACCCTTGTATATGCCAAAAGACGTTTACGGAATTAAGGTTGGGCGTGTGCGTATAGGAGATAGAAGTATTTTTACACACGCTTATTGTGAGTTTTATATTGTCTGGGAATGGTTGATAGAAATGCTAACGTATAGATATATATATATATATATATATATATATATATATATATATATATATATATATATATATATATATATACTCGGTTAAGTGTGTGTGCATAACGGGACCATTTGGGCCCAAGTCTCCATCAATATTTCAGCAATTTTTTTTTTTAATATAAATTCAGTATATCTCCATTTTAATCTTATATCATGTCCTTCTCGCATCATTTGCTCAACCGGTTTAATTTAATTTATAAACAGAAATGGCCTTCGCGATAAGGGGAGGTATGGAGGAATTTCTCATTGAATAATTTTATCTCATAATTTTATAAAACATCTAATTTATATACTTATTTTAAACTGATGGCTCTATTATATTGACCATCTCTGTATATTCCGAACTTATATTTCATTTAAAGTTTATTAGTTATTGAATGTAGAGCTTCAACTTCATAAAAACTTTTAAGATAAAGCTCTACATCCAATCACTATTAAACCTTAAATTACTTAACAGCTTCAAACAATTTTTACATAAATATATTTAATTTAATTAACCGTTTTACTAGCCCACCCAATATTAAATTTATTTCTTTATAAAATTGTGAAAAACTTGTTGTCATTGAAACGAATCTCACTGAGTGCAAATCGCAGCATCCAATTAATTATACTTTATAATCTTGTTTCGTATTTAACTGGATTATGTTTTAATCTAAGTCCTGAGGAATTAAATTAGTCTAAGCTCTACTAACTCAAATAGTTTGCTAGCCCGAGATAATCAAACGTTTTAGACTTTTCTCCGTAATTGCTGAATTTTTCTTGGAAACTCATCCAAACAATAACATTGTCTATAAACTTCATAACTTCGTAAAAGGCAAGTTTGAATGGAGTGAACTTTATGAAATCATGAACAGACAGACACAGAAATTACTCAATTAACGAAATGAGAAAATTCGGAAAAATCTTAATTACAAAATTACAGTTCGTTATAGTTTTCATTGTTTCCGATGAATTTTAAGTTTTTTCATTTAACTCACTACGTACCTAGACTTAAGAAAGAATAGAAAAAAGTGTTAAAAGAAAAACGAACACTGAGAGGTAACAATTTTGTTTAGAAAAGATAAACAAAACTTGTAATTGTATAAAAAAGCATACCTAATGAAATGCATATAAATAATAAAGTTCATAGCCTTTAGAAACTAATTTTAACTTTCTCAAAAGTTCAACGTAGGCAATTAAGTGTAAATATTTCATTTTTTAAATATGTTTATAGTACTCGCAAATTTGAATCCTATTTTCTATAGTCAGTAAATCGAAGAATATATTTACAAGAAATCTTTTGATATTGGTATTTCGTCATATATTTAGTGAGTTGATGTTAAGATGGGTACAATAAATATTTTTTGGACGACTTATGAGAAAATGTAGTATAGCTATAAAGGTGGTGTGGAACAGCGCAATATTTCAAAAACTTTAAAAATCAGTAAAAGTGTCGTATCAAAGATTTTTTAAAAATGAAGCTAGAACGCTACCACCATTCCACTTCGGTCGGTCCATTCGTTTATTTATGTTAGGTCATTATTATTATTTAAATATCAGTTTTTCATTAATTCCGATTGTAAACAAAATATTATACAAAACTCGGGCATGAAGCGCCGAGGTTAGCACCCGCGCCCTCGGCAGTAATGAAATACTTTCCACCTCGGTTAGTAATAATATAATTTGTTTTATAACTTTTGCAATACACATATTTTTTTCTCTAATCCCAAAATTCTTAACAATTCTATTCTTTCTTCTGATTTCTTGGAATATTTTGGTGTATTAAATTACAATCATCAAATAAATTATATTCTTTTGTTAATATATTCCCCACGGATCCGTATGTAATATGACAATATGGAAACTAATTAATTATAAAAAATCTGATGTGGCCAGCACATTACCTTCCATCAATTCTATGTATTTTGTTCAAATCCCTTACCGAAAGTTCTTTGGAAAAGATTCTATATATCCAGTAAAATTGTAACACGAACAATACTATTTTTTACAAATTACATATCGAAAGTTCATTGGAAAAGGTTCTATACATCCAATAAAATTATAACACGAACACAAACTATGAAAATTGCACTTGGCTAATTTATGAAAGTTAATCTCTTTATAATTTTTTAACTCCATATCTATTGAATATGAAGAAAAATGTGTAATCAAACCATATTGACAACAAAATATACTTTCATTTTTATAATAACATAAAATGTCACCAAATGATATTTACCTGCGTTTTTCCCAAGAAACACTGTTAAATACTTCAAATACGGATACTTCCGGTTGACCAGAGCTGGGCAGTAACTAGTTACTTTAGGAACTTAGTTACTAACTAGTTACTTTTACGTAACTTGTAACGTAACTTAGTTACTTTTTAAAATATGGTAACTGTAACTGTAACTTAACTTGCTGCGGAAAAGTAGTTGGTAACTTTACGGTTTTTAGTTACTAGTTACTTGAGTAACTTAAGTTACTTAAAGTAACTCAGAAATTAAATGTAACTTAAGTTAGTCAAAGTAACTTAAAAAGTGGAATGGAAGGCGGTAATAAGGCCCTGTAGGCCCGTTAACATTAACAATAATAAACTGATTGGGTGTTGCCAAGCAATAACGTTAAAATTTAGGTTAATGTAGTTAGTGCAAAAACTCCCTGATATGTATACTACACAATAACTAAGTCAACAGTCTAAGTCTACACTTCACGCTATTAAAAGTAGTTAGAAAGTAACTCAAGGTGACTAAGTTACTTTTAATGAGTAACTAGTATATAACTTAGTTCTTTCACCAAAGTAACTGGAACTTAAGTAACTTAGTTACTTTTTTTTTGGAGGTAACTGTAACTGTAACTAGTTACATTTTAAAAGTACCTTGCCCAGCTCTGCGGTTGACCAATTATAACCAAAATATAATCAGCTCTTCATATGGATGTAAAGAAGAGGAATACGAAAGAATTATAATTTTTAGAATTGTAGTGTTGGAGTTAACGTCGGAAAATTTTTTGTTACATATTGCATCATACACACAATATAATTATTTTTAATCAATGATACAACAGTTCGAGTTATCAATGTCAACGATTTATTATTGTAAATTATTTATTGGTATCTCTCGTAATTATAAATTTGGTGTTTTTAACAAGTACCTACATAATTATGTTCATGATAAAACAAGGGTTATTGAATTGATCAAGTGATTTAATTTGAAGATTGATTGATGTACATATTACACGCGCATCCACGTATGCAAAATCCGTAATTATACATTATGTATTTGCATCAGGAATGTGCCTGCAATCTATGCCACGTAAATTACGTCATTGTTATCAAACTTTGTATATTGCCTTCACCCAGTGGAAGGAAGAAATTATATTTCTCGTTTTCTTTTCTACGTTTCATTATTTATTATCTTTAACTCTGACTGTCAAAATAAGTATGAACCGTGATATGATATTATTTATGTTTCACTAAAAGTCTATTGCGCATGTGCAATATACAGGTTGTTAATTAAAAATCTGGTCATCGGCGTTTAACATGAGAAAACATTTTTTCTTTGCGCAAAAGTCTCCAATTAATTTTAGTCAAAAATGTTTCAAATAAAAGTTGTATGTAATTTTATTCTACAGCTTCATCCAATGCAGGAAATACACAACACAAAGACAACTTTACAACATACCACCTACAGTAAAATTTTTGAAAGAAGTCCGATCAAGGCCATATACGAATTGTATCTATGAATTAAGATTTTATGCTGTCAAATTTAGTAGTGTCTTTTACTTAGTTTTTATGAAGGTACATAATATCTTGTGTACCTCATAAAAACTATGTAAACGACACTACTAAATTTGACAGCATAAAATTTTAATTCATAGATGCAATTCGTAGATGGCCTTGATTGGACTTCTTTCAAAAATTTTACTGTACACTCCTACAAGCCCTAGCAAACAACACAGAAAACAACAAAAATGTTATAAAATACTTACAAACATACAATTACTAAATAAAATTTAATGTAATATCACACTAACCTAATATACCGAGGCACTAGTGGTCCATGCGCCGAAGTGCCTTTAAAATTTTTTCAATAAAAAAAAGGTTGTTTACAATGTCTACATATTATCTTCATTTACATCAGTCTTTACATTGTTTATACTTTGCACACGTACGTGTGTAAACTATCATAAATTACGCGTAAAAGTATATCCCTGATTTGCAAAAATGTATGATTATAATAAGCAACATTAATAATTGTAACTAAACAAAACAGTAAGAAGACATTATGGCTAGTACTACTTACTCTTAATCAACTATGGAGCTAAAATAACAAATTCATTTGTTTTTTAATCATGTTATTGTATTTTTAAACGGTGTCCATGGTAATTTAGTTAAGACTATTTTTTTGTAAAGAATAGTAATTTTTAACTATACGAGTATTGAACTTTAAATAATTAATTTAGTACTAATACAAAAGAATGAATCAATATTTATATGTTAAATCTATTCAAATCAAATTAGAATTTTTCAATATAAATTAACATATTCATGCAAAATATTTATTAGATGTATTATCTGAATTAGCATAATATAAATGATAATAATAACAGAATTACAGATATATAAATATGATAACCATGTGTATATTAAATTATTCACCAGACATGCTCTATAATTCATAGCAAAAACAAATCATACATATTAATTAATAAACCCTTTGATAAATGTCAGAAAAACGACAAGCATCGGACCGCGTTGTCAACACAGCCTTACGCTGTACTACCTATACAGTGTCCCACACTCTATCTTCAGTGTAGCGGAGATAGCCAATGTTATTCTTATGGACGTTTTCTGTACCATGTTGCCAATTTTTCAATGTAATGTAATATTGAAACATTCATAAATTTTCATTGCTATACCAAAATTAGTTAACGCAAACAGCATAAAAAAATAATGAATTAAATATGAAAATGTAAATCTGACAAGCGCAGATGAAGAAAATATCAGATATAATATCAGATAGATCAAATAAACTAAGGAATAAAAAAAAATCAATAAAGGATAATCATTTAATGCAAAGTTCGCCTTTATAATTTTATATTTATACTTTAGATTAGACCGATTAGAGTAATACCTTATCAACGCAAAAATCAAATTTCTCTAAACACTTCGCCGGTTTTACAAACGAAAGATAAATGTACTTCCAAAGTAAATAAAATTTATTCCTTCAAATGACAGTCGAACGGTTGACAGTAATCTTATGCTTGCCATAAAATGAACATTTTTTTTTTTAATTTATTAATTTAAATAAATTTGCTATGGAAGTAGGTAAATTTATTCTTTACTTTATGCAACTTGGGGTTAAATAAATATTTTTATACCAAGAGTTGAAAGTAGCTCTTTACAGACCGAGGCTAGAGATGTCGCCCGAACATGGCAAGAGCTGCAACTAGATGAGGTTTGCAAAAATACTTTCAACCAGAGGTATGCACAATATTTTTGAACATAATTTGAACGCATGAGCGTTGAGCGTTAGTATTTATAATGATAAAAAATACATAACTGTCATTAGTACAGTCGGCTAAGTAATCAAAAATGGTCTTAAAGATAAAATATGCCTCGTGGCCGAATGTTCGGTCATAATCTGGGGACCCGGGTTCGAGTCAGATCGACGGCAAAATTATTTCGAATATCAAACGGCAAAAAAATGACCCTTATGGTGTACTCTCCATGCCAGCAATAAGTGCCCGTTGGGTAAGGCCTTAAACTGTCATTATTAACTCCATAGCAACAACTACAAGTAACACTTTATTCGCAACAAATAATGCATTTAAAATAACATCGTACGAAAATAACACTCACCATAGTATTTATCAGACATTATCAGCTATTTTCATTATTTTTCACGGCACAAATGATAGACAATAAAACATTTTAAATAGATGAGTTGACGTCTATCAGCGACGATTGTCATGCTCAGCCTTCTACCTGATCAGTTTTTTATTTTATCAAAATTAAATATTATAATGGTTTTTATTATTATTTCGTCAAAATTGAATAAAATATTGCACAAATCAGGTCAATAAACATTACCTTAGCTCACTTGGTGTGTAAATATCTATTATTTATAAAATATGCTTTTTGCCGATAGTCATTAAAAGTATAATTTTACTGACAGTTTCTAGGCAACAAAGTAGTTGTTTCACTGTAGCCAGCAGAGAAAGGTTTCGTAACATATGTCTATGGTAGTCTCGATTTGCGGTTATAAATTCGTTAAACATAAAAGTAAGCAAAAAGAAATATTTATTAACAAAAATAAGTTATATAATAAACAAAAAAAAATCAAGTATATTTATTTGGTATTATAATAAACGAACGAGATTTAGCAATGTATCTCCCGTACCTAGGGATAGATTACCCGTGAGTATCTAAGGTCTCATCTTCAGCTCGGTTGTATCGAATTGAAATGTATTGAATCTGAATCGAATTAACTGATCTCCTCAATAAGACAACATTCTATTTATACAAATAAAATACAATATTGCCATAATTTTGCTGAATAACTAGTGCAATACCCTCGCGCAAAACCAAAAAGGTTAATAACATTAAATTGACATAAACTGGAAATAATTTTAACTTCGTTACATTTGTTTTTGTTGCCTTATAGGTAATGACAGTAAAATTCTGAATTTACTTCTTGACTTTAAAAACGGACTATGCCTGCTGTATTCATAAATAAAATGCAGTTTCAACCTCTAGGAAACTAATATTCTGTATAGGAAACATTAAAATTCCAAACTTCCTCCAATTTCCCATTTTCCTTCTGACTTCCGTTTACGTTTACGATTTCAGCATAACCTAAAAATAGAACAATACGAAGTTCGCCGTTATATATTCAATTATTGATTAATTGTAGTTTCCCAGGCCCTTCTAAGGGTCTAGCATCCGCGAGGTCAAAGTTCCTACACGCTATGCCTACAATTCATCACCATAATAATAAATTGTTCCGGCATTGTGCGATTTTATGTCAGCGTCGACCAAAAAGAAAAGGCATCGGTGTGTGGAACGGTTTGTATAAAACAAAGCGTTCGCGCATTAGTGAAAATTAATTGTACTTTGTATGATTGTTTTTGTTTCTTGTTTGGGCCGCTAATAGTATTTATTGGACGGTTTGTTTAGGATTTAATGGAACGGAATGTTAATTGTGAATAGTGATAACGTGATAATAAATCAAATTCTTTTTTTTTAAGGAATACAGATTACATGCTTTTCTTTTTTACTTCGTTTTTAATTTTATAAAATAATGAGGCTCATAAAACTTTTTATCGCACTTTTTGTACCAGTGGCAATCAAAAAAAATTAATTAATAAATTAATTAAAAAATTAAATGTACTTCCTATTAGAAACTTTCAGTAATGTCACAGAAACTTTTGAGTTTTGACTGACATTTCTCTGTTAATTACAAGCTGTGTTACAAATATTTGAATTTGACAACTGGTTTCCTTGTTGTAATATGCACTATGTGATTTATTACATCAGATATGATAAAAATATTTAATGTATCGAATGGAGATTTTAAATTTTTTCACAATCTACTATTTGGTTTAAAAATTTTCTTTGTATGATATGAAAAATTTAATGTCAAAAATTACTAGGAATTATTACAATCTTCCGTTACAAAAGAAAGCGTTATATTTTGTTTTTAATGTTTTAATACTCTTTTATATTTAACGATCGTAAAGTTATTACAATTCGTTTTGTAACGAAACGTTATATTGACTTTTATGAATACAGGCATAAATGTTTTTATTAAATTTTGCGGTTTGAAACTGTCATTATTAAATCCATAGCAATAGCAACAACTATAAGTAACATTTTATTCACAAGTGAAATAAAAAACTCTCACAATATTTTAACTCACTCTGCAACAAATAATGCATTTAAAATTACATCGGGCACGAAAATAACACTCACCACAGTATTTATCAGACATTATTAGACATTTTCATTATTTTTCACGTCACAAATGACAGACAATAAAGCTTTTTAAATAGATAACTGATTAATTTTTTATTTTGTCAAAATTAAATATTATAATGGTTTTTATTATGATTTCGTCAAAATTAAATAAAATATTGTATAAACCACGTGAGCTAACAATATTTATTCACTCGAAGAAATTAACTCACTCGTCCTTACGGGCTCGTGAGCAAATTTTTCTTCTCATGAATATATCTTAGCTCACTTGGTGTATATCTATTATTTATTTCGCGCACGCTTTAATCTCTACAACAAAAATTTAATATTGGAATTCGGTTCATTCGCCAATAATGTTTTCATTTATTATCATTCAAAATACATACCCATATATTATTATTATTATTATTATTATTATTATTATTATTATTATTATTATTATTAGTTACGTACATATTTAAATATTCATAATTATAACAAAACGTAAGTCCACATATCCAGTAATTACCTCTTGAATTAATGCTGGAAGTACCGAGTAAAATTGAAATCAGTAAACATGAAATAAATTCTATAATACTATTTATTTTCTTCAATTTTTTTACTGAAATACTGACCGTAGATGGAAAATAGGTATTGCATGGATTTCATCGAATTCTGATATCCATTTTAACTCAATTATTTTTATAACAGAAGATTAATAATTAAATTCATAATGATATTATATTCCACATTACAAAAATTTAATAAAGAATAATTATCTTTCTTTATACTCAAGTAAAACAAGTTTAATAATCCTTTACTAGTGCTTACAATGTTAAAATTGTAAATTCTTTGATGGATTATACAATTTAATACCTCTTTAAAGAAAATTATGTAGGTACCGAACTTTTTTTAAGATTTAATAGTCATTAGTAAACAATAATTAAAACTTTTAGTTAAAATAAAATGATCTTCTTAAATTATGTTTTCATGAAATACGAAAAGTGGCAAACAATCGCCAAAATGTATAAAGCGAAGAACAAAATATACGCATTTTATTTCTTTGTTTTATTTAAATTTCTCCGTAGTTTTTAAATTAATTTGTTTCGAGGATAAGAGGGCTGAAATGAAACATCAAAGGGGAGAATATTAAAAATGAGGCTAGCAGATGTAATTACGCTGAAAATACGAAGTGAGTGGAAACGGTTGTTTCTAAAATAATGCTGCTTAGCCTTTTCACGGAGTCGTAATTTTATTTTTGAATCCATTTTACGAACAATATAGATGAAATAATTTTTTTTAAATCTGTAAATGTTTTGTTAAGTTTTTTTCAGAGATAGACATACCTTGCGTTCAAATAGTGCGGATTTCGAATGTTTTTTAAGGCGTGGGCTAATCTCTAGATATAACAAAAGTACAATAGCGAATTCTCGTTGAAAAATATCTAACACATTATTAGAAAAACACTGGCCATGTTTCACAAGATTTTCAGCATCTGAAAAATGACCGAGAGATTGATTTTGACGCTGAAATCTTGTGAAACATAGTGAGTTTTTCTAATCATCTCCAGAGGATAATGGGATATATTAAAATCTTCCGGAAATATAATATACCGTACGTCAGATTTTAAGTTTAACAAAATGTAATAATGGTAATATCTATAACACTCCAATATATATTCTGATTGCCAATATTTAATTTACCTATATACAATAGGTGCGAAATTAATAAAAAAAAATATTCAAATCGGCTGGTAGTACAAGCGTGGTACTAACACCGGTGCTAGAACTAGAACCATGTCAACGACTTGACAAATACTTCAGGTTTGTTAACAAAACAAGTGTTGCCAATATATTGATCAAGCTGAAAATTTACTGACAGTCATATTCAATACATCTGACGAGACTATTTAAAAGTATTTTATTCAATTTTGACATTTTAAACTATCATTATTAACTCCATAGCAACAACTGCAAGTAACATTTTATTCACAAGTGAATTAAAAAATCACTCTCACAAAATTTTAACTCACTCTGTAACAAAAAATACGAAAATAACACTGACAACATTATTTATCAGACATTATCAGCCATTTTCATTATTTTTTACGATATAAATGACAATATCATCGACGATTGTCATGCACAGTCTACTAAAGGTGGATTTATGCAGCCTACTTTTTATTTTACCTTTTATTTTTCTTTTACTTTATACAAGTTAAAAGTGTGTAACCAACTTTCAACTTAAGAACGTTAAAGTAAAAGAATTTCACAACAGCGCATGTGCATCACTTCACGTGACAAGCGTCAGTGTGTGGTGTATTTATTTGTTGTTGTGTAGGTTAGATTGTAAAAATTAGAAAATGTGTAAAGCTGCAAGTAATATTGCATATGTACAAAATATTACATTTGTGTCCATTTTGACAGGTTATAATTATCTGTTTACATTTACGACTACTGATATGCCAGAAAAATCACATCTGCGCATGTGTACTGAAGGCTTTAAAGTATCTGCATAAAGTACCAAACTTAAAGTAAAAGTAAAAGCGAAAAAGAAAAGAAAAAGTAAAATAAAAAGTAAGCTGCATAAATCCACCTTAACTGATCAGTTTTTTATTTGTCAAAATTAAATATGATAATGGTTTTTATTATTATTTCGTCAAAATTTAATAAAATATTGTATAAACCACGTGAGCTAAGAATGTTTATTCACTCGAAGAATGTAACTTACGGGCTCGTGAGCTAAACTTTCTTCTCATGAATACACATTACCTTAGCTCACTTGGTGTATAAATATCTATAATATGATTTGTTTTTACCTCCCGCTACCCTTGGTAAGGGAGGTATAGGGATCGTGCTAAAAATCACATATCGAGATTTTAGTAAATGACCACGTTTTAAGGTCCCTAGAATCCAATTTTAACATTTTCACGATGATGTCTGTATGTGTGTATGTGTATGGATTTTCTCTTCGCTCTAACTCAAATACTATCACTCAGAAAATTCTGAAACCTTGTATCTCTATCCTATTCTAATATGAAAAGAAGCATTAGATTTTGGTGTAAATCGGATAACCGGAAATGGCACTTTACCTGAAACTCATAATGGTTTTTTTTCAAAAAATACCATTAAATGCCATTTTTTCACATTTTATGTCTTATGAAAATTAAAGATTATTGAATTTTCTACAGGAATTCATTAATACTTTTTCTATATATTTTACAGATAAATTTAAAAATATTTTTTTATTAGTCGCGAAGCCTAAGATAAACACAATTCCTTTGTTACACAGTTCATATTTAAAATGAATGTAACTGACAGTAAATGTCACTGTCAAAAAACTAATCACTTCAAATTAAAAATAGTGACATTTTAAAAAGAAAATAGTAAATAAAGCAATAGTTTTCTGCAATGGAACAGTTTGCAGCGTTAGTAAATAAATTAATAAAAATTAAAAAGCGGGAGGTTTTGTGTTGGCCACGTCAGATTTTTTAACTTGTTTCTAGGAAAAATGGCTGTCACGTTGTCAGTACATTTTCGACTTAATTCAGTATATTGGCAACTCTTATTTTGTTAAGAACCCTGAAGTATGTGCCAAGTCATTGACACGGTTCTTGTTGACACCGGTGTTAGAACCACGCTTGTGCTGCCAGCCATAGTGTTGCAATTTATATATTTAGTACGAACTTTTTTGCACTGAGTGCATAACTCGGTTTGCATTTATATAATTAGTGCGCACTAGCTGAGTTTTACGTGGTTTACTATTCTTTTCGAGTAAACTGAACCTTACTGAGTACACAAATTCTTGCACTTACTACTATCGTCAGTAAATGGAAGTAAAAAAAATCAGTTTGTTAGTAGTAGAAGAATTATTGGAATTATTGCAACTGTTTAAATAAACAGTTGCGGTTATTATACCATTATAACCTTTTGTAACATATTTCATTTAAAATACACCACGCATGTGCTTTAACAAC
Source organism: Ophonus ardosiacus (assembly GCA_943142095.1). NCBI lineage: Eukaryota > Metazoa > Arthropoda > Insecta > Coleoptera > Carabidae > Ophonus > Ophonus ardosiacus. The sequence goes on from OW964823.1 coordinate 18,273,527, forward strand.
AACTAGTGCCAGGTATGACATCATTAGCTGCACTAAGTGCGAAAGTATACACTTTTTACAACTATAAATATGTATTCGAATTTGGCAGACTGCACTGGCAAGAACTGATCTTAGAAGTAAGTGCAAGAAAGGGCGCACTAAGTATTCAGAAGGGTTCAGTTCACACGAGAAGTATAAATGAAACATGTAAAACTTAGCACTCAGTATAAAAAAATTCACAATAAATATATAAATGAAAAACGCTATTAAAATATTCTAACAAACTCAAATATAATGTGTAGTCACCAGTATATTGCGGTACAGTTTTTAATCTTTACTTCCATTTATAGCAGGATAAAGCTAATGCGTACCTTTTACGATATATAGTGACAAAAATGACACGTAATCAATAAAGTGTCAGATGGGAAAGGATTACCACAGTTTATGTTCCGTCAGGTTCACTAATCCATCTGCGGAAAAGTTTCAAAATATCGGAGAAATTCTACCCGTACCAGGAATTACTCCTAAATAGACAGAAATTACTACGCATTAATGAATTGCATTAAATGCATTACAACTGCAAACAAGTTCAAGTTCAAATAAAATGTAACAACAAAAGACCTGTGAATATATTATATAAGAAATAGTAATAACGAATGATTATTCAATAAATGATACTCCTATTCTCTTGTCTGAGTTAATATTTCAGGTTGCACGTCGGTATGATGCGAATGAAAAGTTACTTCTACCAGGGCGTCGCTCCGCCTGACGCTATACCATATCCTAATATAAATTACACAATTAACCGCTAATATAAATTTCTCACTTTTATTTTTACGCTTTTCATATAAATACTTTTTATAGCCATTAATTTACTATAGGTATTCAAATATAAATTAAATTTTCACAGTTAAAATTTTGCACGGTTGCACTTCCAAAAACATTTGTCTATCTTAAATCTTTTCTTAAATTATTGCTCAAGAAAAATATCACGTGTATAGTTAATTTTTTGAAATATTTACAAAATTTCGGTCCCTAAACTTGTTTACTAGTACCTAGTTACTACTACTAATAAAAGTTATATGACAACTTTATTTCAAGACATAAAATTAAACTCGGAAAACTACAAAAAAGTTGGTATAATCCAATTTTACCTTTTTTACGACAAATGTAAAATAAAAATAAAGACTAAGATGTTAATAGCTACAAAGAGAAGTATCACAAACAACTTTTCTTCTACTACGTGGTATCAAATATTTTGTTTCTTTGACAAAAATTCAATTTGTTGAAGGAAGGACAGTTGAACGTTTACGTATTTAATAATTTATACAAGCTGCATCATTTCCACAATCAAAATATTCACTCTCTTTTAAATCATCAAACCTTTTTTCCTTTTTCATATTGTGCTGTGATGCCATCTGATATCATCTTACATTAACTACTGAAAATTTTCCTGCCAGAATACATTAAATAATGAGCAGAAATGAGTCATGCACTGCCATCTACCATCGAAAGGCGAATATACGGCATTGAAGGGTAATTTGAAGCTTTAGAATTTCCTACCTTACTGCAGCGCTCCAATCGATCTCTGTCGTTGTAGCAGGCGCTGATGTACTGCGACAGGGGAGGCTTAAACGCGGCATTATTTTCAAAGTAATCGGACGGCGACGGCGGAGAGAATTATCTAAAAAAAAAAAATAATTAATGCAATAATAAACATTTAAAAATAATAACCGTTTACTGACAAAACAGCTATATTTTATGTTTGCTTCATCTAGTTTCGGCAGTGTCGTAGGGCAATAAATCTTTAAGAAAATCTTTATTGTGTAACAAATTAAATTTGATTTCTTTTTTAAAATTTGTTGCAAAATGTGATCAAATTTCTATAAAATAATATTTAAGGTGCGAATCTAACAAAGTATTGAAGGTCGGTGACTTAATAATTTACATGAACATTTGCGGTGCAAGGAGATTGCATGATTGAAGCAACAAAAACCTAAAGTAAATATTTTATATTTACAATTAATTTTATAATTAATGCCAAATAAGAAGACATATTTCACCATGTAGATACTTAATAGTATATTATGTAACGAGTTTATATAGGGAAGAGCAAAAGGGGCAATTGCCCGTCCATAATTTTTAAAGCGTAGCCGCGTCTTCGGGTCTCCCGAATGAATGAGTTATTTTTTAAATATGCTTTTTGCTACTTATAAATTTAATATATTGTCAGAAATAAATGTTTTTTTTAAACAATCCATATTTTATATACTCCTAGGAAATTGTACATGTGATTATTCCTATGATTCAAAGAATTTTCCGCGCGATTTGAGCTTTCAAAATGAATTTCTGGGTCCCCACTATATACATGAGTTGCATTCACTATTTTTGCTACGAATATTCAATATAATTAAAAGAAAATAAATTATACTCCAATAATCTCGTTATAAAACTCATCTGTATGAAATGAAAAGAAAGTCTGTATCATAATATTAATATATATTAGGATATGAAAAGAAAATCTGTTATATCTTAATAATCTGTATCGAAATGAAAATTCGTATCATAATGAGTGCCATTCAAGTACAGATGATACATACTTAACAACTAAGTATATTAAAAGCACAGGGGTAGCAAAATTAATTTTAAAAACAATCATAGTTTAAATATTATAAATATGAGTTACATACAGCCAGGGCCGTCTTAAGCCTCTCCTAGGCCTTAGGCGAAATAATATTTCGGGCCCCTTGCTTCAAAAATAAGTAAATACTATATTAAATAATTTGTAACATAAATATAATATATGACACAAAATTAACAAATGTCACAAAAGTTATATAGGGACTTTTATTGATTTTATGTCAGCAAATTTATTTATAATTTCTTCGTAGTTAATATTATTGAAAACATCTTGCTCAAAACATAATGAAGCCAAGAATTATTTTTTCTTGTGATAATGACCTACACAGTCAAATGTTATGGAGAATATACAATAACCATTTCTTATTAAATTTTTAAACATTTTTGGGGAATAAATTGTTAAATTTTATATTTATTTAACAATTTTATAAAATATCATGCGACTACCAATTAAGATGAAAAAATCAGAAATCTTAATAATAGATAATAGCTTTGTTATTGTGTACATACAATTAGTAATAATAACAATCATAATAATAAAATTGTCCAATTATCCATTTTTAAAAAATAATAAATAAAAATATAATATATCGCGTTGAGTATCATTATATTCAAGTAAAAACAGTCCCCATATTTAGGATATTGTTAACTTATCCATTTGCGGGCATAAACAAATTAATTAGATTAATCAAAATTGATTAAAGTGCTACTAGAGATGGGTCAATTCCCGAAATTTAAAGTTACGGGAATTTCCCCGGATTTATTTTGAGAAATTTCCTGGGGGGTTGAAGGGGGGGGGGTGGAATTTATTAATATCGAAAAAGTGTACATTGGTAATACAAAAACAAATAATAATTTAAAATGTAAACAAATATGTAATTAGACATCAGAAGAATCAGTACTGTACGTAGGTATAGTCCATTTCAGATTGCAATAGGCCTTCGCCTATTTTTTCCCAAAAAAAATCCGGGAAAATACGTAACAAAATTTTTTCCCGCAAATCGTAACTGAAGGAATTTTCCCGGGGAAAAATACGAATTCCCGACGGGAATTTTTTGACGGCACATCACTAGCCGCTCCATACAATTTTGATATTTGCCGCTTACTTAGTACGACAACATTACTATTTCCACGGGCGTACTTTTTTAATTTTACAAGCTGTCATAAGAATAATTCCAAAAACCGTCTTCTTTATGTTCACCCGACGGAAAATTTTATTCAAGAACAAATCTGTCCTGCTGCTCATTAAAGGCCATAATGAAATAAAATTAAAGATTTTTCACGAAGGCATCCGAAACATATGAATCAACATACAGCAATCAAATTTAATGTCATGCACCTCTCATCATATGTCATGTGTCGAATATATTTTTGATGGATTATGAAATATTGGAATATATTTATAACATTATTTTGGAACAAAATGAGCACATGACCTTTAACTATTTTTAAACACTGTATAGTTATTATTATTTCAAATTAAATTGTGACAAACACACTGTGCCGTGATACCTACGATATTAAAAAGTATATGTTTTCATACTATGTTCTTTGAGGGTTACAAGCAACTTTTAAGGCTATTATGAACATGGTTATCTACAATCATAAAAATCTGATGTGGTTAGCACATAACCTATCGCCGGAGATTTTACCTGGGTTGCTGTTTGCATAAAACATAGAATATTTTTACAAATACAAATATATTCATGTATAAGTCTTTGACGTACAAACTTCTTTTTTTTAATTCAATAGAACAGATGTCTCAACACAAAACAATTTTCACATATATTTGGGAGATTTTAATATAAATTATGTACAATAAATTTCAAAATACAGTTTACCATATTTAAATTTAGGTAGATTACAAGGATTTTCAATTCGAACAATGTTCTTGTTTACTTTCTCTTCAAATATTAATTTTGGGCGGTCTAATATGTATATAACTGCAAATGTGCGGCTATTTTTATATAACTTCCTTTAAATTTTCTTTTTTCATACATGTTGTATCTACATAACACACTGGTTTTCACATATATAGGCTTTAGATTTTAGCACTGAGCTACCGCTCATTTTTGACAGTGACATTTGTATGTCAATGCAAACATTTGAATTTAACAAGTAATTTTCTTGTTGTGTTTGGCCAGTGTGATGTATTATAGCAGATTATTTTACATATTATATTTTTTTTTTCTCTAAATCTATAGAAGATATAATAAAATTTTTCAGATGTAGAATTTTATATTTTTCAATATTTGTAACGAAACAAATTTTCAAAAAATAATTTTTAGAAATTTTTTTGAAGAAACTATTAGGTACTTCCGGTTATCCAATTGTTACCAAAATCTAATCAGCTGTTCCTATTAATGTCAGATTGAGGAAACCGTAATTAAACATACATTAAGTCTTACAGTATTTGAGAAAAAGTGGTTCCAACATACACACGCACACACACACACACACACACACTCGCACACACACACACACACACACACACACACACACACACACACACACGCGCGCGCGCGCGCGCCCTCTCATATCATCGTAAAAATATTATAATCGGATTCTGGGAAGCTTAAAACGTGCTTATTCGCTAAGATATGGATATACGATTTTTAGCATAATTCCTATACCTCTCTTAGCAAGAGGTCAAAAGGGTGTCGTGCAAGTATGAGATGAAATAATGTAATTGGATTAACTGACTGACATATTGTACAAACAGATCTGTACCTATGCTGCACAAATAGCCTTTTTTTCCGGCACTTTGGTGTGAAAATAATTTTACTTACTCAAGGTGTTATCGTTGTTATTGTTCCAACGCCACGATCTGAAACCTACCATCGCGTTACCGGGATACCACTGATCAGTCTTATAGATTCGAAAACACTGTACTGTCTTTAAGTCGCCTGACACAATACTAAGAATCAAGGTGACATCCAAGTTGCTCTCACGATATCTAACATTTTTTTAATAAAGGTAATTAAATACAGAGTTGGTAATTTATAAGTGAAATACTTCGCAGACATAAAAATTTCAGAATTCAACATCTCAATACACTTATCTAATTATTGTATCCAACAATGAGAGGTAAGTAGCTGTATTTAAAATTCATTTTATTTTTATTAGTAAAGCTGCGCTGCCTTCATTAGAGCTTCCTAGAACTAAGTAGACTAACATATAGTACGGAGGCGGTGGAACAAAATCAATCACTGTTAAGCTTCTTCCAGAAAATACGTAGAAATCGAGAGCTAATGAGTTCTTCAAGAGGTCCATCCCTACCATATACTGGGAATTAAAAATATTTATACAATTGCTGATTTCATTATAATTTAATAGTTCATTAAGTTCAATAGACGAGTAATACAAAAAGTTCTATACAGAGTTACCCCAGAACCGCGCCCTGTATTAATTTTGTGAAATATAAAAGATACAAAGTCTAATAAATTAGTCAAAATAATGCATTATTAAAGAAAAATGCATAGATCAGTAGATCACTAGACAGAGGCAAAAATGTAAATTTTGCAGTTTATTTATTTTTGTGAAAAACTTCTAAATGTGAAACAATATTGGATTTTGGTTTGCACATTTATCGAATGACGATGCTCAATTTTTTATCACCGTTGGATTTCGAGTTATTATGTCAAACTTTTAATTTTTGTATGGACACCATATTGGATAATCGCAACAATGAAATGATTTTTTTTTTATATTTACAATGATATATAACTTGCCTATTTTTATTGGTTTTAAACAGCAAAAATGCAACAATTATTAATTTTATAAACAATACTCCCAAATACATTCCGTTGTTGAATTTGAGAGCAAACTGATGAACGGATGTACATGTGCTTTTAAAGGCGGATTTATGCAGCCATGTTCATTTGCATTTACATTTTAATTTAATTTTCATTTAATTCTCATTTATAATTTTTAAATGTACCTATTCATACAAAAATATATAACAAAAATAAATGAAAATGAACGCATGCGCACATTTAAAAATACACTGACAGATGATGAACGTTATAACCCGACTTTCATTGGAATAAAATTTATTAATAAAAATATTCAACAATAGTGACAGCGAAGAAGTTTTAAACGTGTTATTGCAATAAAAAACCGTAAAAAGAAACGATATCGGAGATACATAATGACAACCAGCTGATCAACTCAAATTCTCGTCCCTGTCATGTTGTACACGCATGCGCCATTTATAATTTTCATTTATTAGATAAAAGTTGGCCATCTTTAAAAATAAATGAGAATGAGAGATAAATGAAAACGTAAATGAAAATGGTGTATACATGGCTACATTGGTTTACATACATTTATCTTTTAAATGAAAATTAAATTAAATTAAATGAAAATGGCTACATAAATCCGCCTTAAGAAAGTTTCAACGACGTTGAAAATCTGTATTTTGAAACGAATATATTTATGTGTACCTACATTATTGTATTCGTATGTAAAAATCTGTAAGTTCTTACTTACCCTGAGAAAGGTGCAAGTGATTAAAATATCTTAAAACAAACACTATAAAGCCTTTTTAATAAATAAATGCTATTTAAAATTTTAATTAAGCTCAAATGAAGAGTCTTGAGAGAAAACCATGGATGTCACAAAAATATTGAAATTTAAATATTTATGCAATGTTGTGTAGCTCGAGGTACTATCAAAGTGGTTTCACATTGGAAGAAAATGATGTTCATCGCGAGTATTATTCATTTTAAAATATACCCTTTCAGTAGAAAATCATTAATACCCGTGCTTAAACGATTGAAAACAATTAATGTCCAGTCAGCAACAGTTCTCTATTTGCCTTTTAACTTCAATTTAGTAAAAATTATTATTGCTCAATTTTTTTATTAAATGGTAAAAAGATGGAATCACTCCGTATTATGTGACCAGCTGGAATTAATGGTTATAGTAATCACAGTCCCGATTCGAATCTGATCACCGTCAAATTTGAAAATTATTTCCAAACAGCTTTGAGGTGACGCCTGGTAAGCGTCTCATCAGTACAGATATATTGTTATTAACTAAATTTGCGACTAGGTAATTGCGGTAGGTAATAAGCGGTCTTAATATAAATTCCGTTTCCGCGAGTTGATACACGTCACGTCATCATTCGGGGTTCAAATCACTAGGGGTGAAGGGGGAATGATAACGTAATGTTAAAACTGATACAAAGAAAAAAAAATTGAAATTTTGTCTAATTATAAATTATAATTAGATATTATTTTATTAGGCAATATGTCTAATACTTTAGTATAATTAACAAATAGTAATTTAGCATTTTAACTAATCCGAAATAGATTATAAATATTTTGTAAAAGATCGTTAATTTAAATATGCAAATGGTTATTTTAATTTCTTATTTTATTTAATTTTACTATTTTGGCTTCATTATTTTTGTCTCACAATTTTCGGTAATTTATCCAATGAATTAGGTAAGTAAATATATAGTTAATTTTTTTATTTATGTTTAGTTCAATACTAAATGTAGTCATTTAATCTAATTTTGCATTTAATTTCATTATAATTTGTTATTACAAATTTAGATAATTTAATGAAAATTTAAGAATTTGTTTAGGTAATTTAGATGTTTTTTTTTTTCTGTGCAGTATTATAATACGAGTATAATCTATGATAACCTATTCGCGAGTGATGAAGAGGAGGAGCTTAGCGCGTGACGTAACAATATGGCCGGTTTAAGGTAGATGCTTCGTTTCGCACAACTGTATTCTTATACACTGCGGCGTTTGAAACACAAAGTAATATTAATATTATAGTTAATATTAAATAAAAATAATGTTTCTAGTATGAATAACATTTTGAATTTTGCGAACTAGTCCGTTTCATATAAAAATTATGTTCAGCATTCTCTCGAATTTTGAATTTACATGATTCGAGTCTTTGTTCTCTTGAATCTACATAGTACTGCATTATTAGTATTTGGTAGATTAATGGAGAGATAAGTATTATTATTTTATTGTCATCTTTGTGCAGACAGGTCAAAAAGTTAGGTTTCATTACGAAGTATTTTAATAAAGACACTAAGTAATTATTAACTTGTAGTTATACCTGGCAAAATATAATCTTGCTTTACAAAATGCAAGGAGCACGCATATTTTTACTCGGTTCCTTTCCTATTTTTCAAAAGATGAATGCATAACTTTCGTCTACCAACTATTTCAAATTGGCAAATTTCTCTAATACTTTTTTCTATAGAATTTAGGTTCTTGTTTTCGGGAAATTAATTATTTCTGGATTTCTGCGTGCTAATGACGTACATAGGTTAAACGCAACAAAAACGTGTTGAAGTTTTAGATTTTGTTATTATACTTTATTTCACGTAAGAATAGCGTTGGTTTAGTTAGGGATATATAAATTCTACCCTTTGATTGGTCAGAATATTAACCTATTTCACAGAAACGAAACAAATATCACCTGTCAGTTGTCAAATAAAAACTACAAAATTAAGTGATGTTTAACCATATTTTGTTGCAATTTTAGATTTTAACATTTTTACAGATAAATATATTTATTATTGACAAAGCTTGGTTTCACAAATTTGAATTATTTAATGCATGTAAAAACGGTCGGCTCTTAAGAGCAATCTACTATTTTCTTACGTAAAATGAAGTATAGCCTACAAATTTCACTCCACTCGTGATTTATTTGTTAAATAAATGACAAAAAACGATACGTTCGCCGCTACATCGACTAGGACTTACTACCATGCAGTAGTTCATATTTTCGCCGCTACACGTGATATTGCTCTACTTCACTAGCGAATACTGTGTTATGTTGGTATTCTTAAAAAATCAAAATATAAACATTTTTTGTCAATAATAAACCAATAGAATATCTATATGTATAATGGATAAATATACCTCTTTTTATTGTCTATAAGCAATATGTTGCAATAATTATGGCAATTTTCGAAACGTCAAAACCATCTTAATTACAACGTGAATGACATGAATATTCAAATAATTTAAATATTTGAAAATCATTACCGAGGTTATATTGCCAATTTTCGCCGTTGGGTGGGCGGCGCGCGAAGAAAGCATATAACCCTCTGTAACAAATACGAAAATGAGACAGCGAATAAAAGTCTCCAATACACATGCCATATGTATACGGCAAAGATAGTAGATAAAAGTTTAGTAATTCTTGCAGTAGAAATTGACGACGTATCAACTCGAGAAAACAGTATATATTTATTTATTTATTTCATTTGAAGATTACGGTGCATTTGCTAAACTCGCTTTTACTAGCACTAAAATGATGCATTTATTATAGAAGTGCGATCAGCATTTTTATTATAGAGAATGTATCTTTGAAAGATTTACATATAAAAAATAATTATAAATCTACCTCATTTTAAATAAAACAGTTATATCGATATTGATATTGATAAAGATTAAAGAAACTACTCGGAGCTGCAGTGAAATACTTTTTATTGAATCAAACAGACATTTCGGCATAGGTACTAGGACCTTGTATTCAATATCGAAAAATGGTTGTAATGATGCATAAATACAACCGCGTTATCCAAAATATCTTTAACCGGGTCAGAATGGTATGGACGAATTTGTAGGAAAAAAATATTTAAAAATCATCGGCAATTTACTTCCTTCGATGCCACGACGAATGTAAACTGTTATAAATAGTGAAACTTATTATACTAAGTATTAAATAGATACCTAATATTGTTTATTTTATGAGTAATGTAAATTTCTTACATTTATTCCGATTAACTATTTTTTAATACGTCTCTTTGAGAGTTCATCCTAGGTAAAAAAAAGAACCCCTTTATGTACGAAAATTTGCTAGCTTTAATATCGGATTTTTGTAAAATTTTGGTTTCTGGAAAATGGCCAAAACCCGAAAAAACGCACTTTTTTACCTCCCGCTACCCTAGGTAAGGGAGGTATAGGGATCGTGCTAAAAATCGCATATAGAGATTTTAGTGAATAAGCACGTTTTGATGTCCCCAGAATCCGATTTTCACATTTTTACAATGATGTCTGTGGGTATGTATGTGTGTGTGTGTGTGTGTGTGTGTGTGTGTGTGTGTGTGTGTGGATCCTGTGGACACGATTACTCAAATACTATCAATCACAAAATTTTGAAATTTTGTACACCCACTCTATACTAATGTGGGAAGCGTTGATTAGTTTTTAGTGTATATCAGATAACCGGAAGTATCACTTATACAAGCTTTTACCAGTTTTTGTTGAAAAAATTGCATTGAATATAATTTTTCAGCAACTTTTACTATTAAAAATATAATATAATGGTACAATCTTCAATTCTACGATAATATAACTTTAAAAAACTTTAAATAACTTTAAATATAAATTTATAAAATAATTTATTTTTTTACATCATCTGACCCATGCGTCAAACAAAAACATAATACTTTAATAAAATTTTGACGTAGTTAAACAAATGTCACTGTCACATTTACATTAATAATGAAACCGTGTTAAGAAGAATTAAGTAGAAATATATTTGATTTGTAAATATAAATCTGTCAGTATAAGTACGTGTTTTCAAAATGTCAAATATTGGTTTACAACTACACATTTACGACATGGATCATGTACGGCAAAGAATTTACACAGATTGCGTTTTTAGAGCACTTGGAAGTTGATGATGATTTTTCGCGGATTATCTTTTTCTTTGGTGAGGCACATTTTCTCCTCTCTGGATATGTTAATAAGCAAAATTGCCAGATATGGGCAGAGGAAAATCTTCATGTGATTTACGAGGTACCATTACATGTCCAAATGAGACTGTTTGGTGCGCACTATGGTCAGGTGGCGTCATTGGAACTTACTTTTTCGAAAATGATGAAGGTCGAACTGTTATAGTTGATGGTGAGCGCTATAGGCCCATGATAATCGATTATTTTTGGCACGAAATTAATTTCGTATTACAGACTTCTATTTATTAAAGCAACAAATTAGATTTTGTTTATAAACGATCAACCGGAACGGAAAAAGATACTTTACTTAAAGCTCATTACTATTTTAAACATGGAATTTGCGGGAGGTCATGTGCTGGCCACATCAGATTTTTTTAACTTTGATCCAAGATAGGGGCTTGCGCCGAGCTTCCCCATTGTCAAAATCTTGAATTTTTCATTCACGTCCTGACCTAAACACTTTACATTAAAAATTTTTTTCCCCTACTTTTGTCCTCTAAAACTAGGTTTAAAAAAATGATTCTAAAAACTTATATGGCCTCCTGCTGCGAATAAAGCATGACTCCTGTTGCTGCCAAGCCTGATCCATCCGCGGCTTGCGGTATTTCAATATTTGCTCACAATGCAAGTTATTTGCTCTTGGTATTCGTGCAAATGAAACATGTACCACCAGCAGACATGAGTATTAGGTGCAAATATTTGGGGCGATGTCATTTTGCCTTCGCTATACATATTGTCATTTTACACGTGAACTATTTCTAGGATATTAATTAAAGATGGGTATTTGAGTAATCCTACCTATGTCAAAAGTAGTTTTCCAATAAATTCTAAGGAATTAAAATTAGCAATAAATTAATTACATTAGTGTCTATCTATTTCAAAAGTAATTTTGATGATGATTTTTCGCGGATTATCTTTTTCTTTGGTGAGGCACATTTTCTCCTCTCTGGATATGTTAATAAGCAAAATTGCCAGATATGGGCAGAGGAAAATCTTCATGTGATTTACGAGGTACCATTACATGTCCAAATGAGACTGTTTGGTGCGCACTATGGTCAGGTGGCGTCATTGGAACTTACTTTTTCGAAAATGATGAAGGTCGAACTGTTATAGTTGATGGTGAGCGCTATAGGCCCATGATAATCGATTATTTTTGGCACGAAATTAATTTCGTATTACAGACTTCTATTTATTAAAGCAACAAATTAGATTTTGTTTATAAACGATCAACCGGAACGGAAAAAGATACTTTACTTAAAGCTCATTACTATTTTAAACATGGAATTTGCGGGAGGTCATGTGCTGGCCACATCAGATTTTTTTAACTTTGATCCAAGATAGGGGCTTGCGCCGAGCTTCCCCATTGTCAAAATCTTGAATTTTTCATTCACGTCCTGACCTAAACACTTTACATTAAAAATTTTTTTCCCCTACTTTTGTCCTCTAAAACTAGGTTTAAAAAAATGATTCTAAAAACTTATATGGCCTCCTGCTGCGAATAAAGCATGACTCCTGTTGCTGCCAAGCCTGATCCATCCGCGGCTTGCGGTATTTCAATATTTGCTCACAATGCAAGTTATTTGCTCTTGGTATTCGTGCAAATGAAACATGTACCACCAGCAGACATGAGTATTAGGTGCAAATATTTGGGGCGATGTCATTTTGCCTTCGCTATACATATTGTCATTTTACACGTGAACTATTTCTAGGATATTAATTAAAGATGGGTATTTGAGTAATCCTACCTATGTCAAAAGTAGTTTTCCAATAAATTCTAAGGAATTAAAATTAGCAATAAATTAATTACATTAGTGTCTATCTATTTCAAAAGTAATTTTTCAATAAATTCTTAGATATTAAAATTACCAATAAATTAATAACACTAGTGTAAAGAAAACTTTTTTCCAAAACACGCCGATATCTTGCTAAGCTGACATTAAATTGTGACTATATTACTACTATTTAGTTTAGTACGCTTCTTGTAATTGACACACCAGCATAGTCTGGTCAATAGATCAATAGATCAATCAAATGCACAGTTTCCTTAATATTTTAATGAAAATGGATGAAGTTAAAAAGGATCAAAATGATTTAATAACAACAAACCCACATATTATAAATAAAAATATATTATTTTACTTCAAGAATTCAAGGTTATTCATTAAAGCATAATAATTATATTATCATGTTGCTATTATTATTGCTATTACTCGTATACTTAAATAAAAGTGATTTTTGTTCCTATTGGGCTTCCAAATTATCAAGAGATGGCGCTGACGTCAAACGTCAAAATTCAAACGAATGGTACATTTTTCGCTCGCTTCCATAAGAGAACAATTGGTGTGAGATTAATTTTCGTAGTTTTTAATTTAATTTCGGATTTAGTATAGTGTTTGTTAATTTCGGTAGAATTGAGTTTGATCTTTCTTGGAGTAACAATTTAGTGATAGTTTTAATAATATTTTAGTTAATAGGGTTAATTTTAGTAAGTATTTGTAGGTTAAGAGTATTTTAGTCATATTTTAATGAACAGTATATTGTATTTTTAATAAAAAAAATATTTGATTTCCTTTATTTAGATTGCATTTCATTGCCGTAGCTATACATATATTAATTTCTATCTACATAGCTTTACTTTTATTTAATTGTTTTTCTTTCATAATGAATTGTTTTCTTTGATTAGATTTAGATACTATTTGTAGATTTGGGAATTGTAGTGTATCATCTAGAAATATGGTGGAAGGCCAGCAAGTAATAAATAGTGGCCACATAATATTATGTGGTAAATATTTTTGGAGAAAACTCCATCGTAACTTTAACCTATAAATTGCATATCCCCTAATTTGTTCATTAATTTTTTAAAAAACAAAAACTTACCTGTTATATTAGCAGTAATTCAGATCCTACTAAGAATGAAACAATAATAGCCGAAGATAAAAGCGTATTAAATTTCGTATACAATAAATACAATCCCTGAATAAAACAACCACCTTTGTACATGTACACTTCACTCAGTTCAGAAATTTGCCACCAGTGGCGCATTTTAATTTTGGAAGCCCAATACCATAATGATTGCTTGTCCTATTTTTGAGCAGAAACAAAGTTAGATAAAAATTTCTTATGTAAATTATATTTTTGATATAAGATTTGTGAAAAAGTTGTTTAAATTTTCGAAGGGCTTTGATAAACAAAGTGTTAAATACACGTAGGTCTGTAATTTTTTTATAATAAACTTACCCTAGAAGGGTAGAGGTTTTTTATAAGTTTGACACGAAAAAAGTTAAACATTTCGCTTTAACATAAAATCAACATTAGGAATGCCGGATGCATCCAATTTCGAGCTTTGGCCCGAGGATCTGTCCGATTTCGAGTCAATTTTCAAGCCGGGCTAGCTAATTTTTTGTCGAGTCGATCTTCGAGTCGGGCCGGTAATTTTTATTTTCGGGCCGAGTCGATCCAAACCTCAAAGCCCGGCCCGGCGTGGCCCGAACGTATCTCTAGTTATGTTCAAGTTTTAATAATGACGATATGTCTTACCAAATAATAATCAAATAAAACTTGACCTTGGAGAAATAATTACGGTGTAAACATATAATAACTAAAAGTTTGGTATAGTTAACATTTGATTAAGTTACAATATAGTGTCACTGTTTCAGTTTTAGTGTAAGTAGTAAGTAGTAAGTAGTAAGTGTAAGTAGTAAGTAGTAAGTATAAGTAGACAACCAAAAACATTACAATAACACTAAAAATGTAGTTATATTATAATCTATACTCTTAAAACTAAGCAGCTGTTGCATCTAATCTTTTAACTTAACGGTTAAAAGTCTTTACCGAGAAATAAATCGAATAGTTTCTTCAAATTACAAAATTTTTATTACTTTCTACGGAAGGTGGAATAAAATAAATTTTATATTGAAAGGTTTTAGCTTTCTTACTTTCTGTTAAAGTACCAGGTATTTTATGTTGAACGGAAAACTGTGGAAAGTAACTAAGAGGAAAAAATAAAACGAAGAAAATTCGTCACTCACAACCTTAATTATCAAACATGAAATTTCAGCGTATATGTACCTACATTTAATTTTTATTAATTTAAATACATACCTACCTACGTATTTACTAATGCTGCAAAACAGTTCCATTGCAGAAAACTATTGCTTCATTTACTATTTTCTTTTTAAAATGTCACTATTATTAATTTGAAGTGATAAGTTTTCTGACAGTGACATTTACTGTCAGTTACATTCATTTGAAAAATGAACTGTGTAACAAAGGACTAGTTTTTATCTTAGGCTTCGCGACTAATAAAAAAAATTATTTTTAAATTTATCTGTAAAATATATAGAAAAAGTATTAATGTATTCCAGTAGAAAATTCAATAATCTTTAATTTTCATTAGACATAAAATTCGAAAAAATGGCATTTAATGGTATTTTTTGAAGAAAAACCATTATGAGCTTCAAGTAAAGTACGATTTCCGTTTATCCGGTTTACACCAAAATCTAATGGCTTCTATTCCTATTAGATTAGGGTAAAAATACAAGGTTTCAGAATTTTCTGAATGATAGTATTTGAGTTAGAATGCAAACAAAATTCGTCATTTACTAAAATCTCGATATGAGATTTTTAGCACGATCCCTATACTTCCCTTACCAAGGGTAGCGGGAGGTAAAAAATATGTGTACATATACATATGTATATAATGTTTTGCTTTATAATAATTATAAATGAATAGACTTTAAACAAATACATTTAATGAGTACAGTTTAGGGGACTAGAAATTATATTCAAATTAAATACATTCATACAAATTATACAACCTACTAAATAATAATTATTTCTTGGTTTGGAAGCAAGTAAGCTGAATTTAATTATAACTGAATGATTGAAGGTATTAATTATTATTGAATTATATTCCACAGACTGAGAAACGTCAAGTTCTTTACCATTACATATTTTCCTTACAAATCATTTAAATTATATTTAAAAAATTGATACAAAGAATTTTTTCATTAATTTACAATTAATTTAGTTCAAATTAACATTTTGTTCCCATTATTTTATTCATAAATTGTAATTAAAACCAACTACCTTTAATATGTTTCTTTTTGTTTCATTTTAATTAAAGCTTTTGAACTTAAATGTGGCGTTTTATCAAAAGAATCATATTATATAAGTAACATACTAGTACCACAGATTACCTATAGTATCGTAACCAGATGCGACACTCTCTGTCGGTACCTTTGAAGTTAGTGTCTCCAAAAAATTTTATTGGCGACCATGTTTTAATGAAATAATTTACTACCTCAAAATCCTACAAATATGAGAACAGTACAGCTTGGCTTGTAGCCGAGTTGGTTAGAGCGAGGGTTAGAGCAAACACCGAATCTATGTGAGGTCGCGAGTTCAAATCCGTATAAAGAAGTTTCTATTTTTCAATGCTTTTTTTTACTAAATAGTCATTAGATATCATTTTATTTAAATATATTACTAATATAAAAACAAATAATTAAATAATACAATACCTATTATTTATAATAATATGTAAAAATCAACTGCTACTCTATGCATTAAATGACAACATAACATAAAATAAAACTAAGAATCAATTAAGCCATTTCTTATTATTTGTTATAATAATAATAGTTTTTTTTTCCTTTTATTGTATTAAAGTTCTTGTTTATAAACTTTCCTGACAAGGACGGGTAAATTCAATTTCTTTAATTTAAAAAGTGTTCCATTTATTTTGCAAACTATAACGGCAAACTAAGAACACGCCATTTCATTAACGAAATATGGCATGCGCAAAAAACCTGCGCAGTTGAAAATTTGCCCCAACGAAATCGCCGAGTGTCGCATCTGTATACGGTAGTATAGATAATCTGTGCTAGTACTATGCATTGTAACAAATTTAAAAAAAATCTGATGCGGCCAACTCATTACTTTCCGTCTATTCTATATGTATTTTGTACGAATCCCATATCAAAAGATCCTTGGAAAAGATTCTATAAATCCAATAAAATTATAACACGAATATACTCTATGTAAATTGCACTTGACTCTGACATCTGTCAATTAAATATATCAGCTGTTTCCATGATTTCAGCAAAGCTGGCTGATATATGAAACTATTTTTCTCTTTATAATTCGTTAACTCTATCTATTAAATATGAAGGAGAATGTATAATTAAACTGTATAGACAATAAGATATTCTTTCATATTGATAATCATATAAAATGTCAGAAAATGATATTTAATTGCATTTTTTATAAAATATGAAATAAAGGAACTTCCAGTTGTCTAATTATAAGCAATATCTAATAAGCTCTTCATATGGATGTAAAGAACGATACGAAAGAATTATAATTTTTAGAATTGTAGTGTTGGACATGCCGTCGGAGAAATGTTTATCAACACTCACACATACACACACATCATCGCAAAACTAGTAAAATCGTATTCTATGGACCTTAAAACGTGCTTATTGATTAAAAACTCATCACCGATTTTTTTGACCAAAGACAATATCTTCCTCATCCAAATGTGACTGAAGATAAAAATATTGATATTACATATTTCTAATGCGAAAACAAAAATAAATAAATATGCATAAATATCTCGATTGTGGTATAAATTAAGTATCTCAGTAATACAGCATTTATTCTTACATAACTTATCAATTATTGTTAACACGAAAATAAAGAATGTTTGAGACACTCAATGCAAAAATTATAATGATATTATGACTTATTTTAGACCTACATATACTTTTTCACGAGACTGAGTTCGTAATGAAATGACCGACTATTATTATGATGGCCCAAGGTGAAATCTTACCAAGGTCAAACTATTCACATAACTAGCATAAAAGTAACCCCCGTAATTTACTCTATAAGATTACTTTGCGCCACTGAAGTGACGCCTAGTACGCACTCTCCACAGTACAGATACTCGTATCTCCATAAATAAATAAGTAATGTTGTCAATAACCGAAAAAATAGAAACCTAGTTTTCAGTTCCAAAACTACTCGGGACCGGTCTTTGAAACCGGGAATAGAATCGATTTTCTATTCCGAAAAGTGGAATTGATTTTCAGATTTCAGTAGTAAAACTAATGCTCAGGTTACAGGTTAGGGTAATGGAACCGATGTTCGGATATTTGAATGACTACTTCACGGAACACATTTTCAATTCCTTATTTTAATATTAAATCTTGAGAAATGTTATGAATTAACTGTACCTATACGACCTACACCTACCTGATAACCATCGTGGCTGCAAAAATGAAGCGGTGGATACATCCAAGAATTTCATAACATACACATGTCAATTTGGTACACCCAGTAATAGATAATATGTTGTGATGAAATATTTTAAATTTTTACTTGTTCTATTGTAGTTTTTACTTGTTGAATCTCTGATATGAATATGCCTTATTTTCTTTATTTTACTTCAGATGTACTCGTAAGAAAAAGTAATGAATTTATTGAATCTTCAGATATTCATACATTGTCACTTCCAGAATCGAGATTAGGTCTGGTTCGATTCCAAAGCCAAAAATCGATCAGTTACGGTTCCAAAATAGAGATTTATGCCGAGTTGCACCAACAAGATTTAAATTTTAATCTATGTTTAAACAAATAATTGCATTTCGATTCAATATTGTCAATTTAAACCATGTTTAATATTTAAGATACGTTGGTGCAATCGGCCATTAGTTTCAGAACCGAGGACGGATTAGTTTCGATTCGAAAATCGAAAACAGGTAATTATAGATACAGGGCCGAGAACCGTTAGTTATACCACAGATTATCTATACTACCGTATACAGATGCGACACTCGGCGATTTCGTTGCGGCAAATTTTCAACTGCGCAGGTTGTTTGCGCATGCCATATTTCGTTAATAAAATGGCGTGTTCTTAGTTTGCTGTTATAGTTTGCAAAATAAATATGAAATATAAAAGTCAGTGCCGTGAAAATAAAATGGAACACTTTTTTTTCAAAATTTTGAAATTGTAGCCATACAATTTAATATCATTAAAAATATTGTAAAGTAAATTAAAGAAATTGAATTTACCCATCCTTGACAGAAAAGTTTATAAACAAGAACTTTAATACAATAAAAGGAAAAAAACTATTATTATTATAACACATAATAAGAAATGGCTTAATTGATTCTTAGTTTTTCTATGTTATGTTGTCATTTAATGCATAGTGTAGCAGTTGATTTTTACATATTATTATAAATGATAGGTATTGTATTATTTAATTTTGTTTTTATATTAGTAATATATTTAAATAAAATGATATCTACTGACTATTTAATAAAAAAAAAAAAAAAATAGAAAAATAGAAACTTCTTTATACGGATTTTAACTCGCGACCTTACATAGATTCGGTGTTTGCTCTAACCCTCGCTATAACCAACTCAACTACAAGCCAAGCTGCACAGTCCTCATATTTGTAGGATTTTGAGGTAGTAAATTATTTCATTAAAAACATGGTCGCCAATAAAATTTTTTGGAGACACTAACTTCAAAGGTACCGACAGAGAGTGTCGCATCTGGTTACGATAGTATAGATAATCTGTGGTTATACCCCTTATATATTCAAATAAGAATTCTAGAATCCGAATCGAATCTAACCAAAATCGATCCCCATCACCCCATCACTAGTAGTGATGGCATAATAGTATTTTCTATAACAAGTAATGGAATAGACCATTTCAAAAGTGTTGTAGACTGCGCTTTCTCCAACAAGATTTTAGAAAATAAAATTATACAAAAATGTTGCTTATTAAAAGTTAGTCTTCTAAGTAATGTATTATTAATTAGCTAAACTTCCTACTCTGATGATCTCAAAAAAAATTTAATCCTGTAAAAGTTACCAGAAACTTGAAAGCTTTTCAAAACGTCAAACGCGCATTCAGAAATAAATATAAATGAAACAAAAAGAGACGTAACCATAGCAACCGAATCAAGATATTTGATTACTGCGCTGATATGCGACTAAACAGATTTTAATTTGTCGAATTGGAATGATATTGATTCCAACATATTTTTTACCTCTTGCTAAATGTTTATTACGAGTATAATGCAGTAAGGCAAGCGGTAATGCAGTTGTAGCAAGATAACACAAAACATGAGCGAATGGTATTGCTATTTGCTACTTTATAACGAAAAGTAACTCAGCGCCACAATCAGCAACGCAACGCAGAAAATAACCAACTCTCATCTTTCCACCTTACTACCTCATATAATAAAAGAATATCTATATAAATAATTTTTTTGTATAAAAAAAAAATATTAAATAAATACAATCTATACTAATATAATAATATAATAAATGCGAAAGTAACTCTGTCTGTCTGTCTGTCTGTCTGTCTGTCTGTCTGCCTGTCTGTCTGTCTGTTACGTTTTCACGCCTAAACCGCTGAACCAATTTTGATGAATTTTGGCATAGAGATAGATTGGATCCTGGAGAAGGACATAGGCTACATTTTATCGCGAAAATATAACTTGAAGGGGTGAAATAGGGGATGAAAGTTTGTATGGAGTACCCATCATTTCTTCCGCTGAACCAATTTCGATGAATTTTGGTATAGATATAGATTGAACCTTCGAGAAACACATAGGCTACCTTTTGTCGCGAAAATAGAACTTGAAGGGGGTGAAATAGGGGATGAAAGTTTGTATGGAGAACCCATTATTTCCCAAGTTAGGGATATAAAAATTCTTATTTATGCTTTTGGTAAGAAATAAAGAGTGTTTAGCGTTTCTGAAAAATCATCCCTCAATGCGGTACAATAGGGGATGATTTCAATAATTTTTTTATCTTTGTATCTATAGTTATGTTTTAACCGTTAGCAGATTTTCGATATTTGTCAGAGAGATAGCTTGCATCATATGTACATAAGTAAAAGTACCCGAGACATGTTTAGAAAATGGTGCTGTTAGGTACAGTGCGGGGATCGGGTGGGCAGTGGGCTGAGCCTGTTACATGTACGATGCGAGGCAGGTTGCCGGCTCCCTATGCAGCGCATGTCTCCGAAGTAAATGTGAAAAATTACTGGTACACGTGTAGCTAATCGTTATTCTAGCTTTACCCGTGCGAAGTCGGGGCGGGTCAGCTAGTATTTATATAACAACAGAAACTTTTTTGTGTAATATGTAGTTTCCAAAATAGTGTTGGAGAAAACCTTTATCACCATTGAAAATAGAAATAATGAATTTAATTCGGTTTTTTATTTTCTTCATTTTAAAAGGATCTATTGGATTAGTTAGAAAACAGAACCACAGGTGCTTTCACTATTTCAGATTAAGTTTCTTTGTTTTTAAATAGTTCATTGAACCCTTTTCTCATTACGTCTCCTTTTAAAAATGCTATCCCTAGTCAAGCCAGACTTTGAGAAGCTAGTCAAAGAGAACTTACCGGAAACGGAAGACAGAGAATTCCTCGCGGGTAGGGAGTGCGGCGACAGAAAGTCGGAGCACATGGTTCCGGCACCGGTAGATGGCACTGACACATGCTGATACTCGTCTGATGTAACACGTAACCGTATAACCGTGTTAGACATTGTGCTCTGGTTTGGAGATGACATTGCTAATAGCACGCTCTGAAAAGGAAAAGAATAAAGTTAATTATTACAAATTATTAAGAAGTTTAATAGACTGTTTTTATGAATAGAGGGATGTAAAAATATTAGAGAAAGCAGTCAATTGTTTGTTTATTTGAAGAATAATCTTCGATGTTGCATAGTATTATATAAAAAAAGGATGTAAAATGTGGTCAAAAAGGTTAAAATATTCGTTTTAATACGTGCACACATATCAGTTTTTACTCTTTTAGTACCAACTGTATGATACTAAAACTGATATTGTGTATGCACGTTACTAAAATCATTTTTTAAAATTTTTTAAAGACATTGTTAATCCTCTTTTTTAAATTAAATACTATGTTTCATATTTAATAACATCAACATAATCCTGAAGATGTACTATTAGAAAATCTGAAACGACGGTATTGTTGAGATATTTTCTTAAATATCAAACGACTCACTGCTTTCTCCATTATTTTCACTTCCCTCGGTCACATATTAAATCTAATAATCATACTTATAATTTAAGAAGTACAATTCGTCTTTATATAACTTGTCTCATTCGTCAATAAATATAGTAAACATAATTCGTTTTCAACAAAAGAAAAATGTATTCAAAATTTTCATTTGTATACCATTTTGAAAATCATTGCACACGAAACATACAAATATTTCTTTCTTGAAAGTCTAGCCTACAATAAGATCATTATTAGATAATTTTATATTATCCAAATCGTATATTAATTATGTAATAGTTTTGCACCTATAATAATTCGATCTTGTCTTAAAAAGCGATAATCATTTAAAGAACGATTTGCTATTACTTTATTCATTTTGTTTTTTTTTTTTCTTTTTTACTAATTACTAATTTATTTTGTACAGAAGACTCTCATGAAAGTGTTGTAAATTTCCTCTACAAGATTTTTTTTGTTTTTAATGTTACATATTATGAATTTTCATTTCGCAGTTAAGCTCCGATATTGTATCATTTCGTAAAATGAAATGTTGAAGAAATTATAATTTTTACAACCCGCGAAAGAGGTATTGGATTCATGCTAAAAATCGCACATCGAGAATTTTGTAACGTTTTAAGGTCCCTAGTATCCGATTTTAACATTTTTCAGACGATGTATGTGTATGTATGTATGTGTGTGTGTGTATGTATGTGTGTGTGTGTGTATGTGTGTGTGTGTGTGTGTGTGTATGGATGGATGTTGGAAGTTGGAAGTTCGATTCCTCAAAAATTGTAAGACTTACGACCTGTTTAACTACGTGGTCCTCAATCTGACATTAATGGGAAAAACTAAAAAGGTTTTGATAATTGGACAACCGGAAGTAGCAATTTCTATAAAAAAAATCTTATAATTATTTTTTGAATATTTATGTAACCAAAAATGAACATTAAATTGTTAAATTATTGTTTTATTAAATGAATATTTAAAATTATAAGTAGATATATTAATATATAATAATATAATCCTTAAGAAATACCGCCAATCCCGTCAATTAACTGGAAGAATCTTGAACATTTTAGGAGAGTAGGACAAAATTCCTTGTAGAATAAAATTATTTGAATTATTTGTGTCTACAAGAAATGTTAAATTCGATATTTATATAACAAAATGGAAATGGCGAGTGGTATTGTGCTGGCCACAACAGATTTTTTTCTTAAACAATTACAGATTAGAAAAGTCGAATAAAGTTTGAAATATCCGAGGAAATATCAAATACTGTAGAGTTCGCACTAGAAAAGTAGCCCCCAATTACGAGTAAAATAGAAGTTTTACAATTTCATTAATTTTTTGATCAATTTATTTTTATAGATAATTCGATAAGTCTACGAAAAAATCGGTCAATTAATCGCTAAGTGTAGTGTGATTATAAATCAAGAACATGATCAGTGGCGTATTAAGGTATTTTGGCGCCAGAAGCCCTTGAATTTTTGCGCACCCCCCCCCCCCCCCCCCCCTTCCCCCCACCTTTATTTTGGTTAACTAGATTGAAAAATCTTTGACAACTGACATAAAAAGAGTAATAACAACCAATGATTCGAAAAATGACAATCATACGCGGGTGAATGGGAAGGCTTTTTGTTAGTAAAACTCAGCAAATATTGAAACTAAACTTTTACTTTTAATTAAAATAGTGTAATGCCAAAAATGAAATTAAAATGACATTTTTTTGTTTTGGCACTGGCAAAAATATTAAGTGTCGTCAAACTTAATTTCATTTAAAAGAGTTTTTTCGATGCACTTAATAACCAAAGCGTTTAATTTTGCGTGGGATACTGTGAACCTGCGGTAATCCTTCACTCTCTTCAGGGCTGAAAAGGATCTCTAGCCAATATAGTTAGTCAAGCAAACACCCTTAATAACATTACAATGTTAGAAAAAATATTCTTAATGTTCTTGTCTTTTAATAGTTTCAGATATTTCAGCAATCCGTTTGCTAATTTATATTTTATAAAAAAATGTTTATTTTTTTTCAATGGGGTATTTCACTCAATTTTTTTTATTATTTTAAATAAAACTTCATTCAGTTTTGAAGCAATTCATACTATTAAAAAATCTTAATTGTTCCTAGTTTAACAGTATTTTATTTTCGAGAAATCAGTGTAACGTCACATTCCCCCTATACTTGTCTTTCTCACACACACTGCTCTGAGTACGCTGCGAGAGAAAGATAACAATTGTATGACGTCAATTTTCCCTTTCAGCAAATGTGAAATATCTCGTAAAGCAATTATTTAAAAAATGTTTTCATTGTTTTAACTATTATTTATTGAACCATACTTCATGTTAAATTGAATTTTTTTAAATTTTCTTGTTATGGTGGAATACCCCATTCCTAATATAATTTTGCGCCCCCAATAATTTTGCGCCAGAAGCCCGGGCTTCTCAGGCTTCTGCGATAATACGCCACTGAACATGATGATGATATGGATTTTATCAAACCAAACCGAAACCAAACCAAACCGGTATGGTGCCTGAGAGAGTAGAGAAAACAAGTTAGATTTGATTTGCGTTTGGGTTACGGTTTCGATTTCTGTTTCAGTTTCGTTTCGTTTCGCAACAATACAAAATATTTTGGGGGGTTGAAAAATACTACTAGCAGTCCTAATTAAGACTGATTATATAAATCCTCCAATCTTCAATCAGTCGATTATCGCTTGAATTATTCATGAAATATTTGCTCTAACATATAATAAAACTTTTCCATAATTCTCTGACTTTCCATGACGTTTTGTCTTATCTTAGCGATCCAGATATCCAGAAGCATGTCGATAAAAAAGGTATATGATAACCAAACTTAAGTAGGAGGCAAATTACCATTTGAAGCATGTTGTTGCAATAAAATAATTATTGATATTGCAAATATCAATTTTACAATAATGAAAACTATATACACACATTATGTTTTGTTATGATTATAATATTAATACATATGTATACCTCTAAAATCATTTATGACTATCAAAATAGATATCAGATATCTATTATTTCAATAAATTTTAGTTACATTGTATCTAGCGTACGTAGATTAGGTAATGCGTAAATGAATTAATCCGGTAAATGGTAAAGAATACATTAAAAACTGATTAAGGTTCAAAGCTGAGATCAAACGAGCGAAATCCGCAACCGTACATTTAAACTAAATTAAAAATCAGCCCGTTTTATTTGCACCCCTTGATTGGATACTAAGTGGCCGTACATTTCTCGTTTTTTCGAAGGGTAAATTTCAACCCTCGGCTATGAAACATTTCATTACATTATTCCAGCTATTTTTGAACTATTTACTGATCAACATCAAACTAATTCTGCTCTTATCGGCAATTTTCTATTTTTTACATGGTGTACACCTGTCAAAAATATATGAAATATTAAAAGGTAAAATAGCTCACGGTATACAGGTTGTTTCAATAAACTAGCTCACTATTGGTACCCTTTTTATTTGGAGAGGCACGAGTTTGGATAAATAAGCAATAATGTGCTACTTTACTTTAAAGTTGATATAAAAAAAAAAATGTAACACCGGTTCCCAAAATTTATGACAATGCCTATATAAACACATGGAGAAAATTATCGCACCACTTCTATTTTCGCGATTTATTTTAAAAGAGATTCATATTTACATTGGTATTTTATTATTATGTCTTGTCACGGAAAAAGTATGGATAAGCTTTTTTGCAACGAGTTTTGAATTGAATAAGGATGAGACATACGTTTCTGTATTCATGGCCTAGTCTAAAATAGGTTTTTTCTGAACTCACTATCATTTTTACTTCCTTGTACGAAGTAAAAGAAGTATTGTAATTGCGAAAAATTTCGGTTTCCAGATTTCAACGGAAATATCCATTTTGATCATCTCTGAATCCATTTTGACTAATTTCGTCGTAACGTCTGTACGTACGTATGTACGTATCTCGCATAACTGAAAAACGGAAAGCCGTAGAAAGTTAAAATTTTGTATTTAGAACTGTTATTACATCTAGTTGTGCACCTCCCTTTTTGGTCATTGCATAACTTTCGGAACTGGCACTTTACTTGAAGCCTATAATAGATTTTAATGAAAAACTATATTAAAACATAATCCAAAACTTTTCAAATTTGATATATAAGGCTTTTATATCAATGGAAATAACATAATAGATTTTAGTTAAAATGGTCTACCCGGAAGTGGTACTTTACTTTAAGCCTATAATAGATTTTAATGAAAAACTATATTAAAATATAATCCATAACTTTTCAAATTTGATATATGACTTTTATGTCAATGGGAATAACATAATAGATTTTAGTTGAAATGGTCTACCCGGAAGTGGTACTTTACTTTAAGCCTATAATAGATTTTAATGAAAAACTATATTAAAATATAATCCGAAACTTTTCAAGTTTAGTATATAATACTTTTATATCAATGGGAATAACGTTATAGATTTTAGTTAAAATAGTCTAACCGGAAGTGATACTTTACCTGAAGCTGTTACCAGTTTTTCTTGAAAAAAATGATGTTATTTTGATTTTAGTAATAAATGCTTCAAATAAAAGTTTTAGAGAATTGAATTCTGCGTTGAAAACAGCAAGTATGATTAAATTAGCTTTGTATTTTGTAATTAAGTTTGCTATGGATTAGGACAAAAAATAACAAAAAAATAAAAAAATTAATGTTGATGTCAAATTATGTCAAATACGTGCAATTTTATGATTGGGTCTGTTATAATACATATTTTAATTATTAACAAAATATGTATAGTGTAACAGGCGTACAAGGAAGTCATGTGGTGTCCACATCAGATATTTATTCATATTAAAAGGTTAAACGTAATAACAGCCTACGTTAAATTTTGCTAAATAAAAGTACTTATCATTTGTTTTTATTAATATTACTAAATTTATACATCACTGCTTTAAACCATATTTAATTTAAACTTTCTTTGTTAGAAAACATATTTTTAACCTCATCTACAATCATACGTTCGTAATAGCATTCCTAAATGCGTATCTATTTTTAGACTCGCAAACTTTGCTCCTTTCAAAGCACAACTAATTACACCCACTCAACATACCGGACTTCCACGTAAACGCACAGCTTCAGTCATTTCACACGCTCTATTTATCGAACATTGCTCGTGACGTGACGGCCAAAACTTTGCAACTCACTATCTGAATATAATTCATTCATAACTATTTTCTTTATGAAATATTTTCATATAAATTCAGTGCTTGTTTTTTTTTATTACATTCCAGCATTCCACCACAGATATGTACGAAGGAAAACAGGCAGCTGGTAGGTATGTACCTCGACGCCGCCGCGCCACTATGTACAATTTAAAACATTTTCCGAAATTTTTGCGTCGCGATTACGTTGTGGTATGCGTAGCATGGCGACATCTGGCTATAACTAACTCTTTTCCACCCAGTCTACCCGTCTTCTTCCACGATTCTACTATGTTCACGTCACTTATCCCTTCTCCAAATTTTTAATAATTATTTTCTCGTAAAGTACGAATAATTAAATTAATTAAATGAGTAACATGAATATATAAATTAAAATATTAATAATAAATTACCTTTCTTCACAAAATATTTTTATTTCAATATGTACATTTCAACTGCAAAGCAGTCATCATCAGTTGTACTAAAAATAAAAACACAATAAATCAATTTAAAATAATTGGATATTTTAATTTTTTGTCTAGAATCATATTATGTAAAAAAATAAAAATTTTGATTTCATACCCCACTATTGTATACAGTCATACAAAAAAGTCTCCGTACGACAGTAGTTTTAATGTATTTTGAGGAAAAATAGCAGTCTAAAACCCAATATATTTAATTTCCTTTTAATCCAAAATAAAACGCAGTATATTACGTTATTATAAATATAAAATAAACAAATAATTTAATTAATTTATTTGTATTATGGAGTAAACATTGAAAGTATTCATAATTTCATGACAAAAAAGTCTCCGTACGATAACCAAAACATTTAAATAATGAACCATTTATTTATGTTTCATAAAGAAATATAATATTTGGAGGGTTTTCCTTTGGTTTTTCCACCAGTAACTAAGCGATGAGTCATTGAATCTACCAAAATTTTGGTCACCGATGGCATTATATTCTGCCATTTTACTTGTAATTAATTTTAAATTATTTTTTGCTTTACATTCTTATTTATTTTAAGAATTTTCCGTACTTTCTCAATCCGGTTAAAGTCCGGAGACTGTGAGGTATGATTAAGCATATTTTTAATATTATACAGTACGCATTCTCTTATAGAGCGAATTATTTGTCGAATTTTTCTGATGCACGAAATTAAAATTGTCTGTTAAGGCCCTATTTTTCGGCACATTGTTTAAAATTTGCTTTTAAAATGTCGAAGTAACCTTTGCTATCCATTGTTGCAATAATTACTAATTTTCGTACTCCCGCTGAGCAGCTATAGCCCCTAGACATAATGCTGTCACCGCCGTATTTAACTTACATTTAAATGTTTTAGATTTTCTACTTTTAAATTAAAAGTTTTAATTCTTTATTAGGTTTACTGGTAACGTAAGTAAGTAAGTATAATACATACAGATTAGATAGAAGGCAAAAAAAAAATGGAGAAAACCTAAAATTTAAGGCATTTAATAGTAACAGTTAAACACACCGGTGATAGCATTATGTCTAGGGGCTATAGCTCCTCAGCGGGAGTACGAAAATTAGTAATTATTGCAACAATGGATAGCAAAGGTTACTTCGACATTTTAAAAGCAAATTTTAAACAATGTGCCGAAAAATAGGGCCTTAACAGACAATTTTAATTTCGTGCATCAGAAAAATTCGACAAATAATTCGCTCTATAAGAGAATGCGTACTGTATAATATTAAAAATATGCTTAATCACCCCTCACAGTCTCCGGACTTTAACCGGATTGAGAAAGTGCGGAAAATTCTTAAAATAAATAAGAATGTAAAGCAAACAATAATTTAAAATTAATTACAAATAAAATGGCAGAATATAATGCCATCAGTGACCAAAATTGTGGTAGATTCAATGACTCATCGCTTAGTTACTGGTGGAAAAACCAAAGGAAAACCCTCCAAATATTATATTTCTTTATGAAACATAAATAAATGGTTCATTATTTAATTGTTTTAGTTATCGTACGGAGAATTTTTTGTCATGAAATTATGAATACTTTCAATGTTTACCCCATAGGTAATATAAATAAATTAAATAAATTATTTGTTTATTTTATATTTATAATAACGTAATATACTGCGTTTCATTTTGGATGAAAAGGAAATTAAATATATTGAGTTTTAGACTGCTATTTTTCGTAAAATACATTAAAACTAATGTCGTACGGAGACTTTTTTGTATGACTGTATGTAATAGTTCATACATTTAAAATTTTTGGAAAGTTTATTAAGCCGAATTAGAGTAGTTGAAATGGAAAATAAAACTTCCTTCAGTTGGCTTACTGGTTTTATTGTATCTATATTTCCTTTAATAAAAATGCGACGTTTCGGCCAAGATCCTGCCCATTATCAAGCATGTTCAAGTTGCTTACATTAAAAAGTAATAATAAAAAGAATTTTGTTGAAATTTTTATAGTCAAGTTTTAAAAATGTAACAAAGTTCTTCTTTAATATTTTTTGAAGTAAATTGCATACATGCTTAATAATGGCCAGGATCTTGGCCGAAAGGTCGTATTTTTATTAAAGGAAACATACAATAAAGCCCGTAATCCAACTAAAAGAAGTTACTTTCCATTCCAACTACATTTAAAATTGTTTTTCTTTTTTAAATTTTTATTTCAAAAACGCTCATATCGCTCACGATGTCACGGTAGTTTAGTAAATACTTCGTAAACATAAGCACGCCTATTGAGAAAAATTCATAAAATTTTAAAGAACACCATTTATTTCTAACATTAATTAAAATTTTAATTAATATACTGTGTTCTAAAAATATCGCCTCTGAAATTTTTTCATTAGGGTGCATTTCTAATTCGATTTACTTCCAAGGGTTCTTCATCATTCCAGGTCTCTTCTTCATTCAATAATTATAATTAAGGTATATTGTGTAAAACTGCCAATGCAAGTCTAATTCACGGACTTTCATAGTCATTCACTTTCTCCAATATTTTCTAAAATCTCATCAATGCCAATATGCCATTCATTACCCAACAAAAATTACTGTTTACCATTACTAGCATAAAAAAGGGTCTATGAATGAATGAAATGCGTTTAAACAGGGTTACAAAGAATAAACACTGTCTTAATTAAAAGTGTTTAAATATTTAAACAGTAAAAGTAGTCTCTGAATAAAAAAAAAAATGAACGAAATGTCATAATTAAACAGTGTTTAACCGGTTTAACATAAAATTGTTCCAATTTTCAGACCGATTTCTCTTTTTGCTTGTATTTATTTCAATCTTTTTTGTATTAAAATTTGAAAATGCACTTCAAATTATCAGGGAAAGCGTTCATAAAAATTATTTAAAAATCATCGATAATTTACTTGTTTTGATGCCACAACAAATGTAAACTATTATAAATAACAATATCTATTAGACTAAGTATTAAAAATTTAATGTTTTGTATATTTTGAGTGTTTAAATTTTATGTCATAAATTGTTGTTCTGATTACCTATTTTTGAACTGCCTCTTTGAGAGTTCATCTTAGGTAAAAAATGCAACAACCCTTTTTGTACAAAAAGTAACGAGCTTTAATTTTGTATTCTTGTAAAATTTTGATACGGGCCACTGTTTTCGAGATAATAGCAAAAAATTCAATTTCTGCACCTTTGATCCAAGATGGCGACTCACGCTGAGCCTCCCCATGATCACAAATTTAAATTTTTCACCCCGTCACGATCCAAATAACATGTTAAAATGGTTTTTTTACACCTTTTGACTATTATGTTATTTATGCATAATAATAATTTCTTCCAGAATATAACGTTTAAGTTTTTATATAAAAATATTTCAACCATGCAAACATGAAAAAAAATGTCCCCTCTATAACTAACAGTCTGTCGATCACCGGTCAGTAACTGCTACTTCACGCAACAAATTCATAAACTTTAAAAATTCATATCTCGCTTATTACGTATAGGACCCTAATAAAATAAATATACCATTACGGCATATTACCCATTTCTGGGTGAACGAATCTGCTTTACCACAAATATCGGTAATGATGATAATATATTATTACTGTGCGGGTGCTTACCAGGCGTCACCTCGCGGGCACTCATTGCTGGCGTGGAGAGTGCACCACAGAGATCATTTTTGTGCCATTTAAAATTCGAAATATTTGGCGTCGGTTGGAATCGAGCCCGGTTCCCCAGATTCGCAAACAGATACTCTGGCACACGGCCACGAGACCCCATTATATATGTGAGAAGTTTAATAAACAATAGTTCATTTTAAGTTCAATATTGGAATGTGAAAATAAATTACGCTCAAAAAGTGTAATAAGTTTACTAGTTTACATTCTTCAAAATATGGTAACATACAAATTTCATATAAAATATGTATTAAAACGTTATGTAATATACGTACGTACACTGATAACAATATTTAATAATATTTTAAACGAAAATTTATCTAGGATGGAATGTGGTTTATTATCCATTTCAAAAATCAAAATATAGAAGTGATTTATCCGTGCCCTCAGATTTTATGGTAGTATGCTCATGAAGTTATGAATTTTATAAACGCTTGCGAAAAAGCAAAAGAATATTCCTTCTTTTTGAGTAAACAAGCCATCTTATTGAAGATTGTTGCAGCTTTGTGGGGAAAATAATTTATTTAATTTTTAAGATAGAACATAAATAATATACATTTATCATTTATTTAATTTTTTTTAATACCTAATACAATATTATTCCATTACCATCGAACGTAGGATCACACGCACGATGTAGCTTCCAGACAGTATGGACACAGCCTTCGTTGAAAGTGGCTATGTGTGAAGCTGAGCTCAAGTTGTCGTAATCGATGTATAAATATGAGAATTTCTCTCAACGCGCGAACGCTCGTGATGCATAATTTAACGGTGAGTAGAGGCAAAAAAGCTTGTAGAATTGTTAAGAATGCAGGCTACGCACGAGTCCAATAGTGAACAGAACAATATTTTATTGGGATATACGCTCCTGAAATTATTTGGCACAAAATTGGGCAATTAAAATCAAATAAAAGAAAAATTTGGTCAGTCTAAAGGTACAAAATACTTACACAGTACAATTATAATCTATGATGTGAATACGAGTACATCAACGACAAATGAAGATACCGTTCAGTACGCTAACAAACAGTGCTATATTTTTGCTAAGCTACCGCAATTCCAACTAAACACGAGCTTGATAGGTTAACAAGAAGTAAAACTTCGCTTGATGCTCTACAGTTTCTTAATATTTATTTATTTATTTATAACTACATGATAAAATACTATCAAAAATATGAAATATTACTAACATTATAATCTATTTTCTTGAATTTTGTCAAAATTATGTCCTGAAAATTTCAATTACCTAAAGACAATATGCAAATGTCCCATGTTTATTTTCTCATTGTATTTCTTAATTGTCGCTGGTTATGCTATTTGTTTAATAAAATTACCTATTTTATTATTTCCGGCTTTATTATGTCACTTTTAACATTATAATCAGACATATAGAATGAATTTATTGATTTAGTAACAAACGCAGTTTTGTTAAGCAGCATAGATACTTAAATAAGTAATTCCCTTCCGCTCTACAGAACAATAATAAATCAATGATGAATCAAATTTTCCGAAAAAAATGGAAAGAAAATAATATAAATGTCAGAGTGAAGCACTCTCCAAACACTTGATAACTTGCTACGTCAATAAGTTTTGTTTGTTTCAACGTATCATACCAGATATTTTTGTTTTAAAATTACCTGTTGTGTAATCAAACAAGAGTGCTGTTGAAAATTATAAATAGCAAAAATAATTAATTAGTGAGCCTAATGTAAAATATATGTAAAATAATTTTATTAATTTTATCATTATTTCAAAGTTAAATCCTTTCCCTAAGTCCTCTTCAAAGTAATGTATAATCCTTCAAAAATTACAATACTCCGCAGAAAACAAGTTCTTTTTAAAATTATTTAGTTTTTGTTAGAAATATTTGTTCCAATAAAATGTATTTGTGACAAAAGACATAAATTGGGTATGAAAATAATAACTACTTCGTCAGTTTTGTAATTATTTCATCCAATTTTGAATGCGAACTACAATAGTAATTTAAAGATATCGCAGAACTAATCTGCATAACTACAGTCTTCTTTATTATTACAAATTCGTAGTTCAGAGATTTCTGTACTATTTAGGAAATATTTTTGTTTCATAGATCTATTTGGTTAGTCCTTTATCCAAACAATAATTTTGATTTACCACTATAACAATTGTCCTCTTCAAAATATTCCCCATTAGATATAATGCACTTATATGTCAATGTTGCTTGTTGCTTTCAATCTGAAGAACACTTGTGGAATGTAGTTTGTGAAATAGCTTTCAGCTCCTTCAACGATTTTGCCTTTATGTCCATGGTCGCTAACTTTATACTTCCAAAACCCTGTCTTCATCTTCGGAAAGAGAGAAATGTTACTAGGGCCAT
The DNA here is from genome assembly GCA_943142095.1 of Ophonus ardosiacus. Taxonomy (NCBI): domain Eukaryota; kingdom Metazoa; phylum Arthropoda; class Insecta; order Coleoptera; family Carabidae; genus Ophonus; species Ophonus ardosiacus. The sequence goes on from OW964823.1 coordinate 18,307,603, forward strand.
GTTTGGTAAATACGATGGCTGCAACATTATGGTAGTGAATGAGTAGTTCATCCGCAATTCTTTTCACATGAGCAGTATGACATAACGCACCTATTTTCTCAACAACAAACAGATTCGGCGATTATAATAATCTTCAATTTTCACCAAATTTTCATCTGTGGTTGACGTGCTAAAATCTAAGACGCTCGGCTTTTTTTTCATATTCCATGTCTTCACGGTCTTTTGAAAACGTTTCGAAATATAGATTCTTTGCCACATAAAAGCTTGCCCCACATTTGCATCAATTCATTGCCACTTTTTTGTATTTTAACATAAATGCGTGAATTCAAAAATTTTCGTTCTTTTTTGATCAAACCTGAATATCGAATCTACCGTTTTTTTAACCTCTCCAGTCTCTCAATCTCAATCCAATAGCGGTAAATATCTATAAATCGATAAATTTATCTTAAAACGCATTAAATATTTTCAGTTTATGATTTTTTATCAATTTATTTTTGATGAAAGCTAGGCTATCAACTTTATGATATTGTCATCTTACTTAAGGTAATAATTAATTGACTCTCTTGTACAGTGTTCATTTGTATTGGTGTAATTAATTTTAGCAGTTTATCAAAAGAAGGGTTATCGGGCTATATCCATCCTTAAAAATACTTTTAATTGATGTGGATCCTTATTTACAAAGTTATCGTTACCGACCGAAGGTAGGTATATAGCCTTTGGTTTTGTCGAACCGTAGTTTCATCCATCGCATCCTAGATTTTTCACTTTTTACATTTTTTAAAACAAAACTCAAAAAATAGGGTTTTTATATTAAAATTAATATTTAAAAAATGTACAAATTCCCATTGAGCAATACATGTAAGTATATCCATTTCATGCCAATTTAACACAGGTAGTTTATATTATAAACATCTATAGACATCTAAGTTATCAAAAACTTTTTATAACTATTTTCGTTTTGTTTAACACAAATCAATGTTAATAATAGGGTCATTAATAATAATTATTGCACTATTATAATATGGAGAAACACAAGCAATAATAGTTCAAATAAATATAATAATTTGGATTTATGACATGACAAGATGGGTTAACCAATTTTGAATGTGTAAATTAACAGGAAATATGAAATTTCTGACAAAACTTTTTTAAATGTACGTGAATTTAATTTTCATTGAGATTGACACGATTAAGGTAATAATACGAGTATTTACTTGAAATTATGATTTCTTTTAGTTGAAGTCACTAACAAAGTGAAAGACAAACGAATTTACCGTCATATCAAAATTACTAGGTACCTACTGTAGAAAATAAACAATATAAACAATAAGTAACACGTACTTACTACAGCCAATATTTTCTGGTTGTTAATAAACGCAATTTTGACATCTGTCAATAGCCTCAAGTTCACGTGCGCATACTATATCTAACAGTTAATGATCATTAATTTTTGCAATCTGTCTCGGGTATTACATCCTTACCCATCTATCAAATATACCTATGTACAACATGATATAAATACAATTTTATAACTGAATGAGAACTCTATCAGGGATGTAAGATACTGTAACTATATACGTCAGTCAAGTAGGTAAATAAACCTGATCGGAAAATAGCCAAGACCGAGAGTTACTGGTTGTCATGGCAACAGAGGTGAAAGGGAGAGCGGTCGACTCAACCAAATTTGATTTGTTCGCGAGAGGAAATGTCGAAGAATTTTAAAACGTTGAGGTTAAGATGAACGCAAGGCTATATTGCTAATAAAGATTTAATAAACGCCAGGAAATTGTATTATTTTATTATCTACGCACGATTTTTATTTCGGCAGAAGGAAAGATTTAATTTTGATTGGCAGATTTGAGAACAGCATCTTCGATTCTAGAAATTATTTGAACGGAGAATTCAAATGATACATATACAGGATGTTGACACGAACACCGGAACATATGTCGTTAACTTGTAAATCATACTTTTGTAATTTCCTGCTTCTCTAATTATTTTAGGTAATAAAAGTTATGGAGTTTAAAATTTTGTATCTAAACCAATAAGCAAAATAAATTTTTCATGTTTTGTAAAACCCAAAATTTGGTAAGAAAATGTCGAAAATCACCTCAAAAATTGCGATATCAGTTTACGTCAGATTATTTATAATTTTCTTCAAGTGAACACATAACTAGCTATTAATTTAAATACATAATTATTCACTTGAACATAAATTATAAATTAAAAATAATTATAAAATAATCTTACTAGGCAGAAAATTCGTTTAATATATTTTTTTTAATTCCATGGTAATCGCGATTTTTGGGGTGATTTTCGATATTTTTAAAGCTAATTTTTGCCGTTACATAGCACTCAAAATTAATTATTCTTATTGATTCAGATGTAGAATTTTAAGTTCTACAACTTTTATTTAAAGCTTTCTTAACCAAACTAACGTAATTAGCAAAACAAGAAATTTAAAATTTGTTATTTCATGTTAAAGTCCTATAATCGGGTCGTCGCCTCCACCCGGTAGCCGGTACATATGAATACATATAAAATGTAAAATACATGTACAAAATAAGAAAGAATTAAATAATTTGAAATTAAGTTAGAAATATGTAAATTATTAAATCAGGCATTTTCAACAACCCAAGTTACAAATAAAGGTTTGTTTAGGATATCATTTTAGGAAACAAAATAAATTCCTGGAAAATTAATGAAAATACTTCCTCGTTGATGATTTCTTTATCATTATTATTATTATTATTATTATTATTGATTTTAAAAAATTAAAAAAGGGGTATTTTTATCAATATTTCCCAGTCTTGCATAAAAATGTGGAAAATTATTATAATAATAATTATTATTATTATTATTATTATTATTATTATATTTATTCTTGCCTAACCAGCTTAGAATCTACATATTATATATATTTTTTACAATAAATTGTGGCACTACATCATAAATTAACCCCCCGTTTCTCGATGACTTCCTTCATCCAATCTTGTGCCGACCGTATATCGTCTAACAGAACCGTTTCTTTTCTTTTTTCTCGTCACATTAGTACCACCAACTGGTAAAATTCCCTAAATTTTAACATTACCACTTTTTATTTAAAAAAGGCATAGAAAGCGCAAAATAGGAAACAATATATAGATCTCATTTTAATAATTGTCTCACAAAATAAAATGACAATTATGACATTCGTTCTTTTATATATCTGATTGATTCATGTCACTTGTAGAATTTGTGGTGGCATCTTGAGAAATCCCAAAACAATCCGCTTACTGTCAAAATATATATCAGCCCAAAGATTAAATAAAATAACTACACTAATTAATTCGTTGATGTTTCCAATATTTCCCTTAAAATTTATAAAGCTGCGTATGAAACGACACTCAATTTATTTGTTATTTACAGGAACGAGTGTCATTTGCCTTCGTAGAGTAAATACGGCCTTAAAGTAAATGCGGCCATAAAATAAAAGTGAAACTTTACGGTTTCCAAAGGATATACAAAACAACTATTTTTATGTAATAGCTGCCAAAAAAGATTGTTTCGCTATTGAGACATTTTATTAATAAATTCTTGAATATTAGCAGATATTAGTCGAGTATTCTTTACCTGTACCATAAATAAATAAATATCGATCTTACAATAATTACATACATTTTTTCTTCTTTATTAATTTCCGCTCTACTTTGTAAGGCTTACAAAATATTAATTTAAGGAGTATTGGTTGACATCGAGACTAATCTAAAATCAAAATGTTAACTTTGATTTCACAAAATTCTACCGTTAGTAATTAATTTCCTGTAAATCCATTACGTTCATCAATAGTGCAGTAAAGATTATTTCCTTGACGTCTGTTTGTAATAAGATATGTATTAGACACCTCAGTAAATTAATGCCTTTGAGATATTGATTCATAACTGTTCTCAAAGCCTGCAAATATCACATCAGTAATGAGCAACTTCAATATTTGTATTTGTAAAGATAATATTTGCTTTTAACAACAGAACTATATTTTCCTTAAATTCAGTTAAAGTTACAATTTATTTTTATGCTAAATTTAATATTAATTTTACCTATAAATTAATAGTTGTTATGAGAGATAAATAGCATTTACCAGTCGCTTCTTTCGGGTGCCAATTAAGTCCGATGATTATTTTTTTCCTGTTCATTTTTACAGCCAGAAATGATAAAAAATATCGTTGAATATTGATACATTGAAATATTTATGAAGTGAAGGAAGTTTGAAAGAAATTAAATTTAAAACCATAAATTATAAGAACGAGCAAATATTTGACACAAGTTTAAAATATTTAACTGTTGATTAGCATACGGATCATCTTCTTTATTTTAGTTTTAAAATTAAATATATTTGCTAAAAAAAATGACTCTCGTAAATATTAATTTTTATACTACAGTCGAACTTCAGTAAGTCGAACTTCGATAACTCGTATTTTTGATAACTCGAATCAAACTGGTTGGCAATAGCGCCAAGAGTGAGAATTATGTGTAATTTTTACTTGATAACTCGAACTTCGATTACTCGAATATCTTTATAATTCGAACAGAATATTTGGCGCCAGCTTCAATAAGTCGAATTCTGGGGGAATCCCCTAATTACGTGATTTTGTAACAGGTGTTTTTATAACATGATGACGGAGGCAGTTTGGGTTCTGCACTATTGAAGTTCAAACTTATGCTTTGTTAATTATTATTAAGTGAAAAAAAAAAATACTGTGCCTACTTGATTTATCACGTTTAAGACATTTTTATTCCTGATGATATGTCATTGAAACGTACTTTAAAAACTTTATCTATTGATGAACATTGAAGCTTTTTTTTATTGAAAATCAAAATAAAAAATTCTCTCGTCAGTCACAAATAACTGGCTCGCTTTACGCAACCTTTACGGTGTACGTAAGATATCTGCCTAGGTGTCTAGAAAGAAAGATTCATTATTTTGATATTTATGTTGATACTATAAAACTTAAACCTTTAAAGCCTTTTACACAACAATATATAGCACCTGGCATTATGTCTAATAGTCTAGTCTGGTAGTTGTAATATTCTTGCGCTGACCTGTCCTACACACAAACGCCGTCACGCCGTCACTGGCACAGCCGGGCGTACTGCAGTACACCCATTCCAGTGTTGCTACGTTCGGATGTAACGAATTCGGGAGATTGTTCGTAGAATATCGGTAGATTTCGATCATTTTTGGTAGATTATTTTTTTGCATTATTTTAATATATAATATATTTGTTGTGTTTGTTTTATGGATTTTTTGTACAAAACACTAACATAAATGAATAATTTTATTTATCAAAAAATGTAAATTTATATAAAAACAAGAAAAAGTTCTTATAAAGATTGATGGACGTATGTATCTTCGTAAGAATTTTTTCTTTTTAAATTAGAATCATCATTTTGGTAATAAGATTAAGAAATCGGGAATTCCCCTAGTATTGTTTGTACAATTTGTCAATGGGAAGAGTAAATTGAAGAGAAATTCGGTAGATCTACCGAAAAATCGGTAGAGGTGGCAACACTGACCCATTCTCCTTGCGTTACCCTTCCCTGGTCTAAGTTCACGCACACATAACCATGAGCACACGGACGGCAATACATACAACAGTGTTGACGTTAGTCATGTATATTCTGTGCCAAAGGTTTAGTAATGGTAACAAACACTTCAAGAGAGCCGTGAAGACGTAGAAGATGACAAGATAATCGAGCGTCCTAGCACATCAACCACCCTTGAAAATATGACAAAAATAGAAGATTAGTAATAGCCAAATTTCAATGAGATTGTTAAGGAAGTTTATATTTTATAATGTCCATGCAAAGCAAATTTTACCAACAATTTTGACATCTTGCGAGTGGCAGCCAACGCACCGGCTCACAGTGCACAACTTGTGGAAAAAACAACAACAAAGCTTTAAAAAGAGAATATTCTGCGACCATAGAGGAGAAAAAGCAAAATCGCTGAAGGAGCTGAAGGTAATACCACAAAATTATTCCACAAGTATTTTGCGGATTGAAAACAACACTGACATTATGTGCATTTTACATCCAAGGAAGCATATTTTAAGGGGATAATATAAATATTCATGGTTGGAGTAACGATAATCGACTGGAGATTGATGTAGGAAAAAAGAAAATCTTCCAGACTGCAGTTCCGAATATTTTCTTTTTTTCTACATAAATTTTCATGCTTAAAGATTCCTTGGATCCTAAATATATTTGATGAGTGTTCGGGTTTCGGGTAAGGCCTTAGTAATCCGTCATATTTGTTTCACATTTGCTTTGTCGTAGTTTACATTTTTAAAGACATTTCGATTGTGGACACAACCATCATCACTTACATAAAATTGAATAGTGACACAGATATAAATTTTATTACATATTTATGACTTAAAAAGTTATATAAATTTTACAATAAAAAACCGCCCAAGACAACATTTTAAAACGTAATAATTACGTCTTTATAAATGTAAACTACGACAAATTAAACGTAAAAAAAAATTGAAGGATTACTAAGGTTTATCCAAACACTCATAAAACAATATATTATGTACTTATACGTATTAATAAAACATTGTATCACATTTCAAGAAACTAACAATAACTCATAAATTATTCCGATCCATACAAATCAGATCCTTAAACTGACTAATGTAACCAAAATCTTTCGCGTCCTAAAAATAAAAAGATTCAAAGTTTTATTATTCCTCGTAAAAAAGTCTCATATACTTGAAAGACATTTTCATGATATCTGCACCTGTCATGTTTTGTTCCTGTGTAATATTTTTCTAAATCCCTCATTATCTAAGTAACTATATTTTGTAATTACTGTAATAAACTAAGTTACACATTTAATCTGAAAGAATACGCCAAGTTACAAAAAAAGTTAGAATAACCAAGAGAATTTTTAAACAGAATCTTGTCTGTATTCTTAGTGGTTTGGGAATGAGGAAAATAAATATTTAATTTATCTTTCAAGAATTATAGAAAATTTGTAATGAACAAAATAATTTTTATTTTAACGACAAGAAAATTATCAATAGTTGATAATACTAGTACAAAATAAGATTTTAAACACAATCAGTAAATGAAATTTATAATCATACATATACTTAATACGTTCACAAATCAAAGTAAAAGTTAATAACTTTATAATTAAATACTTTTGCTCGCTTGGAAAATTGTAAATACTTAAGAGTAAAGTTTATTTACAACTTTTACTGAACAAAAATACAGCGTATTTGAAGAATTTACAAATTTCCTAAATATTCTAAAGACATGATATTTCTGAAAACATTTATGTGAAATATGTTGAATATTATAACAGCAACAAATCTTATTTAATATCGATTGAAATTGAACAATATTTCATCTTTAATAATAAAGTCGCGAAGGTAGGAATTATATGTATAATTCAGATCAGATCAAAGTGTGTTTGCAATGAATGGACAGCCTGACTAAGGGTAAACATACGGACACAATGACTGAACCAAGCTTTCTCAAATTCTCTATGAGATTTGATTGTCAAAATCTAGAAATTCTTTAAAATAACTCAAAAAAATTAAAATAAAATTATTTCAGATAGTATTACAAATTATTATCTAGAAGGGGTAGTTTATAATGTTTCTGAGAACTGTGCTAATCAAGCTTACTTGTTGTAGGTACAGAATGAATTTTCTTTAACAGAACTACAACTCCACCAAGCTAATTAGAAAATTAAGTACAAAGCAAAATGCGTACAACTGATAAAACGACGAAATTTGATTTTGAAATTATGCTGCATGATATCAGCTCTATAATCAGAGCGGGCTTTGCCATGAAGCAGATAAAGCAGTTGTTTCAGATTTTGGGGTATTTTAAAAGATTCTTGTTTTACTATTTAACATTTTTTAAGTTTATTACATTTTCAATAGTGTTGGCAAACTGGAAATTTAATATTTAAACAATTTTGATACATTTTTGAGACTTTTACCTAAAATACAATAAATATATTTTCATGTTAATTATTATTATTATTATTATTATTATTATTATTATTATTAGGGCTGTCAAAAGTATTCGGTTAACCGGTTAACCGGTTAATCGGTTAACCGGAAACCGGTTTTTCAATAATGAAATATTCGGCTAGCCGGCTTTTAATTGGTTTATAGCCGGTTTCTAACCGGCTATTAACCGGTCAATAGCCGGTTTTTAGCCGGTCAATAGCCGGTTTTTAACCGGTTAATAGCCGGTCTTTAACCGGTTTATATCCAGTTTTTAATCGGTTTCTAATAGCACTTGACAAAATGCTATATATCAAAATAAATAAATTTCAAATGCTTATTGAAACTGTCAATGTTACCAACCTTAATATGTTGTTATTTCTTTTAATAATATTTTTGAAATAAAAGTAAATTACATCGAAATAGGAAATAATTCATTAGTCACGTGATAAGTTGTATTAGACACGATGAGCAACATCGAAAACAATTTTAAATACAGCATTTCAACAACCTTCCGAATCAATACGGAGTTGGTGAAATATTAATAACAATCGAAGATACTGCTCGCATACTATATATACGTATTTCATATACCATTGCTAAACAATAAATTGTAAAAATTTTAGTGCACACAGGGAAACTTTGTAAAGTTTACTGAAATTTATTTCCCAAAGAAGAAGTACGATGTTTCCAAAAAGTTAACGGTGCCCATAAAACTCGATACGTTTTGAGGAAACTTTTGAACATGCACCAAATTAAAGGTTATAAACCGGTTTTCTGACCGGTTAAAAACCTGTTTTCCGACCGGTTAATAACCGGTTTTTTGACCGGTTAAAGACCGGTTTTCTGACCGGTGAAAAACCGGTTCTTTGACCGGTTAAAAAAACCGGCCGGTTATTGACTTGAAACCGGTTATTCGGTTTTTCGGTTAACCGGTCTGTAAACCGACGGTTAACCGGTTAGCAATTTCAGCCGATTTTGACAGCCCTAATTATTATTGGGGTCCCGTGGCCGCGTGCCTGAGTGTCTGGTCGCGAACCTGGGGGAACCGGGTTCGATCCCGACTGACGCCAAATATTTCCAATTTTAAATGGCACAAAAGTGACCCCTGTGGTGCACTCTCCACGCCAGCTATGAGTGCCCGTGAGGTGACGCCTGGTAAGCGCCCACACGGTAAAATATATCGTCATCATTACCGATGTCTACATGTGTTGTAGATACTGGCACAGCCAGAAATGGGTAATATGCCGTGATGATATATTTATTTATTTTATGTTAATTATTAAAATTAGAAGAAATATTTAGTTTCATCGTTTAAACAATATAATCATTTAAAGTGTATCGTGTTCTGAACTACGTTTGAACGCGCGCCATTGGGGTCACATTATTCGTTAAATTTCTTTTCTATCCTGAACTAATTTAACTGTGTAGGTAATATCTACTGTGTATTTAATGAAATTATAACGCTTATAAATATATTCATATTCTAATAATATTTCAATGTAATATATAAGTATTTTATATCAAAAGAAAACTCGTAATGAGTACAGTAATATTTTATCAGTTTTGAAAACCTAAAGGAAACTTTCCGGAAAGTTTCCACTGAATTTACTGGGAATATTTCCCAAAAAATAAATTCCCGGGAATTTACCAACACTAATTTTCAACCTCATTCTAGTAAGGATTTAGTTTCAACCATAATGCAAAATACACTTACGTTCATAGAAATCGATCACTTCGGTGTTTTGAGTTCAATTATTTTTTTTTTAAGAACTAGACCTTAGATTAAAATAAAACTAATTTTGTTTGATATACATTTATTACGCTTTAACATGAGCCTAAATTTATCGAAAGTGCACAGCGTATATTTACACCATGGTGGTAGGAATACATAAAGGAGGGAGCATGAGATTATATTGTGGGCCAGGGGAATGAAGCCTAGTGGGGACGGACGAACACAGCTTTTGGACCGTCCTAGATAGGGGACAAGCGCAGCAATTTTTAACAAATTTGCTTTATTCGTTCAATTAAAATTTTATAAAACTTTAAATACTGAACGAAATGTGTTGTACATATATTATTTATTAAAATATGATATTAATGTGTTTTTATATACATTTTACTTATTGAATTTACTTAATTAAATTTTGTAAGATTCAAAAAGCACTTGTTTCAATCAAATATTTTTATTTAATTAATAAAACGTATTGAAATGCACTCTAAAACGATACAACACAAACGTAAACAAACTAAACAATATAGCTTTAAGATCAAAAAAGGTTGTCAGATAGGCCCGGCCTCCCTAATTTACACGATTGGTATCACGAGTATATCACAGTTTTGACAGATTGCAGTTATCATGGGCATTAATTTGCACATAATTCGTCTTTCATGCATTTCATTTTAGAACTATTCGTTTGACAACATGAAACGAATTTTCATTAATTTAGACTCATATTAAAGAGTATTAAATGATGTTTCAAAAAGCATAAGATTTATTTTAATCTGATAAAAAAAATACAAAACTGCGAAGTGGTCGATTTCTATGCACGTAAGTGTATTATTTAGCGATAAATCGACTGATTATTGGCTGAATTGTAACCTTCAATTTATGGACAAGAGTAAAGCATAAAAATCGATCGATTTTTGGTTACTTTTTCAGCGCCAACTCCATCATTTTGACATTTCAAACCATATTTGACTTTTCTAGACTGTTTTTGTTTCTAACAAAATTTGTGATTCTCAAGCATTTCGTTTTTATGAACCAACATGATTTCGTTAAGTAACTTCGAGTGTAAGAATCGAAATTACACAATATACCAGGGGTTATTTTTCAAGGCATACGTAGTAGGGTAACATGGGAAATCAGTTTTCTTCTGCTCCCCCTTTTGACTGACAACAATGGCTGTCGTATCATTTATTTATTTATTTATGGAAAATGGCCGTACAACTGGACAAGGTCCCAATAACAGGACAGCACTATTACAACACAATCAATTACAAATATCAGTTATATGTTAAGATACAAAAAATAACAAACTTAAGATATACAAACTTAAAAAGAGGTGGACACATGAGTACAAATATTTTTTATGAATTTCTTAAATACATACAAAGTACAACTAAAAATATCAGGTACATCAGTAAGACATAATAAATTATTAAAACAACACAACAGGCGATTTAACGGAGAAAACATTGCAAAATTAGTTCTATACATTTTTACAGAAAAAATATCAGATGAGCGAGTAGAATAAGACGGTAAACGTAAAGATCATTAGAAAGATAAAAAAAATCTGCATCAAACTAAACTATACATGGAAATTATTTAATATTTTAGCCCCATAATTTTATTTAAAAAAAAATTATTCAATTTCGTATTAATACCCATGTCATTTTTGAACAAAAAGATAAACATAAATTAAATTAATAAAATCATAACATAATAAAAGTTATACAAGTTATTGATAAACAATATTAAATCGGAATATTAACACCAATCTTAAATTTGTCATTTGAAAATTCATTTCGTCACGGTTTTGTTTATTTAACTGGTAGTTAAAATTTTAACCAGAGATTGTAAGATTGGCCCTAAAAGTTATAAAAGTTATAGGTTATAACGAATGCTGACAAGAAAAATATCAAACATTTGTTTATCATTTTGTTCAAACGGCATGGCTATTGCAATTGAATAAATTTAATAACAAATTTAGAAAGTATAATAAATATATCATCACGGCATATTACCCATTACTGGGTGTGCCAGTATCTACATTACATTTGGACATCGGTAATGATGATATATTTTTAGTGTGTGGGCGCTTACCAGGCGTCACCTCCCGGGCACTCATAGCTGGTGTGGAGAGTGCACCACAGGGATCACTTTTATGCGATTCAAAGTCTGCACTGGCCGGGATCGAACCCGGGCCACCTAATTGGCAACCAGACACTATACGCACACGGCCACACATAATAAATTTATAGGATTAAAATATTAGGTACATAATTTACATCTATTTTTATCTTTCTGTTGATACCACAACTATTGCTAGTGAAAAAGGGCGGCAACAGTCTGCAAAAAACTAATTTCCCATCTCACCTTGAAGGAAAAAATATCATATTTTTTTGTGTTGATGGTTATTAAACACGTAAATAATAAAAAATCTTGGAAATGATAGCTGAAACCAAAGTTCGACAAAACCAAAGGCAATTTAACAAGTCGGAAATGACTTGTGAATAACGATCCGGAGTAGTTAAAAGTATTTTTAAGGATAGATAAACCTGACTTTAATAAACTTTTAAAATTAATTACACCAATAATGAAACATAAGGATACTTTTATGAAAGAGTCAGGTCCCGTTCAAGATAAATTAATAATTACATTAGGATGAACTCTTAAGATGACATTTTATATTTTATAAGTAACATTATTTCCCTGTTGAATTTAAAGTGCAAATTCAGTCATCATTTGAATAATGTACATATTTCTCTTCCAAAAATTTAAATGAACTCATTTTCATATTCTAGGATCCTTCATTAATTTTTAAATTCCAAAACAATTTGTAATTAAAATGGAGACATCAACCTTTCTGTGGTCTAAAAATATTTTCATTAAGTCTACTTGAGCTACTAACATCCTTTGTGGGAGTAATAATTTCTACCTATTTATCCAACCTTTGTCACTGAAAGTAAATAGAATTTTGAAGTAATTCACAACATACTCAACAATACTTTGGTAGAATAAGCTCGCAATTAATTAGCTCTTCATCATAACGCGTGTGTCATACGACGAAAGAGAGATTAGTGTTGGAACAGATGAGAAATCATAATGTAACCGCGAAACTAACTTTAATGTATATTATTATTTTATTAGGATTCAATACATCAAAAACTAGAAAACTAATCATTAAATATGTATCAAAGTTTAGATGTACGAAATAACAATGTACAAGTTGTAAATCGAAAATTGATCCATAGGCGTTAACATGCGAAACCAGTTTTTCTTTGCGCAAAAGTTACTATAAATAGCTTTGTTCGATGACATGTACTAGGCCGCCCTAGTGTTAACTTTCTTACACTAACATGTTTTATGAGAAACGGGCAGCTTCTGGCAGGCTGTTCGATGACAAAAATTTTAAGAACTAGTGCTCATGTTTCTGACCTGACTCGCGAGGTGGTGTAGAAAGTGCAGACTAGAAGTGGGGGTAACTAAATGTTGTTCGGTACACATTTTAATTCTATCCTATCTACACATCTGTTTATTAACCTAAAAAATTTAATGCACGTTCTCTTTATTTTGTTATATAAAGAATTAATTAATATATGTCTCTGAATCTGATGAAGAATCAAGTGATGATTGATCTTCGTCAGAATCGTTTATTAGTTCAAACACTATGCTCTTTAAAACAGACATTTCTGCAGTCACTTCTTTGCAGCTTTATGATATGACTGTGTTTATAAACAACCTAACCTTTTACACCTTTGGTTACGCTTGGCTGGATTAGTCACAGTTGACCAAACTTGCCCAAATATACAGTAGTGTGTTTTATGAAACCACAAGAATTAGACTGTACTAGTGTACACTACACTGCACTGCACTATTCTGCTCTGCACTTCAAGCACTTCTTATCGAACAGAGCTATTGTTTTAAGTGCATAAAAAGGGGAGTAATTGCTTCCGACCGGTTGAGGATGATTTTGGAAATCGGAAATTGAGATCTCCAATATTTCCGATAACGGTAGAAAAGCACTTATAATGCTTATTATGTTCTTTTGATAGTTGACTTTTTAAAGTAAGCTCTGATCTTGCTTTTTATTTACTTACCGCATCCGCCTGCTGATCACTAAGTGATTCAAATCACTTACTAATCAGTAATTTATAAATAAAGCCTACTGCCTTGGAAACCTTATCGGTAAACGTTAAAAAAATCCGATCATGCAAATAATTATTTTCTATACAACCGTGCGTAAAGTACATACTTTATGCACTCCTTACAGCTTACAGTGTGTAAAGAGTTACTTTTCAAGCACTAATGCACGAAAAGTAAATAGGCACTGCAAAACACCATACATATAATTAGGTAGTAAATAATTATGAAAGTAATATAATTTATTAAGAAATACTTATCATTGTACTCATGGAATTGTTTCCGATCCCAAGTCTTGCAACCATACCCATTCTAAATCATCTTTCTTCGTTTCCACTTGATTAATATATCGGAAGATATAACTGTAGTATTCTTCTTCACATAAGAATGGCATTGTGCAATAATTATTCGTTTATATAGGTATGTAGTTCAATTCGCCTTTTAATTTGTGCTGACACCTGTTAGGAATCCATTTTTTCTGCATCAAGAATCGCACATGTAAAAACATCATTATTCTAGCCCTTTCCAATATTTTTATGGCATTGTATATAAATCACGTAAATATACGCCAATGTATACGAACTATGTTGACAATTCTAAATTGTTTCCTGATCAGAGTTACAACATACGTCGCCTTATGAACAGATTATTTAACCTGTCTGACAAAAATAATCTACTTCAATTACGTACGTCTTCAACAATCATACACATTTCCTCTGGTGCTCCTTGATTAAGAATAAAAATGCTGACATACGTTTCACAACCCATAGCCAACCAGGACACTCGTTACAAGCTGTCCGGTGCCTGAATAAATGTCTATTTATCATAGATAGAAAAAAATAAATAACGACTAATTTTTAACCAATCATGATGCAAAACACTTGAAAATTCAACCAATGGGAACAGTATTATACTGATAAAACCCCGTTACCCCGATAATTTTCCGCTACCAAGTAAATAAACAGTTGTTATTGTTTATAACTGTCAGTGTGACAATTAATGTGTCAAGTTTCATTTTGCGTTGTCTTTGGAATTTATCTCAACAAATACCACACGACCTCTTTTCTCAGATAAACTTTTATTTTTAAGCACTTATTTTTTTTGCTTTTACGCAAAATCACTCTAGCAAACTGACATTCGGTAAAACCCCTCCTCCTTCGGAGTCGGGATTTACCATGCAGTTTGCTTTCGTGTTTGTTGCTAAGCAAAAAAAAAATCGTGCAAAATAAAAATTTATCGATAAAATTAGGAGGTCTTGTGTTATTACTTCTGATAAAATTTGTCAAAAAATTTCGACCTCCTTAGGATCAATATTAAGATAACAGCCATTTTACAATATGCTTTAAAATTAGTAACTATTTATAAAGAAAATCCATACTGTTAGCCGATAGTATTTTGTACGTTATTATTTTTCTATATTATAAAGTATGACGCAATAATTCCATTCATACATTCATTCATTAGTCGATGGCAATGCATGCGTTAACATGAATGAATAAAGCTTATAGAGTCTTTTACAACGCACGCAGTTGTTCCTGTTGGTGTAGCTATTTCACATGTCGATTGCACAACTTGAAATAAAACGATGTACGACTACAAATTTCTGATTAATATAAATGATCCTACAATCACTAAAATACAAATTATCATATTCGTACATATCAAATACAGATAGCCTGTAATCGAAAGGTTAATTCAAATTTCACTCCTAATTCTCAGAAATACACAGCTATTCGAAATTCACTGTGAAATATAGAGCTGTTGCAAAGGCTAAAGGTTGACATATGCACCATTAAAATGTAAGAAAAGCTTTGCAAAAAGAAATGGAATGTTTAACATATGAGTAGACTGACTACAATAGGAAATTTAATAAATTTTAAAACATTACTGCAATCACTTTCCATATTGCAAAGACAGCAAATATTCCATAAAAATAGAAATTATGCTATTGGCTACATTTTTATAAAAAAAAATCTGATGTGGCCAACACAAAACCTCCCCCTATTTAATTTTTATTAATTTAAATACATACCTACCTACGTATTTACTAACGCTGCAGACTGTTCCATTGCAGAAAACTATTGCTTTATTTACTATTCTCTTTTTAAAATGTCACTATTATTAATTTGAAGTGATAAGTTTTCTGACAGTGACATTTACTGTCAGTTACATTCATTTGAAAAATGAACTGGGTAACAAAGGAATAGTTTTTATCTTAGGCTTCGCGACTAATAAAAAAAATTATTTTTAAATTTATCTGTAAAATATATAGAAAAAGTATTAATGTATTCCTGTAGAAAATTCAATAATCTTTAATTTTCATAAGACATAAAATTCGAAAAAATGGCATTTAATTGTATTTTTTGAAGAAAAACCATTATGAGCTTCAAGTAAAGTACCATTTCCGTACACATACACACAAACACACATACACACACACACACACACACACACACACACACACACACACACATACACACAAACAGACATCATCGTGAAAATGTTGAAAATGGATTATAGGAACCTTAAAACGTGGTCATTTACTAAAATCTCGATATTACAATTTTAGCACGATCCCTATACCTCCCTTACCAAGGGTAGCGGGAGGTAAAAATAATAATAAATTTTGAACAAAAGTGTAAATACGAAACATGTTCAAAAGTGCATTCAATTTATTGATATAAGTAATACGAATATATTTATTCAATGGATGCACTACAAAACATCTTTTGTATTTACACTTTTGTTCTAAAATTAATAAAGATAAATTTATCTCCAAATGAAAATTTTACCATTGTACTTCCAACAACAAAGACATTCATTATAGTGGAGCACTCTATACATTTTTATGGGATAGATAATATTTGAAAAACATATTTTCCATTATAAACGTCCGTCTTTAATAAATTAATAATAATAATAATTATCTTTATTGATGAGACATCAATGGCGAGGTTCAGCCATAGGCTGGTCTACCACCTAACCATACAAATTTTTACATAATAATGCCAATTATTAATTTACAAAAATCAAAAATAATACAAATGTATTAAATCATAAATAAACCACAAATCTTTGTATGCAAAACAATATGCCAATTAATCAAATTTTAATAATAATTTGTATATTACACAGATATTACCTACGCAAACATATTTTTAATATGAATTTTAAACATACTCGGGGATAAGTTTTTTAAATTACAAGGTATGTTGTTGTACAATGATGGTGCCAAATAAGAAAAAGAGCCCTTTAATTTCGATTTTCTATAAGCTGGTACTATATATAAATCTTTAATCCTGAGCTTATAATTATATTGCTTCGGTTTCAATTTGTCAAATAGATAGTGAGGAGTACCAGTTTTCAGAATTTTATGTATTAAACAGAGATACATAGCTTTTACGCCTACGATATTTGGAAATATGATCATACTTGCGTGCACCATAAACGAAACGCAGACAAGAGTTCTCGACAAGTGTAATTCTATTTTTATCTGTTTCTGTAAGATTTGGAATATACGTACAAGCGCAATAATGAAATAAGGGTAGAATTAGAGTGTTAACAAGGCGTAATTTAACTGCTGAACTGAATTCGCATTGTGTGACCAGACGTCCGAATAAAGCCGGACATGTCCGGCTTTTTGACGAAATATATAAATATCCGGTAGCCTTTTATCGCTTTTTATAGAAATAATTTCTAAATCGAAATAAATAAGTTGACGTTAATTTTTTCGTTTTCAAGCTTCAAATATATGTATGTATTTTTTTCTAATTTGTCCTTTTTTACTAAATAAATCATCCTTTTTGTCTTTTGTGTCCTTTTGTGACATAGACGTCTTGGTACCCTTCATTTTGAGAACCTCAAACTGGACTTATTCATTTTTTGACCAAAGAGATCGATCGAAAACGGTTTTGCTCTATGAGGCAGCCTGTGTGTACATATACTCGTACCTCTCTTCACTGCGGAAGGAAGCAAGGTATAGTTTGGTTCACTAAAAATGTCTATTGAAGGTCATTTATAAGCCATCTGAATATTACTTGCAGGTAACTTCATTGCATTTCAACATACGCGTACGACATGAAATATTTATGAATACATTTTAACTAAAAAAATAAGTACAATTTATTTGAATATTACGTTTCTTTTTAAAAAATGCCTTTCTCAAAGATTTATGTTCTTTATCTATATTTTTACATATCTTGGAATAATAATTTGATTTAAACGTCAACGTCTCTGGGTAAACATTAGCACAGGGGCAGTATAATAGATAATTAGATATCTGTACTCTACGACATACGACATTTTTATTTGCAGTGGGTTAGAAAGTAATGTCATCATTTATCTATATCTATCACACAACATAGATTACATAGACATAAGTCAAATAATATTTCTCTTTCTAACATGAAATGTTGCTAAACTACTGCTGTATAAAGTGCTATGTATTCTTTCTTCGAACCAGTAACCTTCAATAGCCATCTTTTGTGAATCCAACCATAAAAAGAATTATTTCTAATTATAGGAAATACCTTAATTGTATATATATTAACCTGTTAAATCTCGGTATTTTCATCTCTTATTAAACTATACAATTAACTAACAGTTAAATTAACACACAGTTCAACAGATTAAAATACCAGACCTAAGAGTATATTTTTCAAAATATTTACACCTACTTGTTCCAGAACTAAGCAAGTATCGCTGTTTTAGTACTGGGTACAAATACCAGAATCCAGATTCTTAAACTTAAGTACTAAGTACTGGAGTACTGCAATTATCAAAAACTTAAGACATATCTACATGTTAACAGTACTCAGTACTTCCAAGTACTTTTCAAGTAGGAACTTCCTAAAAAGGCAATAATCTAATTATTGTTTCATATTTTGGTGTAACAATAATTAATTCTCAATACATTATATCTCAATATAACTAAAAATAATATTTTCTAAAAAACATAACTTACATCAAAAGGCGTGCAAAATTTGACAGTTTAATTAAAGCAGGAATTGATACACGATTTTTTTATGTACCAACATTCTTCTAATTTTGTAGTAATATTGCATTTTGTTAATTTGTTATAATTTGTTTACCTATGAAAAGTATTTAATTACCCCGAACGGACATAAGTATCATTTGAATCACTAAGTACTTGAGAATTAAGTACTTCAAACATTTTCTGGGGGTACAATTGACAAGTATCGCGTTAATACGTATTTTGATACTTAAGTATAAATGTACTTAAGTACAGTCCAGTTCTGGCGTGTTCAATGTTTCTACATACATATTAAAGTTTCTTAGATAAAAGATATTAATTATGTGACATTTCTCAAGTTTCAAATTATGTTCGTGTGTACAAAGGGAGAAATTTGCTAGTAGTGTTCCAATTTAATGTTTAATTAATTGGTACATAGTCGTATATCGTATATGTAATAAACAGCAAGGCAGGTTTGTAATTTATTTTGGTACGTGCAACGAACAATTGATCCGTTTAATTCAATAATTAAATTATGTATTAATGATTTGACGTCACCAGCGCATCTCTTGATCTTATCCACACCTCAAGTGTCTGTATACCAATGAACGTTAATAATAAATCTATACGCCGAAATGATCGAGTTCAACAGATTACTCAAAGAGACAAAAAATTTATTTTAATATTTAAAGCAGCCTGAACTTTGCAAGTTGAAGGGAATCCTTTCCATAATAAGAATTGAAAAGTATTCAATCTGACGGTCAGTAAATGGTATAATAGCAGTGCTTTATTAAAATGTAAATCTTTGTGTTAATACATAATTTAAATAAGAAAAATAATTAAAATATGCCATGTTATTTTGTTTCGTTTAATTCAAGATTTACAATATTATCGTTGATTAAAAAATATATTTAGGAAGATTAGTTGTTCCTATTTATACAAAAATTAAAAATTCAAATAAAAATACATTTTTTAAACAAATTTATTCCTCGTTCCTTATTATTTACAAAATCATTTATTACATTTTCAAAAAGAAATATTTTGATTTCTGGTAATTTAATACAGCTTTGTCTAAGGGCGTGATATTATATTTCATCTTTAATTTTGAAAAAATAAATAAATTGTTACTTTCAACATTTACAGCCCGATTCACAAAAAAGTTTAAGCTAATCCTCATTTTTGGTTTAGTGAATTCTATTCTATTCCGGTATTTAAAATTAAATTTTCATGATATTATCAATAAAAATAGATACTAGGAATAGATTAGACTATATTTTGAGATACAAACTATCAAAAATAGAGTAGAATTCGCTAATCCAAAAATGAGGATTAGCTTAAACTTTTTTGTGAATCGGGCTGTTAAGTTTCAAAAATTAATGTCAATTTTAAAATTAGGTTACAAATGATGTTTCTTTTTATAATTTGTGAGAGATTCTTTTAATCTTGTTTTTTGCAGGTTACCGAGTACTTATTTAATACAGGTACCTACCTGCTCTATTAATAGAAAATTTTATAATTTGACCTTGAAAAGACGAGAATATCCTCGAGACCGAGACGAGACTTAGATAACCGAGACCATCTTGAGACTGAGACGAAATCACAGTACTCGAGACCAAGTCGAGACCGACCCCAAGTCTCGCCTCGCGGCAACACTCATAAATTTCAATTTTATCATTTGGCTTTATTACTCGACTAAAGGTATTAAGAAAGACTGTCTTACAATTTCATATTTACTTTTTTTAACAATTATAATTTTTTCAAGATTTATTTGACAGAATTTGGTAATGGCAAATTCACATTGCAAAGATTAAAAAACATTTTTTTCAGTATTTATAAATTTATTTTGTAGCCATCATATGAGTAAATATTAGCAGGTAAATATTCGTGGAAAGCATTTAAATATTCATAGAAATTCTTATTCCACAAACTTCTTCGTTCTTCCGAAGGAAAACAGTCAAATCGTTGCCGAGTGGAAGTTTCAAGTTCGTCACGTTGCGTTTATTAGTTAAATAACCGTTCGGTGGGCGTATCATCGATCAGCAGGCTTCGAATTTGCACAAGTGTTCTCGTCGCTTCAACTTCCATAAAGACGATATTAACGTATAAATTGCGATATTCACTTGAATGTATTGTGAAGAGGTAGTTAGCGTACAATTTTACAAAGACAGCTACTTTTTAGAACTTATTACAATTACATAATCTTGAAGCTTTTATTAAAGTGTATTTCCGGTACCAATAATAAGTACTCTTTTTTCTGTTTATTCCTTTAAAATATTCCACGTGGTGTCTGGTATAATGAATTATAAAAATAACATTAATTTTCTTTTATATGAAACACAGTTCACCATTTTAACCTATACATAAAAATAATAACCTAACCTACAGTACAAAATGTCGGTTACCATATCTGCAGCCGTGATGGATTATATAAAAGCAACAGGCACCGATTACTTTTGGTTTTTTCAAAGAAACCGGCACCAACCCTTCCTTACCTATTAGAATACCTAGTTATTTATGTATCCGGGGGAGCCACATCCTAGAGATGGCAGCACTAATGACCGACTTATAGGGAAAACATTATATTTTACGTTTGTGCTAGTTGTATTTTGATGCTTTGTTTTGATGATATTTTATTATTTTTAATTAAATATGTTTATCACAATGTCAGATATATACATTTATATAAATGGTGCTGTTCGGCCTATAGTCGAAGGAGAAGCAGTATATAAAGGTAAAATAAGATTCAAAATTGAAGTTATCTGCATGTTAACTACTTATTTAATTATTTTTAGCTGGACATATTTGTGCAGATATAAGACAGATAAACAGAATAATATAGAAATAAATAGACTTTGTGTTGAAACATCTAATTTGAAAAGGGCTCCTCATTCAATCGTAATAACTAAATGTTGCTCAACTTTTGGTAATTTTTGGCTTGGTATAGCATTTCTTTTTAATATTTTTCTTTTAATAACTACAAAAACAATCTAATAATATTTTGAAGCATAAATTTTTATAAATACTTACATGGAATAAAATCGCTTAGGTAAAAAATGTTGTAAACAAACGTTCATGAATGGTGATTCGTCCTTTCCGATTTTTAACGCGATTTTCCACTTATTTTTTAATATTTATCTTTTTGGACAATAATGAACGGATATGTCAGCACTTGCATAATTATTGCACAGCGGTACAGAACAATATTTCTTCGATTTGCTGGTCATTTTTGGTTGCTGTTTACTTCATAACCCAATATGACAGCAGAACGTTTTCCCTACGACTTATATGTTTTATTTTGCCACCAGATGTCAGACACTTTGTTGGCTCTTGCCAATCAGGGTACCTACTGAAGTTCTACTTTTTATCACGAATATAGAATTTAGATGCCGATGCCGTAAGGTCGGGGAAAATAAACTATATGAATGATAAAATGGAACTACAGGGCCGAGTTGCATATTATGTTTTATTTTTTATAGGTTATGTTTATGTAATTGTCAGTCTGAAACTCAATATTGCTAACCTCCCAACATTGAAGTTATCGTAAAGAACACTCTTAATTACGTTTTATTTCAATATTCTTCATCTGAACTGCTTAGTTCGCTCTTCTTGTACATATTTTTTGTCATTTTACGTACAAATTTACTATTGTACCCAAATTATCTTACTTATATGTTCAATAATTATTATAAAGTTGGCAACATTCCATTTGTTTGAAATCGTCTTATAATGGATTACTTTAGTGCCAATGTCTGAACTTTTAATGACTATTTTTGTGCACTTTAGTGACGATTTCAAATAAATATAATTTATTCAAAGAATTATAAATCAAAATTTTATAATAGCGAATAGGGGAGTGAAATGATAATGAATAGATAGTTTTATGAAACAATACTCAGTATGAAGGTGGTGTCGTAAGTCGTAACTCTGCCTTGTGACAGACATTTACACCTTGAACGTCAGACGTAGCAACGCAACGACGAGCTTTTTTAAAAATTGTTTATTCATGTCAACATCTTTCATCTGTATGCAACAGTGCCGACTACGTTGCAGTGCAGGCTGCAGGACTAAGGCAACGAAGAACAATAGAATTTTGTCATGAAACAATCGGGCCTATTCTGTAACTCAGTGGTTAATTTTAACAATTGGTTAAAAATTTCATGAATCAAGTATGTTGATATATAACAAAAAAAATGGATTTTTAGTTGTCAAATCAATCTCTATTGGATAATTCTTTTAACCAGTTGTTAAAAATTAACCACTTTGTTACACAGAATAGGCATGAATATCTGTCAATTACAATTAGAAGATTGAAAATGATAAATGGAACAATAGTTATCATTTTTTGCTAATTATTATTAAAACTACATATACTTTCAAAATTAAACATCTTCATTCTCAAATTTATTTAAATAATATCCATTTAGAAAATTGAATTCAATTAAAGCGATCCTTGCTGCATAGTTTTTTTTTTTTCGGTACAGAGATCGCTAAAGGTGAATTTCGTTCTTTAAAGATTATTTTTATACAACCGACCGGGAACTAAATACAATCCGCGAAATCCAATTTCACTGCCATTACCATAAATACGGCCGCGAAATTCGATGTAAACTAAAATCACTTTGAGAATTGAGAACTGACATGACGGATAATATGACGATGTTTCTAAAATGAAAACAATAATTAGTTCCTTGGTTTGTTTTAAAAAATAAATACAATAAATATTGTAAAATAGTTATTTTAGAAATTATTTGTTTACAAAATTTTGTTTATCCTTTCTTTCTTTCTCAATAAATTAAACTGTTTAAATAAGTACTATAAAATTTGAAATTACATATTTTTTACGATTGCACAGAAAATAGTGTGTTCTATACCCTATTCGCGAAATCCTTTAGTCCTTTTAGAGGAAGTAAAAGTTAAGTATAAACCCGCAATGCAAAATATTTATTGTTACAAGTTGAATGAATAAACAATAAATCTTTTTTGATTGATGATGATAAAAATGCACGATTTTAAATGATTAACTGATAGAAACATTATGGAAACCAGATAGTAAAACCTCATTTTAAGCCTTTAAAAGTCCATTTTTCGACTGACATTCTAAGCTTTTCATTTTACAAATTAAAATATTTCTACAATATTCATAAAAATTGGTATCTACATATATTTACATAGTTTTGAATGTAGAATTCGTTAATATTACCAATAAGTTCACAATTTGTCTCATTTTTGATACCTTAATATTCAATGCAATGATTTCAGGTAGATATGTTTCCGAGATATTCGAATTCAAAGTTTTACTGGAAAATGCCAAATTTTGAGAAATAACCCAAAAATGTGGCCAGATACGAAATTCACAACATCACCAATCGATTCTACGTAAGAAATTACATGCATATAAATTTATTTATAATTTTTAAACAACGGATACAATTTTAATAGAAAAGAGTTAACCCCGGAAAATTTTTAAAAATCGTACAATACTTGTCCTGATGCGATAATAACTGCAACGACAATGTCGGTGATAGCGAATAGTTACGTCCAGAACATAGTTTGAATAAATTTTCTTTTTCATATTTTATATTATATAAATATATCGAGAATATATTAAACAAAATATAGTTTTATTTCATTGTTCTATGAGCACTTTTTGTTACTGGTGTAAGTACACCACGTGGTGTTGGAAAGAAGGGCGCGTATATAGTTAAAGGTTAATTGTTTTCAACTACCTAATTTGAATTTAAGATCCCTATCATACAAAAACGATATTTTATATTACAATTTTCTTCTTTTATGTAGTCGTATGCGCCGAATACATAACACGTAATGCATATAATATGTCATACACAAACTTCTTCAATGGGGTCCTATACCATTTTTCTTTTATTTTTTTTCCTGTAAGAACAGGATAAAATAAGAACTTTAGTGCAAACGCGACTTAAAAATTTTACGTAATAAGCGAGATATGAATTTTTAAAGTTTAAGAATTTGTGCGTGGCGTAGCAGGTACTAACAAGTGATCGACAAACAATGGGACAAGCTGTTAGTTATACTTGAAACAATTTTTTTCATGTTTGCATAGCTGAAATGTTTTTATATAAAAACTTATACGTTATATTTACGAAGAAATTATTATTAAGTATAAATAACATAAATAATAAGCATTTAACAAGCGCTTATAGATAGGTAAATTAGAGGTAGGTAGACAGTGGTTTTAGGTAGACAGTGATTTTAGGTGAAATGTAGTAGGTAGACAGTGTTTGTAGGTAAACAGTGAGGTAGGTAGACAGTGGCTTAGGTAGACAGTGGCTTTAGATAGACAGAGAAATAGGTAATCAGAGTTGTAGATAGACAGAAAACTGCCAACGCAAAATGCCCACCCAAAATGCCCACCCAACCTGCCCACGCAACATGCCCACACAAACTGCCCACGCAATCTGCTCACCCAAACTGCCTACAACACTCTGTCCGATAAACTTTTACAACCATACACACCTAAACATAACCTAAACGCACACTCGACTAGGTAGACTAGGTAGACAGTAATTAGTTATCAGAACACATACCAATCCCACTTAACCTGCCCACCCAAACTGCCCTCGCAACATGCTCACTCAAACTGCCTACGCAACATGCCCACACAATCTACTAACTCAAACTGCCCACGCAACATGCCTATCTAAATTGCCCACTTAACATACCCACCCAAACGGCCCACACAACATGCCCAGCCAAATTTCCCACGAAACATACCCACTCAAACTGCCCACGCAACATGCCCATTCAAACTACCCACGAAATCTACCCACACAAACTGCCCACCCAAACTGCCGCACGCAACCTGCCCACCCAAACTGCCCACGCAACATGCTCACTTAAAATGCCCACGCAACCTATCCACCCAAAATGCCCACACAATCTGCCCACCCAAACTGCCGCATGCAACCTGCCCACCCAAACTGCTACACGCAACCTGCCCACCAAATCTGCCCACGCAATTTGCCCACTCAACTGCCCACACAACATGTCTCCCTAAACTGACTGTTTTAACATTTCTGCATGGCAGCCCTTGAGGATACCTCTCATTTGATATCAAAGTCGACATGGTTTTGACAACTTTATGCAAAAAACAAAAGCCGATCGAGCTATCATATTTTTGACATTTCTGCATGGCAGCCCTTGACGGTACCTCTCATTTGATACCAAAAACGACATGGTTCTGACAAATTTATGGAAAAAAAAACAAAAACCCACCGATCTGTCAAATTTTTAACATTTCTGCATGACAGCACTTGACGTTACCTTTCATTTGATACCAAACACGACATGGTTCTGACAACTTTTAGCAAAAAACAAAAGCCGATCGAGCAGTCAAATATTTGACAATTCTGCATGACAGTTCTTGACGTTATCTTTCATTTCATTCCAAACACGACATGGTTCTGACAACTTTATGCAAAAATCAAAAGCCGATCGAACTGTCAAATTTTTGATATTTCTGCTTCGCAGCCCTTGACGATACCTCTCATTTTATACCAAACGCGACATGGTTCTGACAACTTTAGGCAAAAAACAAAGGCCGATCGAGCTGTCAAATTTTTGACATTTCTGCATTGCAGCCCGTGACAATACTTCTTATTTGATACCAAATACGACATGGTTCTGACAACTTTAAACAAAAAACAAAAGCTGATCGAGCTGTCAACATTTTGACATTTCTGCATGGCAGCCCTTGACGTTACCTTTCATTTGATACCAAACACGACATGGTTCTGACAACTTTAAGTAAAAAACAAAAGACGATCGAGATATCAAATTTTTAACATTTCTGCAAGACAGCCCTTGACGTTACCTTTCATTTGATACCTAACACGACATGGTTCTGACAACTTTATGCAAAATACAAAAGCCGATCAAACTGTCAAATTTTTGACATTCTTACTTCGCAGCCCTTGACGATACCTCTCATTTGATACCAAACACGTCATGGTTCTGACAACTTTAAGCAAAAAACAAAATCTGATCAAGCTCTCAAAATTTTGAAATTTCTTCATTGCAACCCTTGACGATACATTTCATTTAATACCAAACACAACATAGTTTTGACAACTTTATGCAAAAAACAAAAGCCGATCGGGCTGTCATATTTCTGACATTTCTGCATTGCAGCCCTTGACGATACCTCCCATTTGATACCAAACACGACATGGTTTTGACATTTATGCAAAAAACAAAAGTCGATCGAGTTGTCAAATTTCTAACATTTCTCCATGAATCCCTTGAAACTACCTCTCATTTAATACCAAACACGACATGGATCTGACATCTTTATGCAAAAAACAAAAGCCGATCGAGCTATCAAAATTTTTAAATTTCTTCATTGCAGCCCTTGATGACACCTTTCATTTAATACCAAATACAACAAAGTTTTGACAATATTATGGGAAAAACAAAAGCCGATCGTGCTGTCAAATTTTTGACATTTCTGCATTGAATCCCTTGAAAATACCTCTCATTTGATACCAAACACGACATGGTTCTGACATATTTTTGCAAAAAACAATAGTCGATCGGGCTATTAAAATTTTAACATTTCTGCATGTTAGCCCTTGACGATCCCTCTCATTTGATACCAAACACGACATGGTTCTGACAACTTTAAGCAAAAAATAAAAGCCGATAGAGCTGTCAAATATCTGACATTTCTGCATTGCAGCCATTGACGATACCTCCCATTTGATACCAAACACGACATGGTTTTGACAATTTTATGCTAAAAACAAAAGCCGATCAAGCTGTCAAATATTTGACATTCCAGCATTGTATCCCTTGAAAATACCTCTCGTTTGATACCAAACACGACATGGTTCTAACATATTTATGCAAAAAACAATAGCCGGTCGGGCTGTCGTATTTCTGAAATTTCTGCATTAAATCCCTTGAAAATACCTCTCATTTGATACCAAACACGACACAGTTTTCACAATTTTAAACAAAAAACAAAAGCCGATCATGCTGTCATATTTGTGACAATTCTGCATTGAATCCCTTGAAAATACCACCCATTTGATACCAAACACGACTTGTTTCTGACAACTTCATGCAAAAAACAAAAGCCGATCGAGCTGTCAAAATTTTGAAATTTCTTCATTGCAGCCCTTGATGATACCTTTCATTTAATACCAAACACAATATAGTTTTGACATTATGGAAAAAACAAAAGCCGATCAAGCTGTCAAATATCTGACATTTCTGCATTGCAGCCCTTGACGATACCTCCCATTTGATACCAAACACGACATGGTTTTGACAATTTTATGCAAAAAACAAAAGCCGATCGAGCTGTCAAATATCTGACATTTCTGCATTGAATCCCTTGAAAATACCTCATTTAATATCAAACAAAACATGAATCTGACATCTTTATGCAAAAAACAAACGCGGAGAGAGCTGTCAAATATCTGACATTTCTGCATTGCAGCCCTTGTCGATACCTCCCATTTGATACCAAACATGACATAGTTTTGACAACGTTATGCAACAAAAGCCGATCGTGCTGTCAAATATCTGACATTTCTGCATTGAATCCCTTGAAAATACCTCTCATTTGATACCAAACACGACATGGTTCTGACTTCTGACATATTTATGCAATAAACAATAGCCGATCGGGATGTCATATTTCTGACATTTCTGCATTGCAGCCCTTGACGATACCTCCCATTTGATACCAAACACGACATGGTTTTAATTTTTTTTTGCAAAAAACAAAAGCCGATCGTGCTGTCAAATTCCTGACATTTCTACATTGAATCCCTTGAAAATACATCTCGTTTGATACCAAACATGACATGGTTCTGACATATTTATGTAAAAAACAATAGCCGATCCTGCTGTCAAATATCTGACATTTCTGCATTGAATCCCTTGAAAATACCTCATTTAATATCAAACAAAACATGAATCTGACATCTTTATGCAAAAAACAAACGCGGATAGAGCTGTCAAATATCTGACATTTCTGCATTGCAGCCCTTGTCGATACCTCCCATTTGATACCAAACACGACATAGTTTTGACAACGTTATGCAAAAACAAAAGCCGATCGTGCTGTCAAATTTCTGACATTTCTGCATTGAATCCCTTGAAAATACCTCTCATTTGATACCAAACACGACATGGTTCTGACTTCTGACATATTTATTCAATAAACAATAGCCGATCGGGATGTCATATTTCTGACATTTCTGCATTGCAGCCCTTGACGATACCTCCCATTTGATACCAAACACGACATGGTTTTAAATTTTTTTTGCAAAAAACAAAAGCCGATCGTGCTGTCAAATTCCTGACATTTCTACATTGAATCCCTTGAAAATACATCTCGTTTGATACCAAACATGACATGGTTCTGACATATTTATGTAAAAAACAATAGCCGATCGTGCTGTCAAATTCCCGACATTTCTGCATTGAATCCCTTGAAAATACCTCTCATGTAATATCAAACATGACATGGATCTGACATCTTTATGCAAAAAACAAAATCCGATAGAGCTGTCAAATATCTGACATTTCTGCATTGCAGCCCTTGACGATACCACCCATTTGATACCAAACACGACATGGTTTTGACAATTTTATGCATAAAAAAAACAAAAGCCGATTGAGCTGTCAAATATCTAACATTTCTGCATTGAATCCCTTAAAAATACCTCTCGTTTGATACCAAACACGACATGGTTCTGACATATTTATGCAAAAAGAAAAGCCGATCGAGCTGTCAAATTTCTGACATTTCTACATTGCATCTCTTGACAATACCTTTCATTTGATACCAAACACGACATGGTTCTGACAACATTATGGAAAAACAAATGCCTTCAACTGTCAAATTTTTAACTATTACATGGTTGGCCACCTGTCTTTTTTTATCTAATCTAATGGATATTAATGTACGAAATTCACATTAATGCATTTAGGAATATTTGTTTTTTGCTTAGTTGCTTATGATAAGTTTGGCAACACTTCCTAGTCTAGTTATAATTAAAATTTATATTGTTATTATTGAAATGAATGTACTAACTTCACATTTCTGCAGTTAGGAATATTTGTTATTTACTTTGTTACTTATGGCAAGTTTGGTAACACTTACTCGTCTAGTTATATTTAAAATTTACTATATTTTTATTGGTAGTATGGAAATTATTAATGGACTAACTTCACAATAATACAGTTAGGAATATTTGTTTGTCACTTAGTTAATTATGTAATGTTTGGTAACACTTGTGTATCGTACCAACTTCACTTTATTGCAGTTAGGAATATTTTCTTTTTATTTAGTTATGTACGATAAGTTTGGCAACACTGTTTCGTCTAGTTATATTTAAAATTTACTAATATTATTACTGACAATTTGAAAATTAAATTACTTCACTTTATTACAGTTAGGAATATTAGTTTTTATTTAATTACGGCAAATTTGGCAACACTGCGTTCGTCTAGTTATATTTAAAATTTACCATATTGTTATTGACAATTTGGAAAATAATCGTTTCCGTTAGCTTGTCATTTGTGACAGATGACAATTGAAATATACTACGTTTTTTAACAATTTTAATTACAAATTTTCTTAATTTTTATACAATATCAACCCATAAATAAAAATAAAAATGTAAATTTATATAAATTTTTATTAATATTAATTTTTTTTATCAATATAAGAGCAATTAATAATAGGTAATAGAAAATGTTGTTACTTGTGTCTATAACATTATGAGTACCACTGATTTAAATTTCTCGCAAAATCTTGTAATATTTCAATGGTATTCTTGTAAAATTTCATCATTTTTATATGTAAAATTTGTAACTTTTAAATGTAAATTACTCAAAATTTCGACGTTGTTGAGCATTTTACCAAGACATAATTTCTTTTTAAAATTTTCTCCTCTTTCTAACGATAATATTACATATTACGGGGCTTCATTTCTCACTTAAATCATGTAAGTTCTATATACAATTTTTTTAAAACAAGCGCTTATAGATAGGTAATACATGTAATAGGTAGACAGTGGTTTTAGGTAAATTAGAGGTAGGTAGACAGTGGTTTTAGGTAGACAGAGAATTTGGTAGACGGTGATTTTAGGTAGACAGAGGAATTGGTAAATAGAGAGGTAGGTAGACATAGAAATAGGTATACAGAGATGTAGGTAGGCAGAAGACCGTCCACACAACATGCCCACCCAAACTGTCCACCTGAAAATGATTTTAAACATATAGATATCTACTAATAGTATGAAATACATAAAAATGAAATGTACTTACAGAAAAATATAGACAAATCTCACTAAAATCACACACAAATAACACGAAACGCTTTCCAAATATTGACTGTAATCTGACAAACAATTTGTTGGAACCAACATAAACAACAATACGTATAGTGTGACCAAACGATGTATTACTGGCCTCGACATAGGAGGCGTGGTCTGCGGTGGCTCTATCATTAACAGTACATTCGGAAACAGAAGTTTTCTATACAAATTTAAACAGTGAGGTAGGTAGACACTGGCTTTAGGCAGACAGAGAAATAGGTAATCCGAAATGTAGATAGACAGAAAACTGTCCACGCAATCTGCCCACCCAAACTGCCCACGCAACATGCCCACGCAACATACCCACCCAAACTACCCACGCAAAATGCCCACGCAACATGCCCACCCAAACGGCCCACGCAACATGCCCACCCAAATTGCCCACTCAGCATACCCACCCAAACTGCCCACACAACATGCCCACCCAAATTGCCCACGCAACATAGCCACCCAAACTGCCCACGCAACATGCCCACCCAAACTGCCCACGCAACATGCCCACCCAAACTGCCTACAACACTCTGGCCGATAAACTTTTATAACCATTCCCAACTAAACCTAACCTAACCTAACCTTAACGCACACTCGACTTTAGGTAGACAGTGATTAGTTATCAGAACATGTAACAAAACCCACTCAACTTGCCCACCCAAACTGCCCACGCAACTTGCCCACCCAAACTGCCCACGCAACATGCCCACCCAAACAGCCCACGCAACATGCCCACCCAAATTGCCCACGCAACAAAACCACCCAAACTGCCCACGCAACATACCCACCCAAACTGCCCACGCAACATGCCCACCCAAACGGCCCACGCAACATGCCCACCCAAATTGCCCACTCAGCATACCCACCCAAACTGCCCACACAACATGCCCACCCAAATTGCCCACGCAACATACCCACCCAAACTGCCCACGCAACATGCCCACCCACACTGCGTACAACACTCTGGCCGATAAACTTTTATAACCATTCCCAACTAAACCTAACCTAACCTAACTTTAACGCACACTCGACTTTAGGTAGACAGTGATTAGTTATCAGAACATGTAACAAAACCCACTCAACTTGCCCACCCAAACTGCCCACGCAACATGCTCACTCAAACTGCCCACGCAACATGCCCACCCAAACAGCCCACGCAACATGCCCACCCAAATTGCCCACGCAACAAAACCACCCAAACTGCCCACGCAAAATGCCCACCCAAACTGCCCACGCAACATACCCACCCAAACTGCCCACGCAACATACCCACCCAAACTACCCACGCAATCTGCCCACCCAAACTGCCCACACAAACTAAACACGCAACCTGCCCACTTAAACTGCCCACAAACTTTTATAACCTTACCCACTTAAACATAACCTAAACGCACATTCAACTTTAGGTACAGTGATTAGTTATCACAACACGGAAAATGCACACTCAACCTGTCCCAAACTGCTCACGCAACATGCCTACTCAACATACTTACCAAACATGCCCATTCAAATTGCTGAAAAAAATATTCAAGAAAACTATAAAATTCTTTCAAAGGAATAATGTTTTATTTATTTGTAATATATTTCAATGTTAATTGACAACAAATATTAAAAGAAAAATGGTAAACATTATATATATATATATAAATTTCAAATTAATACAAATTATTTACAAATTATAACTTATTGCAATTCAACGTTTGTATGATGTAAAAAAAATACAATGAAATATTTTCTATAAAACAATATGTTTGATATTTGAAATAACAAATTAATATACCTACTATAATTAACATGTTATATAACTATATTAGTATGAAATGTGATTTAAAAATTATATATTTGTCGAGTCGTTACAGAATTTAATTTATTTTTCGTTTTAAAAAGTGATAAATCATTATTGATAATTTCACTTCTAACAAAATATTTTATTTACTTCATCATAGAATAATTCTTAATTTTTTTATTTCTTTGTTTTAATTAATTTAAATTATTCATTATCCTTTAGTTCTTCTACATCTGTCTGTTTTCATGCTGAGCATTTTCTTTTCCAATATTTCTTTGTACGACGGATTTGCTATATATTGGTTTTATATAATACATATTTTATTCAACGATGTGATTTATTTTGGTTGTCAAACGTTTTATTCTTCGAAATAATTTATGTCGTATGATAAGTGATTTCCAAAATATTTTCACATAAAGTTCCATTTTGAAACGTTGTTTTTAAATGTACATATGTATATGTAATGTTCATATATTTTTTTATATATAAGTATATAAGAAATGTTCTATGATATATATATATTTTAAATATTTAACAAATGACGGAATCAACATAATGATTTATTACATTTCAAAATTAATTATTTAATATGTAAAATAGTGTTTGAAATAATTTTGTTATTTTTCTACTAATTTAGTTATACCATGCAATTATCTTTCATCATGTTATTGTAAATTACATAGTTTATATAAAAAACTTTCATTGTGTTTTTTTAATCATACTGTTTTTACATTATGTATTGAATTTTAAAAATAATTTACAATTTTCACCATCAAATAAATATTGGCCAATGCTCGACTTTTCCCCTTCTCCACGACTCTGTCCCTTGCCGTGCCCGTTTTTTTTTTTTTGAAAACTAAGTATTGGCCATGGGCGCCACAACGTGTTGCAGTACAATTTTTTGATGTTTTTTGAAAAACAAAAACGCATGAACTCTGAAAGGTGAACAAAATGTATCATTTAATTAAAGTCGTAATTCTTACAATTTTCGAGATAGCAGAGGTAAACACCGAAAAAACTCATTTTTCATTGCCTTATAACTCTGAAACTATTGAAGATCGGACCTATATTGATTAAGGTTTTTTAACTCATTTTAGTCAGTACTATATGTCCTCATAATTTGTGACACTTATTTTTTAACACTCTGTATATATACAGGCTGCCCATTTAATAAGTTCCGGCCTTAAAGTTTAAAAATAGGCAAAGCAGAATACATTTCATAAGCCACATGGTAAATATTAGTACTTTAAATCAAATAATCACGGTTGGTATAAGACCAAAACAACATTTTAAATCAAGTAACTTATGAAATGTAACATGGGTTGCCTATTTATAAGCTTTAAGTCGGGAACTTTTAAAGTGGGCACACACTATATATATCGTACTGTCAATATTATTTGAGTACACGTAATATTTTATTTCATTTACTCATAATACTTATTGTTCATCATTTGTTACAATTCAACGATTAATTAAATTGTTAAACACAACGAAAACAATAAATAAAAGCACATATTATCTTTGCCTTAAATGAAATTTGTCACAGATGTATGAAAACAAATCATATTGACAAAACATATTTGCAAAGACAACAATGTTTATTATGATCCCAATGAAATAATTATACTACATGTATAGATTCTCAAATTTCGGGACTCAACTTTTATTTATATCTAGAATGGGAAATAATCGGACATGCAATCTTACATAAATTATTTATTGTAAAGCAGCCTTTTTCAGGACTATAAATGGTCAAAAATAAATGAAACATTTCTCTAGCCCTGAAGAAGACTGTTGCACAATCACAACATCATCGGCCAAGAAATAAATAAAGCAAAAGCTTTAAATTGTAGTTAATTTGGTTTAAATGTGACAAAAAAGTAACGTCATTCTACTCCAATGTCTTATTTTCTATGCAATCCATAAACGGTCTTTAAAAAATTCTATTCCTTTTCTGTTCCATTCTATTCTGTTCAATCTATAAATCTCGCTTGATTGCGTGTTAGTTTTACTGAATTTGATTTTTAGCGAAACCATTCTTATCTTCCTCGCACCAGTGTCTATAGTACACTGCGCGAGAAAGATAGCTATACTGTGACGTCACTGTGACACTGAAAACAAATTCAAATATCTCGCAAAGTATTTATTAAAAGAATGTTTCTTTTTTATCTTAATCGTTCTTTATTAAGTAGTACTTTAAGTAAAAAATGTACACGTTATAATTTTTTGTTATGGTTGTGGACCCCATTCTGTAAACAGTCGGTCAACATTCAAAAATTAGGAAGTTAACTCGAATTTTAGTCAGTTGTAAAAAGCTCACCCTTGTTTATGGAAAACATAATCAAAAGATGGACAAAAACGGCCGTATATTACACATTTTTGGTACAGGTTATATGCAGTTTATAATAAAAGTTTCAAATTTTTATTTATATTATGAACTTTTATTAATAATTAATCATTTGTACCTTTATTTTGAAGCAACGTTATCTAATTTTACGTATAATACGATATAAAACATACATGAAAAACTTTTATATTACGTTTCAACATGATGTATGAAATAAAATATTTGGAAATGATTTTAAACATATTTATAACTACTTATAGTATGAAATACATAAAAATGAAATATGCAAACTGACAGACAATTTGTTGGATTGGAAACAATTGGTCAACAACCCAAACAACTTTACATAATAGATCAAAATATGTATTTTTGTAATTTTTTTTATACTATAATTATGTTAATATTGAAGTGAAATACGTGTTTTAAAGTTATACAATCATTTTAATGTCAATTATATATTTATGAATCATAATTTTAAGAAATTGAATTTGGCGGGAAATTTAAATTTAAAATTGCTTTTAACATTTCATACTTTTGTTGGTATTATTATCATTTATGAATAAATAATATCTTTAATTATTATTTATGAGAGTTTTTTTAAAGTATAATACATAAAATTAATAGATAAATTTGTTTTTACATTGCTACTGAAACAATTTGATAATAAGTTAATGAAAAACCTTACTTTTTCAAAAGTATCAAGACTTTTTTGTTTTATAGTTCATTATTGAGTATTATTCATTCATCAATATAGTTAATTTAATGCAAATTTGACACAAAAGTAACGTCATTCTACTACAATATCTTATTTTCTATTCAATCTAAAAATAGTCTTAAAATTTTTTTATTCCTGTTCTATTTCATTCTATTCTGTACAATCTACAAATTTGGCTTGATTGCGTGTCTTATTATTTTTCATTCTTCCAATGGGGTCCTCCACTCTTATTTTTTTTATAATTTTAAATGAAAGTTCGTTTAATTTTGAAGCTGTTCGTAGTATTTGCATTTGATTTTTAGCAAAATCATTGCTATCTTTCTCGCACCAGTTTCTATAATAGGCTGCGTGAGAAAGATACTGTGACATTACTGTGACAATGAAAACAAATTAAAATATCTCGCAAAGTACTTATTAAAAGAATGTTTCTTTTTTTTATTGGGTCCCGTGGCCGCGTGCGTGAGTGTCTGGTCGCGAACCCGGGGAACCGGGTTCGATCCCGACAGCCGCCAAATATTTTAAATGGCACAAAAGTGACCCCTGTGGTGCACTCTCCACACCAGCTATGAGTGCCCGCGAGGTGACGCCTGGTAA
Source organism: Ophonus ardosiacus (assembly GCA_943142095.1). Taxonomy (NCBI): domain Eukaryota; kingdom Metazoa; phylum Arthropoda; class Insecta; order Coleoptera; family Carabidae; genus Ophonus; species Ophonus ardosiacus. The sequence goes on from OW964823.1 coordinate 18,344,251, forward strand.
GCGCCCACACGGTAAAATATATCGTCATCATTACCGTTGTCTACATGTGTGTAGATACTGGCACACCCAGAAATGGGTAATATGACGTGATGATATATTTATTTATTTATGTTTCTTTTTTATCTTAATCGTACTTTAGTAAGTAATACTTTAAGTATGAAGTGTACATGTTATTATTTTCTGTTATGATTGAGAGCCCCATTCTGCAAACAGTCGATCAACATTCAAAGATTAAGAAGTTAATTCGAGTTTTAGTGAGTTGTGAAAAGCTCACCCTTGTTTTTGATAAACATAATCAAAAGATGAGACAGAAACGGCCGTGTATTACACATTTTTGGTACAGGTATTTCATTATAAAAGTTTCAAATTTTTATTCTTAACGCAACGTACTGCACCCCTGTTCGAAGGTCTCTTTTTATTTGTGATAGCCCAATAGAAAGGATACTTTTCGGATTAATAGTATTTGGTTCCTTTCTCCTACACCGTGATCTGTTCAAACGACCTTATGTTCTTTCATTTTAACTGGAGCAATATAAATTGCCCTTTGAGCCTAGTTTTCATCCTCAAATACCATAGGAGAAAAGTATATGCATATTAGTTTAGCTTGGTAGCTAAAAATAACTACCTTCTTGTCAAGGATTGAGCTTTTAATTTTGATCTTTGCTTTTCCCTAAAATGAGCTATTTAAAAGGATATTTTTGGAAGATTCTCCACTGTGCAGTGGTCTTTCGTGCTCGGTTTTTAAGAGGCTATTCGCTTAAAAGTCGCCTAAATTGACAGATTGATGTTGAAAAGAGTGTTTACAATAACGCCTTCAGAAATGCACTAATGATAACGGACAGTTACCTCTAATAGTATATTTAAAATGTAAAATTTTCATCTTTGCCTTTTATATGTCTAATTTCCAAACCAAAATTATACCTTGGGTGAATTCACTTGATGACATCTTCTCAAAGAGGTTATAATTTTAATATTAATTAACGAACATTTAATTGAAACAATTTCTTATAAAATATCTACAGTTATTCTATAATTAGCCTAAAATACAACATATTTATCCCGTGAAAAACTTTATTTAAAACTTGAAAAACTTATTGACAGTTCTTTAGATTGACAAATGTTTCTCAAACATTTTTGCAAATGTAATTTAAGTAAATTTGAAATTCTATAATTTCTAGTCAATTTCCACATTAAATTGGCATGAAATTTATTAAATTCAATACAATGAATGCATAAAATTCAAAGATAAATTTATTTTTAGACTAATACTAAATGAATATTTGGCGGGAAATTTGAATTATAAACTTTATTAAATTTTTATTATTAGTGCAATCATTTATAAATAAATAATCATTTTATGTCTTTACTTGATAAATGTAGAATTTTTATAAGTACAATACAAAAAATTCGCAGAAAAATGTGTTTTTAAATTACTGTTTAAAACATTTGTAATTATATTCAGTGTTGTCGCAAAGATTTTGTGTTGCCTGTACAATAGAGATTGTAGGTTAGTGTTGATTTATCATTATATATTATTATTATATGAATGTCGAGAAAGTAAATACAGTGTAAACATTAATGTCAGACAAACCATACCACTGTAAAACAGAAATATTGACAAAATTTGAAATAAGTAACGAAAGTTCTAAAACTTCTTAATTAAATGGTAAGATTTTCATGGTTTAATAAGTATTCTATGAATAAATAATTGCATTATCGATAAAATAGAAACATATGGAACATTGGGGAAGAAAACTACACCAATATGATGCCGATTCTTACGACGGGAGTACGACAAAGTTGGAAGACCTGTTGCAGAAGATGTAAAATTCGTAGGATTGTGTAAAGAAGATATATTTGAAATAAATAAATGGAAGACTAAGAAATGGCGATTTTTATTATGAAACACTGGCCATAAACACTATTACATTTGTTTCATAATAAGGGCATCGAACCCGCTAAAAACTGGGTTCGGAGCAGGTTATTTTGTTTTTTGAGAAATGGGTCCGTGTGCCGTTTTAAAATGCAACACGGAATTTACGCCTGACAAGAAACGAACACAATTTTCACGTCAAATCAACACACGCCGCAACGCAAACGCCGAAGTGAAAATAAACCTGAACTGAAGCCCAACCCTGAATGCGAATTTTAATAACTGGTTCGGTTATGGGTTCGCTAATATGTTACGATTTGTTGCCGGTTTTGATTTGATGCCCTGGTTAAGATAGATACCTCGATATAGAAAAGAAAATTAACAAATATAATAACATTATATGCTATTATTATATTATATGTATTATTTGAAATAAATAATTTTTATTATTTGCAGCAGAGAAGTAGGTAAGTACACAAAATAATAATATGTACGCCATATACAAACAGAGTCACGAAAAATTTAAACTATGCTTTCATCGCTAATTTGGAAATAGTATAACTTTACATAGTCCGGAAAAAGCCTTAAATAAAAAGCGAAAGCTTGACAAAATTGTCAAAGAATCAACATTTGTATTTAGGCTTAAATTACACATTTTAAATACTTTTACAATTATAAACCAATAGGATTTCCAATATAAATTTTAAACTGTATAGGATTCGCTTATCAAACTTTAAACAATTTCCGTATTTAAGCGCTCTGTATTCATGTAACGAATTGATTAGATTTATGGTGAAATTGGACACCTGGAAGTGGTACTTTACTTGAAGCCTGTAACAACTTTTAATGAAAAACTACATTCAAATATAATAGATTTTTTTCAAATTTGGTATTTAAGAATTTTATATTAATGGTAACGACATATTAGATTTTTACTAAAATTGGTAAACTTGAAATGGTACTTTATTTGAAGCTCTAAACAAATTTTCTTAGAAAATTTTGTTGAAATTTGATTCAAAACTTCTCAAATGTGGTATTTAAAAGTTGAAAATTTCAATTTTTGTTTGAAAAACTCGTTTGGAGCTGACTACAAAATGTTTAAATCGTAAAAAACAAACATTAAATGCTAATTTTAATTTATATTTTCTGGAACAATATTCTTTTTTGATTGAATTGAATTTAGTATTGTTAATGATTCATTATTGCGATCAAAGTATTTAATAGTTTTCTAGTAACTGTTCAATAATGATTTTAACATTACATGTGAAATTACTAAAATAAAATAATCATAACTTTATTTATAAACTGTTATACAACCACCTACCTTTGGATGAAAGCTGAAGACATTTTTCGCGATGTTTTTCCCTTTCACAATCTAAATAGGGTACTTTTTGATTTATGATAGTGTTTTTTGATGATTAGGCATTAGTAGTCGTGTGTTTTTACACAATATAATCATTTATTTATTCATATGCACATAAAAACTATAGTATTGATTTAAAAGTACTTACTATCTTGCGCGACTGCATGAGTTTTCATTGCGACATGTCTGTAGAAATAATACTATCTTTTAAATGAAATAAATAAGTATAATATACTTGAATTTATTCTATAATTAGCTCAAAATACAACAACTATAATATATTTAAACTATTTGAAACTTGCAGAACCAATGAAATGTTTTATTACATAACCACACTTATGTTAACTTTTGTGTTTTATAACTTCATATTTTTAACTCATACATTCTCGTGTGCGATTTGTGTCATACCATCATCGTATGTAAACTACACACCATCTCCTGTGACATCCTCGTCGTAGGTGCTATCTGAGGTTGGAGCAAAAGGGCGCATTCTCCGATTTAGCAGTTGACCACGACGAACTTTCCTACCGTGACAGATGACTCGCCGTCAGTCCACTCGGACGGACTACTTCTAACAACTAAGCCCTCTTACTTTATTTTATTGTGTTGTCCCTGATCTAGTCAAGATTCTCTGTTTATTTTTTGTAATAATCAATTACGTAGTTCTGTTGATCTTGACCTAGTTAAGATTTTCATATTTTATCAGCGAATTTTTAATAGTTTTTGTACTTACGTATTTTACGGTCATATTTATTCGTAGTTTTAAACACTTTGTGTGTTGTCCCTGACCTAGTCAAGATTTTCTGTTTATTTTTTGTAATAATCAATTACGTAGTTCTGTTGAACTTGACCTAGTTAAGATTTTCATATTTTATCAGCGATTATTTAATAGTATTTTTACTTACGTATTTAAGTGTCATATTTCTTCATAGTTTTAAGCATTTCGCGGAAGTTATTTATTTAATTTACTTGAATTTAGGCCGCATCTTTTGCGGACCGTATTATAACCTTAAAAATTCTCAGGCCTTTGAATTTAGTCGCGGTATGAAAGCGCAACGCCTTCAGACTGGCAGTAAAACTCAGCAAATACTTTGTCGCGCTGTCGGACAGCTTTAAATTTACTCGCGAACTGCTCAAACACTAATTTTATTATTGGCAATACATTAACTTTGTTTATTTTAAATAGTTTGTCTAGTACAATAATTCTGTTCACAACAGAAGTCAAAAATACAACAAAATTCAATTTCTTAGGGTTTAAAATATTTATACAGTCATTTTCATCACTCACAACTTATTAATAAATGTAGTGGAATCCATTGTCTATCGCAGAGTACTTGAAATGAATGTTGTAAGATGTCTTCTTTCGCCTATAATTTTCCTATAGATTATTGAGGTTAACCTACAGAAAAACTTAGAGTTACAAAGATTTCTGTTTATTATATACACATATTACTTACATATTCCTGTATTTGTACTCACTATAGTGAAATTAAATCATTTTAAATCTTCAATTCCATTAAGAAAGTATTATGGAATAGACTTTAACCTCTTTGGAATGACTGTCTATAATAAAATATTTTTAACTATTTCTACGTACAAAATTTGTATACATACCAATAAATATTTGTTCTACCATATAATATTACATAATTATTGCACCGTATTGTCCAGTATTTATTGTTTAAATGTCATTTTTCTTAGCTTATAGTTGCAGACGCTTGGCCGATGACAGATGAAATGTCAAAATTGATTTTCTGTTGCGCTTCTCTTTGGATTGAATATTGGATGACTTATTTCACCTATAACTTTACAATACTTTTAAAATTAGCTCAAAATATGCCCAACAATGAATCCCTTGACATTCATTTTATAAATTTAACACACTAGCATATCAAAATAAGCAAACTATTTTTGAATTTCAACTGGTTGGATAAGATCTTCTGAAAATCGATTGGAAAACATTAAAATTATATCAACATCTGTAAATTATACGTACATATTACCCACATATTAATGTATTTGTACTTGGAATAGTTTAATGAAATCATTTTCAACGTCCAAAACCATTATTATTAGATCGAATGTTAATCTAACCAAAAAATGATGTTGAAGACCTAAAAAAAAATCATTTCTACATAAAAACGTATAAAATTTGTATACATACCAATAAATATTTGTACTACCATATAATATTACATAATAACTGTGCATTATTGTCCAGTATTTATTGTTGAAATATCCAGATTTCATGCTATCGATCGAATCGATGACGTTTGCACATTGACAGCTCAGCTGTCATGTCAAACCGATTGGATATTGAATTACCTTGTAAAATATTAAAAACTATTTAAAAGAAACGTTTATTTATATTGAAATACATTTATATTTTATCTAAGAGAAGCTTTAATTTAAATTACAACGAATGACAGATATGTTTGTGAGAGAATTGGACATACGTGATTGTAAAATTAAATTTTTATATGTTCTAGACCATCTATAAACAATAATTTGTTGCATATTTACTGTATTTATACTCACCATAGTGAAATAGAATCAGTCTAAACTTTCACATTTATATTTCCTTCGAAAAGTTCAACATAACCACAATTTTGTGATTTCTTGGTCTGTAAAAGAAATATTTCTTCCACTTAAACGTACAAAATTTGTATACATACCAATAAATATTTGTTCTACTATATAATATTACATAATAACTGTGCAGTATTGTCCAGTATTTATCGTTGAAAAATCCAGATTTCATGTTATCGATTGACTCGCAGGCCTAACCAAAAATTGGTTTGTAAACTAAAAATTTCTACAATAAAAACGTATAAAATGTTGTACATACCAATAAATAACTGTTGTGCCATCATTATTGTACAGTATTGTCCAGTATTTATAGTTTAAATCTCAATTTACTTGCCTAAAACATGCTATCGATCGGCAGGCGTTGAGACTACATCTGAAATCGACCGGTTTTATACGTTCTTGACCATTTTTAAACAATAATTTGTTACATATTTACTGTATTTGTACTCACTATAGTGAAATAGAATCATTCCTATTCATATTTCAATAGAAAATTTGAACATAACCAACCTTTTGATGTCTTGGCCTGTAAAAGAAATATTTCTTCCACGTAAACGTACAAAATTTGTATACATACCAATAAATATTTGTTCTACTATATAATATTACATAATAACTGTGCAGTATTGTCCAGTATTTATCGTTGAATATATCCAGATTTCATGTTATCGATTGACTCGCAGGCCTAACCAAAAATTGGTTTGTAAACTAAAAATTTCTACAATAAAAACGTATAAAATGTTGTACATACCAATAAATAACTGTTGTGCCATCATTATTGTACAGTATTGTTCAGTATTTATAGTTTAAAACTCAATTTACTTGCCTAAAACATGCTATCGATCGGCCGGCGTTGAAACACATGTGAAATCGAACGGTTTTATATGTTCTAGACCATCTTTAAACAATAATTTGTTACATATTTACTGTATTTGTACTCACCATAGTGAAATAGAATCAGTATAAACATTCCTATTCATATTTCTTTCGAAAAGTTGAACATAACCACAATTTTGTGTCTTCTTGGTTTGTAAAGTAAAAATTTCTACAATAAAAACGTATAAAATGTTATACATACCAATAAATCATTGTTGTGCCATCATTATTGTATAGTATTGTCCAGTATTTATAGTTTAAATCTCAATTTACTTGCCTAATACACGTTATCGATCGACCGGCGATTTGAGTTGACATGTGAAATCGACCGGTTTGCCTATAATATATTAGTAATCATTTAAATAACATTTATTTATATTCAAATACCTGTAATTATTATATATTTTACCTCAATTACAATACTTTATCCATTTAAAACGTTTAATTTATAACATAAAGACTAACTTGTCAACTGGTTGTGAATGACAGATATGTGTTGTCAAACAAATTTGACAGGTGTGATTATAAAATATAATTTTTAAAATTTTCTAGACCATTTTAAAATAATATTTTAATACTTTTCATTAAATCCAACTATATTATTAATATTTTAATTAAATTTTTTCCAAAAAAACATCAATTTAAAGTAGAAATATTTCCACACTTACAATGTTAACTACCACTGGTTTATAAAAGAACCTAATCTATTACCAATTCAAAAATCTTTAAAAAAAATCCCTAAATCCTCAACTTTAACTTAAAATTACTCAAAATTAAGACGTTGTTGAGTATTTTATCAAGACATAGTTACTTTCGCATTTTTTCTCCTCTTTCTAACCATATATAACACATAACGGGACTAGAATGTCACAGTAATCATGTAAGTTGTATATATAAATTTTTTAAAAAACAAGCGCTTATAGATAGGTAATACATGTAATAGGTAGACAGTGGTTTTAGGTAAATTAGAGGTAGGTAGACAGTGGTTTTAGGTAGACAGAGAATTTGGTAGACGGTGATTTTAGGTAGACAGAGGAATTGGTAAATAGAGAGGTAGGTAGACAGAGAAATAGGTATACAGAGATGTAGGTAAGCAGAAGACTGCCAACACAACATGCCCACCCAAACTGCCCACGCAACATGCCCACCCAAATTGCCCACGCAACATACCCACCCAAATTGCCCACGCAACATACCCACCCAAACGGCCCACGTAACATGCCCACCCAAATTGCCCACCCAAACTGCCCACGCAACATGCCCACCCAAACTGCCCACCCAAACTGCCTACAACACTCTGGCCGATAAACTCTTATAACCATTCCCAACTAAACCTAACCTAACCTTAACGCACACTCGACTTTAGGTAGACAGTGATTAGTTATCAGAACATGTAGCAAAACCCACTCAACTTGCCCACCCAAACTGCCCACGCAACATGCTCACTCAAACTGCCCACGCAACATGCCCACCCAAACAGCCCACGCAACATGCCCACCCAAATTGCCCACGCAACAAAACCACCCAAACTGCCCACGCAACATGCCCACCCAAACGGCCCACGCAACATGCCCACCCAAATTGCCCACTCAGCATATCCACCCAAACTGCCCACACAACATGCCCACCCAAATTGCCCACGTAACATACCCACCCAAACTGCCCACGCAACATGCCCACCCACACTGCGTACAACACTCTGGCCGATAAACTTTTATATCCATTCCCAACTAAACCTAACCTAACTTAACTTTAACGCACACTCGACTTTAGGTAGACAGTGATTAGTTATCAGAACATGTAACAAAACCCACTCAACTTGCCCACCCAAACTGCCCACGCAACATGCTCACTCAAACTGCCCACGCAACATGCCCACCCAAACAGCCCACGCAACATGCCCACCCAAATTGCCCACACAACAAAACCACCCAAACTGCCCACGTAACATGCCCACCCAAACTGCCCACGCAACATGCCCACCCAAACTGCCCACGCAACATGCCCACCCAAATTGCCCACTCAGCATACCCACCCAAACTGCCCACACAACATGCCCACCCAAATTGCCCACGCAACATACCCACCCAAACTGCCCACGTAACATGCCCACCCACACTGCGTACAACACTCTGGCCGATAAACTTTTATAACCATTCCCAACTAAACCTAACCTAACCTAACTTTAACGCACACTCGACTTTAGGTAGACAGTGATTAGTTATCAGAACATGTAACAATACCCACTCAACTTGCCCACCCAAACTGCCCACGCAACATGCTCACTCAAACTGCCCACGCAACATGCCCACCCAAACAGCCCACGCAACATGCCCACCCAAATTGCCCACGCAACAAAACCACCCAAACTGCCCACGCAACATACCCACCCAAACTGCCCACGCAACATGCCCACCCAAACTGCCCACGCAACATGCCCACCCAAATTGCCCACTCAGCATACCCACCCAAACTGCCCACACAACATGCCCACCCAAATTGCCCACGCAACATACCCACCCAAACTGCCCACGCAACATGCCCACCCACACTGCGTACAACACTCTGGCCGATAAACTTTTATAACCATTCCCAACTAAACCTAACCTAACCTAACTTTAACGCACACTCGACTTTAGGTAGACAGTGATTAGTTATCAGAACATGTAACAAAACCCACTCAACTTGCCCACCCAAACTGCCCACGCAACATGCTCACTCAAACTGCCCACGCAACATGCCCACCCAAACAGCCCACGCAATATGCCCACCCAAATTGCCCACGCAACAAAACCACCCAAACTGCCCACGCAAAATGCCCACCCAAACTGCCCACGCAACATACCCACCCAAACTGCCCACGCAACATACCCACCCAAACTACCCACGCAATCTGCCCACCCAAACTGCCCACGTAACATGCCCACGCAACCTGCCCACTCAAACTGCCCACAAACTTTTATAACCATACCCACTTAAACATAACCTAAACGCACATTCAACTTTAGGTACAGTGATTAGTTATCACAACACGGAAAATGCCCACTCAACCTGTCCCAAACTGCTCACGCAACATGCCTACTCAACATACTTACCAAACATGCCCATTCAAATTGCTGAAAAAAATATTCAAGAAAACTATAAAATTCTTTCAAAGGAATAATGTTTTATTTATTTGTAATATATTTCAATGTTAATTGACAACAAATATTAAAAGAAAAATGGTAAACATTATATATATAAATTTCAAATTAATACAAATTATTTACAAATTATATCTTATTGCAATTCAACGTTTGTATGATGTAAAAAAAATACAATGAAATATTTTCTATAAAACAATATGTTTGATATTTGAAATAACAAATTAATATACCTACTATAATTAACATGTTATATAACTATATTAGTATGAAATGTGATTTAAAAATTATATATTTGTCGAGTCGTTACAGAATTTAATTTATTTTTCGTTTTAAAAAGTGATAAATCATTATTGTTAATTTCACTTCTAACAAAATATTTTATTTACTTTATCATAGAATAATTCTTAAATATTTTATTTCTTTGTTTTAATTAATTTAAATTATTCATTATCCTTTAGTTCTTCTACATCTGTCTGTTTTCATGCTGAGCATTTTCTTTTCCAATATTTCTTTGTACGACGGATTTGCTATATATTGGTTTTATATAATACATATTTTATTCAACGATGTAGATTTGGAAATTTTTATAAACTTCTTTCCCAAATTATTTCTGTTTTCAAATGTCGAATGAGAAGAGATCTTCAAAATATCTTCTTTCATTTGTACGCCGTATTTAACTTCTTTCCCAAATTATTTGTTTTCAAATGTCGATTGAGAAAAGATCTTCAAAATATCTTCTTTCATTTGTACGCCGTATTTAGGTAACATTTAAAATGTTACTCCTTTAAAATTTAATTTTTCAGTATAGTAATACTGAGAAGTATCTCCATGTAGTTTTTATAAATTTTTCTTCCAAGTCATATAATTTTTCCATCCTTATTGTGATTTATTTCGGTTGTCAAACGTTTTATTCTTCGAAATAATTTATGTCGTATGATGAGTGATTTCCAAAATATTTTCACATAAAGTTCCATTTTGAAACGTTGTTTTTAAATGTACATATGTATATGTAATGCTCATATATTTTTTTTATATATAAGTATATAAGAAATGTTCTATGATATATATATATATATATATATATATATATATATATATATATATTTTAAATATTTAACAAATGACGGAATCAGCAATGATTTATTACATTTCAAAATTAATTATTTAATAAGTAAAATAGTGTTTGAAATAATTTTGTTATTTTTCTACTAATTTAGTTATACCATGCAATTATCTTTCATCATGTTATTGTGAATTACATAGTTTATATAAAAAACTTTCATTGTGTTTTTTTAATCATACTGATTAAAAATAATTTACAATTTTCACCGTCAAATAAGTATTGGCCAACGCTCGACTTTTCCCCTTCTCCATGACCTTGTCCCTTGCCGTGCCCGTATTTTTTTTTTGTAATTTAGCATTTTCAACATTGCCACTGAATTAGCAATATTGTAAAAATCTTTAATCCATACTTATTTGACGGCAAATATACATGTGTCTACTATTACAATTTTGAGTTATTAGAATTATTACTGATTGTCATTGTTTTTTATTATTGATAGTTTAGAACAATTTTGCAAAAAATTTAAACTATAAAATTGTCCCGCAATCATCACACATCTTGCTACAATTTCAATCATTTAAATTTAAAAAGTAGTTCGACAGATATCAATAATAAAAACATTTACAAATAATATTGTCATTTATATATACAGGGTTTAAAAAAATAAGTGTTACAAATTATAAGGGCATATAGTACTGACCAAAATTAGTAGAAAAAGTTTAATCAACATGGGTCCGATCTTCAACTGTTTTTGAGAAAGAGGCCATTTTTTATTATAATCGAAGACAAACTGACTAAGACAGTGGTTGAACAAAATTGAGTCTATGCCAGTAAATAGACTATAAAAAAACAATAACATTTTATATGAGACATTTTTTTCATTTTCTAATAGTTACGAATTTTTTTGAAAACTAAGTATTGGCCATGGGCGCCACAACGTGTTGCAGTACAATTTTTTGATGTTTTTTGAAAAACGAAAACGCATGAACTCTGAAAGGTGAACAAAATGTATCATTTAATTAAAGTCGTAATTCTTACAATTTTCGAGATAGCAGAGGTAAACACCGAAAAAACTCATTTTTCATTGCCTTATAACTCTGAAACTATTGAAGATCGGACCTATATTGATTATGGTTTTTTAACTCATTTTAGTCAGTACTATATGTCCTCATAATTTGTGACACTTATTTTTTAACATCCTGTATATATACAGGCTGCCCATTTAATAAGTTCCGGCCTTAAAGTTTAAAAATAGGCAAAACAGAATACATTTCATAAGCCACATGGTAAATATTAGTACTTTAAATCAAATAATCACGGTTGGTATAAGACCAAAACAACATTTTAAATCAAGTAACTTATGAAATGTAACATGGGTTGCCTATTTATAAGCTTTAAGTCGGGAACTTTTAAAGTGGGCACACACTATATATATTGTACTGTCAATATTATTTGAGTACACGTAATATTTTATTTCATTTACTCATAATACTTATTGTTCATCATTTGTTACAATTCAACGATTAATTAAATTGTTAAACACAACGAAAACAATAAATAAAAGCACATATTATCTTTGCCTTAAATGAAATTTGTCACAGATGTATGAAAACAAATCATATTGACAAAACATATTTGCAAAGACAACAATGTTTATTATGATCCCAATGAAATAATTATACTACATGTATAGATTCTCAAATTTCGGGACTCAACTTTTATTTATATCTAGAATGGGAAATAATCGGACATGCAATCTTACATAAATTATTTATTGTAAAGCAGCCTTTTTCAGGACTATAAATGGTCAAAAATAAATGAAACATTTCTCTAGCCCTGAAGAAGACTGTTGCACAATCACAACATCATCGGCCAAGAAATAAATAAAGCAAAAGCTTTAAATTGTAGTTAATTTGGTTTAAATGTGACAAAAAAGTAACGTCATTCTACTCCAATGTCTTATTTTCTATGCAATCCATAAACGGTCTTTAAAAAATTCTATTCCTTTTCTATTCCATTCTATTCTGTTCAATCTATAAATCTCGCTTGATTGCGTGTCATATTATTTTCCATTTTTTCACTCTTTTATTATTCTAAATTAAAGTTTGTTTAGATTTGAAGCAATTCGTAGTATTAAAAAGTCATAAATGCTTTTAGTTTAACTGAATTTGATTTTTAGCGAAACCATTCCTATCTTTCTCGCACCACTGTCTATAGTACACTGCGCGAGAAAGATAGCTATACTGTGACGTCACTGTGGCACTGAAAACAAATTCAAATATCTCGCAAAGTATTTATTAAAAGAATGTTTCTTTTTTATCTTAATCGTTCTTTATTAAGTAGTACTTTAAGTAAAAAATGTACACGTTATAATTTTTTGTTATGGTTGTGGACCCCATTCTGTAAACAGTCGGTCAACATTCAAAAATTAGGAAGTTAACTCGAATTTTAGTGAGTTGTAAAAAGCTCACCCTTGTTTTTGATAAACATAATCAAAAGATGAGACAAAAACGGCCGTGTATTACACATTTTTGGTACAGGTTATATGCATTTCATTATAAAAGTTTCAAATTTTTATTTTTAACGCAACGTACTGCACCCCTGTTCGAAGGTCTCATCGCTACCGTTCTCCCAGCCGAGAGAGGTCGTAGGCGGCAGACGACTTAAGTCAAGGCTGAACTTGCATTTCTTCGGTTTCGGGGAATTGCAAAATTTTTTCTGCATTTTTTTCCTTTCCACGTTGCGCTGCAGTGACGGTGATTTTTGCCGTATCGAATAAAACGTTATTTAAAAATGTTTTTTAACGAATATGTAAGTATTTTTACTATGACGTACATGAATATTAAATGCAGGTTTAGAAAAATCCAGACAAAATCCACCAAAAAAGACACACAAATAACACAAAACACTTTGAACTCAGAATGAATGCACGCTGACAGGAGGAAACAATAATTTGTCCAAAATAAAATGAACGTCAACTTACATTACGTAATAGATCAACAAAAAATGTAGCACTAGTTGAAAACCCTTTGGCGAGTGATAATATTTGCGACAGTTGTCGAATAATGTCGACTTCATTTATCCAGTTAATAAACCGCCGTAAGCCAGGTGCAAGAAATATCAACTCTGGATCAAAATTTATCAAATATAATTCGGTAAATTCTCGGGCTGGCCGTATAAAATTGTCCCAAAATATTCAAACCACTCAACCGTTCAACGTTTGTCCCTATGATTTGTTTATGTTGACAACGCACGGTAAATCGAGAAAGATCTTAAATTTTGTTAAATGCTGAATTTAATAAATATTTATATTTTTCTGTAATACTACTCATTATTGATTGAATAGGCCCATAAACTAATTTTAAAAAATATTTTTAAATGAAAGTTCGTTTAATTTTGAAGCAATTATTATACCTTCTCCAAAATTCATTTATTAGTACGCCTGCCGCCGCCGCCACTACACTTCTACTTTTTACCTCCCGCTACCCTTGGTAAGGGAGGTATAGGGATCGTGCTAAAAATCTCATATCGAGATTTTAGTAAATGACCACGTTTTAATGTCCTTAGAATCCATTTTTAACATTTTCACGATGATGTCTGTATGTGTGTATGTGTGTGTGTGTGTGTGTGTGTGTGTGTGTGTGTGTGTGTGTGTGTGTGTGTGTGTGTGTGTGTGTGTATGTGTGTATGTGTACGAATTTTGTTTGCACTCTAACTCAAATAATATCATTCAGAAAATTCTGAAACCTTGTATTTTTACCCTATTCTAATAGAAATAGAAGCCATTAGATTTTGGTGTAAATCGGATAAACGGAAATCGTACTTTACTTGAAGCTCATAATGGTTTTTCTTCAAAAAATACCATTAAATGTCATTTTTTCGAATTTTATGTCTTATGAAAATTAAAGATTATTGAATTTTCTACAGGAATACATTAATACATTTTCTATATATTTTACAGATAAATTTAAAAATAATTTTTTTTATTAGTCGCGAAGCCTAAGATAAAAACTATTTCTTTGTTACACAGTTCATTTTTTAAATGAATGTAACTGACAATAAATGTCACTGTCAGAAAACTTATCACTTCAAATTAATAATAGTGACATTTTAAAAAGAAAATAGTAAATAAAGCAATAGTTTTCTACAATGGAACAGTTTGCAGCGTTAGTCAATAAGTAGGTAGGTATGTATTTAAATTAATAAAATTAAATAGCGGGAGGTTTTGTGTTGACCACATCAGATTTTTTTCTGTATGTACTTACGCGTTCGCGGCAAAATTCTCAAATGTTATTGGTTAAGTATTTACGTCAGCACGTGCCTTCCGCGTCAAGGCCAATCATTTATACCTTTATTTTGAAGCAACGTTATCTAATTTTACGTATAATACGATATAAAATATACATGAATAACTTATATAGTACGTTTCAACATGATGTATGAAATAAAATATTTGAAAATGATTTTAAACATATTTATAACTACTTATAGTATGAAATACATAAAAATGAAATGTACTTACAGAAATATCTAGACAAATCTCACTAAAATCACACACAAATATAAAGAAACGCTTTCCAAATATGCAAACTCACAGACAATTTGTTGGATTGGAAACAATTGGTCAACAACCCAAACAACTTTACATAATAGATCAAAATATGTATTTTTGTAATTTTTTTATACTATAATTATGTTAATATTGAAGTGAAATACGTGTTTTAAAGTTATACAATCATTTTAATGTCATTTATATATTTATGAATCATAATTTTGAGAAATTTAATTTGGCGGGAAATTTAAATTTAAAATTGCTTTTAACATTTCATATTTTTGTTGGTATTATTATCATTTATGAATAAATAATATCTTTAATTATTATTTATGAGAGTTTTTTTAAAGTATAATACATAAAATTAATAGATAAATTTGTTTTTACATTGCTACTGAAACAATTTGATAATAAGTTAATGAAAAACCTTACTTTTTCAAAAGTATCAAGACTTTTGTGTTTTATCGTTCATTATTGAGTATTATTCATTCATCAATATAGTTAATTTAATGCAAATTTGACACAAAAGTAACGTCATTCTACTACAATATCTTATTTTCTATTCAATCTAAAAATAGTCTTAAATTTTTTTTATTCCTATTCTATTTCATTCTATTCTGTACAATCTACAAATTTGGCTTGATTGCGTGTCTTATTATTTTTCATTTTTCCAATGAGGTCCTCCACTCTTATTTTTTTATAATTTTAAATGAAAGTTCGTTTAATTTTGAAGCTGTTCGTAGTATTTGCATTTGATTTTTAGCAAAATCATAGCTATCTTTCTCGCACCAGTTTCTATAATAGGCTGCGTGAGAAAGATACTGTGACATTACTGTGACAATGAAAACAAATTAAAATATCTCGCAAAGTACTTATTAAAAGAATGTTTCTTTTTTTATTGGGTCCCGTGGCCGCGTGCGTGAGTGTCTGGTCGCGAACCCGGGGAACCGGGTTCGATCCCGACAGCCGCCAAATATTTTCAATTTTAAATGGCACAAAAGTGACCCCTGTGGTGCACTCTCCACACCAGCTATGAGTGCCCGCGAGGTGACGCCTGGTAAGCGCCCACACGGTAAAATATATCGTCATCATTACCGTTGTCTACATGTGTTGTAGATACTGGCACACCCAGAAATGGGTAATATGCCGTGATGATATATTTATTTATTTATGTTTCTTTTTTATCTTAATCGTACTTTAGTAAGTAATACTTTAAGTATGAAGTGTACATGTTATTATTTTCTGTTATGGTTGAGAGCCCTATTCTGCAAACAGTCGATCAACATTCAAAGATTAAGAAGTTAATTCGAGTTTTAGTGAGTTGTGAAAAGCTCACCCTTGTTTTTGATAAACATAATCAAAAGATGAGACAGAAACGGCCGTGTATTACACATTTTTGGTACAGGTTATATGCATTCCATTATAAAAGTTTCAAATTTTTATTCTTAACGCAACGTACTGCATCCCTGTTCGAAGGTCTCTTCGCTATCATTCGCCCAAGCTTTTTAATTTCTTCTACTCAAGCCATCTTGCCTGCAGCTCTTTTAAAATAACAAATCGCTTAATTGTATGATGTTAAATTGTTCATATAAATAATTATTCTGAAAATTCCTTAAGTTCTTGATCAGCCTGACTTGTATGTAATTCAGGTTGCATTTTTAAGTAAAAAAAATCAGTAGGTACTTTTTAGCTCTAAAAGGTTCTTATTGTGGAATATTTTTTATTTGTGATAGCCCAATAGAAAGGATAATTTTCGGATTAATAGTATTTGGTTCCTTTCTTCTACACAGCGACCTCTTCAAACGACCTTATGTTCTTTCATTTTAACTGGAGCAGTATAAATTGCCCTTTGAGCCTAGTGTTCATCCTCAAATACCATAGGAGAAAAGTATATGCATATTAGTTTAGCTTGGTAGCTAAAAATAACTACCTCCTTGTCAAGGATTGAGGTTTTAATTTTGATCTTTGCTTTTCCCTAAAATGAGCTATTTAAAAGGATATTTTTGGAAGATTCTCCACTGTGCAGTGGTCTTTCGTGCTCGGTTTTTAAGAGCTATTCGCTTAAAAGTCGCCTAAATTGACAGATTGATGTTGAAAAGAGTGTTTGCAATAACGCCTTCAGAAATGCACTAAAGATAACGGACAGTTATCTCTAATAGTATATTTAAAATGTAAAATTTTCATCTTTGCCTTTTATATGTCCAATTTCCAAACCAAAATTAACCTTGGGTGAATTCACTTGATGACATCTTCTCAAAGAGGTTATAATTTTAATATTAATTAACGAACATTTAATTGAAACAATTTCTTATAAAATATCTACAGTTATTCTATAATTAGCCTAAAATACAACATATTTATCCCGTGAAAAACTTTATTTAAAACTTGAAAAACTTATTGACAGTTCTTTAGAATGACAAATGTTTCTCAAACATTTTTGCAAATGTAATTTAAGTAAATTTGAAATTCTATAATTTCTAGTCAATTTCCACATTAAATTGGCATGAAATTTATTAAATTCAATACAATGAATGCATAAAATTCAAAGATAAATTTATTTTTAGACTAATACTAAATGAATATTTGGCGGGAAATTTGAATTATAAACTTTATTAAATTTTTATTATTAGTGCAATTATTTATAAATAAATAATCATTTTATGTCTTTACTTGATATATGTAGAGTTTTTGTAAGTACAATACAAAAAATTCGCAGAAAAATGTGTTTTTAAATTACTGTTTAAAACATATGTAATTATATTCAGTGTCGTCGCAAAGATTTTGTGTTGTCTGTACAATAGAGATTGTAGGTTAGCGTTGATTTTTCATTATATATTATTTATTATTAATATATAAATGTTGAGAAAGTAAATACAGTCATTAATGATGGACAAACCATACCATTGTAAAACTGAAATATTGACAAAATATGAAATAGGTAACGAAAGTTCTAAAACTTCAAAATTAAACGGTAAGATTTTCATGGTTTAATAAGTATTATATAAATAAATATTTGCGTTAATGATAAAATAGAAACATATGGAACATTGAGGAAGCAAACCACACCAATTTGTTGCCGATTCTTATGCCGGGAATATAAAGATATTGGAAGATCTGTTTTGCAGAAGATTTGAAATTCGTAGGATTGTGTAAAGAAGATATATTGGAATAAATAAATGGAAGACTAAGAAATGGCGATTCTTATGATAAAACACTGCATTCATATGATATTATATACAGTATTAAATAATCAAGTCTTTCACGCGCTCTCAAGAACTGGGTTCGGAACAGGTTACTTTGTTTTTTGAGTCCGTATGCGGTTTTAAAATGCAACCTGGAATTTACGCCTGACAAGAAACGAACACTATTTTCACGACAAATCAACACACGCCGCAAAGCAAACGCCGAAGTGTAAATAAACCTGAACTGGAGCCGAACCCTGAATCTGAATTTTAATAACTGGTTCGGTTATGGGTCCGCTAATATGTTACGATTTGTTGCCGGTTTTGATTTGATGCCCTGGTTAAGATAGATACCTCGATATAGAAAAGAAAATTAACAAATATAATAACATTATATGCTATTATTTTATTATATGTATTATTTGAAATAAATAGTTTTTATTATTTGCAGCAGAGAAGTAGGTAAGTACACAAAATAATAATATGTACGCCATATACAAACAGATTCACGAAAAATTTAAACTATACTTTCATCGCTAATTTGGAAATAGTATAACTTTACAAAGTCCGGCAAAAGCCTTAAATAAAAAGAGAAAGCTTGACAAAATTGTCAAAGAATCAACATTTGTATTTAGGCTTAAATTACACATTTTAAATACTTTTACAATTATAAACCAATAGGATTTCCAATAAAAATTTTAATCTTTATAGGATTCGCTTATCAAACTTTAAACAATTTCCGTATTTAAGCGCTCTGTATTCATGTAACGAATTGATTAGATTTATGGTGAAATTAGACACCTGGAAGTGGTACTTTACTTGAAGCCTGTAACAACTTTTAATGAAAAACTACATTCAAATATAATAGATTTTTTTCAAATTTGGTATTTAAGAATTTTATATTAATGGTAACGACATATTAGATTTTTACTAAAATTGGTAAACTGGAAATGGTACTTTATTTGAAGCTCTGAACAAATTTTCTTAGAAAATTTTGTTGAAATTTGATTCAAAACTTCTCAAATGTGGTATTTAAAAGATGAAAATTTCAATTTTTGTTTGAAAAACTCGTTTGGAGCTGACTACAAAATGTTTAAATCGTAAAAAACAAACATTAAATGCTAATTTTAATTTATATTTTCTGGAACAATATTCTTTTTTGATTGAATTGAATTTAGTATTGTTAATGATTCATTATTGCGATCAAAGTATTTAATAGTTTTCTAGTAACTGTTCAATAATGATTTTAACATTACATGTGAAATTACTAAAATAAAATAATCATAACTTTATTTATAAACTGTTATACAACCACCTACCTTTGGATGAAAGCTGAAGACATTTTTCGCGATGTTTTTCCCTTTCACAATCTAAATAGGGTACTTTTTGATTTATGATAGTGTTTTTTGATGATTAGGCATTAGTAGTCGTGTGTTTTTACACAATATAATCATTTATTTATTCATATGCACATAAAAACTATAGTATTGATTTAAAAGTACTTACTATCTTGCGCGACTGCATGAGTTTTCATTGCGACATGTCTGTAGAAATAATACTATCTTTTAAATGAAATAAATAAGTATAATATACTTGAATTTATTCTATAATTAGCTCAAAATACAACAACTATAATATATTTGAAACTTGCAGAACCAATGAAATGTTTTATTACATAACCACACTTATGTTAACTTTTGTGTTTTATAACTTCATATTTTTAACTCATACATTCTCGTGTGCGATTTGTGTCATACCATCATCGTATGTAAACTACACACCATCTCCTGTGACATCCTCGTCGTAGGTGCTATCTGAGGTTGGAGCAAAAGGGCGCATTCTCCGATTTGGCAGTTGACCACGACGAACTTTCCTACCGTGACAGATGACTCGCCGTCAGTCCACTCGGACGGACTACTTCTAACAACTAAGCCCTCTTACTTTATTTTATTGTGTTGTCCCTGATCTAGTCAAGATTCTCTTTATTTTATGTAATAATCAATTACGTAGTTCTGTTGATCTTGACCTAGTTCTGTTGATCTTGACCTAGTTAAGATTTTCATATTTTATCAGCGAATTTTTAATAGTTTTTGTACTTACGTATTTTACGGTCATATTTCTTCGTAGTTTTAAACACTTCGTGTGTTGTCCCTGATCTAGTCAAGATTCTCTGTTTATTTTTTGTAATAATCAATTACGTAGTTCTGTTGATCTTGACCTAGTTAAGATTTTCATATTTTATCAGCGATTATTTAATAATACTTTTACTTATGTATTTAAGTGTCATATTTCTTCATAGTTTTAAGCATTTCGCGGAAGTTATTTATTTAATTTAGTTGTTTTGGCCGCATCTTTTGCGGACCGTATTATAACCTTAAAAATTCTTAGGCCTATGAATTTAGTCGCGGTATGAAAGCGCAACGCCTTCAGACTGGTAGTAAAACTCAGAAAATACGTTGTCGCGCTGCCGCACAGCTTTAAATTTACCCGTGAACTGCTCAAACACTAATTTTATTATTGGCAGTACATTAACTTTGTTTATTTTAAATAGTTTGGCTAGTACAATAATTCTGTTCACAACAGAAGTCAAAAATACAACAAAATTTAATTTCTTAGAGTTTAAAATATTTATACAGTCATTTTCATCACTCAAAACTTATTAATAAATGTAATGGGATCCATTGTTTGTCGCAGAGTACTTGAAATGAATGTTGTTAGATGTCTTCTTTCGCCTATAATTTTCCTACAGAAAAACTTAAAGTTACAAAGATTTCTGTTTATTATATAAACATATTACTTACATATTCCTGTATTTGTACTCACTATAGTGAAATTAAATCATTTTAAATCTTCAATTCCGCTAAGAAAGTATTATCGCGTTGACTTTAACCTTTTTGGAAGTGACTGTCTATAATAAAATATTTTTAACAATTTCTACGTACAAAATTTGTATACATACCAATAAATATTTGTTCTACCATATAATATTACATAATTATTGTACCGTATTGTCCAGTATTTATTGTTTAAATGACATTTTTCTTAGCTTGCAGTTGCAGACGCTTGGCCGATGACAGATGAAATGTCAAAATCGATTTTCTGTTGTGGTTCTCTTTGGATTGAATATTGGATGTCTTATTTCACTTATAACTTTACAATACTTTTAAAATTAGCTCAAAATATGCCCAACAATGAATCCCTTGATATTCATTTTATAAATTTAGCACACTAGCATATCAAAATAAGCAAACTCTCTTTGAATTTCAACTGGATGGATAAGATCTTCTGAAAATCGATTGGAAAACATTAAAATTGTGTCAACATCTGTGAATTATACGTACATATTACTTACATATTAATGTATTTGTACTTGAAATAGTTTAATGGAATCATTTTCAACGTCCAAAACCATTACTACTAAAACGACGTGATGTTATAACCAAAAATTATGTTGAAGACCTAAAAAAAATCATTTCTACAAAAAAACGTACAAAATTTGTATACATACCAATAAGTATTTGTACTACCATATAATATTACATAATAACTGTGCATTATTGTCCAGTATTTATTGTTAAAATATCCAGATTTCATGCTATCGATTGACTCGCAGGCCTAACCAAAAATTGGTTTGTAAACTAAAAATTTCTACAATAAAAACGTATAAAATGTTGTACATACCAAGAAATAATTGTTGTGCCATCATTATTGTACAGTATTGTCCAGTATTTATAGTTTAAATCTCAATTTACTTGCCTAAAACATGCTATCGATCGGCAGGCGTTGAGACGACATCTGAAATCGACCGGTTTTATACGTTCTTGACCATTTTTAAACAATAATTTGTTACATATTTACTGTATTTGTACTCACCATAGTGAAATAGAATCAGTCTAAACATTCCTATTCATATTTCAATCGAAATTTTTGAACATAACCAAACTTTTGATGTCTTGGCCTGTAAAAGAAATATTTCTTCCACGTAAACGTACAAAATTTGTATACATACCAATAAATATTTGTTCTACTATATAATATTACATAATAACTGAGCAGTATTGTCCAGTATTTATCGTTGAAATATCCAGATTTCATGTTATCGATTGACTCGCAGGCCTAACCGAAAATTGGTTTGTAATCTAAAAATTTCTACAATAAAAACGTATAAAATGTTGTACATACCAATAAATAACTGTTGTGCCATCATTATTGTACAGTATTGTCCAGTATTTATAGTTTAAATCTCAATTTACTTGCCTAAAACATGCTATCGATCGGCAGGCGTTGAGACGACATCTGAAATCGACCGGTTTTATACGTTCTTGACCATTTTTAAACAATAATTTGTTACATATTTACTGTATTTGTACTCACTATAGTGAAATAGAATCATTCCTATTCATATTTTAATAGAAAATTTGAACATAACCAAACTTTTGATGTCTTGGTCTGTAAAAGAAATATTTCTTCCACTTAAACGTACAAAATTTGAATACATACCAATAAATATTTGTTCTACTATATAATATTACATAATAACTGTGCAGTATTGTCCAGTATTTATCGTTGAAAAATCCAGATTTCATGTTATCGATTGACTCGCAGGCCTAACCAAAAATTGGTTTGTAAACTAAAAATTTCTTCAATAATAATGTATAAAATGTTGTACATACCAATAAATAATTGTTGTGCCATCATTATTGTACAGTATTGTCCAGTATTTATAGTTTAAATCTCAATTTACTTGCCTAAAACATGCTATCGATCGGCCGGCGTTAAAAGACAACATCTGAAATCGACCGGTTTACCTATAATACATTAGTAATCATTTAAACAACACTTATTTATATTCAAATACCTGTAATTATTATATATTTTACCTCAATTACAATACTTTATCCATTTAAAACGTTTAATTTATAACGTAAAGACTAACTTGTCAGCTGATTGTGAATGACAGATACGCTTCTCAAACAAATTTGACAGGTGTGATTTTAAATTTTATTTTTTAAAATTTTCTAGACCATTTTGAAATAAAATTTTAATACTTTTCATTAAATCCAACTATATTATTAATATTTTAATTAAATTTATTCCAAAAAAACATCAATTTAAAGTAGAAATATTTCCACACTTACACATGTTAACTACCACTGGTTTATAAAAGAACCTAATCTATTACCAATCTCAAATTCTTTGAAAAAAATCCCCAAATGCTCAACTTTAAATTAAAATTACTCAAAACTACGACGTTGTTGAGTATTTTATCAAGACATAGTTACTTCCGCATTTTTTCTCCTCTTTCTAACCATATATGTCATATAACGGGACTATTTTGAGACTCTTACTTTGTAAGTTGTATATATATATAACCTTCAAAAACAAGCGCTTATAGATAGGTAATAACTGTAGGTAGGTAGACAGTGGTTTTAGGTAGACAGTGGTTTTAGGTAGACAGTGAATATAATTGAAATGTAGTAGGTAGACAGTGTTTGTAGGTAAACAGTGAGGTAGGTAGACAGTGGCTTTAGGCAGACAGAGAAATAGGTAATCCGAAATGTAGATAGACAGAAAACTGCCCACGCAACATACCCACCCAAACGGCCCACGCAACATGCCCACCCAAATTGCCCACCCAAACTGCCCACGCAACATGCCCACCCAAATTGCCCACGCAACATACCCACCCAAACTGCCCACGCAACATGCCCACCCAAACTGCCCACCCACACTGCGTACAACACTTTACAAACTTTTATAACCATTCCCAACTAAACCTAACCTAACCTAACTTTAACGCACACTCGACTTTAGGTAGACAGTGATTCGTTATCAGAATACGTAACAAAACCCACTCAACTTGCCCACCCAAACTGCCCACGCAACATGCTCACTCAAACTGCCCACGCAACATGCCCACCCAAACAGCCCACGCAACATGCCCACCCAAATTGCCCACGCAACAAAACCACCCAAACTGCCCACGCAACATACCCACCCAAACTGCCCACGCAACATGCCCACCCAAACTGCCCACGCAACATGCCCACCCAAATTGCCCACTCAGCATACCCACCCAAACTGCCCACACAACATGCCCACCCAAATTGCCCACGCAACATACCCACCCAAACTGCCCACGCAACATGCCCACCCAAACTGCCTACAACACTCTGGTCGATAAACTTTTATAACCATTCCCAACTAAACCTAACCTAACCTAACTTTAACGCACACTCGACTTTAGGTAGACAGTGATTCGTTATCAGAATACGTAACAAAACCCACTCAACTTGCCCACCCAAACTGCCCACGCAACATGCCCACCCAAACAGCCCACGCAACATGCCCACCCAAACAGCCCACGCAACATGCCCACCCAAATTGCCCACGCAACAAAACCACCCAAACTGCCCACGCAAAATGCCCACCCAAACTGCCCACGCAACATACCCACCCAAACTGCCCACGCAACATACCCACCCAAATTACCCACGCAATCTGCCCACCCAAACTGCCCACACAAACTACCCACGCAACCTGCCCACTCAAACTGCCCACAAACTTTTATAACCATACCCACTTAAACATAACCTAAACGCACATTCAACTTTAGGTACAGTGATTAGTTATCACAACACGGAAAATGCCCACTCAACCTGTCCCAAACTGCTCACGCAACATGCCTACTCAACATACTTACCAAACATGCCCATTCAAATTGCTGAAAAAAATATTCAAGAAAACTATAAAATTCTTTCAAAGGAATAATGTTTTATTTATTTGTAATATATTTCAATGTTAATTGACAACAAATATTAAAAGAAAAATGGTAAACATTATATATATAAATTTCAAATTAATACAAATTATTTACAAATTATATCTTATTGCAATTCAACGTTTGTATGATGTAAAAAAATACAATGAAATATTTTCTATAAAACAATATGTTTGATATTTGAAATAACAAATTAATATACCTACTATAATTAACATGTTATATAACTATATTAGTATGAAATGTGATTTAAAAATTATATATTTGTCGAGTCGTTACAGAATTTAATTTATTTTTCGTTTTAAAAAGTGATAAATCATTATTGTTAATTTCACTTCTAACAAAATATTTTATTTACTTTATCATAGAATACTTCTTAAATATTTTATTTCTTTGTTTTAATTAATTTAAATTATTCATTATCCTTTAGTTCTTCTACATCTGTCTGTTTTCATGCTGAGCATTTTCTTTTCCAATATTTCTTTGTACGACGGATTTGCTATATATTGGTTTTATATAATACATATTTTATTCAACGATGTAGATTTGGAAATTTTTATAAACTTCTTTCCCAAATTATTTCTGTTTTCAAATGTCGAATGAGAAGAGATCTTCAAAATATCTTCTTTCATTTGTACGCCGTATTTAACTTCTTTCCCAAATTATTTGTTTTCAAATGTCGATTGAGAAAAGATCTTCAAAATATCTTCTTTCATTTGTACGCCGTATTTAGGTAACAATACTGAGAAGTATCTCCATGTAGTTTTTATAAATTTTTCTTCCAAATCATATAATTTTTCCATCCTTATTGTGATTTATTTCGGTTGTCAAACGTTTTATTCTTCGAAATAATTTATGTCGTATGATGAGTGATTTCCAAAATATTTTCACATAAAGTTCCATTTTGAAACGTTGTTTTTAAATGTACATATGTATATGTAATGTTCATATATTTTTTTTATATATAAGTATATAAGAAATGTTCTATGATATATATATATTTTAAATATTTAACAAATGACGGAATCAACATAATGATTTATTACATTTCAAAATTAATTATTTAATAAGTAAAATAGTGTTTGAATTAATTTTGTTATTTTTCTACTAATTTAGTTATACCATGCAATTATCTTTCATCATGTTATTGTAAATTACATAGTTTATATAAAAAACTTTCATTGTGTTTTTTTAATCATACTGATTTTACATTATGTATTAAATTTTAAAAATAATTTACAATTTTCACCGTCAAATTAGTATTGGCTAACGCTCGACTTTTCCCCTTCTCCATGACCTTGTCCCTTGCCGTGCCCGTATTTTTTTTTTGTAATTTAGCATTTTCAACATTGCCACTGAATTAGCAATATTGTAAAAATCTTTAATCCATACTTATTTGACGGCAAATATACATGTGTCTACTATTACAATTTTGAGTTATTACAATTATTACTGATTGTCATTGTTTTTATTATTGATAGTTTAGAACAATTTTCCAAAAATTTAAACTATAAAATTGTCCCGCAATCATCACACATCTTGCTACAATTTCAATCATTTAAATTTAAAAAATTGTTGGACAGATATCAATAATAAAAACATTTACAAATAATATTGTCATTTATATATACAGGTTGTTAAAAAATAAGTGTCACAAATTATGAGGGCATATAGTACTGATCAAAATGAGTAGAAAAAGTTTAATCAACATGGGTCCGATCTTCAACTGATTTTAAGAAAGAGGCCGTTTTGTATTGAAATCGAGGAAAAACTAACTAAGATAGTGGTTGAACAAAATTTAGTCTATGCCAATAAATAGACTATAAAAAAACAATAACATTTTATATGAGACATTTTTTCACTTTCTAATAGTTACGAAGTTTTTTGAAAACTAAGTATTGGCCATGTGTGCCACAACTTGTGTCGTAGTACAATTATTTGATGTTTTTTGAAAAACAAAAACACATGACCTCTGAAATGTGAACAAAATGTATCATTTAATCAAAGTCGTAATTCTTACAAATTTCGAGATAGCAGAGGTAAACACCGAAAAAACTCATTTTTTATTGCCTTATAACTCGGAAACTATTGAAGATCGGACCCATATTGATTAAGGTTTTTTAACTCATTTTAGTCAGTACTATATGTCCTCATAATTTGTGATACTTATTTT
Source organism: Ophonus ardosiacus (assembly GCA_943142095.1). Lineage (NCBI taxonomy): Eukaryota > Metazoa > Arthropoda > Insecta > Coleoptera > Carabidae > Ophonus > Ophonus ardosiacus. Next base: position 18,371,849 of record OW964823.1, read on the forward strand.
TTAATAGTCTGTATATATACAGGCTGCCTATTTAATAAGTTCCGGCCTTAAAGTTTAAAAATAGGCAAAACAGAATATATTTCATAAGCCACATGGTAAATATTAGTACTTTAAATCAAATAATCACGGTTGGTATAAGATCAAAACAACATTTTAAATCAAGTCACTTATGAAATGTAACATGGGTTGCCTATTTATAAGCTTTAAGTCGGGAACTTTTAAAGTGGGCACACACTATATATATTGTACTGTCAATATTATTTGAGTACACGTAATATTTTATTTCATTTACTCATAATTATTATTGTTCATCATTTGTTACAATTCAACGGTTAATTAAATTGTTAAGCACAACGAAAACAATAAAAAAAAGCACATATTATCTTTGCCTTAAATGAAATTTGTCACAGATGTATGAAAACAAATCATATTGACAAAACATATTTGCAAAGCCAAAAATGTTTATTATGATCCCAATGAAATAATTATACTACATGTATAGATTTTCCTTCAAGTAACACTTTATATAGCGAATATATTTATAGACAATTAAATATTCCAATAATAATTGTTGTTACAACATTTTATAATGTCATATAAAAAATACAACAATAATGTATTTCTTAGTTTATAGTAATTATGGTAACCAAATATTTTATAATCGTACATGATTATATTGCGTTGATAATAATTTTAAATTTCAATAATATAATTCCGAAAAAGATATTACATTTGATTAAAAGTGGTTACTTGACGAAAAATACTGCGTGTAAAATTTATTTCAATTGTCCATTAAAAATATTGAAAAGATAAAATGACATCTTGCTACAATTTCAAATGTTTTAAAACGTTTAAAATTGCCCCACAATCATCATTTAGTCATAATCAATATTTTAATCTATAGTTATCATTTTGAAAGAATTTAAAATTGGAGATATTTATGAAAAATAAATAAATTTTTATTATAAATCTATAATATTTAGAACAAATGGAACAAAAGAAATAAATTGTGAGTCTAGAAAATTTGTTTACAATAAAGCAATTGTTATTAACAACTGTTACCCTCGGTTTTATAAAGGATAGAATAAATTTACTTCTGCAGTAAATTTATTCAAACTAACAAATTCAAATCAATTTTGTTCATTTTATGGAATTTATAACATTATTGACAAAATATCGACTACCATTTGAAGGAATAATTTTTTTTACTTTGGAAGTAAATTTATCCGTCGTTTATAAAACTGGCCATAAGTGTAATATATTACAATTATTTTACACTATTAATTTGTTTAATAGGTACTATAATAGATGTTATTTTATAATATTATAAATTTGTAGTTGATGAAATATTAAACATTGTTTTGTTCCGTAAAAATATTTATAGGAAAAAATTACTCAATTTTTACAAAAATAAGTTTGCAATTTTTTAAGTTAATGCAATAATTATAACATTTTCTAGACTCGCTGTAAAAAATATTTTAATAAACCATAAAAATTTTAATTTTGATAATTGACTTTGCAACAATTTCAATTGTTTTAATAACTTTTAAAATTGCACCACAATAATCAATCAATCTCAATATAGAAATAATTATGGTTTAACATTGAATATATTTTACATTTACTTAAAAAAAAATTATATTTATAAACCATAAAAATTAATATTGATAATTGACTTTGCAACAATTTCAATTGTTTTAATAACTTTTAAAATTGCACCACAATAATCAATCAATATAGAAATAATTATAGTTTTTACATTTACTTATTCCAATTCTATAAAACATTCTTGAGATATTGTTTTGTTTCTTAAATACGTATATACAAAATATTTGATAAAACTTTTATATTTAAATTATTATAACATGGATAGATTTATAAATTGGTAATTTTAAAATCATTCATAATTCATATATAGAACGGAATAAGTAATTTTTTTATGATAGAATTTGACCTACTTGAAATTTTTATTCTTCGCCTGTTTTTCATTCCTGCATTCAAATGTATTTCTGACCAGTGCTGAAGTGTATCACCAAATATTTGAAGAATAGTACGTTGTAATTGTTCTGCGTCGTATAAATATGGAAAACTTGTTGGAGTGCATGTGAATTAGTAGTTCTTCGTTTATTGTTTGATGAGTTTGTTGCATCGACGTCTCTTTGTAGATGATGAATAGGTGCTGTATTCATACGTAGTACAACAGGCATGTGTTTATGTGCTCGACACATGATATAATTTGTTTTAATGTATTCAAGCACTCGAAGCCAGACTTTTTATACACATTTAAATTAAGTCATGTATGCTCGACATTTCACTGTTATTAGTAATATACGGTGCCCATTGTATAAGTTTTCGCCTTAAGTATAAAAATAGGCAACCCATGTTACATTTCATGAGCCATTTGGTAAATATTAGTACTTTTAAAACCAAATCATTTATGAAATATGGCAAGGGTTCCCCAGTTTTAAACTTTAAGACGGAAACTTTTAAAATGGGCAACCTGTTTATATACTAATAAGTTATGAACCTAAAAAAAAAGTATTATGATGACTAAATTCTCGTTGTACTCAAGCACTCAGAGCAAGACTTTCTATACATATTTAGTCATACTTACCGACATTTAATAACAATGACCGGTAGTATTTACTCAAAATTTTAGCCACCCTGACTAACTAATTACCATGACTACCATTTAGAAATACATTCAGGTGATTAAAAAACAACTGAATTTGTTACTTTAGTCAACGCTTAAATACCCCTGTTTAACAATAAATACTACCGGTCAATATGTTATTCTGAAATGAGTTATAGTATTAACTACTATTGTCACTTTCACTAATGTCGATGTGGTCTCTTACAACCGGTTCTTGTTCGTCGTTTTCTGGATTCGGTGGTATAACAACACGAGGTATTACCATCGGCGCATCTTCATTTACTGGCAACACAGCTGAATAATGCGCACTCGCTCCAGCACCCGACAACAAAACAGTTAATGGCCGTCCGGACAGATAGCATTGAGGCTCGTAGCGTGTGAAATAAGCCCCAAACAAAGTACCATCGTCACTTTTCCGTTGCAATTCGTCAACCGAAAGATCTCGGTTGGCCAAACATCTCGGATGGATACGACCGTTCGTATCTTGTGTGAAACTTGTGTACACATAAATTTCACGACATGTCATGCAGGCCAAAGACTTGAGATGAGCAGCGCCACCCCAAGTTTCCGTGCCTCCATGCATATTGGACGTCTGATGAATCAAATCCTGCACACTAGTGTAGTCCATATGATTCTGAGCGTGTACCGTTTCGAATATGTCATTGTGTTGTCTAAAACCGTAAATACTTGCCAGTCTGAGAGCAGAGCTGTATATTTCGCTTCCGACCAAACACAGAGACAATGCATGGAACATACACGATCCGTCCGCAGACGTCACAATAACCCTGCCATAATCCTCTGAAATTGCGGCGTATGTTTCGCGACTTCGTCGTTGATCCACACGTAAATGTGGCGACTGATCGTTATACAAATGGCGCAAAGAATCAGTAAGAATTTGGCATTCCAGATGAATAAAATATTGTACAACTCTATCATCGTTAAGAATAACGTCTAAAGCTCTCCAATAATGTCTCAATGGAACGTTAGGGTTTATCCTGTGTATACGCGTCAATATTTCAACCACATCCAACTGTTGTAGTGTTTCACAACGGGGACGTTTTGCAACGTCATGTTGTTTATTATCAATAACAGTGGCTTTGGGTAACATTGATTGTACAGGACGTTTATTCTTTGAGGTATTTTCAACTTGTTGTACAACTCGCGGCGGAACTGTAACACTTGTTGTATACCCTATGGCGAGTGATAGTACTTGCGACACTACTGGCATAGGCGGTCTACTCCAACCGGGTGGACGTTGTCGAATAATATCGACTTCATTTATCCAGTTAATAAACCGCCGTAAATCAGGTGCAAGAAATATCGACTCTGGATCAAAGTTTATCAAGTATAATCCGGTAAATTCACGTACACGACTGATGGCCGTATAAAATTGCCCGGAAAAACTCAAACCACTCGCAGATACAGCTATTACGTTCAACGTTTGCCCCTGTGACTTGTGTATGGTAACACCGTACGCTAAATCGAGGGGAAACTGTTTTCGGAAATACTGTTGATTCGCATCTTTACTACGAATCTCCTGCTTGACCCGGAAAGTCACTAACCGCTTTTTCGGATTGTCTAATGCCGCCAAGACTACATAATCTTCTGACATATTGACAACCAATGCCAAAGTACCGTTTACCCAACCGTGTTCAATGTCACGGTTGCGAGTAAGCATTACGCGAGCACCAATCTTAAGTTTCAATACAGCTGGGAATAGCTGTATACGTCGCTCAACATCGGCAATATACTCGCGCACACTCTTTGGTAATGGCATTCCGTTCCCGTCAACATCCTGAGCAGTATAAACGCGCTCGGTCACTTGCAACTTGGCCAGTTCAAGCTCGTTCATCTCGTCCTTTTGTCGACGGGTCGGAAATAGCAGTAGACCACCGTCACCGATATCGATTTGCTTCAAATCTGCTTGCGAAATCTCACGCGTTTTCAACAAATCTATGTCGGCTTGTATAGGTTGCCCTAAACGAATACGGTTCAACAGATCAATGAACTGACGATCATCTTTCTGTCGCACTACTTCCTTTAGTACCACGTATTCAAACCCTTTCAGCAACGTCGGTTGCCAAATGTGTTTCCCTATCGGTGGTAACTGAGCGGGATCACCAAACATGATGATGCTCTTGCCTGCAAACCGTTTTGTAGAATCATCGAGACTGCTATGAGTAATCAAACATTCCTCGAGTTTCTGCATGACACGTTCGTCAAGCATGGACACTTCATCGATCAACAACACTTGCAAGTGGTCAATGAAGAAAGCGTCCGTTGAACCACGCTCAATGTTACTGACTAAATCTATAGACATTCGCAGGAATGTATGGATTGTCAGTCCTCCAATGAGATGGGCTGCACATCCAGTTGTTGCCAACTTTTGTACAGTCTTATGATGCTCATGACAGAATGCGACAAAGCTATCGAGTAAAAATGATTTACCAACACCACCGCCACCGGTAATGAAAACTAAACATTGTTCACTCTTTAGCCATTTGCTGGTCACATAGTCGAAAGCAGCACGTTGACTAGCTGTGAAGCCTGCAATATACTGTTCGACCGGCAAATACGTGCGGATATTTAAATCCAAACCGTCACGATCGTCAATGATAACGTCATCGTCATCATCTTCAACCGGTTCGCCACGTACTCGTTCTGCCTGCATATGGTACGGAGCGACAGTTTCCAGCAACTGATCAATATCTTGATCTTGAAGCCAGTTACCGTCAATAAGTCGAGAGGCAATTTCCCGAAGTCGCTCTACCGTGCTGCCACGTTTAGCTGCGCCTTCTAAAAATTGCATAGCCTCGTCTTCCTCCCGTATAAGGTTGCGACGTAAACATTCATCCAAATATGAACCGGTTGTGTCCTTTAGAGCAGCAATGCTCGTGCGGTCAACTGGTACATTTTGCAAAAGTTTTGTCAAGCAATACCTCTCTAGGTCGTTACCATACGGTGAGTACTCCTTGAAACGAATGACCGCCTCATGTCGTACTCGCTTACGTATCTGACGACCTTTACGATCGCGTAATGTTTCATTTCCCGTAGTATGGGCTAAATCATCGTCGCAATCGATGTCGCTGTCAAGTTCCTCATTCTCCTTAGCAGCCCGACCAAAATAACGATATTGCGCATAAAACTGCGGATATGTCAAATGGCTGAGCGCATTAGGACGATCGAGGTACTTGTGTAGCTTTGTGTCGTAGTACAAATCATCACTATCTGCCGCAGATGTTTGTGCCGGCAAATCAGATGCCCTTTTGAGGAATCGATGCGCTGGACTAACATCTATAGGCAAATAAATAATGTCACGACTACTAAAAACGTGTGGACGTTGCAGCAGAAGTGTCGCTGCTTCCAGCAATGACACAACCCGAGTACGCAAATATGTTTCGCAATCACTACGTTTTCGCGAAAAGCGCATATTTATAGGGTACTCGGATTTGGCGACATACTTGGCGAGATAAAGTTCCCAACCTCCGTTTGTCACCTGTTGGACATTAACATGGCCGTCCCATAAAAGTAACAGCGCCAAGTTATACGGAACAATCGAGCTGTCTTCACGACTACGTCGAATGTACTTATACCTTGCGCCGCTTTTTTCTGGGACTACCGCATCGTTCACATCAAATGGATAACCGGACTTACAGTGAATCAATACTTTGCCACGTTTTCCAGTAAAACACCTCTGCTGAGAGCACGTGTGTTTCTGGTAATTGCCAACTATATCACGCCACTTTCCGTTCATTGGATGTTCGAATCGTGGCATCTCTGCTGACACTACACCTTTCGGTATAGTTTGTTTATCGCACCACACTACCAAATGCGCATGTAGAGAACCACGCTTTTGGTATTCAATCCGCATCCAATAATCAAGGACTTTACCAAATGGACCTTTTGGATCCTGCACGAACTTGGCACGAAATAACTGAAAACGGCGATAGAAAGCAATCACCGTTTGTACAGGATATTTCATAGCCGGTGCTCCGCGTTTATGGATGTCCTCAAATTCTTTGGATGTGGGCGCCTGATGCACACCTGCAATGCCATCACGAATGATTGCTTGCAATTCGGGCCAACTATCATTCTCCGTTAGAGTAACGAAAAAATCAGGTACACGGCCCATGTACTCAGACATGGCGATCAAATCGAGCGTTTTCGAAGCCCAGTAATTCCGAGAGTTTGGAATTGTTGCCGGAACTTCTGTACCATACTGATCATATGGTCCTGCTGTCTTTATCTCTTGTACGGTCAATGGTTTAACTAATCTAGCTACATTAACCTTTACACTAGCATAATACTGCAGGCGCTCTTTGATGAGTATATCTAACATATAAAACATGTAGTCTGCCTCATCACGAAAACGACCATCATACATACGCATTCGCCAATGCATGTAGATGCCGCGCGTAACACAAAAGCCATTTACCGTCGACCATCCACCGATGCCGTACGGAAATAGCCACGGAAACACTTTCGCTTCCAAGTATGGATCACGTACGAATACGTTTACCAAATTGGTATGCGACTGTTTAGCAGCTTGAAGACTGCGCACATGTTGTGTCGCTGTCACTGTGCTACCCACGTCAACACCTCGTGAAGAAACGTTATACGCGGGCACCATCAGTGCTGCTGGTTCTCCGTCAAGAACACTGGTTTTCGTCTGTTTATCGGAAACAGGATCAAAATCCATATCGTCTATGACAGGAACAGTAACCGGTTGTCCTGGTTGGCGTTTCATAAAACGAATCAACGTTTCATAATTCGCCGCGAAATTCCTGTACAAATGGTTATTTTTACGTAACCATCTTAGAGCAGCTACAACGGTTGTTGAACTACTACTGCAGGTTTTCGCCGGATCCCGATTTACAATCATGGCGTACATGTCAAAGTAACATGCTTCACCTTTACGTTGCACAATATAGTCCCCTTTCAGGTGTCTAAATATTCGCAACGCTTCATTGGATGCCTTGGCCGTACTTGATTTTAAAGCGACTAGTGATATGTGTCGTTTATCATCGTCACTTACATCCGTAATAACCTTTGGCAACGGCAGACTTTTAACTTGTTCCGGGGCTAATCGGTATCTCGTTAAAAGATCCTTTGAAGCGCACAGAGTACAGGCATAGCATTTCTTTGTCGTTGGATGAACTACCTTCAACGCTACATCTTTCTCTGCATAATGCATAAAAACTTTAGGCTGCTGAGAAGCAGCCACCGTTTTCACACGCGCCTCGTTCGGAATTACTGCTGAACAGTTAGCACATGCACCGATAAATAACGGTAACGTACCAAACTTGAACCCATTCTCCCAACACTTCATCGTTCTTTGGAAGAACAACGTCATATCAGGATCACAGGTTGGCCCTAGCGGTTTGTCTGCACCACCAACTGGTTTGTTGGCAACAGACAGAGTTGGGTTGCCTGCATCACTAATCCGAAGATTAGCAACAGACGGTAACTCATCTGCACCATCAATCGTTAGATTGACAACAGATGAGGCACCTACACCACCAATTCGAAAATTGGCAATAGGTGACTGTAGTAGATTGACACCCGATGAGGCATCTGCACCACCGATCCGAAAATCAGTATCAGATGACTGTAACCTATCTGCACCACCAATCGAAAGATTGGCAACAGATGAGGTACCTACACCATCAATCCGAAGATTGACAATAGGTGGGTGGAACTCATCTGCACCACCAATCGACCGATTGGCAACAGATGAGGTACCTACACCATCAATCCGAAGATTGACAATAGGTGGGTGGAACTCATCTGCATCACCAATCGACCGATTGGCAACAGATGAGGCACCTACATCACCAATTCGAAAATTGGCAATAGGTGACTGAAGGCTATCCGTACCACCAATCAATAGATTGGCACCAGATGGATTGTCTGCACCACCAATCAAAAGACTGGCAACAGACGAATTTTCTGCATCACTAGTTGTGAGACTAGTAACAGAAAGGTTGTACAAATGAACATTATCACCAACATCATTTATTACAATTTTACCTTCTCGACGGAGATGATAAATTCGATTATAAACAGCTTTTGACGTATGTTCATTGTACTTTTCCGTGAAGTACTGCATGATGAGCTTTCGGTATTGGCCTGAATAGCCACGCTTACCCGCATGCAAACCTTGTTGTCGACAACGAAGGTCTTCCTCACGGGCTCGTGCCTCACAATCGATTAGGAACCGATCCTTTTCGAATGTCCAGTGAGATACACGAGACTCCGTCTCGCCCGGAAGTTGCTTTTTACTTGCAGCATCGAGTGCAAGTTTGTACAACGTACTCGCCGCAAGTTTGCACTCAGGGTACGCCTTAACAAATTCCTTTAAAATTGCCTTGGCGACCACAGAGTACGTTCCACCTGCTTCGCGAGCCCGGGTGAGACACTCCTCAACAACCCTCTTCTTCTCTTCATTCCACGCGAACGGTTGTTGCCGCTTACGAACTGGCATCGTCTAAATTAAAGAAATACACAATTGTATAATATTTCATGTTGTAATTTTTTTTATAGTTTTAAAGTAAATAAATTTAACTCTTTAAGTAGTACAAAATATTTATTTTATAAGTACAAAAATTAGTTTCCTAAATACTACAACTTATGTTACAATTATTAAAACAGTAATGATATTCAAATATTACTAATTGGCAATTATTTTCGCATACAAATTACTAAGTATTTTCATGAAATATTATTTCTAGAAACAAAATATATTGTGAGCATGTTTATGAAAATATTTTATATAAATTATGTATTTGAAATTGACGGAAAGTCATATAATTGACTACATCAATTTTTATTTATGTAATTATTATTATATTTCTTCTTTCCATTAGTTAAAAATTTAACTAAATTTGGCAATCAACAAACATTATAAGAAAAGCTTCTGCTTTAATGAAATATATTTATGTGGGATCTAAAAATTATGTTCTTACATATTCAAATTATAACTTACATTATTTCTTTATACTTACATTCTTGTTTACATAATGCGATATTCTTTGGTTTAAATTATATTACACAAAATTTCATATAATGAAACCCATAGCACATAACTGAAGTCATAACACTCTTTTTTTAAATCAACAATCTTTGCTTGCAACTTTTGTAAATATAACTTTATATAATGAAAGCTAATCCACATATATTATTATTGTTATTTTCACCAAATACGTACAAAAATAACACGAAATTCATAAAGTACACTTCAAATTAATACATAGATAGTAGGTAAAAAATTTGATGTGGCCAGCCCATAATCTCCCGTTGGGTATTTAATAGTGATCTCTTTAATATATTATGTTATAGAGATCACTGGTATTTAACCACTCAGTATAAATAAAGCAATCATCATGATTAAATATTTTTTTATTCACTGATAAAAAAAATTCATTTTAAATCTTTACAAATATATCATACACAAAATAAATTTCACATATATTGATAAAACTTATAGAATTACTTAACAAAAATTCAAATTAGTACTTGTATCTTTACACAAAATCTTTTCAGAGCCGTACCATTCGAAAATATAATTTTATTTTTACAAACCTTAATTTCATTAGAATCAAATATGTTACTACTATATTCTTCTCAACACGGTTTCAATATTAATTTTAATGTAATTGCTTCTTGACAGCCACATTTGTTTATATATGTCGAAATAAATTATTTTATAAATTCATATTTAAAATTATTTACTAAATACTATTACTGTAAATTTGAAGATTGTACCATTATTTTAATTTTTTATTAGTAGGCAAAAGTTGCTGAAAAATTATATTCAATGTATTCGAATATCCGATATACCCTAAAAACTAATGAGCTTTTCCCGCATAAGTATAGAATGGGTATACAAAATTTCCACACACATACACACACATACACACACACACATACACACACACACTCATACACACACACACTCATACACACACACACACACACACAACACACACACACACACACGCAGACATCATTGTAAAAATGTTAAAATCGAATTCTGAGGACACATTCACTAAGATCTCTATATGCGATTTTTAGCACGATCCCTATACCTCCCTTACCTAGGGTAGCGGAAGGTAAAAATGGATATTTGTAATGTGATATTTTGTTATGAAATTTACGCTAAATAGTAACTTTTTACTTCCCGCATATGGAGATTTTAGTATATGACCATGTTTTGAGGTCCCTAGAATCCAATTGTAACATTTTCATGATAATGTCTGTATGTATGTAGGTGTGTATTTGTGTATAAATTTTGTCTACACTCTAACTCTAAAACTATCATTCATAAAATTCTGAAAGCTTGTATTTCGACCCTATTCTAATATAGAAAAAAAACATTAGATTTTAATAAAAATCGGATAACCGAAAATGGCACTTCAATTAAAGCTTATAATGGTTTTTCTTCTAAAAAATACCATTACATTTAATTTTTTTGCATTTTATATCATTATAAAAATTAAAGATTATTGAATTTTCTACAGATATACATCAACACTTTTTCTATATATTTTACAGATAAATTTGAAAAATAATCTTTTTTATAAATCTCAGAAACTATGACTTAAAGATTCTTTTGTTACAATGTTCATATTTCAAATATATGTAAATGACTGATAAATGTCACTGTCAAAAAGAAAACTAATTATTACAAATTAATAATGGTGAGATTTTAAAAAGAATATAGTAAACAAAAAAATAGTTATATGAAAAGAAACTTAACATAGTTTGCATCATTAGTAAGTATAGTCCGGGACACTTAAAATGAACTATGGAAAATATTTTAGCACAAATCACTGTCTAACATGCGCCGTTTAAATCCACATGAAATATAATTAATTTACATTCCGCATAGTATAACTTATAAAAGTTGCAAAAATACGTTTTAAAGCTACACAGCCTTTGTTATATTGGCAGTTGATCTGTGCAATTGGTGTTCGTATTAGTTCCTGTCTTGTTTACACTCGAATAAAAAGCATACACAAATAAGTTAGAACCACAAACTCACTGTAATAATTATTATTTTACGGCGTCTGTGCAATTGGTGTTCCTATTAGTTCCTGTCTTGTTTACACTCGAATAAAAAGAATACACAAATAAGTTAGAACCACAAAGTTACTGTAATAATTATTATTTTACGGCGTCTGTGACCTATCACGATATGATCATTTCTTTCCCTTACCCCTCAGGTCAAGATTAGTGTACCGCACTATATGTAGAAATATATTTAAATTAATATAAATTAATTAGCGGGAGGTATTGTGTTGGCTACATCAAATTTTTTCTATAGTTTACATTTTTATTTGGCAATAATAATATATAATAAAACGTCATTAGAAAGAAGTTTTCGTCCATACTTTGATGTTAGAAAAAATAAATTCTTGTCGTTTCTATAAACGTCCTTGAAAAAAATGACGTACATTCTATATATTCTTGCTCATTCCCGAATAAATATGTGCCATTGGCAACACAGATGGCGCTAGCAGTTACTATGCGCGTGTATTTTGTATTTGTTATTTTGTTCTTTTATTACATATCTTACATTTCGGGTGTAACACAAAACCGGGCCATAGGCGTTTAACATGGGAAAACAGTTTTTCCTTGGCTAAAAGTGGTCTAGTAATTTTAGACAAAAATGCTTTAAATAAATGTAGTGGAAAATTAAATTCTGCATCTAAATCAATATTCATATTTTCTTTCGCATCTTTGGTAGCCGAGAAAATTGAATTTAAACTTTTATAGAACTTACAGTGTTAGCCATGGTATTAAAATAAAACTACTATCTTCTCTTAGTGTGAATAATTCTCCATTTTCAGTAATGACAACTCAAAGCAGAGTGTTTCTGATAGGTAAACTTACAAACAAATATAATGATATTTTACTTTGTCAAAAACATATCTGTCACATTGAAAATATTTGAAACAACGCATTCGTATTATAATAATTAAATGAAAATAATCAGGTTTGTTGTTGAATGTCGACAACTGTCCATACATAATTATATAACTGTAACAGTTCACAATATTCTTAAAAAACAATAATTATTCTTAGAATAAGTGAGTACTATTTATTTTAGAAATATTGTGTCACACATTTTTTATCATTAAACGCTATCTTTTCTGTAAATTTTGCGGTACATACTATATTTTTTACTAAACACTAATTTTTCTAAGAGTAAAATTTCGCATATTCGGAATTAGTAAATTATGTCCGATTTTTTGAACTGTACACCAACATTTATAACAAAATTTATACGCTCAGAAAATTTAATATTTATAGATTATACGGGATGTTAATTTTGAAAGGGCCACATTTACTCTCTCGAGAATTAATAAGAGCTAAAAGACTGGTAATTAGGCAAACAATTTAAATAAAAGAAAAATTCTAATTTTGGAACAGTGATTCTCAAATTTCAGGACTCAACTTTTATTTATTTCTAGAATGAGAAATAATCGGACATGCAAACTTACATAAATTATTTATTTACTGGCCTACGTTTCGACCGTAAAACAGTCTTTTCCAGGACTATAAATGAAACATCTCTCTAGCCCTGAAGAAGACTGTTGCACAATCACAACATCATCGGCCAAGAAATAAATAAAGCAAAAGCATACAATGACATTATTTAATCACCAATAAATGTAGTTAATTTGATTTAAATGTGACACGAAAGTAACGTCATTCTACTCCAGTGTCTTATTTTCTATGTAATCCATAAATGGTATTAAAAAAATTCTATTCCTATTCTATTCCATTCTATTCTGTACAATCTATAAATCTGGCTTGATTGCGTGTCATATTATTTTCCATTTATTCACTCTTTTATTATTCTAAATGAAAATTTGTTTAGATTTGAAGCAATTCGTGGTATTAAAAAGTCATAAATCCTTTTAGTTTAACTGAATTTGATTTTTAGCGAAACCATTTCTATCTTTCTCGCACCAGTGTCTATAGTACACTGCACGAGAAAGATAGCTATACTGTGACGTCACTGTGGCACTGAAAACAAATTCAAATATCTCGCAAAGTATTTATTAAAAGAATATTTTCTTTTATCTTAATCGTCCTTTATTGAATAGTACTTTAACTATAAAGTGTACATGTTATTATTTTCTATTATGGTTGAGGACCCCATTCTTCAAACAGTCGATCAACATTCAAAGATTAAGAATTTAATTCGAGTTTTAGTGAATTGTGAAAAGCTCACCCTTGTTTGTGGAAAACATAATCAAAAGATGAGACAAAAATGACCGTGTATTACACATTTTAGGTATAGGTTATATGCATTTCATTATAAAAGTTTTAAATTTTTATTCACAGTACGAACTTTTATTAATAATTAATCATGTATGCTTTTATTTTGAAGCAATGCGATCTATTTTTATGTATAATGCGGTACAATACATCCATGAATAACTAATATATTACGTTTTAACATGATGTATAAAATAAAGTCATTTTAAATATATATTTATAACTACTATTAGTTTGAAATACATAAAAATGAAATGTACTTGCAGCAAAACCTAGACAAATCTCACTAAACTCACACGTAAATAATACGAAACGCTTTCCAAATATTGACTGCAATGTGACAAACAATTTGTAGGAAACTATTTGTGACAAACACAAACAACAATAAGTATAGTGCGACCAAAAGATATGTGCCCCTGGCATCGACTTGGGATGCGTGATCTGCGGTTGATCTATCATTAACAGTATATACGGAGACAAAAGTTTTCTATACAACTTTAACGGTTCATATACCACGAAATGAATGTAATTAAAACACAAATGAAATACATAAACATTTCTTTAAATGTCATTTATTATATACATATTATACCGTTGCCAATATTAGTACGCATGCAGCCACCGCCACTACACTTCTTTTTGTACGTACTTACGCATTCGCGGTAAAATTTTCAAATGTTATTGGTTAAGTATTTACGTCAACGCGTGCCTTCCGCTTCAAGGCCAGAAGCACATATCGCTTGCTTGCAATATAGGTTATGTATTTTATACATAAAAAAATATTTTTTTAATCAAGTTATGAGCTTTAGTTAATAAATAATCACTTACGTCTTCAATTTGAAGCAATGCGATATATTTTCACGTGAATAAACATGGAAATTGTGTTTTGAAATGGTGAACAAAACGATTTTTAAAAATTATGTTTACGAACGAATATATAAGTATTTATAGTATGAAATACATGAAAATTAAATGCACTTACAGAGAAATCCACACGAAATCCTCCAAAAAAGACACACAAATTACACCAAAACACTTTAAACGCACGCTGACGCGAGAGAACAAACAATTTGTTCAAAACAAAATTGTTGACAACTTGACAACTTACATTACATAATAGATCAAAAAAATGTATTTTTGTAATTACATTTAATTATAATTATGTTAATATTGAATTAAAATATGTGTTTCAAAAATTATATAATCATTTTAATGTCATTTATAATGTTGTGAGTCATAATTTTAAGAAATGAAATTTAGCGGGAAATTTAAATGTGCAGCCATATACAACATTTAAAATAATCGCAAGATGTGCCACTGCCAAGGCGCTAAATAGACTTCCTTTAGAAAATTAATTAAAATTATAAAATTAATGAGACAAAAGCTCAACATGTCTAGAAATTCTATCGCCGATAAATTGATTGCGTTAAATTTATCGCGAAAAATTCAACGCAGATAAAAACTGATCACAATTATTATAACCTGTGCCACAAATTTTAAGGGTATATATAAAGTGTTAAAAATAAATGTAACAAATTATGAGGGCATATAGTACGAACCCGCTAAAAACTGGGTTCGATCTAGAAACAAATACAAAGACTTTTTTATTAATTTTGTTTAGTACTACAGGATGTTAAAAATTAAGTGTAACCAATGTGTTTTAAATGCCGCGTTCAGCACGTCACAGCAATGAGCTCCGAATATTCCCAAAGCAATAAATGAACCAATCGCATTCATTCTTTTATTGCGTATAGTAAACTCCGGCGCAAAGCGCTGCCAGCTGAACGCGGCCAATGTTATCATTTGACTAATTGTGAATGTCCTTATTAATTAATGATCATTTAATTGAAACAAATTCTTATAAAATATGTACAAATATTCTGTAATTAGCCTAAAATACAACATATTATGTACATAAAGTTTTACCTGTTGTAGAATGTCTGTCTGTGCTCATGTGTTTGTGTACTTAACATATTTTCAAGACACAACAATCAAACATCCAAAATTTATTTTAAACTCTGTCTTTACTTGATATATGTAAGAGGTTTTTTTTAAGTACAATACAAAAAATTCTCAGAAAAATGTGTTTTTAGACTACATTTGTAGGGGAAGAAAACTACACCAATATGATGCCGATTCTTACGACGGGAGTACGACAAAGTTGGAAGACCTGTTGCAGAAGATGTGAAATTCGTAGGATTGTGTAAAGAAGATATATTTGAAAAAAATAAATGGAAGACTAAGAAATGGCGATTTTTATGATGAAACACTGGCCATAAACACTATTACATTTGTTTCGTAATAAGGGCATCGAACCCGCTAAAAACTGGGTTCGGAGCAGGTTATTTTGTTTTTTGAGAAATGGGTCCGTGTGCGGTTTTAAAATACAACACGGAATTTACGCCTGACAAGAAACGAACACAATTTTCACGTCAAATCAACACACGCCGCAACGCAAACGCCGAAGTGAAAATAAACCTGAATTGAAGCCGAACCCTGAATCCGAATTTTAATAACTGGTTCGGTTATGGGTCCGCTAATATGTTACGATTTGTTGCCGGTTTTGATTTGATGCCCTGGTTAAGATAGATACCTCGATATAGAAAAGAAAATTAACAAATATAATAACATTATATGCTATTATTTTATTATATGTATTATTTGAAATAAATAGTTTTTATTATTTGCAGCAGAGAAGTAGGTAAGTACACAAAATAATAATATGTACGCCATATACAAACAGATTCACGAAAAATTTAAACTATACTTTCATCGCTAATTTGGAAATAGTATAACTTTACAAAGTCCGGCAAAAGCCTTAAATAAAAAGAGAAAGCTTGACAAAATTGTCAAAGAATCAACATTTGTATTTAGGCTTAAATTACACATTTTAAATACTTTTACAATTATAAACCAATAGGATTTCCAATAAAAATTTTAAACTTTATAGGATTCGCTTATCAAACTTTAAACAATTTCCTATTTCCGTATTTAAGCGCTCTGTATTCATGTAACGAATTGATTAGATTTATGGTGAAATTAGACACCTGGAAGTGGCACTTTACTTGAAGCCTGTAACAACTTTTAATGAAAAACTACATTCAAATATAATAGATTTTTTTCAAATTTGGTATTTAAGAATTTTATATTAATGGTAACGACATATTAGATTTTTACTAAAATTGGTAAACTTGAAATGGTACTTTATTTGAAGCTCTAAACAAATTTTCTTAGAAAATTTTGTTGAAATTTGATTCAAAACTTCTCAAATGTGGTATTTAAAAGTTGAAAATTTCAATTTTTGTTTGAAAAACTCGTTTGGAGCTGACTACAAAATGTTTAAATCGTAAAAAACAAACATTAAATGCTAATTTTAATTTATATTTTCTGGAACAATATTCTTTTTTGATTGAATTGAATTTAGTATTGTTAATGATTCATTATTGCGATCAAAGTATTTAATAGTTTTCTAGTAACTGTTCAATAATGATTTTAACATTACATGTGAAATTACTAAAAAAAAATAATCATAACTTTATTTATAAACTGTTATACAACCACCTACCTTTGGATGAAAGCTGAAGACATTTTTCGCGATGTTTTTCCCTTTCACAATCTAAATAGGGTACTTTTTGATTTATGATAGTGTTTTTTGATGATTAGGCATTAGTAGTCGTGTGTTTTTATACAATATAATCATTTATTTATTCATATGCACATAAAAACTATAGTATTGATTTAAAAGTACTTACTATCTTGCGCGACTGCATGAGTTTTCATTGCGACATGTCTGTAGAAATAATACTATCTTTTAAATGAAATAAATAAGTATAATATACTTGAATTTATTCTATAATTAGCTCAAAATACAACAACTATAATATATTTGAAACTTGCAGAACCAATGAAATGTTTTATTACATAACCACACTTATGTTAACTTTTGTGTTTTATAACTTCATATTTTTAACTCATACATTCTCGTGTGCGATTTGTGTCATACCATCATCGTATGTAAACTACACACCATCCCCTGTGACATCCTCGTCGTAGGTGCTATCTGAGGTTGGAGCAAAAGGGCGCATTCTCCGATTTGGCAGTTGACCACGACGAACTTTCCTACCGTGACAGATGACTCGCCGTCAGTCCACTCGGACGGACTACTTCTAACAACTAAGCCCTCTTACTTTATTTTATTGTGTTGTCCCTGATCTAGTCAAGATTCTCTTTATTTTGTGTAATAATCAATTACGTAGTTCTGTTGATCTTGACCTAGTTCTGTTGATCTTGACCTAGTTAAGATTTTCATATTTTATCAGCGAATTTTTAATAGTTTTTGTACTTACGTATTTTACGGTCATATTTCTTCGTAGTTTTAAACACTTCGTGTGTTGTCCCTGATCTAGTCAAGATTCTCTGTTTATTTTTTGTAATAATCAATTACGTAGTTCTGTTGAACTTGACCTAGTTAAGATTTTCATATTTTATCACCGAATATTTAATAGTATTTGTACTTACGTATTTAAGTGTCATATTTCTTCATAGTTTTAAGCATTTCGCGGAAGTTATTTATTTAATTTAGTTGTTTTGGCCGCATCTTTTGCGGACCGTATTATAACCTTAAAAATTCTTAGGCCTATGAATTTAGTCGCGGTATGAAAGCGCAACGCCTTCAGACTGGTAGTAAAACTCAGCAAATAGTTTGTCGCGCACAGCTTTAAATTTACCCGCGAACTGATCAAACACTAATTTTATTATTGGCAGTATATTAACTTTGTTTATTTTAAATAGTTTGACTAGTACAATAATTCTGTACACTTTAACATTGTTTATTTTAAATATTTTGGCCAGTACAATAATTATATTTACATTAACATTGTTTATTTTAAATATTTTGGTTAGTACAATAATTCTGTTTACATTAACGTTGTTTATTTTAAATATTTTGGCTAGTACAATAATTTTGTTCACAACAGAAGTCAAAAATACAACAAAATTGAATTTCTTAGGGTTTAAAATATTTATACGGTCATTTTCATCACTCAAAACTTATTAATAAATGTAGTGGGATCCATTGTCTATCGCAGAGTACTTGAAATGAATGTTGTTAGATGTCTTCTCTCGCCTATAATTTTCCTACAGATTATTGAGGTTAACCTACAGAAAAACTTAAAGTTACAAAGATTTCTGTTTATTATATAAACATATTACTTACATATTCCTGTATTTGTACTCACTATAGTGAAATTATATCATTTTAAATCTTCAATTCCGCTAAGAAAGTATTATCGCGTTGACTTTAACCTTTTTGGAAGTGACTGTCTATAATAAATTATTTTTAACTATTTCTACGTACAAAATTTGTATACATACCAATAAATATTTGTTCTACCATATAATATTACATAATTATTGTACCGTATTGTCCAGTATTTATTGTTTAAATGACATTTTTCTTAGCTTGCAGTTGCAGACGCTTGGCCGATGACAGATGAAATGTCAAAATCGATTTTCTGTTGTGGTTCTCTTTGGATTGAATATTGGATGTCTTATTTCACTTATAACTTTACAATACTTTTAAAATTAGCTCAAAATATGCCCAACAATGAATCCCTTGATAATCATTTTATAAATTTAGCACACTAGCATATCAAAATAAGCAAACTCTCTTTGAATTTCAACTGGATGGATAAGATCTTCTGAAAATCGATTGGAAAACATTAAAATTGTGTCAACATCTGTGAATTATACGTACATATTACTTACATATTAATGTATTTGTACTTGAAATAGTTTAATGGAATCATTTTCAACGTCCAAAACCATTACTACTAAAACGACGTGATGTTATAACCAAAAATTATGTTGAAGACCTAAAAAAAATCATTTCTACAAAAAAACGTATAAAATTTGTATACATACCAATAAGTATTTGTACTACCATATAATATTACATAATAACTGTGCATTATTGTCCAATATTTATTGTTGAAATATCCAGATTTCATGCTATCGATCGAATCGATGACGTTTGCACATTGACAGCTCAGCTGTCATGTCAAACCGATTGGATATTAAATTACCTTGTAAAATATTAAAAACTATTTAAAAGAAACGTTTATTTATATTGAAATACATTTATATTTTATCTAAGAAAAGCTTTAATTTAAACTACAACGAATGACAGATATGTATGTGAAAGAATTGGACATACGTGATTGTAAAATTAAATTTTTATATGTTCTAGACCATCTTTAAACAATAATTTGTTACTGTATTTGTACTCACCATAGTGAAATAGAATCAGTCTAAACATTCCTATTCATATTTCAATCGAAAATATGAACATAACCACAATTTTATGATTTCTTGGTCTGTAAAAGAAATATTTCTTCCACTTAAACGTACAAAATTTGTATACATACCAATAAATATTTGTTCTACTATATAATATTACATAATAACTGTGCAGTATTGTCCAGTATTTATCGTTGAAAAATCCAGATTTCATGTTATCGATTGACTCGCAGGCCTAACCAAAAATTGGTTTGTAAACTAAAAATTTCTACAATAAAACGTATAAAATGTTGTACATACCAATAAATAACTGTTGTGCCATCATTATTGTACAGTATTGTCCAGTATTTATAGTTTAAATCTCAATTTACTTGCCTAAAACATGCTATCGATCGGCAGGCGTTGAGACGACATCTGAAATCGACCGGTTTTATACGTTCTTGACCATTTTTAAACAATAATTTGTTACATATTTACTGTATTTGTACTCACTATAGTGAAATAGAATCATTCCTATTCATATTTCAATAGAAAATTTGAACATAACCAAACTTTTGATGTCTTGGTCTGTAAAAGAAATATTTCTTCCACTTAAACGTACAAAATTTGTATACATACCAATAAATATTTGTTCTACTATATAATATTACATAATAACTGTGCAGTATTGTCCAGTATTTATCGTTGAAAAATCCAGATTTCATGTTATCGATTGACTCGCAGGCCTAAACAAAAATTGGTTTGTAAACTAAAAATTTCTACAATAAAAACGTATAAAATGTTGTACATACCAATAAATAACTGTTGTGCCATCATTATTGTACAGTATTGTCCAGTATTTATAGTTTAAATCTCAATTTACTTGCCTTTTACATGCTATCGATCGGTCGGTGATGACACACGACATGTGAAATCGACCGATTTTATACATTCTAGACCATCTTTAAACAATAATTTGTTACATATTTACTGTATTTGTACTCACCATAGTGAAATAGAATCAGTATAAACATTCCTATTCATATTTCCTTCAAAAAGTTGAACATAACCACAATTTTGTGTCTTCTTGATCTGTAAAATAAAGATTTCTTCCACGAAAATGTATAAAATGTTGTACATACCAAGAAATAATTGTTGTGCCATCATTATTGTACATTATTGTCCAGTATTTATAGTTTAAATCTCAATTTACTTGCCTAATACACGCTATCGATCGACCGGCGATGAGACGATGACGTGAAATTGACCGGTTTACCTATAATATATTAGTAATCATTTAAATAACATTTATTTATATTCAAATACCTGTAATTATTATATATTTTACGTCAATTACAATACTTTAACCATTTAAAACGTTTAATTTATAACGTAAATTCTAACTTGTCAGCTGATTGTGAATGACAGGTATGCTTCTCAAACAAATTTGACAGGTGTGATTGTAAAATATAATTTTTAAAATTTTCTAGACCATTTTGAAATAATATTTTAATACTTTTCATTAAATCCAACTATATTATTAATATTTTAATTAAATTTATTCCAAAAAAACATCAATTTAAAGTAGAAATATTTCCACACTTACAATGTTAACTACCACTGGTTTATAAAAGAACCTAATCTATTACCAATTCAAATTATCTTTGAAAAAAATCCCTAAATCCTCAACTTTAACTTAAAATTACTCAAAATTACGACGTTGTTGAGTATTTTATCAAGACATAGTTACTTTTTCATTTTTTCTCCTCTTTCTAACCATATATAGCATATAACGCTACTACGTTGAGACTCTTACTTTGTAAGTTGTATATATATATAACCTTCAAAACAAGCGCTTATAGAAAGGTATAATTATAGGTAGGTAGACAGTGGTTTTAGGTAAATTAGAGGTAGGTAGACAGTGGTTTTAGGTAGACAGAGAATTTGGTAGACGGTGATTTTAGGTAGACAGAGGAATTGGTAAAAAGAGAGGTAGGTAGACATAGAAATATGTATACAGAGATGTAGGTAGGCAGAAGACTGAAAATGATTTTAAACATATAGATACCTACTAATAGTATGAAATACATAAAAATGAAATGTACTTACAGAAAAATATAGACAAATCTCACTAAAATCACACACAAATAACACGAAACGCTTTCCAAATATTGACTGTAATCTGACAAACAATTTGTTGGAAACAATTGGTGACCAACATAAACAACAATACGTATAGTGTGACCAAACGATGTATTACTGGCCTCGACTTAGGAGGCGTGGTCTGCGGTGGCTCTATCATTAACAGTACATTCGGAAACAGAAGTTTTCTATACAAATTTAAACAGTGAGGTAGGTAGACACTGGCTTTAGGCAGACAGAGAAATAGGTAATCCGAAATGTAGATAGACAGGAAACTGTCCACGCAATCTGCCCACCCCAACTGCCCACGCAACATGCCCACGCAACATACCCACCCAAACTGCCCACGCAAAATGCCCACCCAAACTGCCCACGCAACATACCCACCCAAACTACCCACGCAACATACCCACCCAAACTGCCCACGCAATCTGCCCACCCAAACTGCCCACGCAACATGCCCACCCAAACTGCCCACGCAACCTGCCCACACAAACTGCCTAGAACACTCTGGTCGATAAACTTTTATAACCATACCCAACTAAACCTAACCTAACCTACCCTAAACGCACACTCGACTTTAGGTAGACAGTGATTCGTTATCAGAATACGTAACAAAACCCACTCAACTTGCCCACCCAAACTGCCCACGCAACATGCTCACTCAAACTGCCCACGCAACATGCCCACCCAAACAGCCCACGCAACATGCCCACCCAAATTGCCCACGCAACAAAACCACCCAAACTGCCCACGCAACATACCCACCCAAACTGCCCACGCAACATGCCCACCCAAATTGCCCACTCAGCATACCCACCCGAACTGCCCACACAACATGCCCACCCAAATTGCCCACGCAACATACCCACCCAAACTGCCCACGCAACATGCCCACCCAAACTGCCTACAACACTCTGGCCGATAAACTTTTATAACCATTCCCAACTAAACCTAACCTAACCTAACCTTAACGCACACTCGACTTTAGGTAGACAGTGATTATTTATCAGAACATGTAACAAAACCCACTCAACTTGCCCACCCAAACTGCCCACGCAACATGCTCACTCAAACTGCCCACGCAACATGCCCACCCAAACAGCCCACGCAACATGCCCACCCAAATTGCCCACGTAACAAAACCACCCAAACTGCCCACGCAACATACCCACCCAAACTGCCCACGCAACATGCCCACCCAAATTGCCCACTCAACATGCCCACCCAAATTGCCCACTCAGCATACCCACCCAAACTGCCCACACAACATGCCCACCCAAACTGCCCACGCAACATGCCCACCCAAACTGCCCACGCAACCTGCCCACACAAACTGCCTAGAACACTCTGGTCGATAAACTTTTATAACCATACCCAACTAAACCTAACCTAACCTACCCTAAACGCACACTCGACTTTAGGTAGACAGTGATTCGTTATCAGAATACGTAACAAAACCCACTCAACTTGCCCACCCAAACTGCCCACGCAACATGCTCACTCAAACTGCCCACGCAACATGCCCACCCAAACAGCCCACGCAACATGCCCACCCAAATTGCCCACGCAACAAAACCACCCAAACTGCCCACGCAACATACCCACCCAAACTGCCCACGCAACATGCCCACCCAAATTGCCCACTCAGCATACCCACCCAAACTGCCCACACAACATGCCCACCCAAATTGCCCACGCAACATACCCACCCAAACTGCCCACGCAACATGCCCACCCAAACTGCCTACAACACTCTGGTCGATAAACTTTTATAACCATTCCCAACTAAACCTAACTTAACTTAACCTGAACGCACACTCGACTTTAGGTAGACAGTGATTATTTATCAAAACATGTAACAAAACCCACTCAACTTGCCCACCCAAACTGCACACGCAACATGCTCACTCAAACTGCCCACGCAACATGCCCACCCAAACAGCCCACGCAACATGCCCACCCAAATTGCCCACGCAACAAAACCACCCAAACTGCCCACGCAAAATGCCCACCCAAACTGCCCACGCAACATACCCACCCAAACTGCCCACGTAACATACCCACCCAAACTACCCACGCAATCTGCCCACCCAAACTGCCCACGGAAACTACCCACGCAACCTGCCCACTTAAACTACCCACAAACTTTTATAACCATACCCACTTAAACATAACGTAATCGCACATTCAACTTTAGGTACAGTGATTAGTTATCACACCACGTAAAATGCCCACTCAACCTGTCCCAAACTGCTCACGCAACATGCCTACTCAACATACTTACCAAACGTGCCCATTCAAATTGCTTAAAAAATATTCAAGTAAACTATAAAATTCTTTCAAAGGAATAATGTTTTATTTATTAGTAATATATTTCAATGTTATTTGACAACAAATATTAAAAGAAAAATGATAAACATAATATATATATATATATATATATATATATATATATATAAATTTCAAATTAATACAAATTATTTACAAATTATAACTTATTGCAATTCAACGTTTGTATGATGTAAAAAAAATACAATGAAATATTTTCTATAAAACAATATGTTTGATATTTGAAATAACAAATTAATATACCTACTATAATTAACATGTTATATAACTATATTAGTATGAAAAGTGATTTAAAAATTATATATTTGTCGAGAC
This sequence comes from Ophonus ardosiacus, assembly GCA_943142095.1. Classification (NCBI taxonomy): domain Eukaryota; kingdom Metazoa; phylum Arthropoda; class Insecta; order Coleoptera; family Carabidae; genus Ophonus; species Ophonus ardosiacus. Next base: position 18,396,876 of record OW964823.1, read on the forward strand.
GTTACAGAATTTAATTTATTTTTCGTTTTAAAAAGTGATAAATCATTATTGATAATTTCACTTCTAACAAAATATTTTATTTACTTCATCATAGAATAATTCTTAATTTTTTTATTTCTTTGTTTTAATTAATTTAAATTATTCATTATCCTTTAGTTCTTCTACATCTGTCTGTTTTCATGCTGAGCATTTTCTTTTCCAATATTTCTTTGTACGACGGATTTGCTATATATTGGTTTTATATAATACATATTTTATTCAACGATGTGATTTATTTTGGTTGTCAAACGTTTTATTCTTCGAAATAATTTATGTCGTATGATAAGTGATTTCCAAAATATTTTCACATAAAGTTCCATTTTGAAAAGTTGTTTTTAAATGTACATATGTATATGTAATGTTCATATATTTTTTTATATATAAGTATATAAGAAATGTTCTATGATATATATATTTTAAATATTTAACAAATGAGGGAATCAACATAATGATTTATTACATTTCAAAATTAATTATTTAATATGTAAAATAGTGTTTGAAATAATTTTGTTATTTTTCTACTAATTTAGTTATACCATGCAATTATCTTTCATCATGTTATTGTAAATTACATAGTTTATATAAA